>CAWUFW010005802.1:0-1267362 GCA_963921515.1 Calotriton arnoldi | reverse complement strand
CGTCGTGCAGATGTGTATTCTGTCAGACTAGAGAAAGTTGTACCTGCATGAGTGTCTGCCGTGCAGATGTTTTGTATTCTGTCCATCTGGTGATTGTGCAGGCATGAGTATCCGTTGTACGAATGTGTATTCTGTCCATCCGGTGATTGTGCATGCCTGAGTGTCCATCGTGCAGATGTGTATTCTGGCAGTCTAGAGAAAGTTGTACCTGCATGAGTGTCTGTCGGGCGGGTGTTTTGTATTCTGTCCATCTGGTGATTGTGCAGGCATGAGTATCCGTTGTACAAATGTGTATACTGTCCATCCAGTGATTGTGCATGCATGAGTGTCTGTCGTACAGATGTGTATTCTGTCAGTCTAGAGACAGTTGTCCATGCATGAGTGTCTGTTGTGCGGATGTTTTGTATTCTGTCCATCTGGTGATAGTGCGTGCATGAGTATCCTTTGTACAAATGTGTATACTGTCCATACAGTGATTGTTCATTCATGAGTGACCGTCATGCAGATATGTATTCTGTCTGTCTAGAGACAGTTGTACCTGTATGAGTGTCTGTCGTGCGGATGTTTTGTATTCTGTCCATCTGGTGATTGTGCATGCATGAGTATCCATTGTACGAATGTGTATTCTGTCCATCCGGTGGTTGTGCATGCATGAGTGTCTGTCGTGCAGATGTGTATTCTGTCAGTCTAGAGACAGTTGTACCTGCATGAGTGTCTGTCGGGCAGGTGTTTTGTATTCTGTCCATCTGGTGATTGTGCATGCATGAGTATCCATTGTACAAATGTGTATACTGTCCATCCAGTGGTTGTGCATGCATGAGTGTCCATCGTGCAGATGTGTATTCTGTCAGTCTAGAGAAAGTTGTACCTGCATGAGTGTCTGTCATGCGGATGTTTTCTATTCTGTCCATCCGGTGATTGTGCATGCATGAGTGTCCGTTGTGCAGATGTGTATTCTGTCAGTCTAGAGACAGTTGTACCTGCATGAGGGTCTGTTGTGCGGATGTTTTGTATTCTGTCCATCTGGTGATTGTGCAGGCATGAGTATCCATTGTACCAATGTGTATACTGTCCATCCAGTGATTGTGCATGCATGATTGTCCATCGTGCAGATGTGTATTCTGTCAGTCTAGAGACAGTTGTACCTGCATGAGTGTCTGCCGTGCGGATGTTTTATATTCTGTCCAACTGGTGATTGTTCATGTAGGAGTATCCATTGTATGAATGTGTATTCTGTCCATCCGATGACTGTGCAAGCATGAGTGTCCGTCGTGCAGATGTGTTTTCTGTCAGTCTAGAGACAGTTGTACCTGCATGAGTGTCTGTCGTGCGGATGTTTTGTATTCTGTCCATCTGGTGATTGTGCATGCATGAGTATCCATTGTACAAATGTGTATACTGTCCATCCAGTGATTGTGCAGGCATGAGAATCTGTTGAAAGAATGTGTATTCTGTCCATCCGGTGATTGTGCATGCATGAGTGTCCGTTGTGCAGATGTTTATTCTGTCAGTCTAGAGACAATTGTACCGGCATGAGTGTCTGCTGTGCAGATGTATTGATTCTGTCGATTAGTGATTGTGCAGGCATGAGTAGCCACTGTACGAATGTGTATTCTGTCCATCCGTAGACTGTGCATGCATGAGTGTCCATCGTGCAGATGTCTGTTCTATCCATCTGATGACTGTGCATGCATGAGTGTCAATCGTGCAGGTGTGTATTCTATCCATCTGGTGATTGTGCATGCATGCATGTACATCGTGCAGATGTGTATTCTATCCAGCTGGTGACTGTGCATGCATGACTGTCCATTGTGCAGGTGTGTATTCTATCCATCTGGTGACTGTGCATGCATGAGTGTCCATCATGCAGATACGTATTCTGTCCATCTGCTGATTGTGCATTCATGAGTGTCCATTGTGCAGATGTGTATCCTGTCCATCTGGTGATTGTGTATGCATGAGCGTCCATCGTGTGAATGTGCATTCTATCCATCCGATGATTGTGCATGCATGAGTGTCGGTCGTGCAGATGTGTATTCTGTCAGTCTATAGACAGTTGTACCTGCATGAGTGTCTGTCGTGCGGAGGTTTTGTATTCCATCCATCTAGTGATTGTGCATGCATGATTATCCATTGTATGGATGTGTATACTGTCCATCCAGTGATTGTGCATGCACGAGTGTCTGTCGCGCAAATGTGTATTCTGTCAGTCTAGAGACAGTTGTGCCTGCATGAGTGTCTGTCGTGCGGATGTTTTATATTCTGTCCATCCGGTGATTGTGCAGACATGAGTATCCACTGTGCGATAGTGTATTCTGTCCCTCCGGTGATTGTGCATGCATGAGTGTCCATCGTGCAGATGTGTATTCTGTCAGTCTAGAGACAGTTGTACCTGCATGTGTGTCTATCGTGCGGATGTTTTGTATTCTGTCCATCTGGTGATTGTGCATGCATGAGTATCCATTGTACAAATGTGTATACTGTCCATCCAGTGATGTGCATGCATGAGTGTCCATCGTGCAGATGTGTATTCTGTCAGTCTAGAGACAGTTGTACCTGCATGAGTGTCTGTCGTGCGGATGTTTTATATTCTGTCCATCTGGTGATTGTACAGGCATGAGTATCCGTTGTACGAATGTCTATTCTGTCGATCTGGTGATTGTGCATGCATGAGTGTCCGTCGTGCAGATGTGTATTCTGTCAGTCGAGAGACAGTTGTATCTGCATGAGTGTCTGTTGTGCGGATGTTTTGTATTCTGTCCATCTGGAGATTGTGCATGCATGAGTATCCATTGTACAAATGTGTATACTGTCCATCCAGTGATTGTTCATTCATGAGTGTCCGTCGTGAAGATATGTATTCTGTCAGTCTAGAGACAGTTGTATCTGCATGAGTGTCTGGTGTGCGGATGTTTTGTATTCTGTCCATCTGGTGATTGTGCATGCATCAGTGTCCGTTGTACAAATGTGTATACTGTCCATCCACTGATTGTGCATGCATGAGTGTCCGTCGTGCAGATGTGTATTCTGTCAGTCTAGAGAAAGTTGTACCTGCATGAGTGTCTGTCGTGCGGATGTTTTGTATTCTGTCCATCTGGTGATTTTGCATGCATGAGTATCCATTGTACTTATGTGTATACTGTCCATCAAGTGATTGTGCATGCATGAGTGTCCGTTGTGCAGATGTGTATTCTGTCAGTCTAGAAAAAGCTGTACCTGCATGAGTGTCTGCTGTGCAGATGTTTTGTATTCTGTCCATCCGGTGATTGTGCGTGCATGAGTGTCCGTCGTGCAGATGCGTATTCTGTCAGTCTAGAGACAGTTGTATCTGCATGAGTGTCTGTGGTGCGGATGTTTTGTATTCGGTCCATCTGGTGATTGTGCAGGCATGAGTATCTGTTAAACGAATGTGTATTCTGTCCATCCGGTGATTATGCATGCATGAGTGTCCATTGTGCAGATGTGTATTCTGTCAGTCTAGAGACAATTGTACCTGCATAAGTGTCTGTTGTGTGGATGTTTTGTATTCTATCCACTAGTGATTGTACAGGCATGAGTATCCGTTGTACGAATGTCTATTCTGTCCATCTGGTGATTGTGCATGCATGAGTGTCTGTCGTGCAGATGGGTATTCTGTCAGTCGAGAGACAGTTGTATGTGCATGAGTGTCTGTCATGCGGATGTTTTGTATTCTGTCCATCTGGTGATTGTGCATGCATGAGTATCCATTGTACAAATGTGTATACTGTCCATCCAGTGATTGTTCATTCATGAGTGTCCGTCGTGCAGATATGTATTCTGTCAGTCTAGAGACAGTTGTATCTGCATGAGTGTCTGTTGTGCGGATGTTTTGTATTCTGTCCATCTGGTGATTGTGCATGCATGAGTATCCGTTGTACAAATGTGTATACTGTCCATCCAGTGGATGTGCATGCATGAGTGTCCGTCGTGCAGATGTGTATTCTGTCAGTCTAGAGAAAGTTGTACCTGCATGAGTGTCTGTCGTGCGGATGTTTTGTATTCTGTCCATCTGGTGATTGTGCATGCATGAGTATCCATTGTACTTATGTGTATACTGTCCATCCAGTGATTGTGCATGCATGAGTGTCCGTTGTGCAGATGTGTATTCTGTCAGGCTAGAGAAAGCTGTACCTGCATGAGTGTCTGTCGCGCAGATGTTTTGTATTCTGTCCATCCGGTGAATGTGCATGCATGAGTGTCCGTCGTGCAGATGTGTATACTGTCAGTCTAGAGATAGTTGTATCTGAAAGAGTGTCTGTTGTGCGGATGTTTTGTATTGTGTCCATCTGGTGATTGTGCGTGCATGAGTATCCATTGTACAAATGTGTATACTGTCCATCCAGTGATTGTTCATTCATGAGTGCCCGTCGTGCAGATATGTATTCTGTCAGTCTAGAGACAGTTGTACCTGTATGAGTGTCTGTCGTGCGGATGTTTTGTATTCTGTCCATCTGGTGATTGTGCATGCATGAGTATCCATTGTACGAATCTGTATTCTGTCCATCCGGTGATTGTGCATGCATGAGTGTCCGTCGTGCAGATGTGTATTCTGTCAGTCTGGAGACAGTTGTCCATGCATGAGTGTCTGTGGTGCGGATGTTTTGTATTCGGTCCATCTCGTGATTGTGCAGGAATGAGTATCTGTTGAACGAATGTGTATTCTGTCCATCCAGTGATTATGCATGCATGAGTGTCCATCGTGCAGATGTGTATTCTGAAAGTCTAGAGACAATTGTACCTGCATGAGTGTCTGTTGTGCGGATGTTTTGTATTCTATCCACTAGTGATTGTACAGGCATGAGTATCCACTGCACAAATGTGTATTCTGTCCATCCATAGATTGTGCATGCATGAGTGTCCATTGTGCAGATGTGTGTTCTATCCATTTGGTGACTGTGCATGCATGAGTGTCAATCGTGCAGATGTGTATTCTATCCATCTAGTGATTGTTCATGCATGAGTGTCCATCCTGCAGATGTGTGTTCTATCCATCTGGTGACTGTGCATGCATGAGTGTCAATCGTGCAGATGTGTATTCTATCCAGCTGGTGATTGTGCATTCATGAGTGTCCATCGTGCAGATGTGTATCCTGTCCATCAGGTGATTGTGCATGCATGAGTGTCCATCATGCAGATGTGGATTCTATCTATCCGGTGATTGTGTATGCATGAGTGTCCATCGTGCGGATGTGTATTCTATCCATCCGATGATTGTGCATGCATGAGTGTCTGTCGTGCAGATGTGTATTCTGTCAGTCTATAGACAGTTGTATCTGCATGAGTGTCTGTTATACGGATGTTTTGTATTCTGTCCGTCTGGTGATTGTGCAGGTATCAGTATCCATTGTACGAATGTGTATTCTGTCAATCCGGTGATTGTGCATGTATGAGTGTTTATCATGTAGATGTGTATTCTATCCATCTGGTGACTGTGCATGCATGAGTGTCCATTGTGCAGATGTGTATTCTATCCATCCGGTGACTGTGCATGCATGAGTTTCCATTGTGTAGATGTGTATTCTCTCCATCCGGTGACTGTGCATGCATGAGTGTCCATCGTGTGGATGTGTATTCCATTAATCTGGTGATTGTGCATTCATGAGTGTCCATCGTGCAGATGTGTATTCTTTCTATCCGGTGATTGTGTATGCATGAGTGTCCATCGTGTGGATGTGCATTCTATCCATCCGATGATTGTGCATGCATGAGTGACGGTCGTGCAGATGTGTATTCTGTCAGTCTATAGACAGTTGTACCTGCATGAGTGTCTGTCGTGTGGAGGTTTGTATTCCATCCATCTAGTGATTGTGCATGCATGAGTATCCATTGTATGGATGTGTATACTGTCCATCCAATGATTGTGCATGCACGAGTGTTCGTCATGCAGATGTGTATTCTGTCAGTCGAGAGACAGTTGTATCTGCATGAGTGTCTCTCGTGCAGATGTTTTGTATTCTGTCCATCTGGTGATTGTGCGTGCATGAGTATCCATTGTACAAATGTGTATACTGTCCATCCAGTGATTGTTCATTCATGAGTGCCCGTCGTGCAGATATGTATTCTGTCAGTCTAGAGACAGTTGTACCTGTATGAGTGTCTGTCGTGCGGATGTTTTGTATTCTGTCCATCTGGTGATTGTGCATGCATGAGTATCCATTGTACGAATGTGTATACTGTCCATCCATTGATTGTGCATGCATGAGTGTTCGTCATGCAGATGTGTATTCTGTCAGTCGAGAGACAGTTGTATCTGCATGAGTGTCTCTCGTGCAGATGTTTTGTATTCTGTCCATCTGGTGATTGTGCATGCATGAGTATCCATTGTACAAATGTGTATTATGTCCATCCAGTGATTGTGCATGCATGAGTGTCCATCGTGCAGATGTGTATTCTGTCAGTATAGAGACAGTTGTCCATGCATGAGTGTCTGTGGTGCGGATGTTTTGTATTCGGTCCATCTGGTGATTGTGCAGGCATGAGTATCTGTTGAACGAATGTGTATTCTGTCCATCCTGTGATTATGCATGCATGAGTGTCCATCGTGCAGATGTGTATTCTGTCAGTCTAGAGACAATTGTACCTGCATGAGTGTCTGTTGTGCGGATGTTTTGTATTCTATCCACTAGTGATTGTACAGGCATGAGTATCCGTTGTACGAATGTCTACTCTGTCCATCTGGTGATTGTGCATGCATGAGCGTCCGTCGTGCAGATGTGTATTCTGTCAGTCGAGAGACAGTTGTATCTGCATGAGTGTCTGTTGTGCGGATGTTTTGTATTCTGTCCATCTGGTGATTGTGCATGCATGAGTATCCATTGTACAAATGTGTATACTGTCCATCCAGTGATTGTTCATTCATGAGTGTCCGTCGTGCAGATATGTATTCTGTCAGTCTAGAGACAGTTGTATCTGCATGAGTGTCTGTCGTGCGGATGTTTTGTATTCTGTCCATCTGGTGATTGTGCAGGTATCAGTATCCATTGTACGAATGTGTATTCTGTCAATCCGGTGATTGTGCATGCATGAGTGTTAATCGTGTAGATGTGTATTCTATCCATCTGGTGACTGTGCATGCATGAGTGTCCATTGTGAAGATGTGTATTCTATCCATCCGGGGACTGTGCATGCATGAGTTTCCATTGTACAAATGTGTATACTGTCCATCCAGTGATTGTTCATTCATGAGTGTCCGTCGTGCAGATATGTATTCTGTCAGTCTAGAGACAGTTGTATCTGCATGAGTGTCTGTTGTGCGGATGTTTTGTATTCTGTCCATCTGGTGATTGTGCATGCATGAGTATCCGTTGTACAAATGTGTATACTGTCCATCCAGTGATTGTGCATGCATGAGTGTCCGTCGTGCAGATGTGTATTCTGTCAGTCTAGAGAAAGTTGTACCTGCATGAGTGTCTGCTGTGCGGATGTTTTGTATTTTGTCCATCTGGTGATTGTGCATGCATGAGTATCCATTGTACTTATGTGTATACTGTCCATCCAGTGATTGTGCATGCATGAGTGTCCGTTGTGCAGATGTGTATTCTGTCAGTCTACAGAAAGCTGTACCTGCATGAGTGTCTGTCGTGCAGATGTTTTGTATTCTGTCCATCCGGTGATTGTGCGTGCATGAGTGTCCGTCGTGCAGATGTGTATACTGTCAGTCTAGAGATAGTTCTATCTGCATGAGTGTCTGTTGTGCGGATGTTTTGTATTCGGTCCATCTCGTGATTGTGCAGGCAT
Organism: Calotriton arnoldi; assembly: GCA_963921515.1. Lineage (NCBI taxonomy): Eukaryota > Metazoa > Chordata > Amphibia > Caudata > Salamandridae > Calotriton > Calotriton arnoldi. Next base: position 1,259,604 of record CAWUFW010005802.1, on the reverse strand, counting down.
GAGTATCTGTTGAACGAATGTGTATTCTGTCCATCCAGTGATTATGCATGCATGAGTGTCCATCGTGCAGATGTGTATTCTGTCAGTCTAGAGACAATTGTACCTGCATGAGTGTCTGTTGTGTGGATGTTTTGTATTCTATCCACTAGTGATTGTACAGGCATGAGTATCCACTGCACAAATGTGTATTCTGTCCATCCATAGATTGTGCATGCATGAGTGTCCATCGTGCAGATGTGTGTTCTATCCATTTGGTGACTGTGCATGCATGAGTGTCAATCGTGCAGATGTGTATTCTATCCATCTAGTGATTATTCATGCATGAGTGTCCATCGTGCAGATGTGTGTTCTATCCATCTGGTGACTGTGCATGCATGAGTGTCAATCGTGCAGATGTGTATTCTATCCAGCTGGTGATTGTGCATTCATGAGTGTCCATCGTGCAGATGTGTATCCTGTCCATCAGGTGATTGTGCATGCATGAGTGTCCATCATGCAGATGTGGATTCTATCTATCCAGTGATTGTGTATGCATGAGTGTCCATCGTGCGGATGTGTATTCTTTCCATCCGATGATTGTGCATGCATGAGTGTCTGTCGTGCAGATGTGTATTCTGTCAGTCTATAGACAGTTGTACCTGCATGAGTGTCTGTTATACGGATGTTTTGTATTCTGTCCGTCTGGTGATTGTGCAGGTATCAGTATCCATTGTACGAATGTGTATTCTGTCAATCCGGTGATTGTGCATGTATGAGTGTTTATCATGTAGATGTGTATTCTATCCATCTGGTGACTGTGCATGCATGAGTGTCCATTGTGCAGATGTGTATTCTATCCATCCGGAGACTGTGCATGCATGAGTTTCCATTGTGCAGATGTGTATTCTCTCCATCCGGTGACTGTGCATGCATGAGTGTCCATCGTGTGGATGTGTATTCCATTAATCTGGTGATTGTGCAGGCATGAGTGTCTGTCGTACAGATGTGTATTTAGTAAACTAGAGACAGTTGTGCATGCATGAGTGTCCGTTGTGAGGATGTGTATTCTATCCATCTGGTGATTGTGCATTCATGAGTGTCCATCGTGCAGATGTGTATTCTTTCTATCTGGTGATTGTGTATGCATGAGTGTCCATCGTGTGGATGTGCATTCTATCCATCCGATGATTGTGCATGCATGAGTGACGGTCGTGCAGATGTGTATTCTGTCAGTCTATAGACAGTTGTTCCTGCATGAGTGTCTGTCATGCGGAGGTTTGTATTCCATCCATCTAGTGATTGTGCATGCATGAGTATCCATTGTATGGATGTGTATACTGTCCATCCACGGATTGTGCATGCACGAGTGTCTGCCGCGCAGATGTGTATTCTGTCAGTCTAGAGACAGTTGTGCCTGCATGAGTGTCTGTCGTGCGGATGTTTTATATTCTGTCCATCCGGTGATTGTGCAGGCATGAGAATCCACTGTGCGATGTGTATACTGTCCATCCAGTGATTGTGCATTCATGAGTGTCCATTGTGCAGATGTGTATTCTGTCAGTCTAGAGACAGTTGTACCTGCATGAGTGTCTGTTGTGCGGAAGTTTGGTATTCTGTCCATCTGGTGATTGTACATGCATGAGTATCCATTGTACAAATGTGTATACTGTCCATCCAGTGATTGTTCATTCATGAGTGTCCGTCATGCAGATATGTATTCTGTCAGTCTAGAGACAGTTGTATCTGCATGAGTGTCTGTTGTGCGGATGTTTTGTATTCTGTGCATCTGGTGATTGTGCATGCATGCGTATCCGTTGTACAAATGTGTATACTGTCCATCCAGTGATTGTGCATGCATGAGTGTCCGTCGTGCAGATGTGTATTCTGTCAGTCTAGAGAAAGTTGTAACTGCATGAGTGTCTGTCGTGCGGATGTTTTGTATTCTGTCCATCTGGTGATTTTGCATGCATGAGTATCCATTGTACTTATGTGTATTCTGTCCATCAAGTGATTGTGCATGCATGAGTGTCCGTTGTGCAGATGTGTATTCTGTCAGTCTAGAGAAAGCTATACCTGCATGAGTGTCTGCCGTGCAGATGTTTTGTATTCTGTCCATCCGGTCATTGTGTGTGTATGAGTGTCCGTCGTGCAGATGCGTATTCTGTCAGTCTAGAGACAGTTGTATCTGCATGAGGGTCTGTTGTGCGGATGTTTTGTATTCTGTCCATCTGGTGATTGTGCGTGCATGAGTATCCATTGTACAAATGTGTATACTGTCTATCCAGTGATTGTTCATTCATGAGTGCCCGTCGTGCAGATATGTATTCTGTCTGTCTATAGACAGTTGTACCTGTATGAGTGTCTGTCGTGCAGATGTTTTGTATTCTGTCCATCTGGTAATTGTGCATGCATGAGTATCCATTGTACGAATGTGTATACTGTCCATCCAGTGATTGTGCATGCATGAGTGTTCGTCATGCAGATGTGTATTCTGTCAGTCAAGAGACAGTTGTATCTGCATGAGTGTCTCTCGTGCAGATGTTTTGTATTCTGTCCATCTGGTGATTGTGCATGCATGAGTATCCATTGTACAAATGTGTATACTGTCCATCCAGTGATTGTACATGCATGAGTGTCCGTCGTGCAGATGTGTATTCTGTCAGTCTAGAGACAGTTGTCCATGCATGAGTGTCTGTGGTGCGGATGTTTTGTATTCGGTCCATCTCGTGATTGTGCAGGCATGAGTATCTGTTGAACGAATGTGTATTCTGTCCATCCAGTGATTATGCATGCATGAGTGTCCATCGTGCAGATGTGTATTCTGTCAGTCTAGAGACAATTGTACCTGCATGAGTGTCTGTTGTGCGGATGTTTTGTATTCTATCCACTAGTGATTGTACAGGCATGAGTATCCACTGCACAAATGTGTATTCTGTCCATCCATAGATTGTGCATGCATGAGTGTCCATCGTGCAGATGTGTGTTCTATCCATTTGGTGACTGTGCATGCATGAGTGTCAATCGTGCAGATGTGTGTTCTATCCATCTGGTGACTGTGCATGCATGAGTGTCAATCGTGCAGATGTGTATTCTATCCAGCTGGTGATTGCGCATTCATGAGTGTCCATCGTGCAGATGTGTATCCTGTCCATCAGGAGATTGTGCATGCATGAGTGTCCATCATGCAGATGTGGATTCTATCTATCCGGTGATTGTGTATGCATGAGTGACCATCGTGCGGATGTGTATTCTATCCATCCGATGATTGTGCATGCATGAGTGTCTGTCGTGCAGATGTGTATTCTGTCAGTCTATAGACAGTTGTACCTGCATGAGTGTCTGTTATACGGATGTTTTGTATTCTGTCCGTCTGGTGATTGTGCAGGTATCAGTATCCATTGTACGAATGTGTATTCTGTCAATCCGGTGATTGTGCATGTATGAGTGTTTATCATGTAGATGTGTATTGTATCCATCTGGTGACTGTGCATGCATGAGTGTCCATTGTGCAGATGTGTATTCTATCCATCCGGTGACTGTGCATGCATGAGTTTCCATTGTGCAGATGTGTATTCTCTCCATCCGGTGACTGTGCATGCATGAGTGTCCATCGTGTGGATGTGTATTCCATTAATCTGGTGATTGTGCATTCATGAGTGTCCATCGTGCAGATGTGTATTCTTTCTATCCAGTGTTTGTGTATGCATGAGTGTCCATCGTGTGGATGTGCATTCTATCCATCCGATGATTGTGCATGCATGAGTGACGGTCGTGCAGATGTGTATTCTGTCAGTCTATAGACAGTTGTACCTGCATGAGTGTCTGTCGTGCGGAGGTTTGTATTCCATCCATCTAGTGATTGTGCATGCATGAGTATCCATTGTATGGATGTGTATACTGTCCATCCAATGATTGTGCATGCACAAGTGTCTGTCGCGCAGATGTGTATTCTGTCAGTATAGAGACAATTGTGCCTGCATGAGTGTCTGTCGTGCGGATGTTTTATATTCTGTCCATCCGGTGATTGTGCAGGCATGAGAATCCACTGTGCGATGTGTATTCTGTCCATCCAGTGATTGTGCATGCATGAGTGTCCATTGTGCAGATGTGTATTCTGTTAGTCTAGAGACAGTTGTACCTGCATGAGTGTCTGTTGTGCGGAAGTTTGGTATTCTGTCCATCTGGTGATTGTGCATGCATGCGTATCCATTGTACAAATGTGTATACTGTCCATCCAGTGATTGTGCATGCATGAGTGTCCGTCGTGCAGATGTGTATTCTGTCAGTCTAGAGACAGTTGTACCTGCATGAGTGTCTGTCGTGCGGATGTTTTGTATTCTGTCCATCTGGTGATTTTGCATGCATGAGTATCCATTGTACTTATGTGTATTCTGTCCATCAAGTGATTGTGCATGCATGAGTGTCCGTTGTGCAGATGTGTATTCTGTCAGTCTAGAGAAAGCTATACCTGCATGAGTGTCTGCCGTGCAGATGTTTTGTATTCTGTCCATCCGGTCATTGTGTGTGCATGAGTGTCCGTCGTGCAGATGCGTATTCTGTCAGTCTAGAGACAGTTGTATCTGCATGAGTGTCTGTTGTGCAGATGTTTTGTATTCTGTCCATCTGGTGATTGTGCGTGCATGAGTATCCACTGCACAAATGTGTATTCTGTCCATCCATATATTGTGCATGCATGAGTGTCAATCATGCAGATGTGTGTTCTATCCATTTGGTGACTGTGCATGCATGTGTGTCAATCGTGCAGATGTGTATTCTATCCATCTGGTGATTGTGCATGCATGACTGTCCATCGTGCAGATGTGTGTTCTATCCATCTGGTGACTGTGCATTCATGAGTGTCCATTGTGCAGATGTATATCCTGTCCATCAGGTGATTGTGCATGCATGAGTGTCCATCATGCAGATGTGTATTCTATCTATCCGGTGATTGTGTATGCATGAGTGTCCATCGTGCAGATGTGTATTCTATCCATCCGATGATTGTGCATGTATGAGTGTCTGTCATGCAGATGTGTATTCTATCAGTCTATAGACAGTTGTACCTGCATGAGTGTCTGTTATGCGGATGTTTTGTATTCTGTCCATCTGGTGATTGTGCAGGTATCAGTATCCATTGTACGAATGTGTATTCTGTCAATCCGGTGATTGTGCATTCATGAGTGTTAATCGTGTAGATGTGTATTCTATCCATCTGGTGACTGTGCATGCATGAGTGTCCATTGTGAAGATGTGTATTCTATCCATCCGGGGACTGTGCATGCATGAGTTTCCATTGTACAAATGTGTATACTGTCCATCCAGTGATTGTTCATTCATGAGTGTCCGTCGTGCAGATATGTATTCTGTCAGTCTAGAGACAGTTGTATCTGCATGAGTGTCTGTTGTGCGGATGTTTTATATTCTGTCCATCTGGTGATTTTGCATGCATGAGTATCCTTTGTACTTATGTGTATTCTGTCCATCAAGTGATTGTGCATGCATGAGTGTCCGTTGTGCAGATGTGTATTCTGTCCGCCTAGAGACAGCTGTACCTGCATGAGTGTCTGTCGTGCGGATGTTTTATATTCTGTCCATCTGGTGATTGTGCATGCATGAGTATCCATTGTACGAATGTGTATTCTGTCCATCCGGTGATTGTGCATGCATGAGTGTCCGTCGTGCAGATGTGTATTCTGTCAGTCGAGAGACAGTTGTATCTGCATGAGTGTCTGTCGTGCGGATGTTTTGTATTCTGTCCATCTGGTGATTGTGCATGCATGAGTATCCATTGTACAAATGTGTATACTGTCCATCCAGTGATTGTGCATGCATGAGTGTCCGTCGTGCAGATGTGTATTATGTCAGTCTAGAGACAGTTGCACCTGCATGAGTGTCTATCGTGCGGATGTTTTGTATTCTGTCCATCTGGTGATTGTGCAGGCATGAGTATCCGTTGAACGAATGTGTATTCTGTCCATCCAGTGATTATGCATGCATGAGTGTCCATCGTGCAGATGTGTATTCTGTCAGTCTAGAGACAGTTGTACCTGCATGAGTGTCTGTCGTGCGGATGTTTTGTATTCTGTCCATCTGGTGATTGTGCAGGCATGAGTATCCGTTGTACGAATGTCTATTCTGTCCATCTGGTGATTGTGCATGCATGAGTGTCCGTCGTGCAGATGTGTATTCTGTCAGTCTAGAGACAGTTGTATCTGCATGAGTGTCTGTTGTGCGGATGTTTTGTATTCTGTCCATCTGGTGATTGTGCATGCATGAGTATCCATTGTACAAATGTGTATACTGTCCATCCAGTGATTGTTCATTCATGAGTGTCCGTCGTGCAGATATGTATTCTGTCAGTCTAGAGACAGTTGTATCTGCATGAGTGTCTGTTGTGCGGATGTTTTGTATTCTGTCCATCTGGTGATTGTGCATGCATGAGTATCCATTGTACAAATGTGTATACTGTCCATCCAGTGATTGTGCATGCATGAGTGTCCATCGTGCAGATGTGTATTCTGTCAGTCTAGAGACAGTTGTACCTGCATGAGTGTCTGTTGTGCGGATGTTTTGTATTCTGTCCATCTGGTGATTGTGCATGCATGAGTATCCATTGTACAAATGTGTATACTGTCCATCCAGTGATTGTGCATGCATGAGTGTCCATTGTGCAGATGTGTATTCTGTCAGTTCTAGAGACAGTTGTCCATGCATGAGTGTCTGTGGTGCGGATGTTTTGTATTCGGTCCATCTGGTGATTGTGCAGGCATGAGTATCTGTTGAACGAATGTGTATTCTGTCCATCCAGTGATTATGCATGCATGAGTGTCCATCGTGCAGATGTGTATTCTGTCAGTCTAGAGACAATTGTACCTGCATGAGTGTCTGTTGTGCGGATGTTTTGTATTCTATCCACTAGTGATTGTACAGGCATGAGTATCCACTGCACAAATGTGTATTCTGTCCATCCATAGATTGTGCATGCATGAGTGTCCATCGTGCAGATGTGTGTTCTATCCATTTGGTGACTGTGCATGCATGAGTGTCAATCGTGCAGATGTGTATTCTATCCATCTAGTGATTATTCATGCATGAGTGTCCATCGTGCAGATGTGTGTTCTATCCATCTGGTGACTGTGCATGCATGAGTGTCAATCGTGCAGATGTGTATTCTATCCAGCTGGTGATTGTGCATTCATGAGTGTCCATCGTGCAGATGTGTATCCTGTCCATCAGGTGATTGTGCATGCATGAGTGTCCATCATGCAGATGTGGATTCTATCTATCCGGTGATTGTGTATGCATGAGTGTCCATCGTGCGGATGTGTATTCTATCCATCCGATGATTGTGCATGCATGAGTGTCTGTCGTGCAGATGTGTATTCTGTCAGTCTATAGACAGTTGTACCTGCATGAGTGTCTGTTATACGGATGTTTTGTATTCTGTCCGTCTGGTGATTGTGCAGGTATCAGTATCCATTGTACGAATGTGTATTCTGTCAATCCGGTGATTGTGCATGTATGAGTGTTTATCATGTAGATGTGTATTCTATCCATCTGGTGACTGTGCATGCATGAGTGTCCATTGTGCAGATGTGTATTCTATCCATCCGGAGACTGTGCATGCATGAGTTTCCATTGTGCAGATGTGTATTCTCTCCATCCGGTGACTGTGCATGCATGAGTGTCCATCGTGTGGATGTGTATTCCATTAATCTGGTGATTGTGCAGGCATGAGTGTCTGTCGTACAGATGTGTATTCTAGTCAATCCAGAGACAGTTGTGCATGCATGAGTGTCCATCGTGTGGATGTGTATTCTATCCATCTGGTGATTGTGCATTCATGAGTGTCCATCGTGCAGGATGTGTGTTCTGTCAGTCTATAGACAGTTGTACCTGCATGAGTGTCTGTCGTGTGGAGGTTTGTATTCCATCCATCTAGTGATTGTGCATCGCATGAGTATCCATTGTACGAATGTGTATACTGTCCATCCAGTGATTGTGCATGCATGAGTGTCCGTCGTGCAGATGTGTATTATGTCAGTCTAGAGACAGTTGTACCTGCATGAGTGTCTGTTGTGCGGATGTTTTGTATTCTGTCCATCTGGTGATTGTGCAGGCATGAGTATCCGTTGTACAAATGTCTATTCTGTCCATCCAGTGATTGTTCATTCATGAGTGTCCGTCGTGCAGATATGTATTCTGTCAGTCTAGAGACAGTTGTACCTGCATGAGTGTCTGTTGTGCAGAAGTTCTGTATTCTGTCCATCTGGTGATTGTGCATGCATGAGTATCCAATGTACAAATGTGTATACTGTCCATCCAGTGATTGTGCATGCATGAGTGTCCATCGTGCAGATGTGTATTCTGTCAGTCTAGAGACAGTTGTACCTGCATGAGTGTCTGTTGTGCAGAAGTTTTGTATTCTGTCCATCTGGTGATTGTGCATGCATGAGTATCCATTGTACAAATGTGTATTCTGTCCATCCAGTGGTTGTGCATGCATGAGTGTCCATCGTGCAGATGTGTATTCTGTCATTCTAGAGAAAGCTGTACCTGTATGAGTGTCTGTCGTGCGGATGTTTTGTATTCGGTCCATCTGGTGATTGTGCATGCATGAGTGTCCGTTGTGCAGATGTGTATTCTGTCAGTCTAGAGACAGTTGTACCTGCATGAGTGTCTGTTGTGCGGATGTTTTGTATTCTGTCCATCTGGTGATTGTGCAGGCATGAGTATCCATTGTACCAATGTGTATACTGTCCATCCAGTGATTGTGCATGCATGAGTGTCCGTCGTGCAGATGTGTATTCTGTCAGTCTAGAGACAGTTGTATCTGCATGAGTGTCTGTTGTGCGGATGTTTTGTATTCTGTCCATCTGGTGATTGTGCATGCATGAGTATCCATTGTACGAATGTGTATACTGTCCATCCAGTGATTGTGCATGCATGAGTGTCCGTCGTGCAGATGTGTATTCTGTCAGTCTAGAGACAGTTGTACCTGCATGAGTGTCTGTCGTGCGGATGTTTTGTATTCTGTCCATCTGGTGATTGTGCATGCATGAGTATCCATTGTACAAATGTGTATACTGTCCATCCAGTGATTGTGCATGCATGAGTGTCCGTCGTGCAGATGTGTATTCTGTCAGTCTAGAGACAGTTGTACCATGCATGAGTGTCTGTCGTGCGGATGTTTTGTATTCGGTCCATCTGGTGATTGTGCAGGCATGAGTATCTGTTTAACGAATGTGTATTCTGTCCATCCGGTGATTATGCATGCATGAGTGTCCATCGTGCAGATGTGTATTCTGTCAGTCTAGAGACAATTGTACCTGCATGAGTGTCTGTTGTGCGGATGTTTTGAATTCTATCCACTAGTGATTGTACAGGCATGAGTATCCACTGCACGAATGTGTATTCTGTCCATCCGTAGATTGTGCATGCATGAGTGTCCATCGTGCAGATGTGTGTTCTATCCATTTGATGACTGTGCATGCATGAGTGTCAATCGTGCAGATGTGTATTCTATCCATCTGGTGATTGTGCATGCATGCAGTGTACATCGTGCAGATGTGTATTCTATCCATCTGGTGACTGTGCATGCATGACTGTCCATTGTGCAGATGTGTATTCTATCCATCTGGTGATTGTGCATGCATGAGTGTCCATCATGCAGATGCGTATTCTGTCCATCTGCTGATTGTGCATTCATGAGTGTCCATTGTGCAGATGTGTATCCTGTCCATCCGGTGATTGTGTATGCATGAGCGTCCATCGTGCGAGATGTGCATTCTATCCATCCGATGATTGTGCATGACTGAGTGTCTGTCGTGCAGATGTGTATTCTGTCAGTCTAGAGAAAGTTGTTCCTGCATGAGTGTCTGTCGTGCGGATGTTTTGTATTCTGTCCATCTGGTGATTGTGCAGGCATGCAGTATCCATTGTACGGATGTGTATACTGTCCATCCAGTGATTGTGCATGCACGAGTGTCTGTCGCGCAAATGTGTATTCTGTCAGTCTAGAGACAGTTGTGCCTGCATGAGTGTCTGTCGTGCGGATGTTTTATATTCTGTCTATCCGGTGATTGTACAGGCATGAGTATCCACTGTGCGATAGTGTATTCTGTCCCTCTGGTGATTGTGCATGCATGAGTGTCCATCGTGCAGATGTGTATTCTGTCAGTCTAGAGACAGTTGTACCTGCATGTGTGTCTATCGTGCGGATGTTTTGTATTCTGTCCATCTGGTGATTGTGCATGCATGAGTATCCATTGTACAAATGTGTATACTGTCCATCCAGTGATGTGCATGCATGAGTGTCCATCGTGCAGATGTGTATTCTGTCAGTCTAGAGACAGTTGTACCTGCATGAGTGTCTGTCGTGCGGATGTTTTATATTCTGTCCATCTGGTGATTGGTGATTGTCCGTCCATGCATGAGTGACGTGTCGTGCAGATGTGTATTCTGTCAGTCAGAGACAGTTGTATCTGCATGAGTGTCTGTCGTGCGGATGTTTGTATTCCGTCCATCTGGTGACTGTATGCATGAGTATCCATTGTATGGATGTGTATACTGTCCATCCAGTGATTGCATGCACGAGTGTCTGTCGTGCAGATGTGTATTCTGTCAGTATAGAGACAATTGTGCCTGCATGAGTGTCTGTCGTGCGGATGTTTTGTATTCTGTCCATCTGGTGATTGTGCATGCATGAGTATCCATTGTACAAATGTGTATACTGTCCATCCAGTGATTGTTCATTCATGAGTGTCCGTCGTGCAGATATGTATTCTGTCAGTCTAGAGACAGTTGTATCTGCATGAGTGTCTGTTGTGCGGATGTTTTGTATTCTGTCCATCTGGTGATTGTGCATGCATGAGTATCCGTTGTACAAATGTGTATACTGTCCATCCAGTGATTGTGCATGCATGAGTGTCCGTCGTGCAGATGTGTATTCTGGCAGTCTAGAGAAAGTTGTACCTGCATGAGTGTCTGTCGTGCGGATGTTTTGTATTCTGTCCATCTGGTGATTGTGCATGCATGAGTATCCATTGTACTTATGTGTATACTGTCCATCCAGTGATTGTGCATGCATGAGTGTCCGTTGTGCAGATGTGTATTCTGTCAGTCTAGAGAAAGCTGTACCTGCATGAGTGTCTGTCGTGCAGATGTTTTGTATTCTGTCCATCCGGTGATTGTGCGTGCATGAGTGTCCGTCGTGCAGATGTGTATACTGTCAGTCTAGAGATAGTTCTATCTGCATGAGTGTCTGTTGTGCGGATGTTTTGTATTGTGTCCATCTGTTGATTGTGCGTGCATGAGTATCCATTGTACAAATGTGTATACTGTCCATCCAGTGATTGTTCATTCATGAGTGCCCGTCGTGCAGATATGTATTCTGTCAGTCTAGAGACAGTTGTACCTGTATGAGTGTCTGTCATGCGGATGTTTTGTATTCTGTCCATCTGGTGATTGTGCATGCATGAGTATCCATTGTATGAATGTGTATTCTGTCCATCCGGTGATTGTGCATGCATGAGTGTCCGTCGTGCAGATGTGTATTCTGTCAGTCTAGAGACAGTTGTCCATGCATGAGTGTCTGTGGTGCGGATGTTTTGTATTCGGTCCATCTCGTGATTGTGCAGGCATGAGTATCTGTTGAACGAATGTGTATTCTGTCCATCCAGTGATTATGCATGCATGAGTGTCCATCGTGCAGATGTGTATTCTGTCAGTCTAGAGACAATTGTACCTGCATGAGTGTCTGTTGTGCGGATGTTTTGTATTCTATCCACTAGTGATTGTACAGGCATGAGTATCCACTGCACAAATGTGTATTCTGTCCATCCATAGATTGTGCATGCATGAGTGTCCATCGTGCAGATGTGTGTTCTATCCATTTGGTGACTGTGCATGCATGAGTGTCAATCGTGCAGATGTGTATTCTATCCATCTAGTGATTGTTCATGCATGAGTGTCCATCGTGCAGATGTGTGTTCTATCCATCTGGTGACTGTGCATGCATGAGTGTCAATCGTGCAGATGTGTATTCTATCCAGCTGGTGATTGTGCATTCATGAGTGTCCATCGTGCAGATGTGTATCCTGTCCATCAGGTGATTGTGCATGCATGAGTGTCCATCATGCAGATGTGGATTCTATCTATCCGGTGATTGTGTATGCATGAGTGTCCATCGTGCGGATGTGTATTCTATCCATCCGATGATTGTGCATGCATGAGTGTCTGTCGTGCAGATGTGTATTCTGTCAGTCTATAGACAGTTGTACCTGCATGAGTGTCTGTTATACGGATGTTTTGTATTCTGTCCGTCTGGTGATTGTGCAGGTATCAGTATCCATTGTACGAATGTGTATTCTGTCAATCCGGTGATTGTGCATGTATGAGTGTTTATCATGTAGATGTGTATTCTGTCCATCCGGTGATTATGCATGCATGAGTGTCCATCGTGCAGATGTGTATTCTATCCATCCGGTGACTGTGCATGCATGAGTTTCCATTGTGCAGATGTGTATTCTCTCCATCCGGTGACTGTGCATGCATGAGTGTCCATCGTGTGGATGTGTATTCCATTAATCTGGTGATTGTGCATTCATGAGTGTCCATCGTGCAGATGTGTATTCTTTCTATCCGGTGATTGTGTATGCATGAGTGTCCATCGTGTGGATGTGCATTCTATCCATCCGATGATTGTGCATGCATGAGTGACGGTCGTGCAGATGTGTATTCTGTCAGTCTATAGACAGTTGTACCTGCATGAGTGTCTGTCGTGCGGAGGTTTGTATTCCATCCATCTAGTGATTGTGCATGCATGAGTATCCATTGTATGGATGTGTATACTGTCCATCCAATGATTGTGCATGCACGAGTGTCCGTCGTGCAGATGTGTATTCTGTCAGTCTAGAGACAGTTGTACCTGCATGAGTGTCTGTCGTGCGGATGTTTTATATTCTGTCCATCCGGTGATTGTGCAGGCATGAGAATCCACTGTGCGATGTGTATACTGTCCATCCAGTGATTGTGCATTCATGAGTGTCCATTGTGCAGATGTGTATTCTGTCAGTCTAGAGACAGTTGTACCTGCATGAGTGTCTGTTGTGCGGAAGTTTGGTATTCTGTCCATCTGGTGATTGTGCATGCATGAGTATCCATTGTACAAATGTGTATACTGTCCATCCAGTGATTGTTCATTCATGAGTGTCCGTCGTGCAGATATGTATTCTGTCAGTCTAGAGACAGTTGTATCTGCATGAGTGTCTGTTGTGCGGATGTTTTGTATTCTGTCCATCTGGTGATTGTGCATGCATGCAGTATCCGTTGTACAAATGTGTATACTGTCCATCCAGTGATTGTGCATGCATGAGTGTCCGTCGTGCAGATGTGTATTCTGTCAGTCTAGAGAAAGTTGTACCTGCATGAGTGTCTGTCGTGCGGATGTTTTGTATTCTGTCCATCTGGTGATTTTGCATGCATGAGTATCCATTGTACTTATGTGTATTCTGTCCATCAAGTGATTGTGCATGCATGAGTGTCCATTGTGCAGATGTGTATTCTGTCAGTCTAGAGAAAGCTATACCTGCATGAGTGTCTGCCGTGCAGATGTTTTGTATTCTGTCCATCCGGTCATTGTGTGTGCATGAGTGTCCGTCGTGCAGATGCGTATTCTGTCAGTCTAGAGACAGTTGTATCTGCATGAGTGTCTGTTGTGCGGATGTTTTGTATTCGGTCCATCTGGTGATTGTGCAGTGCATGAGTATCCATTGTACAAATGTGTATACTGTCCATCCAGTGATTGTGCATGCATGAGTGTCCATCGTGCAGATGTGTATTCTGTCAGTCTAGAGACAGTTGTACCTGCATGAGTGTCTGTTGTGCGGATGTTTTGTATTCTGTCCATCTGGTGATTGTGCAGGCATGAGTATCCGTTGTACAAATGTCTATTCTGTCCATCTGGTGATTGTGCATGCATGAGTGTCCGTCGTGCAGATGTGTATTCTGTTAGTCGAGAGACAGTTGTATCTGCATGAGTGTCTGTTGTGCGGATGTTTTGTATTCTGTCCATCTGGTGATTGTGCATGCATGAGTATCCATTGTACAAATGTGTATACTGTCCATCCAGTGATTGTGCATTCATGAGTGTCCGTCGTGCAGATGTGTATTCTGTCAGTCTAGAGACAGTTGTATCATGCATGAGTGTCTGTCGTGCGGATGTTTTGTATTCTGTCCATCTGGTGATTGTGCAGGCATGAGTATCCGTTGTACGAATGTGTATTCTGTCCATCCGGTGATTGTGCATGCATGAGTGTCCATCGTGCAGATGTGTATTCTGTCCAGTCTAGAGACAATTGTACCTGCATGAGTGTCTGTTGTGCGGATGTTTTGTATTCTATCCATCTGGTGATTGTGCATGCATGAGTATCCATTGTACGAATGTGTATACTGTCCATCCAGTGATTGTGCATGCATGAGTGTCCGTCGTGCAGATGTGTATTCTGTCAGTCTAGAGACAGTTGTATCTGCATGAGTGTCTGTTGTGCGGATGTTTTGTATTCTGTCCATCTGGTGATTGTGCATGCATGAGTATCCATTGTACAAATGTGTATACTGTCCATCCAGTGATTGTGCATTCATGAGTGTCCGTCGTGCAGATGTGTATTCTGTCAGTCTAGAGACAGTTGTATCTGCATGAGTGTCTGTTGTGCGGATGTTTTGTATTCTGTCCATCTGGTGATTGTGCATGCATGAGTATCCGTTGTACAAATGTGTATACTGTCCATCCAGTGATTGTGCATGCATGAGTGTCCGTCGTGCAGATGTGTATTCTGGCAGTCTAGAGAAAGTTGTTCCTGCATGAGTGTCTGTCGTGCGGATGTTTTGTATTCTGTCCATCTGGTGATTGTGCATGCATGAGTATTCATTGTACTTATGTGTATACTGTCCATCCAGTCATTGTGCATGCATGAGTGTCCATTGTGCAGATGTGTATTCTGTCATTCTAGAGAAAGCTGTACCTGTATGAGTGTCTGTCGTGCGGATGTTTTGTATTCGGTCCATCTGGTGATTGTGCAGGCATGAGTATCTGTTTAACGAATGTGTATTCTGTCCATCCGGTGATTATGCATGCATGAGTGTCCATCGTGCAGATGTGTATTCTGTCAGTCTAGAGACAATTGTACCTGCATGAGTGTCTGTTGTGCGGATGTTTTGAATTCTATCCACTAGTGATTGTACAGGCATGAGTATCCACTGCACAAATGTGTATTCTGTCCATCCATAGATTGTGCATGCATGAGTGTCCATCGTGCAGATGTGTGTTCTATCCATTTGGTGACTGTGCATGCATGAGTGTCAATCGTGCAGATGTGTATTCTATCCATCTAGTGATTGTTCATGCATGAGTGTCCATCGTGCAGATGTGTGTTCTATCCATCTGGTGACTGTGCATGCATGAGTGTCAATCGTGCAGATGTGTATTCTATCCAGCTGGTGATTGTGCATTCATGAGTGTCCATCGTGCAGATGTGTATCCTGTCCATCAGGTGATTGTGCATGCATGAGTGTCCATCATGCAGATGTGGATTCTATCTATCCGGTGATTGTGTATGCATGAGTGTCCATCATGCGGATGTGTATTCTATCCATCCGATGATTGTGCATGCATGAGTGTCTGTCGTGCAGATGTGTATTCTGTCAGTCTATAGACAGTTGTACCTGCATGAGTGTCTGTTATACGGATGTTTTGTATTCTGTCCGTCTGGTGATTGTGCAGGTATCAGTATCCATTGTACGAATGTGTATTCTGTCAATCCGGTGATTGTGCATGTATGAGTGTTTATCATGTAGATGTGTATTCTATCCATCTGGCGACTGTGCTTGCATGAGTTTCCATTGTGCAGATGTGTATTCTCTCCATCCGGTGACTGTGCATGCATGAGTGTCCATCGTGTGGATGTGTATTCCATTAATCTGGTGATTGTGCAGGCATGAGTGTCTGTCATACAGATGTGTATTTAGTAAACTAGAGACAGTTGTGCATGCATGAGTGTTCGTTGTGCGGATGTGTATTCTATCCATCTGGTGATTGTGCATTCATGAGTGTCCATCGTGCAGATGTGTATTCTATCTATCCGGTGATTGCGTATGCATGAGTGTCCATCGTGTGGATGTGCATTCTATCCATCCGATGATTGTGCATGCATGAGTGACGGTCGTGCAGATGTGTATTCTGTCAGTCTAGAGACAGTTGTGCCTGCATGAGTGTCTGTCGTGCGGATGTTTTGTATTCCATCCATCTAGTGATTGTGCATGCATGAGTATCCATTGTATGGATGTGTATAATGTCCATCCAGTGATTCTGCATGCACGAGTGTCTGTCGCGCAGATGTGTATTCTGTCAGTCTAGAGACAGTTGTGCCTGCATGAGTGTCTGTCGTGCGGATGTTTTATATTCTGTCCATCCGGTGATTGTGCAGACATGAGAATCCACTGTGCGATGTGTATACTGTCCATCCAGTGATTGTGCATGCATGAGTGTCCATTGTGCAGATGTGTATTCTGTCAGTCTAGAGACAGTTGTACCTGTATGAGTGTCTGTTGTGCGGAAGTTTGGTATTCTGTCCATCTGGTGATTGTACATGCATGAGTATCCATTGTACAAATGTGTATACTGTCCATCCAGTGATTGTTCATTCATGAGTGTCCGTCATGCAGATATGTATTCTGTCAGTCTAGAGACAGTTGTATCTGCATGAGTGTCTGTTGTGCAGATGTTTTGTATTCTGTGCATCTGGTGATTGTGCATGCATGCGTATCCGTTGTACAAATGTGTATTACTGTCCATCCAGTGATTGTGCATGCATGAGTGTCCGTCGTGCAGATGTGTATTCTGTCAGTCTAGAGAAAGTTGTACCTGCATGAGTGTCTGTCGTGCGGATGTTTTGTATTCTGTCCATCTGGTGATTTTGCATGCATGAGTATCCATTGTACTTATGTGTATACTGTCCATCAAGTGATTGTGCATGCATGAGTGTCCGTTGTGCAGATGTGTATTCTGTCAGTCTAGAGACAGTTGTATCTGCATGAGTGTCTGTTGTGCGGATGTTTTGTATTCTGTCCATCTGGTGATTGTGCGTGCATGAGTATCCATTGTACAAATGTGTATACTGTCCATCCAGTGATTGTTCATTCATGAGTGCCCGTCGTGCAGATATGTATTCTGTCAGTCTAGAGACAGTTGTACCTGTATGAGTGTCTGTCGTGCGGATGTTTTGTATTCTGTCCATCTGGTGATTGTGCATGCATGAGTATCCATTGTACGAATCTGTATTCTGTCCATCCGGTGATTGTGCATGCATGAGTGTCCGTCGTGCAGATGTGTATTCTGTCAGTCGAGAGACAGTTGTATCTGCATGAGTGTCTCTCATGCAGATGTTTGGTATTCTGTCCATCTGGTGATTGTGCATGCATGAGTATCTATTGTACAAATGTGTATACTGTCCATCCAGTGATTGTGCATGCATGAGTGTCCGTCGTGCAGATGTGTATTCTGTCCAGTCTAGAGACAGTTGTCCATGCATGAGTGTCTGTGGTGCGGATGTTTTGTATTCGGTCCATCTGGTGATTGTGCAGGCATGAGTATCTGTTGAACGAATGTGTATTCTGTCCATCCAGTGATTATGCATGCATGAGTGTCCATCGTGCAGATGTGTATTCTGTCAGTCTAGAGACAATTGTATCTGCATGAGTGTCTGTTGTGCGGATGTTTTGTATTCTATCCATCTAGTGATTGTACAGGCATGAGTATCCGTTGTACGAATGTCTACTACTGTCCATCTGGTGATTGTGCATGCATGAGTGTCCGTCGTGCAGATGTGTATTCTGTCAGTCTAGAGACAGTTGTATCTGCATGAGTGTCTGTTGTGCGGATGTTTTGTATTCTGTCCATCTGGTGATTGTGCATGCATGAGTATCCATTGTACAAATGTGTATACTGTCCATCCAGTGATTGTGCATGCATGAGTGTCCGTCGTGCAGATATGTATTCTGTCAGTCTAGAGACAGTTGTATCTGCATGAGTGTCTGTCGTGCTGATGTTTTGTATTCTGTCCATCTGGTGATTGTGCATGCATGAGTATCCGTTGTACAAATGTGTATAATGTCCATCCAGTGATTGTGCATGCATGAGTGTCCGTCGTGCAGATGTGTATTCTGGCAGTCTGGAGAAAGTTGTTCCTGCATGAGTGTCTCTTGTGCGGATGTTTTGTATTCGGTCCATCTGGTGATTGTGCAGGCATGAGTATCTGTTTAACGAATGTGTATTCTGTCCATCCGGTGATTATGCATGCATGAGTGTCCATCGTGCAGATGTGTATTCTGTCAGTCTAGAGACAATTGTACCTGCATGAGTGTCTGTTGTGCGGATGTTTTGTATTCTATCCACTAGTGATTGTACAGGCATGAGTATCCACTGCACAAATGTGTATTCTGTCCATCCATATATTGTGCATGCATGAGTGTCAATCATGCAGATGTGTGTTCTATCCATTTGGTGACTGTGCATGCATGAGTGTCAATCGTGCAGATGTGTATTCTATCCATCTGGTGATTGTGCATGCATGAGTGTCCATCGGGCAGATGTGTGTTCTATCCATCTGGTGACTGTGCATGCATGAGTGTCAATCGTGCAGATGTGTATTCTATCCATCTGGTGATTGTGCATTCATGAGTGTCCATCGTGCAGATGTGTATCCTGTCCATCAGGTGATTGTGCATGCATGAGTGTCCATCATGCAGATGTGGATTCTATCTATCCGGTGATTGTGTATGCATGAGTGTCCATCGTGCGGATGTGTATTCTATCCATCCGATGATTGTGCATGCATGAGTGTCTGTCGTGCAGATGTGTA
Source organism: Calotriton arnoldi (assembly GCA_963921515.1). Taxonomy (NCBI): domain Eukaryota; kingdom Metazoa; phylum Chordata; class Amphibia; order Caudata; family Salamandridae; genus Calotriton; species Calotriton arnoldi. Next base: position 1,240,708 of record CAWUFW010005802.1, on the reverse strand, counting down.
TTCTGTCAGTCTATAGACAGTTGTACCTGCATGAGTGTCTGTTATACGGATGTTTTGTATTCTGTCCGTCTGGTGATTGTGCAGGTATCAGTATCCATTGTACGAATGTGTATTCTGTCATCCGGTATTGTGCAGTATCAGTATCCATTGTGCAATGTGTATTCTGTCAATCCGGTGATTGTGCATGTATGAGTGTTTATCATGTAGATGTGTATTCTATCCATCTGGTGACTGTGCATGCATGAGTGTCCATTGTGCAGATGTGTATTCTATCCATCCGGAGACTGTGCATGCATGAGTTTCCATTGTGCAGATGTGTATTCTCTCCATCCGGTGACTGTGCATGCATGAGTGTCCATCGTGTGGATGTGTATTCCATTAATCTGGTGATTGTGCAGGCATGAGTGTCTGTCGTACAGATGTGTATTTAGTAAACTAGAGACAGTTGTGCATGCATGAGTGTCCGTTGTGAGGATGTGTATTCTATCCATCTGGTGATTGTGCATTCATGAGTGTCCATCGTGCAGATGTGTATTCTTTCTATCTGGTGATTGTGTATGCATGAGTGTCCATCGTGTGGATGTGCATTCTATCCATCCGATGATTGTGCATGCATGAGTGACGGTCGTGCAGATGTGTATTCTGTCAGTCTATAGACAGTTGTTCCTGCATGAGTGTCTGTCATGCGGAGGTTTGTATTCCATCCATCTAGTGATTGTGCATACATGAGTATCCATTGTATGGATGTGTATACTGTCCATCCACTGATTGTGCATGCACGAGTGTCTGCCGCGCAGATGTGTATTCTGTCAGTCTAGAGACAGTTGTGCCTGCATGAGTGTCTGTCGTGCGGATGTTTTATATTCTGTCCATCCGGTGATTGTGCAGGCATGAGAATCCACTGTGCGATGTGTATACTGTCCATCCAGTGATTGTGCATTCATGAGTGTCCATTGTGCAGATGTGTATTCTGTCAGTCTAGAGACAGTTGTACCTGCATGAGTGTCTGTTGTGCGGAAGTTTGGTATTCTGTCCATCTGGTGATTGTACATGCATGAGTATCCATTGTACAAATGTGTATACTGTCCATCCAGTGATTGTTCATTCATGAGTGTCCGTCGTGCAGATATGTATTCTGTCAGTCTAGAGACAGTTGTATCTGCATGAGTGTCTGTTGTGCGGATGTTTTGTATTCTGTGCATCTGGTGATTGTGCATGCATGCGTATCAGTTGTACAAATGTGTATACTGTCCATCCAGTGATTGTGCATGCATGAGTGTCCGTCGTGCAGATGTGTATTCTGTCAGTCTAGAGAAAGTTGTACCTGCATGAGTGTCTGTCGTGCGGATGTTTTGTATTCTGTCCATCTGGTGATTTTGCATGCATGAGTATCCATTGTACTTATGTGTATTCTGTCCATCAAGTGATTGTGCATGCATGAGTGTCCATTGTGCAGATGTGTATTCTGTCAGTCTAGAGAAAGCTATACCTGCATGAGTGTCTGCCGTGCAGATGTTTTGTATTCTGTCCATCCGGTCATTGTGTGTGCATGAGTGTCCGTCGTGCAGATGCGTATTCTGTCAGTCTAGAGACAGTTGTATCTGCATGAGTGTCTGTTGTGCGGATGTTTTGTATTCTGTCCATCTGGTGATTGTGCGTGCATGAGTATCCATTGTACAAATGTGTATACTGTCCATCCAGTGATTGTTCATTCATGAGTGCCCTTCGTGCAGATATGTATTCTGTCTGTCTATAGACAGTTGTACCTGTATGAGTGTCTGTCGTGCGGATGTTTTGTATTCTGTCCATCTGGTAATTGTGCATGCATGAGTATCCATTGTACGAATGTGTATACTGTCCATCCAGTGATTGTGCATGCATGAGTGTTCGTCATGCAGATGTGTATTCTGTCAGTCGAGAGACAGTTGTATCTGCATGAGTGTCTCTCGTGCAGATGTTTTGTATTCTGTCCATCTGGTGATTGTGCATGCATGAGTATCCATTGTACAAATGTGTATACTGTCCATCCAGTGATTGTGCATGCATGAGTGTCCGTCGTGCAGATGTGTATTCTGTCAGTCTAGAGACAGTTGTCCATGCATGAGTGTCTGTGGTGCGGATGTTTTGTATTCGGTCCATCTGGTGATTGTGCAGGCATGAGTATCTGTTGAACGAATGTGTATTCTGTCCATCCGGTGATTATGCATGCATGAGTGTCCATCGTGCAGATGTGTATTCTGTCAGTCTAGAGACAATTGTACCTGCATGAGTGTCTGTTGTGCGGATGTTTTGTATTCTATCCACTAGTGATTGTGCAGGCATGAGTATCCGTTGTACGAATGTCTATTCTGTCCATCTGGTGATTGTGCATGCATGAGTGTCCATCGTGCAGATGTGTATTCTGTTCAGTCTGAGAGACAGTTGTATCTGCATGAGTGTCTGTTGTGCGGATGTTTTGTATTCTGTCCATCTGGTGATTGTGCATGCATGAGTATCCATTGTACAAATGTGTATACTGTCCATCCAGTGATTGTGCATGCATGAGTGTCCGTCGTGCAGATGTGTATTCTGTCAGTCTAGAGACAGTTGTACCTGCATGAGTGTCTGTCGTGCGGATGTTTTGTATTCTGTCCATCTGGTGATTTTGCATGCATGAGTATCCATTGTACTTATGTGTATTCTGTCCATCAAGTGATTGTGCATGCATGAGTGTCCATTGTGCAGATGTGTATTCTGTCAGTCTAGAGAAGCTATACCTGCATGAGTGTCTGCCGTGCAGATGTTTTGTATTCTGTCCATCCGGTCATTGTGTGTGCATGAGTGTCCGTCGTGCAGATGCGTATTCTGTCAGTCTAGAGACAGTTGTATCTGCATGAGTGTCTGTTGTGCGGATGTTTTCTATTCTGTCCATCTGGTGATTGTGCGTGCATGAGTATCCATTGTACAAATGTGTATACTGTCCATCCAGTGATTGTTCATTCATGAGTGCCCGTCGTGCAGATATGTATTCTGTCAGTCTAGAGACAGTTGTACCTGTATGAGTGTCTGTCGTGCGGATGTTTTGTATTCTGTCCATCTGGTGATTGTGCATGCATGAGTATCCATTGTACGAATGTGTATACTGTCCATCCAGTGATTGTGCATGCATGAGTGTTCGTCATGCAGATGTGTATTCTGTCAGTCGAGAGACAGTTGTATCTGCATGAGTGTCTCTCGTGCAGATGTTTTGTATTCTGTCCATCTGGTGATTGTGCATGCATGAGTATCCATTGTACAAATGTGTATACTGTCCATCCAGTGATTGTGCATGCATGAGTGTCCGTCGTGCAGATGTGTATTCTGTCAGTCTAGAGACAGTTGTCCATGCATGAGTGTCTGTGGTGCGGATGTTTTGTATTCGGTCCATCTGGTGATTGTGCAGGCATGAGTATCTGTTGAACGAATGTGTATTCTGTCCATCCGGTGATTATGCATGTATGAGTGTCCATCGTGCAGATGTGTATTCTGTCAGTCTAGAGACGATTGTACCTGCATGAGTGTCTGTTGTGCGGATGTTTTGTATTCTATCCACTAGTGATTGTGCAGGCATGAGTATCCGTTGTACGAATGTCTATTCTGTCCATCTGGTGATTGTGCATGCATGAGTGTACGTCGTGCAGATGTGTATTCTGTTAGTCGAGAGACAGTTGTATCTGCATGAGTGTCTGTTGTGCGGATGTTTTGTATTCTGTCCATCTGGTGATTGTGCATGCATGAGTATCCATTGTACAAATGTGTATACTGTCCATCCAGTGATTGTTCATTCATGAGTGTCCGTCGTGCAGATATGTATTCTGTCAGTCTAGAGACAGTTGTATCTGCATGAGTGTCTGTTGTGCGGATGTTTTGTATTCTGTCCATCTGGTGATTGTGCATGCATGAGTATCCTTTGTACAAATGTGTATACTGTCCATCCAGTGATTGTGCATGCATGAGTGTCCATCGTGCAGATGTGTATTCTGTCAGTCTAGAGAAAGTTGTACCTGCATGAGTGTCTGTCGTGCGGATGTTTTGTATTCTGTCCATCTGGTGATTTTGCATGCATGAGTATCCATTGTACTTATGTGTATACTGTCCATCAAGTGATTGTGCATGCATGAGTGTCCGTTGTGCAGATGTGTATTCTGTCAGTCTAGAGAAAGCTGTACCTGCATGAGTGTCTGCCGTGCAGATGTTTTGTATTCTGTCCATCCGGTGATTGTGCGTGCATGAGAGTCCTTCATGCAGATGCGTATTCTGTCAGTCTAGAAACAGTTGTATCTGCATGAGTGTCTGTTGTGCGGATGTTTTGTATTCTGTCCATCTGGTGATTGTGCGTGCATGAGTATCCGTTGTACAAATGTGTATACTGTCCATCCAGTGATTGTTCATTCATGAGTGCCCGTCGTGCAGATATGTATTCTGTCAGTCTAGAGACAGTTGTACCTGTATGAGTGTCTGTCGTGCGGATGTTTGGTATTCTGTCCATCTGGTGATTGTGCATGCATGAGTATCCATTGTACGAATGTGTATTCTGTCCATCCGGTGATTGTGCATGCATGAGTGTCCGTCGTGCAGATGTGTATTCTGTCAGTCTAGAGACAGTTGTACCTGCATGAGTGTCTGTCATGCAGATGTTTTGTATTCTGTCCATCTGGTGATTGTGCATGCATGAGTATCCATTGCACAAATGTGTATACTGTCCATCCAGTGATTGTGCATGCATGAGTGTCCGTCGTGCAGATGTGTATTCTGTCAGTCTAGAGACAGTTGTCCATGCATGAGTGTCTGTGGTGTGGATGTTTTGTATTCGGTCCATCTGGTGATTGTGCAGGCATGAGTATCTGTTGAACGAATGTGTATTCTGTCCATCCGGTGATTATGCATGCATAAGTGTCCATCGTGCAGATGTGTATTCTGTCAGTTTAGAGACAATTGTACCTGCATGAGTGTCTATTGTGCGGATGTTTTGTATTCTATCCACTAGTGATTGTACAGGCATGAGTATCCGTTGTACGAATGTCTATTCTGTCCATCTGGTGATTGTGCATGCATGAGTGTCTGTCGTGCAGATGTGTACTCTGTCAGTCGAGAGACAGTTGTATCTGCATGAGTGTCTGTTGTGCGGATGTTTTGTATTCTGTCCATCTGGTGATTGTGCATGCATGAGTATCCATTGTACAAATGTGTATACTGTCCATCCAGTGATTGTTCATTCATGAGTGTCCGTTGTGCAGATATGTATTCTGTCAGTCTAGAGACAGTTGTATCTGCATGAGGGTCTGTTGTGCGGATGTTTTGTATTCTGTCCATCTGGTGATGGTGCATGCATGAGTATCCGTTGTACAAATGTGTATACTGTCCATCCAGTGATTGTGCATGCATGAGTGTCCGTCGTGCAGATGTGTATTCTGTCAGTCTAGAGAAAGTTGTACCTGCATGAGTGTCTGTCGTGCGGATGTTTTGTATTCTGTCCATCTGGTGATTGTGCATGCATGAGTATCCATTTTACGAATGTGTATTCTGTCCATCCGGTGATTGTGCATGCATGAGTGTCCGTCGTGCAGATGTGTATTCTGTCAGTCTAGAGACAGTTGTACCTGCATGAGTGTCTGTGGTGTGGATGTTTTGTATTCGGTCCATCTGGTGATTGTGCAGGCATGAGTATCTGTTGAACGAATGTGTATTCTGTCCATCCGGTGATTATGCATGCATAAGTGTCCATCGTGCAGATGTGTATTCTGTCAGTTTAGAGACAATTGTACCTGCATGAGTGTCTATTGTGCGGATGTTTTGTATTCTATCCATTAGTGATTGTACAGGCATGAGTATCCGTTGTACGAATGTCTATTCTGTCCATCTGGTGATTGTGCATGCATGAGTGTCTGTCGTGCAGATGTGTACTCTGTCAGTCGAGAGACAGTTGTATCTGCTTGAGTGTCTGTTGTTCGGATGTTTTGTATTCTGTCCATCTGGTGATGGTGCATGCATGAGTATCCGTTGTACAAATGTGTATACTGTCCATCCAGTGATTGTTCATTCATGAGTGTCCGTTGTGCAGATATGTATTCTGTCAGTCTAGAGACAGTTGTATCTGCATGAGGGTCTGTTGTGCGGATGTTTTGTATTCTGTCCATCTGGTGATGGTGCATGCATGAGTATCCATTGTACTTATGTGTATACTGTCCATCCAGTGATTGCGCATGCATGAGTGTCCGTTGTGCAGATGTGTATTCTGTCAGTCTACAGAAAGCTGTACCTGCATGAGTGTTTGTCGTGCAGATGTTTTGTATTCTGTCCATCCGGTGATTGTGCGTGCATGAGTGTCCGTCATGCGGATGTGTATACTGTCAGTCTAGAGACAGTTGTATCTGCATGAGTGTCTGTTGTGCGGATCTTTTCTATTCTGTCCATCTGGTGATTGTGCGTGCATGAGTATCCATTGTACGAATCTGTATTCTGTCCATCCGGTGATTGTGCATGCATGAGTGTCCGTCGTGCAGATGTGTATTCTGTCAGTCTGGAGACAGTTGTCCATGCATGAGTGTCTGTGGTGCGGATGTTTTGTATTCAGTCCATCTGGTGATTGTGCAGGCATGAGTATCCACTGCACAAATGTGTATTCTGTCCATCCGTAGATTGTGCATGCATGAGTGTCCATCGTGCAGATGTGTGTTCTATCCATTTGGTGACTGTGCATGCATGAGTGTCAATCGTGCAGATGTATATTCTATCCATCTGGTGATTGTGCATGCATGAGTGTCCATCGTGCAGATGTGTGTTCTATCCATCTGGTGACTGTGCATGCATGAGTGTCAATCGTGCAGATGTGTATTCTATCCATCTGGTGATTGTGCATTCATGAGTGTCCATTGTGCAGATGTGTATTCTATCTATCCGGTGATTGTGTATGCATGAGTGTCCATCGTACGGATGTGTATTCTATCCATCCGATGATTGTGCATGACTGAGTGTCTGTCGTGCAGATGTGTATTCTGTCAGTCTATAGACAGTTGTACCTGCATGAGTGTCTGTTATGCGGATGTTTTGTATTCTGGCCATCTGGTACTTGTGCAGGTATCAGTATCCATTGTACGAATGTGTATTCTGTCAATCCGGTGATTGTGCATGCATGAGTGTTTATCATGTAGATGTGTATTCTGTCCATCCGGTGATTATGCATGCATGAGTGTCCATCGTGCAGATGTGTATTCTATCCATCCGGTGACTGTGCATGCATGAGTGTCCATCGTGCGGATGTGTATTCCATCCATCTGGTGATTGTGCAGGCATGAGTGTCTGTCGTACAGATGTGTATTTAGTAAACTAGAGACAGTTGTGCATGCATGAGTGTTCGTTGTGCGGATGTGTATTCTATCCATCTGGTGATTGTGCATTCATGAGTGTCCATCGTGCAGATGTGTATTCTATCCATCTGGTGATTGTGCATGCATGAGTGTCTATCGTGCAGATGTGTACTCTGTCAGTCTATAGACAGTTGTACCTGCATGAGTGTCTGTTGTGCGGATGATTTGTATTCTGTCCATCTGGTGATTGTGCAGGCATCAGTATCCATTGTACGAATGTGTATTCTGTCAATCCGGTGATTGTGCATGCATAAGTGTCCATCGTGTAGATGTGTATTCTATCCATCTTGTGACTGTGCATGCATGAGTTTCCATCGTGCAGATGTGTATTCTATCCATCCGGTGACTGTGCATGCATGAGTGTCCATTGTGCAGATGTGTATTATATCCATCCGGTGACTGTGCATGCATGAGTGTCCATCGTGCAGATGTGTATTCTGTCCATCTGGTGATTGTGCAGGCATGAGTGTCTGTCGTGCAGATGTGTATTTAGTAAACTAGAGAGAGTTGTGCATGCATGAGTGTCCGTTGTGCGGATGTGTATTCTATCCATCTGGTGATTGTGCATGCATGAGTGTCCATCGTGCGGATGTGTATTCTGTCCATCTGATGACAGTCCATGCATGAGGGTCTGTCATGCGGATGTGTATTCTGTCCATCTGGTGATAGTGCATGCATGAGTGTCCGTCGTGCGTATGTGTATTTTGTCCATCTGGTGATTGTGCATGCACGAGTGTCCATTGTACAAATGTGTATACTGTCCATCCAGTGATTGTGCATGCATTAGTGTCCGTCTTGCAGATGTGTATTCTGTCAGTCTAGAGACAGTTGTCCATGCATGAGTGTCTATTGTGCGGTTGTTTTGTATTCTGTCCATCTGGTGATTGTGCAGGCATGAGTATCTGTTGAACGAATGTGTATTCTGTCCATCCGGTGATTGTGCATGCATGAGTGTCTGTCGTGCAGATGTTTTTTCTGTCAGTCTAGAGACAATTGTACCTGCATGAGTGTCTGTTGTGCGGATGTTTTGTATTCTATCCACTAGTGATTGTGCAGGCATGAGTATCCACTGTACGAATGTGTATTCTGTCCATCCATAGATTGTGCATGTATGAGTGTCCATCGTGCAGATGTGTGTTCTATCCATTTGGTGACTGTGCATGCATGAGTGTCAATCGTGCAGATGTGTATTCTATCCATCTGTTGATTGTGCATGCATGAGTGTCCATCGTGCAGATGTGTGTTCTATCCATCTGGTGATTGTGCATGCACGAGTATCCATTGTACAAATGTGTATACTGTCCATCCAGTGATTGTGCATGCATTAGTGTCCGTCTTGCAGATGTGTATTCTGTCAGTCTAGAGACAGTTGTCCATGCATGAGTGTCTATCGTGCGGATGTTTTGTATTCTGTCCATCTGGTGATTGTGCAGGCATGAGTATCTGTTGAACGAATGTGTATTCTGTCCATCCGGTGATTGTGCATGCATGAGTGTCCGTTGTGCAGATGTGTATTCTGTCAGTCTAGAGACAATTGTAACTGCATGAGTGTCTGTTGTGCGGATGTTTTGTATTCTATCCACTAGTGTATGTGCAGGCATGAGTATCCACTGTACGAATGTGTATTCTGTCCATCCGTAGATTGTGCATGCATGAGTGTCCATCGTGCAGATGTGTGTTCTATCCATCTGGTGACTGTGCATGCATGAGTGTCAATCGTGCAAATGTGTATTCTATCCATCTGGTGATTGTGCATGCACGAGTATCCATTGTACAAATGTGTATACTGTCCACCCAGTGATTGTGCTTGCATTAGTGTCCGTCTTGCAGATGTGTATTCTGTCAGTCTAGAGGCAGTTGTTCATGCATGAGTGTCTATCGTGCGGAAGTTTTGTATTCTGTCCATCTGGTGATTGTGCGTTCATGAGTGTCTGTCGTGCAGATGTGTATTCTGTCAGTCTATAGACAGTTGTACGTGCATGAGTGTCTGTTGTGTGGATGTTTTGTATTCTGTCCATCTGGTGATTGTGCAGGCATCAGTATCCATTGTACGAATGTGTATTCTGTCAATCCGGTGATTGTGCATGCATGAGTGTCCATCGTGTAGATGTGTATTCTATCCATCTGGTGACTATGCATGCGTGAGTGTCCATCGTGCAGATGTGTATTCTATCCAACCGGTGACTGTGCATGCATGAGTGTCCATTGTGCAGATGTGTATTCTGTCCATCCGGTGACTGTGCATGCATGAGTGTCCATCGTGTGGATGTGTATTCTGTCCATCTGGTGATTGTGTATGCATGAGTGTCCATCGTGCGGATGTGTATTTAGTAAATTAGAGACAGTTGTGCATGCATGAGTGTCCGTCTTGCGGATGTGTATTCTATCCATCTGGTGATTGTGCATGCATGAGTGTCCATCATGCGGATGTGTATTCTGTCCATCTGATGACTGTGCATGCATGAGTGTCCGTCGTGCGGATGTGTATTCTGTCCATCTGGTGATTGTGCATGCATGAGTATCCATTGTACAAATGTGTATACTGTCCATCCAGTGATTGTGCATGCATGAGTGTCCATTGTGCAGATTTGTATCCTGTCAGTCTAGAGACAGTTGTACCTGTATGAGTGTCTGTCGTGCGGATGTTTTCTATTCTGTCCATCTGGTGATTGTGCATGCATGAGTATCCATTGTACGAATGTACATTCTTTCAATCCGGTGATTGTGCATGCATGAGTGTCCATTGTGTAGATGTGTATTCTATCCATCTGGTGACTGTGCATGCATGAGTGTCCATCGTGCAGATGTGCATTCTATCCATCCGGTGACTGTGCATGCATGAGTGTCCGTCGTGCAGATGTGTATTCTATTCATCTGGTGAGTGTGCATGCATGAGTGTCCATCGTGCGGATGTGTATTATGTCCATCTGGTGATTGTGCAGCCATCAGTGTATGTCGTGCAGATGTGTATTTTGTAAACTAGAGACAGTTGTGCATGCATGAGTGTCCGTCGTGCGGATGTGTATTCTGTCCATTTGGTGACTGTGCATGCATGAGTGTTTGTCATGCGGATGTGTATTCTGTCCACCTGGTGATTGTGCATGCATGAGTGTCCGTCGTGTGGATGTGTATTTTGTAAACTAGAGACTGTTGTGCATGCATGATGTTTGTCGTGCGGATGTGTACTCTGTCCCTCTGATGACTGTGCATGCATGAGTGTCCGTCGTGCGGATGTGTATTCTGTCCATCTGGTGATTGTGCATGCATGAGTGTCCATTGTGCGGATGTGTATTTTGTAAACTAGAGACTGTTGTGCATGCATGAGTGTTTGTCGTGCGGATGTGTACTCTGTCCCTCTGATGACTGTGCATGCATGAGTGTTTGTCGTGCGGATGTGTACTCTGTCCCGCTGATGACTGTGCATGCATGAGTGTCCGTCGTGCGGATGTGTATTCTGTCCATCTGGTGATTGTGCATGCACGAGTGTTCAGCTCGGTCACCTTGGAACACATGTTTGATTCAGAGGAGAGCTCATGCGCAAGAGGCTCAATGTTGTAAGGATATTTGTTCAGTATATGCACTAGTGCACTTGTCTGAACAGTATTTGATGCAGTGATGGGTAGACCGTGGGTTCATCCAACTCAGATGTACATCAATTGTTTTAGTCATAACTGCTGCTTAGTCATACATGTGTGAATCATTTTTCACGAATATTATCTGAATGTTTTTGTTCAAACTTCATAAATCATTCTACGCGTCATATTTAAACAATAACTAACGAATTTGACACTGTTCCCATTACAGCCATCTTAGTTATTGGTAAATGTTGTTGACTGAGCTTTATCTCTAAAATAATTGTACTCATTTTCACCATTTTGCGCTGTGTTAGGTCGAAGTATTCCACGTACAAATGTCCAATTTGTGTGAACTTGATGTGCACAGTTTTGAGCATTTGTTCTTGTAGGTGTTCTGTTGTGATGGCCATTTTAATTAAAAGAGTTGTCAAAATTGATTTTAAAATGTTTAATCCTGGGGCCAATGTTAATCAGACTTCACTTGTATAAACTTATGTATATTCCAGTATGTCTTTCAAAAGTTGGTGAACTTCAAACGTTAGACAAAATATATGTTGAATTCCCAGGGAGTTGGAGAGTATGAGGCCAATGGCTGAGCACTTTGTCCTGAGACTGACAACTGGAGTATAACATGCAAAATTTTCGTTATTTTTTAATATGTTTCGTAGTTTTTAAACATAGCAATGTTTATTGAAAGTGGTCATGCTATAATAGCACATAAAACTGGGTATACCATACTAATGTGTTTATTTATTAATGCTTTAAATCCTTAATTAATTTGAATGATCTCCTTTCTGTGAATTATAGAACATTTATTTAGGGTGTTGCATAGTTATCAGGACTATTATTACCTTTTCATTCACTGATTTTAACCATCTGTAATATACAAATATGTTTGTTAAATTCCATACGGATTGCGCTACATATCTGATACTCTCTTTGCACATCAGTCCTCCTAGCAGATAAGTCCACGCATTTCCCACCATTATTTGAAGATCTTCCTTCTGTTTCTGATCACCCGGCTTCGCAGGTGTGGTTTCATTACTGCTTCTTCTAGAGCTGATGATCCTTGCAATATGTTCACTGAATCTACTGTAGGATGAAGACTGAGATATTCAAATGTCTCGTTCATGGTTGCCTTCTCCATCTACTCTTCCTGCAGCCAAATCCCACTGCACACGGCCATAGACAACACTGGCGGGAGGCCTCACATCTTCACACAGATCCCACCACCGATGGACATAGGTCTTAAGCAGTGGCACCTGGAGGGGAAAGTCTCCTGAGTGTGGGGTGAAATGTTCCATCATTGGAGGAATCTGATTTGGGACCGCCTGTCATAGCCTCTTCTCCATGTCTAGAGATGCCTGTACAGAGGGTTTTGGGGACCGCCTGTCATAGCCTCTTCTCCAGGTCTAGAGATGCCTGTACAGAGGGTTTTGAGGACCGCCTGTCATAGCCTCTTCTCCTGGTCTAGAGATGCCTATCAGAGGGTTTTGGGGACTGCCTGTCATAGCCTCTTCTCCTGGTCTAGAGATGACTGTACAGAGGGTTTTTGAGACCGCATGTCATAGCCTCTTCTCCAGGTCTAGAGATGCCTGTACAGAGGGTTTTGGGGACCGCCTGTCATAGCCTCTTCTCCTGGTCTAGAGATGCCTGTACAGAGGGGGTTGGGGACCGCCTGTCATAGCCTCTTCTCCTGGTCTAGAGATGCCTGTACAGAGGGGGTTGTACAAATGTAATCAGAGCCTGCACGGCTATGAGTCCCGCTCCTATGGTGGGCCTGATGATAGACAGCGCAGGCGGCTGGATGGGCGCCAGCCTTCAGCTCCTCACTGTCTTCCTTTGTTGTGGGATTTGTTTTTTGTTCCTAGTCATGTTTATTGATGAGACCCAGATTTGTTCCGCCTGCTCATCACTGGCCATGCAAGCCCTCCTGGCCCCTGAGAAAAAAAGGCAGCTTCTGTTAAACTCCACCAAAACCGTGCCTTCCATCTCTATGGCGATTTTACACCGGCTTATAAAAAACAAAAATAAAATACAGAAGAAAGGGAAAAAAGAAAAGATCTTCTCCGAGGTCTGCCAAAAATGTAAATGTGAGTCTAGACTCCATGCTCGTCTGGGCGGCCATGTTTTGTTAAGCTAGTGTGGTGACTAGTCATTTATTGAAGTCATGGGCACCTCTTCTTCATCTGTGTCCAGATGCTTCTAAGCGGGTATTGGCCCATCCAGAGGGGTGAGATGCTCTCATCCTCCAGTTCTTGATATCTGTACTCATTCCTGCCCGCTTCACATTAGCCAATTGTGCGGCACATGCACAGTACATGTGACCTCCAGTCCTGCAGCAGTCCCTTGCAGTTCAATAATCAGACATGTATGTATGTTATGGGCATTTGTATATCACTTTTAACCATTAACATGGCACTGACACGCTTCCTTCATATGATTCCCTTTTATACGGAACCGGAACCACCACCGTCCAGTTGTGTGTTGGTGTTTGGTTCTTCGTGGGCAGTGAAGTTCAATGTCAATTTTAGAATTAGATAGTGTGAAAATAAAGTGGATATGACTCAGGAAAGATCATTGTGATGTCTTATATCTGTTTGTGGGTGTGGGTGTGGGTGTGCTGAAGGGCTCTTGACTGTAGTTTCACAAGCTCATCGTAACCAGTCCCTGAATGCTCTGCTTCATTTACATTACTAGGTCCTATACATAGCTCTGCCGGGTCACTTCAGTCCTGACCCATGAGGCCTTTTATTGCCGTAATGAAATCTTAACACGTCTCTGCCACTGCTATTCCAGGTCGGAGATCTATACATAGATCTGTTAATGTATCTCAAAACTGGCCTACAGCATTTCCTGCTAATATAGACAGAGACATTCTAGGCTGTAGTGAAAGGGCTTGCCGCAATGTGGTGGTTGTCATTTGTGATAACCTAGTGCTGCCATGAATGCAGGACCATTACAATTGTGTGGTTCTACAGCTGCGGCTTTTTTCGCATAATTATACATTTGCCTAATTTCCCACATAATTTGCAGATTTTAACAACAACAAAATTGTTCCTAGCTCAACAGGATCGCAAAGTTATGAAAAATGCAGCAACATGATTTGCCGCTCAATGGAAGGCACTTCCCAAAGGTTGACAGGTCACATTTTAGTAGCTTATTACTGTATTTGAGTGTTAAAATGGTACTAATGAGGAGAAAGCTTTGCTAAGCCAGCGTAAACATGGCTGAAATGACAAAATAATGAAGTAATACTAGCACAAAATATGCTGCCTTATGCCGCATAATTTGCCTTTTCTTGCAGCAGAATTTTGTCAACTGCCAGATAATTTGGTCCTCTCCTGCAGCATCATTCTAGTAGCAATGCATATATCACAGGCACTGAACTGACGTAAACTAGCAACTTATCAGCTCTCTTTGTGCTGGCTAAAAGTCAGTCCCAAGGGCTCCCTCCCATCTGTTCCCATCAGTTTGTAAACCGTGTAGGGCACAATACACACTAGAATCTGGTGGAATAGGTGCTCAATTAAGTACCTTTCAGTTGGCTAAAACTGAAGTAGCCTGGCACAGCTTTTTAGCTCCTGGAAGTGAACAAACAATGCTGCTCATTAAATGGAGGTCACCAGAAGCAGGTTAGGGAACCTTTCACTGCTGTAAAGTTAACATTAGTGTCATCCTGGGCCTGATTCACAGAACTAACTTACGTCAAAAACATAAAGTTAGTACTTTTTGGTATTCACAGAATACACTTACTCATTTTGGTATTCACAGAATGAACTTACTCATTTCGGTATTCACAGAAGTTAGTAGTCCTAACTTTAGGACTCCTAAATGCCTTCTGTGAATACCGAAAGTCTTAAAGTTAGGATTTTTCTCAGTTTAGGAGTAGTAAAGTTAGGACTCCTAACTTTAGGACTCCTAATTGCCTTCTGTGAACACCGAAAGTCTTAAAGTTAGGATTTTTCTCAGTTTAGGAGAAGTAAAGTTAGGACTCCTAACTTTACTACTCCTAAACTGAGAAAAATCCTAACTTTAGACTTTCGGTATTCACAGAAGGCATTTAGGAGTCCTAAAGTTAGGACTACTAACTTCTGTGAATACCGAAATGAGTAAGTTCATTCTGTGAATACCAAAGTGAGTAAGTGTATTCTGTGAATACCAAAAAGTACTAACTTTACGTTTTTGACGTAAGTTAGTTCTGTGAATCAGGCCCCTGAGTCTGAAAAAACCCTGATGTTAAAAGAGCTAGTACTTCAGACTAGCGGGATGCAAAATCACAAGTTTTTGCCAGGCAATTTTTTGGGCGATACATCTTCCTCTCGAGCCAGTCTCAAACAAGAAAATAAATTACTTGAAATTCTAAACATTGATTTTTTTTTCGTGACTGCAATTCATTTTTACGGGGCCTGGTTCACACACGTATGATTGTGGTCTTTTTCTTCCTCCACCTAGTTTTTAAATACAACCTGTTAGAACTGGGGGTCTCTAGTTGGCAGAGGTAGGTACCTTTGTCCAAATAGGGACCCTTGCTTCTAGTCAGGGTAAGGGGGTACACTCCCGAAATAACCCCTGCTCACCCCCTTGGTAGCTTGGCACGAGCAGACAGGCTTAGTTCAGAGGCAGTGTGTAAAGCATTTGTGAACACATACAGTAATCCAGTGACAACACTACAAATGAACACCACACAGGTTGTATTATAAAAATAAGTATCTTTTATAAAGATTTACCACAAGACCATAAACGACAAAAATAATCCACAATACTGTACTTTAAAGATGGTAGAATTAGCTTGAGTCTCTTAAAATGGAAATGCGACACTTTGAGTTCAATGTACCTTAAGATGCGTAACGCAGGGCAACGAAAAGTGTTGCAGGGAAGGTGATGCGGTAGTCCCTTACACGCAAAGACGGTGATGCGTTGAAGATCTGGTGCAAAGAAACAAAAGTGGTGTCTTCTTGATGTTGCGACAATGAAGGGGTGATGCGTGCACGCCCGACGGCCGTGCGGCGATTTCGATGAGTCTTTGGGGCCGCGACAGGCCCTGCGACACGCTTCCCTGGCGATGCAACGGCGTCTGATGCGAGGTCGACGATCTTCTCCTGGGATGCGGGGCGCCTCGTGTTGCGATGCGTCGGCGTCTGATGCGAGGTCGATGCTCTGCCCCGGGGATGCGACGGTGTCTGATGCGACGGCGACACTTTTCTCCGGTGCTGCGAGGCGCTTCGAAGGATGTGGGGGTGTCAGCGGCACGCTTCTTCGGGGATGCGCCGGCGTCTGATGCGACGTCGACACTCTTCTCCGGCGATGCGAGAATCAGCGGCTGCGGCGACACGCTTCTTTGTCTTGAGTCCGCTTCCAGCTCCCAGAGACACGCAAGTGTGTCAGAAGGTCCAAATTCCCAGCAATGGAATACAGGGGAGCTGGTGGGTGAAGTCTGTTGTCCCTGAGACTTCAACAGGAGGCAAGCTCTGAAATCAAGCCCTTGGAGATCCTTCACAAGTTGATGAAAGTACACACAAAGTTCCCTTCTCCTTTCTTTGGCAGTCAGGCAACCACTGCAGGCAGATCCCTCTAGCTTAGGGATAGTCTTCTCCTCAGTTTCTTCTTGGTTCCGCTCCTCAGCAAAGGTTTCTTCTTGTTTCCCAAAAGTGATCTAATTTACTAGGGGTCTGGGTCCCCTTTTATACACCTTTTCTCTTTGTTCTCTGAAGGCAGAGAGGCCTTTGCCTAGTCCAAAACCAGTTCTGGTCAGTCCTGGAGCACTTTGTTTACAGGACTCCTTCTTTCCTTTCAGAATGTGGGGCAGGGTGCTCAGCCGCCCAGCAGGAGGTGGAGCCAGCATTGTGGAAGGCAGGCACAGCCCTATTCAGACCCAGGTGCAACTCCTCCCTCCACTCTGGATGCAGATCTCTCTATTCAGCCCTGTGCTGACTCACCCTGTCTCCTGGAGCCACCCCCAGCCCCTGTCACTCAAACTCCAGACAAGGAATACACAACCTAGCAGAGGCAGGCTTGGAAGGTTAGGCAAGAAAATACCTACTTTCTAAAAGTGGTATTTTCAAACACAGAATGTTAAAATCAACTTCACTAAAAGATGTATTTTATCATTCTGAGTTCAGGCATACTAAATTCGTTTTTCTACCATGTTCCCTGGGTCAGTTAGGATTATAAGGTGTAATAATCAAACTTCGCATTCTGGCCTTAGGGGAACAGGTAGCCTTGCAATAGTGAAAAACGAAAATGGCTGTAATTCACTATTAGGACATGCCACACACACCAGGGCATGTCCTACCTTATACTTACAATGCACCCTGCCCTAGGACCTACTTTAGGGGTGACCAACATGCAGTAAAGGGAAGGTTTAGGGCCTGGTAAGTGGGTGTACTCACCAAGTCGACATGGCAGCCCTAGGCTGCACACAGGCTCTGCAATGGCAGGCCTGAGACACATTTTACAAGCTGCTTCTGTGGGTGACACAACCAGTGCTGCAAGCCCACCAGCGGCATTGGATTTACAAGCCCTGGGCACACTCAGTGCACTGTACTAGGGACTGACAAGTAAACCAATCATCCAATCATGGATTCACTAATACATAACACAATCTATCATAGGGAGCACTTGCACTGTGGCACTGAATAGCAGTGGCACAGTGCCCAAAGCATCTAAACCAGCAAAAACAGATCAATAACATTGGAGGCATCATCAAAAAATGGAAGGGAGACCCACGCCAAGGATGCCAGGTCTAACACAACCCATGGTTTTATCACTAACAGTTGCGTGACTAGAGCAGTGTGCGTCCTGCAGGAAGTGCTCTCTGAAACGGGTAAAGTACAGCTGGTGTCCCATGGAGATCTAATGACAGGTGCGGTACCAGTGTGTGCAGAGTCCTTCGTGGTTCTACGCTTTCCAGATGTGGTGCCATGCGCACGTGGCCTCGCAGATCATTCCGGAGGTGGCCTCGTAGAATGGAAGAAGAGTGTCCTACCATTACCTCAGAAAAACTGTTGAGGCCTAGGTTTGCTGGCAGTCGTGGTCTTGCTCGGCAGAAGCGGTCATCAGCAAACAAGGCTGAAGTCAGCAGCCCACATTCAGAAGATTCCCTCTTTACGTGCCAGGGGCATATATGTGCGGAGATAATGGCTGGCCGGGGATTCCATTTCTGGACAATACCCTGCTCATATATCTGCCTATCACATCTTAAACCCCACGGAGAGGGGGTATTGATGCGCAGACCCACATTTACGGGGCAGAAATGCACACAGAATTTCCAGTTCAGTGCCGTTTAACATGAACTTTAACCAACTGCTCCGGGCAGGTGTAAAATGTGCTCAGGGAGGACGGTGTAAGATGGCGGAAGGTGGGCCAGGACCAGGGCCAGCTTTAGCGCTGGTGGCGCCCTGTGTGACAATGTCTGTTGGCGCCCCCCCCAATGACCACCTCTGCCACGGATTCCCTCACTAGTACCCTTTAACAGTGCCTCTCAAGTCTCCATAACCACTGTCTCTCAGATTCATTTAGTTTTATAGCACCACTCATACCAGTGTAAGGTGTCAGAGCACTTTACACCACACACACATTGTACAGAGACAATCATATGTGTGTACATCAGTGTATAGGAAATGTTACCTCAGACAGTACTACAAGGTGTAGTGTAGGAGTGACAGCTCATCGATACTGGTAGGCATTATAGTTAAAGTTCTTATTCAGGAAAGGCACAAATTCAGAATTTAAAATGTAACATCATTGTTAAGGGTTCTCTTTAATAATAAGAATTGTTTTCTACCCCAATGAACCATTTTCACAAGATTAGGATGATGAAAGACTGGGCAAAAAAACATATAGCTCTAACATAATCCTTGCAGTTTGCAGCAGCTCTTGGGTGACAGTTAATAGCTCAATGTTCTATATTAGGATTTTGACTTATAAACAACAAGTAACAAAAGGAGCTCTCTTACAGAAGCAGTAACCCACTGACCTATTTACATTATATGCACTTCCTTATCTGCATGGTACACGTTCCTAGCAGCAGGCATTTTAACCCTCTGCGCTACCTTAGGATGAGTCAAAACTTCCACTAGACAAACCTCTGGTCCCTTTCCAGGAAGACGATTAATCACCGGACTTCTCTTGACATTTTAATTGATGGCTGAAAGTTTCTGGAGGCCAGGAAGAGGCAGCAGGTGCTTTTAAAATGATAATAAACATTTTCAAATATGACGCCCACACCCCAAATCAACGCCCGGTGCGGTCGCACCAATCGCACCGCCCTAGAGCCGGCCCTGGGTCAGGTGTGTGGCTAGGGGAAGGGGAGAATGTGGCTTAGTAGGGCTGCTTCATGCCTTAGAATTGGGTTGGGCAGGGGGCCGGCTGCACTGCAGCCCATTCCTAAGGCAGTTTTACTAGATGGATTCTCCATCTGGAAAAAATCGAGTGCAGTGTTCCCTCATCCAGGCAAACCTTTTACGGTAACCTCAGGCTGCTTACAATTGAACAGAGCGGTATCCCACCCAGGAAGACCTTTTCATGCATCTCGCAGTCACACTGGATATTGGGGATTGCTCAGCTAAGATGTTAGCTTTAAAAGAATCCACCTGAAATAGTTACAGTCCAAATGGGTCCGGGTATGTAAGGGTGCAATATCTTAAAACACCTCCCACTTTTCTTTGTTAAGTTTGTGCACTCTACATGTCCAGCGGACATTTCATATTCTTCAAGTTAAGGGCCTCCTGTACCTGCTACTCAGACTCAACTGGCTTCCTTTAAAAATGTAGCCTGTACCCTGTGCTAAAGGGCCACAAGGTGTCACTGCTTCAATAGGTTTTTTTTCTCACTATACTGTGGACATTAGCCAATGTCATGCTCACTGCTAAATTGAGCCGGTGATTTCCAGTGCTCAGCACCGGCACTTAATTGTCAACACCGGCACATCTGCTAGTCTGCCACATGATGGTGCACTCTGTATAATTTAGAGATGAGCACAACAACAGTTGTTTATTAATTCAATATACATTAAAAAAGACTAATACCTGCCACTCAAGCCATTTCTTGTAGCTTTGGGGGCATGGAATAGTCTGAATTGTCACACTTGTAAGGGTGTAGTGTGATTGTTGGTAGTTGTGTTGGTACTGCGACTGGCAGCACTGGCAGGGGCAATGGGTTGTGCAAGCTCCAGTGGCCTCCTGATGAGGGCCCTGGCACAAATTGTTTTTACAAATTAAGCACTGGTTGTGTTTTGATTGGAGAGCAGGTGATGCTGCGGCACTTCTCTTTGTCCCCCCACTTGCATTGCAATCTCGACCATACTGATTTAGCTCTAGCATTCTAGTCTGCTTGTTGTGATTCCACTGCGCATAAGCGCAGAGCAAGTGCCATACTATGACTGGCCAGTAGATGTCCCTGCTGCACCTGTATGCATCATC
Organism: Calotriton arnoldi; assembly: GCA_963921515.1. NCBI lineage: Eukaryota > Metazoa > Chordata > Amphibia > Caudata > Salamandridae > Calotriton > Calotriton arnoldi. The sequence goes on along the minus strand of CAWUFW010005802.1, from coordinate 1,220,326 downwards.
ACTTTCAAGTATACCTGTAGATGGAATGCACTAACTGATCACTTGAGAGACTCATTACGAGTTGCCCGTAGATGTGGGGCCATGGGCATGATATATTTTGGGGCCCTATGTTTGGAGCAACATTGAATTTATTATCCCTTTTCAGCTAATTTAAACCCTCATGATGGCAAACAATTTTGAATTATATGTAAACTTTCAGAAACATGAGTATGCAAAACAGTCAAAAGCTCCAGCTGCCGTGAGTATGTCAGTCCAACAGTACCAAAAGAAAGTTTGAACAAGGTTTGACAAAGCCATTTCTTTTGAGTTTGACTAGATTTATTTTACTTGTAACAACATTTTATGTGGAATTCAGTGTCAAAGAAGCTTGTTACTCCCATTGGAGTTAAAACGTGCTGAGGGTGATTTATTAGATGTTTAATATTATGTACTAGACCACTAAAGTAAGACATGTGAGCATAGAGCATAGAATTGTAGCTTTAGTTGCCCAATATTTGGAATTATAACTATATCACCCCACACTACTTGCGTTATTGCTGCACCGGTGAGAATCAAAGCTCTGCTCTAAGGATTTTCACTATTCCATTGGATAAAATCTTATAACATTCTCTTAATTTTTTTTCCCTTGTCTTGTCCCCCTTTTCTTCTTTATATGTGTGCACTTTTCTGTCTAGACAGTTACCTATGAACCTGCTGAGTAAGAGAAATGAGATGGGCAGAATACAAGTGATTGTCAGGGAAGAGATCAGTGTACCAAGATTGTGAAGTAGCAGGAAAAGTCGGTAGAGATATAGATGATGTAGAAAGATGAGTGAGGTAGGGAGGGAAGCAAAGTAAATAGAGAAAGGTGAGATAGCCAGACGGAAAGATAAGGAGAGGTAACAAGAGGAAGACGCGGGTAGAGAAAGAGAGATCGAGAGACAAGTAAGGATTTAGATTGCAGCAGAGAGACAGAGACAGGGAGAAGGAAATGTAGATGGGGAGAAAAGTACAGTATTCCAAGGGGTGAGGTAGAGAGAAAGAGGCTATGTAGAAAATGTAGTGAATCAGAGAGAGGTAACAGCAAAAGAGGTAACTGTAGACAAAAAGAGTTGAAGAAAAACAAAGAAATGCAACGTAGAGATATAGCAAAATAAGAAGCAGTATAGAAAACGGGTCAGGTAAACAGGTAGTGGAGAAGAGAGAATGGTGAAGACAGGGGTGAAGGTTAGAAAGAGAAATGTGGTGTAGAGAATGAGAGGTGAGGTTTATACATAGATAGACATTTTTGAAATAGGAAGAGAGTGAGGTAGAGAGATATATAAAGAAAGAGGTTGAGAGAGATACTTGAAGTGGAGGGGGTCATTTGAAATGGAAAATTAGGTCCAGAGCGAGAGAGAGAGGCACAGGATTTGATAACAGTGAAAAAGGGGTAGAGATACAGAAATAGAGGTAACCACAAAGGAGTAACAGATTTAGAGAGGTGAAGGAAAGGAAACAGAGGTAAACGAGAAAAAAAGGAGCTGGAGAAGTGAGGTAAAGAACAAATGATGAAGTAAATTGAGAGGTGAGGTAATGAGAGAGAGTGGTTGGGTAAAGAAAGGTGAGTCAGTGAGAGAGAGAAATGAAATAGAGAGATGGGGTAGTAGTGAGGTAGGGAAAGACTTGAGGGAGAGGTAGTGAGAGGTGAGTTAGTAGAGACAGGGGGAATGAGAGAAGGAGAGAGAGGGAGAGGTGAGATAGAGATATGGTTGTGTGAGAAGTGAAGTAGATGGAAGAGAGATACAGTGAGGCCAGATAGTAAAGGTGCAGTGAGGTACAGAGAGAGAGAGGAGGTAGAAAGATTGCTGAGGTAGAGTGAGGGATTGAGAGTGATAGATATTAATGCAGTCACAGAGAGTGACAGAGAGAGGGGGAGGTCATGAGAGAGGGAGGTGTACTTGAGTGAGGTCATTTGGTATATAGGAGGCAGAGAAGGTGAGCTAGACAGATCAAAAAAGAGAGGATCAAAGGAAAAAGAAAAGTAGAGATAAAGAGAGAGGTTAAGAGAGAGGGTTAAGGTAGAAAAGATAAGATGAGGAAAGGAGAGGGAAATACACATAAAGATTATTTTTCAACTTATTTGCCACCAACTGTGCGAGAGTGCAGGGTTAAGCATGGGCAGGCCAGGTATCCACACTAAGGGACAGACTTAGTATTTTTTAGTGCAACGCTGCAGAGCACCCAAAGTTGCAGCACTGAGTTGTGTAAAGGGCGAAAACAGCGCTGAGCCATATTTATTTAAAAAAAAGGCCCTGCTGTTGCTCACTACATTCACAAATAAACTGCCTTGGTCCACACACAACCGTTGCCCCATAGTGCAGAGGTATGTTTGTGCTGTCTAGGATTTGTACTTAAAGCATACTCTTCAACTACAAAATCCTATGCCTAGACACAATCTTAAACATTCCACACATTGTATGCGATACAGTGTAGTACACATGCAATGTGTGGGGTGTTTGAAGAAATGAAGACAATTCTCCATGCTAAAGAAGGCACTATTTGTTTACGCAAAGCCCATTAGATAGGGCTTTGCACTAAAATCTATGAGTGCTTGCTCTAATCTGCCCAAGTTAAACCCAAGTAATGCTACCTTAGCTCAAAGTGGTACACAGCACAGCAAAGCAGTATTTGTGCTGAGAAAAGGGTACGTTTCCAGAACAAATTACCATTTGCACTGGAATGTAAATACCCATGCCGTTTCAGCTGCTTTGCATGACTTTGCCCCAGCGCGGGACCTACATATCTGTTAAACATGCTTGGCTGTGAAAGTAGAAAAAGAAGCAGTTTTTTATGAGTAATGTTATTATGGCATGAATTTTGACTGTCCCACCCACTTTACCAGGGTTGCCCTTTGAAAGGTAGGAGCCCTGGGCAATTGCCCACCTAGTCCATGCCTTAAAACATCTGGCCCAGGCTAGTATTCCTGGGGGAGGGGTCAGGGAGTGGGAGGAGGAAGATTTTTTTGGGGGGGGGGGGGGGAGTCCAGGGGTAGTTTTGCAGGAAACAGACTCAGTTTTACCAGGTGCAAATCTGCACCTGGTGAAAATTTGGATGACTCCACGCAGGGGCTTCAGGCACAGGGGCACATGAGCAGGCCGGTCAGCCCCCTTCTGCAGCACAGTTGGAGCAGATAATGTTCCCCTTGTACTGCCATGCCCGCACTGTGCTGTTACTGCCGTCAGCTTCTGAACCGTAGTGCTCTTCCTGCTGCCATATAGCACCTGCTAAAAGCAGGTGGTAAATGGAAGTGTCAAAGGGGCCTGCTATTTGCTTAGGATGGGGAATGGCATGTGGAAAAGGTTATTCTTGGGTTTGCATGTTATTCACCGTTCCAGAGTCAATATCGTACGGTGGGCTTTTTGGTGTGGGAGTGCGGTATCCGCACACCAAATAACAGGCTACTCTAAATGAGGCCGTAAGGTCCCCATTATGAATGACCACATATATCCACAAGGAACGGTGGCAGAGATCACTGGCCCCAACAGAAATCATGTGATCCTCAGAAACACTGTGGATTTGTTTCTTTTCACACAGAGACTTCAGCTGCTTTCAGAAACTGACATTTTTGGATAAAAGTTCAGGGCAAAATGAGGAATTACCAGGGGAATCAGATCTGGAATTACCTATTTCCCAGGTGGGTTGCTGTTTTTTTTTGTAGATCCTCTGAACCCAACTCGTAAGTGGGTGGATTTTCCCTGACACCAGACTTCCCAATACACCTAGGATCGGTAACTCTGAGAGTTGGGAAATATCAGCACATTTCCCAGGCCACTGGTAAGTGACAATGCTGCACTTCTGTGGGGATTTGGACTGACGCCTATGTTGCTAACCTGGGATCTAAGAGACCAATATTCTACTCTGTTTCCTCGCTTAACTAACTACAGTGTGTGATCTTGGGACTATCACGTTTTCTCTTCAAGCATCAATTCCCATATCAGCTGAAATTGTTAGCGCTTTTCAGTAGGCTAAAATAAAATGCTAGAGTTGAATACTACATAACTAAGTTTACATTTGCTTTTCCACTACTAAGTCTGTCTCAGAACCATCGCTCCTGCGAACGGAGAGAATCATTACAGAATCGCACATCTAAGCTTCAGGATTACAAAACATACATAAACAGCATCAACAAATAATCACACAGTAACTCCGTTTTGAAATATATACATATGTATTTATATAGATATAGATATTTACGAACAATTTTAATGGTCAATGAGGTTATCCTGGCAATTCACAAATATGAAATGCCAGTCAATTTGCAAGAGTTTGGCTCCAGCCCTTTGGATGACAAGTGATCCTTCAACCACAAAATATTCAAAAATGTACAACTAAAGTAAATAAAGTATTGGTTTCAAATACATTTTGGTATATAAAATAGACAGTGGAATCAAAAATATATTCTAATTTACAAAACCTTTGAGGTTACCTTCCTCCTGCAACTCAACGCCTGGTTGAGTCAGTTCATAGCTTTGTGTGGAAGGAGAGGTGTGAAGGAAGGGAACGTTTATAGAAGTAACCCTCAAAACTACTCTGACGACACAACAAAAACAGGGAACTTATCCCCTCTTTGTAAATTGCTCTGATTTGATCATTGTTTTTGCTTTGCAGCTTAAGTGACCATTTAGAATGGCTGACATCAATTCCAGCTGGAAGATGCAACCGGTGGTCTTAATAACACAAACAAAAAGTGCTCTGAACTAGTTATATTTCATGAGAAGTACAGGTGAGCTCCCTTGGGCAGTTATTGCCCCCTGTGCGCCAAAGCCTCCTAGAATGAAGTGATGCCCTCTTCTTGGGGCAGGCTACAGCATTGTCAACATAGCTTTCCTCATGGTGGCTCCATTGGATTTTGTACTGCTGGCAGCAAGACTATGTTGATACCACCTAGAGGCCCATCGATGAAGGGTTTCTGGTTATCTTCTGAAAAGAAAAAAACAGAAAGAAAGTCCCTGAATGTCTGAGTCCGCTTCCTGTCCTGCTGCTGGGGTCCTTGGAAGGCTCCAGAGAGAAGTCCTGCCCAAGCTGGAATGGGGCATCATTTGGCGTTTTGATCCACCGCAATGTACTCTGTCTCCGAGACTCTGGACGCGTCAATGAGTTTTGTGAGGCCAGTTTTGGCCGAGTACTTAAAGATAAAGGCTTTCATGAGCTCGTACCTGTAGTTCCTGTTGATGAAACTGTAGAGGATGGGGTTCAGGCAGCAATGAAGAAGGGAGAAGCACTGGGTGATGTGGAGGGCAGCGTAGAGGAAGTTCTCCATCTGGCAGCTGAACGGAATGTACATGAGAACGGAGAAAACATCAAGTAGGACCACCCCATGGTAGGGCAGCCAGCAGACCAGGAAGACAATGACATAGGAGATGATAATCTTCCCACTGCTGCTCCTTTCCTGATCACTAGAGGCAGAGATTCTTTTGGCTAGAAGATAGTAGAAGACCGCTATGACGGGGAACGGAATGATGAACCCCAGTGTGACAGAGGTAAGTTCCATGCCAACCAGCCACTCCTTGAAGTTTTCTTCTGGGTACAAAGGGCGGCAGTAGGTTTCATTGCTCAAAGTTGAAGTCACCGTTTTCAAAAAGTAGGTGTCTGGGAGAGACACAGTGAAGGCGAGAAGCCAGACAAAGATGCAGACGAGCCGGCGGACAATCTTCCTCTTGCGATTGCTGGAGGCACTGAAAAAGATGATGGAGAAATAGCGGTCCACGCTCATGCAAGTGAGGAAGAAGATGCTGCCAAACAGGTTAATAGAGAAGAGAAGGTGGGCGATCTTGCAGGTAAGCTCGCCCATAGGCCACTGGTTGTGTTGGACCAGCGACACCACCCAGACAGGGATGGTGAGCACCACAAACAAGTCAGCGATGGCTAGGTTGAACACATACAGGTGGGTTTCATACCCAGTGTGCTTGGCTTGGATGTTCAGCCAAACCACTACTGAGTTGGCCACAAGTCCAATGACAAAAATGAAGATGTAAACAATGGCGAGTGCATATAGCAAAGCACTTTTGTTCAGCGTGCTGGGGCATGAGACAGACTCCAAAGTGACACACTCTCCATTGGAGCATGTTAAGTTGATCTCAGTCAAGTTTGCACTTTCCAGATAATCGAGGATGGACGTGAAATCGATGGCACTCATGGCTGGTCACCTTGTGCTCACACAAACCTAGAAGAATGGAAGATAAGAATCACAATTAGAGATATAGTCTGGGCATCACCTCGCACAGCGACGAAAGTTGAGAAATGCGCAACACATAAGTATAATAGATTCAAATGCAAACTAAAATTCGAATTGATACCGTTGGCTAATGCAGTCGGCACCACAGTTGATCTTAAAAACTGCAATCTATACATCCCTGTGGCTCCTGAGTCCCATATCTATTTTTTTAAATAATACCTTTTGCTGTGATCAACATCATTTAAGTTCAATAGAGATTCAGTGTCAGCGTGAAAAGCTTGAGCAGAGGTATGCAGTGCGGTTTCACGGAGGGCGATCACTAGGTTGTCACTTTCGAAGAAACTTATTTTTCTGTTAATCTGAAAACACTAGTTAGACTATTTGCGATTCCATCTGTATTATACTGACAAATAGGGGGAATAAAAATGCAGAATCTACAGTCATTAATCATGTTATATTTCAGGACTCTCTGTTGATTTAATTCATCCCGTGACGTTTCGAGATCGAACTTGCGGTCAATCTCCCTATAGTTAAAAAAAGCTTGGCTTAAAAATTGTTACTATGCTTTGAATTAACATGCGCTAATTCCCTTCGCATTAATACTTAATGACAGTCGGGTCTCCAAGCCTCAAAAAGGCCCAAGAGTCTGAATAAGGAAGGACGGAAGCGAGTGAATTAATTCTCCTCAGAGCGGTTTCTGCAGAAGCTGCCCGCTCCTTTCTGGCGCGAGGAGGCAGCATGGCCGCCACACGATCCGTGTCCAGGAAGAACAGCGGCTGTGTGAGGCTGGAGGCCTGCCCAGGAGCACGGGCAGAGGACTGGGACAGCCCCATCAGCAGCCGCCAGTCAGCGAGATTTGTACCGGGAGGCACAACACAGCTGCTGCTGTTCATGCGTCGGTTTGATACGCTGACTTCTCAGGGAAACCTTGTTTTGCGAAAATATGCGTCACTTAAATTAGTTTCCAGCGTGTACGACGTGCCAGCCGCCAGGTATTATTTTTGCGTCGTAAAGGTGTCTGATTCCCATTTGAAATCTGATGTAGAACCTTAGTTTAAGAGATATCTCTGCAAGCGATATTGGCGGGTGGTCGAGGGGGGGGGGGTGATGGCTCCCCGGATTTGATTTGATTCCATTACATTTGACAGTCCCCCATTGACACCCACATACACATGTGACACAGATCTGGGTTGGTGTGTGGGGGAGGGGGTGGGCTTGGGACGAGCCCCGAGTACCCATCTGCGTGGTGCTGTGTGGTCTATACGGGTGCATCAGTCGCCGCTCCTCAGCCCCCCCCCCACTGGCACAGAATGGGTACAGGGAAAAGCTGATTGTCAGTTCGTTATAAACCCCGGCCATAAAAAGGTCCTTAATAAGCCGCTATATAATGTGCACCAGCCCCTGATTGGCAGGAGGTATTATATTGTTTTTATTAAGAATTGCAGGTTTCCAAGGCTGGGGATTGCATTTGCATGTTTGTTCCAAAGCATGTCTGCCCTCTCTACCCCCCTCCCCCCTCTCCCCTCCACACACACACGACACTACCCTCTCTCCACAAATAATTCCTACAAAAACTAAGATATTCCAAGCTCCGGGCTACTTCTGACCCCAGTTTACATAGAAAGCCGGGGATTTGGGCAATGGAATGAAGAATGGAAGAAGCCCCCGGCCTGTTGGCACAGCAGAGTGAAACTTTGCCAGCCCGAGCTCTGTTGTTCCAAGCCGCTATTTTCAGAACCAAAAAGTAACCCCGGTTGTCAAGAGAGACCCCCAAACACAGCTGTGGAATGCCTGCTCACTGGGGGCTGAAGTCGAAAGATGGGTGAGGGTTGGCGTGTGGGATATGAGGACCGTGAATGTAATATGACAGGAGAGAAGAGAGGGAGGGGGTTCTCATGCATATGGCCCAACTTCTTGGACCAAGGGCTGTGCCAAACCACCTATTAATGTACTCTGGGCATTTGCATATCTATAAAACAGATTAATTTAGTTACATTTAGTGATGAGAACGACGGAACACTACGGCTCCAATGGAAGGTTGACGCACAGACATGGCCAAGGGTGCCAACTATCTCTACAAGGTTGGTACTTCTGATTTTTTTTCTTTCCACATCTTAAAATACCCTTCCCCTTTCTCAACCCTACCGGAAATGAACAGGCTACTATCAAATTTTGTGCCGCAATACCACCCTCTTCAGTATTCCCAAATGTTGGCGTGATCAGAGATCTCTATCCGTCACATGCCAGTGCGTGTATCACATTCAGCCCCAGGGTCACCGAAATATCCTGATGTTAACATTGTTATTATCATAACTGCACAAGTAAACTGCAGCCACCAGTATGAAGAAAAAGAGCAGGATTGAATTAGCTACTCACAACTGACAAGGGACAATTTATGATCAATCTTTGTGTGGGTGATGTGGGTCAGTCATCCATTAGCCTCTAAGAGGCAGCGGTGGTGTTGGTTGGGACAAATAAATGTCAATCATATTTATTGACTGTTTTTGGAAACTGGCAGCTTTTCTGCACCTTTCACCCTAGAAAGTGTATTATACCAAGACCTTCACTGTTAGGCCTTTACCGGTTCCATGTGTGCAGCGAAAGGGACAAGAATGGAAGCTAACCCTGTGAAGTCTTGACTTCAGCGGGTGAACTAGTGTCACATACAGGGTGTAGGGTTAGAGGGGTAGGAGGGGGGATTGCTTGGCATTGATGATCCGGAAGTGACTTCTAGGTGACACTCCCTAGGAAGTGCAATATTAAACAAAGGAATCTTCCAACCAGAAAATACCCAAATAATGCGGCACAAGAAGCTAGTCACTAGGGGTATGTGAAATTTGCATGATTAACTGTTGCATAATCGTGCTAAATTGAGCAATTTTTGTTGTTGCATAATTACACAATAATAAAATCTGGCATTTAGTTCTATATATTTTTTTTGGGGGGGGGCGAACATCAGCGGGGAAAGTGGCCAGCCCTGTCTCGTTCCACGCTGGAGCCGGAACATCCGGGTTGTACCTCCATTTACCATCACTTGTGCCAGGGGGCCAGTTTATAACAATCGCACCCAAGACAGGAAGCGGATTCTGAAGCCCATCTTAGCTAGGACTTCAAACATGTATGGCCATTGGATTGTGTCAAACGCCATACGGGTGTCCAACGAAAATAAGAGGGTGTCTTCGCATAACTCGGCTCACCGGCGAAGGACCCCATGAAATCTGTGCAAATTTAGGGAAGTACTTCTTCCCGGCATGAAACCGGATTGATCCAGATGGATCACTGTCCAGACCACTTGGACGAGCCTAGAGGCCAATATCTTGGCTAATACTTTTACTTCTGCATTCAGCAGTGAGATTGGTCTATATGAGGCACAGTCTGTGGGAGGTGTGCCCTCCTTGTGGTTGACAATGATATGCGCTAGTCACTGATCCTCGGACAGTGAGCCGCCACAACACTATCCTTAAACATGCAAAGAAGGAAAGCAATTTTCGAAGCTGTGAGATTATAAAGCTCGATGGGTAGGCCATTGAGGCTGACTGCCTTGCCAGAGTTTAAATCCTGGAGAGCCTGGAGTATTTCGTTCTCAGTAATTTCTTTCTCCAGCAGTGCTCTGTCCCCCTGAGAAAGGCTGGGAAGCGGAATAGCAGAGAGTAATTCACGGCACTCTTCTGCCTTTTAAGATATTGCAGCACCACTCCACGTTTGACTTTGTCCCCTAGCCCATTAACATTCTAGGATAGCACTTTAAAACTGGGAGATCCCATTAAGAAATTCATAGTCATGTATCAGACCAGGGGTCAGGTCTCATCGGGTACAGTGTGGGAGAGAGCTAGGGCCTAAGAGGGAGACGCCACGGGACAAGTTCCGCTAGCGTCTGTATCAGTATGCTACAGTGAAAACAACATAACAATATCACAAAGAGGAACAGGAGGGAACCCCCAAACCATACCCCCCTCCCAGCCTCCGCTTCATGACAGACTTAAAACTGCCCACCCCACAACTCTGCAGAGCGACTGTCACCTCAAAAGAACATAATGAAGAGTAGGTGATGGAGGTCAAAGGAAATGCGCCTCCCATCCATTCCACCAAATGTCAGCAAATAAAACATGTTACCAGTGGTGCACAGTATATAGCAGGGCCTTTTGAGTGTAAACAGCAGTCCAAGAGCTTGCCCTGGGCAGACAGCCACTTCAGCATGTCCAGTGTGTTGTTCTTGCTGCTTCCAGCAAAGGCAGTACCAATTGGCAGGACAGTTACTGCTCCAGTGCAGCCATTAGAAAGGAATGGCAGACGGTCAATCACGGGGTTGGTTCCCTGGATCAGTTCTTGAGCTGTTGATGATCAGATACTTCATTTTGTTGCTTTGAGGCACCAGTCTCTCGCCCCTGGCCCCCAGGGCATGTCCGAGGCCTAGGCTCTCCAACTGTCCTCCAGCCCTCAAGCCAGTCCCATGCCTCATTGGGAGTTGAAAAGTACCAGGTATTGCCCTCAGCCACAACACGCAGTTTCGCCGGAAAGAGCATCGAGTATTTGATCTGGCAGTCTCTGAGTGCTCTTTTCACTGTATTGCTGCCATTAAGTCCTGCAGCATGAGCAACTCTGCAGTCAGGGATGCCGAAGCATTGGCAGTGGCGAATCCAGGAGAACCTCTGTGGCAGACACTTCTTTAGGGAGTGTATAATGGTCAAGCTTGATTTGTTGCATTCCTCGAGGTCCCTTTCCCCTCCCCCCCTCCCTCCCCCCCCCTCATGCTTCAACTTTGTCCTGTGGGGATTTCCACCAGCCCTCCACTGTATCAGATGAAGAGGGGGGAGTCCGGGAGAGGGTCTCCAGCAGTATTCACTGCCGCCGGCCCAGGAGCAACGAGGGTGCACCCGGCCACCTGTTGGGTTTCCTGCCACTCACCCAGCCACTCCCCCTCATTAGTGCTATATGTTAGCACAAAAAACGCAAAGGCGCAATTTGTGCTAAAAAATATACCACAAAAAACATAAATACAGCAAGCAGAAGCTGCTCATGTTCTGGCTGATCAAGCAGTTCCCGAGCACTCATGGTAACATTTTGGCATGAACGGTGTGCAATTGTGCTACGGTTAAGATATAATGGGGTAACCCACAAAAGTCAATGGACCTGGGTACTAATTGATATAGAAAAACAATGGTCCTAGACTTATGTTAAATCTTAGTTGTCTGAAGCAATCATAGACAGCATAGGGTACATATACAGTTTAATTCAATAATGTACCATTAACTTATTTAAAACACATTCAAATATATCCTCAAAATCCAAAGAAATCCAAAAGGGCACACACAATTGTTTTTATGTGACTCGTATTTTATTCGGTCACTTTTCATACCATTTTATCATATTCAATGTTCAAAACAGAGGAGAGGTTGCTCAAGGGAAAAAGTGAAGAAAGAAAGTGCTCGTGAAGTAAGATAGAATATATAAGAGGGAGATCCAATCAAGAAAAACAATGATTCATCATTATTTACATTACAATCTCATTAGTAAAACTGGTCGTGATTCATGATTGCACCAGTTCTACATTGAGGCCTGTCCATTAGTTAGTTCATGGTTAATCATTTTGTTATTTCTCAAAATGCGCAAACAACGTTTGTCTGTAAGCAAGTAGGGCTGGGATAATAACAGGTACAGGCCCGAGTAGGGGAGAGTGTCGACGTTTCGACCCTAGTGCAATGAGGGCAGTTTATATCCTCTGCAAGCGGGTCTTCCTCAAGACAGAAAGGAGGGATGAGGGGATGCGGGGAGCAACTGATCATGGGTGATGCACAGTTAAAGTGCCATCATCTTAGCATGGCCCGGGGGAATCCAGCAGACCAGCTGGATTCCCCCGGGCCATGCTAAGATGATGTATTAAGACGCTGTGGGCGATTTTCTCACCCATTAATTGAAGGTAAACTGCTGTTACCAAGCCGCAATTCTATTGCGGATTTTTATATCTATACCCAGGGGCGGCACTTTAACTGTGCATCACCCATGATCAGTTGCTTCCCGCATCCCCTCATCCCTCCTTTCTGTCTTGAGGAAGACCCGCTTGCAGAGGATATAAACTGCCCTCATTGCACTAGGGTCGAAACGTCGACACTCTCCCTACTCGGGGCCTGTACCTGTTATTATCCCAGCCCTACTTGCTTACAGACAAACGTTGTTTGCGCATTTTTTGAGAAATAACAAAATGATTAACCATGAACTAACTAATGGACAGGCCTCAATGTAGAACTGGTGCAATCATGAATCACGACCAGTTTTACTAATGAGATTGTAATGTAAATAATGATGAATCATTGTTTTTCTTGATTGGATCTCCCTCTTATATATTCTATCTTACTTCACGAGCACTTTCTTTCTTCACTTTTTCCCTTGGAGCAACCTCTCCTCTGTTTTGAACATTGAATATGATAAAATGGTATGAAAAGTGACCGAATAAAATACGAGTCACATAAAAACAATTGTGTGTGCCCTTTTTGGATTTCTTTTGGATTTTGAGGATATATTTGAATGTGTTTTAAATAAGTTAATGGTACATTATTGAATTAAACTGTATATGTACCCTATGCTGTCTATGATTGCTTCAGACAACTAAGATTTAACATAAGTCTAGGACAATTGTGCTACGGGGCATAATTGCATAATTTCGGTAATTTTCCATAACAAGCGCAATGCTAAATTACTGATATTACTCAAGATTATGCCAGTGTAACTTAAATTTCGCCAAGGATTATTAGTAACCAGAGAGACAGTTCCCAATAAGCATTGGTCAGTGAAAGAGTCATCGTGGTATGCACTCCACTACACGGGAATTATTTTATCACACAATTACCCCCACTTAACTATTAGTAAGCAATGAAGAAAGCATTATCCGCATGCAGCTGCATTGTATACAATCAAGCAGATGGGGAGAGGGCTTAACCCGTACTGTGGAAACTTCATATGACTTGCTATCATTAGACATTGGTAGCAGAGGGATTGGCCTCACGTTAGAATCTCATATCATGGCATTCCTCGTCCCGCTGCTGCTGTTTCCTCCCTCTACTGCCTCCTTCGGAACGATTTGCGGATTGCTGTGAATTGGACCTACCTTGGCGCAGCTCTGTTTTCATCGGAAAACCCTGGATGGCGGCGGATTGATCGGAGACGTGATTCCTCTCTTCCGGAACGTCCCCCTGCCCTCCGAGCCGGGAGTACTGTCTGCCCCGACGCCGGATCACCTGCAGCGATGAACTGTAATCGAGGGTGAGTGCCACGGCGCTGTTGGTCCAGGGGACCCGAATTTCCCCCCTGCAATTCTACCAATCTAAGAACGGCTCACTCTCCCAGCCCCCGCTGCTGCCTCGCTGCCGCTACCTCCACCATACTGGCCATCTGCTTGGGTGTGTGCCTTCCAGGTAGGGGGTCGCGGGTGCTACGCCCTGCGGACTCTTCAACATCGATGCCCCCGTGGTCCAGAGCCTCTGCACGCCTTCTTCAGCCTGCCGTCCACCTTTGGTTTCGTGGCTGCGTCCCCCCTCTGACTCTTCGCACTTAAATCCTGCGCTCTGGTTCTTCCTTATGGAATTTTGAGTTTTGGGCATCCCGCCATTTTGTTGTTGGACTCCGTTGATACCCACGACTCGGACCCGCCATCTTGCCTGACCCCAGTCCTTTTCCCCTTCCCTCCGGTCTCCCCCTGACGATCCTCTATCGTTTTTCTTCTTTCTGGTCTGCCTAAACCCCATCCCTCCTCTGGTTCCCTCCTCTCTCCTCACCCTCTCTCACAACACTACTCTTGTCCCCCTCTACCTTCTCCCCCCCCACGATTTTTCCACTCACTCTGTTATGATTGTGCAACTAATTGTTTAATTTATCGTACCTATAACTCGCTATTTGTTTTGCTTATGTAAAACGCTCTGATACCCTGACTCTTGTGACTTATGTACATCCCTCCATTTCTTTGTGGAGATGGTCTCCGTCGATTCCCATGATCCGGACCCGCCATCTTGTCTGACCCTTGTCCCTCCCTTCCTTCCTCCCTCCTGACTCCTTCTGATGACCCTCGAACGTTTTTCTCTTTTTTGCTGGACGCCCTTACCCCATCCCCCCTCAGGTGCCTTTCTCCCCTCTCAACTATTCCCAGACTCCTATTCTTGTCCCCCTTGTCCTTCTCTGCCTCTTATTACTTGTCATTTCTTTGTAAATTGCTGTGAAAAATGTTTAAATTATTGTACCTTGTAACTCGCTATGTTGGTTCCTTATGTAAAGCGCTCTGATACCTCCGGGTCTAGCCAGCGCTATATAAAACTCAATAAATAAATAAATAAATATCATATATTGATTTAGCATCATCTTTGACTGTTGGATGTGAGGGATGTTGTGTAGATCCCTGAGTCTTCTATACAGATATCTGAAGTGTGTGCTAAACAGGGCCGGACTGGCAACTGGCATTTTCCCAGTGGGCCGGAAGTGTGGGGGCCGGTTCTGGAGCAGTGGGGGTCGTTTTATTTTGTTTCTGGGGACCGGTTTTGCAGCAGTGCTGCAATATCGGCCCCCGGTAACAAAAGCAGCAGCAGTGTTTGGCTTTACTGTCCCTCTTATTTGATTGCTTTCTTTTGCATGGCTTTCCTCAATTCAGCATGCTCATCTTGTGTTTGTCCCTCCCATGAAGCATAGCCTCACTACCATCGCTTTGATTGGCTGCCTTCTATGATTTCTCTGCTCCTTTTTAGGAAACTACTTCTTGTTTCAGCATTCCATGAGGGTGCGTGTGTTTTTCAGCTCTTGCCCTCATTGCATTTATTCTCCCCTCCAGGTTGCTCTCTATAACCTATGTTTTTTTTTACCCCCATCGGCACTTGTGTTGGTCTCTCTCGCCATGCGCTTCTCTCCAAGGCTCCACATTGCCTTCGTTCGCCTGTGTATCTCGATTTGCCCCTGTGTTCTCTCCATCGTTTTGCTTCTTCCCTCGCTGTGTTGCATATCTCACAGCCCTTCCCAACCTGCTTCTGAAACCCACGCACCCGTTTTAGCTGTTGCACTACATTTTTAACAAGCATTTGCAATGCAATAGGTCTCGCATTTGCTGGAGGTTGAGCTATTGGCATTGTAAATGACAATGCCTTTTATTTATGTGTTGGTTTTTAAAACATAAATAAAAGTCATTGTTATATACAATGCCAATAGCTTAAACTCTCGCAAACGCAAGACCTATTGCAACACCTGTACTGTTCAGCAATCACTGCTGTCCATTTACTTGGGTCTCCACGCTTGCAGCTACAGGACTCAACACAAACCATGAAAGCATATAAATCCTCACAATGGCTGCTTTCCGTTCCCAACCCATGCTTTTATCACGGCAGCCAAAAGGAAAAGAAAGCATAACACTGATACAGACGCTCCGGTCTCAGCTTGCCCCCCCGCCAACACTCCATGCGTCTAAAAGCACAGCTGCAAGCATGACTCACACATGCCCGTGTTTATATACATTGGTTCCTGAAGTCAAAATGAGATCCTGTAATTCATTGGCCCAATCCACCCATCGCCCCATTATGCACTGCTAGTCTGCTTCTGATTGGCCAGCACAATTCAGTGCACATTGAGTTACAACTTTGTAGTGTAAAGTAGCTTCTACCAACCGAAGAGTGGGAAGTGAAATCAGTAAATCGAAATGCACTAAACAGAAAGCATTTTAAAGTGAAATGAAGTGCACCTAAAATAAGACTTGCGGCCGCCATGATTTAATGTTGAAAATAATACGAGTTGGGTGACCCGCGTGCAACAAGACGCGCGGCCGCCATTATTTAATGTTGAAAAAAAACGAGTTGGGCAACCTACGTGCAACAAGACGTGTGGCCGCCATGATTTAATGTTGAAAAAAATCTGAGTTTGGTGACCCGCGTGCAACAGGACGCGCAGGCCGCCATTATTTAATGTTGAAAAAAAAAAACGAGTTGGGCGACCCGCGTGCAACAAGACGTGCAGCGGCCATGATTTATTGTTAAAAAAAACAACGAGTTGGGTGAGCTGCGAAACAAGAAGACGCGCAGCCAACAACTATTTAATGTAAAAAATGTTTAAAAAACAACGAGTTGGGCAAGAAAATATGTCGTTACTTCGCGAACCAAAACAACGCATACTTTTACAACGTTGTTTTTAGTTCGCAAGTACCGTTACTACGCATGTTTTAAGTTCGCATACATTTACATTGCAAAAGCATTTAAAGAGACATTTACCCCGCATATTTTTTTAACTCCTTTTTTGAATTTTAAAACCCCCCAACACTACGCTAAATACTAAATACAAATACGCTACCCTACACATCACAAACTTCACAACACTACCCTAAACCCTAAAACACTACCCTACACTACACAAACACCACAACCCTAAAACACTACCCCCAGCACGACACTGCCCCTACCCCCAGTCCGGTCCTTACACTGAAACACTACCCTGCACGACCCCCCGACACTACCCTAAACCCTAAAACACTACCCTACACTACACAAACACCACAACACTACCCTAAACCCTAAAACACTACTACCAGCACGACCCTGCCCCTACCCCCAGTCCGTTCCCTACACTAAAACACTACCCTGCATGACCCACCGACACTACCCTAAACCCTAAAACACTACCCTACACTACACTAACACCACAACACTACCCTAAACCCTAAAACACTACCCCCAGCACGACCCTGCCCCTACCCCCAGTCCGGTCCCTACACTGAAACACTACCCTGCAGGACCCCCTGACACTACCCTAAAACACTACCCTACACTACACTAACACCACAACACTACCCTAAACCCTAAAACACTACCCCCAGCACGACCCTACCCCTACCCCCAGTCCGGTTCCAATACTGAAACACTACCCTGCACGACCACCCTACACTACCCTAAACCCAAATACACTACTCTACACTACAAAAACACAACTACACTACCCTAAAACCTAAAAGACTACCCCCTGCACGACCCTCCCCCTACCCTAAACCCTTAAAAACTACACAGCCCCTCTTACCTCTCTCTCTTCGTAGTTCCTCTCTTCTCCTTCAAGCGTGGTTCCTCTCTTCTCCGGCATCCAGCGTCGTCAGAGGTGCACGTCATTGTGAGGAAACTGAAGCGCGTCCGTTTCCTCACAACGATGTGGATAGCCATTACAACGCATGCGATGTAACAACTTGTGTATCAAAGGCTACGCGTTGTTACATCGCATGCATTGTAACGCTTGCGAAGTAATGGTATGCGGAATATAAGCCGCAAAGTAATGGGTGATTACCGTTGGGCAAGCGGGCGCCTGCTGTGAAAAAAAAGCTGTGCCTGCCATTGTTTGTTTTGCGGCCATATTGTTGTTAACATGAAAGCGGGCACTGTGCTGAAACATTAGCACGGCACCTTGGCCATGAGGAGCAGAGAGCTGGTAAGCGGTCCCCAGGCGATGAGGAGCAGACAGTAGAGAGCTGAAAAGCGATCCCCCACAGGAAAGCATGTACTGCTCCAATAGGAGAAAGTCATAAAAAATAAAAATAGTGCTCCCAGACTGTAAATGAAACACACTGAGTAACAACACAAGTAAAATAGCCAGCCCTTATGGGAGGTTTCAAAAGGAGACAAGGAGGTACTAAGGAGGGACTACTAAGCCTATTCACAAACCAAAAGCAACCATTTAGAAAGGACAGTAACAGGAGCCAATTGAAAAGATGGGCGGAAAATGGGTGGAGCTTCAAGTCCATACCTGAATACAGCATGTTTCGAAATGACAGCGCAAGCGCTGCCAAGGCGAGACTTAAAAAGCGCTATTGGACTAGATATCTAAAAAGTGCTTTTAGGCTACTTTTCTTTTATTTACCAATCCTTCTCAAATCTGTAAATAAGTAGAAAAAAAATCTGGTGTTCTTTTATAAGCATGGATTAAAGCCAGTAGATCTCATAGGTCTATTGGTTTGCCAGTGCTTGTTTTAGGTTTACCTTCCATGCCTAGCACCACTGGAATGGCAAAAGAACTCAAGCATGCACCATCGAAGAAGAGTGCTCTAGAAGACTCTCTCCTGACTTCAGATCTCTGGAAAAATGGGAGGGGCTAATACTAGTCAGTGACTGACTGACTACCTTTGCATAGCAGGCTTCTCAGAGCTGCCCCTTTAGCTGTACTAACGAACGGTGAAAAAGGATGAAGGCATAACTGAATGACAGAGAAGTGTGAGGAAACAGCATGGCTCCACAGGACTAGCTAAGAGGGCCCATTTAGATATTTAAGAAGAGAAATGCTATTTCCCAGTGTCCCTGGTAGAGAGGTTCAGCACAGTACTGCTGGAACGCTGGCAGCGCTGTGCATTGCTTGAACAGGGGCTTGCAAAATGCATGATAGAGAAAAGTATGTGTCTCTGTTGTCACAACCATGTGAAAAGAAACTTGTAAAGACACTGATTGTTCTGTGAGGTTAAACACACACTTGTGGATGCTTTTCAAACAATTTCAAGGGGTCTGTCATTGGAGTGATGGAGTTAGAGCCATCCAGCATCTGGAATGGTGGGACAGTGTGCTGGGAAATTCAGGGGGTTGCCAGAGGTAGAGTGGGCAGGAAGAATGGTTATTCCAAGGCTGGAAAGTGTTGCATATGGTACACAACCTCAACACGGCAATCAAGGTCTCTAAGGAACATGAAGGTTTAAGGAGATTTAAGTGGGCTGTTATTCAAAGACTACTGAGTTGGGCCATTAAAGAGCTCTAATGTTTTCCTGGTCCATGCGTAAGTAGCTCCTTCAGTCCACGTTTTTTCCTGGGCATTCTAGGAGTTGTAGGCCTGATTTTATACTCGAATCAACAATGCCACAAATTCCAGAATGCAAAGAAAAAATCTTGACCTACTCACTCATAGGGCTAGGAAAGTTGAGTAATCATCCTTCAGCACCATGTCAAAAACACCCACACTCCCTGAACTAAAACCCATCACAGCACGAAGTCTGCTCAGTATGTACTGCATCACCGAATGCCAACCTTGTATTGAAACCATGCCTCGTTCTGGGGTTCTGTTGACCTCCTCCATCTCATGGCCAAAGGGAAGACCACAAAGCCAGTGGTTGGCGGCACGAACGTGTAAAAACAACCCGTGTTCCAGGTGCGTCCCTGCAGCAGCTGTGCCAGGGAGCGGTTGGGGGACGCGCCAAAAGGAGCACAGTGAACCAGAGGGGGGAAAACAAGCATTGGCAAAGCCAAATACCTCACCTTTGGGGCAATTGGTTTGACAATGATTTTTAGCCATGCCTTACAGCATCTCTGCTGCTGTGCAGTATGACCAAAGAAAACAAACCAAAAAAAGGTGCTATGATGTGGTGGCTGCGTCAGTTGTTTGTAGGCACGCATGTGTGCACCTACAAAATAACACAAGCATTTATTTTTTTTAATTTACCACGATGGATCAATAAATGAAAGAAAAATTAAGTAACATGCAAGTGTTTTGCTTTTTTTGAAGTGAGTGTGGGGTGGAGCAACAAGAAAGACATACATGGCTGGGGGATAGCTTCTCAAAGGACGTAGGTGCTGGAACCAACATAGAAGGTGTAGATGGGGAAACACCAAGAACGGCAGGGGAAAGAAAGAAACACCGAGGGTGGATGCAGGGGATAGAAGCAATGGGTGAGAGAGACCAACATATAGCAGATGGGAGATAAGCACATGGGTGAGAAAGTAACATAGAGGGAGAAGCAGGGGCGGTGCGTCCATTGGGGCGCTGGGGCGTTGCCCCACTAACGCACATGAGCACTGCAGCAGACGAGACGACTCAAGTAATACTCCTGTACGTCTTGAAGTCTGTGCCGGGCGGTCACTGACGATCACCGGGCGACGCCCGAGCAATCATCAGGACAAGGGGTGGTGGTGACGTCGGGTCTAGCGCACTTAGTGCGCATGTTCAGTTCTGGGCTGGTCATTTTTCTGACCAGCCCGCGGCGCACATGCGCATTAGCCTGCACATTAGAAGAGCGGGGTTGCTTCATGGCGCAGCCCCCGGTCTCCTAATGGGCGGGTGTGTACCTCTGCCCAAGCCAATCCTGGCGCTGCTGGAGCAGCGTCTGGATTGGCTTAGTCAGAGCGAGGCACTCTAGTCGGACACTCTGACTGCGACATGACGACGACAACGACACACCTCGTCGTGTTCTGGTGCGAGGGCCGAGGCTGCCTGCAGTGCCTGGCTGCTACTACTGCTCGTCGTGGATGGCTCCGGTAAAGAAGAAGAGACTGGACGACGAGACTTCACTTCATCTTCTCGACGTAAAGTTTAAGTAAGTATTTAAAAAGTGCAGCTGATGCCTGAGTGATGACGATAAATATACTAATTTCCTTTCACCGCGCCACCAAGCTGATTGTTGTAAGTAATAGTACATTTTAAATTACTTACAGCAATCAGCTTGGTGGCACGGGTGAAAGGAAATGCTCATGTTAACGTTAGCATTTTCTTAACGTTGCTCGGCGCGTTCTCAAAGTGCACAATCAAGCGCCGGCCATTAATATACTCTTTTCCAGGAAAAGAATATATTAATGGCCGGCGTTGATTGTGCACTTAGAGTGCTGAGCAACGCTAACATGGGCATTTTGTTAACGTTGCTCGGCGCTCTCTAAAGTGCACAATCAAGCGCCGGCCATTAATATACTCTTTTCCAGGAAAAGAGTATATTAATGGCCGGCGCTTTGATTGTGCACTTGAGAGCGCCGAGCAACGTGTAACAAAATGCCCATGTTAACGTTGCTCGGCGCTCTCTAAAGTGCACACGCTAAAGGCAAAAGCACTGTTCGATTTCTCAACAATAACTAGAAAGGATTGTAAACACCCTTAAAGTAATCCATGTTAGGAATGTAGTCCCTGTTTACATTTGTATATGTTAAACTTCACCTTTCATTCCTCGAGATGATTTGTTTTTTTCTAAACGTTTCTGTATTTTAGTTCAAGCAACATACGACTTTTGTGTTGTGGCCTCCGGGTTTTGTATGAGAGTTCAGGTTGAGGGTGGATGTTTATAACTGGCACAAATAGGAGTTCTGGAGAGGAGGATGAAGGCAGTGAGTCTCTCTTAGTGCCTGCAAGTGGGTCGTGAAGGTGGTCAGACAACATGCACATCCAGTCCTTGGCCTCTCTGCAGAGCCCACAGTAATTGTGAGAAAGAATGTGAAGGACGTCCACAGCTGTCGAAATAAGGGCCTCGCCAAAGGAAAAGAAAATGTAGTGCTTCCGGGTGAGTGGGCGGGTTGGGTGTGTGGGGAGATGGTGAAGTGGAAGAGATCAAAGGAAGTGTGTGCAAGAGAGAGAGAAATGACAAGCTGTAAAGGAAAGAGAAGAGATATGCGGGGGAGAAAAAGAGCATGTCTAGCAGAGTGAGAGACAGTGCTGTGGGTGTTCAGGAGTGAATGAGCCGCTTCAATGGCTACGACCCTTCCCACAGACTTTAATAACTGAAAATCCACAGAGGCACTCGGATACTGTTCAGGTGGCACGCTCTGAGGAGCACAGGATTTAGTTAACAGGTTTTAAGCAACACCCTTAGTTACATAGGCCACACCTTTTAGAAGGGATTCCTAGGTACGCGTCATTGGCCACCCTTCTTTTAGAGCCCCCACACTTTTTGATTGCCACTTAAAGCACTGCCTCTATTTAGCATTTATTTTCCTGTTGTCAAGTGTTCGGAAGTAACCAAATGACAGCACAAAGCTCTTTATACAATCCTTAATTAGAATAACCACCTGTCTGTTATTTACAAGGACTGTGTTTTCTGGAGCATTTACCCATTGTCTGCTGGCAGCCAATCGTGTGGTTGCATACATCCTCATTCATGATAATGACAAGAGCTCCCAGGGGCACGCCCTCTCTTACTCTCTCACCCCCATTTAAACCACCCACCGTTTCCATATTTCCAACTCCTATTTTCCTTCACCTCTTCCTGTGCACTTACTTCTGCCTCCCCTTTCTCTCTCTCTTTCGAACCCTTATCCTCCTTTTCACTATACCTCGCTGTTTCCCCCACTTAGTTTTTATAATCCCGCCTTTGTTGGCTCTCAGTGATCGAACATTTCTTTCTCTCCAACTAGTACCTTTCCTTTTTATCCCTCAGCTCCCTGCCTCTTATAAATTGCCATTGTTTTTTCAAAGATGCACGTTTGCAGTAGTGTGGGAATACTTTGAATGCTGCTAGTTTGCGACCTGTTTAGTTGTTTGTTAAATAAAAAAACATCTGTGAGGTACTCAGAAATGCATTGTATCTCGAAGTCTGTTATGAAGCTCTGTGGTTATACTGAATAAGCACCTACCTATGTTATATGACTTCTCTTTATTAATATAATAACTGCACTTTCACAATTGCTTTATTAACTTTCCTGCTTTCTCAAATTTGCTTGAAAATTCACCATTTGTCCACTCTTTTTCAAAATTTGGTTGTTCGGGCTCGCTCGCTACGCTCGCTCGCTACGGTGCTCTATGAAATTCATTTTCCGCCCCACCACTTACAAATGTCACCAGCCGCCACTGGGGAGAAGTAAACAAGTACAAGCACAAAATGGAGGGGGAAGGGGAAAACCCATGGGCGACAAAGAGCATCAAGGACTGTAATGGGGTGAGAAGTACCTGAGGAGACTGCAGGAAAACACACGTGCTCTCAAGGAGTGCTTAACTCAGAAGAAAAGAGTAGAGCTTGAAAAGCATGCAGTGGAAGCACACAAGTAGTGCGTCCATGTTTGAGGGGAGGGCCAAACACAAGAAAAGGAAGGAAAGATCACACAAGCTAACGAATAAAATGCAGGCAAATGAGAGTGACAGTAAAACCAACCAATAGTAAGCAATTGGAGGACCCTAAGCCAACTTTAAGGTGACAGGTGTTTTCGCCAAAGGCCAGCTTGCGCTGTCTGGTAGGTGAGACCTAATGAGTCTTGCACACATTAACATGAATAAATTCCTTGTCCGGAACAAAAGAACTGTCCCTGCCTGAGATTTACTGGCGTGTCTTCATCTGACGAGCCTTGTGTACAGGTCCACTCTGACAGCCTGTTTGCCAAATAGACCTCTAAGGCACGATATAACTACAATGATGTCATTTAAACTCGTTGAATGTTACTTTCAATCTATGAGATTAAAGCACCTGCTTGGAAAGTTTTCATTTTCCTGAGCTATTTATCGCAGAACGTGGAAGCATTTATAACTTTTTAAACAAAAAATAATTCCATTCACACAAATATGCCTTATCTTGCTTTCCATGTCATTCCTTTTGGCACATACTTGTACAAACATTCCCAAAATAATAAAAGAAAGGAACTCTAGGCCCCGGGAGGTGAGGGCCGAGTTAATTTGATTCAGAAAATAACATTTGTGTAGTGAAAAAAAACGGATTCAAGGGCTCAACGTGTGCCTGTGGGGCTATCCCTCCCACCGAGAGCAATTCACTGCTAAAGCGAAACGCCCCTCGGCAGGGGGTATTCTGGGATTGCCCCCTGCAGCCTCTGTTGGCTCATGTCCATGGCATTAGGCCCTAGCAGAGGAAGGGGAGATAGATTTAACTTGGATTGATGCAGTGTTTTTTTTTCTTTCAAAAGGAGGTCCCCCTTGGCGAAGAAAGGAGAAATGACGTTTCCACATTTTTTCGGGAGCTTTAACATTGGAAAACCTCAAAAAAGTGTTCGAGTCAAGTCTTGAAAAACCAAGTATAAAGTTAGAAACCAATAAAAGATTATCGGAAACTTCCAGGGAGGAGTCCCCTTTGCAAATGAAGCGTGAACCGGACAGTCTACAGCTGCTGCTAAATTCTCGTTTCTGTAACAATGACGTCAGTGTGGGTGCAGATTGCTGCTAGCGGTGACCCACAACCCACTGACCTGACCAGACTGCAAAGCGGCGCCCCAGATAAGGCTGCCCTCAGAAGAATTTCAATCAGCTTGATGTGCCCTGCGTTACCGCACATGGTGGGGATACTTCCTCAAGGAAGCAGCAGTCGCGGCGTGCAGAAATATTTGTCATTGAATCCAAAGTTCATCAAGACGGGCACACTCAGGGTTGCCACTGGTTTTAGGTCTGGCATGGTGACAGCTTTAACCAATACCGCACCTCGTGATTTAAAAATAAATAAATAATTCATATATGTTTACAGAAAGGGGCTTCTGACACTGACTGGTGGCGTTTCACCTGATCACATGTACAGAGCCAACTATACAGTTGTGAACTTTTTCTTTATTTTTCAGATCAAAAATATGAATGCCCCCGTTGTAGCATGAGACAGTATTTTTTCACTTTTACACTTTCGATTTCTATTGCATATGCCTGCACTAAGAATAAAAATTGGCATACTTATTAAGGCCATACCAACTGGAGTTGTCAATGCTTGTTATTTACATGATGGAAAGCAAAAAAACTGTCATATGTGCCCTCAAAACTGCCTTTGGAAGATCATCGCAAGTAATCTTCCAAGTAGAGAGAGATGCAGGAAGCTTTCCCCAAAACAAGTGTACATGACCTCCTCCTGAAAGGAAGGAAGGTGATAATTGCCACTCCCAGCCCTTCCTGCAGCGCTTTGAACCAGCCCACGGGGCATTAGACACAACACAAACACCAGCATGACAGAGTACTTAATCTCGTCCCCTACACAACGCCTCCAACTCAACACTCAGCGGAACACAATAGATGAAACGACCACACAATCTCATGCCACCAACAGAGCGCCGCATGCACACGACCCCCTCATCACATTCACGAGTAGGTAAAAGTCCCCAAGACTGACCCCCAGCTCCTGAATATGGGGATGACCCCCAATCTATAGGTGGCGCTCACATGGGTAAGGTGAAAGGTCACCAGATCCAACCCTTCCTCTGAGTAACATCCTCGTGAAATCCACAACCTGCAGATAACAGAATGCACTCTGAGTCCTATGAACACTATGCCACAAACAATCACATCCCATAACCAACCACGTGCACATGGATTCCTCACTCCAGGGACCAAAGCAGTAAATAGCATCTGTGTCCTCGTCTCCTGGTCTTAGAATCGGTTGTGAACACTGGACAGTATCAGTGTTTTATACTGCTGTTTCTCCTCACTGTTGCAGGGTCATTGTTAACAGGGCCACTGGAATTATGGAGCAGGGGGGACCAAATTATGCGGCAGGGTTTACTAAATTATGTGGCAAGAAAAGACGAATTATATGGCAAAATGCAGCACATTTTGTTATACTATTACCTCATTATTTTGACATTTTTACACGTTAACACTATGTGGGCAATGGCTTCACCTCATGACTACCAGTCTGAAACCACAAAACAGCAATAAGCAACAGAAAAACAACCAGTAAAACTTTGCCAAGGGCCTTCCACTGCGTATCAACATGTGTTTGTGCATTTTCGTGACTTTTGATCCTTTTTGGCTTAAAACTTTTTTTTTGTTAAAAATCTGCAGATTATGCAGCAGGTGATGGATTGTGTGGCAACTGTGACATACCCATATTTATGCTGAAAACGCTGCAGCCGTAAAATCGCATGGTTTCAGTCGCCCTGCTAATTACATGAAACGGTTAGCTTTGGTTGAAGAGTCAAGGTTTACTCTAGAAGCTAGTTAGTTGTTCGGGCTCAAACACAGTGTAGAAAAGTGGTTATCAAAGAATAAAAAAAGAGTAACTAACAGCAAAAAGGCTGAAAATGGTCCGGGGTTGCTTGTATTTTCATATGAAGGGTAGCTTGCCTCACAGTGCAGACTGAACTGTCCCTGGTGGACCAGAAAAAAATCCACATGGATGGTCTCTGTCTGGCATGACATAGCAGGCAAAAAAGAGACAATCTAGAGAGCGGACCAAATATTTGCCAGTGGGTAATTCAAGCATTCCATTTACCACATTTTATTTTTTCACCATTTCAACCTATGAGAAACCCACAATGATTGCAAATTTGTAAAAAAAACTTCATAATGGAGTGAGGCAAAATATTGTGCAACTTCACATACTCAGTATTGCTGATCCATGAGAAGGATGGAAGGCTGTGTACGGACAAAACAGAAAACTTGGCAGAAGAGGCAATTTTTCAGGATTTGAAAGTTTTTTTTTTTAAAGTCAGTCTTGAGGTACAAGGCGAGAGAAAGTGGGCTCCACAGATGTGAGCCTTGAGAATAAGTGATAGATTGTTTTGAGAGGCTCAGTTTCGGTAGTTGGTCGGGGACGTATGAATCATCAGTTTAGTTAATTTGGGTGGGACATGTTAGGATATCACATGTGATACAAACCAGGCAAAAATACTTCCATTTTGTTACCGCCAGGCATAAAATATCGCAGTTATAATAATCCCACATCCAAAATGTTTTACTGTGGAATAAAATGAATCGAGCTTTATGCAATTAAATTAAATGTGTGATCGGTGATACCTATGTGGAAACAGAAATGCAAGATCACACGCAGCGTAAGTAGAGTAGATGAACCTGCCACATTGCCAACTGTAGGAGGTCCTGGGCCAACATCATCATTGATGAAGAATATGCCATAAAGCCATCTGTAGCATCATCTGAACACAATTGAAACAACTGGGGGCGGCTACTAAAGTGCCCAGATTAGAGCGGTGATAAAAGTGGACCGTGAGAGGAAGGGCGAGGACCCACATTCAGGCCCAGGCCTCCTCCAAGTAGAGCTGGGTGCAGGCCTGGCCAAGGAAACACAATCCCGTCTCGGTTTGAGCGACGCCAGGACCAAGTGCTGACTACTATATACGTGGATCAGAACCACTTCCTGTGCCACTGGAAGGACCCATATCTCACCACCGTTGCTGCTCTTAGTAGGCACTGCCACCCCATACTTTCCAGACCAGCTTTACCTTACTGATCAGTGGGTGGCAGAGACGGTGCAGCAGAAAACACATGGTGCATGACTGCGAACAAGACAGAACCTAAACTTCCTCCCCGAGACCTCCTCTTAGCCCCCCCCCACACACCCAAGGGTGGTCGAGCCCCGCAGTAACATGACCTCTCCTTTGTTTCCTAATCCTCCCAGGGAGGACCAGCTGGAGTTAAATCTGACCAAATCCTTCGTATATCCTGAGATCAGAGGATCTCAGCAGCTATGGGATCAGTCGAACCAAAGGATACCATTACCCCACCGGCCACTGGGGGATCACAGACCCCAGAGAAGGCTGCACTAGCACAGGCAGTGACTCTGTCGACCCAGCCCTACCTTCCTTTAAGCGGTACAGGCCAAGCTCGCCTCACTCACTATTCACCACCCCTAACAGCCTTCTAGAGCCCTCACATGTGACTGACTCTTTTAAGTGCCGCCCTCCTCGCACAGGAACCAGCCTGATATTGACTCTCTCTTCCCCGGTGATACCAGCTTCCAGGAGCACCACCCTAGCATAGTACTGGCCCTTCCCAGGGCTACTGCTCCTTCATGGGCGCCATCTTGGTATGTGTACCTGACACTTCCAAAGTGCTTTAAGTGTTTCAGAGGCATGAGCCTGGCATGTGTCTGACATCTCCCCAGTGTCACCATCCTTTCACAGGTACCAGTCTGTTGTGATTGACTATCAGTGATGCCAGTCCCCCAAAGTTCACCAAAGTGACATGTGACAGGCTCTTCACCAAATCTACCCATCTCTCAAGGGCACCAGCCTAGACGGTCACTTTCTGCCTCCCCAGCGCTACCAGGCTTAGGCCTGACATGCTGCTAAATTGCACCCTTCTACCAGTCTTGCCCACACGAGACTTAAATGTGACTGAATCCTCTCCAGTACAATCAGTCTTTGGGGCCTAGCAACACAAAAATATGTAAAAAGTGGGGTGGTGTAGTGAGCAAAAAAACAATGGATTTAATCCAGATCTGTGACTGGGGGTGAATGTTTGACAATCTTCAGCATTCCTTCCATCTTTTTTTTATAGCTATAGTTGCCCTAAGTGGGACAGGTATGCCCAGACGTGGGTCCCATGTTCACTGTGCCACTGGATTCAAGCTAGCCTGGCTGATGAGGGGTGATACCCTGAAACCCGTTCCAGGATGCTTGTTTCTGGTCCAGGGAGGACCTGGCCTGGGGGTTCTGGCTGGACGGTTCCCATGGGGAGCAGGGTCAAGACTGATTTGCACATGGCTTTGTCCAAACTAAGGTGGAATGGTGAGAAAATAAATGATGGATTTAACCCAGATCTGTGACTGGGGTTGAATGTTTGACAATGTTCAGCATTCCGTCAATCATCTTTTTATGTTGCTATAGTCGCCCTAAGTGGGAAGGGTATGCCCAGCTGTGGGTCCCGTGCTCATTGTGCCAGTGGATTCAAGCTAGCCTGGCGAATGAGGGGTGATACCCCGAAACCGATTCCAGGATGCTTGTTTCCGGTCCAGGGAGGACCTGGCCTGCCGGTTCTAGCTGGGTTGTTCCCCTGGGGAGCAGGGTCAAGACTGATTTGTGACGGGGTCCTAAGTTGGGTGGCATGGTGAGCAAATAAATGATGGATTGAACCTAGATCTGTGACTGGGGGTGAATGTTTGACAATGTTCAGCATTCCGTCCATCATCTTTTTGTGTTTCTATAGTCACCCTAAGTGGTAGCCTGACTGATGAGGGGTGATACCCCGAAACCGGTCCCAGGATGCTTGTTTCTGGTCCAGGGAGGACCTGGCCTGGGGGTTCTGGCTGGACTGTTCCCATGGGGAGCAGGCTCAAGACTTATTTGCATATGGCTGGGTCCAAACTGGGGTGGCACGGTGAGCAAAAAAACGATGGATTTAACCCAGATCTGCGAATGTGAATGTTTGACAATGTTCAGCATTCCGTCCATCATCTTTTTGTGTTTCTATAGTCACCCTAAGTGGTAGCCTGACTGATGAGGGGTGATACCCCGAAACCGGTCCCAGGATGCTTGTTTCTGGTCCAGGGAGGACCTGGCCTGGGGGTTCTGGCTGGACTGTTCCCATGGGGAGCAGGCTCAAGACTTATTTGCATATGGCTGGGTCCAAACTGGGGTGGCACGGTGAGCAAAAAAACGATGGATTTAACCCAGATCTGCGAATGTGAATGTTTGACAATGTTCAGCATTCCGTCCATCATCTTTTTGTGTTTCTATAGTCACCCTAAGTGGTAGCCTGACTGATGAGGGGTGATACCCCGAAACCGGTCCCAGGATGCTTGTTTCTGGTCCAGGGAGGACCTGGCCTGGGGGTTATGGCTGGACTGTTCCCATGGGGAGCAGGCTCAAGACTTATTTGCATATGGCTGGGTCCAAACTGGGGTGGCACGGTGAGCTAAAAAACGATGGATTTAACCCAGATCTGCGAATGTGAATGTTTGACAATGTTCAGCATTACGTCCATCATTTTTTTGTGTTGCTATACTCTTTAGGGTCTAACAGGTTATGGAATATAGATCACCTCTGGTAGTCGTACTGAGAAACGGGATGTAAATGTGACTTACTCTTCCTGAGCCCTAAGTGCTGAGTGCTAACATTCACTCAGGGGCACCAGCCTTACACAGGACTGATTCTTTGGGCATAAACCTGACATTTGACCAGCTCTTCATCACTGTTGCTAGTATTTCAGATCTGATGTGTTACTGACACACACTGCACTACCTGCCTTATTAAGACAGAGCCTTACTTGTGACTGACTCTTGTCTTCCCCACCAGCCTCTTACAAGAGCCAGGTTATGATGTCACTCACTCTTTCCAGGGCTACCTTCCTTCTGCAGGTACCGCAGGGGTCACTGACCCCAACGCAGACATACCCGGCCTTCAGAGGCTGTCTCCAGATCTCTAATTCTCCCTCTGGGCCGCCACTTGGCTTCTGAGACCAAACCTAATCCCTTTCGTGTTAACATGTGTTTAGGAAGTGTTTCCAATCCCTGGGCCACAAGGGGTCATAAGCTAGCCAGGCCCTAAACAAAAGCGTTAAACCGAGGGTGAAGGACCCTACGGGATACTGGGTCTTAAGCTTTTCTTCGCATTGAGTCATCCAAAGTAACAAACAGCAACCTTGTCTTAGGGCCACAAAATGCAGGACAAATTTGCGAGTAGTGTGCTAACTTTAATGTTTTTCTTTTTTTCTTTCCTCATACATGTTTTCTCTACGTTTGCATGTGTTTAGAACATACTCTTGTCCCCATAGGGGTCCTCTTCTGTTTTTTGCTCTTCTGGGGCGCATCAAAAGGTGATGACTCCCTCGGTGTTGGTAAGAAGGGCTCCCCTGTTAGTGTGTCTAGCTATAGTGGTTAAGAACCCCTGGGGGGCCCTGTTTGATCTCCCTGGGGGGATGGGCGGGTTTGGGGCGCACAAAAGTAACATCTGTGTCTCCGACACCAGAAAATCGCTACTGCCCAAAGGGGAGGGGGCTGTTGATGTCACAAATGGCCTTCAGCAAGTCGTAAACCTTTTAAATGAGACACTCTTTCAATCTTGGGGTCTAATTATTCTGACCCTCGCAGTGTCACTGAAAGACAACTTTACACCTCTTCATTAACACACGGGGGTTCGTGACAGCCCGTCTCCTGCTCACAGCCGGGCGTCTCCACGGCAAGGCCGAGGGATTTGGGAGAGGTTCGGGGAAAAAGACTAATTTGTCCGAAAGGTCAGGGAAACAAAAATTTTCAGGTCTCCCCTTTTAAATTGAACATGGCTCCCTGGATTTTAACTAGGCACAGAAAGACCTTACAACTGGTAACACAACGCCTGGATTGCGGTCTTAAATTTGAGCGAGGGGAGGGAGTTCAAAGGAAACACACTTACCAGCATTTCCGAGAACAACAAATATTTTAAGAGCTCACAGCTAGGGCTTTTTACATAACCGATTTCACGCTCCAGGCTTCACGCTAGAAGGCGTCCTCCTGTGCAGAAGCATATTAAGGGTTAACTAACACACCATGTGTTTGCTAATCATGGTGGGGCCCTCTCTAGGGGCGTAGCTACCATCTGTGCACAGGTGCAGTGGCACCGGGCCCACAGCCCCAAGGGGCACTTTGAACACTGACAATTGCTGTATTTTACTAGACAAAAAGCAGCCAAAGGGCCATTTTCCTTGCCTACATGGCATCCTTGCTGTGCTACCGGCCCCACCCTCCTATGACCAGAGTAATTGAAGGTGGATGCCGCTGGTATGCAGGATTAGGTCCCCATTATCAGACAATATTGGTAAACCAGTAGCATTTTGCATGAACCCAAGATGATTGCTGATGACGTGGCTGCGCCCCTACTTCCATAGAACGACGTAAACAGCGGCATTTTCTGTATCACTAAAATGGCAACCAACTAACACAAAGCCCACGGAAGTACACTCTCAGAGGGGCAGATTTACAAGGCCCTTGCGCCACTTTTGCGCCACTTTTCCCATGTTAAAAATGACGCAAAAGTGGCGCAAGGGGCTTGTAAATCTGCCCCTCTATTCGGCTGCAGTGGAGGGCGGGGCTGCGTTGGGGGGTATTGGTCAAAAGAGGTGTGTGTGCCCCACCTCTACGTATTAGCACATTTGCTGTTAAGATTGTGTTCTATTCTAAATAATTTAATTTCTCCCTGCCTTGTATTGTTTTCCCTCTTGCCAAACACATGCGCACTAGAAGCAAGAGAGAAAGACTTATTGACCTCATAAATATATATGTTCGGCCACGACACAAACTGCGCCCCACCTCACGGGCCTTTTAAAGTTACAGTGTGGTCTTGAATTTCCTCTATTGCTTAGAATGTGATGTGTGGGATTCTCTATTGCTCTATTGATTAGGCTGGACCACCTCACAGGGAGCCCGAAGTCACAAGGAGAATCAGCGTGGGAGCCGGGATTCACGGCAACACACACAATTTCACTGCCCTCTGTGTCACCTTTCTTGAAATGGTCCATGCAGCATGGACTGGGAGGAAGGGGGGAGAGAGGCGCATAGGGTGGTCTGTGAACCCCAGGGGCGCAAACTAGGCCCTGCAAGTGTGAGTCGCAGAAAGGCCGCAAAGACTTAGAGGAGCAGAACCCTTCAGATGGCCCCCATGATTCAGCCCACGGCTAATGAACAGCTGTGATATACGGGAGGCTTGGGGCCCCCTCCCCATATTCTGCTGGGTGGGGCCATCATTTCTCCAAGATAAGCCCCAGTGCGCACATTCATAAACGAGGTACAGACGCGGACTAAGGTGTTTGCATTTAATCAAAGCGAGGTTTACCGCCTTCAAAAGGATGCAGATAACCTCGGGTGGATTAATGTGCAGTGATTCCATCAGGAAGCCTTTATTTAACCTTCAGATTTCAAGCTTCCTGAGCCCAAGGAGCTTAAAGTCAGCCCGCCAAACACTGCATTCAATGCATTCAAAGAGTTCAAAGCCGGCGCGGCCCGGTCCGGGCTTCATTATCGGGGCTCGCGGACACAGCATCCTGTGAGGCCCAGTCCTGGCCCAGCCATGGTCCGGTTTAAACTCGCACTCCCGCGCTAATACAGTGAGATTAAAGCAGCAGAAGGCCCGGATGTTCTTTATACCATGCACTGATCCAGTGAGAGGGGTGCTCGGATGTGCTCTTTACTTTAGGCGCTGATAAACTGAGATAGACTTGTATGGAGTGCTCTTTGTTTCATGCACTGGTGCAGTACGAGCAGTGCTGGAGGGTTGTGCTATTAGAAGATAGAAATGACTGGGGATGCTCCTCGTTCAATGCAGTGATATACACATGTCATGGGATGTTGTTTATCTCATGCAGTGATGCATGAGATAGAAATCCCTACGGATGCTCCTCATTCCATGCAGTTGTGCAGTGAGATAGACATGTCTGGGGTGTCATTTATTCTAAGCAGGGCGCAGTGAGACAGACAGGCTTGGGGATGCTCTTCATTCCATGCAGTGGTGCAGTCAGATAGACATGTCTGGGGTGTCATTTATTCTAAGCAGGGCGCAGTGAGACAGACAGGCTTGGGGATGCTCTTCATTCCATGCAGTGGTGCAGTCAGATAGACATGTCTGGGGTGTCATTTATTCTAAGCAGGGCGCAGTGAGACAGACAGGCTTGGGGATGCTCTTCATTCCATGCAGTGGTGCAGTGAGATAGACATGTCTAGGGTGTCATTTATTCTAAGCAGAGGCGCAGTGAGACAGACAGGCTTGGGGATGCTCTTCATTCCATGCAGTGGTGCAGTGAGATAAACATGTCTGGGGACGACATCGCGGAAGGAGGCGAGACTCTACTGCGGCTCCCCACACTTATCATGGTGTGGAACTTTTGATTGCTCCTGAATTTGGCTCGCCCCACCTGTGCGAGACCAAACCAATTGTTTTACCGGGACATTTCTGGAGTCCTGATTTTTACTATTAGTACATCGGACTGCTTCACTCAGACTAAATAGATTGGATACGGAGTGTTCTACTTCCATATGCTGGTTATATTCACCTACCTTGGATACCCTAACGTAATATGTTAGGAGTGCCCTGCAAATGCCCTGAAGAAGTCCATCTCTTTGGACGAAACGCGTTGGCTGTTCTATTCAACTTGATATATTTAAATTAACCAAGAATAAATAAAGGAAGATTTGAAGAACAACCTTGGATATAGATCTTATAACTTTTGTGCTGCACCGTTTGCTTCTGTTTTGTTAAACATTGTTAAGTCCATTAGTGGACTGCACTGTGACAGTGGGTGC
Organism: Calotriton arnoldi; assembly: GCA_963921515.1. Taxonomy (NCBI): domain Eukaryota; kingdom Metazoa; phylum Chordata; class Amphibia; order Caudata; family Salamandridae; genus Calotriton; species Calotriton arnoldi. The sequence continues at coordinate 1,186,538 of CAWUFW010005802.1, read as the reverse complement.
GTATACCGTGTGCACACGCCATTTGGGTATTTCCCATTGTTCATCTTAAAACAGGGGATAGCAGGTTAGGTGCTTGTTTCTTATAGGGTTCCACTGTCAATGATTGTATGTCTGGGGATATTATTTATCCCATGCAGTGATAGATGATATAGACAACCCTAGGGATGCTCTTCATTCCATGCAGTGGTACAGTGAGATAGACATTTCTGAGATGTTATTTATTCTAAGCAGAGGTGCAGTGAGACAGACATGTCACAGATGTCATTTATTCTAAGCAGTGTCACAGTGAGATAGATATGTCTGAGATGTCATTTATTCTAAGCAGAGGTGCAGTGAGACAGACAGGCCTGGGGATGCTCCTCATTCCATGCAGTGGTACAATGAGACCCCTCAAGGTATAACAGTGCCCTGGGGTGCCCTGCATACCATGCAGCCTTCTCTGGCTCCCGTTTTGCTGCCCTTGGTATCTGACACTATCAGTAGAACAATGTCTCCCTGCGCCCTAAAGAAATCCTAGAACTCAAAGCAATGCAGATCAACAGAAGAAAAGGGATCTCTGGCTCGATTGGTCTAGGCTGGTTCCCTCTAATATAAGGTCCTACCCAAGGCGTCCACTGGCTCTACACACAACTGAATGTGATCGGAGAGTTTGTTTCAGGCACCAGGAGGTTCCTATCTGTGTCAAAGTTCAGGAGCCTTACACTCGCTGAAGTCTTCTGGGAACGCCAATCTGTTTCTACTCTACTGGCATGACACACCATAGCGCCAGGATACCCTCGCGTGTGATAGTGCACTTTACAAATACACATAACATAACACCAAACCGAACCAAGTAATATCATCCAAGCTGGGATGACAGGCCTGCAAGGAAATCGAGGACTCTGCTGACAGGCCAGTGGGACTGAGGAAGAGTCAGTCACATGGCATGCACAGCCTAACATGTAACTGCCTCTTCCCCACCCCATCCCCTCACTCAAGAGGCACCAGAGTTTCTTGAAAACCTCAATGTTTACATGAAGCTAAAGTGACATCTGTGCCGCCTCCTGCTACACGTCGGACTCAGTTGAATTCACAGCAGCCAGATCTGCTGTTGGGTGACCCCGGATTCATGGACTCCGGGGTCACTGGCTGTAAGGCACAGGGAGAATGGGTACACACAGCACTTCTGCAACTGTTCAGGGGCGATCAGGCACCTGCATAAAAGGCCTCCTGCAGTGGCGCCACTGCGCAAAAAGGAAAAATAAAATGACAATAACGTATCGTTATTGTCATTTTATATTTCCTATTGCATGCAGCCTGTGTGCAGTGTGGGGCGGGTCGGGTGGGGCTGGCCAGGGGAGGAGTGGTTTGCACTCCCAAAGTGCGCATGAACCTTTTTGGCCGGCCCTCTTGGGCCGACCAAGCAGTTCATGTGCACTTTGCATGTTCCTACCAGGCTGCATTACACAGCCTGGTCAGGAAAATGCACAGGCTCCCTGTTCGAGCCTGAGCACCGATTCACGAGCTCAGACCAATCACAACGCTGCATTTCAGCGTTGCGATTAGCTCAGGGGAGCCTGTGTGCCGGGTGCTTCCTGCTGCCGACTGGACTGAAGAGGAAGAAGGAAGAGAACGCAGGGGAGGCGGCGGCCGGCCGTTATAAGGTAAGTGTTTTTTTAAATGATTTAACCCCCCGCACTCCCCTCCCCCGTCCGGTAGCAGCCGCTACTGGCCTCCTGACGTACGCTCAACCGCCTGGGACTGTGTCTAAATCACTGGTACGTCCTGCGGTTCTGTGGAAAACTTTCCGAAGGGTGCAGAGTTTTCACTTTACCATGACCATGTGAAAATCGCAAGTAATCTGAGAAGGTATTTCACATATATCAAAAGGTTCTGCATAAGATATACTTTACAGAAAACTGTGTTGTTTCCCAGTACAATACCACTGTGCCTAGACAAACTCAATCAATGGTAAACCGGCAGAGAAATAGTCTGCAGACATTTTCCAGTTTGGTGAGATTTAATTACAGTGAAAATGACCTTTATGCACTGAGAATGATATCACAGTGTAGAAACACCCCCCCCCACCCTTTGGGTGAAAGTGCACAGTGAAACTTAGCAACATTTGCAACAGCTGCAAATTTGAAGCTTGAAAACTCAAGTCTTATTGACTAGGAACCACCAAAAAGCATTGCAGAGACTGCATGTGCCCCAATTTCTCTAGCTACCCCCCTCCTCCTTTGGGAGGCCAACTGAAAATGGGAAACCTCGCACCCCAGCGCCCAGATACCCCCAGAGGTGACAGTGCGGCGCTCTACAAATGCTGATTGATTGATTGAGGAATCATCATTGCTAAAGAGCTGTCATTCAAAGTGCAGATACATGAACTCACCAAAGTCTGTTCTTACAGCCTTACATACCTAGGAAAACGTGTCTCTTTTTCAGCACCTGTGCTCCATGCTCAAGTACTCCCCACATTAGTTTTGTCCAGGACACTCAAAGTAAGGCCCGGGGTCCGCATGCGGCCCTCCTAGAAAGGCAGGGCCGGCATTCGCCACGCCGAAGGTATGGCGGTCGTGCCGGCCCCCGATGACCATCCTGGGGCGGGCCTGTCGCGCGCAGTGATGACGCGACAGGCGCGCCTCACCACTAATTGGTCGGGGTCCGGGCGTGACCCGGAAGTGATTGAAAACACTTCCGGGTCACGCGTTTGAGCTAACGCCAGGCCGGTTAGAACTGGCCTGGCTGGCATCTTGGCAATAAAAGGCTGGGGAGCGGCGGAGGTTGCCTCTTTGCTCGCCGCTCCCTCAGCCTGCCAGTAGTCACGCCAGCCTCGCTAGGAGGCTGGATTTTTAATTTCCCAGTACCTCGGAGACGGACGTGGTACATCTACCTGCGTGCTGGTGCGAGAAGTTTATCCGAAGATGGAAGAGCCCTCCGAGGTGGCCCTCTCCCTGTCTTTAGCCGGAGGGCCCATGGCAGTGTACGAAGAGGCGGCAGAGCACTTAGAGGAGACCCGGACCCCCGCGGGTGCACTACTAGAGCATGGGGCTGTGCCGTGGACGGCGGCAGTGACCTCCGAAGAGACCGTGCCCCTCTCGGCTGCCACAGTGGATCCCAAAGCCGGCCTCCGACTCAGCTGGTTCGGAGATCGGAAGATGGGCTCGGGTCGTTTGGAATGCGGAGCGGTGGCATTGGGAGTCGGGCAGCCTCACTTTGGGAGGCGGTACAACCCCTCTTGTTTTTGTCTTTCAGGTTGCTCCGTGGGACCGGGAGTAGCTTTGGATCGGCACGGAGGATCGACCCAGGGGCAGTTGGCGGCGCTGGGTAGTCACGATGCTTTGGAGCAGCGCCTGTTTTTGGGCGAATTGGTATTTTACGGCCAGGCGGACTGAAGAGGCGTGCGATGAATCACATGCGCGCCACGTATGCCAGCTGGGGGCATCGGAGTTTGGGCAAGCATCCAAGTAGGAGGATTTTGTTTTCGCAGGGTAATCGCCCTGCCCTGCACCTGAAGGGTGAGTGTTGTAATGCTCCTGGTAGCATTATTGAGCTTGGCTAGAAATGATTTTGTCGGCGCGCGCATAGTCACCACAAACTGCAGCCTGTGCCATTCACTCACGGCATTGGATACCCCTGCTTCCTGCAGCCGGCTAGAGTCCACCCATCCACCGCAGCTCAACAGCCCCTCTTCCCACGGGCGTAGCATGGTGCCTCCTCTCAAGCCCGGCAGGACCAGGGCGCACGTGGGCCCGCAGGACTCGTGGCCCTTTCTCTGGATTCCATCCTGCGTGGATGCGTTAATCCAAAATCCGTCGAAACTCTTTGGTTTGGAGAGCCCCCTTTTCTTGGCACTAAATGCAGTTTTCCTTTTGCTTCGGACAGGGTGGGGGCCGTAAAACCGAAGCAAATTTAATTTCCTATGTCGTCAAATGCACTGCGCCCCTCAGTCCACGTATGCTATGTACGAAGCACACCGGACTCCGTTCTCTGGAGTTGCCGGGGGTTTCTCGGGTGATCGGGTAGGAGGCTTGGCGCTACCTAGGTCTTGGCTACAGCGCTAGGGGTACGATGCTCTTGTAACCCATGAACGGACAGGGGGTTCGGCGCTACCCTTGTTTGGGGGTGCTGCCTGGGGGACACGGGGCTCTTGTGCCCTTCGGCGGTGTTTGTGTGTGCCTGGATCCCCGCAGCCCGTTTGTCACTAACAAAACCATTATCTATCCGACGATCCTCACTCGGGTAAGCAATTCCATTGTAATACGGATTTTAGAGCTGCCTTACAAGTGTGTCTATTCAATTAAAGTACCGCATTATGGCATCCAGTCTAAAAATACATCATTTATGATGACCCTTTCAATCATGCTGTGCTGCTTTTCTTGCTTTGAATAGATTTACTGGAAAGTGACAAAATATAACGTAAATCCCAGTGTTAATAATTTAAACCAGTTTAAAGAGCTGCAACAGGTAGTGTATGAGAAACGTGCAGCATTATGTAGGTATTTACCCACACCTCCTTCCTACATGGGTAAGCTGTCTTTGAAAAGATGTTTATTACACTTATGTGTTGTTGCTGTACAACACATAGTCAATGGAAGGACTTCACCTTGTTTGCCACAGGTGTTTTCTCTAGGGCCAAGGAAAAATGAAAGTATGATTTCCATAGGCCTTATTAACACAGTAGCCACGTCTTCCTGTTTGTGTTTTCTCTAAACACCTGATCACTCATTTTTGATTACCGACAGCTTGGTTAAGCAGAGGCAAAGGGTCGAAGATAATTGCTAGTTAAAGGGGAACTGAGCTATTACACGCAACTTTGTACTCCAGGTCCATTCTTTAATCAGTTGGGCGCGCGCATTTGGTGTACACCTTCTGAGTAGCTCGGTACATGGTATGCTGGTTTAAACATAAGCCCGTTCTATAACGGAATTAGTGGGTCGCATTCCCCTCTTGTCAGGCACGGTGGGTTAGCCATTGGCAAATCATTTAATCTCCTGCGCAAATATGAAGGGGTCCCCATGTAATGCGACGGGTGCTACGCTGGGCGCGCTCAATTTGAAAGTCTGATGTCAATGCTCCTCAGGGAATGCAACTGATGCTACGCTAGGCGCTCTCATTGCAAGTTAATTGCAATGTTCCTCATGTAACGCAACTGGTGCTATGCTAAGCGCTCTCAGTTGAAAGTCTGATTTCAATGTTCCTCAGGGAATGCAACTGATGCTACGCTAGGCGCTCTCATTGCAAGTTAATTGCAATGTTCCTCATGTAACGCAACTGGCTATGCTGGGCACTCTCATTGAAAGTCTGATTTCAATGTTCCTCATGTAATGCAACTGGTGCCTTGCTACGCTCTCACAATCAAAAGTCTGATTTAAGAGTAAGTTTTAAAAGCCAGTTTGGGTCAGCCAGCCATCGCAGGCCGAGGATCATTCACGGTTAAAGGGTGCTTGGGCCGGTTCACAAGAAACGCAAGGTATATATTCGGCATATTGCCTTTTTACTCTTATGGTTGCTCCATGAAAAAACCCTTGCTGAAGCGAACATATCCTTGCCTGCTAAAGAACTATGACAGCCGGGTTAGCTCGCTCGAACTCTCATTTTACATTTTGTGGTATTACTTACTCGGAGTTACGTTTAGCGTGAGAATGTGTCTGGTCAATCAGAGTGCGAAGAACTCAATGTTACACACCAATGGTGGGTTTTTAATGTTCGCATTTTAAGTGTGCCAGCGGCAGGCGGTTAGTACGAAATGTTTGGCCATGGCAATTTGTTGCCGCCGGAATGGACAAGCCATTGACGTTGTTTGCAAGTTGAAATATGACTGCCCTACTGTTTTGCGTCACATCAAGACATTCCAAGCCGTTATGAGGTCACATCAATATATTCCAAGCTTTTGAGTTCAGTCTTGCGAGGCGCTTGCCTCCGTGATGTCGCTCAAGGACATTAGCAGCACTTATGATGTCACGCCAGTACGTCCCAGGCCTTGTTGTCACGCCTTCGAGAGTACCTATGCTATGTTGTTGAAAAAATGACGGGAGGGTCATGGGAGTAGCTGCAGAATCCCCTTCGTCTAGCTTCGGGCACAAACCATCTGCAGTTTAGAAACAGAGGGTGAGGGACACCGGTCGGGCTCACAGTTACGTAGGTCTTAGCCTTCTGCCCAGCATTGGGCAGAGGCAAGACGCCTTAGACTCAAGGGCATTACTGATCCGTGCTGCCCATGCATAGGTCATCCGTTGAATGGTGACAGTGACTGGTGGTACCATGAGTGGCATAGGGGATCTACCGGAAAACCCTAGGTAAATGCTGGGGGTGTGTCAGGGCCGGAAAAGCAAATGCTAGTAGTGGAATCACAGCTGGTGGTGCCACCCTCACAGGTAGGCCGGTAAAGGTATCACAGACTTACCACCACTGGGTTGTTTTTGCAGGTCATTTCTATCTGTTTACCAAATGCTAGCAACGCTAATCGTCTATGTTTACGTTGATTTATTTATGGGACGGATTCCGAGTGATAACGGGGAAGAATCACGTCACAAGGACGGCAATATGCTTGCAAAAATTGGACGGAGGATCCAGAACAGGCGTGGTCTAGGGCCAAAGGTGTCACACGGTACTGGTGCACCCCTGTGCTTGTGCAATCAAGCATTATATGCCTGTGGTTTGTCACGTGGCATCTCTGCACCCTTGTGCCTGGACATTTAAGCAGTAGATGCTCGCGTTGGGTCACACACTAACTACGCGCCCTCGGGTCTGTGCAGTTAAGCATGCTACTCCTGTGTTGTCACACTGGTGCACCCTTGTGCTTGTGCAATCAAGCTTTATATGCCTGTGGTTTGTCACGCGGTATCTCTGCACCTGTGTGACTGGACACTTAAGCAGTAGAGGCCCGTGTGGGTCACACACTACCTACACGCCCTTGGGTCTGTGCAATCAAACATGCTACTCCCGTGGGCACGTGCACATTTAGTTCGTTTGGTTGTCTATGTTGTCATACATCCGTGTTGTCGCACACAGTACCTATGCATCATGGGCTGGGGGGTGTGGGTGACAAGGGGGAGTACAGTCTCATGATGTAGTCAATAGGTGATGGCATGTGAACTGTATCTTTTATCCAACGACTAAAACCACTAATCATATGTGTTTGATTTTCATTTATGTATGGCTGGATCCATGACTGTGATACATGGGAGGCGCTCCACACCACAATGACCGCAGGTTGTGGACAGGCAATGGGACCGGAAGATCCGGAACGTGAGTGGCAAGCGACAGCATCAAGTGCGATGAGCGATTAATAGAAAAGCTCAAGAGGTGGCAGCATGCATGGGTGAGATGGTGCGGCCCATGCACTATATTGGTTGAGTATAGGTTGGTCAACCATTTGTTGTTGCCAGCCGGAGGATTTTAGCAGTGCGCTGCTCTACAGGTGTATGCCTTGCCAGCTTGAACAAACCCAGGGGTAACTGGCGGATGCAACACCTCAACGCCCCTTGTCGTGAACCGGTATTCTGCCATTACGGCGCCTGTGCTCGCAGGTGCCATCGTGGCGGACATTGCATGGTGTAGGGATGCTCCGTAGTAGGTGGAAGAGCTTATACAGAGCATATCCCAGAACATAGTGGTCAGGTGTAGGTTGGTCACCGATTCCATGATATGCTGATGGGAGATCTTGGGGCCTGTGGGGCACACCCAGGGGTAGCCTACCAATGGTACAGTGGCACCAGCAATGAGTACCACTGTCTGGGGCGCATCGTGCTGCCATGAATTGAGGCCATTTAGTGGCTCCAAGACGGTATGTCAAGTCCTCTGAGTCAGCCAGCCCTAGCTTTATTATCCTGCGGTTGGGGGGGAATGACTGGGTACGCCTGGGTAGAAGGGGGGCTGGTCGAAACACTAATCACTGAAGTGGGTTGGTCGACACGTCTATATCCGGGGTACACCCTGGCACAGAGACTGCAGGGATTCCAATGGGGGGAAGTGAGTTTGTGAGGGCATTGAGCCACTCGGTAAAAGAATTATTAACAAACGGGTGTGGCTAGCTAGGGCTCTACACCTGCAGACTATAGCCCATGGGTGCATCGGGGGGAGTCGTGCTTCCTAATAAGACGGCGTCTATTTGTCCAAATCAGGGAAGGAAATCTTCATGGAGAATCTTCTGGCCTAATTAGTTGTGTATAGCGACAGGGCATGACCTATCAGTGAGCTTTTGGGGGGGGCCTGATAGTCGGTCAACTATGCAGGCCTGTGGCGGTAAGGTCATGATTGGTGAGCAGTAAATTTAAGGTCCTTAGAGGGCGTGCCCATTCTTGAATGGGATCGCCCAAGGGGGAGGGACAAGTGGTCTCTCATAGAACTCCAGGGGCAGTTACAGCCGGTTGGCTGGATGGGTGCGGGGGAGTGGGAGTTACGCTTTCCAGTAGGCTGCTTGGCCACCCCGCACGTGCACAATGGCGCAAGTAAACGGTGCATAACTGCAAGGCCCCATTATGGAGATAATCTACAGGGCGTACGGGGGTGACCTGGGGGGGAAAGTACCCTCACGGGGAACGGGCCCTCTGCGCATGCGCACTCCGGTTGGAGGGCGGGCATAAGGGCGTACGGAGGTGACCTGGGGGGGAAGTACCTTCACGGTGAACGGTGCCTCCTGCGCATGCGCACTCCGGTTGGAGGGCGTGCATAATTTGATAAGGATCTGGCGCCAGTTATTGACCTTGCCGTAGGCTCAAAATAGGGATACGCAGAAAATGAAATATGAAATGTTATTAGTAAGATTATTGATTATGATATGTTTAGATTCGGATAGGAATACCTTTGTATTAGAGATATGTTAAGGTTAGCCATCTGACATCTGTACTTATCAATGAATCAATGTAATGTAATGGTTTTCTGCGTATTGTGTAAATATTGTATATTAATTTTGTTTTAAATTTTTATGTAAATAAATACGGCCGGGGGTTTACGACCCCCTAATCCAAAATCTTCTCATGTTATTATCTTGATATTGATAAGGAAGGAGGGGGTCTAGGTAGTACCTGGCCATATAGAAAGGCGGGGCCGGCATCGGCCACGCCGAAGGTATGGCGGTCGTGCCGGCCCCCGATGACCATCCGGGGGCTGGCCTGTCGCGCGCAGTGATGACGCGACAGGCGCGCCTCACCACTAATTGGTCGGGGTCCGGGCGTGACCCGGAAGTGATTGAAAACACTTCCGGGTCACGCGTTTAGCTAACGCCAGGCCGGTTAGAACTGGCCTGGCTGGCATCTTGGCAATAAAAGGCTGGGGAGCGGCGGAGGTTGCCTCTTTGCTCGCCGCTCCCTCAGCCTGCCAGTAGTCACGCCAGCCTCGCTAGGAGGCTGGATTTTTAATTTCCCCACCCACCGTCCCCTAAAAGCAGGGTTTACAGGGTGTATTGTTAGGAATTAAATTTTCAGGTTGACGTGGTTATGTTTATCATATGTGTGATGATTTTTCTTTCCCATTGTTTTAGGAGGTTTTCCATGTACAGGTTATGTTTATTGTCGTATTTTAGTGCTATTCCTTGGTCAAGCGGTAAGGTCATGATTGGTGAGCAGTAAATTTAAGGTCCTTAGAGGGCGGCGCCATTCTTGAATGGGGTCGCCCAAGGGGGAGGGACAAGTGGTCTCTCATAGAACTCCAGGGGCAGTTACAGCCGGTTGGCTGGATGGGTGCGGGGGAGTGGGAGTTACGCTTTCCAGTAGGCTGCTTGGCCACCCCGCACGTGCACAATGGCGCAAGTAAACGGTGCATAACTGCAAGGGCCCCATTATGGAGATAATCTACAAGGCGTACAGGGGTGACCTGGGGGGGGAAGTACCCTCACGGGGAACGGGCCCTCTGCGCATGCGCACTCCGGTTGGAGGGCGGGCATAAGGGCGTACGGAGGTGACCTGGGGGGGAAGTACCCTCACGGTGAACGGGCCCCCTGCGCATGCGCACTCCGGTTGGAGGGCGTGCATAATTTGATAAGGATCTGGCGCCAGTTATTGACCTTGCCGTAGGCTCAAAATAGGGATACGCAGAAAATGAAATATGAAATGTTATTAGTATGATTATTGATTATGATATGTTTAGATTCGGATAGGAATACCTTTGTATTAGAGATATGTTAAGGTTAGCCATCTGACATCTGTACTTATCAATGAATCAATGTAATGTAATGGTTTTCTGCGTATTGTGTAAATATTGTATATTAATTTTGTTTTAAATTTTTATGTAAATAAATACGGCCGGGGGTTTACGACCCCTAATCCAAAATCTTCTCATGTTATTATCTTGATATTGATAAGGAAGGAGGGGTCTAGGTAGTACCTGGCCATATAGAAAGGCGGGGCCGGCATCGGCCACGCCGAAGGTATGGCGGTCGTGCCGGCCCCCGATGACCATCCGGGGGCTGGCCTGTCGCGCGCAGTGATGACGCGACAGGCGCGCCTCACCACTAATTGGTCGGGGTCGGGCGTGACCCGGAAGTGATTGAAAACACTTCCGGGTCACGCGTTTGAGCTAACGCCAGGCCGGTTAGAACTGGCCTGGCTGGCATCTTGGCAATAAAAGGCTGGGGAGCGGCGGAGGTTGCCTCTTTGCTCGCCGCTCCCTCAGCCTGCCAGTAGTCACGCCAGCCTCGCTAGGAGGCTGGATTTTTAATTTCCCCACCCACCGTCCCCTAAAAGCAGGGTTTACAGGGTGTATTGTTAGGAATTAAATTTTCAGGTTGACGTGGTTATGTTTATCATATGTGTGATGATTTTTCTTTCCCATTGTTTTAGGAGGTTTTCCATGTACAGGTTATGTTTATTGTCGTATTTTAGTGCTATTCCTTGGTCAAGCGGTAAGGTCATGATTGGTGAGCAGTAAATTTAAGGTCCTTAGAGGGCGGCGCCATTCTTGAATGGGGTCGCCCAAGGGAAGGGACAAGTGGTCTCTCATAGAACTCCAGGGGCAGTTACAGCCGGTTGGCTGGATGGGTGCGGGGAGTGGGAGTTACGCTTTCCAGTAGGCTGCTTGGCCACCCCGCACGTGCACAATGGCGCAAGTAAACGGTGCATAACTGCAAGGGCCCCATTATGGAGATAATCTACAAGGCGTACAGGGGTGACCTGGGGGGGGAAGTACCCTCACGGGGAACGGGCCCTCTGCGCATGCGCACTCCGGTTGGAGGGCGGGCATAAGGGCGTACGGAGGTGACCTGGGGGAAGTACCCTCACGGTGAACGGGCCCCCTGCGCATGCGCACTCCGGTTGGAGGGCGTGCATAATTTGATAAGGATCTGGCGCCAGTTATTGACCTTGCCGTAGGCTCAAAATAGGGATACGCAGAAAATGAAATATGAAATGTTATTAGTATGATTATTGATTATGATATGTTTAGATTCGGATAGGAATACCTTTGTATTAGAGATATGTTAAGGTTAGCCATCTGACATCTGTACTTATCAATGAATCAATGTAATGTAATAGTTTTCTGCGTATTGTGTAAATATTGTATATTAATTTTGTTTTAAATTTTTATGTAAATAAATACGGCCGGGGGTTTACGACCCCCTAATCCAAAATCTTCTCATGTTATTATCTTGATATTGATAAGGGAGGAGGGGGTCTAGGTAGTACCTGGCCATATGACCTTGGCCCCCTGGTCAACAAAAGCAATGAGCTGCTGTTAACTTATCATGGCACTAAAATTAAAAAGATGTTAAATACACAGGCAAAAGTGCATTTGAAGGTAATGAAAGTAAAGAAAAGGAAGTAACTAGGATGTCCTGCACCGCTTAACTTTAGAAACACCTTCATTTTAAAAGACATATTGCAGCATAAGTGCAAAAGTAGGATAAAGTCTCTTCCAAATTCCAAAAGTGCATTGCATTAACATGCAGACCTGCATTCCCTTTGTACATCAGATTACATCAGTGCATTGCAGAGGTTTTTTTTTCTATTTTAAAAAAGGTATAGTTCTCCAACCAGAATTTGGCAACATTAATTCTTTCACTCCCCACCCCCCACGACAACAACGTCAATAGTGAACTAAGAAGTGAATCAGTTGTAATGTGCTCTCTTTGAGTGGCCTGTGTTTCTATTATGCATGAACAACATTATAGTTTATTAAATTAAGCACTGGAGAAGGTTTTGTACAGCACACATCTTGAAGTCATGTATTTCAAGGTTCTCTTATATGTGATTATGAAGAAAGAGGAGGGAAAGTGAAATAAAACAATTGCCTAGGATCACACAGCTTGGTCAATTGGAGAAGCTGGGATCATTCCCATGTTTTCTGGTTTCACGTTGTGCAGTTCAGCCACCAGATGTATATGCTTCACTTCCCTACACCCACCTTACTGGCCAAGACCCTCCACCCCCAAAATCCCCAACTGCCACCTTACTGGCATCTGCACAAATCCTCGGTCACATCACTGATCATATATTTTGGCCCCTGGGAAAATGTTTGCGAGTGTCCATGGTCTAACTTGCTATACTTGCGTTTACCTGAAACTTGTGTAGCCAAGTAACAGAGAACTCTTAAGTTCGTGGTGCATAAAGACACATATTTGAATACATCTGATTATATAACACAAACCGGAATCTAACTTCACTGGCTTCCGTTCAAGCAAAGAGCCTGTTTTTAAGCTCTCTGTCTCATGCACAAGGTTTTTTAATGATACTTGTCACACATGTTTGCATGAACGTTTCAACATCACAACTCTAGAAGATGTCTGCAATCCAATTTTAAAATCCTGCTTGCTGTTTTAGCACGTTTTAGTAAATCCAGATTTGGAAGTACTTTGTTAGCCTGCTTGGCCCTCAGCGGTGCAATAATTTGCCACTGCCTCCAAGAAACATCCCTTCTCAGATGGCTTTTTGGAAATCATTGTAAACCTCATAATTAAGGTTGCCTTCTCCTAAACAAAGGTTTTCTGTCTTGTGAGATAGCTTTTACTCTCTTCAAATGTAGCCAAAATGAAAAACTAAAGACCTTTTGTTTCTTTAACAGAGTTATTCAACACGCAACAGCTAATGTATTCAGACTTTTCTACGCAAATTTACCTTTAGTGATGTAAGTTTTTGAAAAGTCATAATTTTAATGCAAATGTGGAAAAAGAGCAAATGTTCCTTAGAACTTTCCTCAGGTTGTGATAAAAATATTTAACTGAGCACACTCCATATTGTCACCATAACTGAGTTAGGACGTTGGAGAAACCTTGGAAGCAGTGAGACCTCTAATATCACTCTAGCGAAGGCTGGGTAGAAACAGATAGGCAGGGCTTGGGCCAAAAGAGACAGAGAGCAGCCTCTCATTGGACACTGTGAAATGGTGCCCTCCCTGCAGTCCTTCTCTTTTGGGTCGGTTTCAGTAATGAGATGGACCAAGTTTGCATGTCACTTAAAGTGAGTGAGTCAAGGGGACTACAGAGAATAAGTTGCGACCTACTTTGCTACCAGCACAACAATTGGCTTTGACATAACCTTAAGAGCAGTTTCCATGTGGCTGCCCTCCATACAGTGTCAGTGCGCCAAATAGACATGGCCTTTCTATCAGATGTACTGACATGACCATAATGGGCACTCAAGGAGACCAGGATGGAAACTTCTTAATGAAAGTTTATGCTTTGACTTCATACCAACCCCCGCCCGCGTTGGAATCTCAAGTGACTGCAGCCCATCTCCTGCTCTCCAACAAAGTTGATAGAACCTTCCTCTGAACGGTGATGCTCATGAGCTACACCAAATTCACAGTGCCCGTCTCTCTACAAACAGGACTGAGTTTCTTTTAGGTTAGGCATTTCAAATGTGTAGCACACTGGTGTGTGCAATTGCATTTTTACATAAAATTTAAAAAAGCAGGAAATGATGTGAATTTACACTTTTGATGTGAAATGTGGTTTCTTGGATAATTTCTTTCATTAAAGTGTGCACTTCACGTAAACTAGTCTTGTGAGATACTAACATGAGACTGGTTGATGCTGAAATTTTCTCCTGGTGAGACATTTCTGCGCAAAACAACTCTCCCATAAACAAAAAGTATGCAAATTGCACGTGAATTCACCAACGAAATTTAGGCTTTGCCCAGGCCTATGTTTAGACTGGTGAATTTCTCTGCTTTCCAAATGTTCTGTATTTCATCATGTCCACGTTTTAACTTCTGATACATTTTAACCTAAGACAAGCAACAATTTTAACTGTGTGCCCTCAGTTGATGAAGCCATCTTGATTCTGGTTTCATAATAAGGCATGTGACACTGCATCCACCTTAAATGCAGGGTCGGACTGGCCAATAGGGCAATCAAGCAATGCCTGATGGACTGGTCTGACGGGTCAGTGTGTGAGCCCATTTTTGGCTTTTTGTTTGCCTGTTTTATGGTCTGCTGGGCCGGTTTTTACTGCTGATTTACCTGATATTAAAACAAACATTGTCTGCAGCAATTAAAATCCATGCAGACTTTCATGCTATGCAAAACACCTACACAGTGTGTCTTCACAAGCTCAAAACGGCCTCAATTTGCAAACATGGGCCAATTTTTTAGGTAACTAGTTCACTAATGGGGTCCACTTTTCAACAGCTCTCTACAGCAGAGGCGTTTTTTTAAGACATGGGCAAAGTGGACAATTGCCCTGGACCCCCACCTTCTATTGGGGCCTCCTGGAAAACTGAGCTTTCCCTCTGTTAGAACTCTGTTGATTCTATTTCTCTATCTAAACCTCTCTCTGCCTACGGCTACCTTTAACTCTCTAACCAGTGTCATCTTAAGAAGGTTTGGAGAGAAATATTTCGACTGTTTTTTTGTGAGCCTGTTAAGATGTAACATATAATTTAGCATTGTTTGGCGTCATGTGGGCTTGGATTATCAGGAAATGGGTAATAAAATTCCTAAAATGACATTGCTCTACAAAAGTGGGGTGTTTTGGAGTGACTCAAGTCTGCAGCAGTCACACAATCCACTGCTAGCACCAGTCGATGTCTTCAAAAGGATGTGTTTCCGCCCTGTCTAACCGATCCGGCCAATCGAAACCCACAACGACATCCCAAACAGGTCCTTCTGAAAGTCCCATTCAATCCCCTCTGCACGCACTGAGCCAGCAGGAATAAGGGGTGGGGGCTGAAAATTGCTGGAGAGTCTGTATTGTAGGCGTGCAATGCATATTGGGCTAAAAGGGATTCAGACCTGAATGCCCCCCTTGTCGTGGTCTGGGGAAAGCTCTGGGCAAAGTATTTCTTGGGAAACAGGCGTCAGAGAAATCGTTTTCTTTTCTTAAGAGAGACACATTCAGCTTCTCGTCCCTCTAACGGAGTGGTCGAGGTCACCAGTGATTAATACTATGCTAGTTTTTGGACCCCATGGTGGGGGCTCTGTCTGTGAAGGGCTCTGTACTTTAGCACTCATATTTCTTTTCAAGGAGAGACAATGATTCCTCATTAAAACTGCAATGACCAAGACATCATATGCACTTGAAATGATCTCTGCCCTGTTCCCCAACCTGGCTGTTAATCTCAGACCTTCCAAGTAAAGAAGCCACAGATGACAAATTAAATTCAGGGCCACTGGAATTATGTGGCAGGAGAGGGCCAAATTATGCGGCAAGGTTGACCAAATTATGTGGCAAGAAAATGCAAATTATGCAGCAAAATACAGCACATTTTCTGATAGTATGACTTTACTATTTTGTCATTTTTAGGTCTCGCCTAGCGCAGCGCGCATGCGCTGCTCTAGGAGAGGGCCTCTTGCAATCACTCCAGACCTTCACTCGTGCGTGTGGCGGCCTGCAGCTTGCGGGAGCGAGCAGGGGCGCGCAGGGTGCCATCTGTTCTGTATCATGGTCGCTTTCACTTTCGCAGCCACGTGGCCGCGCTTGTTTTTTACATTTCTGACCTCTACGCACAAGAGAACCAGCTACCTAGGTCTCTGAATCCCACGAGCCTCGTCGACAAACACTTGGGCTCGTTTAGGCTGAAACCCTTTACGTGTGAGGCAGAACAAGACGGAGCATGCACCGCCACGCGCGCCACGCGGTGGAAATCAGTGCAGGCAACACAAGTACCGTTATGGGCGTGCTCGTCCTTGAAGGACAAAGCTGCTTGGGATTTTCGACTATGGTTCTATAGCCTGGGTAAGGCCATTCTGTAAGGCTGACAAATGACCACAGACTGAAACTAGCTGCCCTCGCCATGGTCTGAAAATTCATAAGCTATTTAGGAACAACCACAAAACCCATGTTTCATCCGACCAAAAAAATGACGGAGCAAACCTCCACAGCCCTTGTTGTGCTCGCAGTGCAATGGTAACGTCGTAGCTATTATTAGAAAAAAATACCTCTTGGCTGTAGGCAGTGCCCCGGATGTTTCATATCGGAGACACATGTACATCTGTGTGTCATAAGCATGCCGGAGGACTGGGAGGACTGGGAGGCCTGGCCCTGCAAATTTATATTCGAGTGAGCATTCTGACAGGAAAAGAATTAACCAGCCTGGTCATGTGCATGGATAGTCAATTCAACACGAAATACTTTAAATATGCAAAAAAGTGCCACACTATACCTCCATAGATTAAAAAAAACAAGAATATACAACATTTCAAATAAAACCGAACATTCACTCAACAAAGTATTAATAAGATATTTTGAATGTTTAATAATTTTGCACTAAGCGTGATTATAGACATATTTGCACATGAACACCTGCCATGTAGCCCCCACTAGTAACTAAGTAGTTCATGTTAACACAATACTTCTTCTTTAAATCTCCTTTTGTCCAAAAATGAATCTTCAAGATATTTAAACTCGTGTTTTCTCACCAACTAAATGTAGTACTCAGTGGTTCAGTGTAATAAGATCCTCCAAAGAGTGTAAATTCTAGATTCAGAGCCAGGTTTTGCTCAACAGCATAACAAAAATGCTTCAGTTGTTAAAACTAAATTTCGTAGGGAGTTGCACTAGGCTGCTGGGATTGCACCTTCATTGGAAACGTTTTTTGGGGAAAACAGATATGCACTAAATTATGCATATTGAGGCGCACAGATCTACTATTGTTTTACGTGTTACAAATGCCAGTGGAAATTGTTCTTGATATTTCACTTAGGAACTACCAATCACATTGGATACGCAGAGTAACTAAGAATGACATCCTATGTACAATATAAATATAAATAGGGTTTTATTCCACAACTACACATTTTATTTCAAGAATATTAAGGTAATGATGTGGAACTTAGTGTTTTTTAACTTAAATAGTTAACTGAAAATGAGGCTCTTCGGAATTGGGGCAGGGACTTTAGCAATCATGTTGGAAGATAGGGAAAAGGAAAGTGGAGGGGCACTATTAGAATCCTTTTGAATGCCAACAGTATTTGCTTGCCTACTTCCAAATTCTGTACATTTTTGAATGACGAGAATACAAGATCAATAAGTCTTCTGATATTTGAAATATAGTAAATACAAATTGGTATCACTGGAGAGATTTGTGATAAATAAAAAAACATTCTTGCGTTTCTAGGATGAGTCAAAATAACTAAACTTATGCGGATGACAATTACTTTATTCTGTTTCAAAGTTAATACCTTTCCTATAGTGGCTGATCGCCTCAAAAAATGTTTAAAACTGCAATTTTAAGCCCCAGTTAATTAAAGTGTCAAAATAGTATGTGGGTTTGCTTGCCCGGTGTATATGGGTTGTAATTTACTGTATTTGATGCAGACCTCGACACAGTTACTGTGAGGTCATTATGGATTCCATTCTGGTGGTGGTGGGGAGGAGGTAATGTTGGTGTGAGGAGATGAGCCTAATAACTCCTCGCTGTCAGGTGTCAATAAAGCAACAAGGGTTGCGTGAAGACACCCCAGTCTCCCCTGTGTTTTCAAACCCGTGTGTTACATTTTGCCTTTAACAGTAGACAGGTATTCGAACTTATCAGCACTCTGAGGTAAGTAGCAGGAATGTGTTACTCTGGAATTCTGCTTTGTTCTGTTCTACTACTCTACCCATCGGCTGTGTGAAGACAGGCGACCACTGCAGGAATGGGCAGTGTTTGTGTCTGCCAGGCATACACTCCATGGTATTGCTAGTTTGTTATTGCATGTGGGGGCCTGAGAGCATTCCGCAGTTGAGTACACTCTTGGCCCAGTAGATAAGTACAATTCTAACGAGTTTACATGCAGAGTGTATGGCGGAACATGCTGTCACACAGACTGGATCACGTAACTGTGCCTGCCCTGTAGCCTACTGACTGGTACTCCATGACAGCACGTGATCTGGGTGAATGGTGCTATGGTGTCTGTGGATTTGAATGCTGTATGGCTACATCTGAAAACTATTGTGAGCAATAAAATACTCCCAACCATACATGGAAAGTATACTGCACGTCACCTCGGAGTACTTTGACCATATACTCGACTTGCAGCCTTGTGCCTCTTTAGGGCCACAGAACTCATTGTTGACTTGGAGTACCCTTATAATATACGATTGGGGGTACGTTATCTCATATACTACTCAATAGATTTTATATGGCTACATTCAAGTGCTGTTGTGGTTGTGCTCTTCAAGAAAGCACTGTAAAACAGAGAGATTTATTGTGATCTACTGCACTTGTTGCAGCCCACGGAACAGCTCCTGTGAGGTCCTTGTGGGTTCCTTCCTTTGTGGCATGTTCTGGAGAGAGGAGTCAGCTGATATGTGAGGCTGGGGTGAGAAGCTACAAGCTGGTCTCCTTGTCTTCAATAACAAGCATTGGCATAGCCAATAGGTCTCGCCTTTGAGACCTTATAAGTGTTTAGCCATGCAACAGTTGATGTTGTTGCACCAAGGATATTGTGCTGCATAATTAAATACTTATAAGGTCCCAAAGGCGAGACCTATTGGCTATGCCAATGCTTGTTACACTTGTTAACACTGGCTGGCCATAGGTTGCACCTCATTCGCACCAGTTTAACACTCAAATAAAGCCATAAGCAACAGAGAGGTTGCCAGTCAACCTTTACAAAGGAGAACACTAATGGGTAGTAGTGGTTTCATTTATCGCACATCGTTTGAGCCTATATAAATTTATTGTGGGTAAAGTATTATAAACACAGAGCAAAAAAGATAGTCTGGTGGTGCTATACTGGTTTTGAGCACCCTACTACCAAAGGTGGCTAATGGCAGACTGGAAAAGGTCTAGTAAGTCGAATTATATAAAGCACTCAAGCGGTATGGTCTCACAAAATACACTGTCCAAACAGTAAGGACTTGTAAGGAGCACTGCTCCTGTTTATTATATGGGCTAAACAAACAGAGAGTCTTCTGATACAGATGATATACAACTTAATGTTCATCGTGGCTGTTCATCTACAAAGAACATTAAATTGTATATCATGTGTATCAGAAGACTATCTGTTTGTGTATACCTTACAATAAACAGGAACAGTGCTCCTTACAAGTCCTTACTTTTTAGACGGTGTATTGTGTGATACCATACTGTCTTGAGTGGTTTGGTTTGTTAAACCTTTGCAAAGGCCCTTCCACTGTGCGGCAACACATGTTGTTGTGTTTTTAGTGACTTTTGAGCTATTAGAGCTAGAAACACATTTTTTTTAAATTAAACCTGCAGAGTATGCAGCAGATGATGAATTATATGGCAAATGCAGGAGTTCCATAAATATGCAAAAAACGCTGCAGCTGCACAAACACATCTATTGGCTGATCTATATAAAATCAAACCAGAAAACTGGATAAATTGCGGCTTCTCGCTTAAATTGTGTGATCTTAGGCAATTTTTTTTATTTCACCAAAACACCTTTTTCTTCATTATTGGGTATGAAAGCCATTTAAAATATGCGACTTCAGATTACCACTTGCACAAAAACCTATTGTGTTTGATTTATTAGACAATAATTGATGCTATACAATAATCGTGGCCATGTACAGGGTTCCATAAACTTTTAGTAAGTGCTTCTAGTGCACTGCCATAATGTGCCATGTTAATGTCAAAGCTACCACATGTTAAAGAAATGCACTTTTTAATTTGAAGAGGGGGTCATATTTTAAGTGATGTTTGTTGTGTGATTTACATAGTCAACATTTTCAGGGCTCAGCTCACGCACAGGCTGTACGAGCTGAGCCAGATCCAAGGGTCAGCTCTGGCTCATCTCTCTCTGTTAATTTGTGGGCTCACCTACCTCAACTTTATGTGTCCAGTATATCTCAGGGAATAACAATGACGGAAAGATAATTTTGGAGGGTATCGCATTGGCTAGAGAGGTCTGTGTTTTGTCTAGGCCCAGTTTTGAATCAAAGTAGCCTAGAGGGTTAATGTGTCTCCTGTAAAGCACATCATGTAACATGCAGATGATAGATTTTTATTTTACATAGATAAGTAAGTGGGTTTCTGGTTTTAGGAGGACATGCGACTCCTACATCTTAAAACTCTCACTGTCTTATGTAACACATCCTGTACATTGATTTACACACTTGCATGATTTATTGTCAATGTATTGTGTACGTGTGATGTAAAGTGCTCTGACACACTGCATTAGGATGAGTAGTGCTATAAATAAAAAAATTAAAAATTGTGATATTTAAATTGTTATTTGTATAAATACCGGGAAAGACCAACACTTGACATTGTTACAGTGTATGCATGTCACTTATATACACCTCTCTTTAGTACCTATGAAGTGATAACAAGTTGTGTACCTTTGTTTCCCCTCCATTGCATTTGCATCTAGGCGTGAGGCTCCAGATAGCTCCTAGCCAGGATACTCAAACAAAAGGATCCCTGATGGCCCCTTAAATTCGGCCTTTGGTTTGGGCCCAGCTGGTATTTAAAATAACAAAGTTCCCTCGCTGCAGACAAAGTGCAGGTGCCACTGAATGTATCCCGGTGTCTGAAAATTACACCTGGACCAGTTCAGCATATTTTAGTGGGCCCCAGCTTCTTGGCAGGGGGGATGGCATCCACCCTGTGAAAATAATGGATGGACTTCATCTACCCGCGTGTACCGCTGTTTTGAGCTCTGCCCTCCATGAGATAATATTTAGAGCCAAATCTAGAATTCATCTGACTTCATAGGGGTTGCGTTTCGCAGACTTCGACACCTGCTGAAAGTTTGAATTTTCACACACAATGGCAAGAACTGCCATTGGGCACCACCTCCCGATGGCCTCTGCCTAAATGCCAGTGGCCCCAACATGGAGCCCCCTTTATTAATATTAGTTCTTTGTCTTTTGCTTTTCTGCTCATTGGTATATTGATGAAAGTGGGAGCGCTGCTGCCCCTCTCATTTCAGTGGCATCCTGACAGTATGTGTGTAGTAACACTCGCTTCCTTAAGATGCTGTTAGAGATGCTTCTGACATAACCTGAAACTTCTAAAGCTGTCACATTGAGTTTTGCTGTTACCACAACTCCTACTTTTGTCATATCCTCGAGCAGTGCTACTGTCACTGAGTCTTGCTTTCAGTGCCTGCAGGTTTAATGCTATGTCTTGCAACTCGTGCTCTTGTGACTACAAGTGAGTGCTGCTGCTACCATACACTGTCAGTTCCGGCTGCTGTCAATCTGAGTACTGCTGGCAATGGATATAACTCATGCCAGGGCACTGCTGCGCGAGACCATCATGCACAATGCTGTCATTCACTGGTGATACAGCTGTCAGTCTTTCTGCTAACACCTCTCCAGGCCTGGTTGCAGCAGGCAAACCCCAAATTGAGTGGGTGGATGTGTGAAGCATAAAGCCTGTGAGAGCATGTCAACTCCAAAAGAAGAGGAGAAGGGATTTCCTTCATCAACCTCAAGCTCCAATCGTAGTTCCATCAGCAGACAAAAGGCCAAAGCTGTAAACACTCCAGTAGACTGCTAGCTATTGCTTCCATCTTCCTGCAAGAGATCACCAGGCGTCTGTTCAGGTGGAGGAACATGAGCTCCTCACTAGCTGGTGGTGCAGGTGTTGTCCACCAGCTGGAGCTACAGCATCCCAGTGTCAGGGGGGCAGCAGGTCCAGGGGCATGCTTACACCTTCCCACATACATGGGTCTATGCCCAAGTCTCCATCTCTCAATCTAATCCTGCTTCAGTGTCTTGTGCTGTTGATGCTCACCATAATGTTTTCAGCCATGTTTGTGATTCAGCTCCTTCACAAACATGGCTGAAAACATTATTTACCATAATGAATTTCTGGTGCAGCACGTGGACATTTAAATGTTGGCATTTTTAGCTAACCCTCTTTCGTTCAGAGAAAAGAAAATGTGACTGAGTGCAAATTTGGCCTAGGCATGTGTTTGCATTTTTAAAGATTTTCAACCTGCAGCTCACAACCGTTACTGGCTTTATAGTAGTAATTTGCAATATTGGCGCTTTCGTGTCACTTCAGCGCATGCCCATTTCAAGAAAGGGTTTCAGGACCAAAAACTGAAAAAAAGGTTCATCAACCCTATGTATGTTATTTTGACTGATAGAAAATACAATACAACAGCTAAAAAAGATACTCATGATCTGGACTATGATCTCTGTTCCACCCTGATAGGTACCATCGAGATGCATCGCTATTAATAAGCCATTACATTGTTGCTGAATACGTAAATATTAATGATATATCCTGAACCTTAAATGAGAGATATCGTAATTAAGGTGCAACCCCTGTATATTAACTAGATGCCGCAATAATTTGCATTCGGTCTACTCACTAGACAGCATGGGGATCACAGTATAATGCCTATGGGAAAATATCACAAAAACATTTAAGAGTTCACGAGGATTGGTGAAGGTGAACTTTGGGAGTATTTTAAACTTAATCTTTTTTTAATTTTTCTTTAACATCAACTAAGGAAGATGTGGTGTACTGACTAAGTCAACCTGGAAACCTGGTTTTAAATCCTCAGTGGCACTTCACTTGAAATTGTGCAGTTCTAGGCAAATCACTTAATCTGTTATGATGGTGTAGTTGTGTGTAACTGGATAATCCAAAGATTTAAACCCTCACTTAAAGTATGCAGTCTCACTGCCCAAAATGTACAACGCTCCAGTACTCCCCAGCTAAGTCTATGCTATATAACATGTTTTACATTGTTTACTTATCCTGCTTATTCCACTCTGTAAACGCCCCTTCCTTTTGAGCTCTTTGTGAACCTCCTCATTTTATGACCTTCCAATAGAAGCCCCATATAAGTTTCTTTTTCTCAGTACTCATTCTACACCTTTAATATGATTCCCAAAAGTTTACTTCTCGATGTCTGTGGGAGCACTTTCTTGTGTTTATTAGAAGATCCACTTTACACATCTTCTTGTTCCCTGGAAAGTTTTGTTTGTTATGTGTCTTACGTTGCTTTTAGTATAAAAAGATCACTTTCAATAAGGCTTCGGTGCTTTCTTTTCTATGTGTTAGATATGCACTCAGGCACAAGACTCTCTATGTAGCAAACATCTTGCTGACATCCGATGCTCGCAGGTCTGGTGAAACTCGAGAGTGGAAATTATTGGCAAAGCAAACAGAACTGGAATTAATGTGCTGAAGCATGAAAATACAGACCTGCAAAAATGTTGTTTGCATGCGTTGGCACATTAAAGCAAGATATATTGGCAATGTGTGCTCTCATAGTGGCTCTGAGGACGTCTCTGCCAGCATTGCATGAAGGGGTAGCCCCCATCACTGTGGCTTGAAGTACTAGACCCCCTTCCCCCCGACGTTTGGATCTAGTTGCACCCCGACTGGATGCACATATTCAAACCAAATATAAGGCGATGACTGGCAAACTACGCACACAGAATGATCATAATGGGTAACGACTCGCAACCGGCATTAATCGCGGGTCGGGGGGGCGCGGGAGGGTCGCGCGGGGAGGGGGGGTTAATAAATTTAAAAACGTACGTGTCCGCCGGCCGGGTCCCGCGTTTTCCTGCTCTCCTGCCTCCGGCAGGAACAGGAAGCAAGCAGCGTCCCTCCCCTATGCCAATCACAACGCTGCAATGGCAGCGTTGTGGTTGGTCGGGACGCCGACCAGCCAGGCGCCTATGGGGAGGCCATTTTCTCAATGTAGGCTGCAGCCTACATGGAGAAAAGGCAGAGTGCACATGACTGGTTTGGTCAGCCCCAGAGGGCTTACCAAACAGTCAGCGCCCTCAGCAATGGGCAAGCCACTCCTCCCCTGCCCTAGAGCAGACCCGCCCACCTGCCTGCCCCCAACCAAACCCTTCTGGTTTCTCGCAGAGCAAGAAGCAGAAACATAAAATGGTAGTTTTACCATTTTATGTTTCTGCTTCTCGCACTGCGAGAAAGCAGTGGGGCGACTCTCCTCCGCCCTAATGGAGGAGCCGCCCCTGTGGGTAACCCCATACCTAAAATGTCCTTTCGGTGTTCAAGTGACATGATAGCAATCCACTTGGCACCAGAACCCCACAATAGCAACGTGGGGCCTTAAGACACGTTAACCAGGGTATGTTTTTCTAGATAAAAAAACGAGTACACATTGACTGAAATATATATTTTTTTTTTTTTGCAGATTTATAAAGCGCGAACTCGACCCGAAGGTATTGGAGCGCTTTACATTAGCACCAGTTACGTTACACAAGGACACATTCATTATTGTGTTATATTGTCGCAGAAAATGTTATTCATGCGAGTTATGTGAATCGTATGCATGAATTACGAAAAATTCTTCAAGGCGGTGACATCACTACAGTGAGTTATGGTTTTAGAAAGCACTGCTGTTTACATAACACAAATAGTCACATGTACTTTAAAAAGACGAAACACAGTGAGAAGACCCTCTGACCAAAGGCCTCAACTCTGCAGTGCTCTGCAGCCAGCCAATCCGGGAGGGTCAAACTACCGCCAGGTTAGGGACCCGCTGAAAACAGCTCTGTTTAACTGCAGCTGCAAAACCGAGACCCGGAAGTGACGAGAGCCACTGCATCTGGACTAATCGCATAGCGCAGCATGCCTAAAGCAACATTTCACCACTTGAACTGGCTTAAGAGGCACAGATTCACAAGTCAGACGGCTGGGCCCGGGCTGCCCAGCGCGCGCTAATGTTCAGTCGACTGCACGTGGCCTCTCCACCAGGAAGCGCCATTCCGGATTTATAGAGAATGAGAGAACTTTCAAGTCAGCTTTAACCGTAATACTGTGCTCTGCAGCCCCGAAGTCTAGAGTAAGACAAGATGGAGTAAACTGCGCCTATCGTCAGCCACAAGTCATTTGTCAAATCATGCAACCCCACTGCCCGCAACGTGTACAAAATAAATTAAATCTTGGGTTACAGCGAGGATCACCTTTACATTCACTTTGCACGCCCTGTCACTCTACTCACCCGAAGGCGGTAGAAAGTTCAACGATCTCGTTTTCCACCTGAGCCGCGAGAGGAAACTTCATACCTAACTTCAGGGAAACCCCATAAAAATGCCGAGCAGTCAGCGACCCAGGACTAGCGAAAACACCTCTTACTGTAGAGGAATGGCACACTTAGTGGTCCCCTGGGATAAAAATGCTTGCGGTTGTTCTTTATTATACCGTGAAATAAACATGCCACCAGGCCCCTGTCTTCTTTGTTCCAAGCAGTGATACAGTGAGGTAAGAATTACGGGAGTTCTTCCTTGCGGTTTGCAGTGATGTGGTGAGATAAAATGCATCAGATGTGCATTGTGATATGGGGTGATACAGAAAGATACACATCCACGTGAGATATAAGAGCCAAGTGAAGTGTGTTCTTTACTTCTTGTAAGTACACAGTGTGATAAGACATAGTGATGCAGTGTGATGACACCTGGGCCTGTGGAATTATGCTGCAGGAGAGAGTCAAATTATGCAGGGTTGAGTAAATTATGCGGCAAGAAAAGGCAAATTTTACGGCATACTGCTTCACATTTTGTAACAGTATTACATCATTATTTCGTCATTTTTAAACTTGGTAGCACTCTCTGGGCATTGGTTGCATTACGTTAGTACCAATTAAAAACCCAAATATAGCAATATTTAACCAGTCCAGCTTTGCAAAGGTCCTTCCACTGCCCAGCAACACATGCCGTCGCATTTTTAGTAACCTTTGAACCGTTTGAGCTAGAAACTATTTTTTGGGGTTAAAATCTGCAGATTATGCGCCAGATGATGGATTATATGGCAAATACGGCAACTCTATAATGATGCGAAAATCGTAGCGGCCACACAATCGCATAATTCCAGTGGCCCTGGATAAGACATAGAGATGCAGTGTGATAAAACATATTGATGGAGTGTGAAAAGACATAGTGATGCGGAGTGATAGACATGCCCAGAGATATATATGTAAAAAAAAATGTAAGTCCGTTTTTATATAGCGCAGCTACTCACCCTTACGGGCCTCAAGGCGCTGGGTGCCGGAGTGGAAATTAAGTGAGCTATTGCCCAGAGTCACATGGTGCTGAGCTGAGCTGCCGCCGGAGCCGGGGCATGCATGAACCCTGTGCTCCGAAGTCAGCTGCCCTGGCCGCTGCACCACACCTCTCCACAGAGATACTCTTATTTATCACAGTTACTGACACAGTGTAATATTTAGGGGATGATGCAGTGAGGCAGACATGCCTGCAGTGCTCTTTATATTTTAGACATATCTGGAGGTGCTCTATTTATATTGCAGTGGTGCAGTGTGATAGAGACGCCTGGGGGATGCTCTTTATTTCTCGGGAGTACTGCAGAGTGAAAGTCATATTCAGGGATGCTCTATATTGACTGCAGTGATATAGACTTATCTGCAGATGCTGTATGTGACAGACATGTCTGCGGTGCTTACATTTCTAGCATTTATGCAATGCGATAGACATATCGGGGGTGCCCTATTTTTATTTAGGTGATGCAGTGTGACATATCTGCAGATGCTGTATATTTTTTGCAGTGATGCAGTGACATAGACAATATATGGGGTGCTCTATTTTTATTGCAGTGATATAGACATATCTGCGGGTGCTGTATGTTTGTTGCAGTTATGCAGTGACATAGACAATATTTGGGGTGCTCTATTTTTATTGCAGTGATATAGACATATCTGCGGGTGCTGTATGTTTGTTGCAGTCATGCAGTGTAACATACATGTCTGCGGTGCTCTTCATATTTCTAGCAGTCACGCGGTGCGATAGACCTATCAGGGGTGCACTCTTTTATTGCTGGGAGGCAGTGTGATAGTCGTCTAGGAGCACTTTATTTCGTAGCAGTGCCAGGGGTGTTCTTGTTTCCACCTGTGACACGCTGACAGACACTTGCCTGGGGTGTTTATTATTAATAAGGTGAAACAGCGAGATCACGATGCTTGTCTGCAGAGACTTTTAGGGGTACAATGCCACGTCACGTGGTGTGATGCAGTGGGATGGAGGTCACCAGGTGCCCGCATCGCTCCCTCCCTCCCCGCCCCCCACGATACTCAGTTGCGGATTAACGTCTGACGCGTTTTGTGGACCGGGTTTTAAGACGTTGACAGTGGATTCGGCCGGGCTTCTGCGCCCTCTAGAATAGGCCATTATGCATCAGTACAATGTAAGATGTCCGCAGTCACGGGTGATCAATGGCAGAGTGAAATGTGTAAATATCGGGGGAATCCCATTGTTCAGGCCGGGGACATTGAAAAGCCCCCAGAAGACGCGCGAGTGGTGAGAGACGCAGTAAAGAAAAACGTCAATGTATGCACAGCGCCTCGAGACGGTGTGAACACTGAATATCCTGTACAAACAGCGTGCAGTATACACACAAAACACAGGACAAGTTCACGCAAAATACAGTGCAATCAGCACGAACAAATTGTAAAAAAAAAATGCTTGCACGGCGTGTTGTAAAAACACACTCTATGCTGCTGCAGACACAGAGCTTGCACGCACAATACACTGTAGTCACCAAAATGCATAGAACACACAAAAAACCCATGCACAAGCAGTACACTGTAAAACACGTCATCTACACTCTATACTGTAAACATATAGCATGCACATATCATTCAAGCAGACTATACTGTTTAAATAAAAACAGCGTGCAGACACATGTGCTAAACACACAAACCACGCACACGCAATATACTGTAAACACACAGCAGGCAGACGCGGAATGCATACAATCTATGCCTTGCATAGGCGGCATACACCCACGTCATTTTGTAAAGCAACAGAACGCACAAACAATACATTAAATAGACTACAGAGCACAGTCTACTGTCCACCGAGTGGCATGTATTCACAGTATCGCGAGCATGGAAGACATACATACTCACGCACTGCACTGTACACTATAAACTATGATCAGTGTCCCTTGTCTTACATGTCTATGGTGCACATGTTGAGATGTGGCAGACCCGATGGAATGCTCACACAACTCGTAAACACTATATGTTGTGCACACAATGCAAGCACATTATTCTGCACAATTGCCATGCACACAAGAGACACCGAAGAAACAACTTGTTCAATGTTTGAGGTGTAAACACGCCTAATGCACATCATGCCATACATGCATGGCATGGACACAAAGTATATTGTGAAATGAGCGCGCTTATAGTATATGTTATCCACACATACAATATACTCTTAATAAACTGAACAAAACTGACAAAGACAGACAATGCACACAAAATAAACTGGGCAGACAACGTTAGCTCGGAGTATAGCACACACAGTCTGCAAACTCCCTATACAATATACAGACATGACATGGAAATACGTGTACTTGAATAGTATGAACGTATTATACTTTCCTTATACACAGCTCACACAAACTATACTGTACACAAAGAGTGCGCCTGCGCGCCCGCGTACTGTAAACATATGCGTATACTATTCGGAACACAAATAGAATTGTCTTAATATTTACCCTGTAAAACATCCTTTAAAATGTAACACTGTACATAATGTGCTTAACAAGGGGGGTATGCAAACACACAGCATGCCCACACAACATGCAGCATACACATTGGGTGCGCTTGGACAACCGTATATAAAGAAGGCATGCGCGCCGACTGTACAGCGCTTGGACTCGGCAAGCAGACCTACATACAAACAAGCCCCTTTTATTTTAACGCGCACACACAACTTGCGTCCACAAACTGATGTGCAGGTCTGCCCAGGCAGAAAGCGCACACAGCACCCAAGAGGGCGATGACAGGGGACTGGCTATGCATAGCCTGCTGTAAAGCGGCTGAAGGTACCCGAAGGAGAAACACACAGCGCTAGAAACCTACAGGAACAGAACAGTACAAACAGAGAGAGTTCCATGAGGACTGCTCAAGGGTCAACAGCGAATACTAAATACGAGGCACGAATATTAAATATATTGAACACTTTGTAGTATTACAGACTATCTAAATTCCCTGTCTGTGAGGACATAGGCACAGAATTCTCAAAAAAACGTCTCAATTACAATACTAACAGCACTGGGTATTCTTCATTCCCAGCAAAGAGGCCATGTATTGAATGGGCATGGAGTCTTGACCACAACCTTCTGGTGGGTAGTGTGACAAGCTGGCATCGGTGGCCAATGTAAAATGTTGGCACAGATGGGCAGTGAAAGGCTGAAACTGGCGGCTATTATAAAAAACGCACACTGGTCCGAGGACTTCAGACCCCCAAAGCTCTCAATACCGTGTTGTTCCGCAAGTCCAGATGCCCACCGTAAAGCCACCCAAGTTCGCCGGGCACAGGAAGAGTATACAGTAAATTACACCACAGCCCCCCTCTCTCTGGCACATATTTCCAATAAGTACGCGCCGTTTCCAGCCTCCCTTGTAACTCCTCGCTGATTAGAGAGTGCAGTTCGCACAGACACCTCCTAAGTCTACCTTGTAGGGCATTCTTGGACTAGTGCGTCTCCCTGGCTCCGGTGCTTATGACTGCTCCTGGACACACTCCTGGTGACCCACGCACGCACGCACTGCCAGCGACCGCTCGCGCACGCTTCCCCGGCGGCGGCTTGCGCCCCTGCCCCCTCCCGGCTCCTCACCTCTCTGGCCGTGGCTGGCTGCTCTGGAACTCCTGTCTGCTGGTGAAGCTGTCCTCTCAGAGCGCACAAGTCACTGATCTGACTCCCCTGGACCCGCCTCTTCATATATATCTATATTGCTCCTCTAGGGGGCAGCGGAGCGCGCTGGCTGCCAAAACACTCGAGTGAGGAGAGAAAAGGAAAGAACGGGGATTTGCTGCTGTCCCGGGCCGCGCCTCTGCCCCTCCCCCTGGGACTCCGGCGCAGGCTTCCAAGGGCGCACGAACACAAGGATTCTCGCTGACTGACTGACACCTCACCTCCCCTGAGCCCAGGGGCATCCGTGACTGAGCGACACGTACCCTGAACCCCATGTGTCTATCCGGATACTTGTCTCTCAGGACCGAGCGCTATCTGATTGGAAAGGACTCTCCGAACCCAAGGGTCTTCCGGACTGAATAATATTTTACCTGAACTCGGGGTCTTCTTCCCCACAATGGCGTGGCACAAAATGATGCCCTACACCTACTGAAAATGGGGTGCAGGGTTCCTGAGACTCCACTATGCCGTATCTCACAAACTTCTTGGGATGAATAATGCCCCCCCCCCCCCTCCCATGGAGGGTGCCCCCCAACCCCTCCCTGCAGTGGCCTTTGTTACTCTTGAGGGTCTTGCAGCATGGCTATTGACAGGGAGGCCTGACATATGACTGACTCTGTCCACCTTTCATAGGGCGGACATGGTACGGACTTTACTCCAGCGTCTTGCTTTTCGGAGGCACTAGTCGCCATGTGACTGACTGCCCACCGCTTACTGGTCTTTCATAGGCCTAACATGTTACTGACTATACTCCGGTTTTGTTTTTTCCTGAGGCATTAACCGCCATGTGACTGACTCTGTACTCCCTTCCGGAAGTTCCGGCCAATCATACGCTTTGACCTTTCACATGGTTAACTGTCCCCGTTTACTGATGTGGCACAGTGGCAGGCCCCTGCCTGGTGTGTGCCTGACTTTAGCCTACTGGCGTTTCAGGAGTGACTCGTGCCCGACTTCTCTTGGCCTTTTATAGGCCCAGCTTAAACGCAGCTGACATGTTCCCAGCTCTACTGACATTACAGTTGTATTCGCCTTACCTGTGACTGACCCTCGACCGCCCACTCTTATTGGTCTTCAGAGGCTTCAGCCGGACATGTGACTGAATTCATCCCACACCTAAACCATTTTCAGAGACAGTAGACTAGACTGGCATGTGACTGACTGTCACAGACCTGCATCCCTTTCAAAGACACCAGACAAGACTTGCACAGTACTGACTGCCACAGACGTACATCTCTTTCAAAGACGCTAGACTAGACTGACATGTGACTGACTGTCACAGACCTGCATCCCTTTCAAAGAGACTAGGCTGACATATGACTGAACCATCTCTATTAGATTTTTGAAAACACTCTAGATTTATCGCCGAGTCAGTTCTCCGGTGGGTAGTTTGCCTCTCGGTGGGTAGTTTTCCTAAACTTTAGGTGAGGCGTGGAGGCTCAACTGCACCTATCCGATGAAACAGAGATACTACCACAGTATACACAGGTTTAAAGAGACAGACATGAAACGTGCCTCTGGGTATGTGTATTAGAGACGAGCCCGCCTACCTCAGAGCCCCTCCCGCCCCCGGCCTCCTCTCACCAAGAGAACACTGTTTGTGCATCCCTCCCCAGGTGCGCTCTGCGAAGCTTTGTATTCCATTGAGAGACGGGGGCGGCGGGGAGGGGAGTGAAGGACCCCCACTCCGCCTCCTCACCTCCCACCTCCAGATGTTCTCATCATCATTCAAGGTCTCACATCAGGGGCCATTAAGACCACCAGGTGGCAGGGAATCTGTGCACGGCGGGGCCTACCTACCTTCTCGCCATGCCAATGCTGGGGTCGGGTTCGTGAAGCGTGGGGGCGGGGTGGGTACGAAGGAGTCACTGGAGGGGGGGAGCAGGTGGATCAAGAACGCTTAAGCTTTAAAAACACAGACGTGAACCCTGCCAGCTTTACTATTTCACGTGCATGTAAAAAGGAAGCAGTTGATACTATTCCAGGAATGTTGACATTGAAACATGCGGTGGGCCCACAGATAACCGAGGGCCATTTCAAATCGCTAGCGTCTTTATAATAGCTGTCAAACGGCTTGATTCTGCGGAAGTCCCGCCCCCAACGGAGCAGCCATTTATCATAAGGCATAGCTAGGAACCTCTATGAAACCGTAATAGATTTAAAAAAAAAAAAAAACATTTCCATTTCAAAATCTTTATTTCGGTTCTTTTAAACCATAAAAGATGCATTAAAACACATACGAGTTCCATTTGCAATACTGCAGTAATACTATTACAATATTAATAGATGGAAAGGGAATACAAAGAAAAGTATTGTATATGACCAATCACCATTTCTTTAAGAACATAATTATGTTTAAAATAGGCATCAATATAAAAACAATAATAACACTAGTAAAGGACTCCTGATTTTTGTTCTTTGTTTGTGCTTCCATCCCTAAAACATTAAAAACAATTAATAATAATAATTTCTTACTAACATTTCCCACAAACAAGGCTCCCTTATACCTATTGTATCTGCATACTCTATCAAAATTCATTTATTATTGCCCTGAAAATACTTAATCACATTTATTACAACTTCCGTCCTGATTTGGCCCTTAAGAAGCTTACGGCGAGTAAATATTTACTGACACTAAATACAATTGGTTGCGATGTATCAGTTTTTAAAATTCTTTCAGCCTCTCTGCAAGACCTAGTGCCCATGTTTATGCAAATTGGTTTAATCCATTTCTTTCTAGGCTTGACATATAGAGGACAGAAGAATAATACATGCAAATCAGTTTCTTTAACCTTATTTGGGCATAAAGAACACAAATCATTCCCTGTTCCAGCGTTATTGATAGCCCATCGTGACGTGATTGCATTTATATGTAATACGCCGTATCGATACTTCATATATAAACTTTTTGCTAATTGTGGGCACACCTCATCAAGAAAGGGCTCAAAATTTGCTACGTCCTTAAACAAAAGGAACCTAGTCGTTAGCGATCCATTAGGTAGACCATGTAACACGCTGTCATGAATATGGGCCCAGAAGGTTGTTTTTAGCAGTTTCTTTGAGGCTACGGACAACGCGGTTGGGTCATCCCAGTAATGGGATAGGCCCAATTTTCTGAACCACAAAAAAACGTGTCTAAGCCACAAAATCCTCCTATGCTGGTCCAACTTCAATATCTCCTCTAGACCTACCTTGTAGTGTAGCAATTCTATAGTGGACCAAATTCTGACCCAAAATAATAGAGGTCTTAATAATGCGTGATGGTCAGTGCGTTTAACATTCAGGTCTAGGGTAATCTGAATTAAAGGAGCTCGCGCAGGGAGACTTAAAAGCATTCTATAAAATTTGTTTTCCTCTATTTCAAAATTCTTTTTGCAGTAAGGACCCCATATTTCGGCCCCATAGAGTGCGGCTGCTTGGGCTTTATATTTGAACACCTCCAGGGCTGGGGAAACTGCTTTGGAGAAACTACTCCTGTGCTTTTTCATTATGGGCAGGGAGTTTTGGAGTAAAGCTATCCTGTTCTTTTCCATTTGTGTCTTCCACGATAGCTTTGTATCCAAAGATATGCCCAAATAGTTAAAACTCTGCACATACTCCAACTTTTGACTATTTAGTACTATGTTTTTTTTAAAAGTGTTGTGGGGATTTATGGCCATATATTTCGTTTTACTAATGTTTATTTCAAGGCCTTTCTTTGTGCAATAAGTATAGAAGGAGTCTATTAGGCGTTGCAATCCTTTTGGTGTTTGCAATATTAGAATGGTGTCGTCAGCAAATAGAAGTGCTGGCACCAAATCCCCTCCCAATTTAGGTCCATCGTTCTGGCAACCATTCAAATAATTGGGGATGTCATTTACATACAGTGAGAATAGGGTTGGTGCCAGCACACATCCCTGACGTACACCTCTTTTTACTGGGATTGCCTCAGATAATTCGCCCCTCGGACCCCATCTTACTTTTGCATAATTCTCTTCATGTAATCTTATTATTTGCTTTAGTAAATCACAAGGTACCCTTGGCATCTCAGCGAATGCCATAATAAGTCCCGTGGAATAAGGTCAAACGCTGCCTTTAAATCCACAAAAGCAACGTAAAGGTGACCCTTTCTTATTTTTACGTATTTCCAACAAAGACATGTAAATCTAAGAACCTGATCCGTTGTGCTGAGTTTTGTTCTAAAACCAGCCTGGAATTTTGAAAGCACATTATTGTCCTCAGTCCAAGTGTTTAATCGATTTAAAATATGCCTAGCGTAAATTTTCTGTAAAATGTCTATTAGACTAATTGGGCGATAGTTTGCAGGGTCATAACGGTTACCTTTTTTAAAAATTGTAATAATTTCAGCCCCTTTCCAAGTATCCGGGATGGGGGCTCCCAAGGCTATTGCATTACAAAGGGAATTTATGTATGGTCCCCAGACACTGATATCATGCTTCAGTAAATCACCCGGAATTCTATCAGGTCCGGGAGCTTTCCCTGGTTTAACTGAACTAATTGCCGATTTTGT
This sequence comes from Calotriton arnoldi, assembly GCA_963921515.1. Lineage (NCBI taxonomy): Eukaryota > Metazoa > Chordata > Amphibia > Caudata > Salamandridae > Calotriton > Calotriton arnoldi. Next base: position 1,152,064 of record CAWUFW010005802.1, on the reverse strand, counting down.
TTCGTCCAAGCTAAAAACTAAAGTAAAATCCTTTGTATTAGCTGCTAGTTCATCGATATGTATGAGTTGCCTACTTTCCCTTGCAGCATACAAACTAGTAAAATGTTCCACCCAAGTGTTTGCATCTAGATATACATCTTTGACGCCCCTTCCCGTCTTGTTCCCTTTGGCTACAAGGCTCCAAAAACCTTGCTGGTCCTTTGCCTTAGCTGCAATGAGTAAATCTGACCAAATTCCATCGTCCCATGTTTTCTTCGCGTTACGAAGCGTTTTCTTATATTTAGTCCTAGCCTCCCTTGTACTGGTTATATTGCCGCTTTTTATTGCCATTATTAATCCGGCCTTGGCATCATGACATGTTTTATCGTACCATGAGTTTACTTCTTTAAGTTGGCCTTTATTTCCTCTTTTCCCTTTCTTGGGTATATTAGTCACATTTGGCAACAACGCTGCCAAAAGTTCTTTATGTAGGTCTAGCAGGCAATCTTTATCTATTGGTTGATCTATGTGGGGTGCAAAAGTATCTGCAAATGTATTATAGATGTTTATCAGGGACTCACTATTCCCTAAGATGTAAGGCCACTTCAATGATCGGCGACTATTGCTTACTAGAAGATCATCTAAAGAAGTGCTACTATCCTCAATACATGGGGAGATGGAGAAGAATAGCTGGCTAGATAACGTCAGTACAAGTGGACGATGGTCGCTCTCAATTCTTGGGTCTATTTTTAAATCAATTGCATAATGCCAGAGTTCCAACGATACCATTATGTAATCTATATGACTACGCCAGTTACCTCTACAGAATGTATATTCTTTCGGTTTATCTGATGGTAACCGTCCATTACAGGCTCTTAGCCCATGCCCAGCTGCAACTTTCATTATTTGAGCTACTGCCACAGTATGTGGTACTGAACTATCCCTTTCTAGCGCAGGGATCTTATTGGCCGTATCTTCATCCTCAAATATATTATAAAAACCTATCACAGGTTCAAAATTACAGTTTAGGTTCCCACCTACTAATACCAATGCCTCTGTCTCTAAGGAATTTAGAACAGAGTCCAGATGTTCTATAACCAATGACTCTTTTGTAGCTGGGCTCGGTCTGTTCTAGATGTTAAATAGGTATAGTACCCTTCTATCCTGAGTAGTGATTTTTACACCAATCATATCTTGGGATGGTATACTCAGTTGAGTTATTCCTATTTCAAGGGTTACTTTTATCCATATAACTAGACCCCCTGATGGCCTACCCCTTTTAGAAGGGATTGCATCCACACTGAATGTCTTATATCCAACTCTGTGTGGTGTTTCTAAGGCCCAAGTCTCCTGTAACAGGCAGATGTCGCTCTGTTCAATATACTCATCCCAGTCTGCATCTCTGAGATTCCTATTAATCCCTGCTATATTCCATGAAGTGAGGCGTGCGTTTGATAATCCATCAATCGCACTAACAGTAGGCGGGCCACCCACCGTGTTACGATTAACTGTAATGGTGTTTCTTTCACTTGTGGCAACCTCTATAGGCCCTAGTGTAATGGGTAGAGGGACAGATGTAACTCCCTTTTCCTCATGATTGTTGTGCTCAAGTGTTCCTCCTTCTCGGAATCCTACATCATGTGATAGGCTCTGCAATTCCTCTGAACCCTTTTTATTTTTGGCAGTCTCCTTATTCATATTAGCTTTTGGCTTCGTTACAGCATGTGTGTTTTTCCCATAAAATGCTGCTTTTTGTTGTCAATCAACAGCTTCTAAAGTCGATAGTCCCTGGTATGTGTTTTCAATTGTTAGGGGGCCAGTGATTCCATTTACAATCCTCTCAATTGGTGGTCTGTAAAAGTATCCCAAAGGAAGGGCGCAAATACAAGTGCTCTGGCCAGGCATTTCCTCTTGGGAGTTTAGTAGGCTTCGGACCATACGTGGCCGTCGGAAAGTTATAACTATGCAATCCCCCTTTATATTCTTATAGGATTCACCTACCCACCCTACCCTACAAACCATCAAAATGTCGTTCGTGTTTTGTGGGTTAAATTTTTTGAACTTAGTTAACCAATCGACAGTTTTATTTCTAAGGTTGGACCATGACTCTTTCTGTTCTCTCTTAAGAGCAGGCACCCCGGCTAAGATTAAAACATAAGGGCATGAAGCTGGCAATAGCCTTAGAGTGTCTGTGTTGGGGATTAGATCGGTTCCTTTGGGGCTATATGTTGTCTCAAAGCCACTTCCCGTTTCTTGAGTGTTTGGGGCATCATATACGTGATGTCCGTCATTAAATCCTTCTCCCCTAACAAACAATGTCTGTGCCCCACTCCTTGTATTTCCACCCCCATAACATATATTTGATGTGGGTGTTACCATGTTTGTTTCGCATCTCATAACTTGTGGTCTACTCTGGTTTTGTTTGGGCGGGACAGTAGCCTGGGTTATGTGTTGTGCCCCTTCCGTGATTCTCTTTATAACACCCTTACTTAAGATATCTAGTTGTGCCATGGCAGAATTAAACTGCTCTAGTTTTACATCTATGAGATTCAATTTTGTATGTATATGGTCATCGATTTGAGACAGCATGCTACCTAATGCGGCCTAACAGGTTGATGTAACAAGACATTCTACATGCTCAGCGCTCACACCCATTTTAGCCGAGTATGAGGAGAGGTCAGCTTCGGTTTGTGTGGCAACTGATTTACTTAGAATTTCCATTTGCTCATATGTGTCAATGGTTTCCTTAAACGAGCTAGCTGGCCCTCCTAATTTTTTTTTAGTTGGTTTCTTGCAACCGTTTTTACTATTCTTCAGTGGCTGTTTGATTTTCTCCTTTGATACTTTTGCTTGCCTTGGTACCCGTAGCCTAGAGGTTATATCATGCCTGTTTGTGTCATCTAAGTTAGTGTTTGTAATAGAGTCCGACATAGATGGTAGGACAGAGGCCATTGGCTCGCGATGAACTATTACTATTGGACTAGTACAGGTTGGTTGCAATGTGACAATGGGATTTGGCGACTTAGTTTGACTGTAGGTAGGTAATCTAGTGGGATCAAGTGACAAGCGTCTCTCTGCCAGCTCAATTTCGGGCGTTAGAAGAGTATCGGCTCTAATGATGAAGGCGTCTAAGGTGCCTGCAGCACCCTTTCGCCTATTCATATTTCCGGGAATTTTGTGTGACCTATATATTAACACAAGAACCCGGCGTAAAGACAGTAACTGTTAGCACAATGAACAAATATTAGTGTTTCAGCAAGTATAACGGCTTACCACTAATCTAAATCTTATAACATTTATAACATTTTTCAGAAGGCCGGCCCAGTCCAGTCACGATCAGTCGCGGACGGGCCTGGGCTTGGCCCGACGCGTTGCGGGAGCCCTCGTGTGCTTTAATGCGCCTTCGGACGCCTCCCCTGCCTACTGGCGCTTCCTGGTGCAAAGCCTTCTGGGGGATGTAGTCCTGCACCCCAAAGGCACGAGATACGGTGATCCTGGGCAAAGTTCGGCTCCCGCAAGTAAAATGCGGCGTGCGTTGAGGTAAGGCTGGGCCCCAAAGGCAGGATAAGGTGTGGTGTGGTGATATCAGGATACAACAGCGTTTGGATAGAGCTCTCAAGTCAGGAATCACAAGGAATCACAAGGAGAAAATACCTAATTTACTCTGATTAGTAGAGCTGAAGATGCTCTGTTATTACCATCTTGCATAATCAAAGGCACACATCTACCTCCTGACGTAATTGAGGTCGATTGCACCAGAGGTCGAGAACAGAAAATGTCACACACCCACTGCTTGTAGCAAATCCTGCTACAATTATAGGCGAGTAAGATGGTAAAAATAACAAATAGCAAAGCAGTTTCTATTCACTAAGAGTTCCACAGAGGTTCTCTGTGATCGATGGAATGCTGTGGTGAGTTATCAGGGCCAAGGCTGGACCTATCTCACCTTAAGTTAAATGGGGACAAAACGGAATTGATGTTCCTGGGCAAAGCTCCATCACCTTCCTTGGCATTCTCATGCCCTATTTGTCTCGGCACTATGCCTGCCCCAAAGCACCAGATTAAGAGCCTAGGCATGTGGCTTGATAGCTCCTTAAATTTCAATCATCAAGCAACCATGCTCTCAGCTACATGTTTCGGCCTGATGAGGATGTTAAGGAAAATTCTCCCTTTACTCCCTTTTCAGGCGCGAAGGATTATGGTGCAAGCCCTCATCTTGTCCCGCCTGGATTACGGGAACGCCTTGTATTTGGGCGCCCCCCAGGCTACCACTCAAAAATTACAAGTGATCCAGAATTGCACGGCTCGTTTACTTCTCCAGATTCCTCGGAGACAATCAGCAAAACCCGCAATGAGAAAACTTCATTGGCTTCCAATCAAGTCCCGAATACGATTTAAGGCCATGTGCCTGGCCCACAGAGCTATCTGGAAAACCGGCCCTGCCATTATCCACCCCCTGGTCACTCCTTACCAACCTCCAAGGAGTCTTCGTTCCAGCTCCGCTTTCCTTGCTACCACAAGGAAAGTACGTAGATCCAGATGGGGCGGACGTTCCTTTTCTCTGAATGCTACTAATCTCTGGAATTCTCTTCCTTTTACTCTTCGCAGGGAATCTAACATGCAGTCCTTCCGTAAACTCCTTAAAACTTATCTTTTTAGTACTACACACTAACCTGCCATGATACTGTCTGTCCTGTCCTAAGCGCTACGAGGCCTCAGGGTAGTAATGCGCTATAGAAATTTAATTTCATTCATTCATTCAAGACCGGGCAGCCGCAAAGTTCAGCGTTTTCATAAGCCACCAAAGCCTCAGGAAAGCGTAAAGAAAACAGCTTAAACAGCGTAAAGGAAACACCTGACCTGAAAGCCCAGGAGGAGAGTCACTTTAGCGAAAGCAGGTCGTCTTTGAACGGCAGCGCGGCCATGAGCTGCAGGAAAGAAAATCCGATTCAGGCGGAGGAAATCAGCTGATTACGAAGCAGGCAGCGAGTCAGGCAGTCTCCTAGCATCAGCATCAACACCCACTCACTAGGAAGGGGCCTCCAACCTTGACGGAAGAAATCTTCAAGGTGAAATGAGAAGCAGACAGCCTCCCTCAGTGGTACGAGGGCACACTTCAACAAAGTTGGTTCCCTGCCGCTGGCCACAAGTCCCGAGCTGCAACACAGCAATCAACTGTCGGCGTCAGCGGGCTATCAGCAAGCTGCGGGGATGAGCCAGCCGTTGACCGCCAAATCCCTCCGGGTGCGGTCGCTTTCCCCTCACTTTTTTCACTTCCTTGGTCTTTTCGCTCAGCTTCTGCTGACACCTCAGAATCGCCTGAAGCCCCGTCCGAGGACCCGCAGAATCACCAAAGACCTCTGAGTCTCTTTGCAACTCTAACGCCGCATGGCGTGCTGTGGGAGCAGCCACTCCACTTCCCGCTATCACCTGCTTGCCTCCTCTACATAGCCAGAATTCTGAGGGGAGGCACCACGTAAAACATTTTTACTTATAGACTTACATGGGTGAAGGACATGGTAGTATATTTTCTGACTGGAAATTATTTTTCACTTTATTTATTTATTTGTTTTGTTCAGTAGGTAGGACATACTGCGCGCCAAGTTTTTCGCAGGTCAAATGAAATCGTTTTTCAGTTTTATATAGCGCGAACTGGGCCCGAAGGTATTGGAGCGTTTTACATGAGCACCAGTTACATTACACACAGGGTTTTAAGTGGGATGAAAAAACTGGGGGGGGTCTCTCAAAGGGGTGTGGCTGATGTAATTAAGGGCGTGGCTTAAAAACAAGTAAGCTAAAAATCTGTGTTTAGCATAGTGTGCCGCCCGACTTGTATTTTGCTGTTTCTGTCATTGCATCCAGATATATGATACAAGTAACATCATACCTACAAGTCAGGACTATTGGCTTTGTCAATGGTTGTTAGTTGCATAAGATAAATAAGCAGCAACTATGGCTTGTTACATATATTATTGAAAAAGCTTCCACTTAAAGCTTTGCTGACACCACGACGATGTTGCTGCTCCTGCGTTTCAAAAAGAGAAGGGAAATCCAGAGAGAAAATGACTCTCTTTAAGGGATTTCCCTTCCCCTACAACGTTCACCTGGCATGATGTCATGCCGTACCTTCTCCACTACTGAGAAGTGAGCAGTGTGAGCACACGCACATCCATGTTCCTGCTGTCACTGCAGTCCAGAAAAAAAACGGACCGCCTGTGCCAGGGCTCGAGTCGGGGGTACACGGCGTCCCCCCACTCTTTTCACAGGGTGGACGCCGTCCCCCCTGCCAAGAAGTTGGGCCCCACAGAAATATGCTGAACTTGTCCCGGTGTAATTTTCAGACACCGGGACACGTTCAGCAGCACCTGCACTAATAGCGCGCAGAGGTTTAAGATTTACATTTAGCACTATTTTATTTCTTTTATAGAGCTACGTCTTGACGTCATGGGGTCATTTGCATATTGTCCTACTTGCTCAGTCCCCCCACTTCTTTTTATAGGACTTGTGCCCTGGCCAGGGCACAAAACAGAGCCCGATAGGGACCAGTTTCGAGGCCCCCTTTAAAAAACTGCCAGTGCTCAGTACTGGCGAGACCCGGCCCACTTAAAGCCCTAATTACACGTCACATTCTTAAAGGTGAAAGGTTGTTTCATTTCCATTTCAAAATCTTTTACTTTTCAAGTTGGATAATGTAAGCGTCTCTTGGGGCAATCTTGGAATTGTTTGAGGGTCTGTCGAAAATGACACAGGGAATGACAAGAACAGAACAGAGAAAGGTGGGTTATAGGCAGGGCCAGGGGCGCAACTAGACCAGAACTTCGGGGGATGGCAACACTCCCAGCCAGGCCTGGCCCTAGCTCGGGTTGCACACGGTGCAACAGTCTTTTTTGGCACCCCCTCCACCATTTCCTCCTTCACAATGAATTCCCTCACTACCACTCACCAACAATGCACCTCATCTCTCTATAGCACCTTTCTGACAAACATTTCATTTTTTTATAGCGCTGTTCATAGTTTACTCACACTCAGTTCTGTGATCTGCATGGTACATGTTCTTTTTAGCAGGCACATTAACCTTCTGCGCTGTGTGGGTGGCAGGAGTGCCCATGTGAGTGCACAGTGAGCGATGCGACAGTGTGAGAGTAGGGAAAGAGGAGTGACTGCAGGGTGAGTGAGGTGACCGTATGAATTTGGGTGCGGATGTAAGTGCAGAGTGGGACGCATGAATGCATGGTTAGTGATGGGCTTGTTTGAGTGAGATTACAGACTGAGCAGTGAGGGGGATAGGTGAGTGAAGTATCACATGCGTGCAGGGTGAGTAGTGTGCTTGTGTGACTGCAGAGTGAGGTACAGAGTGAACAGCACAAGTGCATTGTGGGTGCAGAGTGATCACTGTCAGTGCAGGGTGAGCGTGTGAATAGTGTGAGTGCATGGTGATCAGTGTGAGTTCATTGTGATTGCTGTGAGTGCAGGGTGAGCGTGAAAGTGAAGGGCGAGAATGAGGAGTGAGTTGTCTGAATGCAGGGTGCATTCCCAGTAACCCCGGGCGTAGTGTGCGTAGCGGGGCTACGCGGAGGTCCACGGAGTTGCAAACAAACTCCGTGGAACTCCGCTCCGCCACCCGCCTCCACCCCCCCCTATTATAACAGTAATTAAACATTAATAAAAAATAAATTTAAAACCACTTACCTGTACTGCGGCGTCCCCGGGCTGCCCTCCTCCTCTTCCTCGCCGTCTCGCTAATCCTTGTGAAAACTGTGCATGCACACGCGGCCGCGCAAGCGCATTTCTTGCGAGAAAGGAACTTTTGAAAAAGTTTGGTTACACTATAGCAGATGGTCATGTGGGGTAGACTTAGAACCTTTGCGGAAACACACCTAGAATTCGGGCTTCAGCCTGCATGGTTCTGGTGATATCAGTAGCTTGCTCATTGCCTCAGAAAATAATTAGGAACACAATCCCAAAAGCTACCGGTATCTCCTATACTTAATAACCCACGAACCAGGGGAGCCTTTAAGGGATCTATACCGGTTATCTATGGAGTTGTAACAACCCGGTTATTCTTGGGCTCTGGCTTGAGGTCTGAAGGGCTGGTGGTTACATAGGTTGCAGATTGACAAATTAATTCAAATGTACTTTTATGATTTTAAAGGAAATCGTATAAAGCTTTATTGACTTGACTTGACTTGACTATTCAGAAGACTATTACAGTCCTTGATAAAGGCCTCAGAGAAGTACAGTTGAATTGTAGTTAAAATAAAGTGTATCATAGATGGCCTTGGTCCCCGGGCCAGCTAAGGAAGACAAGCCGCCTCCCATCAGCAGCTCGATGAAGGTGTAACCACCCAGACAGCAACATATTCATACAGTTTGGGAATGTCAGAGGGTGTGACACTACTAGCCACGTGCGTGGGAAGCCCTTCATGAGAATCTTGCGACTACAAGGCCCCAACCTGGGTCAAACTGTGCTTTTGCAGGATACATCTATGTACCCAGATGCACAAGATGGTTCACTACTACTTTTGGTGTGGCCAACCAGGGGGTACTGAGACTGTGAGTACAGGTACAATCTTGACCGTATACTCAATCATATACCTTTGTATTAATGGTTCAGTTGTAAAATGCAAAAAAAGTACTGAACATCAAATAATAATAATAAATAGTCCAATATCATGTTACCAATTTTAAAATGCACCAAGGGGTTGAGTTTCAATCACATGCCAGGCTCGTGCAAGTTCGGAAGTGCTGGGGAAGGGTCAATCAGCTGTAGTGCACCTACCACTAAAAGCCAGAAGGGGCGGTGGCAGAGTCTCACAAAAGGGGGTGATTGTACAGTATTTGTCTTGGTGTATATATATATATATGGCGGGCACTACGCCTGAACAGCTATAGAGCGAATAATTTCAATAAATCACGGCACTGCAAACTTACAACATTGGAGTTGTTTGAATTTTTCTTGGAGGCATTCAAGAGGTCCGTGCCTGGTGGTCCTGTCGAGAGATTGGGAGGCCAGGAGTTGGAGTGGGATATATATATATATATATGTATATATATATATATATATATATATATATATCCAGGCTCTATCTTGGTTCCGTCTCGTGAGGAGCACTCAGGCATCGGCACAGGGCTCCAAGCACAGCCCCAGTCAAACAGTACAGGAACGCCTGCCAGTCGATCCCCCTTCACAGTCCTGACATCATTTTCTCGCCGACGCGTTTCGAAATTACTTTCTTTTTCAAAGGCTGATGATCACAGGAAGTCAGCACAGCCCAGGTAAGGTCTCAATTTATACACGATAGCGCGCCCTCTGATGAACTGATCTGTATGATACTGCGCTAAGTAGTGTGGGAGTTGCAGTCCTGGAGGGAAATTTGAATCCCTGTAAGTGCTTCAAAAGACCCTGTTGGTGCATTTCAAGCTCGCAGATGAGCCTCAGCTGACGTGCGTTCCTTTATCCAGTGCAAATGTCCGAATACGGGGCTGTTGAATACAATCCCCTGTGGCCCCCAGGTTCATGAGGTGGTGCTCCTCGGCGGCACGGGCGCCGCCAATATCTCCAGGCTCTATCTTGGTTCCGTCTCGTGAGGAGCACTCAGGCATCGGCACAGGGCTCCAAGCACAGCCCCAGTCAAACAGTACAGGAACGCCTGCCAGTCGATCCCCCTTCACAGTCCTGACATCATTTTCTCGCCGACGCGTTTCGAAATTACTTTCTTTTTCAAAGGCTGATGATCACAGGAAGTCAGCACAGCCCAGGTAAGGTCTCAATTTATACACGATAGCGCGCCCTCTGATGGGCTGATCTGTATGATACTGCGCTAAGTAGTGTGGGAGTTGCAGTCCTGGAGGGAAATTTGAATCCCTGTAAGTGCTTCAAAAGACCCTGTTGGTGCATTTCAAGCTCGCAGATGAGCCTCAGCTGACGTGCGTTCCTTTATCCAGTGCAAATGTCCCAATACGGGGCTGTTGAATACAATCCCCTGTGGCCCCCAGGTTCATGAGGTGGTGCTCCTCGGCGGCACGGGCGCCGCCAATATCTCCAGGCTCTATCTTGGTTCCGTCTCGTGAGGAGCACTCAGGCATCGGCACAGGGCTCCAAGCACAGCCCCAGTCAAACAGTACAGGAACGCCTGCCAGTCGATCCCCCTTCACAGTCCTGACATCATTTTCTCGCCGACGCGTTTCGAAATTACTTTCTTTTTCAAAGGCTGATGATCACAGGAAGTCAGCACAGCCCAGGTAAGGTCTCAATTTATACACGATAGCGCGCCCTCTGATGGGCTGATCTGTATGATACTGCGCTAAGTAGAGTGGGAGTTGCAGTCCTGGAGGGAAATTTGAATCCCTGTAAGTGTTTCAAAAGACCCTGTTGGTGCATTTCAAGCTCGCAGATGAGCCTCAGCTGACGTGCGTTCCTTTATCCAGTGCAAATGTCCCAATACGGGGCTGTTGAATACAATCCCCTGTGGCCCCCAGGTTCATGAGGTGGTGCTCTCGGCGGCACAGGCGCCGCCAATATCTCCAGGCTCTATCTTGGTTCCGTCTCGTGAGGAGCACTCAGGCATCGGCACAGGGCTCCAAGCACAGCCCCAGTCAAACAGTACAGGAACGCCTGCCAGTCGATCCCCCTTCACAGTCCTGACATCATTTTCTGCCGACGCGTTTCGAAATTACTTTCTTTTTCAAAGGCTGATGATCACAGGAAGTCAGCACAGCCCAGGTAAGGTCTCAATTTATACACGATAGCGCGCCCTCTGATGGGCTGATCTGTATGATACTGCGCTAAGTAGTGTGGGAGTTGCAGTCCTGGAGGGAAATTTGAATCCTGTAAGTGCTTCAAAAGACCCTGTTGGTGCATTTCAAGCTCGCAGATGAGCCTCAGCTGACGTGCGTTCCTTTATCCAGTGCAAATGTCCCAATACGGGGCTGTTGAATACAATCCCTGTGGCCCCCAGGTTCATGAGGTGGTGCTCCGGCGGCACGGGCGCCGCCAATATCTCCAGGCTCTATCTTGGTTCCGTCTCGTGAGGAGCACTCAGGCATCGGCACAGGGCTCCAGCACAGCCCCAGTCAAACAGTACAGGAACGCCTGCCAGTCGATCCCCTTCACAGTCCTGACATCATTTTCTCGCCGACGCGTTTCGAAATTACTTTCTTTTTCAAAGGCTGATGATCACAGGAAGTCAGCACAGCCCAGGTAAGGTCTCAACTTATACACGATAGCGCGCCCTCTGATGGGCTGATCTGTATGATACTGCTCTAAGTAGTGTGGGAGTTGCAGTCCTGGAGGGAAATTTGAATCCCTGTAAGTGCTTCAAAAGACCCTGTTGGTGCATTTCAAGCTCGCAGATGAGCCTCAGCTGACGTGCGTTCCTTTATCCAGTGCAAATGTCCCAATACGGGGCTGTTGAATACAATCCCCTGTGGCCCCCAGGTTCATGAGGTGGTGCCAAATTTCCCTCCAGGACTGATATTGGCGGCGCCCGTGCCGCCGAGGAGCACCACCTCATGAACCTGGGGGCCACAGGGGATTGTATTCAACAGCCTCGTATTGAGACATTTGCACTGGATAAAGGAACGCACGTCAGCTGAGGCTCATCTGCGAGCTTGAAATGCACCAACAGGGTCTTTTGAAGCACTTACAGGGATTCAAATTTCCTCCAGGACTGCAACTCCCACACTACTTAGCGCAGTATCATACAGATCAGCCCATCAGAGGGCGCGCTATCGTGTATAAATTGAGACCTTACCTGGGCTGTGCTGACTTCCTGTGATCATCAGCCTTGAAAAAGAAAGTTATTTCGAAACGCGTCGGCGAGAAAATGATGTCAGGACTGTGAAGGGGGATCGACTGGCAGGCGTTCCTGTACTGTTTGACTGGGGCTGTGCTTGGAGCCCTGTGCCGATGCCTGAGTGCTCCTCACGAGACGGAACCAAGATAGAGCCTGGAGATATTGGCGGCGCCCGTGCCGCCGAGGAGCACCACCTCATGAACCTGGGGGCCACAGGGATTGTATTCAACAGCCCCGTATTGGGACATTTGCACTGGATAAAGGAACGCACGTCAGCTGAGGCTCATCTGCGAGCTTGAAATGCACCAACAGGGTCTTTTGAAGCACTTACAGGGATTCAAATTTCCCTCCAGGACTGCAACTCCCACACTACTTAGCGCAGTATCATACAGATCAGCCCATCAGAGGGCGCGCTATCGTGTATAAATTGAGACCTTACCTGGGCTGTGCTGACTTCCTGTGATCATCAGCCTTTGAAAAAGAAAGTAATTTCGAAACGCGTCGGCAAGAAAATGATGTCAGGACTGTGAAGGGGATCGACTGGCAGGCGTTCCTGTACTGTTTGACTGGGGCTGTGCTTGGAGCCCTGTGCCGATGCCTGAGTGCTCCTCACGAGACGGAACCAAGATAGAGCCTGGAGATATTGGCGGCGCCCGTGCCGCCGAGGAGCACCACCTCATGAACCTGGGGACCACAGGGGATTGTATTCAACAGCCCCGTATTGGGACATTTGCACTGCGTAGGAGAGTAGGATCTGCCTCTTATGTTGCCCCCACTTTTTTTCTGATGTTTACACTGGTTTCTGGCTATAGTCTGGCTGGGACCCTGCCAATCAGGGCCCCAGCCTCTCTGTTCTCTCTAAACAATTTGGAGTGCACTCTAGGTGCACTAGTGATTGGATACTGTGGTACCTTATGAGTCCCTAGTATATGGTACCTTAGGTACCAAGGGCATAGGTACTTCACAGGCCTACCAGGGGGCTGAAGCATGTATTATGCCACCCCTGGGAAGCAGACTAAATCTGACACCACAGGCCTGCTACTGCAGCCTGGGTGAGGAAGTGCTAGCACCCCTCACTGAGATATAGGTCCCCTATATCTCTCCGGCACACACATTGAGACTTATCAGTCACCCCTAAAGCAGGCCCTATCACTCCTGAGGGCAGGGTGCTTAGTTTCCATGTGAGGGGGTGCCTCTGCCTGAGCAGGGCCCCTCTGCAGCTCTCAGAGTCCATTCTCTGGGGCTGTTTGTGGATGCGGTTAAACCATATACTTTTAAGTGCATTATATCCTCGCGGTAGAATGCTAACTTTGGAATGGCTGCATCGACACATGTCGTGTTTGGTGTCAAACACTACCCCCCCGCCAGTCCTGGCGGCGGGGGTAGCATTCCACCCTTCTAGAGGGATAGACATGTACCTACTGTGGAAACGCGGTAGAATCCTGCAGAGCCCTGGCATCACAAAATGGATGCCACCAGGCACAGACACTGGGCTGCCCTCCTGCTGATGACCAACACTCGCAGTGGAGGACGCCCAACAATAGATATCCTGTCCCAAGGGGGTGTGACCACCTCCCAGACAGGGTTTAGTGTATTGGGGCTGGGTGGGTGCACTCTTAGAGTGCTTTGAAGTCCTGCACTGGGGGATCAGAAGGCTCCTCTGTGCATACCCCAGTTCAAACCGGCTCAGGGGCTACCTGCCCCTGCTCTGGCGTGAAACTGGACAAAGGGAAGTAGGTGTAACCACCCACTCCCCTGACCCTCCCATAGGTGGGGTCATAGAGCTAGTCCCTCCCTTTCTTTTAGTATAAGAGGGGGAACCTGTGCATTGCAAACTAGATACCCCTGGACGACGCACTACAAGAAGAATCCCAGACCTTCGACGTTCCACTACCTTTGGAAGACTGAAGAAACTCCCTTGGAGTCAAGGAGTGACTCCCCTGCTTTGCAGGCACCAAAAACTACAAACGACGGTCGCAAACTACGCCGCTCCCGCCGGAGTCCGAAGTCCCTGCAGCCCAAGAAGTGGATTTCCTGACTTCTCGAAGGCCATGAGTCCCCAGCGAAGCTGAGGCCAGTGGACCCCAAGAGTGACGAGGAACCTCGACCCCTGGGTACCGTGCACTATTGTCGAGTGCAACCCCTTCACAACGTTCCACGAACTTGTTCTTTGGAACACGTGTGGTTCTAGCCTCCAGCAAGAATCCCTCCGAAGATCAGAGGCCTACCACGTCCCGAGTGACCGTGGGCCCCTGTTGAGCGAATCCTCCCGAGGCGTCTTCGCGATCCCTTGCCAGCCGGCTTGTGGGTCCCCTGAAGACTTTCCTACAGAGCCAAAGGGCTCCCCTGGTTGCTCCAGGCCTGCCCTGACTTACCCTCGCTGGGTGAGTCCCTCGGACCTTGCTGGTCTGCGCCATTGACTTTTTACACTTTCCCCAGACGTGCTGTTACCAAGGCTTGTTGGCTCCAATCGAGTCGCCGACACCGCAGTAAGCTGCAGACATCGTGGGACACGCCGAATCCAGCTCCTGGTCGTCGTCGACGCCTCCTGGACCTCTTGGCTGAAGAGTCAAGGCACCCCCGAAACACCTGAATCTTGCGACGACGGTGGGCATCCATCTTCCTTGCCCCAAGTCACTGCCAAGTGACTTTGAACACTGTCCCCTCTGCTTTCAGGTCTTCCATCTTCTGAATCCAGGCTTGGATTCCTCCGGACACTTCTCCTGTCGCCGCAAGCAGCAAGTCTTCACTGGCTCCCATTGAAAACGACGCCGCGACCCGACACCAAAGAACACCTACGCACCCGGCTCCCCTGGGTGAGGTAACTTCAGCACTACGGTGCTCCTGTGGGTGTGGGCCCTAGAACTACTTACCCTGTAAGTGACTTGCTTGTAGCTACCCTAGAAGTGCCCTAAAACTCTTATTTTCTAAGTGCGACAATTGCGCTGACTCGTACAGGGTTCGCGTCTGTGTTAGACACATCGCGTCCATCTCCCTTGTAACACTATCTAGAACCGTGTCCTTCGACTCGTACTGAGTCCGATCGGTGTTCGCCTCGAACACACAAGGGGCCTGTAACATTGAAATCTCCATTGCGCTGACTCGCACAAGGTTCGCGTCTGTGTTAGACACAGCGCGTCCATCTCCCTTGCAACTCTATCTGTAACCGCGTCCTTCGACTCGTACAAGGACCGATCGGTGTGTTCGCGTCGAACACGCAAGGGACCTTTAACATTGAAATCTCAATCGCGTCTGTTCGCATAGACTCGTACAGGACTCGCACCGGTGCCAGGACACCGCGTCCGTCCCCTGTGGGTCTCCTACAACTACCTGGGGTGGTTCTTGGGGGTCCCTCGATTCTAGATGCCCTAGACCTAGGTCTAGCCAAACTAAGATTGTGATATTCGATTGTGCTAAACTTATTTTGATAACATTTGACTTGTATATATGTTCCTGACTTCTAATCTCTTAAAGAGATTAGTAGAGAGTGTTTATTAATAAATACATATATATTTGATATATATACCTGTGTGGTGTCTTTTCATTTGGTGATTCAAGAGATTGTGTGGTAAAACAAGCTGCTTTACATTCCTTCAAGACTTAGCCTGAAGGCTGCTCTCCACAGCTACCACTAGGATAGCTTTCTATAAAGGTTGTCTTAAACCTATCTACCATAAGAGTCGAATTGTTCTGGTGCAAGGTGTCCACTTTAATTAGTGAACAGCATATACCAGGCCAACTTCTCACACACTGGATAAAGGAACGCACGTCAGCTGAGGCTCATCTGCGAGCTTGAAATGCACCAACAGGGTCTTTTGAAGCACTTACAGGGATTCAAATTTCCCTCCAGGACTGCAACTCCCACACTACTTAGCGCAGTATCATACAGATCAGCCCATCAGAGGGCGCGCTATCGTGTATAAATTGAGACCTTACCTGGGCTGTGCTGACTTCCTGTGATCATCAGCCTTTGAAAAAGAAAGTAATTTCGAAACGCGTCGGCGAGAAAATGATGTCAGGACTGTGAAGGGGGATCGACTGGCAGGCGTTCCTGTACTGTTTGACTGGGGCTGTGCTTGGAGCCCTGTGCCCTGTGCCCTGTGCCGATGCCTGAGTGCTCCTCACGAGACGGAACCAAGATAGAGCCTGGAGATATTGGCGGCGCCCGTGCCGCCGAGGAGCACCACCTCATGAACCTGGGGACCACAGGGGATTGTATTCAACAGCCCCGTATTGGGACATTTGCACTGCGTAGGAGAGTAGGATCTGCCTCTTATGTTGCCCCCACTTTTTTTCTGATGTTTACACTGGTTTCTGGCTATAGTCTGGCTGGGACCCTGCCAATCAGGGCCCCAGCCTCTCTGTTCTCTCTAAACAATTTGGAGTGCACTCTAGGTGCACTAGTGATTGGATACTGTGGTACCTTATGAGTCCCTAGTATATGGTACCTTAGGTACCAAGGGCATAGGTACTTCACAGGCCTACCAGGGGGCTGAAGCATGTATTATGCCACCCCTGGGAAGCAGACTAAATCTGACACCACAGGCCTGCTACTGCAGCCTGGGTGAGGAAGTGCTAGCACCCCTCACTGAGATATAGGTCCCCTATATCTCTCCGGCACACACATTGAGACTTATCAGTCACCCCTAAAGCAGGCCCTATCACTCCTGAGGGCAGGGTGCTTAGTTTCCATGTGAGGGAGTGCCTCTGCCTGAGCAGGGCCCCTCTGCAGCTCTCAGAGTCCATTCTCTGGGGCTGTTTGTGGATGCGGTTAAACCATATACTTTTAAGTGCATTATATCCTCGCGGTAGAATGCTAACTTTGGAATGGCTGCATCGACACATGTCGTGTTTGGTGTCAAACATCTTGGAATACTACCCCCCGCCAGTCCTGGCGGCGGGGGTAGCATTCCACCCTTCTAGAGGGATAGACATGTACCTACTGTGGAAACGCGGTAGAATCCTGCAGAGCCCTGGCATCACAAAATGGATGCCACCAGTCACAGACACTGGGCTGCCCTCCTGCTGATGACCAACACTCGCAGTGGAGGACGCCCAACAATAGATATCCTGTCCCAAAGGGGTGTGACCACCTCCCAGACAGGGTTTAGTGTATTGGGGCTGGGTGGGTGCACTCTTAGAGTGCTTTGAAGTCCTGCACTGGGGGAGCAGAAGGCTCCTCTGTGCATACCCCAGTTCAAACCGGCTCAGGGGCTACCTGCCCCTGCTCTGGCGCGAAACTGGACAAAGGGAAGTAGGTGTAACCACCCACTCCCCTGACCCTCCCATAGGTGGGGTCATAGAGCTAGTCCCTCCCTTTCTTTTAGTATAAGAGGGGGAACCTGTCCATTGCAAACTAGATACCCCTGGACGACGCTCTACAAGAAGAATCCCAGACCTTCGACGTTCCACTACCTTTGGAAGACTGAAGAATCTCCCTTGGAGTCAAGGAGTGACTCCCCTGCTTTGCAGGCACCAAAAACTACAAACAACGGTCGCAAACTACGCCGCTCCCGCCGGAGTCCGAAGTCCCTGCAGCCCAAGAAGTGGATTTCCTGACTTCTCGAAGGCCATCGTGAGTCCCCAGCGAAGCTGAGGCCAGTGGACCCCAAGAGTGACGAGGAACCGCGACCCCTGGGTACCGTGCACTATTGTCGAGTGCAACCCCTTCACAACGTTCCACGAACTTGTGCTTTGGACCACGTGTGGTCCTAGCCTCCAGCAAGAATCCCTCCGAAGATCAGAGGCCTACCACGTCCCGAGTGACCGTGGGCCCCTGTTGAGCGAATCCTCCCGCGGCGTCTTCGCGATCCCTTGCCAGCCGGCTTGTGGGTCCCCTGAAGACTTTCCTACAGAGCCAAAGGGCTCCCCTGGTTGCTCCAGGCCTGCCCTGACTTACCCTCGCTGGGTGAGTCCCTCGGCCCTTGCTGGTCTGCGCCATTGACTTTTTACACTTTCCCCGAGACGTGCTGTTACCAAGGCTTGTTGGCTCCAATCGAGTCGCCGACACCGCAGTAAGCTGCAGACATCGTGGGACACGCCGAATCCAGCTCCTGGTCGTCGTCGACGCCTCCTGGACCTCGTGCTGAAGAGTCAAGGCACCCCCGAACGACCTGAATCTTGCGACGACGGTGGGCATCCATCTTCCTTGCCCCGAGTCACTGCCAAGTGACTTTGAACACTGTCCCCTCTGCTTTCAGGTCTTCCATCTTCTGAATCCAGGCTTGGATTCCTCCGGACACTTCTCCTGTCGCCGCAAGCAGCAAGTCTTCACTGGCTCCCATTGAAAACGACGCCGCGACCCGACACCAAAGAACACCTACGCACCCGGCTCCCCTGGGTGAGGTAACTTCAGCACTACGGTGCTCCTGTGGGTGTGGGCCCTAGAACTACTTACCCTGTAAGTGACTTGCTTGTAGCTACCCTAGAAGTGCCCTAAAACTCTTATTTTCTAAGTGCGACAATTGCGCTGACTCGTACAGGGTTCGCGTCTGTGTTAGACACATCGCGTCCATCTCCCTTGTAACACTATCTAGAACCGTGTCCTTCGACTCGTACTGAGTCCGATCGGTGTTCGCCTCGAACACACAAGGGGCCTGTAACATTGAAATCTCCATTGCGCTGACTCGCACAAGGTTCGCGTCTGTGTTAGACACAGCGCGTCCATCTCCCTTGCAACTCTATCTGTAACCGCGTCCTTCGACTCGTACAAGGACCGATCGGTGTGTTCGCGTCGAACACGCAAGGGACCTTTAACATTGAAATCTCAATCGCGTCTGTTCGCATAGACTCGTACAGGACTCGCACCGGTGCCAGGACACCGCGTCCGTCCCCTGTGGGTCTCCTACAACTACCTGGGGTGGTTCTTGGGGGTCCCTCGATTCTAGATGCCCTAGACCTAGGTCTAGCCAAACTAAGATTGTGATATTCGATTGTGCTAAACTTATTTTGATAACATTTGACTTGTATATATGTTCCTGACTTCTAATCTCATAAAGAGATTAGTAGAGAGTGTTTATTAATAAATACATATATATTTGATATATATACCTGTGTGGTGTCTTTTCATTTGGTGATTCAAGAGATTGTGTGGTAAAACAAGCTGCTTTACATTCCTTCAAGACTTAGCCTGAAGGCTGCTCTCCACAGCTACCACTAGGATAGCTTTCTATAAAGGTTGTCTTAAACCTATCTACCATAAGAGTCGAATTGTTCTGGTGCAAGGTGTCCACTTTAATTAGTGAACAGCATATACCAGGCCAACTTCTCACACACTGGATAAAGGAACGCACGTCAGCTGAGGCTCATCTGCGAGCTTGAAATGCACCAACAGGGTCTTTTGAAGCACTTACAGGGATTCAAATTTCCCTCCAGGACTGCAACTCCCACACTACTTAGCGCAGTATCATACAGATCAGCCCATCAGAGGGCGCGCTATCGTGTATAAATTGAGACCTTACCTGGGCTGTGCTGACTTCCTGTGATCATCAGCCTTTGAAAAAGAAAGTAATTTCGAAACGCGTCGGCGGGAAAATGATGTCAGGACTGTGAAGGGGGATCGACTGGCAGGCGTTCCTGTACTGTTTGACTGGGGCTGTGCTTGGAGCCCTGTGCCGATGCCTGAGTGCTCCTCACGAGACGGAACCAAGATAGAGCCTGGGGATATATATATATATATATATATATATATATATATATATATATATATATATATATATATATATATATATATATATATATTATCTACTGGCGGTCGCCAGTAGATAGTTATAGTTAGGACCTATTATCCATAGGAAATCCGCGACATTCTATTTGAAATAACGTTGGCGCCGGTTGACGAATCTTCGCGAAAGTTTCCAACTTGTTGGGGCGCTCCGGTCCGCTCCTATCCTGAAAGTCTCGGGGTGATACGTCAAGCGGGGGCCGAGAAAAAAGGGGGGTCTCAAAACGCGTTTTCCCCATTCATTTTTCCATAGGAACCTTTAGTCGCAGCTACAGCCCGAACTGCTGAACGGAATTACACCAAATTTGGCAAAGAGGTAGCCCTTGGTTCAGTGTCGTGCCTTTTGCTTAAATGGTGTAAATCCGTTCAGTAGTTCCTGAGAAAATCAAAAGTAAAGTCACATATATATCTATGGGCGCGTAGGGTCCGCGTACCCTCCCGATCACGAGCTGTATGCTAATTGGCTGTCAAGTGGCTGTCAACACTCCAAATCAGGAAGTGTTGGCAGCCATTTTGTCCCTCGGTACCGAGGGACAGAAACAAGTGCGCAAGCGCAAAAGGGGACAGGGTAGAAACACCCTGACCCCCTAGGTCTGCTCAGGGGTCCCACAAGGACCCCTGGGCAGAAAAAGCATTTATTTTTTAAAAATCGGCGGGATGCGCTTAGGGTGCGCGGATCCCGCCGAAAAAAAAAAAAAAACAAGTGCGCAAAACGCACAAAGGGGCAGGGTAGAAACTCCCTGACCCCTAGGTCTGCTCAGGGGTCCCACAAGGACCCCTGGGCAGAAAAAGCATTTAAAAAAAAATCGGCGGGATGCGCCAAAAAAACAAAACGAAGCGCGGTCTCCCGCGCTCGTTGTTAATTGGCCCCGGGTGGGCCAAGTCCTGGGGGCATGGGGGGTATTTATAATATGTGGGGGGCCTCTAAGGCCCCCAAGCCCCGGGGACCGCCACCCCCGGGGCTTTAAAAATAAATGGTGCGGGAGGGCTCTTGGTCCTCCCGCAGCCCCGGGACCGCCACCTCCCCGGGGCTTCTTTAATTATTTAATTATAAATTTACCTGTGTGGGGGGCTCGAGCCCCCCACACGCCCCGGGACCGCCACCTCCCGGGGCACTAAAAATGTCAATATGGGGGTCCATTACGGACCCCAGAGCCCCGGGGGCCACCACCTCCCCGGGGCTTTGTCAATGGAGGGAGGGGGGCCGCGCGGCCCCCCTCCTGGAGCCTGTAATGGCCCTGGGGACCACCACCCCCCAGGGCCGGCTCCTGCAGTGTCCCGGGGTGCCTACCCCCGGGACACTGTAGTTTGCTATGACAGGACGGGAGCCTCGCGGCTCCCGTCCTGTCATAGCAAACTGCTTTGGATATTGGAAGCGAGAGCAGGAAACCTGCTCTCGCTTCCAATATCCAAAGCAAATTGCTTTTCCACACGGGGAGCTGCATGTTAGCAGCTCCCCATGTGGAAAAGCAATGCCGGCTCCCAAGGGACGCGGGGAGCCGGCGGGACTGTGGGGGGATTGGGGACCCCCCCACAGTCCCCAACGAAGAGGGCCAGCCCCGGGGGATGGGGTCCCCGGGGCAAGTAGTGGCCCCCCTCCCCAAAAATAATAATTAAAAAAAATAAAAATAAAGGCCTGCCCCGGGGGATGGGGTCCCCGGGGCAAAAGGAGGCCTGAGGAGTGGGGCCACGCAGCCCCCCTCCTTAAAAATGTATTTAAAAGTGTGGCCATGCCCCGGGGGATGGGGTCCCCGGGGCCGGATTCGGCCATGGGAGGGGGCCACGCGGCCCCCTTCCCGTTTAATGAAAAAAAAGGGATAAGGCCCTGGGGGAGGGGGTCCCCAGGGCCCAAAAATAGGAAAAAGTAAGGGGGGCCACACAGCCCCCTTGGGGAGAAAAAAAAAAACGATCGGGCCGCAGGCCCCGCCCCTTCCTTTACCACTCTGCTAACGCGCCCCTGGCGCGTTTGCAGATGGGGAACGAATTCCCCTTCAATACTGGGGGTCCCTGGGGCCAACTAGCCCACCAGGAACCTCCAGTATGCGCCAGGGGCTGCGTTGCAGAGAGGTGTACAGAGGCCACGCCCCTTTTACACCTCTCTGCAACGCAGCTCTGTGGCGCTTTTGGAGGTACATGGTGAGCTAGTTGGCCCCCAGGGACCCTCAGTATTCAAGGGGACTTAATCCCCCAACTTAAAACGCGCCATGGGGCGCGTTTGCACAGTGGTGAAGGGAGGGCGGGGCTTCAGGTGACATGTGTGCAAACAGGCCCCGTGGCGCGTTTTAAGATGGGGAATTAAATCCCCTTCAATCCTGAGGGTCCCTGGGGCCAACTAGCCCACCAGGTACCTCCAGTAAGCGCCACGGAGCTGCGTTGCAGAGTGTTGTAAAAAGGGCGTGGCCTCTGAACACCTCTCTGCAAAGCAGCTGTCTGGGGCATACTAGAGGTATCTGGTGGGCTAGTTGGCCCCTAGGGACCCTCGGGATTGAGAAGGAATTAATTTTCCAACTTAAAACGCGCCACTGGGTGTGTTTGCAGACATGTCACCTCAGGCCCCACCCCCTTCCTTCACCATTGTGCAAATATTCCTCTAAAATCAGCCGAACTACGAATTCCGATTTACTCACCTGTTATCAGGAGAGACCTCAGTGCTGCATCTTTCAGCCCAGTACTGATCCTGAAAAGTAATTCTAACCGTACTTACCAGTAACTTGAAATTCCTTCCATAGGCTAACATTGACTGGTTTCACTTGGAAATTCTTCTAAGTGTGCAGTTTTGGAACTTTATAATATTCCTCTAAAATCAGCCGAAATACGAATTCCGATTTACTCACCTGTTATCAGGAGAGACCTCAGTGCTGCATCTTTCAGCCCAGTACTGATCCTGAAAAGTAATTTTAACCGTACTTACCAGCAACTTGAATTTCCTTCCATAGGCTAACATTGACTGGTTTCACTTGGAAATTCTTCTAAGTGTGGAGTTTTGGAACTTTATAATATTCCTCTAAAATCAACCGAACTACGAATTCCGATTTGCTCACCTGTTATCAGGAGAGAACCCAGTGCTGCATCTTAACTTATATTTCCTTCCATAGGAATCCATTGTCTGGTTTTCAGCAGAAAAGTTTCAAAGTGTCGATTTTCACAAACTACAAATATTCCTTAAAAATCGCCTGTATGACTTAAACGCATTCTTTCAACTGTTTACAGGAGATGCACCAGTGCTGGATCCAGGATCCAACACTGAGTAAGAAAAAGTAACGATAACACTACTTACCTGCTAAGTGAATTTCCTCCCATAGGATAACATTGGTGATTCTATGTGAAAAAGTTTCTAAGTGTCAACTTTTAAAATACAATAATATTCCTTAAAAATCACTACTGTAACCAAAACGCTTTTACTCAACTGTTTACAGGAGATGTCCCAGGACTGAATCTAGGATCCAGTCCTGTGGTTAGAAAAGTAATCCATAAAGTAACTAATTGCATTTAACTAGAAATTCACATTGAGCTCAATGTTGCATTGTGTTTGAAATTGTGTTGCCCATTGCAACAACTGTAACTACTGTACTTAAAAGTCTATTGCCTATTTGCAAAGTATTTAAACTAAAGTAATTCATTCCGAGAAAGTATATTTTGTAATGTAATGTATAATGTAATTACAATGTAATTTAAAAAATAAAATATCTAAAAATAAATAGTTTAAAAAAATGTAGTAAATCAGTATCAAAAAAATAAATATAACAATTAATTCATTTAAAAATTGTCATTTACAAAACCTTTGAAATTCACTGAAAAAAACCATAGGTTTCAGACATGTTATAGTTAGGAATTAGCATTTAAAAAACCTTTGAAATTCACTTAAAAACCATAGGTTTCAGGCTTGTTATAGTTAGGAATTAGCATTTTAAAAACCTTTGAAATTCACTGAAAAAACCATAGGTTTCAGGCCTGTTATAGTTAGGGTTTAGCATTTAAAAAACCTTTGAAATTCACTGAAAAAACCATAGGTTTTAGGGAAAGTTATAGTTAGTTGGACATTGCACTCGTACAAAACCCGTGAAATTCCCCCGTTATAGTTAGTTCAGCTAACTATAACTCGCGCCCGCAATGCACTGCTGATGACGTCACATATTACATCACTCATGACATGGTCAGTGACATCACTGATGACATCACTGATGACATCTCAAATGACATCACTGATGACATCATCCATGTGAGAATTTAATGCATCTTCTCACACCCTAATATAACTTTTGATACACCCACTCTAAATTACAGACTGCCATTCTCAAAACCATACACACTCCAATACCAATAAGTACATACCCACTCACTGATTCTTAGGTCTACACACACACATCTACTCACTCACCCGTACAGTCACTCATACTTACAGTCACTCAGTACAGGACTATCATATGCACTCATACACCTATATAAACACTCACACAACGCAACTCATCCATAGAGGTACTCACACACCTAGTCAGTCATGCAAATAATTAATCACACTCCAATTTACTCACCTATACAGTTATACACACCAGCTCACTTATTCATAAAAATACTAGCACATTCTTACGCTCCTATGCAATCACTGATGCAAGCACACACTCATCCATATAGCCACTCTCACAATCACACACTCTCACTTATAGCCATTTATATACTCCAACACACATATATACTGCCTTTCACATATGTAGTTACTCACACATGTACCACTGAGATATACATTCAATCACTAACACACCCATACACACACTCACCCACCCATACAGTCCATCACAGACGCACTGTTGAAACCATGCACCCAGTGAATCACCCACTCACACATCTATGCACAGAGTCACACACACCCCACCCACACAAACACTGAGGCACCCATATAGATACCCAGAGAACCAATCCATAACCCATATAGACACTCATTTAGCTAGTCAGAAACCCATGCAGCTGCTTACACAACAACAGACAGATGGATACAGACATTCACACAGTTTAGTCACTCACCCATGCATCCAGTAAGATACATTTAATCACTCACTTATAGACTCAGTCACGCACCTACTAAATCATCCATTCAGACGCTTATACACCCACTCATTCTTCAATACCCCTTTCCCTATATATATTAAACATATTTAAACTTTACAGAAACACACAGTCACTGGATGATGTCAGTGATGTCATCAGTGATGTCACTGACCATGTCATGAGTGATGTAATATGTGACGTCATCAGCAGTGCATTGCGGGGGCGCGAGTTATAGTTAGCTGAACTAACTATAATGGGGGAATTTCACGGGTTTTGTACGAGTGCAATGTCCAACTAACTATAACTTTCCCTAAAACCTATGGTTTTTTCAGTGAATTTCAAAGGTTTTTTAAATGCTAAACCCTAACTATAACATGTCTGAAACCTATGTTTTTTTTCAGTGAATATATATATATATATATAGTCTGCTTCTAGCTGAGATGCAATGGGCATCAGTGGGAAGGGGTATTTTGGGGTAACGATTTTAGGTAACGATTTTAGATCGTGTACAACAAGAATGAATTATACCCATTTGGTTTACAATTCTCATATTTACTTTTTTGGCTCTGGGGGCGAAATGGATTGCCCAGAAGCACATACTTATCGACTATATGCAGGACCATGGTTGGGACTCAATTCTCCAGACTCTGAAATGAGCAGTTTAGACACCAGAGTCCATTATAATGTCCCACAATTACGCCCCAGCAGCCTGGGGCATTCTAGCTGCTCGCTCTGGAGCTCCTATCCACACAAATGTATTTCCTTTGTCCAAAGACACAAGACTCTCATCCAAGATAATGCTCCAATCCAGGGATATAGGACTCTTTGTTTCACACTAAACAGGGGCGGCTCCCCCGCTAAGGCGGAGGAGCATCGCCCCACTGCTCTGAGACCAGGAGAAATAAAAAATAAAATGATAATAACCCTGTTATTATCATTTTGTTTTTCAGTACGGGGCTAGGTTAGGGCGGGGCGGGGCTGGGGTCACAAGGGGGAGGAGCGGTTTTCACTCCTTAAGTGTGCATGCCTGTTTGGCCTGCACTCTTGGGCCAGCCACACAGTCATGCGCAATTTGCATGTTCCCCACCAAGCTGCATTACACAGCCTGGTAAGGAACATGCCCAGGCTCCCATTCCCCATCCGAGCATCGAACCACGGCGCTCTGACCAATCACACACTCTATTGCAGCGTTGTGATTGGCTTAGGGATGGGAGCCTGTGTGCTTCCTGCTGCTGCCGAAGCTGAGGAGAAAGCGGCGTGGGAAGGGACCGAAGCGGAGGAGAGACGGCGGCTGGCAAAAGGTAAGTGTTTGTTTTTTTTTTGTCTTTTTGTCTGTCCGTTGTCCACCCCTGCCCCATCACCCCCGTTCCCTGCCAGCTGCCACTGACACTAAAGAACACAGAGTTGTGAGTCAAATAACGATGGCCACGCCCACCAGCCTGCCCATGTATTACCTACTTTTCACAGGGAGTTTCTTAATGGGGTCCGGCTGTACCCCACTTTTCTCACACTACTGCTCATCTGTATCTACTATTGACTTTTAAAAAACTCATTTAGCATTTTTGTTTCATTCACTCTTTTGGACGCTGCTCCACGTCCTTACTCCCCTTTCTGTGATAACATATATTGCCCCAGCCATGTGGAAAAAAAAGCAGACATGATTCACATATGTAACATGCATTAGCAAATCCGTTAGGTCTGATTGTTGCAAGGTTTTTTTGTAATTTTTTTTTAATTGCACATTTATGTCACAAAAAAGAAAACATGTAGCCACCTAAAGGTGGCAGCCATGTGCTTGCAATGACAAGCGTAAGTTAAAAGAAATTGCATATCATGTGTAGAACACTAACGGCACTTGCAAGCACGCAGGTGTAGTTAATAAAAACACGTTATTTTACATTTTTTATGCACATCACAGTAAAATATGATATCTACCGGCACAAGGAAATGGCACTTCTGACATTGAATTTATGAGGAAAAAATGCCATCCCTTACAGTGCAAGAGAGTAAATGACTGAAGTGGGTTGATCTGTTGCCCCCGACTTTATGCTGTGGTGGGAACGAGCAACATTTGGATACATTTTGAACAAACCAGTGGATGAAGATGGCTGACCAAAAGCTTCTCTGTGTATTTATATAATCTAGGGATGTGGGAAATTCACATAATACTCTTCAAAATAATTATGCAAAATATCAGCAAAATTAAGTGTAATTATGCAAAATGAAAAACCATCGATTAGAACTATATTTTTTGCGTAAATGAGTTCTCACGTCAATTTATTATGCAAAGATGTATTTCTTACCAAAAAATAGTGCGGAAAAACAGTGCTGTAAACAACAGCCACTTGTACGCTGGACGTTCATGTTGCTAGTGCTCACTGTAATTTTTTTGCCATGAACGGCATGTAATTGTGGGGTAATGGCATAATTTCTGGAATTTTGTGTAACAACCGTAATGCGATAATCCTGGAATTACGATGGTATGATTTATATTTTGTTTGGGCCTAATATAAACATGCATTTTATATTTATGACTTTTAAAATTAAATGTGGCTGGTAAAACAGCTAAAGATCTCTCTGGGAAACATCTAAAAAGGGAAATAGTAACATCCCATTGTGTTATTGACCAATTTCCATTTTGAGTTACCCAAACATTCACTTGTGGACGAGTCCTCTCTTAAGAGTGAACCAAGGTAAGTAGAGAATGAGAGGATCCTAGCACATCATCAAGAAGGATTCAAGGCTAAAGATAAATCATGTGATTCATCAATGAATGTATACTTGTTGCTATCAAGGATACTACAAGCCAATGATGAAACAAACATTGGTAAAATCAGTAGGATTTTCGCTTTATCAACACTTGTTTTGTCATCTTGCATGTACAACTTTATTGCTGGGGGAGCTGCTGGGCTGCCGTAATAAAAAAAATTGGATAATAGAAAAAAAAGTTTTTTTGGTCACTGGCACTAAAAGGGCATACTTAATGTGTGGATATGCTCCTTGGAAAGAGCAGAACGCCTAGGGGTGTAGCTTAGGGAGTGAAATTGGGGGTGTGAGCCTGCGATTTCAGCATGTTGCAATGCAAACAACAGTGCTGATGAAAATTTGTTGTGCGCTGACAACATGATGCAAGCACAATGAAAAATGGCTGGCTTTTCAGGACAGAGCTTCAGTCATCCTGTTATTTACGCAAAGGGGACACAACGTTGCAAGAATAGCACAACCACTCATACAATTTCAGACAAAGTCAGATCTACTAAAGTAGCATAATATGGTTTTGCCTAAAGCCCTAGGGACAAATGAAACCAGACACAAACAATGGGCAAGCGGAATATCACATCATTCCCAGCCCTAACGTTTAATTGCCATAATATTGCACATTTTGTACACATTTTGAACGATTTACATCACAGAGGATTTGTACTGGAAGGTTTAACTTAGGTACAAATTTCACACAAAAAACAAAGGCTTGGCTTTGCACAAAAGCTCAATGTTTAACGTTGCAAAAAATATTTTTAGTGCATCTAATGACTCTTTGTAAATATGGCTCTTCACTATCTTTCCTGCCCCCACAATGTAATGGTGCAGATTCCACTTCACTGCTGTGCTGCATTTAGTAAATCTGAGGGTGTAGTGAGGGGAGATGGGCTACTTCTAAAGTTAGGAGGGTAAAGGCGTGGGGAGAATTAGTGGAGGAAAAGTGATATTTTGAGCAGCAGTGTTCAAGCCTTTCAAATCTATTTAAGCATTTGAGTATCTGTAGGTTGGACAAAAAATAGGTAACTCACCACCAATTACAAAGCAGGAGTAAAGGATGGGGGAAATCAGACAGCTGCATCCTTGCCTCCACTCACGCCACTACCTTTTGCCAACAAAACCGCCCAGTAAATCACAATTCATTGGCAATATTCTCCAACACTTTTTCACTTCGCTGGTGGGAAGATGGTGCTGTGGGCGCAGGGAAACCCATACATTTTACACCCCAAAATATTACTTCAATGAGTGTGCATGGGTTGATGAATCAGGGACAGTGTTAAACCTCAATTTCATGAGACAATATTTCCCAGAGATAAGGCACTCAACAATATCTCAAAAATAAAATCAATTAAGTAAGGGCCCACTCTATGATTGAATTCCCAAATGAGCAGAAAAATCGATAGAGAAACGGACAACTCCCAAGTAGCATTCAGAAAAGCTCAGAAAAGTTCTGGCTCACCCCAAAATCAGGGTTTTGTATACTTTTCTGCATAGAAGATCATCACATTCAGCAAACTTATCATGGTGTGAGCAAAAGAACTCAATTCTTAGCAAATCAGAGCACAGCTTTATGAAACGTCATATTGCCCTAGCACCTAAACACCATCCCACTATATGAATATCGATTCAGCCCACTCTATGCTAATGTCATCCAGAAGTGGCAGGACAAACTAGTTACATGAACAACAGCAAACTGTTATGAATGGATGGGGCACAGTGAGCTAACAGAAGGTCCTTAGTAAAAGAAACATTACTGTGCTCATGCTGAACACTTTTCATTGAAAACAGCAAAAGCAATGTCAATGGAAATAAACAAACAATTCTCTGCTTAACTGCATGCTACAGAAATAATGAACAGTGAAATGTGCAGGGGAAGACATTCATTTTGAACAAGAAGGCATCTGGGTCTAAATTGAGGCCTAGTTAATATAAGGGAGGAAAACACATTTCTACAAGTCATAGGAAGTTTGTTTCAAGTGCAATAGCATCACGTCAGAGTGTACATATACAATTAAAAATAAATCCATGATCTGCATGTTGTTAATAATGGACAAATATATAAAATGCACAAAACTCTAACAACCTCTCCCTAGAATAATCACTAAAAGCCACAATTATTTTAACAGTTATAATACAGTCTGCATTACTTTCTGCTTCTTTCTATGTGATTCTTCCAATAGCTTCAGTTGAATATAGAGTCGATCTTTGACATCCTCCATCTCAGTGTCATCTTTTTTCCTCTTAATTGAACCTCTTTTCTCCCTATACCCACAATTTAGAAACCGTATCTAAAAGAATTTGAACAAGAGAAACAAGACAATTGAACAAATTAGCACAATAATTACAGGGGTTAATAGCGCCCTAAATATACCACCACCCAAATAACTATCAATCCATTTGCTAACCTTGCTAAACCCCTTTCTTGTCTCACTAATCCAGGAACCTACTGTTTCCCACGAGGCATGCTTTTCTAAAATTTGGATCCCATGAGAAGTGTTAGTAGTATTATTTACAAAAGCATTAAAAGCCCAACTGTTATCGGGAATTAAGGTACAGCTCTCTCTCACTTTCAAAACCCTATAGTTTCCACCTTCCTTTGTGAGAAGAATATCTAGCGCTAAGCAGTTTTGCATAATCATTGCATGCATTGCAATTATCTCAGAGTTTATTTGGGTTAGGGCTTCATCAGTGTTAGAAGCAAGCCAGTCAAAAAGCTTAGATAATCTACTCATTTTCACATCATTCATAGCCACACCTATTGAAAGAACCGTAGCTCCTAATATATCTATTAATATCTGCCCAAAACCATGCTTCACTCTCTTCAAACCAACAGCATAATTCACTCCATTGACATAAACTCTAGGAAACACTAAAGCCAAATAACTAGAACCCCCCAATGATGAGGCAGGTTGAAATAAGGAGTCTTACCACACACATAAATTCCTCTCACAATTGGTTCTTCACCACCCCCAAAATCACCCCAGACAACATACCTTCTTCCACACTTACTTGCTCATACAAACTATATTGGCCTAACTCCTGTAGGTTCAAGACACACCACACACAATTCACTTTTTCTTTCATGCTCCATTCTCAGTCTTGGATGCAAATTCGAAAACCTAAATTCTTCCTCAGCCATAATCTACTCTCTGATTCTCCTCTCATCCTTCCAATCTCTCAAAATGTCCACTCTACTCTCACTTTATATATTCCTTGAAAAATTCACGTTCATCTTCATTTAAACTATATACATACTCCTGTTTAGTCAGTTTAGCATTATGGTTAGTGTGTCCAATTGTATTTAAATATTTACCATATGTTATCTTTCTCTCAATTTCTTCAGAAATAGGAAGAGTCTCCAGCAAAACATTGAAATCCGACAGGTATGGTAATAGAAACTCCTGTGTATTAAATATACTAACAAACATGTTAAATGACAGTCCCTAAGAAACAGGAAGCTGTAAGTAGGTTGCACCTTCACATGCAGAAGAAGGGAGAAAAGTGCACACCATAAAACTTTTAACCCCCATGGTGTCAATATATTTACCCAACATTTTTATACAAGTATTATCAATAAAACTAATAACTCAACTTTTCTTTGTATCTGCATATTATTAACTGTATCATGGGCTGTGGTTAGTTCAACCTTTGTGGAGTCATATCCTATCGGAGAAATGAGGCACAACAATAAGGCAACTAAGGCTATCAGTATCTACATCAATAAGACCATGCAAACAATTTCTCTGCATCTGCTCTATGCCATTTCTATTTCAAAAATAAATACTAATTTAGAATTCAAAAATCACTCTTAAAAGAATCTTTTTAAAAAAAAAATGAAAAAGAAATCTTCTTTTCTTCTTCTTTTTCAAAATGATAATAAAAAAAATAAAAATTCAGCCCCAAAGTCAAAACTTTTTTCTCAGTTCAATGTCTCAACTTTGCTTCATCGGGATACATCTACTGGGCTCAGATCTTTAAATTCGCAATTTCAGGAACATTTGCACTTGCAACAGTTCAAGCTGACTCGTCTTCTTCCAGATGATTTTCAAAAAGGAATTGGCGACGGTTTATTGGACTGCAGATTTCTCAATCAACCAATCAGGGAATTGTAAGCGCGCTACTCACCCGTGAGGGTCTCAAGGCGCTGTGAGGGTCTCAAGGCCTGTATCTGGCTCTTCTTTATCTTTTTTCAGATGCAGGCGTAAAGTATGCCCTCTCAGGTGAAGCATACTTTCTATTTGGAAATCTCTTGCTTGCTGGTCTTTTCGAAACAGGAGATTCACTCTCAATGTTCTCTGAATCAATTCAAACAAGGTAGGGTAGGCCTCAACCCATTTAGAGACCAAGCAGACAATCACAAGAATATATTTAAGGCCATTGTAAACTGGCATGTCAATGAAGTCTGCTTGGAGTCTTGAAAATGGGCCCTCTAATTTGCCAATATGACTCATAGGTAGGACAGTCCTTTTTACTTGATTATTTCTCTGACAAATTATGCATCTCTTGATAATCTCAGTGGGGTAACCCAATAATGTGCAGAACCTGGGGATAGGGACGTTATATGAACTGTGGTTCTGCCACCTTAAAACATTTCCTTTTTATGTCCCCCTAAGGATGGGACTATCAACAAATGAGTGAATGAATTAGTAGCACAACACTGAGACAGAAAGACAATCAATTTGAAAAAGTATATAGATGTATTGAAAAAATCATGTATTTAAGGAAATAACATGACAAGACACATATCCAACATACACAACAAACATAGGTGATTATCTACAATAGTGACATACAAAAGTGATAGATTGTGACTGTACACATCACGACACTACAAAATTTACATAAAAAACATGGAACATCAATTTATCTTTTCAATAGCGTTGTATTCCTAGCAACAAAAAACCCTAGCAAGACCTCCTTTATTGTATGGGTCTTGTTGGGCAACAATGCTAGATTATGAACGTCGACGTTTCGACCCCTAATTATGTGTGCGTATCAGTGAAATCAGTGTGGGGTCTTCTTCAGGACAGAGAAACAGTTGTGTATGGCCTGTTCAGAAAGAGAAATAGGTCTATTTTAGAAAACAGTGTGCGTGTGAAAAATATTAAAAAGTGAAGCCAAGAGAATGAGCTCACCTTCTGAAGTGACTCAGGAAGCTCAATTGAATGGACAGCTTATTTGGTCAAGGAGCCCGCCGGGCTACCCAGGATTTCAAAATGTGCTGGAGGTGAAGAGATCTTCCTTCTATCATAAATCATGAGGACCTATTAGTGATTGAGTACATAAATAGGTCCAGAAAGATAAAGATAATTGAGGCCAGGATCCTACCTGTAGTGCCAAGTGTCTCATGGATTCAATAAAGTTTTCAGTATTCAAGAAGTATCAGGGGCACACCTGCTCCCCGTAAATCTGTATTCAAGACATAATTCAATGTAAAGAACTGTTAGGGTTAAATCCCTGCGTTACCAACCCACCACCATGTAAATTCATGGGTTGTGAAGGGTTAAAATCACTCACCTCTGGTGTAACACGCTCGGAGAGCGGTAAAGGCTAATTGTGCCTACAATGTTGAATTCATCACAAGTCACCCAGACATGGTCGATGCCAGTGTCTGTGTATAACTGACAACTTCAAGGTTAATTATTCCAATCCTGCATGAACATGAGAAATTAAATGAAATGTATTCAATTAATTAAGCTGAATACATGGAGTGTTGCAACCATACCACTCCGGTATCTGTGTGCTAAAAATTCCCAAAGTCTAGTGATGAAAACTTACCTCCGGCGTCTGCGCTCGGAGTCCATAGAGAAAGCATGCTGCCTGTTGCGTCTTCACATAGAAATAGACATCTTAGCGTTACCGGCATCCGCGTGCACGCAGGCACGTACGGAATGCGGAGCCTGTACGCATTGTCAAGGAAACAGACGCAGGCTACTGAAGTATGCAGATGGCCGAGCTGACAATTCTAGCATCTCCACAATAACTTTAGAAGCCTGATGGTAGGAGAAGGACCGCCGATTGAGCCATTATTGCTGTCTAGTGATCCCACGCGTAGCGCCATGATTAATTACAAACCTACCCTATCAAATAGTGAGGATAATAGTTAAACCTCACTTCGTCTGTGAGACATAATTGTGAGCTAGATCTGTAAAATCACTTCAGAAGGTGAGCTCATTCTCTTGGCTTCACTTTTTAATATTTTTCACATGCACACTGTTTTCTAAAATAGACCTATTTCTCTTTCTGAACATGCCATACACAACTGTTTCTTTGTCCTGAAGAAGACCCCACAGTGATGTCATTGATATGCACACATAATTAGGGGTCGAAATGTCGATGTTCATAATCTAGCATTGTTGCCCAAAAAGACCCATACAATAAAGGAGGTCTTGCTAGGGTTTTTTGTTGTTAGGAATACAACGCTATTGAAAAGATAAATTGATGTTCCATGTTTTTTATGTAAATTTTGTAGTGTCGTGATGTGTACAGTCACAATCTATCACTTTTGTATGTCACTATTGTAGATAATCACCTATGTTTGTTGTGTGTGTTGGATATGTGTCTTGTCATGTTATTTCCTTAAATACATGATTTTTTCAATACATCTATATACTTTTTCAAATTGATTGTCTTTCTGTCTCAGTGTTGTGCTACTAATTCATTCACTCATTTGTTGATAGTCCCATCCTTAGGGGGACATAAAAAGGAAATGTTTTAAGGTGGCAGAACCACTGTTCATATAAATTATGCATCTCTGACACAAATGTTTTGCAACATTTCTGAACTTTGCATTAAACCAGTACTTTCTAAAAGCCCTGGTCATCGAATTCCTCCCTACATGGCTCTGGCCGTTCAAATAGCAGGCCATTGAACACAACGTGTTATCAGAAAGTCCATATATATACTCAGGAAGCACTCAAATATCCTGATTAATTATTTAGCATCCTGCTCTCTCTCACTTCGTGTCACTCATCCTCTGGTACCTCCTTCTGGAGTTCCCTCAGTTCCTTCAAATAAGTCTGTACTGGGTTCAACAAGAAACAATTTA
The DNA here is from genome assembly GCA_963921515.1 of Calotriton arnoldi. NCBI lineage: Eukaryota > Metazoa > Chordata > Amphibia > Caudata > Salamandridae > Calotriton > Calotriton arnoldi. The sequence continues at coordinate 1,117,719 of CAWUFW010005802.1, read as the reverse complement.
CATTCTTTACAATTTTGATCAGAATTTTTTCGTTTGATTCATTTTGATCTGTTTCTTGCATTTCAATCTGGTCATTTAATTTCAGAGTTTTATTCTTAAGTGCACAGTATTCGCCATCTGGTCAGTTTAGCAAGTTGTTGCTAGCTTTATGGGCAGCACACGTGATAACCACAATTATCTTTTAGCTGCTGTATTGTTTCCAGCAAATCAAGAATATAGGAACCATTTCTGATTGGAGTACCAGAGTGTAGGGAAGTGCCCTTTTTGTGTGGTCCCCCCGCCCCTCTTTTTGCTGAAATACTGATGGTTATGACTCTGACAGTGCACTGGGTGCTGCTGTCCAGAACCCAGGGCCAGTGCTCTCTCCCCAAAACTGATACATGTTAATTGGTAATCCCGTTTGGCAAGGAATTTAAACCCCTTATAAGTCCCTGGTAAATGGTACCTAGGGCATGGGAGTTAAAGGGATCACCAGGGCCTGAAGCACTGTTTGTGCCACCCTGAGTGACCCCAGTAAACCAATGGCAACAGCCCTGCCGTTGCAGACTGCAGGAGCAGTGCAAACTGCTCGGACACAACTTTGCCCTCACCATGTAAGCCAAGGTAAAAGCACTATTTTTAATGTTTGTTAGTCACCCCTAAGGAGTGCTTTCTGAGCCCAGGATTCAGGGTGCATTATATTAAGGGTGAGGACATATAAGTTCAAGCTTATATGTCCCTATATTAGCCTTTTCCATTAAGGGCTACTACAAGTGATCAGCAGTCCATAGAATAACATGGGTTGGCACCAGGGCACCCCGAGGCTGCCAGCTTCATTATGGTACTGCTAAAATAGGTCATGTTTGGTAACAAAAACTTGCCTCCTCACCCCTGACATGATTCTCATGCCAGAGACGATGTGACATACACCCAGGTGGCTACCTTAGAGGTTGCCCACCTGGTTGCCCCAGCCTTTCCTGTGCTCTTGCTGGCAACCCGCAGCTGCTGCCTCCAAGACAGGAATCTGACCCCCTGCCAGGAGGTGTGAACTTTCCCAGGAGTCCGAAACAATGGCCTAGATGGGAAGGAGGTGACACCTCCCTCCCTGACAGGATGGCTAGTGAAGTGACACATCAAGGCGGTGAGCTTCAAAGCTTTCACCGCCTCTGATATGCATCCAGGCTGCCTCCTACAGGAAGGAACTGGTGTCCCCCGGCCCCCAGGCTCATTTGCACCCAGGCAGGTGGGAAAATGATGTAGTCAAGGGGTGTACAGTCCCAGAAGTCTAGCCACACCTCTAGGGTGGGCTACGTGGTCTATACAGCTGAGGACGGTTTCTGCCACTTTTAAAAGTGGCAGAATAGAGGGTTCTGGGTAGAAAAGGGGACCCCCCCGGATGTGGTCACCTCAGGGGCGGATTATTCGCTGGGGCTTGTAGCGCATTGGCCACTTGCATGTGCACCCCTAATGCCCCTAAATCTAGGATTTACGAGGCGCCCCTGACATGAGAACCTCAGTTCCGATCTGACGTGCAACAACGGACACAGAAGAGACCCTAGTCTGCGACAACAGGAGCTGCATAAACCAAAGCGGTGATACCCTGCGCATGTGGCAACCTTCCTGCCTGGAACTGTGCGACTGTGACACGTCCCAGACCAAAGACCAGTTCCCCCAGACAGAGGGACCCCTTTGAGAGCAAAAGACAACCCCAGACTCCCCTGGACTAGTGGCACTAGTCCCCTGCAGTCCACAGGTAAAAACAACATACCAGAACCAAAGAATTGCTGGCCATCGGTCCCTCCGAGAGATCGTCCAAAAGTAGATAGTCCAGTGCATTGTGGGAAATATAGTTCTGAGCTCCAGAAAGTTTCAGGTGGCTGTCGTTTTCCCCCAGACCTCCGGACATTGACATAACTTCTTGCTGACCTTACTGCTGCCAAGGCTTGTTGGTGGCCAGTCCGTCAACCACCTTTTCTCAACACTGCAACATCTTCATCTGATGCCAGCAGTGGCCCCATTGTCAACTTTTTTGCACCCATTTCCTCACAGCAGAGTGTAAGCGGTAAAACCTGCCCCCACACGGCTACCGCTTCAGCACCATGGATTGCCAGGACAACGCTGCATCCGGGCTACTCGTGCCAGGTAAAATCGTAGTGACTCTCATGGCTTGGTCCTGGGACCTGCATCACCTTGACCCTCCTTGGGTTCCATGTAACTCGACCTGCAAGTGACCGATTGTCACTAGTGCTTTTTACAATTGGCTGCAATGCTAAAGGTTTTGGAGTATTGATTTGCACTGATTTGTTTTTGCTTCTAAAATCCATAACTCTGGTTCTACTTAAACGATTGACTTCATTTTGGTGTTTAAATTGATAATAAAATTAGCTTTATTTTTATAAATTGGTGTTGGATTTCTTTGGAGTTGTGTCAATTACTTATCGTCCATGTTGGTACCCTGAAATGCTTAACATATGTTCCTCTTTTAAAGCCTGACTGCTCTTTGCCACTCTACCAGGACTGAGCCAAGAATGTATCATTGTGAATCCAAGGACCATCTTTGGGATATTGTGATGGTATTGCATGGTGTAGCCTAACCAGCCTCACTACATAATACTCCACTTTACTACACAGAGGATCTCATAAAAGCCCTTTGTGACCACAACTGCCAGAAATCATGGACAACTCCGTAACCATACTGGCTGTCTGTATACATCTTTGTATTCAGATTATTTGCAAATCAACAAGCTCCTGTTAGTGCAACCAACTCTGCCATTTTGCTGAAGTCACATTAGGCAGATGTGAGGCTTCAACAACTTTAGAAATGGAACATGCTGCATAGACAGGCCTCAATGGTCTACCATGGTCTCTCAAACAATGACCACCCACAAGCAAAATCAGATTAGCAATTTCAAGAAGAATTTCCTTGATATCTGGTCTTGTTTTGGTACACAATTCTGTGATGTTTCCAAAATCGTGTTCAGGTTTACTATCATCATCATTATCATTTCTGTCTTGATCTTTGCTGTCTGAGACAGGAATCAGTATTGCAGCGTTCAGAAACTTACACCTTCTGATAGAGATATTCTCAGCTGCCAGTATGACTTGCTCACACCTAGTTAGGTGGCTGTATGTCATGTGCGGAGTCCTAGTAAGGGTCAGCAAAATCTCAGCTGAATGAGGAACAAACACAATTAATGTATGTCCCATTGCAATTCTTTCACTTGGTTCAACCAACTCAGCTGACAGGTACCCAATTAGTCTCATAATCTCCCCATGTTTTTGGATAAGCTCTGATAAACCACACTCGCCCCTCTCATGATAAAAGAGGCAGAACTTCATATTGGCATCTCAAGGCTGGATGCATTGCATAATATTTCTATTAAATCCCAGAAGGCCCCCATAAATTCATTATCAAATGGTACCAAATCTCTGATATCACTGTGAGTTGGCTTTATTTAAGGCTTCGCAGCCAGGGAAAAGTTTGGCATCTACTGACAACAGCAGCCAACAATTCCCAGGAACATCCTCACCTGCTGGTGGACCAATTTTTAGGACTGCAGAAATGCATTATTTTGAGACTTTCATTGCTCCTTTTTCAATGTGATGACCAAGATAAGTCCCTTCTTGTTTACAATACTGCATCTTTGTGGGGGAAACCTTGTGACATTTTTCAGCTAAATGATTCAGAAGTGCAATTGTGTCTAGTTTACAGTACTCTTTTGTCTTTTATGGCACAAGAAGGTCATCAATATATTGGGCTAGGACTGAGTTACCTGGCAACTGTAAATTCTCAAAATCTTTCCTTAGAGTCTGACTAGAAATTGAAGGACTTTCAGGATACTCCTTGGAATTTGACACCAAAAGAAAACTTTATTTTGGAACTGGAACACAAAAATAAATTAATTATCCTCATGCAAAGGAATGGAGAAGAATGCTTAGCATAAATCAATAACTGTATACCATTCTGCATCAGCATGAATCGTGATCAATTACACTGCAGGATTCAGTACCATCAGACAACATGGAATCATAATTTTATTAATCTTTCTTAAATCTTCACCTCTCGCAGAATGCCTTGCTCTATCAATTGTTCATTAACGGGATTCCTTCCCTCTTCTGTCTCTTACAAATGTCTGTATTGACAAAGGCTAGGAAAGACTGCATTGGGATTTACCTTGATCCTGACAGGTTTTGCACTTTTTTATCAATCCTATCTCTTTGCCTGTGAAATCCCCTACCTCTTCTTTGGCAGTATGTTTTAAATCCAGTGGCAAATCATCTTTGGTAAGAACTGGGAACAATGAAACTCTGGAAACTGTGATTTAATTTTAAACAACCAGGCTTCATCTTGAGTTTCAATTGTAATACCATCCAATGTGCAATGAATCACGCAGTTCATCTTGCAAAGCAAGTCTCTGCCCAATAAATTAATAAGACTTGAGTCGAATTCAAAAAATAAGCTTTATTCAATATTACAAAGTGAATCATAAAAGGATACACAATAAAAGAAGATATACAATATTCAGATTAAAATCTAATACAACTGTTAAAAACAAATACAGTTCAGATGGGACAGACGCTGTTCTATTTCCACTATAGCAGCTTCCTCAGAGAGATAACAGCCCATAGAAATCGTGACAGAACAGCACATGTATAAAAATTTGGAAGCAATTCTAAATATAAAAAAGCTGGTCGGCATTGCATAAAATTTAAAGGCTTTAACAATGGCTTAATGAATCGGTTCCTCAAATCTAAGTAAAATTTGCAGAAAAACACTATGTGCATAGTGGTCTGCTTGGATAAATTGTCGCAGGGACAATGCACTAAGTCAAGTGACCAATTATTTATACTGGGAAAACTGGTTAAACAATGAAAAATATCCAGCCTAAAGTGTGTCAGTACGAGTCTATGTTGGGAATTATGTACATTTGTTAAATAAGGTTGCATATCAAAGGTGGTCAAAATTAAGGGTGGGCGGCAAACTCCGCTCCGCCGGGGGAGTTTGCTGAGTTTTTGCGCTCCTCTTGGAGCACGAAATCCGGCAGAAACTCCGCCCACTCCACGTTGTGGAGGTTACCAAACACCATCCCTAATTTCATCTCAACCAGACCATTAAGTTAGCTGTATGCATAGCCCCCAAAACGTGAGATGCTCAAATATAAATTAAGAACGTGTGAAAATTAATTTTGTTCATCTTGTTAAGCATCATTGGCCTGTGCTGGCAACTGAACTGTTCCCTGCTGATGTCCTCTGTACCTGCTGTTACTCCCAGGAGAATCAGCTCTACGTGCAGGCGGTGCAGACGGCTTAGCGAGGCTCAGCAGCCTCTTAGACCTCAGGGAACCCACGTGGACAGCAAAACAGAATACGTCCCTCAAACACCGAACATGTTCAGGCAGCAGTAACCGTGAGGTGTAGTGTCAACGCTACAAAGATGGGACGATTTTTCCATTACAGTGGGTGGAGTCACTCACTGTCTGTCAATCATGGGACCAACCAAGAAAGGAATGGGCTCCTGACTGCTCTATTAAATATAAAAATAAAATAATCATGGTTTAATGGGCAACTCTGGGCCCCGGTGCCACTGCACTGACTTCTTGCACATTCAGCAACGCAAATCTTCCCTTCGGTGTCCGTCGCCCCCCAGACAGCCAGCAGCAGATTAAACTAAAAGCACTCAGAGCAGGTGGGAAATTAGATTTTCCGTGTGAGAGTTCAGGATCGATGGCTGAGCTTTGGCCTGTTTTTCAGAAGCATTTCCTCACGAGTGAGATGTCGGGGGTGAGGGCCTGCTGGTGCTGGGCAGAGAAGACGTCTGGCAGGATTCCCTGGTAGTGTGTGAGCAGTGGGTGCAAAGACTGCGCTGGGAGGAATGCCAGAGCAAATAACTTAATAACAGTAGGCGAGATTGCTCAGTGGGTTAAGCGCTCACTGCTACCTTCACGTAATAGCGTGCAGAAGGCAGGTTTGAAAGAATCCAAGCAAACCCAACTCAGTCCTCCATCCTGCCAAGTTTGATGACATTTGTATTATTGAGTTGACCAGTTGTAAGATCTTTTATTTGCAGAGCTGCAAAACTGTGGGTGTGAGTACAAACTTAGAATATGGACAGATGGTAAGCTTTTAAAATCCTTTCAGCTGAGAGCGGCGCACACCTTCTTTGTGTTCCTGGTCATGGGTGAAGTCAGCTCGAGAAAATAGTGCAATCTGCATGACAAGGTATTTATGCACTTTCATGAATCTAATTGGTTTATTAAGCCTCACTTTCTTTTCCCATTGGATGCTAATGGCTTTACCCACACCTAAGATGGGAACCGCAACAACAACAAAAAAATGAAAGCAGGGAACTACATGTCTATGGTGTGCAGTTCAGTGTTTTTTTAAACGTGAGGCATGACGGTACAGTCGACTTTGGCGGCGCTGACAGAGGAGCAGCAGCAGGAGATTGTGGCTGCTGCTGCAGCCCGGCTGCAGTGCCAGGCTCCCCAACAACCTTCCCCTGGGTCAGTGAGTGCCATGAGCCAGATATGAAGTCAGAGGGCATAGGCGGCGAAGATACTGGGCCCGAGGGAGGCACAGAGCCGCAGACCGCAGAGATCGCTGGAGTGGGGGACAAGCTCTCCAGACAACATCGTACCCCATGAACTGGAACACCCAGACCCTGAAACCCTGCACACTGTGCTAGAGATGCCGGGAGGACTTCTACATGAACTGAACCTTCCGGAGAGCTCACCGAGCTTTATTTTGGATGGTGACTTGAGGCGGGTGGGACCACTAAGCCAACGCCACCACCTGTCAAAGGTGATTGTTTTATTTTTCTTAGAAGCAAGTCTTCAAGTTGTGCAGCAGTGGACAAAACACAGCAGGCTGGCTGAGGTGTGGTCAAACTCCAGGGGAAACGTTGATTTTTTTTTTTAAGCATAATTCTTGAGTTTTTTTTTAAGCCTGTTCTACTCCGCCTGCCCGCTAAACTCTGTGGAATTCGGCGGAGTTTTTTGGTAACTCTGTGGAATTCCGCAGAGTGAAACTCTGTGAGCTCCGCCCATGGTTAGTCAAAATCAGCTGAGTTTTAAGTACAGCTTGTTTAATAATTTCAGTAAACAACCTCAGTTCCTCAAGCAGTGTTAGACACTTCAACTTTAGTGCTTTCCTAGACTTGCTGGTCAGAATTTCTGGATGATCGTAATACTCAGGATGACCAATATCTGTCAGGAATTGGTTACCATACTTTCGCCAAGGGACTTTGGAAGCACGCTCGGATCTATTGCAATCCCTTGCAATAACTCGGTCTAGCTCTGTGTGCTCAGATGGCCAGATTTTGTGCCAGAGCAGAACCGGCTGAACCTTAATCAGATCTACAAGGAATGGGGCACCCAAATTCGAATGATAGACAAAAGTGGAACAGCTTTTAGGAAGGGCAAGGATATTTTTAAATAAGCATTTTCTATCAGTTGCAGAGAATCAACATTTGCATAGCCGCACAACTCAGATCCGTACATAGCAATAGTCCGGCATTTCGAATTATAAATGGTCATCATCTCTCTTGGGTGTTTAATGCTCAGCTTCCTAGAGAAGTTGAGCAAAGCCGTAATGGATTTTAACAAATTGGAATCCTCTAGAATTCACTGAATTTCTCCAGTTCCCCTCCTGATCAAATAATATCCCTAAGTAAGAAAAAGATGGTGTGTGTGTTAGGGTGGTACTCTCAATTAAAATGTCATGCCATTTTATTACTCTTTTCCCCACTTTCATAACATAGGACTTGAGTCACATAATATGAATGGATGATTATTCTCTATTGATCCTATTTTAATATGAACATCTGCTATAACCTGGTTAGCATTTGTTGCTAATACCTACAACTTGGATTTCCTACCTAGGAGGGGTAGGTTTTGAACCTCCACATAATGAACCATAGAGCGGGTGGCATCTGTGTCTATTAGAAACTACACGAGATGCCCATTCATGTTACCTTCTACATATGGGCCCCTTTGGTCTGCCTCCAGGACTGTGTCAAGTATGCAATCCTCCTCTTCCGATAACAAATTACTTAATATCGCAACCTCATCACCCTCCGTCACTCTTAAAAGTCGTAGGTTATTTCGCCTGGTCTGATGTTCCAGTCTTTTCATATTTTTCATCAAACCTTTTCCTTCTGTTTTAACTGCACTATATCTAATGAATTTCTCTCCATAACTTCTTTAGTTTGCCGTAGCTCTACTTCCATCTCAGAAGTTGTCTTCTCAAGTCCCTCTATCCTCTTAAGTGGGGAGGAATTCTTCTGTGTTCCTTTTTGATTATTCTCTGAGGTACAAAAACTAACTCTAACTTCTAACGTCCTTCATGACAGTTGTTAACATCTTTTCTCTCCCTCCCAAAGTAATATTACTGTTATGAGATTGTAATGGCGCACTGGGTAATTGAGTCAAATTGTTAAACGCATTAGTGTCCATGGGTCTCTCCTCATCAAAAACATCCTTTTTAATCCCATTGTCAGTACTCTCTAACTCCCTAAATCTATTCTCTAGCTCAACATCAGGGGCAAACTGGGAACCTTGAGCAATAGTAACAAGAGAAGAGTGCAGTGTACTGACAAGCTTGCGTACTATACTTTTGATACAGGTGTTGATGTCATAGATACGCTGCTTTCTTGTGTAACCTCCATCTGTTGCTGTGAAACACTTTTTGATCTCTGCAAATCAGAAGAGTTAAAGAGGTCTGGGTTAGTAACTCCTGTTCAGTCATAACCCCCCCTCCACCATACTGGGATTGTTTAATGTCTTTAAGTAAGGTCTAAGAGAAGGGGTGATTTTTACAGTGCCTCTGAGTTTTCCTAGGAGGGAACTAGAGTTGAAACTCCTAAAACCTTCTACTAAAGTCACTGAAGTGGCGAAGGCAGCAATCTTAGAATTCGCTAGTTCCAGCCCAGTATCATTAACCTCTCCTCTCCTGTCAACTGGGTTTATGACCTTAGGAAAAGTATATCACCTCAAGCTATATTTGTGTGACTTCAATAGTCTCTGTTTTGTCTTTTGCTCTTACACTGCAGGTGCAGGGTCCAAGTCTACCTGGGTCTTAGTCCCGCTCCTAACCTTTTCCCCTTCTTTTCCATTAATATCCTTGAAATCCAGCTTTCCACGGCCCTTCTTCAGGGTGTTTTTGAACTGGAAGACTAACCTAGGACACCAACAGCTGCTGCTAGTCACTGTTCAGACAACTTCCCCTGGATGAAGGCCCCGCAAAAAGAAACCCTGTTTTGGGCTTGTCTGCCGATGCTGCTTTTCCCGTTGAAGCTTGTGCCTCTTTTCCTCCTGAATGCAGCGTTCTTCTGCTGGTGCTGACTCTGCCTCCCTTGCTCTCCCAGCCGCACCCCAGGACCAATATCTCAGCCACTTCACCCACCCCTTGTCTCAGAAGCCAGGTTGTGTGACTCCAGCCATCTGATGTCTGCCCTCCCCCGCGGCTCAAAACTTCCACTGTGCTCCAGAGACTCTCAACAGTCGTTGCTGTATTAATGGGTTTTTCAGTTTAAGGCGCTCCGACTGCCGTTTGTTTCTCCCGGGGAATCTTCAATGGGCGTACTTTTTTAAGACATGATGAAACGTTTATGCAGGGGACATTTTCGATATAAGTTTAGTGCTCCATAATACTTCTAAAAAATGAGGCTTAAGGTATTGAAGTCAGATGCATGTATGTGGTATGAAGTCAGGAGAATCTTGGGGATTCCGTATTACAGGTTGTTGGTGCCAATTTGGGACTCCCCTGCTTGAGAATGCCATTAATCACGGATGGGATAGTACAGTGGGGGCACTTAATTGAAGATGGGGAGCTTATCTCATGGTTATCAACAACTAAAATCTTGTGTTTCAAGCATAAATGGCCTAAAAAATATCTCTGATATAGACGCCAATCTACATAACCAGGCCCATTTCATCTTCTACAGAATCTACTGGTTCCACAAAAAGTCAACAAAGCTCTCTAACAGGGATGAAGGCAGGTGTAAGAAGTGCTCTGAAATTCATGTGGACAGCCTTCATATGATTGTAAGATGCCCAGAAATGAAACTCTATTGGGAGGATATAGGTAAGGATATTAATGAAATATTCCAAGTGGACATCGAGGTAATCCTCTCCCTTATCATCTTTTGAATAATGAAAGCATGGGATAGTCAATTTGTGGAGGCAGACAGAGGCCTCTCGTTTTACTTGAATGTTTTAGCCAGGACATTGATTTGTAAATATTTGACTGTATTACCTGTCCGAACTGCAAGGGAATGGTTATCCCGAACTGTATAGTATTTGGACATAGATGAGAAAAGTAATTTTCAATCGGGGATGGGGGGAACTTTGGGGACGTTTGACTCATGGCAAAATAACTGTGTCCGATGATTATATCATGACTAGCTCAGAGCCTCCCATTCTTTTCAAGTACCGGGGTGTTAAGTGAGCCTTACTCTAGGGCTTTGGTAAAGGACAGCCTCGAACAAGGACAAGTGGGTGCCATATTTGGACAGCCCAGAAGTTTGGAGGAGGTGTTATTTTGGTGAATGAGAACATAATAAAAAAAGAAGAAAAAAAAACTGGAGGGAAAACAATAGTATCTCTGCTAGTACTCAGTAAAGTCAGCAGTGTATTCTCAGGTGGGACACTCACCGATGTATCCATTACCACAAGTCCTGTCAGTCCTTGTACCTGCACACTCAAAACCTCTTCTGCTGCACTACCCATATCAGAGACCATAGAAACCTGCGCTTGTATCTGCATCTTCTCAGTATATGGAGAAGGTCTAGAATTCAAAACATGATTTTAAAATGTATCCTTCTCATCTGAATCCTGCTGTTGGCTCTGCTTCTCTCTGTCCCTGCTCATCAACTTTCTTGTGATCAGTTGTTTCTTTAACTATTGCAGGGAAGACTCTCACTCCTTCTACCATATCTTCTCTCATTCGTCTCCCCTGATTGTTCCACTTGCTCTCCAACCACTGTCTAAATGAACCCTTCACCTGTTTTTTAATTTTCATCCTCTCCTTCTCGGTAGACGTTCCATCCCATTTATTCCTCAAATTGTGTAGGCTTATGTAATGCCTTTTTTTCATCCATTGTTTGTCTCATGGAATCTAGCGATCTAATGTCAAAGGAACCCTCTAAATGAAATTCCAAGTCCTTATCACCAGAGGTGTATTCATGCCTATCGTGAGTCCAGGTAAATGCATAAAGCCCATCACTCGTCACCTTCTTGCATGCATGTGAATCATCAGCAGGTGTTTTCTGTCACTCCATAGCAGGATGCTAGGGGCTTTAGGCTTTTTCAACACAGTCCCCATTAGTTTTGCTCAAAATAATAAAAAAAAACGCACAAAACAAGCTAGCAAACGACAACCAATCCCAATGTGGGTATGCCAAAGGTTACCAACCACAGTATGGCTTTGATTGCAACCAAACAATGACAGCATGATTTTATGCTGATGTTTCACCAATACCAGCTACTCCTTGGCTGATTATCAATCACAGCGAGGCTTTTCCATGAATGGGAAAACAATTGCAAAGCCTTTCTCAATTAACACACACAAATAAAATACATCTTGTCTGCTTAAGATCTCTGCGGCACTTGTCAAATTCAATTCATGTTTAAGCAGACTCCCATCCTGTGGCAATTTACTTCTGGATGTTACAGCAACAGCAAGTGTGTCAGGGCTCATCCTCCCTCAAAGTTCCCCTATCTTCTAGTTACCACTCCACATCATACCCTACACCAATATTTTATTAGATCATTCACTCTCAGAATTCCAGACACCAGGTCAGACCTACACTAAATGGGGATACATAGGGTACTACACGCTACCTTTTCTTACAAAGAACAAACCAAAGTATGGCTATTCCCATGTATATAAAGTACAGTGACAATCACTCACAATCACTCAATCTTCAACATGATTAGCTTGCACATTCACCCAACAACAAACTTCTAAACTCTCCAATACCCACTCTGACACACAAAGACAACAAATAACAGTCACAGAAACTCTGCAATGGGTCAAGACATGAGGGTCCCTCTACCTCATGTGAAACAAAGAAATGAGAGACCAACTGGTTAGTTACTAGTGACTACCAGTGCAAAGTCTTGTGACATGCTGCACACTCGCAATAATGCCTACATCATTTATGCATGGAGAACATGTAGTTACAGACACCCAGTCACGCGACAGCCAGGGTACAGAATCCACGGCTTCCTCGACAAAGGGTTTCCCTGTCATCCCTAAGTCTACGCACTCAATACCCAAAATACAAATGGAAAGCTTAACCATATATCACCTCCACAAAAAAATTCTTTGGCCAGACTTTAACACAAAACCTGTCATCACAACTACATTCTTACACAATGTCCCTAAACATCCCACTCATGTTACTAAGAAACACAGCACAACAAACTCTCAAACCTTCTCCATCTTCCACAACCAATACACACATCCCCACAAGGACAGCACACTGCACCACATATGGACACACAAAGTGCAGCCTAATACTACAACACTCCCGCACCCAGTCACACTAGCTGGCCAAATCTACATGACCAAGTGCCAGGACGTCAAATGCACTTCGGCTGTACTCAGTACTGCATCCTCTTGAAACTTTACACGAAAAGGTTGAGACATCCTCTAGTGGATGCACACTGAACAATAATTGACACAACACAACAATCAAACACTATAACAGTCCACCAATATTATATAACCATTGATCCCAGACCATGTCAGCAGGTAAAGAATTACTTACCTACAACTCACTAGAGCTACATCAAACACTACCTTTCAAACACACCACTGATTAGCTCCATTTTATGAATACTGAATAAAATGCATCACAAAAGAATCACAAACGTACTCTGCGTCATGTGCCATGCATCTGCCAAACCATCCCATCTGTACAGAATGGTGACTTAGGTGAAACTTATGGCTGTCAACCATTGGTACTTCATTCCCCACATTTTCGCTCCACAAGGTACTCCTTCTTACAACCTCTCACAACAGGATACATCTTTTCTCCAACTTTGTACCCCATGCAACTTCTCAGGGCAGGGTATTACTCTTCCCTAAATTAGCAACACGCCCAGGGGTCCTCCAACACCCAGGACTGGAATCCAAGGCTTCTCTCATGAGAAGGTTGTACTATGTCCACAAAACACTGCACCCTCTTGTTCCAGTACCGACTGATTTGAGCCAGAAAGGAAAGTCCCCATTTACCTGGTGCTGTGCATTATCACAAGACCTTTGTTCATCACTTTGACCACAGTCCTCCAGTCACTCTACGCTGGGAGCCATAAAATATGCAACATGCACAAAGGAATCTTAAAAGGCACTAATTAACCTGTGCCATAGATTGAGAAATCACACTATTCACTCACCAACGCTGCTTCTTATGTCACAGATGAATGTATTACTGCCAGAAGCTACAGGGGTCATTTCAGAGTTATGCTTACTGTAAAGGAGATCTCCTCCCTCTTCACACTGTCTCCTCAGCTCTGTCCTTATAACACTGTCTCCATAGCATTGTCTTTAAGCCTATTCACTAGATGCATTTCCTCATTTTATAATTTCCCTGAGCTGGTTCGTTGTCCATGCCGGACCTTGCCCAACCTCCACACTGGGCTCCTCTTACCAAGCTGCCTGAGCTGGCTCCACTGGCCAGTTGATTTTAAGGTTTGCAGCTCCAAACTACTCCTCCTTCGTGACAGGGCCATCCTCCTTCTCATGATAGGCCACCTACACTGCCAGAAATGATTCCCAGCTGCCAACAGATTCTGGCTGCATTTTCATGCCAGTCATTAACAACTCGTTACTCAAATGTTGCAGCTGGAGGGCAGGGCGTTCATATGAGAGCCTGGGACCACTCAGTTATGGGGAAAGTTCTTTATTTCATGTTAGGCCCTTAGATTACAGCAACAGCAAGGTAGGTCCTGTCAGGGCTTCATCTGCCCTCCAACTGTCCCTTTCTCCAGGGCCGGGCAGGGCAGAAAATAGGCCCGGGCACCAAACAAAAGTTGTCCCCAGTAGTGAATCAGGTAGCTGAAAAAGTGATCCAAATCGGCGAATCAGATAGCTGAAAAAGTGGCCCATATCTGCAACTTGTAAAGACACACTGCATAGGTGTTTTGCAAGATATGGAAGACTGCATGCATTTGTGCTTGCTGCAGGCAATGTTTGTGCTAATATCAGGGAACTCAGCAGTAAAAACCGGCCCAGCAGACCATAAAACAGGCACACAAACAGCCAAAAAACACACAGACTAGTCCATCAAGCACTGTGTGACTGCCCAATAGGCCAGTCAAACACTGCCTATCTCCCAGCTCCTATTGAAGACCACACACCAACACTTTTATTACATCACTCACTCTCAACATTCCACCCTCAGCCTTTCAGACACCAGCTCAGACATACAGGATGCTACACCAAGCACATCCATCTTCCCCCAATTCAGTCCACATCACATGCACACATGCACACAAGGAGAGGAGTCAGCCTTGTGTTTTCACTATCTTTGTATTCCTAAAGTACTACTTCGTGAATCAGACATTTCATGTTCCCATCTCAAATGCCTTCCAGCATCAATGCCTCAGAACCTCCTATCAATAAATGCCTCCGGGATGGCCTTTCGGGTCATCATTGTGGTTAAAACTTGGTCTTTAGCTGTCCCCATTATCGTGCCTGCTGTCCTGCTCGATCCTTTAAAGGTTTTTAGACATTACTGCAGCAATAAATCAATGACAGGAAAAGGTCATCAAGAAATAATGAAATATTGACAGACAGTGCTGTGGAGACTGAGGTGCTGATCACATTATAGCGGCATTATTCTTTTATTCTTTCCTTACCATGATGCTGTGGTAGTATTGATTGAGAACGTGATCAATGATGCTTGCTAAGTAGCCCAGCACATTACTTTTGGTCCCATGCCGCCGGATCCATTGAAACTAATAATACTAGCACACAGCTGTACCAGTGTTGTCACTCCTCGCTCTCCTCCATTGCTTTGGGTGTTTGTTTTGCCAGAGCTTCCACAGAGGCGTCTGTATCATTAGTTACCGACTGTATTCTGACACCATATATTCATTCATTCTCTCTCTCTCTCTCTCTCTCCTCTCCCCTCTCTCCCTCCCTTCCCTGTTTTATTGCTATCCCTCCACTATCCTTTTCAATCCAAATAACAGACTAACATGTCCACCGCTCAAATTAATTTCATATTTACCTATACCAATTCACCACTAATGCTGGGTACCCTGACAACAGACATCAGCCTGCTCAGAGATGACCACCGCAAGCTGGCCGACAAAGTGTCGGACGGGGAGAAACATCTGGCCACTGTACAGCCTTCAATCAGTGCGCATCAAGAAATCTTGCAAAACCTCCTAGGTTGTATGACCACCATGGAGGAGCGGATAGATGACCTGGAAGGCCGCTCGAGGCGCTGTAACATCTGCATGCTGGGGCTTCCGGAGGGCATTGAGGGCACTAACCCTGTGGAGTATATGGAAACATGGACTAAGTCCTTCACTCCAAGTACGGACCATACGGCATTCTTCTCCATTGAAAGAGCCCATCGGGTCCCGGCACGCAGGCCCCCGCCTGGCGCCCCGCCCCGACCAATGTTAGAAAAATTCCTGCATTTTAGAGATCGGGACGCGGTACTCAGAGCAGCCCAACAGTCTGGCCCCATTCGCGTCGAGAACAAACAGGTCATGCTATTCCCGGATTACTCCCGGGCAGTACAACGGCAGAGATCGTCGTTCCTGGAGGTGAAGCGTCGCCTACGGGCAGAGAACATACAATATTCCCTGCTGTTCCCGGCACGCCTTAAAATTACCCACGACGGCTCCACCACCTTCTTCACAACCGCGGAGGAAGCCCATGATTGGGCGGATCAGCATTGCAAGCAGCACCCTGGTGCCAAAACCGTGTATGTTCGGCGCCCAAAGACACAGCGTTCCAATAGACATCACTCACAGCGACAAACCAACCGGGGGAGCACAGCGGCGCTGTCTAGCTCCTTGGGGTCACCCGACCTGGAACAAATTATACGGGAACGCCACAAAGCCTTGCAAGCTGCAGCGGAGCTCAGACCCTCCTCCTCCCCCACAACGGACATAGATCGTGGCCCACATTTCTTCTCATCTGATGGGGAAAACGACAGCGAGGAGACGCAATCCAGAGTGGACTCGGTGACTCCGCCCTTAGTCACACCACAGACTGCTGACACCTTGATATGAACTAGACAACAGCAGGCATTGTAAGCGGGGTTTCCCTGCCAGCTGCATTATGGCACAACCCACGGTATGAGAGTTCACGCATCACTAGCACAGCACCCACACGGCCCGACCGCAGGTCAGTTGGCGCGCAATGATCATACAAATGCCCTTACGGAGAACCACCTCGCTGGCATGTGACACCACCCTCACATTATGTTCACGCTCTCTTCTTATACGAGAGTCAGTTTGGAAGTATCGCTTGTAGCGATAGGTCCCCATCATTGGGGTTGTTCTCCTACCCCAGTTATTCCTCCCTGTGTTTTCACACCACATCACACTGTGTCAACATGTCTGCACCATCAGCGGGCTGCAACTACGCCGGGCAAACATAGGCGCTCGGGAGGGGTAGGGCGGGTCGCCCCTCTGTGCCGGGCTCCACTGTGCCCCTCCCCCCAACACCCCCCGATTCCCAATGGCACATCACGGTACCATCACTATCCTCACGCTTAATGTGCGGGGCATGCATACAGCGCGCAAACGATACTCAATATACGCCTACATAAAGCGCAAGAATGCGCAGATCGCGCTGTTACAAGAGACCCACCTCACCACAGGGGAATTGGCTAAATTGCGCAAGCGATGGCGCGGCATTTTCTGTGCTACCACATATTCGGCCTATGCTCGGGGGACCCTTATCTGGGTACGTCCAGGTATCCCCTTCCAAGAACTGTCTAGCACAGTCGATCTCGAGGGGCGCTATGCCCTTATGCAAGGACTCCTGGATGGCCAACCGGTAGTCCTGGGGAGCATTTATGCACCTAATGCAGATCAATGCAAATACTGGGACACGCTCTCCCACCCGCTAAGCTCGCATACCCAAGCACCATGGATCCTGGGAGGAGATTACAATTGTGTTCAAAACACGTCTTTAGACAGATCATATCCCCCCGACCCGGCCTCTCCAATTATAGTGCAAGCTAAATGCTTTGCGGCATGGGCGGCTCACTGGTCCCTGATGGATGCCTGGCGCTCTAAATACCCGCACACACGGCTATACTCATTTCACTCAATCCCACACGACCTCAAGGTCCGACTGGACTGCTTTCTTTGCGCCCCCTCCATCCTGCCCACAATTCAGAAGTCTGATTACCTGGGTAGGGTCATCTCAGATCATGACGCCCATACAATCACCCTCGCATGGCGTCCACCCAGGCCACGGGTCCCCACATGGCGTCTGCCCAAGGACTGTTTGGAAGACCCGATCTTAAGACAAGCACAAGCGGAGCACATACAAAATTATTTCCGGGAGAACACATGCAAAGCCACCACCCGAGCCGCGGAATGGAACGCATTTAAGGTTGTTATCAGGGGCACATGTATCCAACACATCGCAGGAGTCCGTAAAACCCTTGAGCGCAGCATCCAAGAAACAGAGCATGCACTGGCCACACTAACACGTGCAGCTGACAAGAATGCAGCCACACCAGCCCAAGTAGCGGAAGGCAACACCACGTACGCGGAGGCTCTAGCGGGCCTCCTCAGATACAACTTTAGGGCATACGCGGCTCGGGTGCACAGAGAGGGGGACAGAGTGGGTGCGCTTTTAGCGTGGTTGGTGAAGCAGGACACAACTCTCCTGCCGATCACGGTGATATGCACCGAACAGGGCACTCTGGTGCACTCGCAAGCTGCCATCCTCGACGCCTTTCAACGCCATTACACACAGCTCTACGCGGCCCCAGCCCCAGCAAACACAGAGCGACTCACCCGGTCTCTGAACAGATATCCCCTGCCTCGCATAGCGCGCAACGGCAGACAAGACCTTGACGAGCCCATAACCGCGACCGAGATCAAGCAGGCGCTACAGGCATTGGCCACATGTAAGGCCCCAGGGTTAGATGGCCTCCCGCTAGAATTTTTTCACACCTTTGCGGCACAATTGGTCCCTCAACTAGTGGACTCTTTGGACGAGGGCGGGTTGCCACAATCCATGTGCGAGTCGGTTATAGTCTCGCTCCTCAAACCAGACAGGGACCTGCAGCACATGGGTTCATACCGGCCCATAGCCTTACTACCGGCTGACTATAAAATATATGGGAAGATACTAGCGGACAGGTATGCCACAGTCCTACCAAAGCTGATCCACCCGGATCAGTTTGGGTTCGTACCGGGCAGAAATACTTCCTACAACCTTCGGCGCCTGTTCCACGTTCAGGACCAGATCCGTGACCGCTTTCCTCGTGCGGCGTGTCTGGTCCTGGACCTCGAGAAGGCCTTTGATACTCTCCTTCAGGCCTTACTTACTTCAGGTCATATGCCAGATGGGAGCGGGACCCCGCCTACTCGCATACACCAAACTCTTATACTCCACACCAACATCTAGGGTGAGACTCGGGCCCCATATGTCGTCATCGTTTCCCATTCTTAGGGGCACACGCCAAGGCTGCCCACTCTCTCCTCTACTCTTCGCCGTGGCGATGGAGCCGTTGGCGATCCGTCTCCGCAAAGAGGGCGGGAGCTGGGGCATCCCACTCGCCGACACTACCCATGCCGTATCACTGTACGCGGACGACGTGCTCATCTACGTCCGCGATGTCACGTCGGATCTGACCCCCATACTTCACACGCTGCAAGAATTCGAGGTGGTGGCGGGTCTCAGAGTGAATTGGTCCAAGTCAACGATATACCCTCTCGTCAGCGATCTCCCCCCTTGCCCAATACGACTGGGCGGCGTGGGTGTATCATGGAGCCCACGAGCAGTGAGGTACCTGGGCGTCCGCCTGTACCACATGCCGCAGGACCTATATGAGGGGAACTATCATTGGGTGATGGCTGGTATCCGGTCTTCCGTGCACTTCTGGAAGGATCTCCCCCTGGCTGTCATTGGCAAAATCGTGGTTGCCAAGATGATATTAGTTCCGAGGTTACTATATTATTTTGCAAACCTCCCGGTGGTTCCCCCACGCTCCTTCTTCCGGGAGCTGGACACCCTCCTCGGCACCCTTATCTGGGGCTCGGGACATCGGCGAATTGCCCTTGCTAAGCTGCAACTACCCATGGATCAGGGAGGGCTAGGTGCCCCTTCCTTTGAGGCATATTTCCTTGCGGCTCAGCTACAATGGGTGTCGAGATGGACAGCAGGCCGTGCCTTAGGGGAAACAACCACAGACACCGGGTTCATTCCAATCCCAACCATAATCCGCATGCTGTTAACAGGGGCGGCACCAATACGGGAATGTCCTCTCCAGGTGACAGTGGCACGCGCCTGCCTGACACGTGTGCACAGAATGAACCGCGAGGCACCCATGTATTCACCCGTCCTGCCACTGGTGGGGTTCCCTAGGGGTCGCACACACTATACAGAACGAGCGCTGCGAGAATGGACTGAGCACTCGGTTACGGAGGTAGGCTCCTTATACATGAACGATGCGTCTCCGCAAAGAGGGCGGGAGCTGGGGCATCCCACTCGCTGACACTACCCATGCCGTATCACTGTACGCTGACGTTTGCGGCACTGGCGGCCGACATGGATCTCCCCAGGGGATAATTTCTTCTCCATCGGCAATTGCTGGAAGACTGCCGCAGACTGTGGCACACAATAGACACTGAGCCCCCCACACACCCAGTGATACACACACTGCTCGATATACAAAGCGGTGCAGGCACTACATCCAATCACCCTCGCGCCCCTCCGGGAGAAGTGGGAGGCTGATTTCCAGCGACCACTCCACGACAAAGAGTGGGAACGTGCACTAGAGTTTCCTAAAAAAGTGTCCCGCAACTATCGCTTCAAGAACATACAACTCCATATATTGCACTGCGCCTACCTGACTCCCGAGAAACTCCAACATTACTATCCGGACACGTCCTTCACATGTCCCAGATGCCCCGAACCTAATGCATCCTTTCTACACATGTTCTGGGACTGTCCAATGCTCCACGAATATTGGGCCAGGATCCATACCACCCTTCTCACAGTCACGGGGCTAACGGGCATCCGCACATGGGAGGCCTGCGCGCTAGGCATAAACAAGCGCCGTAAGAGTAAAAAAGTGGAAACGCGTTTCGCGTCCCTAGCGCTCCTTTTAGCTAAAAGATGCATAACAATGCACTGGAGGGCGCCCGGGGTGCCCCCACTAGCGGCTTGGGCGGGGGCGGTCAACAAATGGGGCGCTGCAGAGGAAGAGGTGCTCCGATCTGAAGAGGTTGAGGGTATCCGTAAACAACCCATATCCATGCCATGGGCTATCCTACTCCATTCCTTCCGAGATAGCGGAGGTGCCACTGTCACAGAGTAGTCGATCCCCCGCAGCAGACGCGCACCATGAGGTTGCCCACGGCAGTCCATCGGCAGAGTAGGTACCGGGTGGGGCGGGGCTCGATGCCGAGGATCTACAACACAAGTACCACCCCTAGCACGGCATCCTTGCCTCCCCCCCAACGCACACGCAGTCCACAGCCTAGCTCCGATGTATTAGCTCGTCGTTCATATCACGCGGCACCCACTTAGACACAGTGTACCCCAGTTCTATTTCCCCAGTTTGAAGAGTTCGGATTGTTATCTTCAACATAGAAAACAATGACTCATAGGGCCAGCGTTGAGAGCTCACGCTTCGCCCAGAGTACATGCAATAGGCACCTACCCACAGACACACGCTTCATACCCATACACCGTCTCAAGTCGGCGGCAATACTTAAAGAAATGTTGTATAGGTCATGTTCTAATGTCCGGCCCTAAACAATGATACGATGTACAACTAGTATGATGTTTGTTTCCGAAGCAATCATAAACTCTGTACTGTACAATATCAGAAATGTAAATAAAAATGATTTTCCCCCAAAAAAACAATTCACCACTAATCCTTTTTGGGTTCTGGAGTAGCGCGCTACTCGCCGAAAAGCACTTCAACATCTCATCAGGGGTAGCAAGCGCTACATAAATGCAAACCCTTCCCTCTTCTATCCCTCCACTATCCTTCTCAATCCAAATAACAGACTAAAATGTCCACCACTCAAATTAATTTCATATTTCACTATACTAATTCACCACTAATCCTTTTTGGGTTCCTGAGTAGCATGCTACTCGTCGAAAAAGCGATTTGACGCCTCGTCAGGGGTAGTAAGTGCATTATATAAATGCAATTACAATTTTGCTGTAATTTGGATAGGGCAGGCTCAGATGTACTAAAACACACGCAGTTCTGCGTGAACATTTGCAGAGTAGAGAAAAATTGCCTTATGACATATTTACAAAGAGTCTTGCGCTAATGATGTCATTGGATTCCTTTGCGAAAAATGCTATTTTAGAATGATACTAAGTGTTGGTGCATGGTAGAAAGGTGAGATTGAAGGGTCCTGCAAATTTATATGCAAGTCAACCACCTAAGTGTAAGTTAAATAAAATTAGCATTGTTTGGGAAATTACATGTTACACATGGATCTATCATGTAATATTTCACCTGGCCATAGTTTGTTCCAGGTTTCATTTGGCACTAGTACTTAGAGAAAAGCCAGGTAGGTTAATCTAGAAGATCTGGCTTTGCATAAAATCACAGAGATCATTGTGCTTTTCCAGCCCCATTACGCTCCTTTTTCAATCATCATCAGGGTCTTTGGAGCTATGAAACATAAAACCATTTCACGATGCACTTAAGTCAGCTTCTCTTGCAAAATATAATTTCGATAAGAAAATTGATGGCCGCTGCCATTTGTGTAGCTTTGCATTACGCGACCGCCTGCCCAAACACATAGAAAATCTGGACCTCAGTTCTTTTCAGGTTATCATCACGTTGGGATTGGCTTGCACTCCAGCCAGTGACTGTTGCACCCTGTGGTTGAGTGAAGGCTGAGGCACTAGTCATCCCCTGGAGACACCACCGTGTCCTCACGATATCACAAGCACTTGGGGAGGTGTTGTATCGGAGGAAGAGCTGCTTTCTGTTCTTAAAGTGGGGTATGATGGAATTGGGGATGGAGGTGGTTTTAGATCTTAGAGCAGCAGCCGGGGTGGGGTTAGAATCAGAGACAGAAGCAGTTTCTCATTTCAGAGATGGAAGGTGTTGGTATCGAGAAGGATCCCCTTTCTGGTGTCAGAATCAGAGAGGGAGCTGTTTTCCATTCTTAGACCTGGAACTTGTTGTAATCAGAGAGTGATCTGGCCCTGAGTAGTAAGAGCCCCTTGGAAAGTGAACTTTCTCTCTATCTCACATCTGTATAATTCTCCATCTCAACTTCTAGCATATTGGGGACTAAATTAGCAGAAAATGAGTAATAGAATACAAACTTGTCCTGAACAGGTGCTCCTAGGATATGTCTTGCTCAGGGACCACAAAATCCTTCAGTTGACAATGAAATCCGGTCAATTTTGATTTCACCATAGAGAGCCACCCCGCAGTTGGCATTTCTTGGAGGCACTAAACGCACCTGCATGATAGGTAACCAATTCAACAAACAAATGCCCGAACTAGCCCTCACATTGTGACAATGCCATTGATTCTATGAATATTTCGTGAAGATAAACTAAGTCCTGGGGGTTTGAAATATTCATTCAGCTGGAAAGACTTTATTAGAAATTGGAGCTTATATGTGCAGATGTCTCCCAAAAGATGCTGCTGTCCTCTGTGCTTTCAGTATTAGGCTCTTATTATTTAATTTCTTTGCATTTACATTGCCTGATATCCCTCAGACCTACTTGGTGCAATAACTGGGCACAACACAAAACACCTAACATGAGCTGACACATCATCATGGCGTCTCACAATGAAGACCACCGGGTTGGTGACTTTGAGTTCACTGGATAAGATGACCCCAGGGTCACGGTCATGTCTCATGGTTCCACATACCCTCGCCACAACCTCTATTCCTTCTGAGAGTTTCCTCATCTGAGATACTCAGCTGCATTGAATCTCCATTGCCATCTTTTAATCAGACCTGGGCTAAGTGAAAACCGTTGTCATCAAAGTTTTGCATGATGAGAAAACTTTACAATGGTGGGTCTGGCGGGGTTTTCAGAATTAGCTCAAAAGCACGTAATTCTGCTTTGCCTGTGCTAAAAGGTCACCATCACCAGGAAATCTATGACCATATAGGAACGCTATGTAGGTATGAGGTGTGAGGCGAGTTTTGCCAAGCGTTTGTGTGAGCATGTGGTGGGTGCATCTTAGGTCTGCTCTTCCGGATATTGGAGAGCGACCTGAATGTGTCTGGGTGCAGCGCAGTGGCAGCTCCTTCGCTATGGCGGAGGAGCGTCACCCCACTGCTTTTAAGCAGTGCAAAGTACAAAACATAAAATGATAATAACTTTGAGTTATTATCATTTTATGCTTCGTGCTGCTTTGCGGATGGGCGGGGCTGCTCTGCTCTCAGAGCAGGGCAGGGAGGAGTGGTTGGTCCACTCCTAAGTGCACAATGATTGCTTGGTCGGCACTCTCAGGCCACCCAAACCAGTCATGCGCACTTTCCCTGTTCTCCATGCAGTCTGCATTACACAATGCATGGAGAGCATGCCCACCCCTCCAGCCTATGACTTAGCACTGTGTCAAGACACTCAGACCAATCACAACGCTGCATTGCAGCATTGTGATTGGTCAGGAAAGTCTGGGTGCGTACCAATCACAGCGCTGCATTGCAGTGTTGTGATTGGTCAGTGGGGCCTGGCTGTGCTTGCTGTTTCAAGACAAGGAGAGCAGGAGCAGAGACACGGGACCCGGCGGCAAGGTAAGTTTATTTATTTTTTTATATTGCGCACCCCACGCGACTCCTCCCCGTGACACCCCACCCCGCGACACCCCCCCCCACCAACCGCAAGCCATGCCGGCCACCACTGGTGCAGCAAACCTGATGCCGCTGTTGAATGGAAGCTCAGATCTCTCCCCATTTCCCTTATACTCTCCCTATGTTTCTCCTTCCTCGTGGTTCTGTGTTGCACCTTCTAGCCATGTATAAGGTCTTGGATCCTGGCTCCTGATTGGCAATTTGGACCCTCTGGGTGTTTCCCTTGGCAACCTTCTTATTCTCTGACTCAAAAAGTCTTACCACTCCATGAGGTGAAACTGGCCTCTTATTTGAACAGACACCTCAGTGTGTCTCCCACCTGGCAGCTAAGACTTGGAACACCACCCCCCCTCACACCTCAGTGCCTCACCATCGCCCCAACAGTTCAGGAAGAACCTCAAGACCTGAATGTTCAACCAAGGGAGTAGCCAGTAAATTAAAATACCCCTCACTTGAACCAAAGCTCTGATGGCATCAAGCAAGCAAAGCCCAAACCTCCCTAGAAGAGTTCCCTTGTCTCTTCCATCTAGGCATCTATCCATTCATGATTTAATCCTGCTATTCATTCACTGATATCCACCATTTCACCTTTACATTCTGTCATCCGTTTATCCTTTCATACATCATTCAGTCTTTCATCATTCCATCCATCCATCCACGTACCTATCCAGCAATAAAGCCTTTCATCCATCAGTTGATCTTTTGCCCAGTCATCCATCCATCCATATATTCATCCATCCATCTATCCATCCATCATCTCAGATTTCCATTTATTATGTCATACGTCCTTCCTCTCAGATTTCTATTTACTCTGCCATTCTTTCATTCACCCATCCATCCATTCTTTCAGATTACCATTTACCCTGCTATCCTTTCACCCACTGATCCATCAATCCTCTCAGATTTTCATTTGCACTGCCATGCTTTCAATCACCATCCCTCCATCCATCTTCAGATTTCCATTTACTCTGCCATCCTACCACACACACCTACCCACCCACCCATCCATCCATTCATTCTCTCAGATTTCCATTTACTTTGCCATCCAGCCATCGTTTTCTCAGATTTCCTTTTACTCTGCCATTCTTTCATTTACTCATCTACCCATTCTCTCACCCACTAATCCACCCATCCTCTGACCCACTCATTCCCCCATCTTTGACACATTCATTCATCAATCCTTTTAACCATCCATCTTTCACCCATCTATCCATCCTTTCACTCACTCATTCAACCATCATTTTACCCATTTATCCATCAATCCTTCCACACATCCATCCCTTCACCCAATCCCTTCACCCATCAATCCATCCTTTCATCCACCCATCCTTCTACCACCCATCCATCCTTTCACCCACCCATCCATCCATCCTTTTACCCACATATCCTTTTGCTGACCCATCCATCCTTTTACCACCCATCCTTTCACCCCTCATCCATCCATCCTTTCAACCATTCATCCTTTCACCCACTTGTTTATCAATCCATCCAACCACTCATCTATCCATCCTTTCATCTAACCGTTCCTTCACGAATTCATCCTTTCACCCACACATGAAATTCACCCACTTGTCCATCCTTCGTTGCCCATCTTTCGGTACTTCCTTGTAGAGTTAATTATGAGCTAATATCTGCCAAGTTGCAGATAAGAGGCCCATTAAGAACCTCACCCCCGCTGTAGCTGGTAAAGCGGGGGCAGGGGGTTCACGACACCCCTGTGTTCAACCAATAGGTACAGGCAGAATGATCCAACAGCATGATCCCACAGCACCTCGAGACCCTCACGGGTGAAACAGTTTCGCTTTACAATTCCTGATTGATCAACTGGGCGTCCATCAGTTAAGTGCTTCTGAGGTAAAGAGTGATTGCCTGTGTTCACTTCTCGGTTTGCACAAGTTTTAGAAGAGCTCTGAGTCACAAATCCTGCCTAGTTCATGATCAGCTGCACTTCTCCCAGCAAGAATGCCAGAGAAGCATTGCAAGACAGCTCCCCCCTTTGTTGAAAGGCTAGAAACATACCTCTATTGCCTATCACTTATAACCACTAAGAACATCTGGTACAAAGCAATGTATACTCTCCTAAGTCTGACTCCTGCACTTGGCACATACAACTCCCTGCGTATTCCAGTTAATGACAGTTTGTTCCAAGAAAGAATATAACCATGTTGCACATTTTTCACAAACATTTTTCTTAGGAACAAAGCAACTCTCTACATTACTCATGACTCACTTCTGGGTAGACCTTACATACATTTTCTTTGAGAACTCAGTCAATTATTACATTCTTCAGTACCTTATATCGGAACAGACTTACTCTTTTCTTTCCTGGGAAGTAAATGGGGCCTCCACTTTATTTGCAGTTCAAACCCACGTGGAACTATAACATGTAGGCACCTTTGTTGGAATAAAAAATGTTCCAGCTGTATTATTTATGTATTGTGTGCCTTAAGTTAGCATTCGCGGCACCATTTTATGTGTGGCCGCCATTTTGAGTTATGATTGAAACTGATTTCCTACCCTGCCTCTGCTGAAAGCAGCTGCGTTAGTTTTTGTTTCTCCAAGGTTGAGCCTTGCTGTACTAATGAATACACTGTTCTTATTAGCGCATACCTTTCCCCCTAGATAGGCCTGCTCCCACCCTTAGAGTGGCGGGCACAGGCAGAGTGACCTTGGAATCGAGATAGCATGTGCCCGGTCTCAGGATTGAAACTCATCCTTCTGTATCTCTTTTGTTCAACTGCTACCAACTGGAAATTTCCAGTCAGGGCGTTCTTTATTGGTTCAGAATAGTACATAATGTATCGCCATGCTTGCTGAAGTTAGTCCCTCTGCAGCAATCCCAGGAGGCTGGTCAGACTGGACTCCGCTCGAGTGTATCTGAATAAATATACTAAGTTTGTATTCTCTACTGTCTGACCAACTCTTCATTTGTATGGAAGGCTGAGAGGTGGTCGTGAGTGACCCGGGTGGCCCTAATCGGGTCACTTCCTTCAGTTGGCGCCCGAACAGGGACTCCATCGGGTGGCCCATCCTCGCCCGCGGACGGGTGAGGAGGTCGGGCCATCGTCTGGTCGGACCAGGGATCCCTGCACGAGAGAGTTCCTGAACTCGCAGTTGCTCCCTCTGTCTGGCCGGTCAGTGCCTCGCCCAGTGGTCATCCCGGCTGGGTTCCTAAATGGCGAAACCCTTGGATCTGACCGTTTGGTCCGAAGAGTCGGCAGTGGAGAATAAATTCGTTTGACCTGTGTGCACCAGGTGAGTTTGTTTTGGTTCTTTGTGGATATGGTACCATTTTGGTTTGTCTTTGGTACGGTCTGAGGACCGATTTTGGTATGCATTTGGTACGGTCTGAGGACTGATTTGGATACAAAGTGTTTGTGAACACTTTGCCAGGCAACATAACGAATTTGGCCCACTTTTGAAAATGCCTGGAATGAGCCTGTTTTTGGTTTCTTGTTGTCGTTCTTGTTCTGCTGATGCTCAATTGGAAGAAAGTCAGCCAGCGCCTCCAGAAGGCACTCCGAACTTTGATATGTATGTGAAGCATGGCCTTGGCCCTATTATGTTTAGTACACTATGGCACAAATATACGAGGGACAATGCTGAGTTGCAGTGGCCGTTGACGGGCACTTTTGATGAACAGAAAATTGCCTTCTTACAGGAGAAGCTGTTTGCAAGAAGAAGTAGACAGTCTATGTTTGATTCCCTCAGAACATGGCAAAAGGAGGTTAAGCAGAGGCGAATGAAAGCAGAGAAAGAGGCCCGGAAAGGGAGAATGCAAACATTGACTCAGAAAGCTGTAGCACATGATAGAGAGAAGCAAGAGATAGGGATTGAACGTGAAGATAGGAGATTCAGATTGCAGATTGACAAATCTTATGTAGCCCAAGAAGAAAGTGATACCTTCGTGGAACAATTGTTGGATACTCGACCCCCACCCCCTTATGCCCCGCAGAGGATATATCCCGCTCTTCCCTCCCAGTCCCAGCTGCCTGGTTCTTCTGTCTCCGCTGTTTCTGCCTCTGTTATTGTCGATCAGACTGCCTTGGCCACGGCACCTCCTGTCCATTCTTTGCCCTCGCCGTCTGTGGCAACTGTGACTGTTAGTACTCCTGCAACGCCTATTGCTTCCGTTTCTCTCTCTCCAGCTCTTATCCCCACGACACAGCCGACAATGACGTTAGTGCCCGCTCCCTCTGTTGTTGCCCCCACTGTGTTCCTCCATTCTCCGACATCACTGAGTAGTGGGACACCGGTACGCAGCCCTGAGGATAGAGATTGGATGAAATTTAAGGAACGTATGGGGCGGACGTTGGTCCGATGTGATGTGGGAGATGCAGAGACACAGGTGGTGGCTAATCAGGCTGCCCAGTGGGTTCGTAACCTCATTTATGGTGTGGAAGATGTGTGGAGTGTCATAAAAGATTATGAGCCGTTTGTACAACAACATGCCCTTAAGCATATGTCGGCTACTTTGATCGGTCTTTGGGAGCAGCGTTTCAAGAGCGCAGCGCCACAGATCATATACGATATTAGGGATCATGTGTATGTTACTGATATGGAGCCTGCTCATGTCTTTGGTAATGTTGCGACATTGGTTGCTTATCAGGAAAGGCTACTCGAGAAGAGCCCCACCCCGGTAACTCAGTTTCCAATGTGGGAGGTTCATCCCATCTACCATCCAGAGATACCGGAGCTAAGGGATCAGCATGATCATGTTACTAGGCCAAGGGTAGAGGCCTGTTTCCAAGAACAATGGGTTTATACTCCATGGAAAAGGAGTGAAGTCTTGTCCCTTAAGACTCAGTTACCTGACCCTAGGAAAAATCCCACCGCTTATTATAAGGAGCTGACTGAAGCTGCCTCTTTGACAGTGATGACGCTCGCTGATATTGAAATGTTCTTTGGTTTACTAGTTCCGGTTGATATTTGGAGACAAGTACACACACAGGATCATGTTGCGGAATTGGGTGGTACCTGGGATCAAATTAAAGTATGGGATCAGGAACGGAAGCAAGGTGATAAGCCTAGGGCGGAGATACTTGTTTTGCATGGCCGCATTATCACGTATGTGCATTCTATTATCCCTCCGAGGAAAGTTGATTGGGACAAGCTATTGGCTTGCCGCTAGAAGAAGGATGAGAGTGTGTCAGACTTTTTCACTCGGTTTGAAGGTGTGTTCTTAGACTATAGTGGACAGGATTTGTTGATTGAAGGTGGTGTGCGGCTGTTTGTTAATAGATTCGTTTCCAATTTGCTTCCTGAGATTTCGACCCGATTGCAGGCTTCTGAGAGCACTTGGTCCACCTCTTCCCCTTCTGTTATCTTGTATATGGAACAGTATTATGAGCATAGGGAAAATGAGGAGAAGGAGAAGACGGAAAAGAAGCGCAAAGATTTGAAGACAAAGGTGTTGTTACAGCAGGCTTCTAGAGGGAATGGTAGAGGACGAGGTGGTTTGGCCTGACAGCTTCCACGCGCTAGCAGGCCCGGTAATACCGTGCCTTTGGGGGCGAATCAGTGTGCATACTGTAAAGAGGAGGGACACTGGAGCAGTGAGTGTACGGTGCTTTTGCAGAAGGTGGCGGCTCCTAGAGGACGAAGTTCTCGTGGACGGGGTCGTGGAGCTGGTGGCCAAGACAGAGCTCAGAATACTGATCAGAACTATTTTGATGATGCTCGGGGTGGACAGTATTATCACGTTGATTATGATACGGATGAGGTGACGGGGATATCTTACAGCTAGGACAGCCATGGACAGAGTGAGGGACCAGTTCAGATACCTGTAGCTCAGCGTGGTCCGTACGTTAGTGCGGATGTGCATGGTTCGACTAAAAAGTTCTTGGTGGATACAGGTGCAATGAATAGTTCTATTTCTCGTTCTTCGGTCCCTGGGGCGACTCTGTCTGGCCATAATAATGTCTCTGTAGGTTTTTCTGGTGTACCGGTTGTAAGCCCCATTTCAAAACCCCTTGCGCTAACTATTGGTCCCTTTACTGTGGATTCGCCATTCTTGTTGACATCTAATTGTAGAGAAAATTTGATGGGTTTGGATTTATTGAAGAAATTGCATGCCACAATTTACTGCTCCCCGGAGGGTGTCTACATGACAATGGGTCCAAATGTTGTGCGCGCTACACAGTGTCTGTCTAAAGATGCGCCTCTTCCTGCAGAGTTTAAGGATGTGCCACCCACTCTGTGGGCAGCGGGCGACACAGAGTGGGTGGCACCTGTGGCGCCTGTTTCGATACATGTCAAGGAAGGTGCTATTTTACCCCGCATTCCCCAGTATAAAATATCACAGGCAGGTGAGCGAGCTTTGATGCAAATTGTGCAGGATTTGATTGAGAAAGGAGTGGTTGAAGAGACGGCTGCTGATGTTTGTAATAGCCCTATTCTTCTTGTTCTCAAAAGGACACCTTCGGGTTCCTCTGATGACCATGCAGATGTTTATCGTTTTGTGATTGACTTGCGTGAGGTTAACAAAATTGTGATTCCCCAGTTTCCAGTGGTTCCTGACATTACAACACTCTTGACAATGATTCCTTCTTCTGCTAAATTCTTTTCTGTCATTGACTTGAAAAATGCATTCTTCAGTATCCCCATTCATCCTGACAGCAGGTATCTGTTCGGGTTCACCCTAGCTGGTAGAAGCTTTAGATCCTGTCGCGCTCCTCAAGGCTATACAGAAAGTCTGAGTATTTATAGTCAGGCACTGAAAGGTCAGCTGGATTCCTTGTCGCTCCCCACAGGTAATATATTGCAATATGCAATATGTCGATGACCTGCTCATCACCTCGGACACAGAACAAGGTTGCAGAGCTAGTACGGTTAAATTGTTGCTCCATTTAGCTGACCATGGTCATAAGGTATCCCTTTCCAAATTTCAGTATTGTTGACAGGAGGTCACCTACTTAGGTCACCTACTGTCGAAGGAGGGTAGGAGATTAACACCTGAGCGCATCAGTACCATTGTTAAAATGCCCATTCCGCAAACCCAGAAAGATGTGCGTGCTTTCATAGGTATCACTTCCTATTGCAGGCAGTGGATACCTGGCTACTCGCTGCTTATTAAGCCCCTGCTTGCGCTTACACTAAAAGATGTGTATGAACCCCTGCCTTGGACGCCTGAGTGTCAGCAGTCTTTTGAGCAATTAAAAACTGCGCTTTGCTCGGCTCCCGTGCTTGGTACCCCTAATTACACTAAAAGCTTTGTATTGCATGTCCATGAGATGGGTGGTTGTGCGCTTTCTGTTTTAACACAAAAATTTGGGGATAAGCAACGACTGTGTGCTTATTTCTCTGCTGTGCTTGACCCTGTCGCGCAAGCCCTCCCGAGCTGTCTAAGAGCGGTCGCGGCTGTGGCTGTCTCCATAAGACAATGGGCTGGACTTGTACTTGATACTGACCTCACAGTTATGGTACCCCATGCTGTGGATACACTTTTGAATAAGACGAAGACACAGCACCTCACCAGTGCACGTCTGACAGGTTATGAGCTAACGCTCTTTGCACAACACATCAAGATCAAACGCTGTGCCACTTTGAATCCAGCCACGTTACTACCCCTCCCTTCTGAGAATGAGGATATTGACATACATGATTGTATCTTCTGGACGGAAGAAGAGACGAAAGGACGGGTAAACCTGACTGATGTTCCCTTATCTGACCCCCAAGGTGAACTATATGTCGATGGCTCTTGTTTCAAATTGCCAGATGGCACCACCACTGCAGCATACGCAATTACTATGTTGCGTACAGTAGTTGAAACATCACAAGTTCCCTATCAGTCCGCCCAGGCAGCTGAGTTAGTCGCCCTTATTCGAGCCTATGAATTGAGTGAGAGGCTAGTTGTCAATATTTATACTGACAGTCAGTATGGCTTTGGAGTCGCCCATAATTGTGGGTGGCTCTGGGCAGAGAGAGGGTTCCTTTCTTCCCACGGGACACGCATTCAGCATGGTCCTCTTATACAAAGGCTTCTGTCCGCTCTGACACAGAAATTGGCCATAGTGAAGTGCAGCACTCACAGAAAGGTTACTGACGATGTGGGCAAAGGGAACGCCTTTGCAGATCAGACAACTAAGGAAACAGCCCGAACTAAGATGAAAAGAATGTTTGTAGCAGGTCCCGCTAGGTGGGTGCCCGAGGTCACTATGTTTGAGGATACACTAGAAAATGTGAAGGAGATACAGAGTGAGGCCACAATGGAGGAATTAGCAGTGTGGCAAGAAAGTACAGCAAACTTGAATGATGAGGGATGTTGGATTGACAAGTCAGGGAAGCAGAGATGGATGTTGCCAGATGCATATGTTCTTCCTGTAGTCACAATGGCCCATGGCCCAGCTCACATCAGTGCTAAGGGTATTTGCAAACTGTTAGACCCCGTATGGCAAAATGACAATATTCCAAAGATGGCTGCACATTTAGTAAAGTACTGTATGGTGTGCATGATATACAATCCTGACAAAGGTACCCCAACACCACCCGGCAATTTTGCACCTCCCACTTTCCCTTTTGAGGTCCTTCAAATAGACTATATCGAAATGGACAGGGTTAATAATTTGAAGTATGTGTTGGTGGTTGTTTGTGCATTCAGTAAATGGGTTGAGGCTTACCCTACTAAAGAGAACACTGCCATCGCGACTGCAAAGGCACTCCTGAAGGAGTTCTTTCCTCGCTTCGGCTTGCCCCGTCTGATCTGGAGTGATATTGGAAGTTACTTTAATGCCAAGGTTATCCAGTTAATTTGCGATGGTTTGCACATAAAGCAGAAGTTTCATGCTGCAAACCACCCCCAGTCAGCAAGTTTGGTTGAGAAGTACAATGCTACTCTCAAACTGAAATTGGCAAAGATTCAGGAGACAACAGGGTTACAGTGGCCAGATGCTTTACCATTAGCTCTTTTAACCAGGAGAACTCCAGCGCATTCTAGGACATGATTGTCACGCTACGAGGTCGTGTTCAGATGCCCAGCAAATGTCTGGGGCATCCCGCGCCCGTGTAGATTCTCTGAAATTGAGTACCCTTTGTTGACCGACTACCTGTACAAGTTAACTGAAAGTTTGCGTTCTATTCACCAACAGATTCAGGAGTCACTTCCACCTGTACCAAAGGGGCCTGGCCACAACATCCAGCCAGGAGAGGGTGAGTTGCTCCGTAAGTTTCAGCTGAAGAAGAGCTTGGAGCCCAGGTGGAAGGGGCCCGAGCTGGTCCTCCTCGCAACCCGGACCGCGGTGAAAGAGGCCGGCCGTAAGAACTGGATTCATTCAAGCCTCTGTCGCAGGGTACCCCTGCCCTTACCCTACAACCAGTGGGTGAGGGAGGGCCTCGGGGACACTGAGACTGAGCAGGTGACTCGGTTTGTCCATTTTAGCGACTCAAAACTTACATGGACCCAAACGGATGTAGAGAATGATGATGTTTTAAATGCAGCAACACCCCCAGAAATTCAAGCCCTTGAAGAACAACCGTTTGTCGACCCCTCTGTGCCTGGAGTCACCAGGTATAATTTGCGCCCTCGGCTGAGGAATAGTGCACCAAAGGAGAAGTCAGATTAGTTAGGGATGGACTGTGTAAGTTAGGGTGTGCCTTGTTATAGCACCAACGGTGTTAGTTTGGGTGAGGTGAGATTGGTGCACTGTTCTGACATTGGACAGGATAGATCGAATGTGCTCCCGCTTGGGGGGGGGGGTAGATTATCCTGGACGACGTGGGATTCATCGAGAGCTAGGACTGAGCAGCTCCACCGTCGGTGCTCAAGAGCGCCAACATTGATGAACAATAAGAGTCTACCAGTGAGGCTCTGACGGACACTGGGAACACTTGCCCTTGCCATCAGTTTTATTGCATTCCCTTTTCCTTGTTTCATAATGCATCTGTTTGGTCAGCCTATTGAGGAGGAGGAACAGCCATTTGCATCACCGCGACTAGTGGAGGACTGGTCCACAAAGAGTAAAGTAGTCTTCGTATTGATAGTTGGGATTGCATTAATAACAGTACTTGGAATAGCTTGGTTCCTGGAAGAAAAGTATCCTGTACATTCCTTGGTTGGTACAACGCCCACTTTCCCTGAGCATATGTTCGTTACTTTGGCCCCTCACAAAGCAGAACATAGAAAGACTTACACAGATAATGTGTTTATGCAAATGTTACATCAAGCTCATGATGTGTCCAATACAACAAATTGTTGGGTTTGTGGATTCCTTCCCTCAGTTACTCATAAGAGCGATAATTTGTTGTCCCTGCCATTGTCATATATTGGTAGTTGTGAAGGTTGGTTTCAATTGTTCATTATGGTGCACTATCATTTCTAATTATCTACTCAGGTTATGACATCTGCTGATTCTCGCACTGTGGTACAGTATATAAGTTTCCATCACGGATTTACTCCCCTAGGTCGAGAAGGAAATGGGACGTCTGGTACACTATCCCCAACATCTTGTATGAGCATATATGATAAAATACAGAACGAAACATGGCTTATAATGGAAATGGCTGATTTCCAAAGATTCAACACTTACGAGTACTTCCAATCCTTCCAAGATCGTAATGTTACTAAGAACAAACCCATGCCCATGTCCGTGGTTAACACCACAGCTAGTTTCTGTGTCCAGGGAACAGGGGAGGTAAAGGTGGGGGAAAGTAGATGCAATTTCACTTACGGACTGATAACGCTTAATAGTCCGCCCTTAGTCCTACCTCAGAATGTCTATTTTGTCTGTGGATCCCAAGCTTATGTCTGGCTTCCGAGGGGGTGGTCTGGCAGATGTTACCTCTCTTTCCTTCTTCCCCCTGTGTATATTGCCCCGTCCAATTACCATAAAGACCATCGGCTGCAACGTAGGAGTATATAATTGCCCCGAGTCAGAAGGGTTGTGGACACTGAGGACATAGATCAGACAGATACCACCTGGCAGCAGTTTGACGATTCTGCAAGGGGTCTTCTACCTTTCTGGGGCCCCATGGCTAATAGCCTCCAGCTTCGTCGGCTCACAAGAGTTGTGGAAGGGGTATTAATACAACAGCTGGGATACTGACCAACATTACTGCTGAGCTCCAGGCTACGAGGCTCGTTACATTACAAAACAGGATGGTGTTAGACGTCATCCTAGCTGATAGGGGAGGAGCCTGTCGCATCATCGGCAGTAGCTGTTGTGTTTACATACCAGACCACGCCCCCAGTGTGTATACGGCTATACAAACATTGCATAGACTGTCATCAGACCTACACCAAGAGACAGGTACTTGAACATTATCGGGGTGGTTCTGGAATATGCTAACAACGTGGGTTTGGAAGATCCTTATCTTTTTGGTGCTTGGTTTGTATTCTCTACTGTCTGACCGACTCTTCATTTGTATGGAAGGCTGAGAGGTGGTCGTGAGTGACACGGGTGGCCCTAATCGGGTCACTTCCTTCACCTTCTAGGAACTGTATCACTCTACACTGCTCATTAAATCACTTCCGATGGACTACACTAATATCTTAGTAGGGAATTGGTTAATTCAGTATTTTCCCTCTTAATCTCTCACTAACACGGAGCTGACATCCCAAATTATTTTC
The DNA here is from genome assembly GCA_963921515.1 of Calotriton arnoldi. NCBI lineage: Eukaryota > Metazoa > Chordata > Amphibia > Caudata > Salamandridae > Calotriton > Calotriton arnoldi. Next base: position 1,082,169 of record CAWUFW010005802.1, on the reverse strand, counting down.
ATGGAAACTGAAGGACTTTCTATATTCTAGTAATTGCACATCTGATTTGACCCTATGAATGATTCCCCTAATAACTGAGTAATGCTCAACAGTCCCAATAAATTTATTTTAGGGGTACCTCACAAATATTTAGATGTGAGAGCTGAGCAGCCTCCACACTCCATTTCATCTACATTATAGAGAATCTCTCTAACAGCACTATGATCTCATCTCTGAATATGGATCTACCAGGAGACTTCCAGATCTTCCTCATACTCTCAGTTCGAATTGACCCTGCGAGGGCACCCTCTAATTTAAACCTGCTGAAGTGATGTGACTCCATGTCGCTCTCATCTGGCTTTAGAGCCATGGAAGCCTCGTTCCCATTCATATTCACTTCCATCCTTGTGCACACCACCCTTCACACGTAGGCTGTGATTATGTCCCTCTGGTCTGCAGATTTTGCGAGCACAAGAAGAAGCTATTAATAATGAGATAACTTAGTTTTGCAAATGTACCCAGCTATAAACTGGGATGTGATATTGTTTGAAATGTTTTTTTTTTTGTCAAACTTGTATTTATTGAGTTTTTTGCACAGTAACAAAAACAAGCATGATAATACATTTTCCAGAGGTCTTCGGATATCGCTTACATGTGGCTAATTCTTGGTTACAGAGTCTTTCAAGAGATCTGTCAATGTTTCCGTAGCCGTCAAACGTCTCGTATTATCTGCAAACCTGTACATGGTCTTTCTCATGTTCAATAACGTGTACCATCAGAGTATATTCTTCAGCATTACAACAGAACTCAGTTGATTCATTCAATGATAGAATATATCCTACATGGACTAGAGGAGGTGGATTTGTCCCATAGCACGACACCCAGTACCTCTCCCTAATTTAGGTATAATGGTATAAGCACAGTTTCTCATAGTGTAAAGGCACAGTGTGTAGCATATACAATAAGCGTAAGCACTCAGTCCACCTTTCTGCGTGTGACCATTAGCAAATTGAACCCCGCCAACATGGAGGGTATCAAACCCCTATACAAAGAAAACCCGTTCCCTCCCCCTATAACAAAGAAAAGAAAAAAGTGGTGGTGTCAGGTGTGCGGTGTATTGGGTATGCAGGTCGGTTTGGAGCGGAGGTGCGAACTTCAGTGTGAGTAGCGTCCATTCTCTCCAAGAAGCCGGCTGGGCGTGCCGCATAGAATAGTATTGTATGGTTGGTGGTCTGTGAGCTAGAATTGAAAGAGATGCATATCTCTGATGGAGGGTGGGCATACTACCAGAGGTAGCCCCTGAGTCAGGTAAGAGACTAGCGGTCCCCGTTTGTACTCAAACTTTTTGTAATCGTCTCGGAAGATATCCGTCACTCTCTCTAGACAGAGTATCCTCCAGAGCCGCGCTTGCCACATTGAAAGGGTGGGGGCCGCTGTCTTCTTCCAAGTCGCTGCGATTGCTATTTTGGCCGCCCCCAGACAGGACCATAGAATGGCCTTGTCCGCTTTGGTTTGATGCGCCAGAGATGGGTCCCTGATGCCCAAGATCACCCCCTCAATAGTAGTTGGTATGGGGTATCCCAACATGGTTTTGATATGGGCTAGTATCTCCTCCCAGAAGGGTCGAAGCACGGGGCAGTCCCACCAGATGTGTTGAAAGTCGCCGAGGAGACCACAACCCCTCCAACACATATCGGATGTGTTCGGGAATATTCGTTTAAGCTTGGTTGGGTAGAGATACCAATCCATCATGGTTTTCATGTGAGCCTCTCGGAGTTCCAAGGAGTGATTAAATTTAGCAGTGTCTGACCATATCCCGGCCCATTCCCTGTCAGATATGTCTCTCTGAGTTATTCCTTCCCACATGGCCATATATCTAGGTCTCGGGGAATGAGTGGAGGAGAGTAGGGCCTTATAGAGGTAAGATATAGCCCCTTTCATAGAGATAGCTGTTTGAGCAAATTTTTCAAACCTAGTCTTCTCTCGTGTGGCAGTGTCGAGGACCTGAGGTGCAAGAGCCCAATGTTTGAGTTGCACATAATGATACTGTTCCTCTGGGCCTAAGTGAAACTCCCTCCGACAGGTCTCAAAGGTTAATATATCATAATTATGAAAGAGGTCTTGTAACATGAGACATCCCCCCTCCTTCCATGCATCAAAGGGTCCCTCGCAAAGAGCTGGTGGAAAGGCCGGGTTGAAGTGTATCGGTGTGTGTGGTGAGGGAAACATGGTCCACTCGGCTCCCCCAGAAATGGAGTCCCAAACCTTCAAAACGGTGCGTGTGGGGGTGCTAATATAAGAGTTAGCTGGTCTATCTGCTTTCGGTTTCCATAATAACTCCCAAATCGACCTACCCGCAATAGCCCTGTCCATGTGTAACCAGTGCTTTTCCGATGCCCGTTTGGACCATTCCGTCACTATCCTGAGTTGTGCTGCCTTGTAATAGAGGCCGAGGTCAGGTAACCCTACGCCCCCCTCATCTCTTGATCGCCGTAGCACATGAAACGGCAGGCGCGCTCGCCCGCCTTGCCAGATGAAGCGAGTGAATAGGGACCTCAGTTTAGGGAGGAGATCTCTGTCAAGTTGCATAGGCAGCGCTTGAAAAAGATATAAAAATTTTGGGAGCACTGTCATTTTAATTGCGTGTATGCGACCTAGCCATGAAATGAACATTGGTTTCCATCGCTTGAGGTCGCCTTGAAGCTGGTGGAGGAGGGGAGGGAAATTGGCCTTATAGTGTCACTCTACATCTGAGGTCAGCTGTACTCCCAGGTATTGAAGGGAACGTTTTGCCCGTTGGAAGGGGGTGCATTTCTTCAGTGTATCGACCTCGGCTATCGGAAGTGTAAGGTTAAGGATGAAGGATTTGTCCAAGTTAATTTTGAAACCCGCTACTTGCTCAAATCTGGTCAATTCTAATTGTAGCGCCGGGAGGGAGGACGATGGTTGAGTTAAATATAAGAGTATGTCATCCGCAAAGAGCGATATTTTGTGGTCGTCTCCTCCAAAGGGAAACCCGTTATCTCAGGGTTCTCCCGGATGTACATTGCCAGTGGCTCAATGCTCAAAGCAAACAACAGAGATGACAGCGGGCACCCTTGTCTCGTCCCTCTAGTAAGGGGGAAGGGGTCAGACATTGTACCATTAACCTGTACTCGGGAGCGGGGTCCCGCATAGTTGGCCCTAATCATGTTGATAAATTTATCCGCAAAGCCAAAGCGTTTAAGTGTGGTAAAAAGGAATGCCCTGTCCACCCTATCAAAGGCCTTCTCGGCGTCCAGCCCCACGAGCACCGCCGGTATTTTACGTTTGGACACCTTCTCAATCAGGTGGACCGTCCGCCGGATGTTGTCGTGGTTTGCCTGCCCTTTATAAAGCCTGATTGATCCGGGTGAATTAGATCTGCCAGCAGTTCATTTAGTCGCTCTGCCAGTATGGCCGAATATAGTTTGGCGTCTAAATTTAGAAGAGCAATAGGGCGATAGGAGGCACATAGATAGGTCTTTTTTCCCGGCTTAGGGATCACTGTGATGACCGCCTCAGACATCGAGGGGGTTACCTGTACATCCTCCGCCAGTTTATTGAAGAGTTGTGTGAGGTGGAGGATGATTTCGGCCGCAAAGGTTTTATAGAAAAGGGCTGTTAAGCCGTCGGGACCTGGCACTTTTTTAGGCTTGAGGGATTTAATTGCTTTACAGACCTCGTCATAAGTTATAGGGGCAGTAAGAGTATCATTATGGCTCTGTGTGACCTGTGGGAGAGTCAGTGCCTGCAGATAGTTATGTTGTGCTGCGGGGTCTAGTTGTCCTCTCGTATATAAATGTTCATAGAATTTTCTAAATATGTCGGCCTTTCCTGCATCGGTAGACACCAATTAGCCCTTGTTGTCTTGTATATTCCCAATGAACTCCCGTTCCCGTTTTTCCCTTAGTTGCCTCGCCAGGTGTGTGCCGATTTTATAGCCCTGTGTGTAGGATATTTGACGGAGCCGTAGAAGGGTGTATTCTGCTCTGTTATTGTAGATCGCTTTAAGTTTCCCTTGCAGGGCGGTGAGTTTGCGTTGTGTTTCCCTATTAGGGGTACTCTTATGTGTTTTCTCCGCCAAATCTAATTCCGCCTCTAGGTTTACTCTCTCCCTGGTTCTCTGTCTATTAAGGGTAGCGTTAAGCTCTAGGCATTTGCCTCGTGTGACTGCTTTGAACGCATCCCAATTATTGAAAAGGGATGTGTCCTGGGGGGAGTTAAGATTGAAAAATTCTGTGATTGAATTTCTCAGAGCGTCCCTCATCAACTTATCCCTTGTGAGGGAAGCTGGGGAGTACCACCTAGAGGACTTGGGTGTTGCGTTGCTCCAACTAAGGCAGATCGAAACTGGGCAGTGATCCGAGGTAGAGAGCGGAAAGATTTTCGCCTCCTGTAGGGACCCCAACAGGCTTTGACTAGTAAAGATATAGTCTAGTCTGGAGTAAGTGCGGTGTACATGAGAGAAAAAGGTGTAATCTTTAGTCGTGGGGTAGAGTGTGCGCCAAGCATCTCCGAAACCTACATCATGCATTGTCCGTTTTACTGCTGCGGGGAAGGAGCTCGTCAAGGCTCTATGAGTATGTGTACTATCTAGGTCAGCCTGCCAGGTGAGGTTGAAGTCCCCCATGAGGATTGTCGGGCCTTCTGCAAATTCTCCAATCCGATTTAAGAGGGTAGTCAGGAAGGCTGGTTGGCCAACGTTGGGGGCATACGTTGTTACAAAGGTGCATAGTTTCCCCTTCAATTTGCCCTTTACCATGATTAGTTAACTGTCTTTATCAGAGTGGACCGCCTCTGGTTGGAATTTGGTCGTTGTATGAAAAAGTAGTGCCACCCCCCGTTGCTTGGTCCCCGCCGACGATCTATAGATAAGGGGGTATTGTTTGTGTCGCAGCCTCGTCTCCTCATCCCTTTTTAAGTGTGTCTCTTGAAGGGCCACAATGTCAAAGTGATGATCCGTAATATATTTCCATACCTTTTGATGTTTAATTGGAGAGTTCAACCCCTTAACGTTCCAGGAAGCTACTGTGATTACCATGACTGCCCCTCCTCCCCTGCACTCAGGCCTGATCCATGTCAGCACACCCCCAAGGTTCAGAGTGCCAGCGCAGACTTCGCCCTGCCTCCTTAGTCTCAGTGACGTGCCACACTTGTGACTGCATCCCAAGTAGGTATAACCGGTTACCCAACGCCTGCTCCTCACCATCCACCACCGGAACAAAAAACATCCACCTACCCAAACAAAAAAGAAAAACCTCAACAATACCAACATCATTAGGAGTCAGATAGGTGGTGTGTTCTGACTATTAACGTTGTCGCCCTTTTGGGCTCATCGGTGGAGGTCGGAGCTGAAGTCCCTCTCCACGCCTCTCTTGAGTATTCAAAGAAATTCGCCATCTTCATACAGTCTATAAAGAATGTGCGGGTTTTATCGTCGTCAGTGAGTACAATCATTGACCTCTATTCCTCGATGACCGGGAGGGCCGTAATCTGTCCATGTGATATGGGGATGAGCTTCCTTAGTGTCCGGGCAGTATTAGATCTATGAGTGTCCTCTCTACTATCATTTGTGAGCCCCCCTCGAGCTCGTTGACCACTGGGATCTCCTTGTGGTGCCTCCATCCTTCCCCCTCTGTGGCCCCGTCGGGTGGTCCCCTCAGCCGGGGGAAGGCCTAACAGACGGAGTCCCTCGTTAAGGTCAGTGACGTGGCGGGATTTATTGTCATGTTCAAAGCTTATGCCAAACGGATAGGTCCATTTGTATTTCACGTAGTCCTCTCTGAGCTTTGTAGTTAGAGGTCGGAATTGATGACATCGTGCCAGTGTTGCCGGTGCTAGATCCTGATATATAGTGCAGTTGTAGCCTTGGAATGAGATGTCTCCCTTCTTGCTAGCCTCTTGTAAAATTGTCTCTTTGACATTGAAGGAGTGGAATTTGACTACTACATCACGCGTCCGTCGTCGCTCTCCGCTGGCTGGTCCCCCCACTCGGTGGGCGCGTTCTATTTTAATTTTGAGCTGACGCGGGCTGACAATCTCAGCAAAAAGGCCTTCGAGGAACGCTTCAAGAGCCGACCCCTCCGCTCCCTCTGCTAGGTCTCGAACCCGTAGGTTGTCGCGCCGTGCCCTGTTTTCAAGGTCTTCGGCTTTCAAGTGAGCCAGATGGAGCTGATGTTGAAGATCCTGGAGCTTTTCGTGTGCTTCCGTTGTATGCTTATCCAGTTCCTGGGTTTGTGTTTCCAGGTCCACGACTCTCGTGCCCACAGAGTCGACATCTTGCTGGAGCGTGGTCATACGCGTGGTCAAATCCATCCGGAGTTGATCGATGGAGGCTTTCATGTCTTGGTTCAGCTCAGCACGTAGTTCAGCCTTAAAATCGCGCAGGGAAGTCAACAGTTCATCTTTAATAAGTGCCATATCGATCGTAGATTCTCCCTGGTCAAGTGGCTGTCGTTTGTCCGAGGGAAGGAAGAAACTGGTGACCTTGGGTGGCGCCTTCTTTGGTGGCATAGGTGCGGGCACCCCGGCGCCCCTTGGGTGGTGGGTGGTAACGGCAGTTATGGAGGGCAGGGGCCTCTTCAGACACCGTACAGATCACCTTCAACAGAAGCTAGTGACGACGAGGCTTCTTAATTCCTTCATTCCATCTTTGGCGGCATAGCGTTTCACGCACAGAGTGGGGAGCCCCCACCGCAAAGAGCGCAGGCAGCGCAAAGCCACATCAAGGGGTGTGCATATCTCAGAAAGGTGCCAGCAGGCATGTGTCTCGTTGCTGGGAGGGAGCTATCTGGCGTTAGTTGCCTCATGGAGCCATCGGTGATTCAAGCCCGCCGTTTTTCAACTGCTTAGTTGATTACAAGCTTCCATCTTAGGGTCAGGCAGGATCAGGCGCAGAGATAGTGAGCGCTAATTTCTCCCCTGAGTGCTCTCTAGGGCAAGTCCCCCGTGGTCTCGCTGCATTAGGCTCCCTCCCTTGTCATCTGCTGTGGACTTTACCCTCCTGGGCTCATTGGCGCTCTTTCGATGCACGTCCCCCAGCGCCAGCCGCGGTGCTCACCTCGCGTCCTCAGCGCTATGTGTCTCCTGCAGGAGCATGCCGTCTCGTAGGCAGAGGGTTGCGGGTTGCTTGGAGGGTCGTGGCCGTGTCTGGAAGGCGCAACACTCCTCCTTCGGGGGGAGAGCCCGCGTTAGACCGCCGCTGCCGTTTACTTCAGGCGGCCGCCATTGTGCGGAGCATCGCGATCGGCATCGCTCCAAATAGGCTTGCAGCAGCATGGATTCCGTGTTACCGAGCCCCCGCGCCTTTGCTAGTAGCTCCGGAGTCGGTGGTGTGCACTGGGAGCAATTTTGGCGAGTTCGGCACGAAGCTGTACACTCAAGTCGCCAGCGTGGATCGGGAGCCGAGACGGTTCACGTCCGCTCGGCCATCTTGCCCGGCCACGCCCCTGATTTTTTTTTTTTAAAGGTATCATAGAACACATCTTTGTGTTCCCCTACCTCATGTGGTGATAATGCCAACATAGTTATTCTTTGAGAGTTTCAATATACATCGGTGATTACTATCTCCGCAAGGCTATGGAATTTGTACTGAGGTCTACAATGTCAACATTAACGTTAATATTAGAATGCCACTGTGAAGGGGTGGCTTGTGTGGGTGGTATGTGCCTGTCAATAATGTAGGGCTTGATTAGGATGCCGGTCAGACCGCATTCCTCAGCCCTGTCAGATGCGGTCGGATTGCTGAAGGTTTTGTCCGAAGCAGTCAATCCAACCGCCGGATTATGATGCATCTAGCATGTACTCTGACTAACCGCTGACAGAACACCGTCTCCAACAGCGTCGGTCAGAGAGAAACAGCAGCCATAGGACTGTACAGGGAGATCCGACCGCCGTCTGTATTACGATGTGGGTTTCCGACGGCCTGACCGTGGCGGTCCGACCAGTGGCGCAACAAAACTTCAGGGGCCCCCCTGCAAAGTACATGCAGGGACCCCCTACCCAGCCCACCACCTACCACTTTTGTTGAGGGGGCCCACTGGAGCTCAGGGTCCCCCTGCACTGCGGGGGCTGTGGGGGCTTTTGTTACACCACTGGGTCCGACCATCTGCCTTGAGTCATCAGAAATGTCGGAAAAGGGGTGAACACTCAGCCGATTCCCCTTCTCCCTGGCGGTCTCCAGCATGGATCCCTCCCTCCGCATCTCTCCTTCACCTCAGCAGCTAAACCCTGAGGTAGACAGCCCTGTGGGCGGCAGAATCTACGTAAGTTCACATGTGGCATGTATCCCCATTGACTGGACCCTGCCCATATTGCCAGACTCCAGCAATGGGATAGATGGTGCACAAGGCATGTCCCCACATGTGTCATGCATGTGTGTACAACTGCACATGTTTCCTGTGCATTTGTACCCACTTGCAGCCACATGTCTGGGGAGCGGGGCACCGCAGACGATGAGACCTCCGCAGTAGCAGCGGTTGCATGTTAATACGGCGGGCAGAGTTATCCCGGCCTCGGCAGTCGGAATTGGAGCACAGCTGCGGTGGTCGGACGATCACAAACTCTTGCACTTTGAATTGGCTCTACCATCTGCTGTCTGGGTGGATTTGATATGAGGACTTCCCCTGGTAATGCCTATGTTGTGAAGACTCTGCTACAACACTTATGTTACACCTGGTCTTTGTTTTATCAAAGCTCTGCGGTTGCTCTGCTCTCTGCTACTGCATCCCAACAATATTTTAAACTGAACATCTCACATGTGTCCAACACTCGACAGATATGCCACCAAAAATATCATATAATCCCCAAAGGATCACTCCAGACAGCACATCTCACATGAATATAACACTATTCAAATAAACCCTAATACTCTTCTCCCTGCAACCGTCCTACAGCACTAACCACCCAAAATTGCTTCTTACCCAGTCCCATTCAGATTCGATTTTAACTTAACCTACATATGCCTTTTGTGACGATCAGGGGCAAAACACAGCCCCAAAGAGATATATTTGTCTGAGAACTACCTCTTAAACAGCACATCCACATACTCTCACTAACCTACATATCAAAACTAGGTATATTTATACCTTGCCCTACACCAGTAGCACACATTTGAGACATTGAGGACACACCCTGGCATCAAAGGGAAACAATATGCACCAAGTAATACCAGACTTGTACATGAAACTAAACTTCACACCACCTCTCATGAGTTAAGGCCTTCATTGCTTAACCACAGCTACCACTGGAGAGAAATGGAAGCTTAAGATTCCTGTCTAACGATTGTAGTCCTAGTATCGAGACTTCTGGGACATGCTATTTCACCTTAGACAATTCTACATGCTAAAAACAACCAGCAGGAATTTGAGAAAAAGCCTGTCATGCACAGAGGTGCGCCATTTTTTTTAAAAAACAGCAAAGTCAACGGGGCACCCTCTCCCAACGCAACATTACTTCGCCAAGGTGAAGTTAAAGTTCATTTCTCTGCTATCGGATGTCCTTCCCGAGATAGCCAGGATGTCATTTTCATGGAATAGGCTCTCCAGTTTGCCCTATGGCTACCCAGTGTTTCCCTTAGCTTCTAGTGAAAGTGGGAAAATGCTACAGTGTTTTTTCACAATCCACAGAAGCCCTACTCAGAAGAGCGGGAAATGCCAGTGAACAAGGACTATGAGTGTGCACTGGAAAATCCGGCAGGCCAGTGGCTGGAATGAGATGTGGAAGCAGAAAGAACGTTTTCCCACTCTCTCACTGGCCTGCATATTGTCGCAGATAAAAAAAATTAAAAAAACAGAAAAATCCTCCACCAAAATGCTACTTCAAAAAGCTGCCGCTAAAGCATGAAAGAACAGAAGGACAATGTGTAGGGAGTGCACACTTTCGTCATTCTGCTACAAAATAAAGTGCTTGTGATGCGATTCACTCACTCTTGCGCACACACTTTCTACTCTTTGCCTACTCAGCACCACCATGGTCAGTTTTATTTTACCACTGGGCTGAACCTCCGGTATGAACCTTGTACTCCTCCTAAACGGCTCGTTACCCTGAGGGACGAGTCTCTGGGAGTGCACCTGCGTTGGAGAAACTCACACCTTTGACCCGGATCTGGTTGAAGCACTCTCAGTCAGACATTGGTTGACCTCTGAAAATATTCAACGGTTACTTGCACAAAAGTCCTAACTGGCCGTGCTATGTTTTCCACATATCTATTGCGTAGGTACCAGGGCAGATTTCACGTGGATTTAGCTCATTATTGCTAGGCCACTGCATGAGAGACTGCTTCTGACCGCTCATATGTGGCACGAGATGAGAAACAGGCTAAGGTAAGCAAGGCATAAACAAATGACGCCATCAGGCATGAGGCCACCTTTAATCCACAGTCTGTTTAACTTACTGCTAAACCTTTGGACTCTCACATTAGGAATGTGATAAAAAGAACTGTTAACAGGGGGAATGCACTTGAATATTCCCACTCTTGCATTCATATCAATGTCTTGACTATTAATAGCCTGCAGCTGGTGTCAGCGAGTCTCAGGAACAGGTTCTGGGTTGTATCTCTGTTGACTTGGTTGAATTCCTACGGTTTACGAGGTCTTAGTCCTTAATCCTGAAGATCAAGTGAGAAATGTGTTCTAGTAGTTGACAAAGTTCTGTCTTTTGTTATTGAAATAAAAACTGTGACAGCAGTTTGTTGGGTTGTATATGTATTGTGCAAGGTTATTTATGTATTGTTTGGCTTCCCGTACCTCTTGTGACCTTAGGGAACTTCCACCACCGTGGAGTTCCAGAACGGGAGGTGCGGGAGAGAAACGGTTGATCGTGTGCTGGTCAGTCCTGCTGTTCGTTGCTCCTGTCTTGTTGGCAATAAAACTCTTGAGAAACTTACCTGCCATCTTCTTTTCACAGTTACACTCCTCTGTGGGTCATGTGCAAGACACACCTCCTCCTTCATTTGGAACATAACCACACTGTGATGATCACATACTGGCTGATTTATGAAAACCTTGGCGTGCGAACCGGTGTCTCATTTACCTTCCTGTACAAGCCAATGGACCGGGAGCATTGTGTAGTCCCTTGCGGACTTTGGTGCTCCCCCGCTGGATCCGTCTCTCTATTAGTTAAATCCTACTCATGGACTATTAGATTGGAAGCATTCCTGCTTAAAGACCGACAGACAAGGGCTTAAAGATTTACTCTAAGAATATCAGTAACAGAAATGCATAAGCTGGACCATCAATTAGTTAGGTCAATAAGCATACACATCAATAGTAAGTATACACACAAGAACTCTAAGAGCTCTGGAAAAAGCAAACTGGTATAGATCCGCCTTCAAACAGTGGGCGAAGGCGTGGCTAGGCACAGCAACATGACGGATGTGCCATGGAAGAGCTCCGGGGAGAGGGCCTGCATCCTGACTCCACCGGGTGGCCCTGGGGCCGAGGAGTGCCTCTGAGGACAGGGGGTAAATCCCTATTGCGGCTACCACTTCAATTGGCAGGATCTTGGGCCCAGCCACCCTGGATCTGTGGAGATGAGCGGCGCCGCACACAAGGATGAGAGTGTGCGTGTGGGCTGGGCTTGCGGCTGCTGAGGCCTACTGTGTGCTGGAGGTGCTTGACCGCTGCTTCCTTGTATCGCTCCACCCCACTATGACTGGACACGGTTGACCTGGGAGGCTGTCGGGCGGAGGGGGCAGTTGAGAGGGGTATGCTGCATGGGGGCCGGTGCCAGGCCGCCCACGGGCTTTAGCCCCTCACCTCCCCAGGACTGAAGGGGGCAGAAGGGTAAAGGAGACAGCGTGGCAGAGGTGTGCTGAGTTTGTGAGGGTGCTCCCCTTGCCTGATTGCCCACACATTGCTACTTATCTTCAGGGGATGAGCATCAGAGGTTTCTTTCTTGATCCCCCTCCCCTCCGGTCTATGGTGCTCTTGACTACTTTCCTCCTTGGATCACAGCCCCCCAGCAAAGAGCCACTGTGGTCCTCGGAGCCGGAGCTGCTCGTTCCTCCCCAGGGTTAGTGGTCTCGAGTAGGTACCTTGGGGGACAGAGGGACTCAACCGCGACGCCAAGGAGCCTGGCAAACTGTGGCTGGCCTGGAGAGTGTTGGAAAGAAACTGAGTATGGTGTGGCCTAAGGCTGGAAAACCTTTAGCACCGGCCTCGTCGTCTGGAAAATCACCCACTATGGCCGCAATGGAATCTGTTGGTGATGGCTCGCCTGCGCTTGTTTCCTTAACCGCAGCTGATTCGGCGATGGCGAAGTTGGACTCCATCTTTCAAGCCATAACTGAGACCAGGATGAGTCTTGGAGAACAGGTGAATGCGGTGGAGTGGGACTTTTACTTGATGATCAGCGCAAACTCTCAGACCGCCAGCCGCAAACACTATCCCTCAATAAGAGGTGGATAATCTCACCCACAAGGTTAAGGCTGTAGAGGAGAAGCTCAGCGATCTTGATCTTGAAAAAGTAAAATATACTTTCAAATGCAAGACTGTTCAAGGAAATGCAGTTGTGACTGAAGTTGCAACCGTTACAGGTTTGTATATGCTTTGGAAACAGTTTAAATTACACAGTAATTACTTTTTAGTTACTTTTGGATTACTTTGAGTACTGGGTGGTATACCAGACCTTAGGATCTCACGATACATTTAAGTAAGACTTTTTATACATTTGCAGTTTAGTTCTCTTTTCCCCATACAAAAATCAGTTCAACACACAACATTATAGGTCCCAAAATCTCTTAACATAGGTTCCTATGGGAGAAAAGTGTTAGCGGTTTCTCGGGTAACTATACGACTTATGAGTGGGAGTTTTGGGGGTTAGGACCAAGGTACCCCAAGGTCTAGATGGGCACTCACGTTGCACCCCCAGCGGCACTGTGGCGACCGGGTGCAGAGTACAGGGACCGATTGTTAGCCAGTGGGGCAAAGGGCCTTCAATTAGGGACTGGTGATGAGCAGGTCACTCTGTTGTGGGAGCAAAGCTCCTGGGGTTAAGATCAGAACTGCAGGGGCCAACGACCAACACAGGAGCTGCACCACCAGCAGCACTGGGGCGGCCGGGTGCAGGGTGCAAAAAGAACGTCGGGGACCAAGGGCGTTTCGATGAAGACCATTGGTTGTGCGAAGGTGCTGCAGGCACGGACAGGGAGACTTCCTGAAGGCGACCACTGGCTGGAAAGGTAAGTTGGGTACTTGGGGGATGCCTGGACACCATCATTTGGGCCACCCAAGGCCATGGGGCATCGTGTGCAGGGGTGTCTTCTGGCGTCAGGTTTTCTTACCAGCTTCAATCGCGGTCAGGGGGACCCTTCAGGTTGAGGCTGCAAGCGTCGTCTCAAAGCTTGAGGGAGGTCAGGGATCACCATATCCCAGGTCAGGATCACTGGGGAGACCTCCTTATGGTGTTGGGTGACTCAGACTCGGGCCGTGGGCGTCGGGTGCAGTGGTGCAGAATGGCGGAGTCGCCGGAATCTGGATTCTGTGTGTGAGTCTTTGCTTGAGCAAATCCAGTGCTCACGGGAGACAGAGTCTGTAAGATGGTTGCAGGGCAGGTCCTCTAGGCTCTGGGGGTTGCTGGCTGCTGGACTCATGGGGGTTCTTGCTGTGGGCAGGTCGTAGACGGGACAGGCCGGTAGGGCTGGAGTCAAAGCAGTTGGTGTCCTCTTCTTCTTCCTGGTTCAGCACGGTTCTTCGGTCCTTCTTTCTTCCTCGAATCTGCCTTCTTGGTGCAGGGCTCCCCCCTAAATACTGTATTTAGGTTTTTTTTTAGGTGTCTAGAGGTAGTGGCCAATGGGCTACTGACCTTAGGGTGTCCAAACCCTTGGTGTGCTCACCCCACGTGGGGGAGTGGGCACAATCCCTAATCCTGATTGGAGAGTGCCTGCCATCTGCAAGATGGCGGGCACTGAGGAGTTGGCTTCACCTTGCTTCCCCCACCTGAGGGGTGGAGTTGGCAGAGGTGGGCACACCTTCTGGGCTGTTCTATTTTTTCACACTTGTCTTCCCACCGATAAGGTGGTGAGACAGGAAGGGGGCCTGCTCCTGATAGCAGGAGAGGCTGAGGTTCGCGTTGCAAAGGCGGCAAGGCCTTTGAAACTCCCCGGCCACAGGTGGATCTTCCTGACCTGGGGGAGGTGTGAATACCTCCACACAGGGAAGGCTTTGTTTCTGGGCCAAGGGAGCGAAGGCTCCCCCCAGGGGTCCAGAAACTTACCTTGTGGTGGCAGGCTGGTGTTTACCAGTCAGGTAACCCACAAGAGGCTGGGTGTTTTCAGGGTATAACAAGAACAATGGTCCCTTCCAAGACTGATTAATTAATAAGACATAGAATTACAATTAAATCTACGTATATGATCTCCATGGTGAATGAAATCATTTATTCAGTCAAACAATAATGCAGAACAAAGGACAATAATGAAAAAATGAGTGGGCAAATACCGCGGAAATCAAGAGATTTCCAGGCCTCAGGCATTGCACATTTTAAGTGACTGAGAAGGAAATGCACACTCTGTAAGTCACAACACATAAAAGTACATATAACAATCAAAGTCAAGACACTGAAGTGTCTTGACTTTGATTGTTATATGTATGTTGTCTAAAAAGCAAAGGATGTCGGAAGCGTGACGCAACTCCAGCAATGCAGGGGGAGGGCTATGGATATAGCACTGCATCACCCTTATGCCTGCCATGAAGCAGGCGTAAGGTTTGGACACATTTGCGTCTTAGAAGTGGCGCAGTGAAATCTCATAGAATTCACTGCATCACTTCTACGAGACTTACTTGCGTAGAAGTACCCCCCCTGCATACATTATACCTGACGCAGTAAACTACGGATTACGGGCGATTACAGGTAAGTACACATATAAATAAATAAAACGAATTTCGTTTCTCGCGCTGCATCACATTTGGCGATGCAGCGCGAGAAACGAAATGTATTTTATTTATTTATATGTGTACTTACCTGTAATCGCCCGTAATCCGTAGTTTACTACCCCCCACCCTGCCCCTCGCCCGCCCCACGTCAGCGCCCGGCGGCACTCCCACCACCGACCGCTACTGCTCCAATGTAGTCTTGCACTCAGTCCAATGACAGACCGGCACTAGGGAGGCATATTGTAGTTTTTATTCACCTGTGCAACAGTACATACGTCTACGCATTTCGATTAACCCATAGCCTCTGGTAAGCTAAAATATTAGAGAAAGTCATGTGATTTTGCTCCGTGATTTATGTGAACGAAGTGAGATGGATTCCTTTGGGGGTAGTCGATAAAATATATATATATTTTTAACTTTTTAAAGGAGAGTGATTAGTGTCTATGCTACAAGGCAAAGCTTCCCTATTTTATGACTGTGTCGAAGAAGACTAAGGCTCAGAGTAACTAACATGGCCAGTAAGTCATCTAAGCATTAGTTTGGACCTCATGATCTTGGTACAGTCCGAGTTGGAGGTGATCGTCGTAGTGCTGGCGCCAGTTCCCGATAGTTGTAAAGTTCGGCTTGACAGTTGATAGTGGTCTATTTACGTTTCTGACCTCTGTCTAGAGGTATGAGGGCGTTACACTAAGACCTCCTCAGTCACTGCTCGCCTCAGCCTCGTAATTTAGAGATGCTAATAAAACCGTATTAGAAAGGCTTAAGGCATCATATCTTTTTATTTACCTCAGCTCGCGGGGCTGGGGGGCAAGCTCAACCTCCGCTTACGAAAAAGCCCTTAACATAAATTTGCAAGTTAGCATCCCTCGCGCGAATGTCCCCACGGATTACAAATGCACACGCCTCAGCTAATAAATCCCCTTTATGGGCAGAGGGTCCTTAAACGGTGCAGCGGAAGCGAGCAATATCTGGCGCGCGCCAGTCTGTCAGGACAAGTGGGGCGTCCATCTTGCTCTATTCGGAGGAGGCCCCGCTGTCCCATAAAGACGGAGGCCCCGGCTGAGCACAATAACAGCTCTGTTCCGTAGCTATCCCAGGCTATTAGGCTAATATGATTTTAGTTCAAAATTTCAGGTCAGGCAAAGGTAGCCTAAGCATTACAAAGTAATAGTCACTGAAAGGAAATGAAGGAAGCAGAAATGCGTGGCGTATCTGGATCTCGTTTAGAGCACAATGGTTTAATTAGAATAAGGCCGCCCCCCATTGGTCCTATTAACTCGGGTCATACCATTTTTATCAATTCATATTTCTTGGGAGGGTCTTTGACTCGTTTTCAGTAATAATAGGAGTCGTGCTTATGCGGGCCCCTTGACTCTGTCCCTCCTGCCCCGCATAGCTCCTTTACTATTTATTTGCAATGTTTTGTTCAAAACCCTTTATGGTGGTGTGGCCCATGATTTTGCCTTAGGCACAATGACGTTTCAACATATTGCCACCATTCATCGATACATTTCCTAGATTGTGGTCAAAGCTTGAATGTCTTTCATAGTCTTATATCTGGTCGAGTGGCTGGCCCTTGGGTATGGTGAGCAGAATAATGAATGATACACTTGCCAATTGGGCATGTGCAATCTTACAAACAAGGGACCTTCTACAACAGTCGCTCCATCACCTAGGCAAGCATGTCACACCGTCTGAGTATTACCTGAATCCAGCATGTATAATAAAATATTTAATTTTATCGCCTAAAGGCTGGGCCAGATGCACTAGCTAACTATTTGAAAAAGAGGTCACAAAATGGGCACAATCTTTTTGCGAATAAATTCAGATTGCTAATAAGGTGGTTGCAAAATAAGGAATTGTTGTGAGTCGCAGACGACCCTGCCTATTGAATTTTTATTAGGCAGGTATCCATTTGCAACTTACTATCGGTGGTCACAGTCACAGGGATGGTGGCCTCCAAAGGCCAGCAGACGACCACGTCTGGGATTTATATTAAATAAAGTATTTTTTAAAAGCAGCTCGATTTCCTAAAGGAAATGGGAGTGCTTACAAAAAAAGCATTGGTTTTAAAAAAGTTTCCATGAGAGTTAGTAGTGTTCCCCTGAACCACTGCCTAATTCCACTGACACTTTTACATCAAAGGGCAAGGGGTCCAACGGGAACCTCTTCCGTTTTGCGTAAAGTTTACCTTCCCCAACTTCAGAGTCGGTAATGTTTTAATGGCTTGTGACCGGAATTCTGGTCGCAAGCCATTGATGCATATGGTACCAATTCGCAATTTCGAAGGAACGCCATCAACATGCCCCTTCCAAATAAAGAATCAGCAACCATTCGGATACCCATTTTAGTAGTCAGTAAAAGTTTACAGACTCATAAAATGGATTTCATACATAAGAAATACCTATTTTGTGGTCAGAAACACTTCAATTTTGTGAATTGGAATGTTTGGGACCGCAAAATTGGTAAGCACTTCTGGGCCAATGCCCCCTTCTGCCCAATCACATCTTTTAGCCAATTACGTCCCAACTTAACAATTATGGCCCATCTTACTGCCTTAGAAAAACAAACAAGCATTTGCAATGCAATAGGTCTCGCATTTAGGAGAGTTTTCGCTATTGGCATTGTAAATGACAATGCCTTTTATTAATGTGTTGTTTTTAAAACAGATAAATAAAAGGCATTTACAATGCCAATAGCTTAAACTCTCGCAAATGCGAGACCTATTGCATTATAAATGCTTTTTTTGTAAAAACCCATGCCGCACCTTCACTTTAATGGCGCCCGCGCCCCTTTCTTTAGATGCGGCTCATCTAAAGAAAGGGGCACAGCTGCCATTCAAGTGAAAGCGTGGTATGGGTGCTTTTACAAAAAAGCATCAGTTTAGCAAGTTGACAAACAAATGCTTTTTTTTGTAAAAGCGCCCCATGCCACTCTTTCACTTTAATGGCGGCCACGCATCTTCCTTTAGACGAGACTAAAGTAAGGGGCGAGGCCACCATTAAAGTGAAAGTACGGTATGTGGCGCTTTTACAAAAAAAAGCATCTGTTTGTCAAGTTGACAAACAAATGCGTTTTTTTGTAAAATAGCCCCACGCCGCGGTTTCACTTTAATAGCGGCCGCACTGCTTTCTTTAGACGCGGCTTGTCTAAAGAAAGGGGCATGGCTGCCATTAACATGAAAGCACAGCATGGGGCGCTTGTAAATAAAAAAAAGTTGAGTAATAGAAAAAAAAACATCTGGCCGCATTCGGCGCAGCAAATAAACCAAAGGCGCAGCTGCCATTGTATCGCGTGGCATGCCGTGCAACAAAAAAAAAAAAACGTTGTGGGAGAGCGTATCCTGCCTGCAACAGAAGGCAGGTGAACACCATTTCACAAAATAGTGCTCAGAAGCCGTAATTAAAGCCTACCGAGTAACAACACATGTAGCAGGGGTTGTCCTCATGGGAGGTTACAAAATGAGACAAGGTGGTATTAAAGATGCACTTCTAAGTCTATTTACCAATCAAAAGCCACAGTTTACAAAGGCCAATAACACAAGCCAATGAAAAATATGGGCGGAGAGTGGGCAGAGCTTCAAGTCCATACCTAAATACAGCATGCCTCACAGAGCAGCGCATTCGCTGCCCAGGCTCGACCTAAAAATGATGGGTGGAATACTTGTATTCGCCTCAGCTTCTGGCTGGAGTTGCATTCCAGTCCATTTTAGTGTCCACCATGCCAGTCCAGAGAGAAGCTAGCCTTATTCAGCTCAGACTTGGCCCTGCCCCAATAGGAACAGTCCAGTGTGAGATACCAGGCAGGTTTCCTCTAAACAGAAACACATAGTACCCCAGAATACTTTCAGCCTTTTTGGGCCTCGTCCATGAGCTGCAGCTTGAGTCAAATGACATAGTGGGCAGGTGACCCATGTTTTGACATATCCATACTCGAGCTTATAGAAACAAAAAATGATAAATTAAATGCTTGAATCACTGGTAATTACTTGGGCTGCATTAAAGCCCAATATTTCTTTCACCCACATTATAACTCCAGAAAGAGCCATGCCATGTGTATATCAGATTTAACAATGTTCCAAAAAACTGAAAAATACAACATTAATATATACCACTATTCAAGGCTATTAAAACGCACACATATGCTCCTGTTGCCCTCTCTGCTGGCCCCCTATTTCCTGTTTTCTCCTCCTCTCCAATCGCCTCTCGATTGAGCTTTTCTCTTTGATTGTGTTTTCTTGTTTGTGCTTTTCTCTCTGATTGTGCCTTTCTCTTGATTGTGCCTTTCTCTTGATTGTGCCTGATTTTTTGTGCCTTTTTCTTTCATTGTGCTTTTCTTCTTTGTGCTTCTCTCTCTATGGTTGTGATTCTCTCTTTTGTGCCTTTCTCTTTCATTGTGCTTTTCTCATGATTGTGTTTGAATTTTTGTGCCTTTCTCTTTCATAGTGCTTTTATCTTTTGTGCTTTTCTATTTATTTGTGCTTTTCTCTTGATTGTGCTTAATTTTTTGTTCATTCCTGAGTGCTGTCGCCCACCCGTTCTTCCCGCCTCACGCAAAGCCCCTCTCCTGATCACTGCCGGCTGTTCTCCTGCCTCCCACCAAGCCCCACCAACTGTTTCCCAGTGCCCCTCCCTCCTCCCAGGATCTACTTAATGGAGGCTGCAGCGCAGCAGTGCAGCGGACGTGCCAAAGTGCACCAAAGGCAAGCCTGTCTGCACCCGTTCATGCCTGGACCATGCCAAGAGCCAGGACCCCTGGCTCCCGGCCCACCCGCAGGTACGACACCACTGTCCTCCGCGCCCTGTACTCGGGACGGCCCAGTGAACACTGCTGCCACACCACACTCTACAGTAGGCCAGTTTTCCTGTGCCAGCTGCATCTTCTCCTGGACCAGCACGACCACCATCACATCGTAGAGCCCCACGCCATCCTCTCGCCAGGCCACACCAGAAGCACTCCACCGACTCCACTGCCTACTCCTCAACACACACTCTATTTGCAAGCACTCTACTGAGTTATGGGACCTCATCGCCACCCTCTCACCTGACATTGTCTCTTCACTGAGACATGGCTCAACCCTTCCTACACCCTTGACATCACCACAGCCATTCCCAATGGATATAAAATAATTTGCCAGGACTGTACCAACAAGCTGAGAGGAGGATTAGCCATCATCAACAAAGAAACCATACAGTGCACCACCAGCATCATCAATACCACCCCTCCCATGGAACACCTCAACTTCAAGCTCCATATGGATGACAATACAACCATCAGAGGCACCCTCACATACCTACCCCCGGCCAGTGCTCCAGCTTCTGCAATATCATCACAGAATTCATTGCTCCCCTTGCCCTGGACTCCAAGGACTACATCTTCCTTGGTGACCTCAACTCCCACTTTGATGACCCTAACAACACCACCACCTACCCCCTCAACAGTATGAGCAGGCTTGGACTGACTCAAATCAGCCGCAACCCCACGCACACAGCAGGACACATGCTGACCCCATTTTCACCTCCAGCAACCGGGTCAAATACAGCCATGTCACAGAATTTACCATTCCATCATCCACTTCAGCATCTCCAGCACCCACACTGCCACCCCCAAGATGGCACCCCCCACTACAGCTGGAGCAAAATTTTAGAGACCAGCTGACTGGACACCCTCAACACCTTCAACCCAGCTGTCGCACCCAACCTGTAACAGGGAATTAAGAACTTCAACACCTGGATCACCTACTGCAATGACAGCATCGCCCCCATCAAGAGCAACAATCACAGAAGATTCTCCAAAAAGGCCAGCTGGTACACCCAAGAACTCAGAACAGCTAAACATGACAGCAAACATCTGGAGAGGAGATGGCGCGCAGGCAAGGACACCCCAGAAAGGGCAGCCTTCAAGAACTTCCTCAACCTCTACCACTGTCTGCTGAGGGCAACAAAGAAGACATTCCTAGCCCCACGCATTAAAATCAGCACCAACAACAACAAAACATTTTCCAACATCGTTAAGGAGTTCTCCAACCCGGCTGTCAGCAAAAACATCACACCCTCACAAGAGCTCTATGACAACCTCGCCAACTTCTTCCATGACAAGATCGCAACAAAATACAGAAACTTCAAACCCTAACCTACAACCATGGACTTCCTCAACTGGTATGCCCTCACCTCAACTGACACAAACCACAGATCTACCAGCTGAAACCAGCTCTCCACCCAGGACACCACCTCCATCATGAAATCCAACCACTCAGGAGCTCCCACTGACCAATGCCCACACCACATCTTCAACCTCAGAAGCCAAAGGATCGGCCAGGAACCTCACCACCCTGCTCAACTTCTGAATCATCATTGATAACATGTTCAACATGAAGTCACAGATGAACGCCGTTATCTCCGCCTGCTTCCTCATTCAGAGCATGCTATGAAAGCACTCCAAGCAGCTACCCCTGCCCAGAAGAGTCACCAAGACATAGGCCCTTGTCAGTAGCTGACTAGACTATGGCAATGCTCTCTACATAGGAATCTCTGTGCACCTCCTGCAGAGACTTCAAACCATACAGAATACCACAGCCAGACTCACCCTCGACATCCCCCGATGAGCCCACATGACACCCCATCTCAGGAAACTCCACTAGCTCCCTGTACAGAAGAGATGCCAATTCAAGCTGCTGACCCACGCAGACATGGCGCTACACAAGCAAGGACCCACCTTATTAACCATCACCTGAACGTCCACCTACTGTTGAGAAGATTACGCTCTGCCTCCCTATCACTTGCCCATAAGCCCTGCATCCACCGAAGCAGAAGTGGAGGATGCTCCTTCTCCTACATCACAACAAAGACCTAGAACCGCCTTCCCCTGCAGCTACGGACCATCACCTCTCTTCCGGAATTCTGAAGGGCCCTCAAGACCTGGCTATTCGAATGAGCCTCGGGGACCTGCAGGCGCCTGGGTATCCTGGCGGGTGATTAGCAGCGCTACATAAATCCTGATTAATTGATTGCTTGATTAAGCAATCAGTCCCCATCTTTTATTGATGCTTTTACAATAATTTTGATTACATTTATTGCATTTCATTACATTATATACATTTCAAGACGTTTCTAATCATTCAGAAATACTGAATAATTCTGGTTTCTATTACAGCCTGTCTTTTCTCTCCAAGTATATCTCATTTTCTCCCAACCAGAGTCCATCTTCTACCTTAGTACACCCAATCAGCTAACCAGCCATGACCATTATTTAACTGAGCAAGTTATATCTTCTGAACAAATATGTTCTCATTTAATACCTTTCCCACCACCGTGTCCTATCTTCTGAATGGACAGGTACGATCGTCCAACCAATTATGACCAGTCTTCTGGGAGGGAGGGGCACATTCTTAACACAACACATTTTCGAAAGAATTATGGGGCATATTAGCAAGACCGGCGATAAAATTATCGCCGTTTTAGCGGCAGGAAACTGCCGCTAAAACGGCGATAATGGGCTTGCTAATATGCGTTATAGAATTCTAATAGAAGCCCAGGTTAGATGTCCTGCACAACGGCGATAATTTTATCGCCGGTCTTGCTAATATGCCCCTATGTTTCATCTTCATTCATCAATTTATTTACTTCTTTTCCTATAATTTCTGTCTACTACTCTAAAGCAGGGGTGGGCGGAGCTCGCGGATTGGCACAACGTGGAATTTCGCGAAGTTGCATAAAGACTCTGTGGAATTCCACAGAGTTCCGCTCCACCTAGTTAAAACACGGTTATTCAACCTTTAGCATATATGTGCCCTGTAGCCACCTTCCAGTGCCTATTGATGCCTTGTTTGGCAGCTGTTCGCTTTATAATTTTGATTTGTTGTTCATCAGCTGTCGTTTTATGAATCTTTGTTGAGAGACGAATACAGAGAATGTCCTTTCGGGGTTCGCTGCGGAGCAGCGGCACACATAATTGTCAACACAAAATTCAAATGTTATGTCATATAGTTGATTTATAGAAGAAGACTTGGTTTAATTTAAAAATGATAGTGTTCAAAAAGACCTCCGAGAACAAAGACTCCTCTTAAAGCAAATTGAATTAGCTGTGGGCCGCAGATGTAATTGCCAACAAATGTGCCTGCCAATGTGAAATCTGCTTGGGGAAACATTTTTTTTTGTAAATAATAATGATATTACATGTTCAAGAAACGTGACGAAGTACGCATGAAGCACAAATCACAATGCTAGAATCACTAATTTAAAAATACAGTTAAAAATTACTTTTTGTCACTCACAGACACACATCGCACAGATGCACGCACGCATGCACACACACACGTTCCCTAAAACACACACAGACTCACGCACAAGCACACCCACTTACATTCACAAGCACACACTGAATCACCCCTGCAGCTATCTCCTCTCTCATTGTTAAGCTCCTGCCCCCCTCTCCCTCACCCTCACTAACCGTTTAGACCATGCAGCATGCTGCTCAGCCGGATTCGCAGCTGCAGGTTATTGTTTGCCGTGAAGTGGGTCAGGTGAGGTGAGGTCCCCCTCGTAGTTCAAGGTGCTCCAGGGCACTGGAGATGGTGCCTCTTGCCGGCGGTGAAGTCCCTGCTAATGCCGTCCACATAGCTGCCAAGGTTTCAGATTGTCATGTGTGACATTTTCATAAATTCAGTGTTATTATGAGTGACATTTCAATGAGTATGAGTGACACTTTCTCGCTAGCAAAATTAAGCAATGAAGACAAGGGAAACATATAAATATCACAAATTACAACCATTTGCGCAACGAAAAGCTCTTCTACAACTTAATGCAGACACAGGGTAGAAAGACACAGGGCACTCACACTAAGGGACACAGAAAAGGGCAGAAGTACTTAGTTACTGTACTTACTGAGTGCGTGAGTTGTCAGAAGTACTTGTTCTCTCACTCTGGCTGCTAGCCCGTGATGGCGGTGAGCCCAGGACTGAGCCCCGGCGCGGAGGTGACTGATGTGCGGCGCCTCGGCCTGCTGCCTCTCTCTCGTCAGACCTTGGCTCACTGCGGCCGGCGCCGCACAACATCATGCCTGCAGCAGCGCCAGTCTCCCCGCACATGCTGTGCGCCCGATGATGCAGCCACAGGCCTCTCGATGCGGCGCTGCGGCCTGCCATGGTGACTGAGACTCTGCGACCTAGTCCGTACCGCCGCCGCTCGGCTTGCTTCTTGTCACTCCGGGGGAGCCTCACTTGAGTTAACCGTCCCAGCCAGTGCGTGAGGTAATGGGCCCCAGAGAGGCGCCACACTGCCAGAGCCAGTTAACGCTCGACTTGCCACAAGTAGGGCAGGCCCCGGGGACTCCCGATAATTTAATTGGGCGCAGCAGGGTGAGTCTCAACATCATGACTCACTCTGTCATGATGTGGTCAGCGCGCCGGGCCACGGGAATCGAGACAGCACTCTGCAGAACTGTGCACAGTTTTGCAACATTGTTGCTAGTAACATGAAGCATCACAGTGAAGCTTATTTGGGCACGCATGGGCCTAGAGCAGCAGCATCTGATCAATTACTGTCTCCTGGAGTCTGCCGCGGGGAGCGAGAGCTGAGCAGACTGTGTGCACTCTCAGCAGAGCAGCCCCCCACCCCGGCGCACATGACAGTCAGAGTGCACCACAGCCAGCAGGCAGCACGCGCTAGCAGCACCCTGGGGGTTAATTTAGCCAACTTTCAGCGCGTCAGCAGAGAGTGGGCAAATGCGTGACAATGCATTTCAGTGCGGTGATGCGGAACACCACACTGAAATGCGTTAGCGTCACGCCTGATACGTGACACTTGGCAGGACTGCGTCCAGGCTCTGGCTGTCCTGCAGCTCTGCCAGGCCAGCACTGGGACGGACCCGGTGGGGCTTTGTTCATCTCGGGCTTCCGGGAGCCCCCTCAACTCCGGCTGTGATGTACTGCGGGGGACCCGAGGGCTTCATAGGGCTCACTCCCCCCCAGAGAGCAAAGAGGATGCGGCGCCTCACCATCAACCGCCCATGCAGAGCTTCACACGATTGCCAGACATTTGGTCTGAGAATGTGCACTGTGCACCATAGAGAGGGCGAGGTTTTTAGACAAGACTGACCATGTGATGCTAGCTTGGAGCAGCCTCTTTTGTGTCAACCTGCATCTACTAGTCAGTCAGTACATGCATAGTGCTGTCTCTCATCGTAGCTGTGATGATGATCATGATGAAAGTGAAACCTAACCTCCCGGGCTCCAGTAAACCCCGCTACACTGCAGAATGTGGACTTAATTCCCCAACTTAAAACGCGCCACAGGGCGTGTTTGCACACATGTCACCTCAGGCCCCGCCCCCTCCCTTCACCACTGTGCAAACGCGCCCCCTGGCGAGTTCTAAGTTGGGGAATTAATTCCCCTTGAATACTGAGGGTCCCTGGGGGCCAACGAGCCCACCAGGTACCTCCAGTATGCGCCAGGGAGCTGCGTTGCAGAGAGGTGTTCAGAGGCCACGCCCCTTTTTACACCACTCTGCAACGCAGCTCTGTGGCGCTTACTGGAGGTACCTGGTGGGCTAGTTGGCCCCAGGGGCCCTCAGGATTGAAGAGGAATTAATTCCCCAACTTAAAACGCTCCACAGGGCGTGTTTGCACACATGTGACCTCAGGCCCCGCCCCTCCCTTCACCACTGTGCAAACGCGCCCCGTGGCACGTTTTAAGTTTGGGGATTAAGTCTCCTTGAATC
The DNA here is from genome assembly GCA_963921515.1 of Calotriton arnoldi. NCBI lineage: Eukaryota > Metazoa > Chordata > Amphibia > Caudata > Salamandridae > Calotriton > Calotriton arnoldi. Next base: position 1,056,581 of record CAWUFW010005802.1, on the reverse strand, counting down.
CTGAGGGTCCCTGGGGTCCAACTAGCCCACCAGGTACCTCCAGTAAGCGCCACAGAGCTGTGTTGCAGAGAGGTGTAAAAGGGGCGTGGCCTCTGAACACTTCTCTGCAACGCAGCTCCCTGGCGCATACTGGAGGTTCCTGTTGGTCTAGTTGGCCCCAGGGACCCCCAGTATTCAATGGGAATTAGTTCCCCATCTTACAACACGCCAGGGGGCGCGTTTGCAGAGTGCTGCAGGGAGGGGGCAGGGCCTCCGGCGCGATGCCTGTCTTTTTTTTTTAAGAAGGGGGGCTGTGTGGCCCCCCTTCCTTTCCTATTTTATTTGCCCTGGGGACCCCATCCCCCAGGGCCTCACCCCTATATATATATATTTTTTTTACATTGGAAAGGGGCCGCGTGGCCCCCCTCCCAAGGCGATATTCGGCCCCGGGGACCCCATCCCCCGGGGCATGGCCATGTTTCTTTTTTTAATTTAACTTATTGGAGGGGGCTGCGTGGCCCCCCTCCCGGGCCACTAATGGCCCCGGGGACCCCATCCCCCGGGGCCTGGGCTCTCGTTGGGGACCGTGGGGAGGTCCCCAATCCCCCACGGTCCCGCCGGCTCCCCGCCTCCTGCGGGAGCCGGCATTGCTTTTCCACATGGGGAGCTGCTGACATGCAGCTCCCCGTGTGGAAAAGCAATCTGCTTTGCTTCATTGAAGCGAGAGCAGGTTTCCTGCTCTCGCTTCAATGAAGCAAAGCAGTTTGCAATGACAGGGCGGGAGCCGAGAGGCTCCCGCCCTGTCATTGCAAACAGCAGTGTCCCGGGGTGGGCACCCCGGGACACTGCAGGAGCTGGCCCTGGGGGTGGTGGTCCCCAGGGCCATCAAGGGCTCCAGGAGAGGGCCACGCGGCCCCCTCCCAACATCTGCACAGCCCCGGGGAGGTGGTGGTCCCCGGGGCTCGGGGGTCCATAACGGACCCCCAAATTTACATTTTAAGTGCCCCAGGGAGGTGGCGGTCTCGGGGTGTGTGGGGGCTCGAGCCCCCACACAGGTATTTTTATTTTTTTAAATGAAGCCCCGGGGGTGGCGGTCCCCAGGGCTGCGGGGGGGCAGTGTGCCCCGCTATTATAACTAATGAAAGCCCCGGGGGTGGCGGTCCCCGGGGCTTGGGGGCCTTAGAGGCCCCCAAACTTTAAAAACAAGCCCCGGGGGTGGCGGTCCCCGGGGCTGCGGGGGGCTGCGTGCCCCCCGCAACTAATTAATCAAGCCCTGAGGAGGTGGCGGTCCCTGGGGCAGTGTGGGGGGGATTGGGGCCCCCCCACACTTTTTTTTTCACTGCCCCCGGGACCTGGCCCACCCGGGGGCTAATTATTAACAAAGCGCGGGAGGCCGCGCTTCGTTTTTTTTTTGTTTTGTGGCCGTATCCGCGGATCCGGCGCGCATTTTGCCGATTCTTTTTTTAAAAAAATGCTTTTTTGGGCCCTGCCTCCTTTCCTTTTTTTTCACGTTTGTTTTACTCTTTTCTTGTGGCTTGGTTACCGAGTCACAAGATGGCTGCCAACACTTCCTGGTTTGGAATGTTGACAGCCAATTAGCATGCAGCTCGTGGTCGGGAGGGTGCGCGGATCCACCGCGGCCATAGATATCGAAACTTTTATTTTTCGATTTTCTCAGCAACTACTGAACGGATTTACACCATTTTAAAAAAAGGGCGCTTTCTGAACCAAGCACTACCTTTTTGCCAAATTTGGTGTAATTTCGTTCAGCAGTTTTGGCTGTAACCGTGTCTAAAGTTTCCTATGGGAAATTGATTTTTTGACCTCTATTTTTTGATTTTCTCCGCAACTACTGAACGGATTTACACCATTTAAAAAAAGAGCGCTTTCTGAACCAAGCACTATCTTTTTGCCAAATTTGGTGTAATTCCGTTCAGCAGTTCGGGCAGTAGCCGTGTCTAAAGTTTCCTATGGGAATTAACATGGAGAAAACACGTTTTGGGACCCCCCTTTTTTCTCTTCCCCCGCTTGATGAATCACCCCGAAACTCTCAAGATAGGAGCGGACCGGAGCGGGCCATTAGTTTTGAAAATTTTGCGAAGATTCGTCAACCGGCGCCAAAGTTATTGGGAAAAGAATGTTACGAATTTCCTATGGATAATAGGTCCTAACTATAACTATCTACTCGCGACCGCCAGTAGACAATATATATTGGGACTGAAATGCCGTGGGGTCACAATAAGGATGCAGAACTGTTTGTTCATTTATAATATTGGAAGAGAGGACAATTTGCATAATCCTGAAATTAATAGGACTTTTCTTCTGCTCCTCTCCTCCCTCTCTCCCCTTGCTTTTGATGAATTCAGAAAAAGATTTTATTGCACTGTGCACTTTAAATAGACTTATTGTACGTTATTCCTGATTATGAAGATAGTGAACACAACATCAACTGTATTGAAATACGTAGTTTTATAGAATACTGGTACAACATCATGTATTTGAATATGAGCAAAGGTCGTTTTGTAACAGTAATTGCTGTGGAGAACCTTAAATAATTTGATATTAATATATGAACATAAGGTTAATTGGGTGAAGGAGTGAAGAATATGATACAGATGTCGTATTTTGCACTTTAATTATCTTGCATGTTTTTATTATTATGCTGCTATTGCTTGGTTATGAACCCCTAAAAAGAGGAATGAATGCCTTTGAGCTTTTCACTAGAGAGTGAATTGATTTTGGGAAGAATAATCTTGAAGGAAACAGTTCGGAGTACCTGGACAATAAGTGTAGCATTAAAATGAATTAGCAGAAATTATGGAACCTTTGCTACATTAGGTACTGTTATCACTTTGCACTTTAATCACTTTGCACTTTAATCAATATGCTGCTTTTGTCTGTTCATGAATTTCTAAAGAGGTGTTGGTATGAAATTATTATGGGGAAATGAATTCCCCTTGATCTATTGGAGAATGATAGAATAAGAATGAAGATTATGTAGGCATACGTGATGCAGCTTGAAAGTCCTTAAGGACAAAATATCCGAGAACACTCTGAGGTGGTCTGATGAAATAAAATTAATGAAAAGATTCAAATTAAATTATGCATCACAATGCAGTTAGATCAAGAAAAAAATAAAAAATACAAATTAAAAAGTGTCAAAATTACCAACACGGATAGAAAACATAAATAAAATACAAAAAAACTTTAAAAAGCTAATAGAATGAAAACGTATACAAATGCCTTTTGAACACATAGGGCCGATTCCGATTCGGGCCGGAAATCTCTCCGACCGAGCCGGACCCGGAGAGATTTCCGACCGAATCGGACTCTAGCAGTCCGACCGAACGAGTACGATGCGCACGTATGCTATGGGACTCGATTCGGTCGGACTCCCATTGAAGTCAATGGGAGCCAGTCGGACGATGCGTACACAGGCTCCCATTGACTCAATGGGCACGACGCGAACAAGGGCACCCCCTGCAGCGTGTGCGCGTCGATGCGGGTCGCGCCGTACATGCACGTGTAGGGGGGACCCATGTGTCCCCCCTGTGTGCGACTCGTGCGGCTACGTGTACAGGGGGGTCCGACACGGACCCCCAAAGTACGGCTCCGACTGCTCTTTCGAGCCGGAGTGCACGGCTCGGTCGGACTGCTCGCGGCGCGCATCGTACTTACCCGGCCGGGGAACGTCTCCATTGCGCGGTGCGAGTCGAGTCCGAACGAGTCGGTCGGTGCGGTTAGACACGGGAACGAGTCGGTCGGAGCGGTCGGGACGCCCGGACGAGTCGGCCGGCGATTTCGCATCATACTCGCTCGCCGGGACGCGCGTACGAATCGGTCGGGAAATAGGGCTCCGAATCGGATCCGGTTAAGCCAAATCCGATTCGGAGCCCTACCGGCTGAGATCGGAATCGGCCCCATAGTGTTTGGATTATAAAGATGGTGGAGGGATATCTCTGTTAATTTTTATAGAACGTGTTGCTCTAGTTGTTTTGAGGGTCAGCAAAACAGAGAAGGGACATAGTATTAAATAATCCACAATGCAGAACCCAACGAGACCCAGTAGAAGGCAAATCGCCGAAACGCGTCGGTTCGATTTCAATATGCCTTGCACACGGTGATTATGAAAAATAAAAAATCAAGAACCTAACTTGGATGTGGGCGTTGTCGTCATTTGACTGTGCTCATGGAACGGGACGCCTAAGGGGACATGTATATATATATATATTTATATATATCCATCCTTTTCCTTGTCCCTTTTTGTCCATTCTTAATCCTTATGTCCATTCACCCTTTTACTTATAGACCTTTTCACTCTACACCCATCCTTTCCCCCTTCCACCTGTTCATCCTTATACCCTTCCATCCTATCCTTCACCATTTCTTCCTTATTTCCTTATGTGTTTCCTTCCTTCCGCCCTTCCTTTGCCTGCTGTTCTTTCTTTCGTCTTTCTGGCTACCCATCTTTTGTCTCTCACATTACGTTTTCTTTCTTACCTTTCTATCTCATGCTCACCTTCTCTATGTGCCCCTTTCTCTGTGTTTTCCCTTATATACATAATTTCTCTTTCTCAGTTTTTTGACTGTGGATTTCAGCCCTCACCCCTCTGACATGATATTCCCTAGCAGTTTTATTTGTAAGCATGTGTATGCAGACCCGCAGGCAGAAGAGGCCCATGTGTTGAAATGGTGACTAGAGTTCTGCACCAACTGGGTTTCATTATCAGCAACCAGAAGTCTTGAGCCAACTCAAGAGAACATTTTTATTGGGGCTAAAATTAACACTGTCTTGGCCGTGTCAACACGTTACTAATCTTTTGAGTCAGTTTGCTTCAACAGTGCAGGGGTGGCTGAAAATCCAGGAGCTACTGGCGGCCACAACAGCTGTTATTCCTTGGGCACGGGTGGTATCATTTGAATTTTGTTGTAAACACATTCTCATCTGGTGGTCCCTGGCCATGCAGGATTACGAGGCCCTTATTCCTGTGACTCCTGACATATCTCAAAAGTTGGGTTGGTGCATGTTTGAGGGCAATTTGTCTGAAGGGGCAGTACGGTTCTAGGAGCTTTTTGCCAGTCCTGAGTGACAGCGGGTGTGTTCCTTTGTGGCTTACTGAAAAAGACCCAGCAGGTGCAATAGATTGCAACTTGATATTCTGCTTCACACTGACAATTTCCTCTTAGGTTTTAAGATGCCTCTGTGTATTATGCACAGTGAATAGTACCAGGGTGTTAGGCGTATGCTAATGTCGACCAATGAGGACTGGACCAGGTAAGCAGGAGATCACCTCCCTATGCAGTCTGTCTCACTTATTTGGATCAGCGACTACAATCCTGTGCCCTAGGGTGCCTGAGGAAGAGGTGTCCTGCCTCTCGGATCCAGAGGCAGCGGTGCCCCGACAGGGGTGCATACATGGGTACTAGAACACCCCAGGGAGAAATACAGCTCCCTCCCATGAGGTTAGGACTGGAGCTGTGCTTTCGTAGAGCTGCAGACACTTTAAACATGCCTATTTCAAAGTGGAATACTCTGCTAAAACTGTTTCCATTGATTTCAGGCTGAAAATGAATGATTATGAGTAAAATAAAGTGCTGCAAAATGCGCTGAATTTCCATATTTGTGCTGCAAAATGTCCATATTTGTGCTGCAAAATGTGCGAATCCATGCCGCAATATCCCGGGGGGTCTGGGAAACGAAAAGAGCTTTTACTGTCAGGATGATGCTGAGTTCGCTAATGCTGATTTTCCACATTTGATACTGAATGACCTTCTTATCATTTGGTTCCTTGCATTGTGGCAATTGTTTCTCATACTGCTGTGTATTCAGCCTCTAAGATCGGTAATTCTGGTCTCCTATTTGAAGATTCACTATCCATTGTGCAGTCTAATCTCGTGAAATTTCACCCATTTCACCTTACCACTCACTGTTAAGCAAAAAGTCAGAGACTCCACCATTGTGCCATGCTGCATGTACAACATTTTGTTCGGGTAAAAATCCCATTGCAGGAGCACGAGATCAACAAGTTAACTCAATACGTGTTGCTAATGTTTGTATTGTACCTTCCAGCACGAAATGCATCTTCACTTCCTTTTGGGATGCGAGGTGCTAGATTGGCATTTAAGAAAACTTCGTTTGGTTTAAAGAAAAAAACAACAACAACAAAAACGACTGCAGCAGCATGAGAACAATGCAAATGAATTGAGTGCCAACATCTGTAGTTTCCATCACAAACAATTCTGTACAATTTTTTTTTTTAGCATGGAAGGATGAGACCGAGTTCTGAAGATAAGGCTGAGCAAGAAGCAGGCAGCCCAATTCCTAGCAATATCGAACCTCAGAAGAGGCTGGTGAGAGGCTATGGATGCCTGGAGTATGTGGCGCCTGCCTTCCACATGGAGAAGTGTCAGGGTTTTCCTAAGAGTACTCAGTAAAAATAACACGCAAAGGCCCCCTTGTTGATTAGAAGTGATCCCGGGTGAAATTTGCATAATTTTCGTTGCATACATGAAATGTCCAAAATGTATACGAAATGTTATAAAATGCCAGTCCAATATCTCACATCCAAATTGGATGCATCTTCACATCCACTTTGGATGTGAGATATTGGACTGGCATTTTATGAAATTTCGTATAAATTTTGGACATTTCATGTATGCAACGAAAATTATGCAAGTTTCACCCGGGATCACTTCTAATAAACAACGTGGCCTTTGCGTGCTATTTCAGAACTCGTTCTCATCCTTCCTAGCCAACCATCATTGCCTGTCAGTCAAAAAAGAAATCCGCTTACATTTCTTTTGCTAATCGAATTTGCTCTTCCCTCCCGAGTCCCAGTCTATCTGCATGGCATGGCTGTGTCTTATACCCCCTCTTGCTTTCTTAGTTCTGCTTCTTTGGCCATCCTGCCAATTCTTTGTGGCCATTGTTCATGACTAGTGAATACTGCTTCTCGGTCAAAGTTGTCACCCTCTGGAATTCCTTAGAATACTTGTGTTTTGTGTATTCAGAGCCGCCCAGTCCATAAATGTGCTTTAACAGTGAGGACGAAGATATTGCCTGAGCGATTGTCACTATACATAGAAGAAAGGCATTCTAAGAATGAAGCAGGGTCTGAACTTTTCCATCAGCAAATGATGGTCCATACTCTGGTTCTGGCAATGCACATTGCAGAGAGACTTAAAGGCAATCTGGAAGGCCATATGGAGCCAAGTTGGGATGCGGAGAGTAGCAGAGATGCTCTCTCTTCTTTCAATCGCACAGTAAGCCAGGCGGCTGAGTTTTGTAACCTCTCAGGGTGACACGTCAAATTTTGTGAAGTCCAAGCCAGACACTGCTGGCATCATCTACTGTTGTAGGGATTCTGCACATACACAGAGTTATGCACAGGATAATAGGACCTCGGAATATGGTGGTGAGCCAACCATAAACCTTAGCACCTAAAACCCCAACCCGACTAGCTGTAGCGTCTCATTAGCAACAATGCTACCAATGATTAGACAACCCAGAACACGGTATCTCTCTCTCTCAGGACTCGCAGTAGCAAGAACACCCTTTCGTTACTCACTCATACCTGTCCACAACACGCGTAAGAAGAGACACTGTATAGTTTAAAATGTTTATTTCAACTAACGTGCTCTAAGATACAGTACACGTGTCAGTACTATCAGCATAATGCATAAGGATAATATATTCAGCATAGTTACAACTCCATAGAATACAAACGGGGAAAGCATTTCATAAAGCAGTGGATATAGGGCTAAATGACCGTACCACCTTCCCCGTGCTAGTAGCTAATTTATTATAAGAACAGAAGACCTCTGGGCTTTGTCTAGCGAACCCCCATACCTCAATATCTAGATGCAAGGTTTACATCATCAGACAAGCACAGCTCTTCTCTCTGGAAAGGTTTTTCTCCAAGTGTCTCTAACCGTGAAATCACAATATTAAAAGCACACAAATTTCTCCAGGGCAGCTGTACATAGTGTTATGTCTAAGTGCGAGGGACTGGCCAAATCAGTAAGAACAAGGGACGTTGTTTTTCGACCTTGTACATGGTGTGCAGACGTAGCCCAAAGGGAACAGGAGAAAAGGTGAAAGATAAATATGCAGACAGCTCTAAAATAGCGGGGCAGAAGCAGAGGCTGGAAAAACAATGGCACAAAGTAACGTGCGCAAAAAGGCATCATGGCAGCCAGGCCTAAGCCAACGTAGCAAGGCAGACCAGGAGGCCACAAACCACAAGACACCCTCCCCTGGGCAGTCCATCGGCCAAGACAAAGGACGAAGACAGAGTTCAAATGGACCGAGCAGAACAGAAACGTCTGTTGTGGAGCAGTCCCCATGAAGGACTACAATTTGTAGAAAAAAAGTAGCAGTTCAAAAAAAAAAAAAAATCCAGCGAGGCAGGTCGCAGAAAGCGAAGGCCTTGTCAATCCAACAGAGTGTAAGTGCAGAAAAACGCCACACCTTCCAAGAGGACATCATTGGAATCGTCAGAAAAAGCGACGCCAGCGAGTCCAATAAATCAAAGCTGCAGGCATGTTCCTCGCATGAGGGAGCAACGAATAGCAATGCGGGACAACTTGCGTGGTACTCAATATAACTGTGTTGTAGGAGATTCTGAGCAGCCGCCCAAATATCCCATTGTGCCAAAATCCCCAGTGCAGCCGCACTCGCCATGTAGCCTGCAGCGGAACAGTCCTGTTCATGGGCCTCTAAGGGACCCACCAACTGAACAAAATCCGGAACAGACAAAGACGTATTGGAGAGGCAATAATCCATGGTCCACGAGAAAGGACAGCGGATGCAGGACATCACCGGTTGCACGCAAGTGAAATACGCAAAGCGAAAAGAAAGTGTATACGACACACTCAGTGTCGCCAACGACAGGACGCCGAAGCCAGTGAGGATGCGCTCACGGAGCATCTGGAGTCAACCTGGGTCGAGAAGGGCCCAAGGAGGTGCAGCCATTGTGGAGTAAACAGACCAACAGCAGTATGCCAGCCGCTAAGGCGAGGATCAACGGAAAGCCACCAAAGACGCTGGAAAAGATGGAGTGAATAAAAGCCGGTATTACACCAAAAATAGTTTGAAAAGAGGTCACAAGGCCAGAGCCCACAACTTTAAAAAAGTGCACCAGACCTTCAGTGCGTGATGCATTAAAAACACGGTGAATCAGTTCACCGAAATGTTGTGGGAGGTTAGTGTTCAAAAGGGCCTGTATTTCACTGTGGGTACTTGCCACCTGGAGAATGAATGTCTCCCGGGCGGATGTGAGCATAACCTCCTGGTTCAATAATAGTGCCTTTATTCTGCTCAATTTATTGAAATCTGCCTTCAGAGTAGGAATGGAAGGCCAAACAGAACTATCTATGATGTCGTGCGGGGGAGGAAAAAGCACATTTTTGCAGCAGACAACCCTGTGGGAAACTGTAACAATATAGGGTATGCTGGCCAGCATGCCACAGCAGTCTTCGTTATTCAGAAGCAGATAGCTACCATTAGCAAGCACAGTAAAAGTAGGAGAAATAGCAGGAGCAGGAATACCCTTTAACACACAAGCAAGATTCGGAGCCGAAACGTTACAAGCTCCGTGCAATTTTATGTGTTTGCAAATAAGGGAATGACCCACAGTTGAATCGCATGACTCCCCGTGAGAAAAACTTCCTTCCCGTCTCTAAGGCATTTATACATGAAAGGCAGGGGCCAAAGTTCATGCAGGTAGGCACTGCCCAAAGGCTGGAAACGGCCCACAGGATAATGTTTCATGCACGAACTAAATTCAAACAATGAAAAAGGCAAGGCGATAACCCCATGAACTAGCCACACGGCAGAATCCAATTCCGCCACAGAGAACGGTAAGGGCTCTATTTTCTCGATATGTAACAGAGTGTATGCTGCATCCTTCATGGACATGAACTGCTGTTTGTCAGTTAAATTAAAAGGTAAGAATAAGGCAGAGGTGTTCAAAAAATGCCAAGGGACTTTACCTAACTTAAGGGTCTGCAAAGTCCATGCAAACTGCATAACTGAACGCAATTGATTCTGACCATGATATAACACAGAAACATCATCTTGTACAATATCAACAACAGAGGACACAATATTCTCTAACGTGTAAATGCGGGAAGACAGGGTATTAATACTATTGTCAACAACAGCAAGCACCTTTTCCAAATTTGCTTGATCTATTTCCCGTAGACGGGAAGCAGCTTCAATTTGCGAAAGCTTCCAGAGTTCATTATAAGTTTCATAAATGAATCTCTTAGGTCGTGGACCACAAGGCCCCAAAATAAAGTCGGACAGATCAATGTTGCCTGATAGGAGGGATAAATGTTGTTTAACAGAATCTAGGGAAGAGTGCTGCAACCACTGTTTACACAATTTACCAACAGAATATGTTGTTACAGTACGAGAGTCAGAAAACCTTGGATATGGCCTATCCTGTTTGTAACCAGGAACTGAGTCATGAAAACGCAGTTGGCAGGCAGATGCTATCGGCCAAGCCAACCAGGGTGACTGAACAAGCGTAGAGACATTAACCGAATTGTTCTGAAACAGAGCTTGCAAAATTGTAAGGGACACATTGAAATGCAAGCTCCCGGTGGGAGTGGAAGACAATGCAGGAATGGAAGGTGCATTCAATTGTTTGGAAGTAGCCAAACCCCAACACGTAGTTTGATAGATGGTATTATTCAAAAATAAAATCTGGGCCGGGATAAGGCAAGCACGGTGCAAGGCTTCGGTGCCTTGCACCTGCCATGGTTTGGAGCCCCAGATTGATTTCAAGTCAATAGTGTCCTTCCAGTACTCATAACCACCCACAGCTAAGGTGCTCAAAAAGGAACCCGGATATAGCAATTTGGTGTGGGTCAACATGATTTTCTGAGTGGATGGATTGTTTAATTTAAAATAATAGGACCCAGGGTTCGATCTATCAAAGTCTGTGAAGTAAGTACATTTATTTCTAAGAGTTTGGGAGCTACCTGGCAAAGGGGTTGGACAATGCTCCCATTGGGTGTAGTTAAAAGGACCACGCAGTGCACTTGGTTTATGGACAAAGTGGTTGCCCCAATGCTGGTAACAATATAAATCAGCATAACTAGCAGAATTCATGTACAAATCTTCAGCATTAAAAGCAGCATATTATTTCAAATCAGTAAATAAAGCTTCAACTGCATGCACATCCCAATCGTCAGAATGAATATTACTCTTTACGACATCACCCATTGAAACACGAAGGACATTTGGTACATTAATAATCTCGGTTGGTCCATGAATTTGGAAGTTTACCGCATCCCAAACGATGCCATCAGCGACTGGAAAAGCTGAAATGTTCACAAATGTGTGGTCTCGCTTCATGATGTGAGATGAAGAATGTGGAGCCAAAGTTCCAGCGACACAGTTCACTGCAGAGCGTTCTGGGAAATAGTGACCACTGATGAGTAGAAAAAACACTGTGACAAAGCCAATGGACATGAACAAAAAAATCAGGAATAGCACCACCCAGATGTATGTCCAGGGGGAATCAAAAATTGTCTCTGAGCCAGGATACAAGAATGCTGAATTTGGACGGGACAAGTGATGAGGTGGAATCCGAGTCAAAGGAATAACGTGTTGGGCTCAGTGGCGTTGTTGGTAGGTGTGCCACCGACTCGTTGGCGGGTAGGTATACTCAGACTCGTCGTTGCAGGGGAGTCCGGGTAGTCGAGTAAGCGATCAGGCAAATCTACCATCTCGATTGCAACATCAGTGACCGTTCGGGCAGGAGGGCCACGAACATTCGTCCAGGAAATGACAGGACAAGAGACCGCTGGTGTAACATTATTCAGGATCGGCCAGATGTTGTAGCTTGACATTTTCCACTGAGATGTATCTGTTCTCTTTGCGACCAGGAAGCGGTGGTAAGATGACTGTACGAGTTCCTTCAAGCCCAGGACTGGAACTGGTGCACGATAAGAGGGGCCGAATTCTTTTTTGTTCTCCACCTTCTCTCGAACGAGATCTCCAATCTGCGGAAGCCAGCCGGCAACCGGAATCTGCAGCGCAGAGTCTGTGGCTGAAGGTATATGTGCGATTGCAAGTTTGTCTCGGGCTTCTTGTAAGTCTTGTAACTTAGTAGAATGGTTATCTACATCAAAGATGGCGGATTGCGCCGCCATGTCTAGACCATCAAGGTCGGGCACAAACATGCGTATGCCAAAGAGCATTTCGTATGGGGTCCGCCCACCCAGAGGTCTTCTAGGGAGATTATTAAGTGCACGCTGTACGGTATACAAGTGGGCCAGCCAGTTCCTGCCAGTACCTAAGACTCTAGCTGTCAAGGATTGCTTTAAGTCACGGTTCATTCGTTCAACAATCGAGTTGCCCTCAGGCCGATATGGAGACGAAAATTTCACCCGCACCCCCAGTGAACCCATTGCGTCCTTGTAAGCCTTAGAGGCAAACGCCGGACCTTGGTCAGAATGGAAGGTGCCACAGGCGAAAATTCCCACAAAGACACGCAAATCCCTTATGACATTTCGAGTGTCAGCACTTCGTTGTGGCCAAACCCAGATGAAACGTGTGCATGAATCCACTGCCACTAAGATATATTTATAGGCAGTGTCTGAAGAAAATGGACCGCAGTGATCCAGGTAAACACACCCAAAAGGTCTGTTTGAAATGCAGAGCGGGGTCTGTGGTGGTCTTGTATCCTTGGAAGGCTTAATCTGTTGACAAACGTCACAAGAAAGCACATAAGTACGGGTTTGTTTGTATAAACCACGCCACCAGTAACGCTGCTGCAAGATGGAAACAGTCGCAGACACTCCAGCATGAGCCGAAGCCATGCCTTCGTGTGCTGCCGTTATCAAGGAAAGTCTGCGGTCCGCGTTGGGAATCAGCCGATCATCAACGTCTGGTATTTTTACGTAGGGAGCCTGTTCGGGACCTAACTGATAAGAATATTTGGAAGGAAAACCCCTAGGGTAGTTAGCACCTTCCTTGTCGCAGCAATAGCTGCTAAAATATCAGTATCTATTTTAGACATGGATCTGGTAACTGCTGCGACTGAGCACGTGACTACTGCTGATTTGGCAGCTTCGTCTGCCAAACCGTTACCGACAGCGTGTGCGCCCACACGCTGGTGGCCAAGGGTGTGAGCCACCTGTGTGAGAGGCAGACGTTGTTTCAAATCTGCCACTCGAACCCAAAGCAATTTATGTTAAATTGTGCTACCTTTGGCGTCTCTGTAGTCGTTTTGCGACCAAAAGAACAGATTGTCATTGTAAGACTGAACACAGTAATAAGAATCGCATACAACTAGAGTTGTCACATCCGGATAAGCGAACTCAAGTGCGAGCACCAATGCGCACAGCTCGGCCAATTATGCAGTACTGTCTCCTAGTGCCTGAGTATGCACTATAGTTGATTTGAACTTTCCGTTCACAAAGGTACCTGCAACAATAGCACATGCTGCTGAATAAGCATGCTTGGAACCCGTGGCCGGTTGTGCCGAACCATCGGTATAAATAACACATTCGTATTCCTCAAGCGGTAGCAAGGACAAAGGAGGAGGATGAACGAATTCATACTGTAAAAACTCCTGAGTCTGAAGAGAAGAATCAAAGATAAAAGTGACATCCGGAGACGTCAAAGATGTTGCCATTGTATCCAACAGGGGTGCAAAGCTTTAGAGTTCGGAACACTTGCTTTCGTCACTGCCTCTAGGGCAGGATATGGTGTTACCACCAGAATGCGTTTTCCTTTTGCCAGTGCGCGTTCCTTTAGAATCGCCATTTGCACTGCAGTCAAAACTTTCTCCACAGATGAAAAACGCATTTCTGCGGAAGTGTAAAGATGTGACTTGTATGCGATGGGTACTGTGTCACCTTCATTAAAGGTTAAGTACGTGAAACCCACTGCCCCTGGAATTAATCTAATCACTAGGTTTGTGTGGTTGTCACGAGTCAACAAGAATTTAGACTCAAGAAGGTCTGTCTGCAAAGACTGCAGAATGGAGGAATGCTCCGGAAGCCAGCATGACTTCGAAAAGTTAGGTTGGATCAAGGCATACAGTGGCTTGATACGCTGGGCATATTCGGGAATGTAAGTACGCCCGAAGTTCAGAAAACCCAGTAAAGACTGAAGTTTCTTCAGAGTAGTAGGAGGGCACAAAAGTGCACATTTCTCCAGGAAATGGGGGGCTAAGCCTTTACCTTCATTGTTGAGCTCATAGCCCAAAAACAAAACGGTAAATTCAGCAATGTGAGATTTGGCAAAGTTAAACTTGTAACCTAAAACCGCAAATTCTAGAATAATGCTGTCCACTCAGGAAAGATGCGGGTACAATTCGTCGTCTGTCAGATAAATATCATCGGCGTACGAACATGCATCTGGGTCTATGCCGTCTAACAAAGAGACAACACGGGCAGCGAATACGCCTGGACTGTTCTCGTAGCCCATAGGTAAACGCCGGAATTTGAACAATTTACCACCGGAGGTAAAAGCGCTCCATTGGCTACTCTCCGGGGCCAAGTTGTGCGTGTAGAATCCATTGGATAGGTGAAGTGTAGTTTTATATTTTTTACGAACAAGACTGTCTACAAGCGCAGAACTATGTGTGTTTTGCACCGCAAAGGTCCGACAATGTGAGTTCAAATGTCGGTAATCCAAAACTCAGCGGTACGATCCATCGGATTTAGAAACCGCGAAAAGGGGATTATTCATTGGTGATACGCAGGTTTCAATTTCTCCCTGATATTCTAACTGAGTCAGAATTTCGGAAACGGGGCCTTTGCTTCCCGTTTGATGGGATATTGGGGTTGTGGCAACGACCGCAAAGGTATTTCATGGGGGGGAGAGTCTTCATCCCAGCCCACGTGGTTGCGGTATAACGCTGGAGCCAGGGACACAACCCACTCAGCTGCTAGAGCTTCCGCTTTGTCCTTGGGGACATGACGAGAAAAGCTCGGAAGGATTACCTCCTCCCCTTTACGCACAGCAAGTACGAATGGGGGCGGCCAATCCGCCTCTGCTAACAAAATGTCGTACGAAGAGGTCAGATTTTCCCCAAAAATCCCTTTAATAACACGCTGTATATCACCTTCGATTTGAATGACAATATTATATAGTCTGTCAGGGGGGTGCCACTCTGGTATCTGCTGTCTCAACAGTAATGAATGTTTCAGTTGCTGTTGCCTCCACATGAGGACGTAGCGCCTCCCGCACTATGGTAACTTCCGCGGCACTGTCTAGGAGTGTCACTGCCCACGTCCAATTCAGGAGTCTCGTTCTCACCGTCTGTGGCATATCTCGCTGTTACAGCGGCAACTTTCTTCTTCTGAAACTGTGGGCGAGAGCGTTGAAAGTTTTCTGCTTTCCCTCTGACCTGTTGTCGAGGTTGGTCTCGTCCCTGTGGAGCCTCTCGACCCCTTCCTCTATCCTGGCGATCTCCTCCACCAGCCTGCGAAGTTGTTGGTGCCTGTGAAGAACAAGGAGAACGCGAATCAGGGACTTGAAATCTCTCTGGAGATTTAATTCTCGCCCTATCGCGCAGATCATATGTGCGTTCAGAAGAGACGGAAAAAGGGGATGCGCCTAGCGACCCCGGCTTCTTCTGTTGCTTACCCTGTTTTTTCAACATACAGCTCTTTTTAGTAAAAACTGGCTTCTCATCTTTCTCAGATTGAGTTTTTAGTTGTTGTTACGATTGTGTTTGCGATTTAGCAAAAGGCTTAACTCCCAGGCTATTGCGGCCAATTGTTTTGTAAGGCTGAGCAATAATTTTGGGTAATTCGCGCTGCTTGTACGGATCTGGGACCAAAGCCAAAGCATTAGCTACTTGAAAGTTAACTGCATCGCCCTTGACATTCGCAAGGATCAAATCAGCTACTACGTCGAACACTCCCACCAGTCTCATCCTTAATTCCGCAGCCGCTTCAGGGACATGTTCATCCTGCACTCGTTTAATTACAGAGGGGAGAACCGTCATGGAAGGAGTGCCGAAACACTTCGCATATACCGCCGCGAATACCCTGCCCCAGTTGTTGCATTCTGCCAACTCGGGGATTAAGTCTTTTGGCAAACTAATCGTCAATATCCTGTGTTTTTCCATGGGAGAGGTATTTGGAAAAACCGCTTCCAACTGGTCAAATTTTTCTGCAAGCCAATAAGGAAAATCATCCTTATTTTGTGGGTGCTTGCCCATCACCGAATTAACCATGACAGGACTTATGGTTACACCGCCTGCTCCAGCTGGATGGGCTGCAACTCCAGGTGGGGCTCCCTGGATGTTGCCTGTAACATACTGTACTAAAGCTCTATGCACTCGTATCAAAGACGAATGCAAATTACGCAGTTCAGCGACTGCCACCATCATATAACGCGGATGTGGGGTGTACCCGGCCAAGACAGGCCAAGTGGCCCCTTCAATCGATAAGGGGCCTAAACGAACCACGGTAACCGGTTGGGGGAGGGCGCCATCAAACCGAACACTGTGTTGCCAAGCCGTGAGCGGTACTTCAAGGTTCCTATACGGTCTATAGTGATTAGGAACTACGGTGGCTGTATATTCATGGAACATATTATCAGTCCCATCCACCGCTGGAAAGGTGACCCAAGAGTAAAACACCTCAAACTGGTAAGCTGGCTCTGCTTGTACCACAAAGATCAGATCGACACCCGTGTCAGGCACTCCATACACTGTCAAGTGAGCCCGGAGCGCTGCGCGGCTATGTGCCACAATTTGAACAGCCATTTCAGGCTAAAATTTGTCGACATCCTAATATAAGGCAGCACAATATAGGGTTTTAGTTAAGAACCTTTTAACAACTTCAAGCTTGAAAGAACCTATAAAAACGTCAATATAGGAGGTATCGCCGTCACACACGCTTCCGGAAGCGTCTGCGAAGGGAGTTGTGGACAAGCACAAGTACTACTCAAGCGTCTCGCAGATAAGCAGCCCACTCGTTGGTTGCGCCATGTTGTAGGGATTCTGCACATACACAGAGCTATGCACAATCAATCAATCACAGCATTTATAGAGCGCGCTACTCACCCGGGAGGGTCTCAAGGCGCTGGGGGAGGGGGTAAGTTACTGCTCGAACAGCCAGGTCTTGAGCTGCTTCCTGAAGGAGAGATGGTCCTGGGTTCGCCGAAGGTGAGTGGGGAGGAGTTCCAGGTCTTGGCTGCCAGGTAGGAGAAGGATCTTCCTCCGGCGGTGGTTCTGCGGATGCGTGGTACGGTGGCGAGGGCGTGGCTGGTTGATCGTAGCTGGCGGGTGGGCGTGTAGAAGGTCATGCGGTCGTTGAGGTACTTGGGGCCCAGGTCGTGGAGGGCCTTGTGTGCGTGGGTGAGGAGTCTGAACGTGATTCTCTTGCTGACGGGGAGCCAGTGCAGGTCTTTCAGGTGTCCGGTGATGTGGCTGTGCCGGGGGATGTCCAGGATGAGTCGTGCGGAGGCGTTCTGGATGCGCTGGAGTCTTTTTTGAAGTTTGGCTGTGGTTCCGGCGTAGAGGGTGTTCCCATAGTCCAGTCGGCTGGTGACGAGTGCCTGGGTGACGGTCTTCCTGGTTTCAGTGGGGATCCATCTGAAGATCTTGCGGAGCATGCGCAGGGTGTTGAAGCACGAAGATGAGACGGCGTTGACTTGTCTGGTCATCGACAGGGAGGAGTCCAGGATGAAGCCCAGGTTGCGTGCGTGGTCCGTTGGCTTGGGCGCGGTGCCCAGGGCCGGGGGCCACCAAGAGTCGTCCCAGGCGGAGGGTGATGAGCCCAGGATGAGGACTTCCGTCTTGTCTGAGTTCAGTTTAAGGCGGCTGTTCTTCATCCAGTCGGCGACGTCTCTCATCCCGTCGTGTAGGTTGGCTCTGGTGGTGGTGGGGTCGTTGGTGAGGGAGAGGATCAGCTGGGTGTCGTCGGCGTAGGAGATGATGTTGAGGTTGTGTTGGCGTGCGATGGCTGCGAGGGGGCTCATGTAGACGTTGAAGAGGGTTGGACTGAGTGAAGATCCTTGTGGAACGCCGCAGATGACTTCGGTGGCCTCGGATCTGAACGGGGAGGCGGACTCTCTGGGTTCTTCCGGCGAGGAACGAGATGATCCATTCCAGTGCTTTCTCTCGGATTCCGATGTTGCTGAGGCGCTTCACTAGGGTGCGGTGGCAGACGGTGTCGAACGCCGCGGAGAGGTCCAAGAGGATGAGGGCTGCTGTTTCCCCGTTGTCGGTTAGGGTTCTGATGTCGTCGGTGGCTGCGATAAGGGCGGTCTCGGTGCTGTGGTTGGCCCGAAACCCGGACTGCGAGGGGTCGAGGGATCCATTCGTCTCGAGGAAGGCGGCAAGCTGTCTGTTGACGGTCTTCTCGATGACTTTGGCCGGAAACGGAAGGAGCGAGATGGGACGGTAGTTCTTGAGGTCGGTGGGGTCCGCCGTTGGTTTCTTCAGGAGGGCGGTAAGCTCGGCGTGCTTCCAGCTCTCCGGGAAGGTGGCGGTGTGGAAGGAGGAGTTGATGATGTCCCGGAGATGGGGTGCGATGGTGGCGTCGGCTTTGTTGAAGACGTGGTGTGGGCAGGGGTCGGTTGGTGATCCGGAGTGGATGGAGTTCATCGTGCGGGTGGTGTCTTCGGTGCTGATCGGGGTCCAGTTGCAGAGGGTGGTGGTGGCGGGCGTTGGTTCGGCGGTAGGGTGCGTGGTCTGTGCGTCGAAGCTGTTATGTATGTCGGTGATCTTGCGGTGGAAGAACGCGGCGAGTGAGTTGCAGAGGTCTTGCGAGGGGGTGATGTCGTTGTTTCCGGCGCTGGGGTTGGAGAACTCTTTGACGATGCTGAAAAGTTCCTTGCTGTCGTGGGCGTTGTTGTCCAGTCGTTCTTTGAGTGCCGACTTCTTGGTGGCACGGATCATCTGGTGGTGTTTGCGGGTGGCGTGCTTGAGGGCGGTCCTGTTGTCTGTGGTCTGGTCGAGTCGCCAGGCTTTCTCGAGAGTGCGGCAGTTCTTCTTGGATTCCTTGAGTTCGTTGGTGAACCAAGGGGTTTTCTTGCTTCCGGGTCTGCTGGGAGGGTTTTTAGTGGTGCGAGGTCGTCGGCGCAGGCGGTCAGCCACTTGGCGAGGTTGCTGGCTGCTTCGTTTGGGTCCGTTGTGTTGGTGGGTGTGTTCTGGCTGAGGGAGGCGGTGAGCTGCTCGGCGGTGATCTTGCTCCAGCTCCGGCGGGGAGCCTGTTGCGGGTGGTGGTGGGTCGCAGTCTTTCTGAAGCTGAAGTGGACGCAGCTGTGGTCGGTCCAGTGGAGTCCGGTGGCGTGGCTGAAGGAGATGTGCTTGCTGGAAGAGAAGACGGGGCCAAGCGTGTGGCCGGCGTAGTGGGTGGGCGTGTTCACCAGTTGCTTGAGTCCGAGGTTGGCGAGGTTGTCCAGCAGGGCGGTGGTGTTTCTGTCGTTGTTGTTCTCCAGGTGGAAGTTGAGGTCCCCTAGGAGGATGTAGTCGGCGGAGGGCATGGCGTGCGGGCTGATGAAGTCTGCGATGTCTTCGCTGAATAGTGTGCGTGGTCCCGGGGTCTGTAGATGAGGGTGCCTCGGAGGGTGGTCTTGGGGTCAGTGTGTATCTGGAAGTGTAGGTGTTCGGCGGCGGTGAAGGTCTCGTCGGAGTTAGTCGAGATGCGGATGGTGTTCTTGTGTACGATGGCGATGCCTCCTCCCGTCTGGTTGACGCGGTCCTTCCGGGTGATCTTGTATCCGTCCGGGGATGGCTATGGCGATGTCGGGCGCTGAGGAGGCGTTCATCCAGGTTTCGGTGAGGAAGGCGACGTCCGGTGCTGTTGCGTCGAGCAGGTCCCAGAGTTCCACGGCGTGCCTGTGGACGGAGCGGGTGTTCAACAGGATGCATTTCAGGTGGTTGCTGCTGGTGCTCGACTTGGCGGAGGTGGTGCACGTCCGGGGGCAGGTGAATCGGCAGGCTTGGCAGGTGAAGGGTCCGTGGGTGCGTCTCGGTGAGGCTCGGTAGCAGGCAGGGTTCCGGCCGGCATTGAGTGCAGTGAGGGTGGCGGCGTCGTAGGTCCGTCGAGTAGTGTTGCATCGGTGGGATCCAGGGGTCCTGGCGCTGGGCGCGGGCCAGGCGCGGACGGGCGCAGACGGGCTTACCTTTGGCGCACCTTCGGCGCTCCGTCGGTGCTCCCACTGCGCGCGGCCGCTGCGCGGTCGCTCAGGGGCCGTCATAAGTAAGGAGCCTGGAGAGAGGAGCAGCTGGGTGGCGGGAGCGGGGCGGCGAATGGAATCACGGGGCGGGGCCGCAGGGAGGCAGTGGCGGGAAGTCCCAGGAGCAGCGGAAAAGTCCCAGGAGCAGCGGACAGCGGGAAAGTCCCAGGAGCAGCGGGAAAGTCCCAGGAGCAGCGGGCAGCGAGCGAAGGAATCTCCAGGCAGGAGGCGGCAAGGCAGGCAGGAGCGGCAGCAGTGAGTGGGGCGACCAAGCCCTGTGGAGGGCTGAGCGGTCACACTCTGTGGTCCCCTACGGTCCCCTTAAGTAAGGAGCCGGGAGGGAGGAGCAGCTGGGTGGCGGGAGCGGGGCGGCGAATGGAATCACGGGGGAGGGGCCGCAGGGAGGCAGTGGCGGGAAGTCCCAGGAGCAGCGGGCAGCGGGAAAGTCCCAGGAGCAGCGGGAAAGTCCCAGGAGCAGCGGGCAGCGGGAAAGTCCCAGGAGCAGCGGGAAAGTCCCAGGAGCAGCGGGCAGCGAGCGAAGGAATCTCCAGGCAGGAGGCGGCAAGGCAGGCAGGAGCGGCAGCAGTGAGTGGGGCGACCAGGATAATAGGACCTCGGAATATGGTGGTGAGCCAACCATAAACCTTAGCACCTAAAACCCCAACCCGACTAGCTGTAGCGTCTCATTAGCAACAATGCTACCAATGATTAGACAACCCAGAACACGGTATCTCTCTCTCTCAGGACTCGCAGTAGCAAGCACACCCTTTCGTTACTTACTCATACCTGTCCACAACACGCGTAAGAAGAGACACTGTATAGTTTAAAATGTTTATTTCAACTAACGTGCTCTAAGATACAGTACACGTGTCAGTACTATCAGCATAATGCATAAGGATAATATAATCAGCATAGTTACAACTCCATAGAATACAAACGGGGAAAGCATTTCATAAAGCAGTGGATATAGGGCTAAATGACCTTACCACCCTCCCCATGCTAGTAGCTAATTTATTATAAGAACAGAAGACCTCTGGGCTTTGTCTAGCGAACCCCCATACCTCAATATCTAGATGCAAGGTTTACATCATCAGACAAGCACAGCTCTTCTCTCTGGAAAGGTTTTTCTCCAAGTGTCTCTAACCGTGAAATCACAATATTAAAAGCACACGAATTTCTCCAGGGCAGCTGTACATAGTGTTATGTCTAAGTGCGAGGGACTGGCCAGATCAGCAAGAACAAGGGACGTTGTTTTTTGACTTTGTACATGGTGTGCAGACGTAGGGAACAGGAGAAAAGGTGAAAGACAAATATGCAGACAGCTCTAAAATAGCAGGGCAGAAGCAGAGGCTGGAAAAACAACGGCACAAAGTAACGTGCGCAAAAGGCATCATGGCAGCCAGGCCTAAGCCAACGTAGCAAGGCAGACCAGGAGGCCACAAACCACAAGACACTACCATGGACAGATCTGGTTCCAGAATGGAAGTGTAATAAACTAAGATTGTCCTCAAAATTATTTGGTAGTAAAGTCAACTTTGTAATGAGCACAGTATGCATGCTTCTCTCAGTTGTGAGCAAACAAACGCTACAAAATTCTTTATTTGGGTAATTAGGAGTATATTCTCTTATGGAGAGGCAAGCTCCTAGCAGGGCCGTCTTAACAGCATTATAGGCCCCCGTACAAAGCAGTGCACTGGGCCCTGCCTACACAACTGCTCACAGGAATAAAAATGCTGCATAGATTAGCATGGGGCCCCTATGCTCGTGGGGCTCCGGGCTACGCCCAGCATGCCCATGCGTTAAGACGGAACTGGCTCCCAGTGCAGGGGTCTTCAACACTGAAGCACTCATTTTTAATCAATTGTGAGCGTCAGACTTTTTCCTCATATCCTTTTGATTATAGGAAGTAAACGTGATACTGAGTTTTCTCCTTCGGGCCCAGTATCTGGATATTATGGCTTCAGTGGTTAGGCTGTATGCTGGAGGTTCCTCGGCTGTTTTGGGTTATATGTCAGAGGCATATAGAAATGTCCTCACATAATTATTGTGTCCTCAGTGTTGTCAACAGAAACTTTATCCTGTTGGGTGTAACTTTTCTATTACTAACTCCAACTCGGCGCAATTTTTGTAAACAATATTTAGGACAAAATATTTATGTCAGGCAATATTTTGGTAGCACACCTTTCCAGAGGTAGCTGTGGATGATGAATGAAATAGTGTGAAAAAAAGGACAAGATGCGACTCAACACAGGTTATTACAATCAGAAAAGGACAAAGTCCAGTGAAAGGTATTGGTTTTCAATAAATATGCCTTTATTTATTTAAGATTGGATGCAGCCAGGAAACAAGTGATACAGGCACTGGTGTCATCTAGGCTGGACTATGGCAATGACTTGTATCTGGGCCTACCAGACTACCTCATCAACAAACTGAAGGTGGTTCAAAATGCGGCACCACCTACTCTCCTGGGTTTGCCTCTGAGAGCATCTTAAGGCATTGCTTTGGCTCCCCATAACAAAGAGAACCTTATTCAAGACTCTTGTTTTGGTCCATAGAGCCCTTAATCAGAGGGGCGCTGGATACCTTAGGGCACATATTCGTTTTTATGTTCCCGCTAGATGCCTGTGTTCACCTAAAGTTTTTTTAGCCAGCACTCCTCAGATCAGGCGAGCTGGGGCTGGCGGCAGATCCTTCTCATTTTTAGGTCCGTCAGCCAGGAATGAACTTCCCTCTGAGATTCGAAGCATTACAGATATTTCTCAGTTTAGGAAGAAACTGAAGACGAGGTTGCTTAACCAAGACTAACCAGATTAGGCCTTCTATGTGTGCGTTAGAATGGTGCGGAGTGCCAGGACACTCCTTGGAGTAGCAGAGCCCTTTATAAATCCCTTTTCATTCATTCATTTATTTAAGATTAATGCAACAGATAAAAGGATGGTTTCCATTGAAAAGTAGTGATCTAATCTGTAGCTTACCTGATTAAAAAGGTGTGACCACAACAGAGCATGCAAAGCCATCAGATTTGAGTCTTTGAAGAAATACTGGTCCAATGTTACTTTGATAATTCAAATATAACAAATTAGCAACTTAAGAAGCAACTAGCATGCACGCCTATACTGTTCACAATTATTTCCTGATTTATAAACTAATCAGGGCTGAATCTTATTCAAATATTTGGCCGCTTAAAATATCCAAACTGGAAGAATGCCGGCACATTCCACATACCAATGCAGAATCCTTCAGCACACTCTCCAGTAACTGTCGGAATTCTTATCTCTAATGTATGATGCTATATAAGTACCTTGTTTACAGTTCAACTTAGAACTGTGTCCATTGATTCAAGGAGCCTCTTCTCGATTTTATTACATCCAAATAAACTTTACTATATTTATAAAACCCCACTTTTAATTATAGTAAACTTTCTGCCTGAAAACACGTGTTTCCCTCCAAGAAAGTTTCATTGCAAAGAACTTCCTGAGGGCTTGAAGTAATTAAGAAACATGTACACCATTAATTTACATAGAAAAATGTTTAACATGAAACAGTCTCATTCTTGTAATCCCCAGTAGTTCTAAAATCTCCGTTATCATAATGCAGAATTTCATCCGATTGTCAGTCACGATTACAGGACATAGTAGCTGAAAAAGCAGTATTGGCGACAACTAAGTCATATTCACATAGTGACCAAATGGTAGTACATGAAGCAACCCAATTATTGCCATATCAAACAATATTCTGCCATTATGCATGATAGTTGTGTTGTTTCCAAGTATTGTAAGTAACAATGGGAACACAAGCATAAAGGCTTCATAAACAGATTATAATATGTATAATGTCGGAGCAACCCAGTTATAATACATATATGTGATTTTCCGTCATTATGCTGCGTAATGTTATGACAAACACAACAAGCTGCTGAACGGAGTGCTTAAACTTTTCAACCACTCACCCCCAGTCAACAGATCTGGGTTGAATCCATCGTCTCACTATGCCACCCCAGTTTGGACCCAGCCATATGCAAATCCGTCTTGACCCTGCGCCTCATGGGAACAGTCCAGTCTGAACTGCCAGGCCAGGTCCTCCCTGCACCGGAAACAAGCATCCTGGGACCAGTTTCAGGTTTTCACCCCTCATCTGCCAGGCTAGCTTGAATCCAGTGGCAAAGCGAGTGAAGGACCCATGTCTGGGCACAAGTACCTTAACTTGCACAAGCAACACTGTGAGAAGTTGGCCTGGTATATGCTGTCCACTAATTAAAGTGGGCATCTTGCACCAGTCCAAACGACCCTTATTGATGATTAGGTCAAAGACAACCTTTTAAGAAAGCTATCCTAGTGGTAGCTGTGGAGAGCAGCCTTCAGGCTAAGTCTCGAAGGAATGTAAAGCAGCTTGTTTTACCAGAACAGAACCTCCTGAGTGACCAAATGAAAGGAGAACCACACAAGTGTTATTATAAAAAATATGTATTTATTACTAAACACTCTCTACTAATCTCTACACGAGATTAGAACATAACGCACACAATACTTAATCAATAGAACGACAGTAAATAGCACAATACACAGCGGGCTCCAGGGGGAGACCGAACCATATACTAAGAAAGTGGTATAACAACCACGACTTCAATAGACACAGTGCCTAGAGCACGTAGAATCGCTGGGATCCCAAGGAACCACCCAAAGGAGTGACACAGGGAGCCCACGGAGGACGGGTGCAGTGTGGGAACACAGACGCGAGCTCCGTACAACTCTATGGGAAAGTCGCGGTTGGAAAATTACAGTTTAAGGACACTTCGGTGAGGACTTCAAGCAAACCCTTTGGAACATAGAAGGTTCTAAGGCCAGCACCCTTGTGAGTACTGAGGTACCCGTGTTACCTATCACAGAGGAGCCGGGTGCATAGGGGTCAAGTGGTGTCGGAAACCCTCGTCGTTTTCAATGGCGTGATGCGAAGAAGTGCTGCTGTCGTGGAGAAGAAAAGTGTCCGGTGGAATCCAAGCCTGGATCCGAGGTGAGAAGAACCTGAAAGCAGAGGGGACAAAGTCTGGGTCACTTCACGTGACCGAGCGGAGCAATCGAATGCCCACCGATGTTGGGTGCTTTAGGTGTGAAGATAGGATGCTTGACCCTGCAGCCACGGGGACCAGGAGATGTCGACGACAACCAAAGTCCGGAGGTGAGCTGTCCCACAAAGGATGTCGATGACTGAGGGGTCAGTGTCCGGCTGGAGCACCAACAAGCCTTGGCAACGGCAACCCACGCAGGCAGAGGAAACAGCTACGGTGAGGACCAGCAAGGCCCTGGGGACTCTCCAAGCAATGGAGAGTCAGGGCACGTCTGGAGCAATCAGGGAAGCCCAACAAGTAGAAGAGTGACCCTCGTTAGGACCCACAGGTCAACGGACCAGGGATCGCAAAGGGACATCGAGCGAAAACACGAAGTACGGGCCCACAGAGCACTCGTGGAGTGGAGGCCAGCAATCTTCAGTACAAATGCTGCTCGGAGTAGGGACCACATGTGGTACAATGCACAGCTTCAGGAATTGTCGTGAAGTGGGTGCACTTGCAAAATGACGTGGTGCACAGGGTTATGGGTTGCACGGCCCCCACGAGGGATACTAGTCTCAGAATGGCTGAGAGGGTAGATCGACCTCGAGGACCTTAGGGAACCCACTTGTGTTGCAGAAATCTTCGGAGTCCACAGGAGCTCTGGAGATGCAACCGGTCAGTTGCGTTTCGGTTCCTGCTGCTGCAGGGGAGTAACTCCTTTACTCCAAGGGAGATTCTTCTGTCCTCCAGCGAAGTGTAGACCGTCAAAATACTTGGTTTCTGTAGCAGAGTTTAGTCCAGGTATAATCCAAAGTCCTGTAATCAGGTTTCCTACTTTATACCCAAGGAAGGGGTTGGACAACTCTGGGGACCCTCCTAGGGGAGGGACAGGACAGAGGGGTGGCTACACCCATGTCCTTTGTCCAGTTTCATGCCAGAGCATGAGCCAATGGCTCCTGCGACTGGTTTGAGCCGGACTATGCATGGGGACACCAAATGTGCCCCCAGTGCAGACTTTCTGGCACTCTCAGAGTGCACCCACCCAGCCCCAATACACTAAAGCCTGTCTGGGAGATGGTCACACCTCCCTGTGACAGGAAACCTATTGTCAGGCCTTCCCCTGCTCGAGCTTGGCTCAGCAGCAGGAGGGCAGACTTGTGTCTGTGGCTGGCAGCATCCATTTTGTGCTGCCCAGGTCGAGAAAGCTGGTACCGGGTAGACCGGTGACCCACAGTAGTGGTTCTACAAGGGAGGAATCATACGTGGAGGTATGATTCCAAGGTGTTTGACACCAAACACAACATAATTCTAAGCAGCCGTTTTAAACTTAGCATTTACCGCGAGGTTATAATGCACTTAAATATATATGGTTGGCTGCATCACAGACAACCCCGGAGAATGGATTCCGAAGGCTGCAGAGGGGCCCTACTCATGCAGGGGCACCCTCTCACACAAAACCCAGCACCCTGCCTTCAGGATTGATAAGGCCTGCTATAGGGGTGACTGAGAGGTTTACATGTGTAGTGATTTAGAATAGATATAGGGAACCTATATCTAAGTAAGGGGTGCATGCACCACCTTACACAGGCTGCAGTAGCAGACCTGTGGTGTCATTTTGAATGGTCTCTCAGGGGTGGCATAATACATGCTTCAGCCCCTGGGAGGCCTCTGGGATACCTATGCCCTGGGTAAAGGGTGTACCATATACTAGGGACTTATAAGGGTACCCCAGAATCCAATCTGGAGTGTACCTAAAGTACATGCAATCAATTTACAGGAGAAAGCAGATAGACTGGGGTCCTGAACAGCTGGATGCCAGTCAGACTAAGTCGAAAACAGTGATACATCAGCAAAGAGTGGGGGTAACTATGAGAAGCAGATCCTACTCTCCTACACAACCCCCAAACGTAGCGACATTAAACTAACCTTGACCAGTTGAGTCTTCATGTTCGAAGTGGAAATATCTTGAGAGTCCATCTGCATTGGCATGGTTACTCCCAGGTCTATGTTCCACTGTATAGTCCATCCCCTGTAGGGAAATGGACCACCTCAAAAGTTTGGGGTTTTCACCCTTCATCTGTTTTAGCCATAAGAGAGGCTTGTGGTCTGTCTGAACAATGAAGTGAGTGCCAAACAAGTGTGGCCTCAGCTTCTTCAAGGCCCAAACCTCAGCAAAGGCTTCCTTCTCAATAGCTGACCAACGTTTCTCTCTGGGGGTCAGCCTTCTGCTAATAAAAGCTACTGGCTGATCCTGACCCTCTTCATTCAGTTGTGATAACACAGCCCCTACCCCCAACTCAGATGCATCAGTTTGAACAATGAATTGTTTGGAATAGTCAGGACTTTGCAGAATGGGAGCAGTGCACATGGCCTGCTTCAGGTCATCAAATGCCTTTTGACAGCTAACTGTCCACTGAACTTTCTTAGGCATTCTTTTGGAAGTTAGATCATTCAAAGGGGTCACTATAGATCCATAACCTTTGACAAATCTCCTGTAATACCCAGTCAGGCCCAAGGAAGCTCTGACCTGAGTTTGGGTAGTTGGAGCAACCCAGTCCATGATAGTCTGGATTTTGCTCTGCAATGGTTGAACCTGACCTCCACCCTCAAGGTGGCCTAGGTATACAACCTTACTCTGCCCTATCTGGTACTTGGTGGCCTTGATAGTGAGGCCTGCTTTTTGCAGAGCCTCTAAAACATTTCTCAGGTGGTCCAGGTGATCCTCCCAGGTGGAGCTAAAGACAGCAATATCATCTAGATAAGCTGCACTGTAGGCTTCCAGACCTGTAAGGACTTTGTTCACCAACCTTTGAAAAGTGGCAGGTGCATTCTTCAAGCCAAAGGGCATCACCACAAATTGGTAGTGCCCACTAGGGGTTGAGAATGCTGTTTTTAGTTTTGCATCCTCAGCTAATCTGATTTGCCAGTAACCAGCTGTCAGGTCAAATGTACTCAGAAACTTGGCAGAGGCCAAAGTATCTATAAGTTCATCTGCCCTGGGTATTGGATGGGCATCAGTCCTAGTGACTGCATTGAGACCCCTGTAGTCAACACATAACCTCATCTCTCTCTTACCACCCTGGGTGTGAGGTTTTGGTACCAAGACTACTGGACTAGCCCAAGGGCTATCTGAGGGCTCAATTACTCCCAGTTCCAATATTTCTGGACTTCAGTCCTGATAGAGTCCCTCACATGGTCAGGTTGCCTGTAAATCGTATTTTTAACAGGCAGACTGTCACCTGTGTCCACCTCATGTGTACACCAGGTAGTCTGACTTGGAGTCAGTGAAAACATATGTCTGAACTGATTGAGGACTTTCCT
Source organism: Calotriton arnoldi (assembly GCA_963921515.1). Taxonomy (NCBI): domain Eukaryota; kingdom Metazoa; phylum Chordata; class Amphibia; order Caudata; family Salamandridae; genus Calotriton; species Calotriton arnoldi. The sequence goes on along the minus strand of CAWUFW010005802.1, from coordinate 1,028,070 downwards.
GCAATCGGTTTGCTGTTGTTCAGTGAGGCTGCCTGCCAAGGCTACACCATCCACTGAACCATCATCAGGGTTCTGTGAGAGCAGGTCAGGGAGTGGATCACTCTCTTCCTCCTGTCCCTCTTCAGTAGCCATGAGCAAGCCCATGTCTGCCCTGTCCACATATGGCTTGAGCCTGTTCACATGGAGCACCCTATGGGGGCTCCTGGGAGTTCCAAAGTCCACCAGGTAGGTAACCTCTCCCTTCTGCTCAAGTATAGTATGGGGTCTACTCCACTTGTCCTGGAGAGCTGCTGGGGCCACAGGCTCCAACACCCATACTTTCTGTCCTGGCTGATACACAGTCAAAACAGCCTTTTGGTCATGCCAGGCCTTTTGCAAGTCCTGGCTAGCCTCAAGGTTTTTGGATGCCTTCTTCATGTACTCAGCCATCCTGGAGCGGAGACCAAGTACAAAGTCCACAATAGCCTGTTTAGGGGGTTTGAGAGGTAACTCCTTCACTAGACATAAAGGACCCCTAACTGGATGTCCAAACAGAAGTTCAAAAGGGCTGTAACCAACCCCCTTCTGAGGAACCTCTCTGTAGGCAAAGAGAAGGCAGGGCAAAAGGATGTCCCATCTACGCCTGAGCTTTTCAGGGAGACCTTTAATCATGCCCTTGAGGGTTTTGTTGAATCTCTAAACTAACCCATTGCATTGTGGGTGAAAAGGGGTGGTAAATTTGTAATTTACTCCACACTCCTTCAACATAGCAGTCAAGTAACCAGACATGAAGTTTGTATCTCTATCTGATACTACCTCCTTAGGAAAACCCACCCTGGAAAAGATTCCCAGGAGGGCCCTAGCCACAACAGGAGCTGTGGTAGTCCTAAGTGGAATTGCTTCTGGATACCTAGTGGCATGGTCCACCACCACTAGTATGAATCTGTGCCCAGATGCAGTCTGAGGATCCAGGGGACCAACAATGTCAATTCCTACCCTCTCAAAGGGAACCCCCGCCACAGGTAGTGGTATCAGGGGGGCCTTTGTAGTACCACCTGCCTTACCACTGGCTTGGCAAGCGATATAGGAGCGACAAAACTCCTTTGTGTCCTCTGACATATGAGGCCAATGAAAGTGAGGAACAATTCTGTCCCAGGTCTTGTTTTGGCCTTAGTGTCCTGCTATTGGGATATCATGTGCCAGTGTCAATAGGAAGCCCCTAAACTTCAGAGGTATAACCAACCTCCTGGTGGCACCAGGTTTGGGGTCTCTACCCTCTGAGTATAAGAGTCCATCATCCCAGTAGATCCTGTGGGACCCACTGGCACTCCCAGCAGCCTCAGCAGCAGCTTGCTGTCTGAGGGGTTCAAGAGAGGAGCAGTTCAGCTGCTCCTGGCTCAGATCTGCCCTGGAAGGGCCCCCTGTCCCCAAGAACTCAACCTGATCAGGTTCAAGTTCCTCTGAGACAGTTCCTTCTTCAGGACTAAGATCATCTCCTTCAAGAGACTGATCTGTATTCTGAGGCACTGGGGAAGACACTGCCTTACCCCTACTGCTCCTTCTCTTGGAAGGCACCTGGTCCATTATTCCAGGATCCAGGGCCTATTCAGTGGAAGACATTTTTGCCTGTGACCTAGTCATGGCAAACACATCTGCAGGGATGCCCAGCATTTCTGCATGTGTCCTGAGTTCCACTTCAGCCCATGCTGTAGTCTCCAAATCATTGCCCAATAAACATTCTACAGGGAGGTCTGCACTTACCACAACCTTCTTAGGGCCAGTTACCCCTCCCCAGGTGAAATTCACAACTGTCAAGGAATGGTCTGTCCTGACATTGCTTGCATTGGTCACTTGGTACATCTCACCAAGTATGATTTGTTCAAGGGCCACAAGATCTTTTGTCACCATTGTGACACTTGCACCTGTGTCCCTGTATGCCATGGCCTCCTTATCATTAATCAAAGGCTGTTGTCTGTATTTGCCCAGATTACTGGGACTGACAAATAAGGAGTCAATATCCATCACAGACTAACACAGCCTGAGTTGGAATTCTGACTAGGCCAGAACCCATCTCAGATCCCAGGGTTAACCCTACTACACCCTTATTCTGAGTACCACCACTTTGAACTGAACTAGGGGGAACAGTGGCCTTAGGGGCAGTGGTGGCAGGAGTAGAATCCTTGGCCTTTGGACAATTGGCATCCTTTGTCCAATGGGTCTTCTCTTTACAGATATGACACCAAGGTTTCTTTTTGCCTTTTCCCTTGTTTGATTGTGACTCCCCCCTCAGATGAAGACTTTTGGGGCCCTTGTGAAGACTTCTGGTCTTTACGCTTCTCCCCACCCTTATCTGAGGTTTTAGAATCTTGCTTCTTAGAGTCACCACCTTGGTTCTGAGCTTTCTGCTTCACCCTGGTTCTGACCCATTTGATTGCCTTCTTTCCCAATTCTTGGGGAGAGGTCAGATCAGAGTGCACCAGGTACTGATGCAACAACTGATTTTGGCAATTATTAAGGATCTGCTCCCTCATAATTAAATTGTACAATCCTTTAAAATCACACACTTTACTGCCAAGTAACCAGCCTTCCAGAGCCTTAGTATCACAATCTACAAAGTCAACCCAGTCCTGAGTCTGTGCTTTCTGGGTGTCTCTGAACTTAATCCTGTATTGCTCAGTGGTTAAGCCAAACCCATCAATGAGAGCACTTTTTAAGACTGAGTAGTTGTCAGCATCCTCTTCTCTAACAGTGAGGAGCTTATCTCTACCTTTGTCAGCAAAGGAGAGCCACAAGATAGCTGCCCACTGCTCCTGAGGGACCCTCTGTACTTTACAGGCCCTCTCTAGTGCAGTTATCCATTGTCATAAGGTTTCTGCACATACACAGAGCTATGCACAGGAAAATGGGACCCTGGAATACAGTGGTTTGCCACCATATACCATAGCACCCAAAAACCCCAACCCAACTAGCTTAGCATCCCATTAGCACCCAAGTACTAATGTTTGGACAACCCAGAACACGGTATCTTTATCTCAGGACTCACTGAAGCAAGAACACTCTTTCGCCACTCACTCGTACTTGTCCACAAGGTGCGTAGGAAGAGACACTGGATAGGTTAAAATGTTTATTCCAACTTACGTGCTCTAATGTACAGTACACGTGTCAGTACTAATAGCATAATGCATATTACTAATATAAGCAGCATGGTTACAATTCCATAGAATACAAACGGGGAAAGCATCTCAGAGCTCAGTGGATAAACGTATAAATAACATTACCACCCTCCCCTTGCAGTAAGATAGTTTATTATAAAATAGAGAGACCTCTGGGCTTTGACTAGCGAACCCCCATACCTCAGTCTCTAGATGCAGAATTACATCAGCAGGACATCATAGCTCTTCTCACTGAAAGGGATTTCTCCAAGTGTGTTTAAGCGCTAGTAAACCACAGCATTAAAAGCATATCAAATTCTTCATGGCAATTGTACATAATGTTATGTCTGGGTGCGCGAGACTGGCCATATCAGGAAGAACCAAAATACATTGTTATGCGACCTTGTACATGTTTGTGCAGACTGAGCCCAAAAAGGTGAACAACAGAAGATGCAGACAGTGCAAAAGAACTTGGCACGAGCAAAGGGCGAGGCAGGCCCGGCTCAGTGTAACGTGCGCAAAGAAAAGCAGCATGGCAGCCAGGCCTAGGCCAACATAACAAGGCAGGTAACAATCCACAAGACACCCTCCCCTGGACAGTCCGGCGGCCAGGACAGAGGCCCATCAGAGGAGAAAAACAGACGTCGGAGCACAGAGAGCGCCCAAACGGCGAATGGCAGGTCAATCCATGAAAGTGAAAGTGCAGAAAAAAGCCATACCCTCCAAGAGTTCATCATTGGAATCGTCAAAAAACATAGATGCCATCCAATCCATGAGTTCAAAAGAGCAGGAATGCTCCTCAGCAAAGGGAGCATCCAGAAGCAATGCGGGACAGCTTGCGTGATAATTGAAACAGCTTCGTTGTAGGAGATCCTGGGCGGCCGCCCAGATATCCCATTGCGCCAAAATCCCCAGTGCAGCCGCACGCGCCATACAGCCTGCGACGGAACAGTCCTGCTCATGGGCCTCTAAGGGACCCATCAACTGAACAAAATCCGGAACAGACAATGACGAATTGGAGAGGCAATAATCCAGAGTCCAGGTGAAAGGACAGCGGACACAAGTCATCACAGGTTGCACGCAAGTGAAATACGCAAAGCGAAATGAAAGAGTATATGACACACTCAGTGTCGCCAATGGCAAGACACCAAAACCGGCCAAGAGGCGCTCACGGAGCAGCTGGAGGCGTTCGGGATCGAGCAGGTCCCATCGGGGAGCAGCCATTGCGCAGAAAGCAAATTAAGAGCAAGACACCAGCCGCTAAAGCGAGGATCAATGGGAAACCGCCAAAGACACTGGAAAAAATAGAATGTATGAAAGCCGGGATGACACCAAAAATAGTTTGGAAGGAGGACACCAAGCCCGACCCGACGATCTTAAAAAAGTGTACTAGGCCTTCAGTGTTAGATGCGTTAAAAATACGATGTATTAACTCCCCAAAATGTTGTGGGAGATTAGTGTTCAAAAGGGCCTGTATTTCACTGTGGGTACTCGCCACCTGGAGAATGAATGTCTCCCGGGCGGACGTGAGCATAACTTCCTCGTTTAATAATAGTGCCTTTATTCTGCTCAGTCTATTGAAATCTGCTTCCATGGTAGGGATGGAAGGCCAAATAGAGATATCAACCTTGCCATGAGGGGGAGGAAAAAGCACATTTTTGCAGCAGACAACCCTGTGTGAAACTGTTACAATGTAAGGAATGCCAGCCTGCAGGCCACAACAGTTTTCGTTATTTAAAAGTAAATAACTACCATTGGAAAGGAGAGTGAAAGTAGGTGAAATAACAGGAGCAGGAATACCTTTCAGCACACAAGCAAGATTAGGAGAGGAAACGCTACATGAGCCATGCAATTTAATGTGTTTACAAATAAGCGAATGACCTATAGTCGAGTCGCAGTACTCCCCGTGAGAAAGACTTCCTTGCCGTCCCGAAGGCATTTATACATGAAAGGCAAGGACCAGAGTTCATGCAAGAAAGCACTGCCCAATGGCCGGTAACGGCCCACAGGATAATGTTTCATGCACGAGTCAAATTCAAACAAGGAAAATGGTAAAGCTATAACCCCATGGACTAGCCATACAGCAGAATCGAGTTCTGCAACAGAGAACGGCAATGGATCCACCTTTTCGATATGTAATAGAGTGTAAGTTGCATCCTTCATGGACATAAATTGCTGTTTGTCAGTTAAGTTAAAAGGTAGAAATAAGGCAGAGGTGTTCAAGAAATGCCAAGGCACTTTACCTAACTTAAGTGTTTGTAAAGTCCATGCAAACTGCATAACTGAGCGCAATTGATTCTGACCATGATATAACACAGAAACATCATCTTGTACAATATCAACAACAGAGGACACAATATTCTCTAAAGTGTAAATGCGAGAAGACAGGGTATTAATACTATTGTCAACAACAGCAAGCACCTTTTCCATATTTGCTTGATCTATTTCCCGAAGACGGGAAGCAGCTTCCATTTGTGATAGCTTCCAGAGTTCATTATATGTTTCATAAATGAATCTTTTAGGTCGGGGACCACGAGGTCCCAAAACAAAGTCGGACAGATCAATATTGCCTGTAAGGAGGGACAAATGTTGTTTAACAGAATCAAGGGACGAATGTTGCAGCCATTGTTTGCATAATTTACCAACAGAATATGTAGTGACAGTACGGGAATCAGTAAATCTCGGATCAGGCCTATCCTGTGTGTAACTAGCTCCTGTAGTCGTGAAAACGCATTTGACATGCATTAGATGATATAGGCCATACTAACCAGGGTGACTGAACCAGCTCAGAAACATTAAACGAATTATTTTGTAACATTGCCTGCAGGGACACGAGGGACATATTGAATCGTGAGCTTTCATTTGGAAAACTCGACAGGGATGGTATTGATGGCGTATTCAATTGTTTAGTGGTTGCTAAGCCCCAACATGTAGTCTGATAGATGGAAGCATTTAGGAACATAATTTGGGTAGGGATGAGGCAAGCACGATGCAACGCCTCGGTTCCCTGTACCTGCCATGGCTTGGAGCCCCAAATAGATTTTAAATCCACTGTATTATCCCAGTACTCATAACCACCCACAGCTAAGGCACTCAGAAAGGAACCTGAATAAAGCAATTTGGTGTGTGTCAACATAATTTTCTGAGTTGATGTGTTATTAAGTCTAAAATAATAGGATGCAGGGTTCGACCGATTAAAATCAGTAAAATAATTAAACTTATTTCGAAGAGTTTGAGAGCTACCTGGCAAGGGGTTTGGACAATGTTCCCATTGGGTATAGTTAACAGAACTACGCAGGGCACTGGGCTTATGGAGAAAATGATTACCCCAATGTTGGTAACAATACAAATCGGCATAATTAGCAGAATTCATATATAGATCTTCAGCATTAAAAGATGCATAATATTTTAAATCGGCAAACAATGCTTCAACGGCATGCACATCCCAATCATCAGAATGAATATTATTTTGTACTACATCACCCATTGAAACACGAAGGACATTAGGTACATTAATAATTTCCGTCGGACCATGGATTTGATAGTTCACTGCATCCCATACGATGCCATCAGCAACGGGGAAAGCTGAAATGTTCACAAATGTGTGGTCACGCTTCATGATGTGAGACGAGGAATGAGGAGCCAAAGTTCCAGAAACATAGTCTACAGCAGAGCGTTCAGGTAAATAGTGACCATTAATTAGTAGAAAAAACACTGTGACAAAGCCAATGGACATGAACAAAAATATCAAGAAAAGTACCAACCAGATGTATGTCCAGGGGGAATCAAAAAATTGTCTCTAAACCAGGATATAAAAATACTGAACTTGGATGGAACTTTTGAAGATGTGGAATCCGAATCAAAGGAATAACGAGTCGGGCTTAGTGGCGTTGTTGGTTGATGTGCCACCGATTCTGATGCAGGATAAGTATACTCGTCCTCGTTGATATTGGTGGAGAGTTGGGGATCAATCGTAGTTTCAGGCAAATCAACCATCTCAATTACAGCATCAGCGATCGTTCGTGCAGATGGACTATGAACATATGTCCGATAAATGGCAGGACAAGAGACCGCTGGTGTGACACTATTCAGGATCGGCCAGGCGCTGTAGCTTGACATTTTCAACTGAGATGTATCTGTTCTCTTTGCGACCAGGAAGCGGTGGTAAAATGACTGTACGTGTTCCCTTCAGGCCAAGTACTGGAACTGGTGCACGAAAAGAGGGGCCAAATTCTTTTTTGTTTTCAACCTTCTCTCGAACCAGTTCTCCAACTTTAGGAAGCCAGCCGGCTACCGGAATCTGCAACGCAGGATCTGTGGCTGAAGGCAAGTGTGTAGTTGCAAGTTTGTCTCGGGCTTCTTGTAAGTCCTGTAACATAGCAGAATGGTTATCTACATCAAACTTGGCGGATTGCGCCGCGATGTCTGGACCCTCAAGGTCAGGCACAAACATTCTTATGCCAAAGAGCATTTCGTATGGGGTCCGCCCACCCAGAGGTCTTCTAGGGAGATTATTAAGTGCACGCTGAACGGTATACAAATGGGCCAGCCAGTTCCTGCCAGTACCTAAAACCCTAGCTGTTAAGGATTGCTTTAAGTCACGGTTCATTCGTTCAACGATAGAGTTGCCCTCAGGCCTATACGGAGACGAAAATTTCACCCGCACCCCAAGCGAAGCCATTGCATCCTTGTAAGCCCTAGAGGCAAACGCTGGACCTTGGTCCGAATGGAAGGTGCCGCATGCGAAAATTCCCACAAAGACACGCAAATCCCTGATCACATTTCGGGCGTCAGCACTCCGTTGTGGCCAGACCCAGAGAAACCGTGTGCACGAGTCCACTGCCACTAAGATGTATTTATAAGCAGTGTCTGATGAGAATGGACCGCAGTGATCCAAGTAAACACACCCAAAGGGTCTGTTAGCAATGCAGAGCGGTGTTTGTGGTGGACGTGTTACCGTGGAAGGCTTAATCTGTTGACAAACGTCGCAAGAAAGCACAAAAGCACGGGTGTCTTTATATAACCCACGCCACCAATAACGCTGCTGCAAGATGGAAACCGTAGCTGATACACCTGCATGAGCAGAAGCCATGCCTTCGTGTGCAGCTGATATCAAGGCACTCCTGCGGTCCGCGTTGGGGATCAGCCGATCTCCAACGTCAGGTATAGTTACATAAGGAACCTGATCGGGACTTAATGTGTAAGAATACTTGGAAGGGAAACCTGTAGGGTAATTATTACCTTCCTTGGTTGCAGCAATAGCTGCTAATATAACAGGGTCTATTTTAGACATGGACCTGGTAACCGCTGCTACTGAACACGTGACTACTGCTGAACGGGCAGCTTCATCTGCCAGATCGTTACCAATAGCGTGTGCGCCCACCCGCTGATGGCCTAAGGTGTGAACCACCTGTGTGAGGGGCAGACGTTGTTGCAATTCTGCCACTCGAACCCAAAGCATTTTATGCTTAATTGTGCTCCCTTTTGCGTCCTTGTAGTCGTTTTTCGACCAGAAAAACAGATTGTCATTGTAAGATTGTACACAGTAGAAGGAATCACATACAATAAGAGTTGTCTCATCCTGAGAAGCAAACTCAAGTGCAAGTAGCAATGCATGCAGCTCGGCCAATTGTGCGGTACTATCTCCAAGTGTGCGAGTGTGCACTACAGAGGATTTGAACGTTCCATTCACAAAGGAACCCGCAACAATAGCACATGCAGCTGAATAAGCGTGCTTGGACCCAGTGGCCGGTTGCGCCGAACCATCGGTGTAGATCACACATTTGTAATCCTCAAGCGGTAGTAAAAACAAAGGAGGAGGATGAACGAATTCATACTGCAAAAACTCCTGAGTCTGAAGAGAAGAATCAAAAACAAAAGTGACGTCCGAAGACGTCAAAGATGTAGCCCATTGTATCCAACGGGGATGCATTGCTTTAGAGTTCGGTACACTTGCCTTTGTTACTGCCTCCAGGGCAGGACAGGGTGTTACCACCAGAATCCGCTTACCCTGTGCCAGTGCGCGTTCTTTTAGAATCGCCATTTGCACTGCAGTCAGAACTTTTTCAACAGATGTAAAGCGCAATTCAGCGGAAGTGTACAGATGTGACTTGTATGCGATAGGTACTGTATCACCTTCATTAAAGGTTAAATAGGTGAATCCCACCGCCCCCGGAATAATTCTAATCACCAGGTTTGTGTGGTTATCACGAGTCAAAAGATATTTAGACTCCAAAAGGTCTGTCTGCAAAGACTGCAGTATTGAGGTATGCTCAGGCAGCCAGCAAGACCTTGAATAAGTTGGTTGTATCAAAGCATACAAAGGCTTGATACGCTGGGCATATTCGGGAATATAAGTACGCCCGAAGTTCAAGAACCCCAGCAAAGACTGAAGTTTCTTCAGAGTATTTGGGGGGCACAAATGTGCACATTTTTCCAAGAAATGGGGGCTAAGCCCTTACCTTCGTTATTGAGCTCATAGCCCAAGAACAGAACGGTAAATTCAGCAATGTGTGACTTAGCAAAGTTAAATTTGTAACCCTGCTCCGCGAATTCAAGAATAATGCGGTCCACACGGGACAAATGCTGAAATAACTCGTCGTCCGTCAGATAGATGTCATCTACGTACGAACATGCGTCTTGATCAATGTCATTTAACAAAGAAACAACACGGGCGGCGAATATACCCGGACTATTTTTATAGCCCATGGGTAATCGCCGGAACTGGAATAATTTACCACCGGATGTGAATGCGGTCCATTGACCACTCTCCGGGGCTAGGTTGTGCGTGTAGAAACCGTTTGAAAGGTCAAGTGTCGTTTTGTATTTTTTACGAACAAGACTGTCTACAAGCGCAGAACTGTGTGTATTTTGCACCGCAAAGTTCCGACAATGAGTATTTAAATGCCGGTAATCCAAAACTAAGCGGTACGATCCATCGGGTTTAGAAACCACGAAAAGGGGATTGTTCATAGGTGATACGCATGGTTCAATTACTCCCTGATATTCCAACTGTGTCAGAATTTCGGAGACGGGGCCTTTTGCCTGCCGTTTGATGGGATATTGGGGTTGTGGCTGCGGTAGTGACCGCAAAGGTATTGCATGAGGAGGTGATTCTTCATCCCATCCCACATGGTTGCGGTATAACGCTGGTGCCAGGTACACAGCCCACTCAGCTGCAAGTGCTTCAGCTTTGTCTTTTGGGACATGCCTTGAGAAGCTTGGAAGGATTACCTCCTCTCCTTTATGTGCAGCTAAAACGAATGGGGGTGGCCAATCCACCTCTGCTAACAAAATGTCATATGAAGAGGTTAGATTTTCCCAAAAAATCCCTTTTATTTCACGCGGTATGTCACCTTCGATTTGTATGACTATATTATATAGTCTGTCAGGGGGTGCCACTCTCGTGTCAGCTGTCTCTACAGTAACGAATGTTTCAGTTGCTGTCGCCTCCATATGAGGACGTAGCGCCTCCCGCACTATGGTAACTTCCGCGGCGCTGTCTAGGAGGGTCACTGCCCACGTCCAATTCTGGAGTCTCGTTCTCACGGTCTGAGGCATATTTCGCTGTGACAGCGGCAACCTTTTTCTTCTGAAATTGCGGTCGAGGAAGATGAAAATCTTCTGCTTTCCCTCTGACTTGTTGTCGAGGTTGGTCTCGCTCCTGGGGAGCCTCTCGGCCCCTTCCTCTATCTTGCCGTCCTCCTCCACCAGCCTGTGACGACGTCTGGGCCTGTGAAGAACGAGGAGAACGCGTATCAGAGCTCTGAAACCTTTCTGGTGATTTAATCCTTGACCTATCACGTAAATCATAAGTACGTTCAGAAGAAACCGAAACTGGGGAAGCGCCTCTCGACCCCGGCTTCTTTTGTTGCTTACCCTGTTTTTTCTGTCTCCAACTCTTTTTAGTGAAGACTGGTTTATCATCTTTCTCAGATGCACTTTTTGTTTGTATAACTTGTGTTTGCGATTGAGTTTGCATTTTTACAAAAGGCTTGTTGCCTAGGCTATTTCTTCCAATTGTTTTATAAGCCCGGGCTATTATTTTCGGTAATTCGCGAGGCCTGTCCAACTCTGGGACCAAAGCCAAAGCATTCGCTACTTGAAAGTTCATAGCATCGCCCTTGACATTTCCAAGGATCAGCTCAGCTACTACATCAAACACTCCCACTAGTCTCATCCCTAATTCCACAGCCGCTTCAGGGCCATGTTCATCCTGTACTTTTTTAATTACAGAGGGTAGAACCGTCATGGAAGGAGTTCCAAAACATTTTGAATAAACTGCTGCGAATACCTTACCCCAGTTTTCACATGATGTCAAATCGGGGATTATGTCTTTTGGCAAACTTATCGTAAGGATGCGATGTTTATCCACTGGGGACGTATGTGGAAACACCGCTTCTATCTGATCGAACTTTTCGGCAAGCCAATAAGGATAGTCGTCCTTATTTTGTGGACGTTTGCCCATCACAGAATTTACCATGACAGGACTTATAGTCACTCCAGCTGCAATAGCTGGTTGGCCTGCGACTACAGGAGCAGCTCCATGGAGGCTACCTGTAACGTATGTCACTAGGGCTCGATGCACTCGTACCAATTCGGTATGCATAGTGCGCAGTTCCGCAAGCGGTAATGCCAGATAATTCGGATGTGGGGTATACCCGGCCAATACAGGCCAAGTGGCCCCCTGAATTGATAAGGGGCCTAAACGAACTGCGGTAGTTGGTTGTGGTAGGGCGCCATTGAACCAAACACGGTGCTGCCAAGCCGTGAGAGGCACTTCAAGAACAGTATAGGGTCGATAGGCAGCAGGAACAGCGGTGGGCTTATATTCATGAAACAGCTTATCACCTGCATCCACCGCTTCAAAAGTGATCCAAGTGTAAAACACTTCAAAGTGATAAGCCGCATCGGCTTGAACCACAAAGACCAACTCGACCCCAGCATCGGGCACTCCATACACAGCTAAGTGGTCTCGGAGTGCTCCTCGACTATGTGCAGCTATCGCCACACCAGCCATGACTAAACAATTATATACGACAACCTAACAGGGAGCACAAAAATGGGTCTATTAACTAACCTTTTTTAATAATATCAAGCTTGAAAGAACCTATAAAACATTCAATATAGGAGGTATCACCGTCACATACGCCTCCGGAAGCGTACGCGAGGGGTTTATGGACAAGCACAAGCACTACTCAAGCGTCTCGCAGATAAGCTGCCCCACGGTGGTCGCGCCATGTCATAAGGTTTCTGCACATACACAGAGCTATGCACAGGAAAATGGGACCCTGGAATACAGTGGTTTGCCACCATATACCATAGCACCCAAAAACCCCAACCCAACTAGCTTAGCATCCCATTAGCACCCAAGTACTAATGTTTGGACAACCCAGAACACGGTATCTTTATCTCAGGACTCACTGAAGCAAGAACACTCTTTCGCCACTCACTCGTACTTGTCCACAAGGTGCGTAGGAAGAGACACTGGATAGGTTAAAATGTTTATTCCAACTTACGTGCTCTAATGTACAGTACACGTGTCAGTACTAATAGCATAATGCATATTACTAATATAAGCAGCATGGTTACAATTCCATAGAATACAAACGGGGAAAGCATCTCAGAGCTCAGTGGATAAACGTATAAATAACATTACCACCCTCCCCTTGCAGTAAGATAGTTTATTATAAAATAGAAGACCTCTGGGCTTTGACTAGCGAACCCCCATACCTCAGTCTCTAGATGCAGAATTACATCAGCAGGACATCATAGCTCTTCTCACTGAAAGGGATTTCTCCAAGTGTGTTTAAGCGCTAGTAAACCACAGCATTAAAAGCATATCAAATTCTTCATGGCAATTGTACATAATGTTATGTCTGGGTGCGCGAGACTGGCCATATCAGGAAGAACCAAAATACATTGTTATGCGACCTTGTACATGTTTGTGCAGACTGAGCCCAAAAAGGTGAACAACAGAAGATGCAGACAGTGCAAAAGAACTTGGCACGAGCAAAGGGCGAGGCAGGCCCGGCTCAGTGTAACGTGCGCAAAGAAAAGCAGCATGGCAGCCAGGCCTAGGCCAACATAACAAGGCAGGTAACAATCCACAAGACACCATTTGTGGATGTCATCCCCACTCTGGTAGGGAGGGACTATCTTGTTCAGGTTCCTGTGATCATGAGAATACTCTCTAGTTCTAGGGACACTGTTGCTGCCACCATGGGACTCTAGTCCCAATCTTCTGGTTGCTCTCTGGAGCTCTAGGGATTCCCTGTCTAGGGCCAATTGCTCTTTCTTGAGCCTGAGCTTGATTCTCTCAATCTCCAGTAATTGGCACTTCTTATCATAAGAGGATTCTCTCCTTTTAGATGCAGAGGTCCCTACAGAAGTACCTGAATGATTAGACTCCACAGAGGGAGTTCTGGATCTTCTAGGCAAACTCTGTACTCTTCCTGGTGGAGTAAAGAGAGGGCCACTGGGGCCTTCTCCTCCACCTGAAGGAAGAGTTGGATTGTCCAGGTGGGAGTCACTTTGATCCCCCTGGTCAGGGTTTGAGTCCAGGTCAAAGAAGTGTTCACTTCCTGCTCTTTCCTCATCTCCTGTCCCATCCACTCTTTCTACTTCATCAGACCCTGGGGTCTTTCTGAGGTCATCCAAGAGCAACATCTCTATTAGACGTTGGGTGCTTGCACTTCTCCCTGTCCTCAGCTTCCTAGATGAGTGGTAAATTAAATTTACTTATTACCTCATTTCTGAATTTCTATGCTTAATAAATCATAATTTCTTGTCAATGCAAAGCGAGGAGTCCGTGGTGCTCAAATGAAGGAGGAGAAGACCAATAACTCGAGTTAAAGGGAGCGCTTCCAGCACCAAGCGGGCACAGGAGCAATCTCTCAAGTCCCTCTCTTTAAGTGGGCGTCTTTATTTTCAACAGCAGAATATTTATACAGTCTTGGTCACGAGGCAAAATAGAGGAACAAACAGGTCGTGGCAGATAGAGGAACAAAGATTCAGCAAGAGGAGCAGAGTGTGAAGAAATGGGGGCGTGTCTTAGGCTTCGTGAGGGGACTTGCGATGTGAAATAGTCTGACAGTTGGAAGGGAAGGCTTCCTCATTTGGGGGTTTGTGCTCGTGCTTCATGTCAGAAACATGAACCATCTCTGCGGGGGAGCAGGAACTCATGTACTGGTTTCCCCGGACTTGGCAGAAACCACAGAGACAGATGGTGAAAATGAGGAAAACCAGGTGCAGGGGTGTCGTGCTCGTGCTCGGGTCTTGGGACACCAAAGGGTGAATTAAAAACAAAATGGTGCCGGCTTTTAATGTGGGCAATTATTAATCGCGCAAAGGGGATCGCGCAAAGGGGCATAATTAGATCGCGCAGAGGGCAGCGAAGGGGCATAATTATAGATTTTATTTCCACATTCCCTCCTTGCCCCAGAGTGTACCTACATTATATCTCAATTTGCATGAGATCATTTATACATTCTTGTAACATGATTCTTTCCCTTTCTCTCTGCTGGACAAGTGGTTTAGGAATGCATTTTGCAGCGCATAGACCGCATAGGGCAGGACCACATTGGATGCAAAGGCAGCATCCAGTTATTATCAGGAATATTATGCCTGCTGCTGACAGCAGTTGCCATCCCCAGGACGATATTATCTTCCAGAACCAGTCAGACCACGTCCAAGTGCCAGGTTCTTGATGTAAACTTACGGCTATCTTGTGTAATTTTGTTATGGCCGTGTATACAGATGGGGAATTATCAGGAATAAATATACAGCAGCTAGAGCCTATAATTTTACAGGCTCCGCCTCTGTCAGCCAAGATGATGTCAAGGACAAGGCGATTTTGGAGAGTAACCAATCGTATGGCAGACTGCTCCTGGGTTAAGCTCCCCAGGGCAGACGCCGTCTGGTTTACTACAGCCTCTAAGGTCCTTGTCAACCTGCGTATAAGCTTGCTGTTCTGTACAGGGCCAACAAAGAAGAAGAACCCTTTGTTAAAATCTGTATACTGTTCCCATGAGGTTTCCGTTTGGTCAACCAAGGAGGTATCGATCGTTCTTTTATGTCTGACATGGGGCACTAGGAGGTCTCTGTGGTAAGTGGATGGGGTCACAAAGACAGGGGGTAACAGGAATGCTATATAGCAAGTTCCCCCAGTTCAAGGGCAGCTGCACATAGGCCGTTTGGCCACAGATGAAATAAGTATGGCGAGATGCTAGAAATGAGGACTTTCCTCTGTCTTCAAAACTTATAGTGGTATGACAGTCACTGTGTCCTAATGGAACAGAGCCATTTTTCTGGATGCACAGGTGTCCTTTTACTTGTGAGACCGAGATGGAAGGGGAACCAGCATTCTTTTTAGGTTTGGTATTTAACATCTTGTAGGACATGGTCATGTTCCCTTGCTTGTATTCTTCACTTTCTAGGACTGTACCGGTCGCCTGAGGATCTCCCTCCTTATTAGGGTAACAGGCAGTATTGAGTACCTTGTTTAAATCCCCCAAGGCCACCCATTCTTGCATGAATTATTTCCGTCAGGGCAGGAGGTGGGGGTAGTAGCGTCAGCTGTTATTAGGGCGAACCAGGCTTCACAAGTTCCATTATAAGAGAATGGGAAAGAAAAAGAGGCATCCCTCCCTTTTTCTGATGAGGTGGGATGCGGCCACATATCCAACAATTGGTGCTATTACTGGCTTGCTGAGTGTGGTGTAGCATCTGTATGAAGGTATTGTTTCGCAAGGCTAGTCTATGGGCTTGTTCATGAGGGGGTAGGTCGTGATAGGTGTGTTCCTGAGTGCTGTTGGGTGTATGAGAGGTGTGTTGTGTTGGGGGAAAAACAGTGTGGAGAATCCAACCAAGACACGTCATAACTGCCATGAGGAAAAATAATACTGTCAAACATATAATAGGACCATTATGTCTTTTTCTAGAGTTCATTTTTTTTTTTCTCCCACATAGTCAAGGTGTTAAAATCCATTCCCATGCTCCAACCGCTTCACCACTGGACCGACGCCCAATGGACTTAATTAGCCAGAGTCCGAATGGCAGACCTTAACTTTGATTTGTAATCCTGTTGTGGGGTTAGTTCCAAAGGCAATAAAGATTGTTCAGTCACAATGTCAGTGGGATTGGCAGGGCCATCAGCAACAGTGTCTTTTTGTCCAAAATGTTTCCGGCAGTGGCTTGCGTGGAGCCAGCCCTTCCTGCCCTCGACCTTCACTGCTGTCCGTGTTGTTAGTAGTACGAGTCTTGGCTTCTTCCACCTGGGCTGGAGGGGACTGGTCCGGTCGAAGTTCCTCACGAGGACCCAGTCCCCGGGTCGGATGGCGTGTTCTTCCGGGTTGGTTTTGTCAGGGAAGGTGGCAGCAACCTGAGAACGACAAGATTGGAGTGCAGACATCAAGGAAGCCAGGTAGTCAGTCAGCATAGTACTGTCAACATCAGTTATTCTTTTAGGCCTTGGCGTACCCCACATATTTGGTGGTCTGCCAAAGACCACTTCATATGGAGATAAGCCAGTTCTGGAATGGGCTACCATACGCATGTAGAAGAGGGCAACCGGTAAGGCTACCATCCAGTCCACGCCTTTGTCAGTGCATATCTTGGCCAATTTTGTCTTCAAAGTTTGGTTGTGCCTTTCTACTAGACCTGCTGCATGAGGATGTCTTACACAGTGAAACTTCCAAGTGTACCCTAACAGAAGAGACACTTGCTTCATGAGTTCAGAGGAAAAAGGTTGGCCGTTATCTGAGTAGATGACACGGGGCAACCCATACCTCGGAAAAAACTCTCTAACTAATTGTTTAGCAGTTGTCGTTGCAGTGTAATCTGGGACGGGATAGGCTTCTGTCCATCTGGTCAGAGCACACACTACAACTAGCACATACTTGTGACCTCTACATCTCTCCATCTGGATATAGTCCATCTGGAGAACTTCAAATGGATGGTCAGGGGTTGGAATCCTCCCTGTTCCACCTTTGTGCCTTTTCCTGGGTTGAACTGATTACAAATCATGCACGTTTTAACTTTTTGTTTGGCTGCAGCTCTCAAATGTTTGTTGTGCCATATATTCTGTATGCTGTCTAACATTGCTTTTTCTCCCAGATGTGCTGGTCCATGTATGGTGTTTACCATAACTTGTACCATGGCATCCGGTAGAAACCATACTGCTCTTTCAGGTGTCATCCAGCCTTGATCTGTAAGGACCCCTCCTTTTTCCTTCCATTCTAGCAGTTCCTGTGGTGTGGCGTGACTTTGGACATCCTGGATGTCAGAAAAGGGGTCTCGTATTGTATATTGGCGGTGTGGTATACTTAATTCTGTGTTTGCTGCTAACTTGGCTGCACTGTCTGCAGAATCATTTCCTTTGATATTTCATCTGTTCCTTTTGTGTGCGCTTTACATTTTAGCACTGCGATTTTCTCTGGTAACTGACTGGCCTCTAAGAGGGCAGTGATGAGTGTAGCATGCTGTATTCTGAACCCATGTGATGTGAGAAATCCTCTCTCTTTCCATAATGTACCGAAGTTGTGTACAACTCCAAAGGCATATTGTGAATCAGTGTAGATGTTAACTGACTTTCCTTTTGCTAAGTGACATGCTCGTGTTAGGGCTATGAGTTCTGCTGCCTGTGCCGACAGTATCTCTATCTTGTGTGCTTCTAAAGTGTCTGTACCATTTGTGACGGCATAGGCTGCTGCTAATTCTCCTGTGGGGAGTCTCATACATGAACCATCAACAAAGAGTGTCATTTCTGCCTTAGCAAGGGAGTATCTTGTAAATCTGGTCTTGGTTTGGTCACTAAATCAATTATGTCAATACAATCGTGAATTTCTTCAGTAGGAGAGGTCAGTGGCAACAGTGTTGCTGGGTTTAAAATGTTGCAGCGTCTAATCTCAATGTGTGGCTGAAAAAGTGTCATCTCATATCCGGTGAGTCTGGCTATTGTCAGATGCTGTGTTTGTGTTCTGTTTAACAGAAGTTCTACAGCGTGTGGGACCTGAACTATCAGATGATGTCCCAATACAATAGAATCGCTTTGTCTAATAGCTTGTGCAGTAGCTGCTACTGATTTTAGACATGCAGGCAATGCTTGTGCTACTGGATCTAATGTGCTTGAAAAATAACCACATGGTTTATGTTTGTCTGCTTGAAGTTGGGTCAGAACTGATAGTGCTGTACCTGAGTTTTCTGTTACAAATAATGTAAAATCTTTGGTGTAATTAGGTGTTGCCAGCACTGGGGCTTGACACATAGCTTTTTTAATAGACTGAAAGGCTTGCGTGTGTTCATCTGTCCAGGGTAATTGTGGAGTAGCGCCAGCTTCGAGTGTTGTCAGCTGCACTAACGGTTTGGAAATGAGTGCAAATTGTGGGATCCACTGTCTACAATATGAGGTGAGACCAACAAAGGCTCGAACTTGTTTCTGTGTTGTTGGTTGTGGTATTTGTTGTATGAGTTGGATGCGTTCCTGTGTAAGCTGCCTACCCTCCTTTGACAGCAAGTGCCCTAAGTATGCCACTTGCTGTAAACAAAATTGGAGCTTACCAGGGGAAACTTTATGGCCATTTGCAGCTAGGAATTCTAGTACTAGTAGTGATGCTTCAGCACATGCTGCGTCAGATCTGGCCGTAATGAGGATATCATCAACATATTGTAGTATGGCTGTATCCGTGGGCATTTGAACAGTATCTAGTTGTCTTTTTAATGCTTGGCTATATACGCTTGGACTCTCTGTGAAACCTTGAGGAGCTCTTGTGAATTGGAAACTTCGTCCTTGTAAGGAGAAGCCAAAAAGGTATTGACTGTCTGGGTGAATAGGTATGCTAAAGAATGCGTTTTTCAAGTCAATGACTGAAAAATGCGTTGCTTCCGCATCTATGGCTGTGAGTAGGGTGGAGATGTCTGGAACCACAGGGTGTTGTGGAACGACACATTTATTGAGCTCTCTCAAATCCACCACTAGTCTGTAGACAGGTGGTGTTCCTGGTTCCACTTTTTTATGAACTGGTAAAACAGGGGAATTGCAAATGTTAGAAGTTGTTTCCTTAATCACACCTGACTGTATTAGGTCCTGAATAATTAACATTAATGCTTGTTCAGCCTGAGGTGGAATTTTGTATTGCCTTATGCGTGGTAGTTGGGCTCCCTCTTTCAGTGTAACCTTGTGAGGTGTTATTTCCATACATCCTACTGTGGTGGAATCAGTGGCCCACAGGGTGTGTGGCAAATCTTTCAAACGCTCATCTAATTCTCTACTTGTGTAGTGGCCCTTGAAATCTCGCAGAAATAGTCTGACATCTGTAGGTGAGCAAACAATGACAGCTCCTAATTCTTTCAATGTTTTTATACCAAGCAAGTTTTCTGGACATGATTTTGTCAATATAAGATCTGTAGTTGTCATGAGGGGACCAACCTGCAAGGGCAGTGGCTTTGACGTGACGTTTGTCACAGGTTGTCCCGAGAAACCCAGAGAAATACTTTTTGAACCCGAGAGAGGAGCCTCTGGGACCTCTTGATGGCTTATTGTTGTTTTACTGGCCCCAGTGTCTAGTAGAAACTTCCTATCCTCCCCAAGAAGTCGGACCTCTATAAATGGACCTGTCTGATCTACTGGAATGGGGATTAGGGGCAGTTTGTCATCTTCTCTCTCTGGGCAACATCATGAGAAATCTGGGTAATATTCAGTGTAGGCGCTGTCTATAATATTCATTTGGGCCATTTGTGTTGTCAGTGGAACTGAAGGTGTTGAACTGTCTAGGGAATCATTCTGTTTTGGCTGATATGGGCGTGGCTGGGTCTTACCAGTAGCCAAATTGTGCTTTAAGACAGGGCAATCTTTAACGAAGTGTCCCATCTTTTTGCAATAATTACAAGTGCTTTTTATATTTGTCTGGCTACTTGGTGTCTGTTGACGCTGGGGTGCAGTTTGGGCTACTAATGCTTTCATCTTTGTGTCTTTCATGCGTTTCTTATCATTTTCTTCTTCATCCCTAATGCGATTCTGGTGATATTGTAGCATTTGTAACACCTGTGGAGGTGTATGTGCTTGCCAGGTACTTTCTACTTTTAGTACTCTGTCCTTAATGGCTGGCAAGGCGTTATCTACTAATTTGGAAACAAACAGATGCGGGTAAGCTTCACTTGTTGGCGTAAGGCCGCTATTTACCGCAAAACACTTTTCAAGTCTAGTGTAATAATCTCCTATGTCTTCACCATGTTTCTGTTTGCAGGAGGAAATGGCATCCCAGTCCTCCTTTTTCACTGTTAGTAACTGTGGTAGCACCTTTAAAATAGTGCCAGGAAGTGCTTTTAGTTTGTCTCCTATACCTTGACCTGCTACTCTAGTATTTTCGTCATTCTGAAGTTCAGTCCATTTAATGTGTTCACCTGCTACTTCCCAATCTTTTTCTCTTAGTTTGTCATATATACCTGATGGCAACAATAATTTCAGAATTGCTGTGATATCAGAAAGAGTATATGTTCCCATCATTAATACATCTCCTAATTCCTTAAAGAATCCAGCAGGATCCTTTGAGTGGGAGGGAACCATCTCTTTCATCCTTAGTAACTCAAGTTTTGTCAAGGGTACATAAATGAAGACGCGTTGTAGCGCGCCATTCGTGTCAGCTCTGGGGTGGACCTCTCTCATGGGGAACTGGCGTGTTTGAGGAAGTCTATTAGTTGATCCACACGTATTATGGGGAGATCTATATCCAGTCACTTTCTGGTATTTCTGTCTAAAATCTATAAATGTGTTAAGAAAAACTGAACTATTGTGGAGGAACATGTTATCAGCGCAGTCAGACAGAAAATCTTCGAGTCTTGGATCATGTTTAAAATGAGTGTCATTGAGTGTGATGAGATGTTGTACCATGTAGAGACTTGCTAATCTTTGATGTGAGCGTGGTAATGCTAGAAAAAGCTGGGCTATGAGATCATTGTCATATATCTTATATTGAGAGACCCATAGGGTCGCAGTTCTGGCTATTTCCTCCTCCTCCGGTGTAAGCGGAGGTTCCTGGTCTAACCAGTAGTCTAATGCATTGGATGTATTTTCAAATAACTCATCTGGAGATGACCGTTCAGAGTGACCTTGGAGGAATGTAGGCGGGGGTGTTCGTGAATTAGGGGCGGAAGAACGAACGGGTAGGACTTTTTCAGTAGGTTCAGTAATTTCCTCCTCAAGTTTCTTATTCTCTTCATTTGTTTGCAAGTTTTGCAGAATACGGGTCACATTACGGGTGAACCTGTCTAGTGCATCATTTATAAGTTCTAGACTAGTGTGGTCGGATGCGGAATCTAATAAGTCAAAAAGTGAAACTGGTACATTTCTTTCCTCTGCTTGTATGTGTTTTATGAAACAGCAAAGGAGGAACCTATACATGTGCATTTTTACAGGGTGTGATCTTCTTGTAGTCATAGCGTTAATGGCTCGTGAGTTCTCTCCAGTACGAAGAAACTCAGAGGCCGCTTGAAGAAACGTGTCAATTGCTGGTAGATGTCTTATTTCTTCCCAGGAGTCATGAAGTATTTTACTTATTCGGCCCGCCTCCCCTGTGTTGCTCGGAGTCGGGTCATAGGGGCAGTCGGGAATTGTTTTACCTGGGTCTGGACCTACGGCACCCCCTTCTGGAGTGAGAGGTGGTGCGTTATGTTGTGAAAGGGGTGGCGGAGGCAGAGGGTGTTGAATGACTGGAACTTCATAGGGTGGTGGAGTATCTAAGAGAAAATTAGTAAAAGTATCCTCTGGTGGTGGGGCTGTAGGCTGTGCTGATGCAATGTTAAGGTTTTCAGGTGCAGATGGCAATACAGGATAAAAACCAGTAGAAATGGCTGATTGTTCCCTTTTATTCCTTTCACTAACTACTTCTTTCCCTATTTCTTGTAACTGTTCTTTCTTGGCCTGCTCTGACATTCTCTTACCCTTTTCAACTTTATGCAATTCCTTCTGTTGCCTCCTATGGGCTTCTTTTCTCCATAATTCTACTGAGTCACTCTGTGACTGGCGGACTCTCTTTTTCTTCCATAACTGTTCCTCTAATTTCATAATACACTCCGTATCAAAACTACCATTTTCAGGCCATCTATATCTGAGTTCTAGGTCTTTAGTATATTCTACCCATAGATCACAATAAATAAGTGCACCGACACCATGTTTTGCATACATGAAGTGTCCTGGAGTATCCCGAGGAGGAAGGGGAATTTCCTTCTCAAGAATACTCCTTTTGGTTGCCATCTTACGTATTTTCGAGAAAATAGGCATGATGGCAAGACTTTCAAAGATTTTAGAAGTGAGAAAAACATAAACAGAACAAATATCTTTACCGTACCCACGAAAGAGGTGAGTCCGTCTTTTATACTAGTTTAGTAGTCCTCACAAAATAAGTGAGAAACCCACAAAAAACATGTATCTTTACCGTGCCCACAAGGTAGTGAGTCCGTCTTTTATACTAGTTTTAGTAGTCCTCACCAAAGATAGGTGAGAAACCAAAAAAACGCGTATCTTTACCGCCCCCACAAAAGCTGTGGGTTCGTTTTTATACTTTTCAGCAGTACTCACCGAAAAGTAACTGGCCGGCCTCTTGAAGATTTTGGGAAAACGCGGCGCGCAGTTTCAAGGTGGGATTTGTAGAACCTCGGACTCGTCTGCTTCGCAGGTTGGGCTTTGGTTCAGGACGTTCCGCTATTTCCTCACCGCCTCGTGTGGATGCTGGGCCGCAGTCGGTCCCCCTCTTCGCCTCGAGGGAGTTAGCGGGAATTCCCCGCGTTGTGCACTTTTGAAGTCCGTCAACGGTCAGGAGGGGACAGTACCGGGTCCAATATCGCCGGCGCGTGGGGGAAAGGGAAGGTCCCTATTCGGGCGCCAATTACTGTGGTAAATTAAATTTACTTATTACCTCATTTCTGAATTTCTATGCTTAATAAATCATAATTTCTTGTCAATGCAAAGCGAGGAGTCCGTGGTGCTCAAATGAAGGAGGAGAAGACCAATAACTCGAGTTAAAGGGAGCGCTTCCAGCACCAAGCGGGCACAGGAGCAATCTCTCAAGTCCCTCTCTTTAAGTGGGCGTCTTTATTTTCAACAGCAGAATATTTATACAGTCTTGGTCACGAGGCAAAATAGAGGAACAAACAGGTCGTGGCAGATAGAGGAACAAAGATTCAGCAAGAGGAGCAGAGTGTGAAGAAATGGGGGCGTGTCTTTAGTGGAGACTAAACTCTCTTGAGTTGGAGAAAGGGTGTGCTAGACCCTTGACTTACCCAACTCCAAGTTCAGTAGAACTTACTTTATTCTAGTCTTGATGTATTATACGTACCTAATACTTTTAGTGGTTTTCAGTTAATCACCCAATGAGATTTATCTGGTAAAACAATAGCAAGCTTGAATCCCGAACCGCTGCACACCAATGTGAGAAGTTGGCCTGGTATATGCTGTCCACTAATTAAAGTGGGCATCTTGCACCAGTCCAAACGACCCTTATTGATGATTAGGTCAAAGACAACCTTTTAAGAAAGCTATCCTAGTAGTAGCTGAGGAGAGCAGCCTTCAGGCTAAGTCTCGAAGGAATGTAAAGCAGCTTGTTTTACCAGAACAGAACCTCCTGAGTGACCAAATGAAAGGAGAACCACACAAGTGTTATTATAAAAAATATGTATTTATTACTAAACACTCTCTACTAATCTCTAAACGAGATTAGAACATAACGCACACAATACTTAATCAATAGAATGACAGTAAATAGCACAATACACAGCGGGCTCCAGGGGGAGACCGAACCATATACTAAGAAAGTGGTATAACAACCACGACTTCAATAGACACAGTGCCTAGAGCACGTAGAATCGCTGGGACCCCAAGGAACCACCCAAAGGAGTGACACAGGGAGCCCACGGAGGACGGGTGCAGTGTGGGAACACAGACGCGAGCTCCGTACAACTCTATGGGAAAGTCCCAGTTGGAAAATTACAGTTTAAGGACACATCGGAGAGGACTTCAAGCAAACCCTTTGGAACATAGAAGGTTCTAAGGCCAGCACCCTTGTGAGTACTGAGGTACCTGTGTTACCTATCCCAGAGGAGCCGGGTGCATAGGGGTCAAGTGGTGTCGGAAACCCTCGTCGTTTTCAATGGCGTGATGCGAAGAAGTGCTGCTGTCGTGGAGAAGAAAAGTGTCCGGTGGAATCCAAGCCTGGATCCGAGGTGAGAAGAACCTGAAAGCAGAGGGGACAAAGTCTGGGTCACTTCACGTGACCGAGCGGAGCAATCGAATGCCCACCGATGTTGGGTGCTTTAGGTGTGAAGATAGGATGCTTGACCCTGCAGCCACGGGGACCAGGAGATGTCGACGACAACCAAAGTCCGGAGGTGAGCTGTCCCACAAAGGATGTCGATGACTGAGGGGTCAGTGTCCGGCTGGAGCACCAACAAGCCTTGGCAACGGCAACCCACACAGGCAAAGAAAACAGCTACGGTGAGGACCAGCAAGGTCCTGGGGACTCTCCAAGCAATGGAGAGTCAGGGCACGTCTGGAGCAACCAGGGAAGCCCAACAAGTAGAAGAGTGACCCTCGTTAGGACCCACAGGTCAACGGACCAGGGATCGCAAAGGGACGTCGAGCAAAAACATGAAGTACAGGCCCACAGAGCACTCGTGGAGTGGAGGCCAGCAATCTTCGGTGCAAATGCTGCTCGGAGTGGGGACCACACGTGGTCCAATGCACAGCTTCAGGAATTGTTGTGAAGTGGGTGCACTTGCAAAATGACACGGTGCACAGGGGTACGGGTTGCACGGCCCCCACGAGAGATACTAGTCTCAAAATCGCTGAGAGGGTAGATCAACCTCGGGGACGTTCGGGAACCCACCTCCTGTGTTGCAGAAATCTTTGGAGTCCGCAGGAGCTCTGGAGATGCAACTGGTCAGTTGTGTTTTGGTGCCTGCTGCTGCAGGGGAGTAACTCCTTTACTCCAAGGGAGATTCTTCTGTCGTCCAGCGAAGTGCAGACCGTCGAAGTACTTGGTTTCTGTAGTAGAGTTTAGTCAAGGTAAAATCCAAAGTCCTGTAATCAGATTTCCTACTTTATACCCAAGGAAGTGGTTGGACAAACTCTGGGGACCCTCCATGGGGAGGGACAGGACAGAGGGGTGGCTACACCCATGTCCTTTGTCCAGTTTCGCGCCAGAGCAGGAGCCAATGGCTCCTGCGACTTGTTTGAGCCGGACTATGCATGGGGACACCAAATGTGCCCCCAGTGCAGACTTTCTGGCACTCTCAGAGTGCACCCACCCAGCCCCAATACACTAAAGCCTGTCTGGGAGGTGGTCACACCTCCCTGTGACAGGAAACCTATTGTCAGGCCTTCCCCTGCTTGAGCTTGGCTCAGCAGCAGGAGGGCAGACTTGTGTCTGTGGCTGGCAACATCCATTTTGTGCTGCCCAGGTCGAGAAAGCTGGTACTGGGTAGACCGGTGACCCACAGTAGTGGTTCTACAAGGGAGGAATCATACCTCCCACACCAGTTACTGGTGTGGAGGTATGATTCCAAGGTGTTTGACACCAAACATAACATAATTCTAAGCAGCCGTTTTAAACTTAGCATTTACCGCGAGGTTATAATGCACTTAAATATATATGGTTGGCTGCATCACAGACAACCCCGGAGAATGGATTCCGAAGGCTGCAGAGGGGCCCTACTCATGCAGGGGCACCCTCTCACACAAAACCCACCACCCTGCTTCAGGATTGATAAGGCCTGCTATAGGGGTGACTGATAGGTTTACATGTGTAGTGATTTAGAATAGATATAGAGAACCTATATCTAAGTAAGGGGTGCATGCACCACCTTACACAGGCTGCAGTAGCAGACCTGTGGTGTCATTTTGAATGGTCTCTCAGGGGTGGCATAATACATGCTTCAGCCCCTGGGAGGCCTCTGGGGTACCTATGCCCTGGTTAAAGGGTGTACAATATACTAGGGACTTATAAGGGTACCCCAGAATCCAATCTGGAGTGTATCTAAAGTACATGCAATCAATTTACAGGAGAAAGCAGATAGACTGGGGCCCTGAACAGCAGGATCCCAGTCAGACTAAGTCGAAAACAGTGATACATCAGCAAAAAGTGGGGGATAACTATAAGAAGCAGATCCTACTCTCCTACAAACACCAATACCACGTGAAGCAAATAATATTTAATGCACTTGCCATATTGTAACCAAAAAGCTGGTTTTGTTTTCTCTATATACATTGTGGTACGCTAGCAAGCATTGTCCAAAGCCTTGTTGTCGGCGTCTTCTCTGTGCCTTTTCTCAGATTCCAAGTTAGAACTGAAGTTTTGGTGCCAGGGGAGCCCCTTAAACCCTAGTTTAGGGGGCATTAAGGGTGTGAGAGACAGTGGCCAATAGACTACTGGTCCCTGTAGCTAACCCGCCCCTGTAGTGACAACATCCTGTGGGTGTATGTCACTTTGCTACCCAAAATACTCTATTTTAGGGTCTTCCAAAATGTCAGAACCCTTCCTCATTTGTACGGACCTTCTAGCCCACCCTAAAATAGTGGCTAGGCTTTGGGGAATGTACGCCTCCTGAATAACACATTTTCCCATCTGCCTGAGCTGCAGCGCAGGAGGGGCTTCATCCTCGAGTGGGGGGCAAGATAATCACACATCAGGGGCAGTGAAAGCCTTTGAGGCTCACCGCCTTGATGCCTGTAAACACTAACAATCCTGGGAGGGTAGAGGTGTAACCTCCTTCCTGACCAGGCCTTTGTCTCTGCCCTGGGGAAGTGCTAGCACATCCCACCAGAAGGGCAGACTCTTGTCTTGGTGGCAAATGGCTCAGGGAAGCCCAAGGCACTGGAGCTTTGTATCCTAGGATGGTACCCACGCAGGGTGATACCCCAGTGCATTCCAGCTCACTGTCCACATAAGAATCATGTTGGGGTGAAAAGCATGGTGTTTGATGCCAAACACAGCACAATTCAGTCATTCCATAATGGCGCTGGCTATCTCGATTTTTCACAGTAGCCAGCCCATTTTACTCTATGGACCACCAGTCACTTACATTAAAACCTTGTTTTACAGGGCTACTGTAGGGAGATATGTATCTATCTATCTATCTATCTATATACATATATATATATATGTATATATATATATATATATATATATATATATATATATATATATATACATATATAGATAGATAGATAGATAGATAGATAGATAGATAGATAGATAGATAGATATAGATATATATATCTATATATATATATATATATATTCACTGAAAAAACCACAGGTTTCAGGGACGTTATAGTTAGAAATTATCATTTAAAAAACCTTTGAAATTCACTGAAAAAACCACAGGTTTCAGGGACGTTATAGTTAGTTGGACATTTCACTCGTACAAAACCAGAGAAATTTGGCCGTTATAGTTAGCTAAGCTAACTATAACTCGCGCCCCCGCAATGCACTGCTGATGACGTCACATATTACATCATTCATGACATGGTCAGTGACATCACTGATGACATCACTGATGACATCACTGATGACATCATCCACGTGATAATCTGATGCACCTTTTTGTGGGCCTGGGGGTCCTTGTGGGACCCCCTGAGCAGGCCTAGGGGGTCAGGGTGTTTTCTACCCTGCCCCCTTTTCTTGTTTTTCATCTTTTTTTCACCCTTTTTCTTGTGACTCGTTTACCGATTCACAAGATGGCTGCCAACACTTCCTGGTTTGGAGTGTTGACAGCCAATCAGAGTGAAGCTCGTGCCCGGGAGGGTTCGCAAATCCTCCTCGGTGCTCAGATATCTATATATATATTTTTTTAATTTCTCAGCAACTACTGAACGGATTTACACCATTTACAAAAAAAGCACGCTTTCTGGACCAAAGCCTACCTTTTTGCCAAATTTGGTGTAATTCCGTTCAGCAGTTCGGGCTGTAGCTTTGTCTAAAGTTTCCTATGGAAATTAACATGGAGAAAACGCGTTTTGGGACTGCCCTTTTTTCTTGACCCCCGCATGACAAATCACCTCGAAACTTTCAAGACAGGAGCTGACCGGAGCGCCCCATTAGTTTTGAAAATTTCGCAAAGATTCGTCAACCGGCACCAAAGATATTGGCAAATCAAAAAACACTTTTCCTACGGATAATAGGTCCTAACTATAACTACCTACTGGCGACCGCCAGTAGGTAATATATATATATATATATATATATATATATATATATATATATATATATATATATATATATATATATATACTTGCTCCACTGCACCTGGAACCAGCGCACTCGTGGACGGGTGCTCGTAACGCGGAGGTGCATCCGCATTCAATATGCGCGCTCACTCCCTCTCCCTCTTCGGTTTCGAGAAAGCACTCGCAGGGGTCTTTGCTTGTTTTGAATTGCTTTAATTCGCACAGCCAATAGTCAACATGACGCGTTTCGGCTTGCGCCTTAATCTAATGTTTCCAACATTAGATTAAGGCGTAAGCCAAAACGCGTCATGTTGACTGTTGGCTGGACGAATTAAAGCAATTCAAAACAAGCAAAGACCCCTGCGAGTGCTTTCTCGAAACCGAAGAGGGAGAGGGAGTGAGCACGCATATATATATATATGTATATATATATATATATATATATATGTATGCAAAACCAAGACCCAGACTCCTCTCCACGGAAACAGGTCAGAGCACACACAGGTTGTGTTTCTTGTCACTTTTAATGCACCGGCATGACGTGTTTCAGCATTACTGCCTTCTTCAGATGCCCCTAACAACAAGTGCTGCAGTGTTCGTGCTTTTGAAAGGAACTTGCTCCACTCCGATAGGTGAAAACCACAAGTGGGCGTGGCAGAAATTTCCACGATCTCGGCACTCCGAGGTATCGGGTGCAGGCGCTTCGGCAAGTACCTTCCCAAGTGGACTTCGCCTGCTAGTTTCCTCCACGTTCACCCATGTCTCAAATGACTCATAGCAAGACTAACACAGCCCTCATCCTGCCGCTTGTGTCCCTTTAAATGTTAAACCACAGTTGGTTCCAACAAGTGCTGTTAACTAGTGATTATGGGTTAGCGGTGGTCCGGCAAGAACTAAGTTCATTAGTTTGTTCAACAGTTTGCCACTCACATTGCCGGACTGCTTGAGGATGGGCGCTCTCGGTGCTCGTGGCCGCACCAAACTTGCAAAACCAAGACCCAGACTCCTCTCCACAGAAACAGGTCAGAGCACACACTGGTTGTGTTTCTTGTCACTTTTAATGCACCGGCATGATGCGTTTCAGCATTACTGCCTTCTTCAGATGCCCCTTACAACAAGTGCTGCAGTGTTCGTGCTTTTGAAAGGAACTTGCTCCACTCCGATAAGCGGAAACCACAAGTGGGCGTGGCAGAAATTTCCACGATCTCGGCACTCCGAGGTATCAGGTGCATGCGCTTCGGTAAGTACCTTCCCAAGTGGGCGTCGCCTGCTAGTTTCCTCCACGTTCACCCATGTCTCAAGTGCCTCGTAGCAAGACTAACACAACCCTCATCCTGCCGCTTTTGTCTCTTTAAATGTTAAACCACAGTTGGTTCCAACAAGTGCTGTTAACTTGTGATTATGGGTTAGCAGCGGTCCGGCAACAACCAAGTGCATTAGTTTGTTCAACAGTTTGCCACTCACATTGCCGGACTGCTTGAGGATGGGTGCTCTCGGTGCTCGTGGCCACAACAAACATGCAAAACCAAGACCCAGAATCCTCTCCACGGAAACAGGTCAGAGCACACACGGGATGTGTTTCTTGTCACTTTTAATGCACCGGTATGACGCGTTTCAGCATTACTGCCTTCTTCAGATGCCCCTTACAACAAGTGCTGCAGTGTTCGTGCTTTTGAAAGGAACTTGCTCCACTCCGATAGGCGGAAACCACAAGTGGACGTGGCAGAAATTTCCACAATCTCGGCACTCCGAGGTATCGGGTGCAGGCGCTTTGGTAAGTATCTTCCCAAGTGGGAGTCGCCTGTTGGTTTCCTCCACGTTCACCCATGTCTCAAGTGCCTCGTAGCAAGACTAACACAGCCCTCATCCTGCCGCTTGTGTCCCTTTAAATGTTAAACCACAGTTGGTTCCAACAAGTGCTGTTAACTTGTGATTATGGGTTAGTGGCGGGACGGCCACATCCAAGTTCATTAGTTTGTTCAACAGTTTGCCACTCACATTGCCGGACTGCTTAGGATGGGCACTCTCGGTGCTCGTGGCCGCACCAAACATGCAAAACCAAGACCCAGATTCCTCTCCACGGAAACAGGTCAGAGCACACAGGGGTTGTGTTTGTTGTCACTTTTAATGCACCGGCATGACGCGTTTCAGCATTACTGCCTTCTTCAGATGCCCCTTACAACAAGTGCTGCAGTGTTCGTGCTTTTGAAAGGAACTTGCTCCACTCCGATAGGCGGAAACCACAAGTGGGCGTGGCAGAAATTTCCACGATCTCGGCACTACGAGGTATCGGATGCAGGCGCTTCGGTAAGTACCTTCCCAAGTGGGCGTCGCCTGCTAGTTTCCTCCACGTTCACCCATGTCTCAAGTGCCTCGTAGCAACACTAACACAGCCCTCATCCAGCCGCTTGTGTCCCTTTAAATGTTAAACCACAGTTGGTTCCAACAAGTGCTGTTAACTTGTGATTATGGGTTAGCAGCGGTCCGGCAACAACAAGTTCATTAGTTTGTTCAACAGTTTGCCACTCACATTGCCGGACTGCTTGAGGATGGGCGCTCTCGGTGCTCGTGGCCGCACCAAACTTGCAAAACCAAGACCCAGACTCCTCTCCACAGAAACAGGTCAGAGCACACACTGGTTGTGTTTCTTGTCACTTTTAATGCACCGGCATGATGCGTTTCAGCATTACTGCCTTCTTCAGATGCCCCTTACAACAAGTGCTGCAGTGTTCGTGCTTTTGAAAGGAACTTGCTCCACTCCGATAAGCGGAAACCACAAGTGGGCGTGGCAGAAATTTCCACGATCTCGGCACTCCGAGGTATCAGGTGCATGCGCTTCGGTAAGTACCTTCCCAAGTGGGCGTCGCCTGCTAGTTTCCTCCACGTTCACCCATGTCTCAAGTGCCTCGTAGCAAGACTAACACAACCCTCATCCTGCCGCTTTTGTCTCTTTAAATGTTAAACCACAGTTGGTTCCAACAAGTGCTGTTAACTTGTGATTATGGGTTAGCAGCGGTCCGGCAACAACCAAGTGCATTAGTTTGTTCAACAGTTTGCCACTCACATTGCCGGACTGCTTGAGGATGGGTGCTCTCGGTGCTCGTGGCCACAACAAACATGCAAAACCAAGACCCAGAATCCTCTCCACGGAAACAGGTCAGAGCACACACGGGATGTGTTTCTTGTCACTTTTAATGCACCGGTATGACGCGTTTCAGCATTACTGCCTTCTTCAGATGCCCCTTACAACAAGTGCTGCAGTGTTCGTGCTTTTGAAAGGAACTTGCTCCACTCCGATAGGCGGAAACCACAAGTGGACGTGGCAGAAATTTCCACAATCTCGGCACTCCGAGGTATCGGGTGCAGGCGCTTTGGTAAGTATCTTCCCAAGTGGGAGTCGCCTGTTGGTTTCCTCCACGTTCACCCATGTCTCAAGTGCCTCGTAGCAAGACTAACACAGCCCTCATCCTGCCGCTTGTGTCCCTTTAAATGTTAAACCACAGTTGGTTCCAACAAGTGCTGTTAACTTGTGATTATGGGTTAGTGGCGGGACGGCCACATCCAAGTTCATTAGTTTGTTCAACAGTTTGCCACTCACATTGCCGGACTGCTTAGGATGGGCACTCTCGGTGCTCGTGGCCGCACCAAACATGCAAAACCAAGACCCAGATTCCTCTCCACGGAAACAGGTCAGAGCACACAGGGGTTGTGTTTGTTGTCACTTTTAATGCACCGGCATGACGCGTTTCAGCATTACTGCCTTCTTCAGATGCCCCTTACAACAAGTGCTGCAGTGTTCGTGCTTTTGAAAGGAACTTGCTCCACTCCGATAGGCGGAAACCACAAGTGGGCGTGGCAGAAATTTCCACGATCTCGGCACTACGAGGTATCGGATGCAGGCGCTTCGGTAAGTACCTTCCCAAGTGGGCGTCGCCTGCTAGTTTCCTCCACGTTCACCCATGTCTCAAGTGCCTCGTAGCAACACTAACACAGCCCTCATCCAGCCGCTTGTGTCCCTTTAAATGTTAAACCACAGTTGGTTCCAACAAGTGCTGTTAACTTGTGATTATGGTTTAGCAGAGGTCCGGCAACAACCAAGTTCATTAGTTTGTTCAACAGTTTGCCACTCACATTGCCGGACTTACTTGAGGATGGGCGCTCTCGGTGCTCGTGGCCGCACCAAACATGCAAAACCAAGACCCAGACTCCTCTCCACGGAAACAGGTCAGAGCACACATGGGTTGTGTTTCTTGTCACTTTTAATGCACCGGCATGAGGCATTTCAGCATTACTGCCTTCTTCAGATGCCCCTTACAACAAGTGCTGCAGTGTTCGTGCTTTTGAAAGGAACTTGCTCCACTCCGATAGGCGGAAACCACAAGTGGGCGTGGCAGAAATTTCCAAGATCTCGGCACTCCGAGGTATCGGGTGCAGGCGCTTCGGTACGTACCTTCCCAAGTGGGCGTCGCCTGCTAGTTTCCTCCACGTTCACCCATGTCTCAAGTGCCTCGTAGCCAGACTAACACAGCCCTCATCCTGCTGCTTGTGTCCCTTTAAATGTTAAACCACAGTTGTTTCCAACAAGTGCTGTTAACTTGTGATTATGGGTTAGCGGCGGTCCGGCAACAACCAAGTTCATTCGTTTGTTCAACACAGCCCTCATCCTGCCGCTTGTGTTCAACAGGAGCAACTTGAAACGGATTGCTGGTTTTATCAATAATCGCGAAATTTGCACAGTGAGGTTTTTACTTTTGCTCGCACCTCAAAGACATTGGTCTGTGATGTAATTAAAGTGACACTGGTCCAAGATGTATCCCGCAATGGAGCTGGGTGCGGAGCGCAGAAGTATTTCTACTATTGCAGTTTAATTGTGCTCACTTGCAGACTATTTAAAACCTACACAAACCGGCACTCTGTATTGTTGACAAAGGCTGCTTGTGACAGCCAAAATGCGTCCTAAATTCAAGCTGCTGGGATTATTGAAAATAAAGAAAAGGATACCGTGCGCCCCGAGTGCAGACTTCTTCATGCAGTTTGAGGAGTTTTGTGCAATATATATATATATACATACATACACACACACACACACCCCCCTTTAAAATAATGCACTCTACTTCCTGGGCTTAGGAGGACAACCTTAAGAGTGGCTTACTTACATTAAAGCGGTGGTGTGGCTCTGCAGAACGTGTGTGCAAAGTCACTCTTGAGCAGACAGGCTGCTCGTGCAGGGCTGCAATGGCAGACCTGCAGACATACTTTTACTTGGGTCTCTCAGGGTGGCACAATAACATGCTGCAGCCCTGGGGTCCCCTCTTATCGCCCTTGCGTTGGATACCCTTGCTACCATCTCCTAGGGACTTATAAGGAGTGATAAGTGCTTGCCAATTGGGTGTACCAATTCAACACTTACAGTTTAAGTGGAAAAGCACAGGCACTGAGGCCTGGTTAGCTGATCCCAGTGCACTGCCAGATCTTTAAAGAGAGCATCTAGAGCAAAAAGTGGGGGTGATCCTGACGAAAAGGGCGCTTTTTAACACTTAGGGCCCGATTCCTATCTCGCTCGGAAGGGCTCCTAGCGGCATCTGTCAGTAGCGAGTCTGAGTCGTACGCGTGATATCCGTGCGACTCGTACAGCTGTACGAGCAAGCAAGTACGATGCGCTTCAAGCCTCGCGCTACGACCGACTCGTACCCGTCAGCGATGCCTCCCGAGCGACTCAAATCTGTCCGACGCGTACAGTGCAATGCGTACGGTTTCCGTCCGGCCAAGTACGATGCGCGTTGCGAGCAGCCGGTGCGAGTCGGAGCCTCCGGCTCGAAAAAGCTCCGGGAAGCATACTTCAGGGGTCCGCGCCGGACCCCCCCTTCATCCGGTGCCCTACGACTCGGACAGCGGGGGACCCAAGAGTCCCCCTTACCCATGCATGTACGTTGCGGGGGGCACCGACGCGAACACGCGACAGAGGGCGCCCTCTTCCAAGACGTACATTTTTCGCGATGGAAGCCTATGTACGCGACGTACAACAGGCTCCCATTGACTTCAATGGGGCTTCGAGCAACCCGAGGCCGTCAGCGCTGCTGCGCATCGTACTCTGTCGCTCGGAGCCCCGGAGCACGAGTCGGCCGGAAAGCTCTACGGGACAGAGTCGGCCGTAGGGCTTTCTCAGCGAGATCGGAATCGGGCCCTAAGTTTTAAGAGACCTACTAGGCTTAGATCTCAGAGAGCACATCTCTCATATTACACAGATTTTACAGGGTCAGTTCAGAAGTGGAGAAGCCTCTATCTACCTCGCAGATCTGTTCTTAGATAGCATTACTATGCCAGGTTACAGAGACCTCAAAGGTTCACATTACAGACAGCAGAGTTATCAATCAGATTTCTCAAGCTTAGATCTCAGAAAGTGGATCTACCCATCATGTTACACAGATCTTACAGGCGCAGGTCTCAGAAAACAGATTGATCTCTCAGGGTACAAGTCCTTAGAATTTGTGTCTTAAAGCAGTAGCGCTGTTCCTCAGTTTACAGAGATCTTATAGAGTTAGGTCTCATTTAGTGTAACCATGGGTAAGGTAACAGGGACACTATAAGTTCAGATCTCAAAGAGATGAGATATCGGTCTGGGTGACCATATTTTTCAGGCTAGGATCTTACATAGGACGTAACACTGAAATGTTATAACTGTACACCCAAGACTCCAAAACAAAACTTAGTTAAGTTTGGCAATGGTCTGAATTCTGTTTTCATATGAATGGCATACAGTTGTGAGGGACTTCACCCAGTGGAGTAACGCAAAATGATGGGGCACTCCTGAAGATGTAATGAGGGGCCCCATAAGTCTCCTAAATCTCACAGATATTCATTAGCCTTGTGCTGAATGGGGAGCCCCCCTTAAGAGTTGGGGCCCCTTGCACCTCAGGGACTGCAGGGGCCTGTGTTGTGCCCTGATATAACCTCTACTTGAATCCATAGTACTGTTATGTCACAGACAACTTTATTTCTTTCCACCACCCTTTACTCCCAACTGTCAGTCACCAAAGATTGAAGTCACCCACTGAATTTCCTGGATCTCTCTTCATCAAGGATTCACCATCAACATATTCAGGTACTTTCACAGAAGTAGTGGAAAGCTCTGATATCGTGGGTTCCTATAAAAGTGTTGACATGTTGCTTCTGGTGGCATGCAACCAATTAAAAAATGTAAGTAAATGTATAAATTACTACATCGCAGACTGGTACCAGCCAGTCAAAATATTCCAAATACATGCCCTTCCATTGTGTTGTTTGAAACAACCCTGAACAATATTTAATTTATTTTCTTCAAAGTTGTAGTAAGCTAGTGATGTTTGCCCAAAATATAGTCATAGTCCATAAAAGAAAAGACTTTTGCCCTGGCTGTACAATGGATCAGGCATTCCCTTCCATTTGACAGTATTATTAGCTCTGGCCTAGAGACAGCTTTGGCTACAGCTGTCTCACAAGCCTTATGTAAGGTATTGAGGTGCTTTAGGTCAGCCCTCTTCAGCCATTGGTCTATTCCACTAACATTCACATCATAGAGCTTGGAGCAATGGATCAGCCCACGTAAGTCATTGGCTCTCCTGCATCTTGAGTGTGTTCCTGATCACATGAGCAAATCTGCCAAATAATAGGTGCACTTAGTGTCAAGATGAGTGGCTAATATTTTATTTTGAGATTTTTTAATTCTTTTTATCAATGTTTTGGTTAAAATAGATAAGGGTATTCACCAGGTTGCTAAGCATACTGAACAACCGTTGCTATTCGACCTGTACTTTCATAGAAAGGAGAGCCTGTGCAGCAAGACCTGAACTGCCTCTCCCTTTCTATGGAGATGCACTTGCTGAGAGAAGTGAATCCCTCTACAAGCGCCACCATTTTGACTGCACTCCCACCTCCACTGACTATCTGATGGCTGCTGTGCTGACACCCTCCTGCCAGGCAGGCACTTCTGCCTGTTCCCTTCTCCCACCCTGCACTCCTGCTCGATCGCTCCTCTGCATTCCTGTTTGCCCCCAGAATTTGCGGGGCACTTGCATCCACTCTTCCCTTCCACTCCTGCTTGTCTGCTTCATTCACTCGTCTCATTCCTTTTTGGCCCCCACTAATGCCTGCCTTGCCTAGGCCCTGCAAGGCACACATACCCACTTCACCATTTACTCCAATCTCCAACTTCCAGGCTGCCCAAGGCACTGCCCCTTGTCACAAAATACTGGACCTGCCTCAATTATGGTAATCTCTGGCGAAATGCTCGCCTGGGTAGAATAGTGCTAATCCATAGCAACATGCGGACCCTGGCACAATGGTGGTAATTCTAGTAAAATACTGCTACTAGCATAAGGGTGGTACTCGCTTTCAAAATGCTGGCCCTGGCCCAACGGTAATAATCCCTTGCAATATGCTGACCCTGGCACAGTTGATAACATGCTGATCCTGGCGCAATGGTTGAAATTCTGTTAAAATGCTGACCCCGTCAAAATGGTAGTAATCCTTGTCACAATGATGATAATTTGTGCTAAAATGTTGATTTTGATACTATGGTGGTAATCTCTGGCAACATGCTGGCCATGGCACAATATGGTTAATTCCCGGAAACATGCTGGCCCTGGCACAACAGTGAAAATCACTGGCAAAGTGCTCGCTCTGACACACTAGTGATAATTTGTGGTCAAGTGATGACCCTGGTAGACCAACGGTAATCTGCATTTAACACTATTTTCTTAGCTCAAAACTGCCCCTTCATATCCAAAATGGATTTGAGGATGCATTTTGAAATACGAAATAGTGCTAAATGCAACAGAACATGAATAGCGAGCAGATGCTCGCGCCCGCTAATTGTGGATTTGGGCTAGAATTTTCACCCAATTTATTCCCGGCATGTAGAGTTATTTTCTTAGCGCAAAATGTATTCTCGCGCAGATGCATTTTGTGTTAACAAAATAGCGCTACATGCAACAGAACACAAACAGCAGCACGAGCAGCCGCTAGCGCTTGCTAAATGTGCTCTTGCTATTGGATTATTTCCTCAAATTACTCTTAATTATGTGACCGGGTGCAATTATGTTACTATCGGTAATTCCGCGTCAAAGAGTACCGCAGACTTACTGAAATTACTCCCATTACTCCAGAGTAATTGAAATTCTGCCCATACCCAGGGGCAAATCCTGGGACCCAAGCACAAAGGTGGTAATCCCTGGCATTTTGTGGACAGCCATTGCCTGAGGGTGCCAAGGCATGAAATAAATCAATTTGAGCACATTAAAGTTCAGGAAGGCTCAAAGAAGAGAAGAACCAGTGAAAGTGAACATATGTAACACGTATGCTGGTGTACATGCTTGGCTAAAGTTTCCAAAATCCAAGACAATTATCTTTGTCATTGTCCAGTTTTTGGGGAGAGATTTGGACAAGGCAACTGCTTTTTAAATGCTTCTTTTATTTTCCTTAATTTTTTTTAGTCATATTTGTGTGTTTAAACTATATTATCAGGTTACAGAAATTCAAAACTAATACTATCTTGCACTAATAACAAAAATATTTTCTTGTGATGTGATTTAACATTAAATAGATTGTCTATACCTCTTCCTGGTACCTGCCTGCTAGGAAGCACCCATGCTGTTCTATTTCGGTTGTATGCAACGGTTATTGATTTTTGTATTTATTTTTTATTTAACGTGTTTCTAGCAAGCACATGGCCGCCACATTTAATCTGCAAAAGGCTTTCTTTTCTTCCTTGTTTTTGTGGCAATATTTGCAAAAAAAAGCAAAAAAAATCGAATCAGCTTCCCGAAGCAAGACCTATTGGCTTTGCCAATGCTAGTTTTGAATAGCTTGTATTCTACAAAGAATCGCATATAACAACTTGAGTGAATGCGATGCTGCACTTGGTGCTGGTGAAACTGCTGGACTGGGAGCACCGGAAAGAGATTCTCCCTACACTCCTCATGGTCTCTCCCTCCCCTCACTCAGAAGTGCCAGCTCCCGGTCCTGCTGCCAGTTACTATGGGGAAAGAGACACCTAGGCACGGTGGTTCTTAACACATTGCAGGCATATCAATTCCAGACATTTATTGAGATAACATTACTTCCAAATGCAAACTGTTTTTATAAATATTTCATTTATTTATTCACTTTTTTTTATGATAAAAAATATATATATATTTTTTGATTTACAAAAATATATCTCCAATTATTAAATCTCACAGTTGTCATATTTCTCTATTCATTATTATTCACAACAACCTTACCATCATATTTATGGTCATATTGTCAACAAGCCGCCAGTCTCCCCATACCAGCATAATGATGCATGGTTTCAATATTGATTGTATGACCATTTGTTAAAGAAGATTGCCAGTCTCTTTTACATTGTTAAACTGATGAATGGTGCTAATTGTCCACCATATGACCATAAATATGATGGTAAGGTTGTTGTGAATAATAATGAATAGAGAAATATGACAACTGTGAGATTTAATAATTGGAGATATATTTTTGTAAATCAAAAAAAGATTATATATATATTTTTTTATCATAAAAAGTGAATAAATAAATGAAATATTTATAAAAACAGTTTGCATTTGGAAGTAATGTTATCTCAATAAATGTCTGGAATTGATATGCCTGCAATGTGTTAAGAATCACCGTGCCTAGGTGTCTCTTTCCCCATAGTTGAAATTCCCTTTCCAGACTTTTTATCCTAGATTCAGGGCCCCCGTTTCTTTTCAAAACTCCTGCTGCCAGTTACACTATAGATCCTGCAGAGGGGTGAGAGAAAGAAATTCACACTGCAAGCACCCAAGTCCTGGCCTCTCTGCTGACAGGGCCAAAGGGGGAGTATGAATCAGTGACAATTGTGTGGCTGGGGTTTTTGTGAGCGAAATGGACACCAGTCCAGTGACAGATTGACTGAAAACCGTCAGCTTTTGCACACACTGTCCGCCAAATGGCAAATACCTTTGATCCCTGTGAGTTATGGCACTGTGAGGCTTGGCTGAGTGTCCTGCCATTGGCCATGGGGAAGGTATCACGTCCTGTCCTGGTATGCCCGTCACGACTCACGAGACGAGCATACCAGGACAGGACGTGACGGCGATACCTGACGTTCTTCCCCTTGGGTTTTGTGAGTTGCCGAGCGGGGTAAAGCGATGGGATTCCTTCCGCGGACGCTTTGCATAGTAACAGCAGTAGTGCACGAGATCCCGACGGTGCTGCAGACAATGCTTAGCGAGGGAAGATATGAAAAAGTAAAATAGAACAAATAGAAAAAAAATACAGAGTGGATCACAGGACTTTAAGTGGGATCAGATAGTGCAGGGGGAGAGGGTCTCTGAAAGGGGTGGGGCCTATATATTTAAAGGCGTGGCTTACCATAGAAGCTAAAACTCCCACAGAGTGGCACCCTACCTGTCGTGTACCAACAGGAAGGGGCCACTTTGCCTCAGGGTGCGCGCGGGTAGTGCGAGGGCAGCGCAGGACACTTGCACGCAACACACTCCGTATAGTCGGAACTGCCCCCCCCGAGCGGGCGCCTTCCCTTTATTGGTTCCCCGCAGGCCACGCCTGGCCTGCGGATGAGGTGCAGGCATTTCCGCTCCAGTGCTCCAAACACTGGAGCGTCAACCACTACATCCCTTCCCAACTCAGTTCTTGAAAACACAACAGTTCAAACAGTCTTTAACAAAGTACAGTCTGACTCTGGATACCTGTTCACAGTCCCTGGGTACTCTTCACGGCCATCTCAGCAGGCAAAGTCTCGCAGTCGATGGTTTGGGCGAGGATTGGGCCGCAGGTTGTAGTTCCGAGTTTGACGCCCTCTGCACGGCTCCTCGGGGGCCTTGCCTCCTGGAGGCGGGTGGGGGGCCAGCAAGGTGTTGGTATCCGGCCCCTCTGTGACCCTGTTGCTTCTTGGATCGCTTTCTAATGTCTCTGGGGATATGCCGGTCGGGACCGCCGAGGACCCTTGGTCCATTTCACCTGGGGACCTTGCGGGGATTTCTTTGAACCACGAGACGTTCCGAGAAACCTCCTCCCCTCGTCTTCTGGCGGTTACCATTGTGCCGTGGTTGCCCACTACTGTCCAGGTGCCTGGTTCGTAGTTGGTCTTGAACTTTCCTCCGGGTCGGCGGTCCTTGAGGATGACAGTAGCTCCTGGCCGGAGGGTTCGTGGTGTAGCGCGTCGTTGGATGCTAGCTTTCCTGTTCCGAGTTTCTCGCCGGTCTTGTGTTGCCTGAGCGTCCAGGGGTGGCGGCGTCCACCCGGGGCAGGCTGGCATCAGATCTCTCCTTGGGCCTTGCAGCATCAGTGACCACGGACTCCGTTGCGTGGTACAATGGGGGGTGCTCCTGTACTCTCTGAGGAACTCATGGAGTCGTTTTTCTGGATCGGCTTGTTCCAACATGGCAATGCGAAAAGTCTTGTTCAGCGTCCGCATGAACCTTTCCAAGTCGCCGTTGGCTTGCAGCCATTGGGGCGTGATCTGGCGGTGGTGTATTCCTCTTTGTTGTAGGAATGTGGCAAAATCCGATCCCTGGAACGGTGGCCCGTTATCACTCCGGACTTCCTGAGGGAAGCCGAACAGGGCAAACACTTTATCCAGGATGGGGCGCACATGGGTGAACGCGGTTGAGGCCACTATCTCCACAATGGGGTATTTGGAGAACGCATCTACAAGCACTAGGGTGTGTTTTCCGTCTGGGAAGCTCCCAAAGTCTATGCTCACTTTGGACCAGGGCTCTTTGCACGCCTCTTCAGTGATCACTGGGATCGGTCGTGTCGGTGCGCCAGTGAGTTGACAGGATGGACAGCGGCGGACGAGGTCATCGACCATCTGTTCGAGTTCGGGAAACCAGACCTTTTCCCTCATCCGTGCTCTCATTTTCGTGGCCCCCTGATGGCCGCAATGGGCGAGCTGGGTTGCTCGGTCTCTCAGCGCTTGGGGTATAACCAGCCGGGATCCCCTCAGCAGGAGCCCATCACGTGTGGCACTGAGTTTGCTCCTCACCCGCCACATTTTCGTTAGTCCTTCCCTGTCGTCTGGGTGCCAGGCGTTCGCTTGATTCAAATAGTCTTTTCACGTTCCCGTCTGCACGGCGTGGAGGGTTCGGCTGTATACGTTGTCGTCCTGGGCCGCTTCTT
The DNA here is from genome assembly GCA_963921515.1 of Calotriton arnoldi. Lineage (NCBI taxonomy): Eukaryota > Metazoa > Chordata > Amphibia > Caudata > Salamandridae > Calotriton > Calotriton arnoldi. The sequence continues at coordinate 986,574 of CAWUFW010005802.1, read as the reverse complement.
TTATCTCTTCCAGGGTCATGGTTCGCGGGCATGCCGCTGCGGACACCATGTTGAGGTATTGCTCTGCGTTTTCATCGTCCCCTTCGGGTGGCAGCTGCGTTGGATGACGGGACAGAAAGTCTGCCGGGTTCTTTGCCCCGGGCCGGTACACGACTTCCATCTCGTACGACTGTAGTTGCACGGCCCATCTTTCAATTCGTGGTGGAGGATGGGGGCGGACCCCTTGAAGAGTGGCACCAGGGGTTGGTGGTCAGTGACCATGGTAAAGGGCTGTCCTGTCAGGTATAGGTGAAAATGGCTACAAGCCCACTTGATGGCGAGCGCCTCCCGCTCTATCTGGCCGTATCTTGTTTCGGTTGGCGTAAGGGACCTGCTGGCGAATGACAACGCCGCCCACCTGCCAGGTTCTTGCTCCTGAGTCAGTATTGCTCCAAGCCCCACTGGGCTTGCGTCGACGAGGACTTCCGTTCGCTTTGCGGGGTCAAAGTAGGCCAGCGTTGCTTCGCCTAGTAGGGCGTCTTTTATTTCTTGGAACGCCTCTTCTTCCTGTTGCCCCCATTTCCACGGGGTGTCGGTCCGGGTAAGTGCTCTTAGTGGTTCTGCTCGGGTTGCCAGGTCAGGGATGAACCTCCCGCAGTAGGTGGCCATTCCGAGGAAACTCCTCACTTCCGTGGGCGTCGTGGGAGCAGGTGCGCTTTTGATGGCATGCGACTTCCGTGGGTCTACTTGAATGCCTTCTTGGTTGAAGACATACCCGAAGAATTCCAGGGAGGGCTGGAAGAATTGGCATTTGTCCTTATGGAGCGTTGCCCCATGTTCGCTTAGGCGTTTTATCGTGCTCCGGAGGTGTTTATGGTGGTCGGCTGCCGTTGCTGAATGGATCAGAATATCGTCTCTGATGTTAAGTACACCGGGCAGGCCGGATAGCATCTCTCTTATCGTGTTCTGGAATACCTCCGCCGCCGAGGATATTCCGAAATTCAGCCTCTTATACCTCCTGAGCCCAAGGTGGGTGCTAAAAGTTGTGATGTATCTGCTTTCTTTTGACAGAGGCAGCTGGTGGTATCCGGCGTTTAGGTCAATCTTGGAGAACCACCTCGACCCATTGACATCGGCTATGATGTCGTCCATTGTCGGCGTAATATGGCGTTCTCGCTTGATGGCTTTGGTTGGCAGTCTCATGTCGATGCACAGGCGTATAGCGCCTGGCTGCTTCGGTTTCTCCGCGATGACTAGCGGTGACACCCAGGGCGTCGGGCCGGATACCTTTTCAATTACCCCTTGTGCTTCGAGGAGCTCCAGTTCCTTCTCCACCAACAGCCTGAGGTGGAACGGCACTCTCCGGTGTCGTAGGGCAACGGGGGCAACTGCTTTGTCGATGTGCAGCTTGATAGGGTCGCACTTGATACAGCCTAGGCCCTGGAATAGCTCCGGGAATTGTTCGAGCAGTTCATCCACTTGATATGTTTGGACGCTTCTGGCGAACGAGACCAGCCCAAGGTCTTCTGCCGTGTGGCTGCTCAGTAGTGTGTCCGCTTCCCTGTCGATCACGTGGATGGTGGCAATTACCTCTTGGTCCTCCGTCTTGATTGGGACAGATATCTTCCCCTTCAGTGGTAGCGGTGTGTGTGCCCCGTATGCATATATCCTGGTCCGTGAGGGGGTGACGGGTGGGCATGGTCGTAGGCGTCGGTACTGTTGGAGGCCCATCACGTTCACCGATGCCCCGGTGTCGATGATTGCTTTCACCTCTGAGCCGGCGATCCGGACCACACATGTTGGCTGAGGCCTGCGGCGTCATTTGAGCTCTTGGGCGAATGATATGAGGTATGTCTCTCCTTCCTCGTCCTCTGATGAGGAGTCGACTGGCCTCTGATACCTGCGACTGGTCCATGGCGCCTCTTCTGGCGCAGTCGCTTCTGTCACCGATAGGTGGCGGATCGCCCGTGACGGCGGCTTCGGGCCTCTGGTGTCGCGACCTCTGTTTCTTCTCCGGCATACGGCGGCAAAGTGATTTGGGATGCCGCAGTTTGTACAGGTTTTCCCTTGAGCGGGACAGTTTTTCGCTGCATGTGGCTCATGACCACAGTAGCCACACCGCGACCTGGGTGCGTCTGACTTCGGTTTCCGGGAAAATTCCGTCCTGGCTTTCGTCCTAATTGCGTCCGCTCTCTCTATCTTGATCGATTCTGGGCGCCCCATTGTTTTGATGAGGGCCTGGTCCATTTCGTTCGCCCTGGCCGCTGACAGGTCATGGGACCGTGCCAGTATTAGGATGTCCTCCAGCGCTATCCTCGGTTGGCGGAGTATGAGGCCCCTCAGGGTTTTGTCCCTGCAGCCCTGAATGAGTTGGGCCCTGATTTCTTTGGGCTGGTCATCCTCGGTGCACGTGCTGGCGAGTTCACGTAGGAGGGCGTAGAATGCGTCTATAGATTCCCCTTCTCTTTGGCGCGCTTGGCGCAGCTTGAAACGTTCGAAATCCGGGTTGAGCTGGGGGTCAAAATGGGCATCCAGCGCAGCTACCGCTGCGTCAAAGTCCGTTGCGGCTCCTGTATTCGGCAGGTGCTTGAAGAGTTTGAAAATTTCGTCCCCAGCGTAGTGGAGGAGGAGAGACCGTTTGATCGCACCATCTGCCTCCCTGGTCGCGACGAAATAGTTGTTGAGGCGCTCGATCCACACTCTCCATCGGGGGGACGCCGTCGCCGCGTCTTCCAACTCGCTGAACGGTGGCAGCACACCAGAGGCCGCGTGCTGAAACGGGATGTGGACTTGAGCGGGGGCGGGGTTGTCGTCACCCATGGCGGCGCAGTAGCAGTGGGACGCCGCCCTAGCCAGATTGCTGAGCAGGCAATCTACTTAGTGGCGCTGAGGACGGTGGCCGCTTGTGCGGAGGAGAGAGAGAGAGGGCGAGGGAGGTCAGGCTCCCGTGCAAAAACTACGTGGCGAGGGAGGTGCGAGGCGCGCCTGCGTGAAACCTGCTGGCTGTCGTGGCAGAGCGTTGGAAGGCACGTGCTGCGGGTCCTACCGCTGTGTGCTGTGGTCCTGGTGGCACTGGAACCTTCCTCTGACTGCTGCGGCAGGGTGCGGGAAGCCACGTGCTGTGAGGTCTGCCACTGAGAGCTGTGGTCTTGGCGGCGCCTGAACACCTCGTGATGGACCCGTTGATTGAGGGGGTGGCGCTGAGGCTCAGGGCACGGTGCAGCGCACTGCGGTGCTGGAGACTCCCGGGACACTGCACAGCGGGGGCCAACTCACCCGTCCGCATGCGTGTTGTCAGGTCGGTTGCGGCACCTCGCGGGATCGCGGAGGCTGCCGAGCAGGTTGCGGCGTCGGGCGCTCCAGGGGTTTGCGAGCGAGGGTCTCGGCCCTCCTCGTCGCCAGTGTCGTGTGCCAACAGGAAGGGGCCACTTGGCCTCGGGGTGCACGCGGGTAGCGCGAGGGCAGCGCAGGACACTTGCACGCAACACACTCCGTATAGTCGGAAGTGCCGCCCCTGAGCGGGCGCCTTCTCTTTATTGGTTCCCCGCAGACCACGCCTGGCCTGCGGATGAGGTGCAGGCATTTCCGCTCCAGTGCTCCAAACACTGGAGCGTCAACCACTACACTACCCTCACATTTGCATCGAATCACAGCTACAACTGGCATACGTGACCATTTGCAAAGAGGCCAAGGATTGGATGACTGAACACCCCACTGACAGGCACTGAGAGAAACCTGCACTGCGTTCAGTCACAACTTCATTGCTGGTGGGACTCAATTCAAATTATGCACTAGACAAGTAAAACGCTGCCTGGAAAAAAACCGTAACACAGCAGCCTGGAAAAAGTAAACACTCATAGGGAATGCAAGATTAAGTAAAGGATGTGAAATATAAGCAGGAACAACATGGTTTTACCTTTTACATTTTGGATCTGATCAGCCTTCGCAGTCTGCACCCAACAGCGGCAGGTGCAGGAGTAGAATGTGCACACCTTTGCAAATCATCACATAATAACATTGCCAAGAGGAATATAGCGGTGAGGTGCGGCTATCTTGGTCCGCCGTTGGTCTGTGTTTGTTGTACCTTTTACATTTTTCACGCATTGCTCAGAGATCAATCAGTGCTTTAGCATGAAAAGTTAAGGACATGAATACAAGACCCAAAAGAGACCCCTTTCAATGTCCGTTTTAAATTACTACCGGGTCTGAGATTCGGAGGGACCTGGACCACTTAAAGCCCTGGTGCATGACAGGTTGTGTTAACAAGCAAGGTGACATATCGAGTTCAGTAATTTACTATTTAGTTCTTAAATAGGTAATGGGTATATGAGGTGTGTTCATATCAATGTATTAGTATGCATTAGCCAAAAGGCTCTAGTGGGCAGCTAAATAGAGGGACGCATGCAGAGCACCAGGTTGGCACAATCCATACGCTCTCCTAGGTTCATCCTAGAACCCCGGGGCACTCTGCAGCATCGGGGCCTGCTCTTTCTTCTGGGCTATCATCTGCAGGTTGGTGGTTGCAGCATTAGTGCGCGCTGCAATAAAAATGGCATGCAAATGTCATTGTGAGGATAAGACATGCATCAGTGAGCTGCTAGAGTGGTCTAGTTCAGGCATAATATGCAGAGGTGTGAGAAACTTGTGTAATTTGCTTTTGCGTACTTACGAGAAATTTAGAATAAATGACACGTAATTCTGTGTAAATACATGAAATGCAAATCTATCATTTAACGCTATATTTCAATGTAAAATGTATCTGTATGTCCATAGTTGAAATGAGAACACATTTTGTGCTTAAAAAATCAGGAGGAAAAACACAAGTGGTGCTCGCAACAGCCGCCTACGTTCTCGCCATTGACATTTTTCCCAATCACTTGTGGTAAAATTTGACCTTGAACGCTACATAATTACGCAAAGTAGCAAAATGTCGGAATTTTGGGTAAGGATGATAATGCAAAAAACATGAAATTCTTGAAATTACACTGGTGTAATTTACATTTTCCCCAGGCCTAGTAGCATGAGGTGAAACTCACCTCTCACCTAGACCATACTGAATCTAGGACTCGAGGTAACAGCCTATCACCTGTAGACTCTGCGCCACTCCAGTCTATGCCACCCTGCTCTTCAACACTGCACTCTATGACACTGCACGCTATGCCAATGCACTCTACACCACTTTACTCAAAACCAATGCACTCCACGTTAATCTACTCTGCACCATATCACTCAACGCCACTATACTCTACACCACTGCACTCTACACCACTCTATTCTTCTCTGCATCACTGTACTCTATGCCACTGCTCTCTACCCCACTGTACTCTATGCCACTGCACTCTACACCACTCTACTCCACTCTGTGCCAGTCTACTCTACGCCACTGCAATCAATGCTGTGCCACTCTACTCTACACCATTCTACGCCACTGCATTCTACCCTGCACCGCTTCACTCTACTCTGAAACAATTTACTCTATGCCACTGCACTCTACACCACTCTAGTCCACTCTATGCCACTGCAGTCTTTGCTGAGTCACTTTACTCTCAACCACTGCCCTCTGCGTCAATGCACTCGACACCACTTTACTCAAAACCAATGCACCCTATGCCACTGCACCTATGCCAACTACTTTGCATCACTGCAGGTGACACCACTATACTCTACAACATTCTTCTCTATGCCACTGCACTCTACACCAATGCACGCAATGTCACTCTACACCTCTGCACTCTACACCGCTCTATTCTACTCTGCATCACTGTACTCTACATCACTGCATTCTGTACCACTCTACTCTGCACCACTCTAGTCTGTACCACTCTACTCTGCACCACTCTACTTTGCAACACTCTATGAATTTACACTCTATGACCCTGCACTCTGATAATCTACTCTGCATGACTGTACTCTATGCCACTGCAGTCTACTCTGCGCCACTCAACTCTGTGCCACTCTGCTGCACTCTGCATCACTGCACTCTACACCACTGCACTCTACACCACTACACTCTATGCCACTACACTCTACGCCACTCTATTGCACACCTCTGCACTCTACCTTGCATTACTCCACTCTATGTCACTTCACTCTACGCCACTCTAATCCACTCTGTGTGACTCTACTCCACTCTGCTCCACTTCACTCTACGCCATTGCACTCTAAGCCACTGCAATCTACTCTGCACTGCTCTACTCTATGCCACTTCACTCTGCACTACTCTTCGTCACTGCACTCCACGCCAATGCATTCTACACCACTTACTCAAAACCAATGCACTCTATGCCACTGCACTCTACGCCAATCTACTCTGCACCACTGTACTTTACATCACTTCACTCTAGGCCACTCTACACCACTTTACTCCACTCCATGACACTCCATTCCATGATACTCCACTCTATGATGCTCTACTCCATTAAACTCTGCTCCCCTGACACTCTACTCCACTCTATGCCAGTCCACTCTACAGCACTCTACTATGTAGATCGTTGAGTTACATTGGAGACATATTTTATTTGTGCCATGTGATTTCTTCTATCTCCATTCTAGTGCACAGATTTGTGCCTTTAACTTATTTTCTTCTTAGACAAGGTAATTGGTTGAAGGTTAGGGCACAATGATGTGCTGAGGTGAATCAAATTGTCAAAGCCTTCAAACCCTTCAGAAGGCCACTTTTAAAGGTGCTTTATTCTGGCATAGTTACAAGTAGGCAATTACTGTTTCTTGTGTGTAGGCTGACCTGGACGTATGTAATGAAGTGGTCACTAGAGATGATGAAAAATTAATTGTTTCTCTAATGAGACTAGGCAGGGAGAAATTTGCATCCAGGATGTGCCCAGTCAAGTGTGTTGGCAGAGTGATAAGTTGGTAGAAGTTGAGAGCCTCTAGGCTTATTAAAATAATGTATTTGTATTAGGTGTAGTCAATCTAGATATTCAGTTCTTCCAGGGCACATAGGTTCTTGTGCTGTCTGGTGATGACAGTGTTAACACCGAGGACAGCATCTATGAATGCTTGGTTGTTAGGAGGTGGAGGTGGTCAGTACATGAGATGGAAGGAGAAAGAGTAGGTAGGGGTCAGACAGCAGGGGGAAAGAAGTGATTCGTATTCTGCAGAAACAAGCTCTTGGAAGGTCTGCCTTCTGTTTTATTAGGTGATAAAGAAAAACAAGGTCCCTCAAGGGGGAAGTGTGAACCTCTACTTCCTTGGAATCAGGGGGTGAGAAGTGTCTTGAAAGTCAATGTGTGACTCACCAGGTAATTAAAAATGACACAGTCGAGTATCAGTGCGCTGTCGCATAAATGACACCAAAATATGAGTCAATATCCACATAGGCTACAGCACACTGGTGCTCCACGGTGTTGTTTTAAATTACCTGGTGACTCACACATTGACTTTCAAGATACGTCTCACCCCTGCTTCATGTAGCATTATTTTACCACATGTGCTCTTCCTCCCCGGCAGGTTTCTTTATCCAGCGACTGACCCAGTGCAGCACTTTGAGGCAATTTCGAATTTCAGGTTGCCCTTAATTAATTGTTGTTGGTGAGTCTTCAACCATGCAACACACCACCATAGGACAACTTTAGAGAGGCGTTTTTAAATGTATTCCTTCATTCTTACTTTTTTCTTTCGTTAGAAGAACCGTTCCCAAATGGGCTGTCCACTCCACACCGAATGGATCCAGCTCGGAATCCCATGTTATTTCATACATGTTTTGACTGGGGACCTGTTAGACCTGGCATCCTTGGCATGGTTTCCCCAGTCTTTTTGCCTCTACCTCCTTTATATTTGATTGTATGCTGGACTTCATTTTTGCTGTTTTTTTAACTCTGGGCACTTTACCACTGCTGTTCAGTGCTAAAGTGCAAGTGCTCCCTGAGTAAATTGTGATTATGTTTGGTTATCCATGATTGGCATATTTGATTTACTGGTAAGTCCCTAGTAAAGTGCACTGTGTGTTCCCAGGGCCTGTAAATCAAATGCTACTAGTGGGCCTGCAGCACTGATTGTGCCACCCACATGAGTATCCCTGAAAACATGTCATAGGCCGAATGGATCCAGCTCGGAATCCCATGTTATTTCATACATGTTTTGACTGGGGACCTGTTAGACCTGGCATCCTTGGCATGGTTTCCCCAGTCTTTTGCCTCTACCTCCTTTATATTTGATTGTATGCTGGACTTCATTTTTGCTGGTTTTTTAACTCTGGGCACTTTACCACTGCTGTTCAGTGCTAAAGTGCAAGTGCTCCCTGAGTAAATTGTGATTATGTTTGGTTATCCATGATTGGCATATTTGATTTACTGGTAAGTCCCTAGTAAAGTGCACTGTGTGTTCCCAGGGCCTGTAAATCAAATGCTACTAGTGGGCCTGCAGCACTGATTGTGCCACCCACATGAGTATCCCTGAAAACATGTCATAGGCCGGCACTGCAGTGTCTGCAAGGGCAGTTTTTAACTGCCATGTCGACCTGGCAAGTGCACCCACTTGCCAGGCCCAAACCTTCCCTTATATTACATGTAAGGCATCTCTCAGGTAGGCCCGAGGTAGCCCCATGGACAGGGTGTTCCTATGTGAAAGGTAGGACATGTACTGGTGTGTTTTACATGTCCTGATAGAGAAATATTGCTAAATTCGTTTTTCACTATTGCAAGGACTATCTCTCCCACAGGTTATCATTGGAGCTGCCTTGTAACATCTTATAAGTGTAATTTTCAATTGTGAAGAGATGGAGATTTGGGGTTTGAGTTCCCTGAACTCAGAATTTAAAAACACATCTTTCTGTGAAGGTGGTTTTTAAATTATGTGTTTGAAAATACAATTTTTAGACAGTGGGAATTTTCTTGTTTTACTATCCTGTGCCTCTGCCTGTCTGTGGAATCCCCTCTGGTTTAGACTGACAGTTGGGCTGTTTGTGCATTCACTCTAGACAGTCACACCTCTGCTGGGAGTTCTAACCTGCCAAGTGGTGCCAATCCCAGTTCTGGGCCCTTGGAGGTGGTTTTGCTGCTTCATGAGCTGAAAATCCATGCATCGCCCTTCAGCGCAGTTTTTCCCACCGCAAGCTTGCCGTGCGGTTGAAAAACCAATGCCTCACCACAGTGCGGGCAAAAAAATCGATGGCGTGACTGTTCGTGGCTGGAAGAACCACCACAGCCTGAGTCCAGAGCACCGTGTCTCTGACGTCCGAGACCCCACTTCGATTCCGACGCAGGCCCTGCTGTGCAGCTGGAGCAATTGACGCATCACCTGCTCGCAGGTGGAAGAATTCGAAGCAGTGCCTGATACGCTGCCGCCGCCGCCGCATCAACCCCAGCACGTCTGGATTTTTCACGCATCGCACCTATGTGTCAAGTTTCCAGCGCATCGGCCTGCAGTAAGGAAACACTTTCGGAATTCAACGTATCGCTTCTCCTTGCAGTAAGGAATCAACACAGCACTTCTCCTGCGTGCAGCAGAACTGATGCCTCCATTCCCCTGGAACTCAAGAATCAACACATCGCTGGGTTTTCCGATGCTTCCCTCCTTTGCAGGCTGTTTTTCATCTCAGATTTTGACGCATCAAAGGTACTTTATGCTAAAATTAATGCATCCATAGAGTTCTGTGGTCTGAATTGCTTAAACCTTTAAAAAGTGATATCTTTGCTTATTTATGTTGGATTTTTGTTCTTTTGGTCTTGTTTGGTTTAGATAAAGATTGTTTATTTTTCTACACTGGTGTGGTGTCCATTTGTAGTGTTTTCACTGTGTTACTGTGCATTTTATGTATAGATGCTTCACACATTGCCTCTGAGATAGCCTGAATGCTACCAAGGAGGTGAGCAGGGGTTATCTTGGGTGTGCAACTCCCTTACCCTGACTAGAAGGAAGGGTCCCTACTTGGACAGAGTGCACACCACTACCAACTAGAGACCCATTATTTGTAACAGGACCACACACGACAGGTGAGTGACCAAGATCGGTGATTGCAGTGCAATTTGCTCATGTGTAGGGATTCCTACACATAGGGCATGACCGCATTGTTTTTCTACCACAGATTTGAATTCATTCTCTACCACATCTGAGTCATCTGATGTGACAGTACCCTCCGAAAGTATACCTTGCTTTCTCCACATCCATCTCACAAACTGGGTAGGTTAGTTGGCCCTCCCAACAGTTCAATCAATCATGAAAATTGTGCTAAGCATTAGCAGACCTACTAAAACACGTTTTCTCTTCCACGTTTTCTCTTTGTGCTTCCCAACCTGCGTCCTGATGATGAGCCTGTTTAAATTGACTGTATGGGGTTGAAACGTTGACACAATAATAGTGTACTGTTTTTTATTCGACTCTGGAGCATTTCACTCCGTGTCAGAGTGTGTACCAACCACCTTTGCATCCTGAATCAGCCACTATTTATATACACAGACTGTATAGCACCAGTGCACATTTACACTCATATACCTCACTTGGATTGCACCGCTGCGCCATTTGGAATCACCTTTTATCTTTAAATTGGCTTGATTATAAAATTCCAATGATTTTTCTGTTGTTGAACAAATTGAATAAAACTGTCTTGCTTTGAAATGGAACCAATCTGTTGATGGTTAAACCAATATTTTCCAAGGAAGTAGAGGTCCACACTTCCCCCTTGGGAGACAATTGTTTTTCTTTATCACTTAACTACCCAGGTCCCAGGGTTACTGGGTTGACCCTTGTTCTTTTATATACATCCTATCATATTGGGCCAGTTCCTGGTCAAGGCTCCATATCCAGGAGTGATAGCTTTGTGAAAGATGGGTGCTTTATTGTTTCCTTGTGAGGTTGTGGTGGTAAGCAGAAGGGCAGGGTTGGAATCTGAGATCAGGTTATCAATGTTTATGGTGGTTCTTGTTCATGAATTCTGCATTGTTTAGAAGGCATCTCAACCTGGGGGAGGTTGAGGATGGTGGGGAAATGGAGAAATGTGTGACTAGAAGAAAAGTAAGATTCCTGGGGTAGATAAGCAGACTATGGGTAGGAGTAGGATATCTTGTATAGTTGGAAAGCTAGACTTCTGACACCAAGACAGAAAGTGGAATGGATTTTTGTAGCATGGGGAGAGAGATGGGAGATTATAATAGGAGTGTAAGTATGGGGCTCGATTCACAAAAGTAATCTGAGACAAAATCCTAACTTTACGACTTTCAGTATTCACAAAAGGCATTTAGGAGTAGTAAAGTTAGGATTTTGTCTTAAGTTTGTCTTAAGTTTTGGTCTCAAGACAAAATTCTAACTTTTAAAGTTAGAATTTTGTCTTAAGACCAAAACTTAAGACAAACTTAAGACAAAATCTTAACTTTACTACTCCTAAATGCCTTTTGTGAATACCGAAAGTCGTAAAGTTAGGATTTTGTCTCAGATTACTTTTGTGAATCGGGCCCTGGGTATTTAAGTTGGGAAGTGCGGAAGAGGGGAAGAGAGCGATAGGATAAGGCTGAGAGTACTATAGAGTTGGCGGGAAAAAACAGACTAGAGACTGCTAGGAATCCTATTTTCTTCAGTCAGATTTGGAGAGTTAGGGTTTGTCTTTGTATTACTGCATGGAGATACTTCTGAACCCTTCAGTCAGCTAAAGGAGGTGATAAACTTGATCCATGAGAAGTACACTGATGGATTCGGAGGCGGGTGATGACAGTAATTATTATGAAGAAGAGGAATTCGGAGAGCAGGAGTAGGTAAGCAGGGGAGAGGGGGTATGGAGGAGAGAATTTGGGGGATGTGGTTAGATAAAAAGGAGTCTCCAGTTGGGAAGCAGAAATGTTACTGCCATTTAGTGGAAAGAGATGAGAAGTGTGAACTCAATGAAAATTGCCAAGCACAATGTTTTAATAATGTAACATGTAACTGCCATGTTGTCTTGACAATAGTAAATGTTAACTGGAAGTTCCCGTCCTTCAGCCGAGGTGAGGAACATACTTGGCACATTAAAAGTGATTTTGAAAACTGCTGTGCTAGTAGAAACTCTGACATTGTATAGATGCATTTGAAGACCTTGTCCTCTTGTTTTTTAAAGCTTCCATGGTTTCATTCATGCCCTGATAATTAAAATAGTGAAACCTAGAGATATGTGACTAATTCTAGAAGCTTCGGAAATTTGGATCTAAATATGTGTGCTATCTTTCCTCGTTGAGTCAACTGCTTGGCAGATGCTGGGATACATCCTGCTCAATTTGTCTGTGATCGCATCTATTTAATGAATGTGTTTGCAGACTCAAACGCAACCACAGAGCACAAAAGTATTTTTTTAGAAACAAAAAGGGTGAGTAGATACTGTGGGGAGGAAAACGGTTGCAAGTGAGGAGAGGGAGGAATCAGGGAGACAGAAATGCTAACAAGGTTAAGGGAAGTAGTGGATACAAATGAGGAGGAGGGAGAAAGGTTGCAGCATGGATTAGAGTAAGAGAATCATGGTAGGAGAAAGAGGAGGTAAAAGGGAGAGAGAAACTTAGGAAGGGAGCAGGCCTAAAAGAGAGATAGGTAAAGGGGTGGGTTTGCGTTCACCAGAAAAGAAGATGGAATGTTTAGGAAAGACATCTCTGGGAAGTGAAAGTGCATACAGGAATGTTTCAGCAGGATGTAGTGTTTGGAGTGGGGCATTATTGGGCTAAATCATCAGGTATACTAGTTCCACTAGCTGCTGACTCCCCAAGTTGACCAAACAAGGTTCGTGGGTGCACCTGGGCGTGGCAAGGGCACAGTCCACTGGAAGATGTAGCTCACAAACTACTGGCTAGTTAGATCCTATGTCTTCATCTCTGAGCAGCTGTGTGTCCCATTTGGAGACACCTGTAAGGAATTAATTTTTTTTAAAAATTCGACTTGCAGACCATGTTAGAATTGCACTTTAGAATGTGTTTAAACCGTGCAGAAATGCTTTCACATAGAAAAATAACACATTGGGAAAATGTGCTTGCTTTACAGCATGTAGTAATCCATTAGAATGCATTTTAATTCTGCTTTAAACACATATGAAAAATAACGTGCAGGAAGTTTTGTGTACTAGGCTATCATTCTTAAAGTTGCTCCTGTAATTAGGGCCAAGCCTTTTCTTTCGACTCTGCTCATCGCTAAATAGACGTTTATTTAGGACACTTTGCCTAGCACCAGCATCTTACTAAAGAATGTGCTGACTTCAAGATGATGTTCTTTTTGCTTCATCACACCATATTAGATCACGCTTAATAACACAATGAACCTTGCTGTGCATTCATAATAAATAGACTACTAGAATGAATAATGATTAAGATATAGTTTATGTCTGCTTAACTAGGATATTCTTGATAGATTTGTTTCAGTGCATCTGACTAGCCTTTTGTATTCATAATGGGACATTGAAAAAAGCTCTTAGCTTAGGTAAGAAGGTTCTCATGATGTTGACGACACCATCGGATGAGCAGTTTCAACTGGACAAAACACACCTACTAATTTATGTTACATCATTGTGTTATTTTATATTACGTGTTCCTAGTTAGAGAGAGAGATCCCTTATGATTCTACTACTCTCTTTTATATCCTTGCCCTTTGTTACCGACAGCTCTTGCTAAAGGTGACTTTACTCTATTTCCTTATTCTGATTTTTCTTTCATCAATGCTACTACAACAATCATACCTCTATCACTGATATTCTAACGGTTGCTACTGTAGCTGTGGGAAACTTGGCTTGTGGGTGCACCTGGGCGTGGCGAGGGCACAGTCCACTGGAAGATGTAGCTTACAAACTACTGGCTAGTTAGATCCTATGTCTTCATCTCTGAGCAGCTGTGTGTCCCATTTGGAGACACCTGTAAGGAATTAATTTTAAAAAAAAAATTCGACTTGCAGACCATGTTAGAATTGCACTTTAGAATGTGTTTAAACCGTGCAGAAATGTTTTCACATAGAAAAATAACACGTTGGGAAAATGTGCTTGCTTTACAGCATGTAGTAATCCATTAGATTGCATTTTAATTCTGCTTTAAACATATATGAATAATAACGTGTAGAAGTTTTTGTGTACTAGGCTATCATTCTTAAAGGTGCTCCTGTAATTAAGGCCAAGCCTTTTCTTTCGACTCTGCTCATCGGTAAATAGACGTTTATTTAGGACACTTTGCCTAGCACCAGCATCTTACTAAAGAATGTGCTGACTTCAAGATGATGTTCTTTTTGCTTCATCACACCATATTAGATCACGCTTAATAACACAATGAACCTTGCTGTGAATTCATAATAAATAGACTACTAGAATGAATAATGATTAAGATATAGTTTATGTCTGCTTAACTAGGATATTCTTGATAGATTTGTTTCAGTGCATCTGACTTTGTATCCACAATGGGACATTGAACACAGCTCTTAGCTTAGGTAAGAAGGTTCTCATGATGTTGACGACACCATCGGATGAGCAGTTTCCACTGGACAAAAGACACATACTATTTTTTGTTACATCATTGTGTGATTTTATATTACGTGTTCCTAGTTAGAGAGAGAGATCCCTTATGACTCTACTACTCTCTTTTATAGCCTTGCCCTTTGTTACCGACAGCTCTTGCTAAAGGTGACTTTATTCTATTTCCTTATTCTGATTTTTCTTTCATCAATGCTACTACAACAATCATACCTCTATCACTGATATTCTAACGGTTGCTACTGTAGCTGTGGGAAACTTGGCTGAGTTTCCAGAGCGACTCTTTATGGGACGTTTTAGTCTTTATCTATGATCGGAAAATCTTGCTCTTTTCTAGAAGGTACCCTTCACGGGTCCTACCTTAGGGTAGATTAGGTCCTTTAGCTAGTTTTGTGACAATTTCCTTTATCAAACATGCTGTGTTGATTTATGCTGTCACTAATCAACCTTTCATTCGAAATTTCTGTAAACTGGACTAATCTAAATAAAGATTAACAAACCTACTAAATCCTAAAGATAAATAAAGGTTTTGAAAACCTCTTCAACATCTCATCATTAACTGAATATTAAGGATCTGGCAGCTGATGATATATGAATGACCTGTGTTTTTGTTCCAGCTCCATTTGAAATATGGTGGCAAAGGTCCATCAGACCTGTCAAGTGCCATCTGGATTTCCAAGGGTCAATCAGTAAATTGTAGTGCTTAATCTAAGAGACCACTTTGGCCAATCCTTTAGGCGCCAACACACCGCTCTCCAAAACCCCCAGATAAATGACGAATCTGTAGGATCTGCTTTTGAGAGGTGTTGGTGAAATTCTATAGAAAATTCATATGAGGTGTTGTGGATCAGATGAAGTGGTAAATACCTCATAAAGGGGTTGTTGCTAACATTAGAAAGAGTCTGAAGTGACAGGAATTCTGGGGCATAGTGAAATTACTACATTGTTTAATGCATTCATTTTCTCCATCCGATTTCACATGTGGAAACACACTCAGTTTTACCATGCTGTAAAACTGCACATGTAAAAAGTAGAGCTGCTTTTACAAGCTGAGAAATATCCAAGTCCACATGAGAAATTACCACCGCCCTCCGTCCAGCCCTAGTTTTAAGGCCTTATGTGCCACGGGGCTACAGTCCTTCAGTGACGCCTTGTCACAGAGTTGGGTGGAGTCAGCAAGTCTCACTGATCCCACCCCACTCTCCGATGAGTAAGGGAAGGTCCTCCTCTCATTGGCTGACCCATGACAACATCAGCCAATTTAAGGAGGCAATAGGATCTTCTGGAAGTCTCTTCCCCAAATGTACATTCCAGGAACCACCGAGACTTCCCTCTCACCACAGACTGAAGAGTTGCTTAGCCCTGGGAAATACAAACATGGTAAACTCAGTCCTCGAGAACATGATGTCACCATACAAAGTAACCTTTATATGGAGAACTTGAACTCTGATACAATACAATTCATACTGAGGAAAAAAAAAATACATTAGTACAAAGTAACTCTATTATGAAGAAAATAAATGCTAACATAAAACAAAGTAGCTCATTGTGAGAAGGAAATGTGAACATTTGATTAGAAGTAACTGCAGCAGAACATGTCAATACTGATACAGCCTAAATGATGTGTTTGCGAAGATCTTTCTTGCAACACTAATTTTTTTTTTTTTCTGTCGTTTTAGGCCTAAACCAGGGCTTCATAACGGAAGCCCAGATTGAAGGTGCCAGGGTAGAAACCCCACAGAGGTTCCCCTGCATCAGCTAACAAGTCCAGCTCCCCCAAGAAGGTGTCACAAAAAATTTACACACTTTCCGAAGTTTCCAGAATTAGTCACATGTTCCTAGGTTTCACTAATCTAACAAGCAGGTGCACGGGTGGGCTCGTGGGAGCGAGAGAATCCGAGTGCACAACGAGCGCAAGGCCTTCAAAAATGTCAACACATGCGCATATTTGCTACTAGTACCACAGCTTTGAAAAGCAGATTTTTGGATGCCAATCGTGTTCCCCACCTATAAGGCGGGAAAATCCAGTTAATATGTTTATCAAGCAAACATGGCTGTTTCTGGTTTCAATAAGAATTAAGCTGCGCAATTCACAATTACTCCGCTGTGTGTTTGCTGTGCCCACTTGATTGGTGACTAGCAGCCTTAGCGTTAGTTGAGGCAGTTTACACTGTGACTTGCACCAGCCGTGTAACCTGTGCCCATCTGCTTCATGGCCTGCACTCTTTGATTGAACGGAGTCCAGCTGACTTGTGTCATGCACCCATTAAGTATAAGGTGGGTCACGCTTTGTGTTCATTGGTCACACTTTCTCCATTTAATGGTTGCAATCATTCAATGAACCGCACCCGTTGGATTCATGATTTGTGTCCACGTGACCAATGACGTGCACCTCAAAAGATGTTTTTGCAATCTACCTTTACACATGGAAGAGTGGTCAGGCCTCTGCCTCATGTCCAACCAAGATGGCAACCTTTGCTGCCATTCCTGCAATCGCTGAAAGGCGCGCCAGCTAGTGCTTTCGTAGTTTTGCGCCATTTCATACTGTATAGTGCAGAGATACCGGTGGTATAGCCAGGGCTTTAAGTGGGCCGGGTCTTGCCGGTGCTCAGCACCGGCTGCTCTTAGAAGCAGGTGCCGAGACGGGTCCCTATCGGGCTCTTCCTTTTTGCCCTCACCATGAAAAACATAAATCTTACCTCTGCAGCAGTACCGCCCTTCACTGCCTTTGCTGTAAGAGACTCGTATGGTTCTTTCACAGTCTCATAATTTCAGAACTGAAGCATTTTCAATAATATGCTGTATTACGAATGCATGGTTGTTGCTTATTTATCTTATGCAACTAACAACCATTGACAAAGCCAATAGTACTGGCTTGTTGTAAGTGTAATGTTACTTGCTGTATTATATATTATGTATTATAGATCTGTATTATATATAACATAACATATATCTGGATGCAATGACAGAAGTAGCAAAATACCAGTTTGGCGGCACACTAAGCATAGATTTTCAGCTTAACTGTGCTTTTAAGCCACACCCTTAATTAGATCGGCCACGCCCCTTTCAGAGACCCTCCAGTTTTTTTATCCCACTTAAAGCCCTGGGTATAGCACTGTAAAATAAGCGCGGTTCCTGGTAGGGGGAGGGCCAATGTCAGTAGATCTCCATGAGGAAATATTCTCTCTCTCCGAGGCCTAGTGGTGTGCGCCTGACATCTGCTACATATCAGCAGAGATCTAAAGCGCGGCCCCATCTTGAGGGGGGTCCACGCCCATTCACAGAGTCCTCGTGCCGTGCTGGCGCCTGAAAGAAGCACTTCGAACCTTCCCCACTTCGGAAAGCCATATACAATTTACTTCAAGGAGAGGAGGTGCAGGGACATGCGGTCAAGAGGGAACAGCTGGGGAATTGGGGGAATGCGTGGAACCACTCACAGGCGCCTCCCAGCGTGCCGGCTTGAGGCACTGCAGGCCTCAGAAATATGAAGATGTTATCGTGTGTCAGAGTTGACGAAAGAAGATGGGGGGCGGGATGTGCATCTCAAGCACCAGGCGCTGTTTTAATTTCACATCCAATTTAGGAGGAATTTAGGATTGAAGGGGAGGGGGGTGGGGGGGATGGCAGAGTCGCTCCTGTCCCGATGATCCAAGAAAAAAAGTATTCACTAGCAACCGAGCAGCATTTCTGGACTACCTCATAGGCGACAAGGTGCCCCTTCAAGCCACAGATTTGGAAATAAGGAAGATGGCAGGTCTGGGAAGAGTCGCATGGCATGAAAATCTGATTTTTGACTGAGTGTGGACTGTGGAGAGCCCTGTGACGTCGATCTGTCAAGGAAATCTCATGGTTTCTCTTTCATCCATTGCCTTCCATCTCTAAATCAGTGGGAGTTGACTATGTGCTATGCCTTGTATAAAATTCCACACAGTAAAACTGACTGTTTTTAAGTAATTTCTTATTTCTAGTTCTCTACCATGCAAAACAAAAACCACCGAACACACTGCTTGCAAAAGAAGGACATTTCAGTTCAGTGCCACCTAGAGTGGGGTGCTGGGGATGCTGCTGGACACTCCACTGGCCCCGATCAACAAAAGAATCACCTTCAGGCTCCTCACGCACACCTGCAAAGCCCTCCACAACACCGGACATGCATACCTCAACTGCTGCCTCTCCTTCCATACACTCACCAGATATCTCCACTCCGCCTAACTGGCCCTGGCCACCATCCAACGGATCTTCAAGACCTCGGCTGGAGAAAGACCCTTCTCCGACCTTGCTGCAAAAACCTGGAGCTCCCAGCCTCCACATCTCAGGCAATCACCGTCTCTGCCGCAATTCAGGAAAGGACCAGGCTCTTAGACTGAACTGCAGATCCACCCCCACCCCCCCACCCTCAGCGCCATGAGACCCTAACAGGTGAGTAGTCGCGCTTTACAAGAACCCTGATTGATTGATTGTAAGGCACTGGAATACACTGGGTCAACAGTGACACCTGATGGACAGTCTTGGTAATGGAATGATGCAATACAATGAGGCACCTGCATTCTGTTTCCCAACAAGAGGGACTACTGTGCTGTCAGCAATGGCCTCACAAGCATGCAGTGAACCCTAGTGCAAGCAACCAGTGGTGGCTGGTGACATTTGAAAGTAGTGGGGCGTAAAATAATTGTAGTACTGCACTGCGGCGAGCGAGCGTAGTGTGTGAGTTCAAACAACCTACGGGGGGGTTCAGGGGGTTCTCCCCCTCGAGAAAATAAAAAAAAAAGAGTGGACAAATGGTGCATTTTCAAGCAAATTTGTAATCATGAGGACACACCAATACATCAAATAAGTAAAGCAAAGGCAGACAAGGGTTACAAAGTTAATCTTAAGGGATCAGTACAGACAGAGAAACGGCAGCTATTTACTGTCTTATGTAATGTACAAATGCTATATAGCCATTTGATTGCTGCATTTGAAACAGGTGAACACCATCAATATCAATGTATACAGCATATCAAACACTGCCAACAAAATCAGGAATACAACCCTCACTCCATACCCATATAATCACACCAAATTTCCTGAGCATGCTTTGGCTCAACTGATGTGTGGAGAGCTCATAATAAATGGCATTCACCACCTGTTGGGTTGGAAATTGCACGAACACCACCATTACGATGACTTTCCAAATGACTGTTCTTGCTTTAGACAAAAGGTTTTCTGGGACAGAAGAGACGTGATGGCTGCTGTGAAAGCAGAGAAAATATATTGTTGGTGTGGGGGCACATTTTCTCTAGGGAGACCTTGACTAAACCTGCCCTTTTGATCTAGGTGAATAAATGAGCAGGCCAGCAAGTTTATCACGTTAACTCAAAGAGGTTTTTTTCATATGGAGTATTTTGTAATCGAGGGGTGTTAATTCACTGAAAGTTATTTTGCTATTGTTATGTTTTTTCTTTATTTACTCTAGTTAGAACCATTTGCCAGAGTTATTATTTCCTAGTGTATGGCTGTCATGATGAGCCCAACAGCGCCCTCTGCCTTGGATTGCCTGACTCACATACCACATGCGGGGCAATACAAGGCAACGCAACCCAGACACTATCCAATCAATGTAGTAACCCCCCCTAAAAAAAAAAAACCACCTAAACACATGTAGATTGATGGCTAAGAAACAGCTGCCGGAAATCCTATAATCACCACAAAAAGAGCACCGATTCCGCATCCTGGCTAGGTAAACCAGACAAGGGTCTGCACGGCAACCCCGAGTGCTACGAGGCCCCATCAATGATGGACTGAGCGCTCTACAAATGACTCTAACTTAACAATTGCCTCGTAGCTTCATATAGTGTCTGAACTGCACAGGCCGGGACAGGCTCGTGGGTGTTCACCGTAAGCAAGCAGGGCCGAAACTCCGAAAGAGGCTGTGACAGGCAGAGCTGCAGGCGTCCATGGCGGGAATATCTACCTCAAACTGGGAACATTTCTACACGATGAAACACCATGGGGTGCTTTGGGGGTCCGAGGCCATGTCCCGATCCAGCTAAGATGCCAGAAGACTGTTTTTTTGTGCCAAATAAAGGTTATCATGTTGTTCCACAATTCCCTCAAGGATTGATTAAAATACTTGTCAAAGCTCAAATCTTTGTGATTAAGTAGCCAACCACATCCCTTTATTTTTCGTTCCTTTGACCTTTGCTCCGATTTCCAGTACATCATGGTATTTATAAACATTGCCCCAACGCTCTTCGGGGAATTGTTCTTCATCAGGGCACAGAAAGTATCCACTAAGCAGATAAATATTGGAAACCAAAATAGAAAAAACAGTGATATTTAGTGATATCTGATGTGCACTAAAAAGATGACCTAGCTGTAAAACGCCATGAGTGCATTGATCTAAATGTGTGCTTCACCGGACAGCGTTGCAAGGTTTGACGATGTTACGCCATTTACTATCTGAGCCTGCAGAACCAGTACACCAAAAATAAATGGTGATCTTTATCAACAATCAACAAGGAACGAATAGGAATGTGTGGTGTCACATGGTTGACAAGGAGAAGATAGACAATCCCTGAGTCTTTCAGACATCACTGGAAATAAAATGCTTTGCAGGCAGAATAATAAACAATATTGTAAGCATTTTAGACACGCTGGGGCACACTATAGTAACCAGTCTTCAGGGGGAATCTAGCAATCATGGGGTTGTTGATCCGTGATAAACATCTACAGTGCACGAGCTAGTAACAACGTTGTTCTTTAAATACTTTTATTGGCATTTAAATGACAGTAAAAAAGAATTGTTAACAGTAACGTGCACCCTCACTACAGCATCAAGGTCAGTTTCCATAACCAGTCGCGGCTCGCAGTACTCGCGGGAAGGGGGGGATCACGGGGGAGGTTGCGGGGGTGGGGGTTCGCGCGGGGAAAATAAAATGTAGAAAACTTACCTGACCGACTCTGCTCCTGGTCCGCGTTGGCGCCTCTTCAGGAACAGCACTGGAGTGGCAACCCCTCAGCCAATCCTGGCGCTGCTGCAGCGCCAGGATTGGCTTAGGGCACGGTTATTCTTCGCCCGCCGCCTGCCCATTAGGAGACCGAGGGGCTCCTAATGGGCATGCGCAAGCCATTGCAAACACAAGTGCGCATGACTGGGCACGGGCGAAAAATTCGCTCACCTTCCCCACTCATGCGCACTTGTGCTGCTGACTGTCCCTGGCTGGTCTGACAATGCATGTCAGTCAACATGACACCGGACCGCCCACCCCCTTCAGACTCTGAAGGGGGTGGGCGGTCTGACTTCATGCTGACTGACATGATTGTCAGTTCTCCCTCGGCGTCTCTGAACTTAAGTAAACTGAGTCAGAGACGCCGAGGGAGCTGCGGGCGCGGGCGGGGGGGCAACGCCCCAACGCCCCAATGGACGCACCGCGCCTGCAAGCAACCCTTGGTTAGATACTGAAATATAACCATAGTTTGGGAGCAGAGGGCACCTCAGAGCCCTGGACCCAGATGCCACTGTACCTGCTGCCCTATTCATGGTAACGCCCCCTACTGTGAGTCTTGTTACATCAGAGGGCAGTGGTGCAGCAGCGGCCTCTAGTGGCAAATCATACAATGACGTTGTTTGTTATCCAGAAAAGACCAGAGATGTTAATACAGCAGGGGATCCTTCCTAAAAGCTATTAGCCAGTCATTGTAAGGCAAAAAGGGATCACTGTATACTATAGATACAGTCAAGGCCTTTAGTGGGATGACAATAGTGAGGGGTCTCTAAAAGGGTGTGGCCTATATCATTAAGGGCATGGCTAAAATATGTAAACATGTGCTTTCTGTAGTGTGTCACCCGACCTGTATTTTGGTTCCTTTCTAAGCTTTTTGTTATTGCAGCCAGATATATAACACAACAACTGACATACACCTAAATCCAGCCATGACTATTGGCTTTGTCAATGGTTGTACGCTGTTTAAGATAAATGAGCAACAACAATTATTTTGTTGTAAATAATTAATATTGAAAATGTTAAAATTCTGAAATTATGAGACAGTGAATTAAACATTACTGAGCCATATAGAAGGGGTAGTGGTCTTAAGAGTGCCTCAATCCCTTTTAATGTCCACTCTATGCAAGACATGTCAGCCCTTTTCTCTCCACATCTCCTCCATCTGCATATCTTACACCTCATCTCTTTCTCCGTCAGCACTCTCTTTTCATTCTCTCCTAAGTGCACTTCCTTGGATCCCTTCTCTTCACCAACATCCAAACCCAAAACACACTCACTTTTCTGGTTCCCTGATTAAATATCGATGTCATAAATATAGACATACACAAATATCGACTCAAAAATATAGAATACAAAAATATCGACTACCTATACTTAAACAGGTAAGTACAATAATATCGAATCAAAAATATCGAAGTAAAAAATATAGATGTAAAAAATATCGACTTAAAAATATATATAACTTAAATAAAATATATTAAATATTATTAATATTTTTAACAAAATAAATTACATTTAATATATATTTTAACTAAATATAACAAATAAACTTAATTAAAAAAAATATAAACACACAAACATAAAAATGTATACATATACATAAATTTACTTAAATATAATTTATTCACTATTATCTTTATTTAATTTATAAACTTTTTAAATTATATAAAAATAAAATATATACATATATCAATAATTTAAAATAAAATAAAACATTCTATAATTAATTAAAACATTAAACTATCAAAACAAAAATAAAACATACATTTTGCAACACAATAAATACAACAGTAGGGAAAATGTTGGATAGCGGAGGGGTAAAAATTACTATTCACACTCCAGTGAATGAAACAGTAGGGAAAGTGCTGGATAGCAGAGGGGTAAAAATTACTATTCCCACTCCAGTGAGTGCAACAGCAGGGAAAGCGCTGGATAGCGGAGGGGTAAAAATTACTATTCCCACTCCAGTGAATGCAACAGTAGGAAAAGTGCTGGATAGCGGAGGGGTAAAAATTACTATTCCCACTCCAGTGAGTGCAACAGTAGAGAAAGTATTTGATAGCAGAAAAACAAAAATTACTAATAACATTTCAATAATTAAAAAAATATATATATTCTTAAAAATAAATAAACAATATTTTAAAATGATACCATTAAACATATTAAACATATAAATATAACACATATTATAATGTTAATTATATATAATAAAAACCTACAAATATGATATTTAAAAAAATAAATACATTTATAAACAATATTTATTTAAGAGAAACAAATATTCACAAACAAATTATTTAAAACATAAATGTATTTCTTTTATTTCCTACCCTATAACACCACACCAATAAAAAAAGACATCAACATTTTTATTAAATTTTAATTCCATAATTAACATAATTAATATTAAATTTAAAATATATTATTATTAAAAAAGATAATAAACATTCATTAATTACACATTCATTAACACTATAATATCCACAACACATACCTAAAATTAATTACACAATTACAATTATTAATTACTAATTAATTAATTTAAATTAACAAGTAATTAATAATTCATCAATAAAAAATAAAGTACTTCCCACCCTTCCCTCCATTTACACCTATAAACACCACAACACACACCTAAAATTAATTACACAATTACCATAATTAATGAATAATTAATTAATTTAAATTAATTAACAACGAATTATCAAACAATTATTAATACATTAATTTACACATTTAACTCTATAACATCACAATTATACAAATATGAATAAATATAAATTATTCAATAAATTTCATATAATTAAATTACTTCCCACCCTATTCCCCTATAAACCCACAACCCGCTACGGAACTAAAAACACAAAATTCAATTAAAAAAAAACTATTAACTACTATAAATAATAAATAAAATGTATATAATTAAATTACTTCCCACCCTATTCCCCTATAAACACCTAACCCACTACGGAACTAAAAACGCAAAATTAAATTAAAAAAAATATATAACTACTAAAATTTTAACACATATAATAAAAATACAAACAATTCTCATACAAAAAACAAACATCATACACATATAAAATATATACTAAAATACATAACATTAATAGAAAATCGATATTTTTAACAACTATGGGGCCCATTACGATACCCGGCGTAAATAATTCCGCCAGGCATGGAAGCGGCAAAAATCCGCCCGCACACACAGAATGAAAACCGACCACGCCATTACGATTACACAAACCGAATACCGCCATCGGCGGAAAAAGCACACAAAATACCGCCCGCCAACGTCCGAGTCGGAGACAAACCGCCCGCCACGGACGGAAACACGCACGACAACACAAAACCGCCCGCCCTCACGGCCGACACACCGCACGTGAAATTACGATCGCACCGACATGAGCGCGGAAAAACCACAAATATACCGCCCGCCAGCGCAAACAACGCCGATGAGAATCGACACGGCAGAAGCCATGGCGCCAACGTACCTGCACAGAAACCATCCGCACACAAAACCAATAGCACACAACATGGCCAACAAGTCCACACAGCAAGGCACGCACAAATACACAAGCACAGTACACATCCCGAAAACACCCCCGGACAAACAAAAAATACAAAGGCCAGAACACCAGACACAACACACCTGAAAACAACAGACCATGAGGACACACCCACATAGGTGAGTACAAAAGCAGCACTCCCACAGACCACAACCCCTTGCTACATTGCAAACCAGAGAGGAGAGGAGAGGACACAGTGACACAGCAAGGACAGCAGCACACCACAGAAACGCACACATCACTACCACCACCACCACCACCACCACCAAACACCACCACCACCACCACCACCACCACCACCAAACACCGGCACCACAAACCCCTGCACATTACACAACACACACTGCACCAGCACCACAAACATCATGGCACCACAAAGAATGCCCAAGTTCACGCCCATGGAGCTGACGGTCATGGTCGACGAGATCATCAAGGTGTACCCACAAATCTATGGGAACATGGTCCAGCACACACCACTAGCCACCAGAAACAGAATGTGGAACCGGATCGTAGACCAGGTCAATGCAGTCGGGACCCTGCCCAGGAACAGAGTCGAGATTAACAAACGTTGGAATGACGTAAAGAGCCTGGTCAAGAAGAAGGAGGGCAAAAACAGAGAGCTGGCTGCCGTCACTGGCGGAGGGAATCCCGCGCTCTTTAAGACCTTCAAAGCGTGGGAGGAGAAGGTGCGAGTCGTAATCCATCCGGAGATCCTCGCCGGATTAGCAGGGGGAGTGGAGGCTGGTAAGTACAAACTAATGTATACCAGCACACCGCTATGTACTCACATGCACTACCACCATGCCACAGCTCCCAGGGACAAACACCCCCATGTCCAGCACACAATACACAACACATCACACACACATGCAACAGACACCACCACACACAGCCCAAACCGAACAACTGTAACATACGTGGGGACATGTGTACACTCAGCCAGCCACGTAACCACCAACAGGTCCCCAAATATGCCAGAAGCGCCACAACGAGCACCCACCACACCCATGTGTCCGCCACAGCTGCACTAACCGACAAGTAACAGGTAAGTGGCAGGAACACAAAGTGCAGTGGGTGGGACGGTGGACAGCCCAAGTACAACACACACCAGGCCCCAGTCCCACAGCACAGCAAGGAGGAGCATCCCCCACACCCCACAGCCACGTGTCAGCCACCGCAGTGCACAACGACAGCCGAAAGGCAGACATCACAGTCCACGGCAATCGGTGTCAGTGGGTGTCCAGCCACCCCCACGACCCACAACACCCTCCCACCCCCACAGACCTGCAACATGGAGCACCCCCGCTTAGAGCCATGTGGCATCCAGTACAGTGCACGCACGAACAACTTGCAGGTGGGAAACTGGACAGGGCTGGATTACTGGAGGCATGAGGACCATAACACGACCAACACATGGGACATGTCACGTAGCAGACGAACACGCAGCACCGCCCACCGTCACGAACAAGTGAACAATGTGCACACGGACATGAACAACAGACTCACACCCCACATGACCCATCACAGACATAGCAACACCCAAGGAGCCACGTCTGCATGCACAAGCCACACTGAATATAGTCCCACACGGCAGCCACTGTGCAACTCATCACACACAACCGAAACACCATTGAAGTCCTGTCCATGTAGCCCCTACTGCCTGTCAACCACACACCCCACAACTACGCCTATGTAAGACAAACAACACTAGACGCAACAGAGCGGAACAACATAAATGCACACGAACACCACTGAACCCATCAAACACACAGACACACCATGCACAAACAACATACCATCCATCCCATCCGTCAGCCCCAGTCTCATGAAAGGCATGTCATCCGCACAGCTGCCACACATACAGCAGTCACGCTAAGATACATGCCCATGACCAACCATGTGCCAGAAGTCAATGAAGTGCATGACACACTGTGAGCAACAACACACAACATGGGCCACACCCCCCCCCGAGCACTGCAGTGATGCACATGGCACAGGGCAGCACGCACACCAAGGAGATGGGACAACCGCAATACGTTGGCTGGCACACAACCATCACTCACTCATAACGATGCGTCCAATGCCATGTCCAGTAATCACAACAGACAGCAAATATGCAGGCCATGTCAAGCATGCACACACCTCAAACCATGCACTGTCATGCTGCCACAACACATGTCACGTTCGGCACCCATGGCTCACAGCATGTACCCCAAAAGCATATTCCCTCCCAAATGCGAATCTGGGGCATGGCCCCCATGTTGCCATATGCGTTCCTAAGCGTTCCATTTGAACCCCAAAAGCATATTCCCTCCCAAATGCGAATCTGGGGCATGGCCCCCATGTTGCCATATGCGTTCCTAAGCGTTCCATTTGAACCCCAAAAGCATATTCCCTCCCAAATGCGAATCTGGGGCATGGCCCCCATGTTGCCATATGCGTTCCTAAGCGTTCCATTTGAACCCCAAAAGCATATCCCCTCCCAAATGCGAATCTGGGGCATGGCCCCCATGTTGCCATATGCGTTCCTAAGCGTTCCATTTGAACCCCAAAAGCATATCCCCTCCCAAATGCGAATCTGGGGCATGGCCCCCATGTTGCCATATGCGTTCCTAAGCTGCTCCATTTGAACCCCAAAAGCATATCCCTCCCAAATGCGAATCTGGGGCATGGCCCCCATGTTGCCATATGCGTTCCTAAGCGCTCCATTTGAACCCCAAAAGCATATCCCCTCCCAAATGCGAATCTGGGGCATGGCCCCCATGTTGCCATATGCGTTCCTAAGCGTTCCATTTGAACCCCAAAAGCATATCCCCTCCCAAATGCGAATCTGGGGCATGGCCCCCATGTTGCCATATGCGTTCCTAAGCGTTCCATTTGAACCCCAAAAGCAAAGTACAAACCAGACCCAGGATGGGCCAGGAGCCCGCATACACCAGAGTCACAATAAGTAGGGGCACAGAAACACACCCATCGGCATGGCCAATCCGTCCCATGCCACATGTGCACAGCACACAGTCCCATTGCCAAGCACACACAACTACAGATGCTACAGCCACACACACGCCTCCGGGAAACCCATGTACGAGATTGCACGAACTGTCAATGTCAGACGACAAATACATACTTCGCCAGGTGCAACACAATAACAAATCTCATTCTCTCCACAGGTGACGAACTGCTGGATGCTGGGGATGGAGCCAGCAGCCAGCACAGCCAGCCTACAAGCCCCCAACGAGGACACACGGATCTGGAGGATCTGTCCTCCTCTTCGGACACGGACAACCAAGCAGGCCCATCTGGTGTGGCAGGGCCCAGCCGCTCCCCAGGACCCCTCCTACCCACCAACCCATCATCCAGGGCTGCTGAACATTCCCAGCCCCCTGCTGCCACTGTCGTTGCGGCCACACCCACGGTCATTGTGGCCACTACCACTGCCGCAACCGCCACCATCGCCGCACCGACCACCACCGCCGCCACCACCGCCACGTCTTCGCTGGCACCAGCCCCAGCGCAGGTGGTGGCCCGGACGACTGGATCCACCCTGGGAGCCACAGCGAGGACCGTGGTGAGCAATGTGGCTAGTGGGCAGGGCCGGTGGCAGCAGGACTGGTAGGAGGAGCAGGGTCAGGGAAACGCCAGCCTCCCCTGGGAGCCATGCCCTGCCTCACATGGCCAGAGTCCTTGGGGCCTATGAAGAGGCCCAAGGACAATGGGTCCGGTCTGCTTCAGACACGCGTGAGGTGCTGGGGGTGCTGAGGTCCATGGACGCCCGTATGGGCCAAATCGTGGACCTCATGGGACAGCTGGTGGTGGCGGTGAGGTCACAGCCAGGGATAGCAGCTCCCCTCCGCCACCACCTGCCGGGGCGCAGGGTGGAGCAGCAGTGTCCAGTTCCCCTGCGTCCACAGCCAGTGATCACACCTCAACCACCAGCATGTCGCAAGCAGGCACCCCCCTCGCAAACGTGGAAGGGGCCGTCCGAAGAGGAAACAGATCTCCCGGGAGGACTTCGCACGCTCCAGTCGCAAGTGAGGCAGCCAGCCAGCCTTCCGCCAGCCTTCCTTGACCAGCCACTGCATTGACTTGGACTACGATCCCACTCCACACAGTCATCTGGATGGCATGTGTGTGTTGGACTATGGACATAGAACCAGTGGGTACACCCTGATCATCACGCAGCCATGACCGACAGCTCATTGTCACTGCACGCACCACTTTTGTCATCACCTTACACACAATCACATGTCACAGTTTGTAATAAATGCACCTTTTTCACTAACTGCTGTTTGTGCCCTGTGTCTTATTTGTACGGAATACAACGGCCACCTTGGGCGGAAAGGCACCTGATGCGTGGCATGGCATTTGAATCCGGAGGGCCTGTAGGGACCTAGGGGTGGGAGACAGAACAGGAGCACATTCAATGAGTGTGTCACACACCCATCACACAGTACATGTCAACAACTACAAGCAATGTACACACATCGCACAGAGCAATAGGGCACAATGCCACAGCCACCAACAGTGGCATACTACCCTGGCCATGGAGCGTTGACACACAGCACGCAGTGAACAAACGGCCACCCTGACACAGCACACACACACCTGCACAGATACAGCCACATCAGCCGTCGTACATGGACACTCACCGTCAAGTGAAGTAGCGGGCGATGAGCTGCTGACGCACATTACCAGCTTCCTCCTCTCCGCTGTCCTCCTCACTCGAGCTGTCCTGGTCTGCGGGCTGGGGCCCTGGTTGATCTCCGTCATCCACGATGAGGGGGATCTGCTTCCGAATGGCCAGATTGTGCAGCATGCAGCACGCCACCACTATCCGGCACACCTTCTGTGGGGAGTACGCCAGCGCACTCCCGGTGCGGTCCAGGCACCTGAACCTGGACTTGAGGAGGCCAAAGGTACGCTCGACCACACGTCTGGTCCTCCCATGTGCCTCATTGTAGCGATCGTCTGCTGGGGTGCGAGGATTCCTCAATGGACTGAGCAGCCATGCCCCATTCGGATACGCAGAGTCACCTGGGTGTGAGGGACACAGAGAACCGTTGCTAATCCAACTGGACAGGGGACAGCATCGCACAGCCAGCACGCTACACCACTCCACATACTCACCGACAATACAGGCACGATCCTGTTGCATATTGGATATCAGTCGTGGCAAGATGCTGTTGCGCATTATGTGTGCGTCATGGGCCGAGCCTGGGAACTTTGCACACACGTGGGTGATCACCATGTCCGCAAGGCACACCACTTGCACATTCAGGGAGTGCGTGTGCTTCCTGTTGCGGTACAGGTGCTCAGTGGCCTGTGGTGGAACAAGGCCGACATGTGTGCAGTCAATGGCTCCAACGACGTGTGGGATTCTGCCAAGGGCATAGAATGCACCCTTCACTGCCGCCAATTCATGAGCCCTGGGGAAGCGGATGTACCTGTTCCGGTACAGCATCATGGCTGCCAGTACATCCCTCAGCACCTTGCTGAACATGGGCTGGGACATCCCTCCTCCAATGCCCACTGTGTGCTGGAATGACCCAGTGGCGAAGAAATGCATGGCGGCCATCACCTTAGCCGTGGGGGTGACAGCAGTCGGATACACCCTGCGGGGACGGAGATGGGGTTCTAACATGGCACACAGTCGATGCAGGGTTGGCCTGTCCAGCCGAAACTTCCTAATAACCTCTGTATCGTCCATGTCCGCCAGCAATTGGTATGGGCGGTCAATGTTCGGTCTCCGCCTAGGGACAATGGCAGAGGACACATATCAAAGCAACACGACACATAGCAATTTCGCATACACATCACTGACATGACTGAGTAAGCACAGGAGCCACAGCCCAGCTGTCAAGCTGGGACGGCACGGCCACAATACACTTACACAGGTCTCCCAACAATGGCAATGGCTAGTGATACAAACCACTGCCATGTGCATGCACATGGGGATCCAGGCCCCAATGACTTGCGGGGCGTGCTGATGGGGACTGACTGCATATCCGTCAAGCGGCAACGCCACGGCAACATGAATGTCTGCTGAGCATGGAACTGCGTCCGCGGCTGGATGAGTATGGCACACGACGACGACGATGTGGGCACAGGCTGAGCGGCCAAAACAAGTGGGACCTGTGGCACGAGGGGATATGAGACAGTAGTAGGTGTCAGCACTGCACCCTATGTACAGCACTGTACGGATCACACCTCCCGAAACATTGACAGGTGTCCACATTGACAGCCCCATGCCAAGACGGCTGTGTGCTTGCAGTCACACGTCACAGGTGAGAGGTTACATTGCACGTGCCAGGTGGCAGTCGTACATAGTGGGAGCTGGCATGTGTGTGCATGTGTCTCCTGTTCAGGATCCACCAGATGGGCGCTGACTCTGTACTGACCATTGGACACAGCATGTTCCGTGGAAGGCTTGTGTGTGTGGGATGGTGGCACTGGATGTGCCGCCGTTGGGTGGGGGGCCATGCACAGGGCGGGTACGTCGATGATTGCGCATTGTTGGTCACGGTGGGTGCACCCACTAAGATGTGTTGCCCTGTGTTCAATTCCTATGTCCGCATGATGATGGACTGTAGATGTGGGCAGACTACACATTGGTCGATGTGCTGTCTATATGCATGTGCCTTCACACCAGGCACAGCTGCCCCTGCACATGTGACCCCTGCTGGACTCGCTGCTGGGTCTGTGGAGCTGATGCACCTTCTGCGCGTGGGGCGGGCAGCTCTCCTCACTTCCCTCATTGCGCATGTCATGACTTTGCCGCAGGTGACATGGATCATGGAGGGCCCACATGTACGCGTGGGTAGGCTACACATGATTGTACACTGGTCGCCACCCCCAGTCAGTGTTTCGAATGGGAAGGTTGTCGTGCTGGTGGTATGTTCGATGTGGCGGATGGGCGGGTCTAGGTGCGGGCTTACATTCCGGACATGGGGGTAGTTGGATTGGCGACTAGTTGCAGTACACACGGGACACGTCTCTTCCTTTCCACATCTGGGTCATCCCTTGTACTCACTGACAGTGATACAGTCATCTTCGCCCCAGCCCTCATGTCCTCCCCTCGCTCCCCCAATATGCATGCTCACCTGCGAGGCTAGCGCTTGCACAGGCAGCCCCAAGCTCGCACCAGAGAGGGCAAGGAGTGTATGTGTGGGTCCAGTTGCACGAGTGGGCTGTCTCAGGGTATGATGTGTCGCGGGACGCCGTCCACCTGCGTGGTGCCCCAAATGGTGACCCGGCCTGCATGGACTATGCATCACAGTCTTCGCCTTCCGGATCCGCCACCTGCGACACCCAGTGGCTGTGGCTGCCCTTGCGGCCAGGCCGCGTCCGTCTGTGGCTGATGGCCCACACATTCACTCTTTGGCCTCTCTGGGGAGGGCTCGGGGGTGGTGGCGCACGCGCTTGCACTTAGTCGCAATGGCATGTGGCGTGGTTGGTATGATGGGCAATGGATGGGATGGTGCGAGCCACCTCCCGTGACGTCAGTGCTGCTCGTGCTGTGGTGCGTCCCCCTACACTTCCATCTGACTTGTGCCATGCTAGACGTTGAGGTTCTATTGCCTGCGTGATATGACCAGGAGGAGCGCGAGGAGACCTCTCACACACCATGCTCCACTGCCATCCCGTGCCCTGTATCGCCTGTGCGGATTGACTATGTTGGGGTTACACCTGGTCGACTGGGGCTGTGTGTGCCTTGTCAGGGGCATGGCGGGCGCACAACAGGATCCAGCATGTCCACAGAGGGTGGGCTGAGGTGCGCCTGGTACCGCTTTGTACGTGTGCCCGGCTGCTGTGCACACACGTGTTCACTCCCCCGACAGGTGTCCTCTCACAATGCCCAGGGAAGCGGTGGTGTACTGTTCATGACCCCTCCCAACACGGCGTGCTCCAACTTGGCATGTGCGCATCTACCCGTCGCACCCACCCACCTGAGCACTGCGTCCATACGACTTCACACGACACATGTGTGTCTTCCACAGTAGTGCTACTCATTTGCGTTGACATCCAATACCAGTGGACTACATGGTCATGTCACGACTGCCGTGTACTTCACATACTCTCATCCTCTCTCATTCGTACTTGTGAAATGAGTCAGCGGAGACAGTTTTGGTTTCAAACATTATATTGAGTCTTCTGTCCTCTGTGATGCAGTATAGTGGACACTACTGGCAGCGGGATACATGTTGAGGATATACTGAGCATGATTGCAAATGGGATAGGGTGTGGGGTTACATGTGATTGGCTGTTGCATGTGGGATGTGGGCTTCAGAGTGACATCTGCTTGGCCAAGGCTGTGCTAATGTACATTTACGTATAGCTGCGGAGCTGCGGACTTTGACACAGACGGTATACATGTAGCCTACCAGACCGCTTGGCATCATGGGCACAGTCCATCTCAGTTCCATGTGACAGGTTTGCTGCGGTTGTTCCTCATGCACGCGTGCATGTGAGATGACATCAGGGCATGTGCTTGCGTGCATGCAGCGGCGTGCCACTTGTTGTTGCACTGTGGTGGTTACTGGACATGTCACAGTCACTGGGGTCGTGTTGTTGTTGTATGCACTTGTCGTCCATGCAAAGGTCCTGGTATGGGATTCCCGGGGCGGGGGTGGGAGGGGTGCAGCACCCACAGACTCCAGGCGACCTATTCATGTCCACTGAGCGGTGTGTGTGTCCATGGGCGCTGGATCCATGTCGTGTCCTGGTTGTTCGTGCAGTTCCGTCCATGTGGGTGCGATACACAGAGCCCATGCCACTGCCTCCCACGATGCATGCGGTGTTCCTGGATGTGATGGGGAACAGTGTGCATGTCCCGGTCATATCCGATGTCATGGCGATGTCGTTGATGGTGTGGTTACAGTTGCCGGTCGTTTGGTATGGCTGTTGTGGTGGTGACTGGCCAGTCCGTGCGGAAGCTAAGCATGGGTGCGGGGTTGGACATCATAGGTCACTCGGGAACCTGCGTTGTGGTCCGACGTATTTACAGGTTGTCAGGTATGCGATGCCGTCCAGCAGGGCTTCCATGTCATTGGTGGTGTACATGTTTGCCAGCCAATGAAGCGGATGGTGGCTGTCAAGGTGTTGTTCGTAGGTTGTCCCTTGGAGGACCATGATGGGGCATGCTGGGTGACATTCGATGTAGCTGTTATCGATGATCCGTCGTGTGGAGGCACAGTGGTCCCATTTCAGTGCGGGTGCGATGTTGGCCACATACGCCATGCCCCCATAGGCAGAGCAGGCCCTGTCGTGTGCGTCCAGAGGGAGGAGTAGTGGTAGCAGGTCCGCCTTCAGACATGCCGGGTTGGAGAGGCATATCTCGACGGGATGCTGGTAGGGACACCTCCGACAGTAGAAGACGGGCATGACGCAGCTGAACAATGTGATGCGGTAAGTCAGTCGGTAACTTACGTTCAGCAGGGACAGGAGATCGCATCCCAATATATGAAACAGGTTGGTTTTGTACAGCTTGAGCTGTTCGGCGTAGTTGGGTAGGTGTGTTGCGGTTGCCATTTCGCAGCGGTGCGTTGTGGTGGCGTGCTCCGGCTGTGTGTGCAGTCTGCAATGTGCACGCTCCGAGGTTGCTGTGAGCTCTGTGTAGTCGTAGGGAGATAGGACTTGTGTTCTGTTGGCTTGTTTGGAGGACACGGGTCCTCATCCCACATGCTTCTCAGACAGTTCAAGGTCAGTGATGTGTGACTCCTTCCAATTAACTTGCATGTGGCCGACATGGGGGAGTGTTTTCTTCTTTCTTCCCCGTCCGTTGTGTGCTTCTGTGATATGCGCTATCTGCCCTGTGGTCGGTCTCCTCGGCATGCCTGTGTTGGTCTATTCTTGGACAATGGCTGTATTCACCGGCTTCTGTCGTAGGGCTGTGGTTTCGGAGTTGGAATGGAAGGTCATTCAGTGCTGTCTGCTCTCCCTTGTGTGGGCGGCAGGCTGCCTTTCCGCTCTGCGTTGGGCCTTGTGTGTGAATGTTATTCTTGGGCCACCTGTTGTCGGTCCCCGGGCTCTTTGGTGTTCCGTTTTATATGTCTTGTTCATATGTGCAGGGTGGTATGGGTGTTTCTGTGTGGTACTGGCGTTCCTCTTCCCGAAGGGGCCCTGCTTCTCCTAGTTGGTGTTGCCGCCGCTGTGTGCTACGCCATGTTTGTTACACTGGGGTGTGTCCTGCTGTTGCGTGTCTTCACTGATATGTGTGCGTCGGTTGTGTGGCGTTGGGTGTTGTCCGTGAATTGGGCGTTGAGGACATGTCTGTGGCCGGCCTGTCACGTGTCATGTGCGTTCGGGGTGGGGCTGATGTGTGTGCTGCTTGGTTGTGTCCCTGTGTCTGTGTGCGACGCATGCATGGCGCTGCGGTTGGCCTCTGCGTTGTGCGCATGTGTGGCGGCGTCATCGGCGCTTTGGGGCCGTGACGGGGTGGTTGATTCCTAGTCCCAGGTGGTGTGTACACATGTGTTCTGCGATGTTATGATTTGGCCTGTGTGTCATATGTGGATGCGATGGTGGATGTGTAGTGTACACGCGCTGGTGGGGGTTGTCCGCTTTTTCCGCCCTTGCACTGTGTGCGCTGTTTGCGTGCACTTGTTGTGTGTGTGCCTACCTGCGTCTCCGCGGTACGTTGCGTCCTTGGTGGTGCATCAGCAGAAGCATGGGGAGGGCCTGCAGTGCTGGATTCATGCTCGGGGAGCCGCTTCTTCGTTGTCCGTGCTCGGCGTCCGTGTTACCGCTTCGGTTTGTCGTACGGTATCTCTTGGCCGTGGGAGCCGTTTGTTTGCGGCATCGTAATTTATGCGCCGGGCGGGACGTGTTTGGTCGGACGGTGTGTGTCAGTTAGCTGCGCCGCTACATGTACGGGCGCACTTTGATGGCGGACGGTGTTGCTGGCTTGCCGGC
The DNA here is from genome assembly GCA_963921515.1 of Calotriton arnoldi. Taxonomy (NCBI): domain Eukaryota; kingdom Metazoa; phylum Chordata; class Amphibia; order Caudata; family Salamandridae; genus Calotriton; species Calotriton arnoldi. Next base: position 950,716 of record CAWUFW010005802.1, on the reverse strand, counting down.
GGTGTTTGGCCTACTTTTCGCATCGTAATTGGGCGGGCGTGTGGACTGCTGCGTGCCGGCGGTAACTGGTGGTTTTTGCATCCGCCAGCACGGCGGTGGTGCTTCCGCCCGCCATCGTAATGTGCCCCTATATTTTTACAAATGATATTTAACACTTCGATATTTTTTCAATCGATATTACTTACCTAAAAATCGATATTCTTGACCACAATATTTTTTCTGTTGATATTTCTGACCCATGATATTTTTACCTCGATATTTGTGCAAATCGATATTTTTACATCGATATTTTGGCTCTGCACCCACTTTTCTGTAAGCACTGCATTTTCTTTTACTTTCCCCTTGTCAGTATTTTGACAACTGTATACCTCTTTGTGAGAAGCTGGCCTGGTATATGATGTCCACTAATGTAAGTGGGCTCCTTGCACCAGTCCAGACAACCCTTATGGTGATTTAAGAGGTCTCAGACAACCTTAGAAAGCTATCCAAGTGGTAGCTCTGGAGAGCAGCCTTCAGGCTTAGGGGCCGATTCCGATTCGGGCCGGAAATCTCTCCGACCGAGCCGGACCGGGAGAGATTTCCGACCGAATCGGACCCGTGCAGCCCGACCGAACGAGTACGATGCGCACGTATGCCATCGGACTCGATTCGGTCGGACTCCCATTGAAGTCAATGGGAGCCTGTCGTACAACGCGTACGCGGGCTCCCATTGACTCAATGGGTGCGAGGCGGACAAGGGCGCCCCCTACAGCGTGTACGCGGCGAAGCGACTCGCGCCGTACACGCACAGGTAGGGGGGACCCATGGGTCCCCCCTGTGTGCGACTCGCAAAGCTACGCGTACAGGGGGGTCCGACACGGACCCCCAAAGTACGGCTCCGACTGCTCTTTCGAGCCGGAGTGCGTGGCTCGGTCGGACTGCTCGCGGCGCGCATTGTACTTACCCGGCCGGGGAACGTCTCCATTGTGCGGTGCGAGTCGTGTCCATGTGAGTCGGTCGGAGCGTGTTGAAGCCGCGTACGAGTCGGTCGGCGATTTCGCGGGCGCTTGCATCGTACTCGCTCGGCCGGACCCGCGTACGATTCGGTCGGGAAACAGGGCTCCGAATCGGATCCGGTAAAGCCGAATCCGATTCGGAGCCCTACAGGCCGAGATCGGAATCAGCCCCTTAGTCTTGAAGGAGTGTAAAGCAGCTTGTTTTACCAGAATGCAATCTTATAGTATAGAATAAATTAAAGAGAACCACACAAAGGGGTCTATTAGGATAGCGGGCGGAGGTACCACCGTGGCGCTGGCGGTGCGGAAAATGCATTTTTCCGCCCGCGAGCAGTGAACCTCACGCCCGCCATATTAGAATGGCCAAAGATAGCCCAATTCCCGTCCGCCGCCGTGCGACGCGAACCGCCATCAAAGTGCGCCCGCAAGCGTGGCGGTGGGAGCCAATGGAGACACAGCGCCGTGCGGAATGACGTCCGCTCCGGTCCACAAATTAGGATGCTCCAAACAACCAGTCGCACCGCAGCGGAGAAACCGCCCAATCCTAGACGGCGGAACCTCGACAGCGGAGCGCGAAACCAGAGTCCCGGTCCACAGCACCCGGACACGACCGCTATGGACCCAGCACTACACGTTTTCCCGGTGCTGTACCTGATACATCACCAGCAAATCATGGACCGCCGCGGACGCCGCCGCAGGTACGCAATAACACAACCCGACACACAACCACAAAGCACAAACCATGGCCTGGCACAGGGTCCCTAACCACATCAGATACCCTGGTGGGGATAGGAACACATCCCCAAGTGCACACACACATGACCCACCTGCCACCAATACACCCCTCCGCATCCAGGTCACACATCGACCGCGATCGTGCAGCAATGTCACGGCCACGTCACCGCAGCGGTGAAGACAAGGGAATACATGCGCACAATGCAGAAGGCTGGGCCAGCGCCAGGCATGGGCAGGGCACAAAGACCACAGGGCCAAAACTCCACCCTCCACACACTAGCCCCCCACTGAATGGACATGCCATGTGCCCCCCCTGTGCACCCCCATGCACAACAACAAGCCAGGTGACACCACACCCTGCACCACACACAAAACAAATAGGGACACAGCCACAGCAGGAGTGGCTGCACAGGAACACACAGCACAGAAGCACAGGGCCAGGGCTACACACACACCACAACAACACCACACCAATGGCAAGTAAACTCAGTACAAGCATCAAATGGACACACACACACATACAAGGAACAAACATCTCACTGGACACACAGCCTGCCAAGACACACACACATACCCCACACTGACACACAAACACATACACAGACCACATGCCACCAGCAATGGAGCACACAAAACAGGAAAGCCAAAGTGAGGTGCACACAAATGGAAGGCCAAGGAGACAACCACCAAGCATGTGTACAGCACATGCAAGACAAGGAATATAGAACAACACCCTCAGCCCATCTAATCACACAAGGCTGGCATAGTGATTGAAGTCAAACCACAGACAGCACAGTGCAACAACCCAGGGAGACAGCAAGGCAACACATGTATAGGCACAAGGATGAAAGGAAGGCCCTGAAGTCAAACTGTGAACAGCCACACATACGTATACAAATACTTCACAGGAATACTCCAGCAGCACAACACACAGGGCCCATTGACACACTCCATGACTGTCAAACACTAGTAGGAATCCACACACATACCCCCTCACATCTGCAGCACACAACACCAGTGTCAAACAAACAGAAGGGTGGCAATAATGTCCAGGCAATACACAGACAAACAATCACACTCCCTGGGGGTAGCCACAAACATCACATACACACAGGGATGCCTAGAACCAATGTCTGCACAAAAACAACAGACAAACACATAACCCAACAGAACCACACACAGAACCACAACAAGAACAGACATGCCCTGTGCAGCAAAAATGTGGAAAGGCAATGGGAGTACAGACACAACAGGAGTGCACAACCCCATCAGTCAGGAACAATGCACAGACAACATACCACAACACAGACAAGAAGTGTACCATCACAGATAAACACAGCCACAGCAAACAAACAACAGATGCACAGCCCAAAAAAACCACATACCAAACACAGCAGGACATCAGTGGATGCACACCAGCCAATGACAAGGCAACATACCCCCACAGCACTGCATGCACAACAAGCAGTGTCTGCACATCAAGCATACCAGCCCCACACAGAAATGAGTGACACAACATGAACCCACACAACACCAATCAGCACAGCACAAAGACAACATCACACACAGGAAGTGAAGCAGTACCACAGCAAACACACATACATGCAACAACAACACCAACAGATGCACAAGTCTGGCACAGAAAGGTGGAAACAACTTGACCAGGGGACTGGGCAGCACACACAGTTGAAGTGCATATGAGCAAACATGACTGACAAACAGCCCAAGAACATCACACAGAACCTATTGGGGAAATGTCCTGAGTGGCACATTGCCACTGTCCAAAGAACTGCACCACAAAGCACAGTGTCACATATCAAGTGATGGGGAGGCACACACACATGTAAAACAAGGGGACAGCTGACATCCAAGTGAAGTGCCATGGCAGGAGTGTACCATACACAAATAGAGGGAGTGCAGACTCACAATGGGTAGGCATCCCAAGCACAGATAGGGGATGGCAAGACACCACACACAACATCACATACTGGAGGCAAACAGGCACCATGTGACAGCAATGCATGAGAAAACACAACCACAATGGCAGTGTGGATCAGCAGGTCTGCACTGTCTCCACAAACAGTAACATGACAGATGGATGATCAACAAAACACAACACTGACTTGACAGACACACACACTGCATACTCACAAGTGACAGAAATAACAAGTAGGAGTCAGCCACAACTGCATGGACACACCAACACACTGCACAACATACAACTCACACATGTGCATACAACCACATCCACAGGGATAAACAATCCAAACAACAAGCACACACATCCTGGGCGAAACATGTGTGTAGTTGACAATGCAGGGGCACACACACATCAACACTCCAGACAAAGTCAAGACCTTCACACTGCACACTTCTTGACCACCCAAGAGCACACATTGAAAGAAACCCATGGGACTAGGATGACTGCCCATCACAAGATGACCACACACATACACTACTGGGCACACAAAATAAGAACACACATACATGATGAGCCTGGCCAGCATGCCTGCAATCCTCTGGACAGAATCCCATTCTGAGCTGGCAGTGCACCACAACTTGACATGTGTACAACACAGCCAACATGAACAAACAATGACAATGACAACTGCATTACACCTCAAATCTAATACATTGCCCACACAAGTATCAGGGTCAAGAAAAACTGAAGTCCCTCACCCCTGCAAAAAATAGAGTAAGTGAGTTAAGACATTGGCAAGGTTGAAGTGGCACACACAGCATGTGGCACAGTAAACCATATACACACAGCAAAAGAACTTTATTCAGTAAGGACACTGACAAAACAGACAACAGGAGCAACTGTCTTTATTCACAAATTGCACAGATAGGCAACAAGAGTAGATAATAGCAAGGCACAAAATGCAGGGCATGTCCATGAGAAGCTGCACAGGCAGGGGCAAAACAGCAAGGCCAGTGGACAGTCCAAGGTGCAGAGTGAGTCCATGAGAAGCTGCACAGGCAGGGGCAAAACAGCAAGGCCAGTGGCCAGTCCAAGGTGCAGAGTGATGTCCATGAGAAGCTGCACAGGCAGGGGCAAAACAGCAAGGCCAGTGGCCAGTCCAAGGTGCAGAGCATGTCCATGAGAAGCTGCAGAAGCAGGGGCAAAACAGCAAGGCCAGTGGCTAGTCCAAGGTGCAGAGCAAGTCCATGAGAAGCTGCACAGGCAGGGGAAAAACAGCAAGGCCAGTGGCCAGTCCAAGGTGCAGAGCATGTCCATGAGAAGCTGCACAGGCAGGGGCAAAACAGCAAGGCCAGTGGCCAGTCCAAGGTGCAGAGCATGTCCATGAGAAGCTGCACAGGCAGGGGGCACACAGCAGTGAACGACAAGGCCAGTGGGCAGGACAAAGTGCAGAGTGAGTCCATGAGAAGCTGCACAGGCAGGGGGCACACAGCAGTGAACGACAAGGCCAGTGGGCAGGACAAAGTGCAGAGTGAGTCCATGAGAAGCTGCACAGGCAGGGGGCACACAACAGTGAACGACAAGGCCAGTGGGCAGGACAAAGTGCAGAGTGAGTCCATGAGAAGATGCACAGGCAGGGGGCACACAGCAGTGAACGACAAGGCCAGTGGGCAGGACAAAGTGCAGAGTGAGTCCATGAGAAGCTGCACAGGCAGGGGGCACACAGCAGTGAACTACAAGGCCAGTGGGCAGGACAAAGTGCAGAGTGAGTCCATGAGAAGCTGCACAGGCAGGGGGCACACAGCAGTGAACGACAAGGCCAGTGGGCAGGACAAAGTGCAGAGTGAGTCCATGAGAAGGTGCACAGGCAGGGGGCACACAGCAGTGAACGACAAGGCCTGTGGGCAGGACAAAGTGCAGAGTGAGTCCATGAGAAGCTGCACAGGCAGGGGGCACACAGCAGTGAACGACAAGGCCAGTGGGCAGGACAAAGTGCAGAGTGAGTCCATGAGAAGCTGCACAGGCAGGGGGCACACAGCAGTGAACGACAAGGCCAGTGGGCAGGACAAAGTGCAGAGTGAGTCCATGAGAAGCTGCACAGGCAGGGGGCACACAGCAGTGAACGACAAGGCCAGTGGGCAGGACAAAGTGCAGAGTGAGTCCATGAGAAGATGCACAGGGAATGTCTGCAACTGTACCCTAACCATGGTCAGCAACACAGTCTGGGGTGTCACGATGTGCAGCACAGGCCATGCTGTGTGAGAGACAGGCGTGTAAGGTCGACCAACACTCAGACTTGGCTGTCAGTCGTACTGGGAGCTGGCTATGTGTCAGGCACAGTTGGAGCACTTGACTGGGGAGAGGGAGGCACAGCTGAGGTATACCTATCAGTGCCTTGGCAAAACGGAGGGCTGCTTGGACCAGGTGGTGTAGTGGCACGTGGAGGTGGAGGTGGAGTCATGCAGACGTGAGACACAGTGTGGATGGGAGATTGTGGAGGGATGCCTTTCCACTTCTTGGGGAGTCGCAATGGCTTCCCTGTCTTGGGAACAATGGGAAGTGGCGTGGACACATCAGGCTCCCTCAACACCAAGGCTGCAGCAGGTGCAGACTCTGGCCCTCCCTCTGGTGACGTGCTTGAACCTGCACAACGCTTTGCATGGCCCTGGCTTTGCCCCTCCATCCCCTGCCTACCAGGTGGTCCCCCACAGTGCCCTCCATTCCCTGCTTCACTGGGTTTGCAATGGGAGTCGAGGTAGTGGGTGAATCGGACTTGCAGCCCTTCTTATGCCTACCCTTGGCACTCACCACCTTCTCATTGGGCATGGAAATTGTATGTTTGGTTTTGGGAGACGCTCTCGGGACAGGAGAGTCCTTGGCTGGGGATGGCCCTGAGGCACGTGACCCTGACGCCTGCTTCTTGGCTCTGTGTCCCCTGGTGTTGCCTGACGGGCTCTTGTCTGTGTGCACTGGGGTGGCTTTGGTCATCTGTGGGGATGGTGTCTGCGGCCTGGACCGCTTGGGCTTCTGTTGCTGCTGTGTGCTACGTGTGCCGTATCGTGACTTGGAGGTCTGTGGAGCGTGGTCACTGTTGTCCGACGTGGCCACTGGCATGGGTGTGGACAAAGGGACTTTCGCTGGACTCCCAGATTGTGCCAGTTGAAGGGCTGATGTCACTGCAGTGGACAATGACTGGACAGTCTGGTGCAGCCCACCCACGTCTGAATGTATGCCCTCAATGAATGCAACCACCTGAGCCAATTTACTGTCGTGGTCCATGAATGCATTGAGGAGAGCTGTCTGGCCTACACACAGCTGGTGCAAAAGGTCCACAGACTCAGCACTGATGGCAGCAGGGGGGACCGGGGCAGGGCCTGCGGTGCCGGGGGTGAAGGACACCCTTCCCCTCTTAGCGGTGCGAACACGGGCAGCACCAGAGGAAGTGGCTGAGAGGGTGGGCACTGCACGCTGTGTGGTGGAAGATGATGCAGAGTCCCCATTCCCTGTGCCCGCCAACATGTCTGCGTCACCGCTGGCATCAGATGACTTAGTACTTTGCGTCTCAGGCTGTGATTCCTCCAGCAGACTCCTGTCCCTCTCCGAGGCGCTGGTCACATCTGTCTCACAGGGCTCCTCTGCAGCTGTTGTGCTAGTTTCCCCACCACTGGTGTCCGTCCCCTGTTCCTCCGTGACCACGGGAGATGCTGCATGAGAGAGAGAGAGATGTAGGGTCAGTGCAGTGGCAGCAACAGAACAAACATATGCAATACAAACAACCATTATGATGTCTAGATCTACATGTTGCATGCCACCCTGTGCAATTACATCGTTCAAACCCACCTCTGTCATCACAACAGTGCGTGTGCACAATCAAACCAGGACAAAGTGAGCAATGTGATGACCACACAGCACAACATCCTGCATGTGGCTCCGTTACAACAGCAACACAGATAGCTCATACCTGTCTCACACCACCCACAATGCCATTGAAATGCCCCATACCCGTTTCCCAGTGTTAAGTACAGGTAGGACACATGCATGACAGCTGCACCCAGCACAGGCACAAGCTTACACTCACAGGCCACTGCATCACACTACCAACATCACATCGCCCAGCGCTGGCACATGCTGTGCACACATGCAGCCACACACAGCCATAGTCACCCTTCCCAGTACACTCACCCCTAATTGCCTGCTGATGCTCCTTCAATCGTGCATCCAGCTCAGGGTGAGTCACGGCCAAGATGCGGCACATTAGTGGTGTCATGCTGCGCCTTGCCATCCGGCCAGTGCGAGGGATCCACCCCAGTGTCATCTCCGCAATGTTCTTTGCCAGCCGTGAGATGTCGTCCCACCTCTTGTGGCAGTGGGTGCGCCGTCGGTTTGATACTCCCAGAGCACGCACCTTGTTCGCAATGCCCCTCCACACGGCCTTACGCTGGTGCACCTTGAGCTGCAGGCATGGGAGACAAGAGGGGGCAAACATCAGTGACACAGTGTCATGTGACAAAATCACTCAGGACAGTAGCATGATACAGATTCATCACAAATCCACATATCTCACATGCAGAGAAAGGAAGGCTTTTCACATGGTAAATCTGCATGTGAGAATCACACGTAAATGCATGCATGTGTGAGGGGGACACAATACCTGCACATCTCATGTACAAGCAGGATGCCAGCACAGAAGACCATGTGTACTCTGCCCACATCTACTAACCATTTTTAGGTAGAGCAAGACATACGTCACAAAACAACATGTGTATGTGGCGAGACCCACTGTGTCCGACAATGCGCAGGCGTCAACGAACATGCACTGTGAGTAGCCCACTGTGTCATGTATGTCACATTGAGGGACATGATCTCACAAACCCACGCCCTTTCTCACAGAGCCAGTCGTGTGCAATCTACAGGGTTGACATGGCACATTGACGGGGAGTCAAATTTGGAAATGAACATGTTACACTCTGTACAGTCAGTGATGTGTTCTTGTTGGATTGGGCGGTGACTGTGCAGGCCAGGTGGGCTCACACTGAGATGGACAACAGGGAAACGCAAAGACATGCACACTAGCAATCACTGTCCTGAATCCTCCATTACCAACTTGCTGCTTCACTGTATGGCTGACAAGACAAGACATGTCCCTCCAATCTTGATGTGCAGGCAGGGAGACTTGTGGAGTCGGGTACACACCCCTTCACCCAATGGAATGCAAGTTAGGCAATGCATGACACAAACCCACACTCACATGCACATACTGCATCAGACCGACTACATGTGTGTCCCCCCTGCACTCTCACACCCACTGTGGAAGACTTACCACAACATTTGGGGCACCATATAGCCTTGGGTACTGTGTGAGCACCTCGTCCACCAGGACCTCAAGCTCCTCGCCTGTGAAGGGACTGGCACGGATCTTCTCTGTCCTTAACATCACTGTTGGTTAGAGACAGCAGCGGCAGCAGCAGGTGAGGGTCTCAGGCAGCAGTCCGTGGAGACAGCAGCAGGTGAGGGTCTCAGGCAGCAGTCCCTGGAGGCAGCAGCAGGTGAAGGTTTCAGGCAGCAGTCCCTGGAGGCAGCAGCAGGTGAGGGTCTGAGGCAGCAGTCCCTGGAGGCAGCAGCAGGTGAGGGTCTGAGGCAGCAGTCCCTGGAGGCAGCAGCAGGTGAGGGTCTCAGGCAGCAGGCTCTGTGAGCAGTGGAAATTCTGGGCACTCTCCCACACATATATATAGCCCCCTGGTGTCGTTCCAGTAGTCCTGGGCTGCTGCAATTGGTGTACCAGGTCAGCCTTTTACAAATACATCCAATGACCGGCACCGCGGTGGTGTAGCATGCCTACCGCTATTTTCAAAATTGCATCAAGCTTCCGCGATCGCGGAGCCCATTGGCTGTAATGGCATGGACCATGGCGGTGACACACCGCAGGGGCCAGGCGGGCGCTACCGCGGTATTGCATCTTTTGATTGCATTCAATGACCGGCACCGCGGTGGTGTAGCACGCCTACCGCTATGTTCAAAATTGCATCAAGCTTCCTCGATCGTGGAGCCCATTGGCTGTAATGGCATGGACCATGGCGGTGACACACCGCTGGGGCCAGGCGGTAGTTTCCGCGATTTGGGTGCCATAGAGACACATGAGGCACCGCAATTTGGGTGGCGGAGCATGCCAACCGCCATTTGGCCATGTCTCTGGGGCTATCAGTACCGCACCTGTGCATTGGGGAGTGTTGCACTCACACCGTTGGGGCCAGGCGGTAGTTTCCGCAATTTGGGTGCCATAGATACACATGAGGCACCGCGATTTGGGTGGCGGAGCATGCCAACCGCCATTTGGCCATGTCTCTGGGGCTATCAGTACCGCACCTGGGCATTGGGGAGTGTTGCACACACACCGCTGGGGCCAGGCGGTAGTTTCCGCAATTTGGGTGCCATAGAGACACATGAGGCACCGCGATTTGGGTGGCGGAGCATGCCAACCGCCATTTGGGCATCACTTGTCTCTCAGTACCGCACCTACAGTACACTACACTACACTACACTACAGGACAGTGTTGGTATGGACAATACAATGTGCACACATGTCAATGTGTTGATGTGCATTGTCAATCACAGCAATGTTTTTCCAATTGATGATGTTTGTTTTAGCATGTCCTCTCATGTTAGATCATGCACACACTCGTCATTGATGCCCAGACTGTGGTCATTGTGTTGTTGAGGTGTGCCAGGTTCAATTGACACCTGAATGTGTGTCATGTACAGCAGCTAGGTAGGATACCGTGGGGTTGCCTTGTCACACATGTGCAGGATGACAGACTGTCAACAAAAGTCGGGCCGACGAGGAGCAACTGCCCAATGATGAAGCATGACATCCTTCGGGATGTGTGAGGGCAACAAGAGACAAGTTCTGTCTTCCCCCCCCACTGAGTCCTTGACCTAGCACTATCTTCCCTCTAGCCTCTCTGTAGTGAGTGCACGACTTTTGCACCACTCACTGTGGAACAGTGTCCCCCTTTTGTTGACTTCATGGTTAGTTTGGAGCACGGGCACTGGACCATCAACTAGCTCCTGGTCCCCTCCTCTTATTTGACATTACAGGATGACAGACTCCCAGGCGTGCCCATGGGGAATGTGGCCATATCCCAATGTCCAATCACTTTGACCGAGGTGTTGTTTGGGGGACTTGCTGTGTGTAATTTGACAAGTGTGTGATTTGTGTAGTTGAAGGGGTCCCTACATGTCAGCTGGTCTGTGACTCAATTCATATGACATTCTTTGTTGGCGTTGTGTCAGCCATGATGTGAGATGCTGTGCACATCCCATGATGTATTGCATTACATTGTGTCCACTCTCATCTCAACTAGGAGGAGACCAAATCTGCATCGTCACTTGACAGTGCTGGCAGACATGGAGGATGAGGCGATCATCCGGAAATGCCGTCTGGATAGAGCCACCCTAAAGACCCTTTTTGATTTTTTGAAGCTACACCTGCAGCCTCGCTGAACATATCCAACAGCTTTCACCCCAACGTATAAGGTGATGGCGGCACTGCATTTTTTTGCCACTGGATCATTCCAGAACACGGTGGCCGAGGCAGGTGGGATGTCACAACCCATGTTCAGCATGGTGCTGCGGGATGTTCTGTCCGCCATGATGATCTAAAAGGACAGATACATCCATTTCCCCAGGGGAACAGAATTGGCAGCTGTAAAGGGAGATTTCTATCCCCTCGGACACATCCCCCATGTTGTTGGTGCCATTGATTGCACCCATGTTGGGCTAGTGCCACCACAGGCCCGTGAGCACATCTACAGGAATCGTAAACATTACCACTCCATAAATGTGCAAGTGGTATGCCTGGCAGATATGATCATCTCACACGTGTGTGCAAAATTTCCTGGCTCGGCCCATGACTCATACATCCTGCGTAGCAGCATTGTACCCCAGCTGATGGCCAATCTGCTTCCTGAGCGTGCATGGATTGTGGGTGAGTATGCCTAGTCATTTGGCGTGCTGTGTGTGTGACCTGCTGTCCTCTGCATCTGCGACATTGCAATGTTTCTTTGTGTTTGTCACACATAGGTGACTCTGCATATCCCAACCGTCCTTGGTTGCTGAGCCCACTGCGGAACCCCAGGACACCAGCTGTTGTCCGCTATATTGATGCCCATGGGAGGACACATCGTGTGGTGGAGCGTACCTTTGGACTGCTGAAGTCACGTTTCCGCTGCCTGGACAAGACCGGAGGGGCACTGATGTACTCGCCCAGGAAGGTGTGTCAGATTGTAGTGGCATGCTGCATGCTCCACAACCTAGCAATTCGCAAGGAGATTCCCCTGCTCCTGGATGATGATGAGCAGCCAAGGCCCCCGCCTGCAAACCAACCCATGTCCAGTGATGATGACAGTGGAGAGGAGGAAGGTGTTGACCTGCGTCAACAGCTCATCAACCGCTACTTCACTTGAAGGTGGGTGACAATGTACAACGTACCCATTGTCTGATGATGTTGCTGTTGTTGTGAAGGTGTAAGTGAGATTTGTGACAGCAGCCAGTTGTAGACTCAGTGTTTGCTGTCAATGTTCATGGGACAGTTCATTTATGAACATCTACAGGATGTGTATGTTGGCACTTGTTGCCCATTGTTATATGTGCATGTGGGTTGTTCTTGTTGTGAAGTGTTGTGTGATGTCTGTGATGCCACACCCAGACTAGTGAATGTTGTTCTGTTGTGTTTTCCTAGGTGCCTTCGACCTCTCCTTGCCTACATACACTCTGTCCCCTGGTACATTGTATTCCTGTTGAAAATTGTACATCCTGGAATAAAGACGGAGCAGGTACAACAACATGTGTCTAAGGATTTGTTTATTTACAAAGGTGACATGTGAGGGGGGTACATTGACAGTGAGGTGATTAGTGGAGCAGTGAGTTGACAGTTATGGTAAATGAGATAATCGAGTGGTCACCACATAGGTGTGGTGACCCAGTCCAACAGACAGATGCCATTCACAAGGCAGTGTGGGGAAGGACAGTCCAAAAAGTCAATGCAGTGGTGAAGAGGGTTGCCATCATGGCTGGCTGCATGACTGGCGTTTGGCAGGTGCTTTGCCAACAGATACTCCCAGGGTTTTCTTCGGACGGCCCCTTCTCCGCTTGGCAGGGGGGCCTCTGCTATAGGGCCAGTGGGGTCTGAGGACTCACCCCTCTCTGTGGCCGCAGGGGAGGATGGTGAACTGTCATCCTGCGGACCACCAGTGGGTGGGGGAGGTGTTGTTTGTGGCGCAGGCCTGTCCCGCAGTACCGCCACTAGCTGGCCCAAGAGGTCCACAATTTGTCCCATGCGGGTGTCCATGGACCTCATCAGCAGGAGGAGCTCACGTGAATCTTGTTTGGACCGGGCCGTTTGTCCCTAGGCCCATTCATATGCCCCAAGGACTCTGTGGATGTGGTCCAGGGATTCGGTCCCAGGCTGTGATCATGTGTGGGTGACCCTGCCCCTCCCACCTGCACTGCTGCCACGGACCTGTTGCCTCTCCACTGTCGGACCACACATCCTCTCCCTGCCCTCTTCAGTTGGTGGGGTGGGGTGGTCATCCTATGGGACAGGGAGGGTGTTGCAGGCACCACTGGTGGTTGTGGTTGTGGTGGTGGTGGAGGACGCACTGGACGTAACAGCAGGGGCCTGCAGATTGGTTGTTGTAGCTGCAGGTGTTGTGGGGGGGACGATGGGGTCCTGGGACCTGTTGCGCCCTGGAACACCAGATGGGCCGGCCTCGGTCTCCTCGTCCAAAGATTCCTGGGAGTCAACATCCGAGAGTCGATGTTCTGGGGGGAGCGGGTGGGGGTAACTGGCCCTGCAGGTTGCTGGTGTCGTCCTCTGCAGTCAATTCTTGGTCACCTGTGGGTCAGATGGGAAATGGTCATTGGGGTACACCCCGTAAGCTTTGTGTTAGCTGTGTATCATTCACTGTTAGTACACTACACAGTTGACTGATCATCACATTGTTTCCTATGTGCACTACTGTGCCTCCTGACATGCTGCGGTGGTACATGCATTTCTTGTCCATGGTGTGAGGTGTCAATATATACCATGCGCCACGTGCATAATTTGTGATTACAGGGACATGTTGACATCTAGGGCCTTGCGCTAAATATGATTTTTGTGTGGACTGTTTGTAGATTTTTATGACCTGTCAGCCGTCACATCTGGGCATGTCCTGGCCATTGTCATCTCCTGCATACCTTTGTCTTGTCATGTGCATACCTGGATTGGTACCACATACCATGCTTTCTTAGCATTCATATGGTCCTTGTTACTCTGGCCCCATGGCACTGAACCTGTCATTCATTGCTGTGCATGATTGTTCCCAGTCTTTCCTCTACATGTGCATTGGTGTGTCACACTTTGGTTGCTGTGACAGTTTCCTTTGCTTAGCTGTGTGCACACTGTGCGTGGCAATATGATCGGTGTGCATATTTGTGCATTGAGAGGACTGGTGTTGTCATATGGCACCATTCTTTTTGTGTCGAATGGCTAGGTGCACCTACTGCCTACTTACCTGTTGTGTGTTAGCATTTGTCTTTGTTTTGTGACACATCTGTGTGTGCGTGGTGGAAGTTTGCATCCTGCTCAGTGGTGGCACAAGACAGAATAATATGTCTGGCTAGCTGTTTGTTTATTTGGAGTGATCCATTATATGCCACATGCATCTGGGTGGTATGGGGAGATCCATCTTGTTGGACTGGGGGACAGGGGGCATGGTGGGAGTAGTAGTCCAGGCCTCCCTCCCACAAACAGCCCTCCATGGCAAGATGGCTACCTACCTGTTACTTTGATGGTGGTGATGTAATGGCTGACACATGCTTCTGGGTGGGGTGGGGTGTGCTCCATCCTGCTGAGGTGTGGGACATGGGGCATGGTGGGAGTAGTAGTACAGGCCTCCCCCACCCAAACAGCCCTCCATGGCAAGATGGCTACCTACCTGTAAGTTTGTTTGTTGGGGATGTAATGGCTGACACATGCTTCTGGGTGGGGTGGGGGTGTGCTCCATCCTGCTGAGGTGTGGGACAGGGGGCATGGTGGGAGTAGTAGTACAGGCCTCCCCCCCAAACAGCCCTCCATGGCAAGATGGCTACCTACCTGTTACTTTGATGGTGGTGATGTAATGGCTGAAAAATGCTTCTGGGTGGGGTGGGGGAGTGCTCCATCCTGCTGAGGTGTGAGACAGGGGGCATGGTGGGAGTAGTAGTACAGGCCTCCCCCCCAAACAGCCCTCCATGGCAAGATGGCTACCTACCTGTTACTTTGATGGTGGTGATGTAATGGCTGAAAAATGCTTCTGGGTGGGGTGGGGAGTGCTCTATCCTGCTGAGGTGTGAGACAGGGGGCATGGTGGGAGTAGTAGTACAGGCCTCCCCCCCCAAACAGCCCTCCATGGCAAGATGGCTACCTACCTGTAAGTTTGTTTGTTGGGGATGTAATGGCTGACACATGCTTCTGGGTGGGGTGGGGGTGTGCTCCATCCTGCTGAGGTGTGGGACAGGGGGCATGGTGGGAGTAGTAGTACAGGCCTCCCCCCCAAACAGCCCTCCATGGCAAGATGGCTACCTACCTGTTACTTTGATGGTGGTGATGTAATGGCTGAAAAATGCTTCTGGGTGGGGTGGGGGAGTGCTCCATCCTGCTGAGGTGTGAGACAGGGGGCATGTTGGGAGTAGTAGTACAGGCCTCCCTCCCACAAACAGCCCTCCATGGCAAGATGGCTACCTACCTGTTACTTTGATGGTGGTGATGTAATGGCTGACACATGCTTCTGGGTCGGGTGGGGGAATGCTCCATCCTGCTGAGGTGTGGGACAGGGGGCATGGTGGGAGTAGTAGTACAGGCCTCCCTCCCACAAACAGCCCTCCATGGCAAGATGGCTACCTACCTGTAAGTTTGTTTGTTGGGGATGTAATGGCTGACACATGCTTCTGGGTGGGGTGGGGGTGTGCTCCATCCGGCTGAGGTGTGGGACAGGGGGCATGGTGGGAGTAGTAGTACAGGCCTCCCTCCCACAAACAGCCCTCCATGGCAAGATGGCTACCTACCTGTTACTTTGATGGTGGTGATGTAATGGCTGACACATGCTTCTGGGTGGGGTGGGGGAGTGCTCCATCCTGCTGAGGTGTGGGACAGGGGGCATGGTGGGAGTAGTAGTACAGGCCTCCACCCCCAAGCAGCCCTCCATGGCAAGATAGCTACCTACCTGTTACTTTGATGGTGGTGATGTAATGGCTGACACATGCTTCTGGGTGGGGTGGGGAGTGCTCCATCCTGCTGAGGTATGGGATAGGGGGCATGGTGGGAGTAGTAGTCCAGGCCTCCCTCCCACATACAGCCCTCCATGGCAAGATGGCTACCTACCTGTAAGTTTGTTTGTTGGGGATGTAATGGCTGACACATGCTTCTGGGTGGGGTGGGGGTGTGCTCCATCCTGCTGAGGTGTGGGACAGGGGGCATGGTGGGAGTAGTAGTACAGGCCTCCCCCCAAACAGCCCTCCATGGCAAGATGGCTACCTACCTGTTACTTTGATGGTGGTGATGTAATGGCTGACACATGCTTCTGGGTGGGGTGGGGAGTGCTCCATCCTGCTGAGGTGTGGGACAGGGGGCATGGTGGGAGTAGTAGTACAGGCCTCCCTCCCACAAACAGCCCTCCATGGCAAGATGGCTACCTGCCTGTTACTTTGATGGTGGTGATGTAATGGCTGACACATGCTTCTGGGTGGGGTGGGGGAGTGCTCCATCCTGCTGAGGTGTGGGACAGGGGGCATGGTGGGAGTAGTAGTACAGGCCTCCCTCCCCAAACAGCCCTCCATGGCAAGATGGCTACCTACCTGTTACTTTGATGGTGGTGATGTAATGGCTGACACATGCTTCTGGGTGGGATGGGGGAGTGCTCCATCCTGCTGAGGTGTGGGACAGGGGGCATGGTGGGAGTAGTAGTATAGGCCTCCCTCCCACAAACAGCCCTCCATGGCAAGATGGCTACCTACCTGTAAGTTTGTTTGTTGGGGATGTAATGGCTGACACATGCTTCTGGGTGGGGTGGGGGAGTGCTCCATCCTGCTGAGGTGTGGGACAAGGGGGCATGGTGGGAGTTGCAGTGCTGGCTGCCTGTGCACATGCACCCATGGTAATGTTGCTAGCTACATTGGTGGTGATTGGGAGGGGGTGGATGTTGGATCTGTGAGACATGTTTTTGTGAGTGTGTGGTGCAGATGAATGGAATTGGTCCTAGGAGGTGCAGCTTTGTAGTTGTGCAAGGCAGTACATAGCAGTATGGTGGTAGTCATTTGTTTGTACTTACCAGCCTCCACTCCCCGGGTACTCCTGTGAGACTCTCTGGATGCAGTATGGCAAGCACCTTCTCCTGCCATGGGGTGAATGGTTTTGTTGGTATGGGAGTGCCACCGCCAGTCCTGTCACCCAGCTCACGGTTCTTGGTCCTCCTCTCTTTGACAACCCTCTTCAAGTCATGCCACCGCTTCATGATTTCCTTTCTGGATCTTGGGATGGTCCCTACTGCATTGACCTTCTGGACTATCCTTGCCCACATTTGAGTCCTTGTGGCTAATGGTGTCTGTTGGACCAGGCTACCAAACAGTTGTGGTTCCACTCTGACTATCTCATCTACCATAACCTTCAACTCACTCTCTGTGAATTTGGGCATTTTATGTGTTGACATGGTGTGTGATGTGCAGAGGGGTTGTAGGTGCAGGGGTGTAAGTGGTGGTGGTGGTGGTGATGTGTATGGTGTGTGATGTGCAAAGGGGTTAGGGGTGCAGGTGTGGAAGTGGTGGTGGTGCTGTGTGTGGTGTGAGTGGTGATGGTGTGTAGCTTTGCCTATCCTTTGTTCTCAGGGGTTGGGCCCTTCAGTTGTGGGGTAGTGCAGAGGATTGTGGTCAAGGAAGGGGCTGGTTTTATGCTCTGCTATGTGGGTGTGTCCACATGTGGGAGTGCTCTCAAGTGTGTTGTGTGGGTTGTCCTTGTATTTTTTTTTTTTTGTGCAATGTTGTGTCATTGGGGTGTGTTTTCTGTTTTTGGGTGGCATGGCTACTTTGGTGTGGGCACTTTGTGGCCTTATTGTGGGATTTTTAATTCGTCCGCCAAATTTGTCACGGAGCGTCCGCGGCGGTGGCTTTGCTGCAGCTCTTCCGCATGCTCTCCCATTCATCACTGTTAGCGACTGCGGCGGTCGGAAACAGCGGAACGTGCCGCGGGACCATCGGGGATATCCTAATTTCCCGTGTGGTGTCTCTGCTATCCTTGTGGCGGGTTGGTGTTTTTCCGCCGCGGATCCGTCTTCCGCGGACGTGTTTTGGCCATCTCCGCACGCTACGGGCGGTTTTTCTTTCCCCCGTTCCGCCGCGGTCGGTGTTTTTTGGCAGTTGATCCTAATTTGGCCGCCGGTTTCTCCCCGGTGCCGGCGGGCGGTTGTTTTCCGCTTCCATGGCGGTCGGGGTGATTTTCCGACTGCCATCCTAATGGGTCCCAAAGTATTTATAAAAATATGTATTTATTATATAACGCTATCTAGTATGTTACAGTATCTCCTACACAGAGATAGACACAAACCACACAATACTTAAGCAAATAAATCACAGTAAATAACACTAATACACAGTGGGTCCTGTGGGGGACCAAGCCATATACTAAGAAAGTGGTATAAGAACCACAACTCGAGTCAGGACAATGTCAAGAGAATGTAGAATTGCAGGGGACCCACAGAACCACCCTAGGTAAGTAGATAGGGACCCCACGGAGAGAGTGTGCAGTGTGTGAACACGACCGTGTGCTCCGTGCAAGTCTATGTGCAAGTCGCGGTTGGATTTTTAAAGATAAGGGACCCTTCCCAGTGGACCCTGAAGAAACCCTGTGGAAGACAGAAGGTTGGAGAGCCACCTGACCCATGGATACCGTGGTACCCAAGTTACCTATCCCAGGGAAGCCGGGTGCATAGGTGTGAAGTGGCGTCGGAAACCGCAGTCGAACCCAATGGATGACTTCAGGAAAGTGCCGCTGCTAGGAAGAGGAGAAAGTGTCCAGAGGAATCCAAACGTGGATTCTTGAAGAGGAGTACCTGAAAGCAGAGGGGACAGTGTCTGTGTCACTCTGGAGTGACCAGGAGACTTGGAAGATGAATGCCCTCCAATGTCGGGTGCTTCAGGAAGGATGACAGTGTCTTTGACTCTGCAGCTGCGAGGACCAGGCGACACTGAGGACAACCAGGACCTGGATACGAGCTGTCCCTGGAAGGATGTCGAGTGCTGAGGGGTCAGTGTCTGGCGGGAGCACCGACAAGCCTTGGCAAATGCAACCCATTCAGGAAGTCAAGAAGGTGCACGGTTGGGACCAGCAAGGTCCAGGAGACTCACCACAAGCAGGGGAGCCAGGGCAGGCCCCAAGCAATCAGGGGAGCCCAAGGAAAACAAAAGTGACCCTCAAATGGACCCCAAGGCCGAAGGCAGAGGAGTCCTGAGAGGACCTCAAGCAGCTCACCAAAAGATGCAGGCCACAATGCACACGATGTGGTGTGGCCAAAGATTCTGGTCACTGGAGGTGCTCGAGGTTGGGGCTACTGGAGCCCGAAGATCTTCTTGCAAAAATGTCAACAAGCCTTTGCAGCTGCAAAGTGATGCAGTACCAGGGCCGGACTGGGAACTGAAAGCAGCCCTGGCAAATTTTGCCAGACCAGCCCCCGTCAGGCGCGTAGCGAGCGTAGCCAGCGAGCCCGACCACTACTAGGGGGTTTGGGGGAATCTCCCCCAAGAAAATTTTGGAAAAGACAGACCAAAATGGTGAATTTCACAGCACATTTTTCATTACATATTCTATTGTATCAACTTTCAAAGCACAGTAAATAGTAGATGATGACCTTAAAGAGCACCAGGTTACCCACCCAGTCATATGTACCCATAGACATTCTTACAGAGAGCACCAAAAATAGACACGGGTAGTGAATCAGAGAGAACAAAGTAAAAGCGAGACCAGCCCCCATAACTCATTATTTTTCATTCCAGTTCTCCCTTACCTGCTGCCAAATAGGGACTAACAGTTTAAGGAAAACCTTCGAAAATTATATATTTGGGCAAAACGCATAATCGGAGTTCCAGTCAAGTACACCTTGTTAAGAAAATGGTGTAAAGAAAAGTAAAGAGCCCTGTTAAGCAGTCTGAAAAACTCTGATACTCTAGTCTTGAAATCTGCACTTTATTTTTAACTTTTTTCAATAAGAGGTATCAAAATGTGCAAGTTTCAAACCTAGAATGCTTCCAATTTTTGGAGACAGCCTTAATGAAGAGGGTTTTGCTTGTAATAGAAAAGAATACCTTTTTTTGTAGACGCCAAAAACTTGGATGAAACTAATCACATAGCAATCACATGTGGCCCTTAGTGCGGAGATATATTTTCATATAATGCCATTCTGCTAGAAAGCAGCCCTTATCTCTTTGGGGACCTATATTTGGGCTTAGTAACGTTTCAGATGCGAGGTCAGTATACGAGGTTATATATCAGTGTTGCAGCAGGTGTAGTGACACCGAGGCACATGCATGAAATGGTCCAATACACTATGGCGCTTTTTTTCAATATCGATCCTGGTGTTTATTATTATTAATACTAATAATGCTAATAATAACATTACAATAGTTTTATAGATCGTGCCACATAAAACATTAGTTGGACAAACAATCTTTGACCCCCACCCCCCCGTACTCCCCAGAACGGGGTACTTCCAAGTGAGAATCCCACATGGACTACATCCCGTATACCCTATGCTTTCTGGGAACGGGCCTCCTTGCGCCCCATTCTGGGGTAGTCTAGAGTCCAGACCAAAAGCCAGGCTGCAGAATTTCACCTGCACATATTCAGAATAAACTCCTCACGTAACCTGCACAGTATCTGCCTTTGGCGGCAGATTAGACGGAAACCTGCCCTCTGCAGAGGGCATTATTGTTCAAACAACTTAAAGTCAAATAGAAGTGATGCTGCACGTCCAGGCACTGTACCTACATTTAGTTTACAAGTCCACAAGCAATGACAAGAAGTTTTTTCCACAAAATGATTACATTCACAGTTCTCAGAATATTAGCTATAAACCCCCACGACCACTCTCATGTCACTAAACCTTATAATGGCACAGGGCGGACACAATGCTGCACCTGCGTACAGCACCAAATCAAAATTTTAATTATGATGATTGTCACGTGTCCCTGACGGTGACAATCATTATGATTAAAATTTTGATTTATTGCCTGCAGGCTGCAGCCAGACACCACCACGGCCTGCGACGGTGCGCAACTCAAGCCACCACCTCACTCCGCCCTGCTCACAAATTGACTGCGCTGCGCAGAACCGGGCCGGGGCCTATCCCTTTGCTTTTAAACCCGGCCCGGTCGCGACGCCTGCCCAGAAGAGAGTGCCATGATGATTGCAAACGACTGGACGGACACTAGACTCACCTGCGGGCGGGAGACAGGGGGGCTAGAATAATGCCCATTGAGAGACTTAGCACCAATAAGTGGAACTCATTCAGAGAGAGGGATACCATGCGCCAAGCTGTGAGACTGATAGTGCCCCAAAGCGTGCAACATGTGCCCTAAGGGTAAGACGTCACCCCATAGACGTATATTCCCAAACAGGCGGGTATTGGTTATCATCTTATAAGCAAGTCTGTCCTCCAGAGGCCTGAGACTCACAACTATTGAATGAGACCGTCCTCAAGGTGCGTGACTTGCACCCATTGAGTGAGACTATGCTTGCTCAACGTGTGTGATATGTATCGCACCCATTAAGTGAGACACTGATCCTAAACATGTAAATCACACCCAATGAGACCTGCTTCATGGTAAGTGATTCAGATCCAATCACTGTGATGGTGTGACATGCAGTAAAACTCACAACCAAAGAGGGACAATGTGTTCCAAGGAATGAGATTCGCGCTTAGTAAGTGACTTCTTGTGCCATCCTGTGAAACTCAAAAATTGTGGAACAGTGCTAAGCTGCAAAACTCACACCCAAAAGCAGCACTCTTACGTTTGCTAGGTCTGTGTGCGCGTAGATCACCCAGTTTTATATGCATTCTGGATCTGGAGTCCTGATTTAACAATCAGATAAACAGGACTACAATGGAAAATATATCTGGACTGGAGGACTCAAGTCAAGAAATTTTATTTTACACTTTCGGCCCAGGGCCTTTCATGGATACAATCAATAAAACAATAGGACACTGACGAAGAAAAGTGATACAATGTAACGCAGAAAGGGAAAGTACTAGTAGGAAAATATATGGGGAAGTAATTTTGGGGATGGGGAAAACTGGAAAGGTATATAAAGGGGGGTCACTGTTCCTTAAGAGGAGAGTTCAAAGTGGAGAAAGAAAAAGGAAAAGGTGTCCTGTGCTACTCTATGTGTGGGGACAGTGTGTCTGGCGGAGACAGAGAGAGGCATGCAGGTGGAGCAGCACAGCTGAATGGGAGAACCTTCCCATCGGCCCTCACTGATCTCATGAGGCCATAATTATAGAAACAAGGGAGACGCTACTCCTTTCCATCAACCTGGCGGAACTGAAAAATTTAGGCCGCTAGTGATACTTTATTTAAACTCACCTTGGTCCTGAAGAAGAGCTTTGGATCTCCTCCAGAGGCCACAGATAGCGCGAAACATGTCGACCACTAGAGACACCCACTAAGGACTCATATCTAGCTACTGAGGGACATAATATCCCACTAGCAGCACCACACACCTTTTACTAATGACAGAGGGACCACTTTAATAAATAATAGCCACTCTCCCTCCAGTCATTTTTTAACACACTAGTTGAGACCTCACTTCCACTCACACGCACGCACCTAACGGCTTGTTTTATCAAAAGATCGCCGAAAAAGAGACCCTTCGGGGGACCCGTAGGGCATTGCAGCGCCGGCCCGACGAGGAGCAAAAAGCCCAATGATGAAGCATGACATCCTTCGGGGTGTGTGAGGGCATCATGATGAGGACACACTGTCCCCACACATAGAGTAGCACAGGACACCTTTTCCTTTTTCTTTCTCCACTTTGAACTCTCCTCTTAAGGAACAGTGATCCCCCTTTATATACCAGTTACCAATCGGGAGCTAGGGTCACTGGACCTAACAATCAGCTCCCACCGTTCCCCCTCTCTTTTTGATAAATAAGAAAACTGGAAAGGGTCAGAGAAGGGAAAAGTGCTGGGAGTGCCAAAATGGAGTTCCCCCTGATAGTGACAGAAAGTGCGGCTATGAGCCTTTCCGCAGGAGAGCTACTCACGCCAGAACCAGGGAGATTTGAGAGTTCTTAAAGAGTAAATTGTGTTCCAAGATGCGACACCCACTTGGTGAAGGAGACAGTGCTCGCTACTGAGGCTCGCACCAGTGAGCAAAACATGGCTCCAAGGTGCGAGACTTGCACCACGTCTGACACGCGCAGAGTGAATCTGTGCTCCAGGGACCAGGGTGCGTGTGAGATTCACACCCTCTGAGAGTGATGTGCCAATCCGTGGAACTCCACCCACCCAAAGTGTGAGACCTTAACCTAAGGCGCGAGTCACCTCCTGCGCCTCTGCAAGTAACCACTCGTATTTTCTGTAAGGGATGCCCACCCCGTACTTACAGGAGTTTTCTGAGGGTATTGCCCATCCTTCCCCTTCCTCCATGGAAGGGGGCACTCTTTCATTCTCTGGCAGGATCCGGCAGGAGAGAAAGGGTACAACAGCCGGTCCCTCAGGTAACAGCAATCCGTTGAGGCGCTCAACAACCGGCCTCTTACAGCCCTCTAAGCGCGCCGAGAAATAATTAAATTATGGGGTGCCTCTCTGTCTCAGTCGTCTCGTCTCTCTGGATGCCTCCTTGACCTCGCCTCACCAATCAAGCGCACTTTTTATTGCGCGAGCCCCAATGCGCATGATCACCAGCCCCACTCTAAGGGTGAACTGAAAGTAAGACCGCGCAGACGCGGCGGCGGCGACTGCGCGCGGCACCTCTGATTATTAAATGATTAAGACTCACGGTCACGGCAACAAAACCAGCCCCCTGTCAAAAAAACCGGCCCCCACTCCATCCAGCCTACCGGGGGATTGCTCGGTGCCCGGAATTACCAGTCCGGCCCTGCGCAGTACCCAGGGGTTCGGTTATTGCAACCCCCACAAGGACTACTGTCCTAAAACTTGGTAACAGGGTAGAGCAGGCCTCAGGAGCTGAGGAAAACCACCACCTGTGTTGCAGAGCCCACAGAGTCCTGAGGAGCTCGGGATCTGCAGACCAGTCGTCTTCATTGCAGTGCCTGCAAATGCATGGGAGTGACTCCTTCACTCCAAGGGAGATTACTTTGGTTGTCCTTGATGCGTCACAGGTCTTGGAAGGTTCATGTATGATGCACAAGCACAGATGATGCAGCAGACTGGAAGGGAGACGAAGTCAGGCCCAAACGAAGTCCAGCGAAGTCCAGAGTGCCCAGACGGTAGAAGTGCAGTGGTTTCAGTTCTGAATCTTATCCCACGACAAATCTAGGGACCTACACCCAGGTAAGCCCTTAAGTACCCTAAGGAAAGCGTTGGAAAGATTCAGGGGACCCTCCCAGGGGAGGGTCTGGACAGGGGAGAGGTTACTCCCATGTCCTTTGTTCAGTTTCATGCCAGAGAGGGGGCCAACAGCTCCCAGGACTGGTTTGAACTGGACTATGCACAGGGACACCAAATGTGCCCCTCATGGAGACCTTCAGGCGCTGGCAAGCGCACCCACCCAGCCCTAATACACTAAATCCTGTCTGGGAGGTGGTCACACCTACCTGTGACAGGATGCCTATTGTTCTGCCTTCCCCTGCTCGAGCTTGGCTCAGCAGCAGAAGGGCAGAAATGTGTCTCTGGTCGGCAGCAACCATTTTGTGCTGTCCGGGACTAGAAGGCTGGTACCAGGAACACTGAGAGCCTAACGGAGGGCTCTCCCCGTGCTTGGAATCATACCTCCCACACCGTTTACGGTGTGGGGGTTTGATTCCAACATGTTCAATGTCAAACATGATAGGATTCGTTGCAGCCGTTTTCGAGATGGTCATCGCGCGATTACACGATGCCCCTCTATATAGTATATGGCTGCTTCACTGACAACCTGGGAGAATGGACTCCATAGGCTACAGGGGTGTCCTGCTCATGCAGGGGCACCCTCTCAATTAGAACCAAGCACGCTGCCCTCAGGATTGTAAAATTTTGTAACAATGTCTCAACTGGAAATCATTTAACAAGGGCAGTTAAATTAGTATTATACATCATAAGGACCGGGGAGAAGAAAAAGGGGAGACCACACCGGGAAGGGTAAAGTCAACCGAATATTATTGTAGGTAGTTATAACAGCACTACATTACAATTAAATGTATGGTGACCATAACACACAAGTGAGCACTGGGCGTGCTGGTGACAAGTGACGGCGCAGTGACACAGGAGTGAGAAGATAACAGCGTGAACGGCGAAAAATTGGAAACAAGTAACAAAAGTGGTCAATAATACAATACAATTATATACAGTCGGTGTTTTTAGATTTGGGGTAAATAAATTGACCACAACAGCGCCAAGGTTCTGTGGTGGGTAGTCGACGGCGTTTCAACCTAATTGATTTCAGGTCATCATCAGGACAATGGTCACTTCGTTTCAACAATAGTGCTGTATAGGAGGAGGAGGGGGAGACAAAGGGAGAGTAGCATAAGAGGATAAGTGGCCCGTAATAGGAGGAAAAAGGCAGAGAAAGTCCACGTAATGGACAATTACCTGAAGAATGCAAGGAACAAAGTATGTAGGGCGGCCAAGGGTTCAACCGAAGATGAAAAATCAAGGTAGTCACCAGATCACTGAGAGAATGAATCGGGATTGGCAAAGCGTGAGTCAAGTAAAGTCAACTGTGGGAAAAGAGAACAAGGGCCATGTAAGAGAGAAGCCCTGTAGAGATCCCAGAAAGGAGGTTA
Organism: Calotriton arnoldi; assembly: GCA_963921515.1. Classification (NCBI taxonomy): domain Eukaryota; kingdom Metazoa; phylum Chordata; class Amphibia; order Caudata; family Salamandridae; genus Calotriton; species Calotriton arnoldi. The sequence continues at coordinate 925,059 of CAWUFW010005802.1, read as the reverse complement.
CTGAAGTGGGCATGGGAGCGGACAGGGAGTGGATTACCTGGAGATCCGGCATGGGGAGCAAGAGGGCTGAGAGTCAGTAGGTCCCGGCGGGATCCGTGGGGTCCCCGAGATCAGGGCAAGGTATGGTCAATTTAGTGGGCAACAAGAAATGAGGGAGTCAGGTTCAGCCAGGGATTGGTGCTAAACTGTTGAAGGGGAGGCTGCGTGGCACCGAAGCATAACTGATTAAACAAGGTCCAATTCGCTGAAATTTCGGAATGGAGCCGGCACCGTGAACGCGTATGCGCTCAACCTGACGGTCAGGATGATTCGGGCGGGGGAGGACGCAATCCTCTGGTTCGAGATGGGGCCGGGACGAATGAAGCGTCCGAGTCCGGATTGTGTAAGTGAAACGGCATATAAGGGAGCCGGAAGATAGAAAGCCGGTGTGTTAGGTCACGTGAAGAAAAAAGACTAGACCGGGCATGAAGGAAGCCTAATCCAGGGCCCCCAGGGGGACCAGATAAAGTGTAAATAGAGAGAGGGAAATGAAACACCGGAAAGAGAGTGTTCGAGGCTGCAGAGTGCAGCTCATATGTGATAACAATTTTAACAATAAAACTAGAAATTTGGCAAATGAAAGTGAAACATACACATATTTTCTAATGAAAAAGAGCGACATTATTCATGATTTCGAGTTGGTCTAAACACACCAATGTTAGTGGCATCATCTTAAATCATACGCCAAGCAAAAAATCTAAAAAATCATTGTATCGAATTAGTCTAAGAAAAACAGTATTCATGGTTTGAATCTAAAGACGTTAATAGATGCATAAATGAAAGTTAAGGGTAGACAATTTAGAGATACTCTGAAATATCGGCGTGAACGACATGGATGAATGCATAAAGAGCAAGTTAATATGCAATTCTCTACCCAACGTAGTAGTCAAGGTTATACATGATTCAATACAAACAACATGATTACGTATTAGTCTTGCAACCTATAAGAAGCAAGGTGGAAACAAGGGGGAAAAAAGGTTAGGGTTACACATGATTTAGAAAGGAACAACTTGAATATGCTTTAGTCTCACAACCTATAGGAAGCAAGGTGGAGACAAGGGGGGGAGGGAAGGGGAAAGGGGAAATAGACAGGGGACGGAATTCTCCATAAGCATTAACCAACAGCGCAAATGGTATACAGCCACAGTGATAGATGGGTGGTGTCCGGACTATGCACACTATATGAAGGCTGTGTTGGAAGCACAACTAAGGGGGAGCCAAATGTATGTGACTTGGAGGGCTGAAAGGGGACCCGGAGTGGAACGGTCAGGGGGTCAAGGTACAGTGATGACCGGGTTCCATTCATCCAAGGTGTTTAGTCCATTATTGACTGAGTCCAAGCGAGCTATCCAGCGGCACTCACACTTGTTCAGTAGAAGTTGTAGGTTTCCACCACGGATGGGGAGTACTGGGCGGTCAATCACTTGCCATGTTAGATCTGTTTCGGAATGTTTTTTTTCTTTAAAGTGTCCGACAAGAGGCGCAGTGTCCACATTACATCTTATGCGGCTTTGGTGCTGGAGAATCCGCTGCTTAACCATCTGGGTGGTCTGACCGATGTATAGTAGGTCGCAGGGGCAACGTATCGCGTAGATAACATTGGAGGATCGGCAGTTGGAGAAATTTTTCAGTTGATAAGTACGGCCTGCAGTGACCTAACACACCGGCTTTCTATCTTCCGGCTCCCTTATATGCCGTTTCACTTACACGCTCCGGACTCGGACGCTTCATTCGTCCCGGCCCCATCTCGAACCAGAGGATTGCGTCCTCCCCCGCCCGAATCATCCCGACCCTCAGGTTGAGCGCATACGCGTTCACAGTGCTGGCTCCATTCCGGAATTTCAGCGAATTGGACCTTGTTTAATCAGGTATGCTTCGGTGCCACGCAGCCTCCCCTTCAACAGTTTAGCACCAATCCCTGGCTGAACTTGACTCCTTCACTTCTTGTTGCCCACTACATTGACCATGCCTTGCCCTGATCTCAGGGACCCCACAGATCCCGCTGGGACCTACTGACTCTCAGCCCTCTTGCTCCCAATGCCGGATCTCCAGGTAATCCACTCCCTGTCCGCTCCCATGCCCACTTCAGTAACCTCCTTTCTGGGCTCTCTACAGGGCTTCTCTCTTACATGGCCCTTGTTCTCTTTTCCCACAGTTGACTTTACTTGACTCACGCTTCGCCAATCCCGATTCATTCTCTCAGTGATCCGGTGACTACCTTGATTTTTCATCTTCGGTTGGACCCTTGGCCACCCTACATACTTTGGGGCCTATTAGGATGGCGGGCGGACTTTCGTCCGCCCGCCACCCTAGCGGTGCTGTGATCAGCCGCCAGTGGAGAGGTGGTCCCGCACCGGCGATTAGGATGCCACCGCCACTGTGGCGGTAGCATCCTCCATTCCCAGCATTGTGGCGGGCGGTGCTCACAGCACTGCCCGCCACAATGCTGGGAATGCACTGTGTGCATTGTCATGCACAAGGTGACAGGCACCGCGAGGTGCCTGCCACCATGTCCATGACAATGCAGGGGGGTACCATAGGTACCCCCCATGTGCACCCCCCACTCCCCAATACCCTGGGGGCCCGCAACGGGCCCCCAAAAGCAAACTCTGCCTGGGTTTCCATGGCGGGGTCTCCACCATAGAAAGCCCTGCACCGCTGCCCATTCTAATATGGATGGCGGTGTCTAGCAGACATCGCCACCATATCCAGCCCCTTTTCCGCACGGTCGACTGATCGACCGGCAGAAAACCGGCAGACGGTCTTTCCGTCCGCCTGGGTCCCCACCGCCATACTAATATGGCGGTGGGGAAATGTGAGGCGGGCAGTGGGAAATAGCGGGCGGATCGCCACCGCCATACGGGCGGTGGCGATCCTCCTGCTATCCTAATGACCCCCTTTGTTTCTTGCATTCTTCAGGTAATTGTCCATTATGTGGACTTTCTCTGCCTTTTTCCTCCTATTACGGGCCACTTATCCGCTTATATTACTCTCCCTTTCTCTCCCCCTCCTCCTATACATCACTATTGTTGAAACTAAGTGACCATTGTTCTGATGATGACCTGAAATCAATCAGGCTGAAACGCCGTCGACTACCCAGCACAGAACCTTGGCGCTGTTGTGGTCAATTTATTTACCCCAAATCTAAAAACACCGACTCTATATAATTGTATTGTATTATTGACCACTTTTGTTACTTGTTTCCAATTTTTCACCATTCACGCTGTTATCTTCTCACTCCTGTGTCACTGCGCCGTCACTTGTCACCAGCACGCCCAGTGCTCACTTGTGTGTTATGGTCACCATACATTTGATTGTAATGTAGTGCTGTTATAACTAAAAACACAAGAAAGGGAGAAACCCTGTAAGTATGATAATAGGGACGGGGTAACTACAAGAAACAAAAAAACAGTCCCTAATGTGGTTGTCCGGATCATGTGTTGTATCAAAAAACTCATATAGCATAACTCATTGCATATAAACACATTCAATCAATACAAAATACACGCCAATCAAATGAGTAAAAATTCAAAATATCCAATTTATTCGAATTTGTTAAAAAATTATTATTAAAAACATTTCATGATTTGAATAAAAACATCATGTTAAATATAATAATCAATGTCAAGGTGCAAAGTCTTAACGAAAACTACACAAAAAAAGTCGACGCAGCGTTTCGGTGTATCTTGATGCAAACACCTTCTTCAGGACAGAGTTTTCTGAAACAATTTTTAACAGTATATTAATATTTATACTTTTATTGACATTTCAATAACAATATACAATGCTATACTAACACACAGTCATGGACAATTTACACTATGTTGACACATAATTTCTACTCCCAGGTTTTACTTTCTCATGTCTATCTCTAAATATTATTGACATATTTTTGACACTAATGTCCTAACCGTTCTTTGGTACCACACATAGTCCGAACATTTAAAAATCAAATAAAAATCAATCATAATAAACACATACCTAACTTAAAGCTAGGCGATTCCTTGATGCTTAACTAGGCAAAAAGCCTTCGTCGTGGTATAATTGAACTGGAAGAATACCTATAATTCAAACACAGTATCATTTACACGAGGTATTTATTCAAAAACATGGCAAAGTTAAATCTAAAATTGAGCCAAAATACCTAAGTTTACGACTGAACGCATACCTTTTTATATGGTATTCATAATTAATAGTTGCGTTGTGTGGAGCCACCGATGAATCGAAAGAATTATATTATTCTTGGGCCTTTATTGAAACAGATACAAAAGCTATGAGATTTATCCGTATCATTAGGCAGTGTTGATAATGCTTCACAATAATGTATATATCACTTAGGCTTACCAGCGATAGTTAATCAACAACAGTATCAGATAAAGATACCACTGATTGTCTTTATTCCGAATTTTTTAAAATTAGACGGAGAAAGAACTGAAAGAGAAAAGTAATTCACAAAGACCAACATGTTAGAGTCCCGATAAGGCTATTTATGTCATCTCAAGATTGGCCACATTCTTCTATCAGTGACTTAGTGTACCTGATAATGTTGCTATTTATCTTCTTCACGGTTTGGAGGATAAACTCTGCAAACAACAACAAACAATAGTATATTATAATCTTATGGCCATATTCCTCCTGTACCATATTATGTTGGGGAGACAAATGCCTCATATCAATTCTTTGTTCATAAATAACTACGTTTATCTACACGGCACCAACTATCGGGCTCAATATATTAGTATACGCACTTTTTTGAATTTATATTTTTACTCATTAGTATTGATTGCGAAGCTGCGAACTACACGCAATCACATACGAAGAAATTTTCGCAACGAGCTTAATTCGTCTCAAGTTAAGTGTTCTTCAACAGAAGGACATGTCTGAACTATTGCTTCTTACTCCCTCGATCCGGATGCTACATTAAGTATATTAGTTTGTATGCATGTATCATTTTGAATAGTTCCAAATTGCTGATACTCCTCAGATAGTAATAGCCCCTCAAACAATCATCACGCGAGAATTCAATGCGAAAATTCAACACCGTGCTCAACTCAGTAAATATTCATCTGCGGGACTAAACAGCGGACTAACGTATCTGCAATATTCCGCGCTCCTACATACAATGGAGAAACTTCTTTCTCCTCCGCAAACTCTATTCACATGATCATAACTCGTGCTAACTTATTAGAAAAAACAGTCATAAGATCTATCATACTACACACGTCCAAGGTATCCTGCTCACTTTACCTCATCAAGTTCCTACGGCCTCCCTGCTCCGACATCAACGACTTCCGGGTTAGCATATTGAGAGACAGAACCCGAGGTGTTCTATTTATTTGCCTTGATCCGGTCACGTGATGTGCCGCGTCTCAAGCAATTTCGATAATTCTTCAAATGTACTAACTTACAACACTTATGTGTTTATTTATAGAACCTTAATCGTGATTAGAAAGAAAATGATAATAATCCGATCAGCAATGGTATAACAATATGTTCGTTATTACAGTCACGTCGAGTACCAAACGTGACTTAATCTCGATTATTTTAAATGCGTAATATTAATCCTCTGAATCGAGGTTTCAGTAATATAGAGACCTAATATGGATATACTCGACTTTAATATAGGATTATATCCCTATTCCTTTCCCTGCTGGTCCTAGGGCCAACAATTGTATATACGGCGGCCATCTTGGAATAGTGTTATTTTTATCCAAGTCTATCGTTCACATCTCTATTGAGAATAAAAATACAAGCAACAACCATATGCATGTAAGGAAATGATTCTTTTCTTATGTTTTTAGTTAAACACTCCATAATCACTGGTAGTTATCGCTACTGACGAAGGCAGAATGCCAAACGACCTACCGGGCTCTTCATTCTATTTCCATAAGAACATAGTTCAATAAAGATAGTATTTAAGGAATTAATTTATATCGATAAAACAATACTCCAACACAATTGTCTAACACATTATCTCGATCGTACTATAGAAATACTAGCAGATGTACAATATCCTCTCTATGGGTTATATAATGTGGGCCCTACAGCTGGCACCACTAAATAACTTTCTCCCAGTCTTCTTTACTATTCAGACCTAGTCTGAAAGTCTTAAATTTGGACATGAAGAATTGCTCGCGTCTCTTACGTTTGATCTCTATATTGCCTCCTCTAATATTCTCCTGGATGACTTCCATGACACACCAACGCAAATGGTCAACTGTGTGGCCTTTCTCATTCCAATGGTCAACTAGTGGGGCGTTTTTCTTTTTGGTCCGTATTGCCGATTTATGCTCATTGAGCCTAATCCTAATCTCCCTAGAGGTTTCTCCAATATAACCCAAGCCACATGGGCACGTAATAAAGTAAATTAAGTTTTTTGTACGGCAATTCGCCATTGTTCTAAAAGTGTGAGATACTTTATTATGCGTCATATGCTGTCCTTTGATGATGGTATTACAATTCTGACAGGAACTACAGGGAAAAGTCCCTGTGGGTAGTGGGGTCTTGGTTAAACTCATTTGTTTATTTTGATTTACATTCCTATAGGTCTGCACCAAACAATTTCTAATAGTTCTATTTCGGTGGAAAGAAAACATTGGTTTTACTAATTTAGATGTGCCCAAAGTGTCAATGAGATGCCAATTTCTATTGATGATGTTCTTCACTTGATTGCTGATATTGCTAAAGTTTGTTACAAAAGTTAGTGGCAGTGTCTTTACATCTTCATTAACAAATTTAGACTCGAAAAATGAATCTCTATTGTAATACTTTGCTCGTTTATAGGCCCTTTTTACTAATCTTCTTGGATACCCCCTATCTTGTAATTTTTTACTCAGTTTTTCTGCATGTTTCTCAAAATGTTGAATACTCGTGCAGTTACGCCTTATTCTCAAAAATTGTCCATAAGGAATATTATCCTTCTGGCAGGCTGGATGGTTGCTCTCATAGTGCAATATGGTGTTCCTATCGGTCGGTTTAGTAAACAATTCAACCTTAAGAAATCCAGCAACATTTTCAATCCTAATATCCAGAAAGTCACAATACTGTTTATTCATGGATGACGTGAAGTGTAAATTCACATCACCAAGATTGAGCCAATCTATAAATTCTTCAAGAGTACTTTGGCTGCCTGTCCACAGGAAAAAATGTCGTCGATATAACGTGACCATGCAGTTATATTCTCATAAAAAGGGGCTGCTATATTAAAAACATGTCTATCTTCAAAACTGGCAACATACAACCCAGCCAGACTAGGAGCGCAGGTCGCTCCCATACTGGTCCCTTTAGTTTGTTTAAAAAATTCTGTTGTAAATAAAAAGATATTATTTTTAAGGATAATGTCTACACAGTCTATAATAAAGGTAGCATGGGGAGAAAGATCTCCTTCACCATCACTCAACAAGTCTTTGATCATTAAAATTGTGTCGTCTTGGGGGATATTAGAATACAATGCTTCAATATCTAGTGTTACAAGCCATTGTGAATCTTGGTCAAACCCTAAGGTTCTCTATTTTTTTAATCATTGAAGTTGTATCTTTAATGTATGCTTTTTGTTGAATAACTATTGGTTGAAGAAATACATCAACATATTTACTCAAGGGCTCTGTCAAAGAATCTATACTCGACACAATAGGTCTCATTGGTGGGTCGTCCATATTCTTATGTACTTTGGGTAGCCCATACAAGGCGGGAATTACCGGATGTATATTATTGAGGAAATTGTATTCCTCTTGGCAAATGATATTGTCTTCTTTTGCTAATAATAGTAAATTGGTCACTTTGTGAGTCAACCCATCCCACTCGACTCTCCTTGATTTTTGGTAATGCTGTTTATTATTTAAAAGAGACAACATTCTGGCATTATAATCACTTGTGTCCATTATTACAATACCTCCGCCTTTATCTGCTGGTTTTATCGTTATACTTTGGCATTGTTCAAGATTTGACAAGGCGGTACGTTGTTGTAATGTAAAATTATTAGTATTCCAAATTTTTTGTTTAACAACTCGTCTATGCTTTTTTCTACCACTGTTTCAAAGACTTCAATATCTTTTTTCACAAGCTGCAGTGAGGGAGTCCAGGTTGATTTTGGTTTCAAACCCGATTTATTTTCAATAGGGAGCTTATCTTTTCCTTCAAAGAATGTTTTTAGACGTATTTTTCTAAAAATTTTTTACTGTTCCCAATGTTTCTGACTCCTGGTATTCGGACGATTCTGTGTAAAATTCTGGGGAAAGAAACCTCCTCTCCCCCTGTATCTGCCCCTGTTCTGACCATGATTGACTGGGCGTTTGTCTAAAAAAGAAAGGCTTTCTCTGCTTGTATTCTGACCATGGGTATTTAAACGTTTTTCCAAAAAAGATAAATTTTCTCTACTTGTACTCGGTATGGCTTCCCTTTCCCGTAGGTTATGATCGTCTTTTGGTTCTTCATTTTCAGACTCAGTACTAGTGTATGAGCTATCGAAAAAAGTCACTCTCTTTTTTCATTGGGTTTCTTTTCTGATTTACCCACGTCTTTTTATTATATCCTTCTTCTCTCGGTCTATCAAAATAATCTTTTGTAGGTAAGGATAGACAATTACTTAGTTAACAAAAAATCTAATAAATTAAGAAATGATATCTCTAAATATAACATAGAGCATGTCTATCCTTACCTACAAAAAGATTATTTTGATAGAATTTTACACAGAATCGTCCGAATACCAGGAGTCAGAAACATTGGGAACAGTAGAGAAGGCGCCAATTATCAACCTCTCGAGTAAAATATTGACACAGGTGGAAATAACGGTCTTGGAAAAAGGGTTAGGATATGCCATCACTTCCCCGGTTGATCGTTATTCCTTAGAAAGGGATGTGAAATTTTTTTTTAGAAAAATACGTCTAAAAACATTCTTTGAAGGAAAAGATAAGCTCCCTATTGAAAATAAATCGGGTTTGAAACCAAAATCAACCTGGACTCCCTCACTGCAGCTTGTGAAAAAAGATATTGAAGTCTTTGAAACAGTGGTAGAAAAAAGCATAGACGAGTTGTTAAACAAAAAAATTTGGAATACTAATAATTTTACATTACAACAACGTACCGCCTTGTCAAATCTTGAACAATGCCAAAGTATAACGATAAAACCAGCAGATAAAGGCGGAGGTATTGTAATAATGGACACAAGTGATTATAATGCCAGAATGTTGTCTCTTTTAAATAATAAACAGCATTACCAAAAATCAAGGAGAGTCGAGTGGGATGGGTTGACTCACAAAGTGACCAATTTACTATTATTAGCAAAAGAAGACAATATCATTTGCCAAGAGGAATACAATTTCCTCAATAATATACATCCGGTAATTCCCGCCTTGTATGGGCTACCCAAAGTACATAAGAATATGGACGACCCACCAATGAGACCTATTGTGTCGAGTATAGATTCTTTGACAGAGCCCTTGAGTAAATATGTTGATGTATTTCTTCAACCAATAGTTATTCAACAAAAAGCATACATTAAAGATACAACTTCAATGATTAAAAAAATAGAGAACCTTAGGTTTGACCAAGATTCACAATGGCTTGTAACACTAGATATTGAAGCATTGTATTCTAATATCCCCCAAGACGACACAATTTTAATGATCAAAGACTTGTTGAGTGATGGTGAAGGAGATCTTTCTCCCCATGCTACCTTTATTATAGACTGTGTAGACATTATCCTTAAAAATAATATCTTTTTATTTACAACAGAATTTTTTAAACAAACTAAAGGGACCAGTATGGGAGCGACCTGCGCTCCTAGTCTGGCTGGGTTGTATGTTGCCAGTTTTGAAGATAGACATGTTTTTAATATAGCAGCCCCTTTTTATGAGAATATAACTGCATGGTCACGTTATATCGACGACATTTTTTTCCTGTGGACAGGCAGCCAAAGTACTCTTGAAGAATTTATAGATTGGCTCAATCTTGGTGATGTGAATTTACACTTCACGTCATCCATGAATAAACAGTATTGTGACTTTCTGGATATTAGGATTGAAAATGTTGCTGGATTTCTTAAGGTTGAATTGTTTACTAAACCGACCGATAGGAACACCATATTGCACTATGAGAGCAACCATCCAGCCTGCCAGAAGGATAATATTCCTTATGGACAATTTTTGAGAATAAGGCGTAACTGCACGAGTATTCAACATTTTGAGAAACATGCAGAAAAACTGAGTAAAAAATTACAAGATAGGGGGTATCCAAGAAGATTAGTAAAAAGGGCCTATAAACGAGCAAAGTATTACAATAGAGATTCATTTTTCGAGTCTAAATTTGTTAATGAAGATGTAAAGACACTGCCACTAACTTTTGTAACAAACTTTAGCAATATCAGCAATCAAGTGAAGAACATCATCAATAGAAATTGGCATCTCATTGACACTTTGGGCACATCTAAATTAGTAAAACCAATGTTTTCTTTCCGCCGAAATAGAACTATTAGAAATTGTTTGGTGCAGACCTATAGGAATGTAAATCAAAATAAACAAATGAGTTTAACCAAGACCCCACTACCCACAGGGACTTTTCCCTGTAGTTCCTGTCAGAATTGTAATACCATCATCAAAGGACAGCATATGACGCATAATAAAGTATCTCACACTTTTAGAACAATGGCGAATTGCCGTACAAAAAACTTAATTTACTTTATTACGTGCCCATGTGGCTTGGGTTATATTGGAGAAACCTCTAGGGAGATTAGGATTAGGCTCAATGAGCATAAATCGGCAATACGGACCAAAAAGAAAAACGCCCCACTAGTTGACCATTGGAATGAGAAAGGCCACACAGTTGACCATTTGCGTTGGTGTGTCATGGAAGTCATCCAGGAGAATATTAGAGGAGGCAATATAGAGATCAAACGTAAGAGACGCGAGCAATTCTTCATGTCCAAATTTAAGACTTTCAGACTAGGTCTGAATAGTAAAGAAGACTGGGAGAAAGTTATTTAGTGGTGCCAGCTGTAGGGCCCACATTATATAACCCATAGAGAGGATATTGTACATCTGCTAGTATTTCTATAGTACGATCGAGATAATGTGTTAGACAATTGTGTTGGAGTATTGTTTTATCGATATAAATTAATTCCTTAAATACTATCTTTATTGAACTATGTTCTTATGGAAATAGAATGAAGAGCCCGGTAGGTCGTTTGGCATTCTGCCTTCGTCAGTAGCGATAACTACCAGTGATTATGGAGTGTTTAACTAAAAACATAAGAAAAGAATCATTTCCTTACATGCATATGGTTGTTGCTTGTATTTTTATTCTCAATAGAGATGTGAACGATAGACTTGGATAAAAATAACACTATTCCAAGATGGCCGCTGTATATACAATTGTTGGCCCTAGGACCAGCAGGGAAAGTAATAGGGATATAATCCTATATTAAAGCCGAGTATATCCATATTAGGTCTCTATATTACTGAAACCTCGATTCAGAGGATTAATATTACGCATTTAAAATAATCGAGATTAAGTCACGTTTGGTACTCGACGTGACTGTAATAACGAACATATTGTTATACCATTGCTGATCGGATTATTATTATTTTCTTTCTAATCACGATTAAGGTTCTATAAATAAACACATAAAGTGTTGTAAGTTAGTACATTTGAAGAATTATCGAAATTGCTTGAGACGCGGCACATCACGTGACCGGATCAAGGCAAATAAATAGAACACCTCGGGTTCTGTCTCTCAATATGCTAACCCGGAAGTCGTTGATGTCGGAGCAGGGAGGCCGTAGGAACTTGATGAGGTAAAGTGAGCAGGATACCTTGGACGTGTGTAGTATGATAGATCTTATGACTGTTTTTTCTAATAAGTTAGCACGAGTTATGATCATGTGAATAGAGTTTGCGGAGGAGAAAGAAGTTTCTCCATTGTATGTAGGAGCGCGGAATATTGCAGATACGTTAGTCCGCTGTTTAGTCCCGCAGATGAATATTTACTGAGTTGAGCACGGTGTTGAATTTTCGCATTGAATTCTCGCGTGATGATTGTTTGAGGGGCTATTACTATCTGAGGAGTATCAGCAATTTGGAACTATTCAAAATGATACATGCATACAAACTAATATACTTAATGTAGCATCCGGATCGAGGGAGTAAGAAGCAATAGTTCAGACATGTCCTTCTGTTGAAGAACACTTAACTTGAGACGAATTAAGCTCGTTGCGAAAATTTCTTCGTATGTGATTGCGTGTAGTTCGCAGCTTCGCAATCAATACTAATGAGTAAAAATATAAATTCAAAAAAGTGCGTATACTAATATATTGAGCCCGATAGTTGGTGCCGTGTAGATAAACGTAGTTATTTATGAACAAAGAATTGATATGAGGCATTTGTCTCCCCAACATAATATGGTACAGGAGGAATATGGCCATAAGATTATAATATACTATTGTTTGTTGTTGTTTGCAGAGTTTATCCTCCAAACCGTGAAGAAGATAAATAGCAACATTATCAGGTACACTAAGTCACTGATAGAAGAATGTGGCCAATCTTGAGATGACATAAATAGCCTTATCGGGACTCTAACATGTTGGTCTTTGTGAATTACTTTTCTCTTTCAGTTCTTTCTCCGTCTAATTTTAAAAATTCGGAATAAAGACAATCAGTGGTATCTTTATCTGATACTGTTGTTGATTAACTATCGCTGGTAAGCCTAAGTGATATATACATTATTGTGAAGCATTATCAACACTGCCTAATGATACGGATAAATCTCATAGCTTTTGTATCTGTTTCAATAAAGGCCCAAGAATAATATAATTCTTTCGATTCATCGGTGGCTCCACACAACGCAACTATTAATTATGAATACCATATAAAAAGGTATGCGTTCAGTCGTAAACTTAGGTATTTTGGCTCAATTTTAGATTTAACTTTGCCATGTTTTTGAATAAATACCTCGTGTAAATGATACTGTGTTTGAATTATAGGTATTCTTCCAGTTCAATTATACCACGACGAAGGCTTTTTGCCTAGTTAAGCATCAAGGAATCGCCTAGCTTTAAGTTAGGTATGTGTTTATTTATGATTGATTTTTAAATGTTCGGACTATGTGTGGTACCAAAGAACGGTTAGGACATTAGTGTCAAAAATATGTCAATAATATTTAGAGATAGACATGAGAAAGTAAAACCTGGGAGTAAAAATTATGTGTCAACATAGTGTAAATTGTCCATGACTGTGTGTTAGTATAGCATTGTATATTGTTATGGAAATGTCAATAAAAGTATAAATATTAATATACTGTTTAAAATTGTTTCAGAAAACTCTGTCCTGAAGAAGGTGTTTGCATCAAGATACACCGAAACGCTGCGTCGACTTTTTTGTGTAGTTTTCGTTAAGACTTTGCACCTTGACATTGATTATTATATTTAACATGATGTTTTTATTCAAATCATGAAATGTTTTTAATAATAATTTTTTAACAAATTCGAATAAATTGGATATTTTGAATTTTTACTCATTTGATTGGCGTGTATTTTGTATTGATTGAATGTGTTTATATGCAATGAGTTATGCTATATGAGTTTTTTGATACAACACATGATCCGGACAACCACATTAGGGACTGTTTTTTTGTTTCGTGCTGTTATAACTACCTACAATAATATTCGGTTGACTTTACCCTTCCCGTTGTGGTCTCCCCTTTTTCTTCTCCCCGGTCCTTATGATGTATACTACTAATTTAATTGCCCTTGTTAAATGATTTCCAGTTGAGACATTGTTGCATTGTTACAAAATTCACCCGGTCTCACCTGGGTTAACGGGTCTACTCCTGTATTTGTTTCTTTTTCTCAGGATTGTAAAGGTGACTTATAGGGTTTAAGTGCAGTGTCCCTTAGATATAGTAAACCTATGGGGCATATTATCAAGAAACGGCGTTAAAATTATCGCCGCTTTGGCGGCATAAAACAGCCGCTAAGCAGCGATAATGGGCTTGATAATATGCCCTTGAGAATTCCAATAGAAGCCCATGTTCTGGTGTCAACATGGGCTTCTATTGGAATTCTCAAGGGCATATTATCAAGCCCATTATCGCCGCTTTAGCGGCAGTTTTATACCGCTAAAGCGGCGATAACTTTAACGCCGTTCTTGATAATATGCCCCTATATCTTTAATAAGTGGCACATGCACCAACTTGCACAGGCTGCAATGGCAGGCCTGTAGTTCCATTTTGAATGGTCTCTCATGGGTGGCATAATGCATGCTTCAGCCCAGGGAGACCTCTGGGGTACCTATGCCCTGGGTACATGGGTACCATATACTAGGGACTGACAAGGGTACCCCAGTATCCAATCTGGGATGTACCTAGGTACTGAACACAACAGTTTAGGGAGAAAGCAGATAGGCTGGGGTCCTGATTAGTAGGATCCCAGTCATACTAGTCAAAACACAGCTGAGTACTAGGCCAAAAGTGGGGGTACCCATGCAGAAGGATCCTACCTTCCTACACTCTTTCACACGCATTTGTACAGAATCACAATTACAACTGCAATACGTGACCATTGCTCTGCGCGCTTTGCAGAGCGGTCTAGAATTGGATGACCACATATTGTGAACACTTTTGACTCACTGAGAGGCACTGTGAGAAACTGTAACTGCCTTTAGCCTCAACTCTAGAGGTCTCAATAGTGGCCCGTTATAAACACATTACAAAGTATGCAGTATATTAGAGTAATATACTACATGTAAAAAAATACAGAAACACAACATCTTGGAAATAGCTAATACTCTTAGGGTATGCAAGATTAAGTAAAATGTGAAATATAAACAGAAACTAAGTCACTGATATAGATTACCTCAACGTTTTTTGCATTTTTTATTCAGAAATCGATCAGTGTTTTTGCCACTACAGTTAAGGACATGACTATAGGGCCCAATAGGGACCTGTTTCAATGTCCATTTATAATTACTACTGGGCCAGAGACCTTAATGGACTCGGCCTACTGAAAGCCCTGGCTACAATAATGAAATATGTTTTCTAAAAGGGAGGCATGCATTTCAAGTGTAAAAGGAGAAATGAATAACCAATAGAATATGGAGATAAATATTATCATTGATGACAGGGACAAAGTTCTATAGAAAATAGAGAGACAATTTAGCTCTGAAATATAAAGTAAAGAGACATAAGACAGCCTTCTACAAATACACAATGGGAAAAAAATCTAAACGAGAGACTTTGAACATCAGAAATAAAGACTAAAACAGTTCAAAGGGCTTCAGAGACAAAAGAAACGCTTGAAGCCCAAGATAACCACAGGCAAAATAAAGTCATTCTTCATAAGTCTATACATACAGAAATAAGGAATAAAGTTCCAGGGAAAACAGAGGCATTGAAAATAAGAAAGAAACATCTAGAAAACGTAAAAAGAATGAAACATTTTCACTGGTCTAGTGAATGACCCGAGTGATCACATAGGTTTTGTATGTAAGTATAGATGAAATATCTGCACAGTGGTGCCTTGGCTCAAATGAGGATCCATGCAGTATTAGTGCATCATCTCTGCAAAGATCCCACTACCGCAGCAAGAGCTCGACATAGCGGGGAGAAGCTCTTAGAGGTGCTTCTTTGTGGACAGTTCGGCTATATCCTTCTGGTTGGGTGTGTGTGCTGTTTCTCAGTATATTTGAGATAATAGGGTGTTTATGTTCCTTCTTTCTCCCAAGCAATAAGAGGCCAATGCATCACACAGCATTTGGGGGACAACAGAGTAGAAAGAATTTGAAACATATCATGAAATCTCACATTAAGCTCTTTCTAGGCTGATTCGAGGCAGAATCAGTAGTTTTCTGAGATTGGTTACGTTTGGCTTAGGCGTGTTCCAAACTAAGCAAGTGAAGGTAATACATTTGGCAGCGTAGGTGTCAACTGATCTAAAAAAGAATTCCGTCTGATCCAATCAGCGCTTTATAGGACTGAACTCCATATAAGGAGGATTGGTCCAGAACTAAAATTAAGCAAATAGTCATAAGAATGCTTTGTGGCAAGGTTAATCATCACCACTTACTGGATGTCACCATGCACCCCAGAATATGATGAATAGAAGAAGAAAACACAGAAGGTACGTTTTCACGGCAGTGTTTAGGCAGAAAGTACTGGAGCCATGGGGAACTTTAGACTCATTTAGAAGTTCGTTGAATTATTTAATAAGGGGTAGAGTTCACATGTAGGAAGAAGCCCTTTTGCAATTGCAAAGTCTGCAGTTCGCTAAATCACAAGATTTGCGACCGCATGCAGGCTTACCTTTATGTACAGACGCCCTTTTAAAAGTCAGAAAATTCTTTCTGGCTGTATAAAAGGTTTTTGGGACCCTGTCCAAATCGCATGAAAGGGGAACTCCACTTCTTATCAGTGCTTAATTTGAGCCAGTAGTTTCCGGTGCTGGGCACTGGCACTTAATTGTCAGCACCAGCTCTAGTGGCAATCCACCACATGGTGGCGCTCTCTGTCAAATTTTGAGATAAGCACAACAGTGTTTGATAAGTCAATGGGGCATATTCACAAGGAGCTTTCGCCGAAGTCGTGATAAATTTACCACCCCATTCACAAGCCGGTGTCAACAGCCCACAGCACCAGTTTACCCGCGATAGCAGCCGCAAAAAACATCGCCACAGAGGACCCCCGAGGACCCCTGCAAATATTGCTAATGAGATGCAGAGTAGGCGTTCCCGTGCCAAAAGTCGAGACAAAATCACACCTCAACATTCACAATGACCAGCCACATCGGCGATAAGAACACAAAACAGGCGATAAGGCGCGTTAGCACCAGGAAATCTACACCTGCTCTGACCTGGTGTAAAGTCGGACGGCAGCCAGCACCACAAAAGGGAGCACAGCCCAGGGCCACATCCAAAGGGCAACAGATGCCATGGAGCCACTCATCATGCGGCCCGGACACCCAAGAGGGCCACAACACCCACCGCCACCACCCCAGGACCCCAACCCACACCCGGAACACCCCTCCCCCCCCCCGGAAAACCACAGACGCAGCGAAGACAAAGACAGCGGACTCCCAGGAAACGTACCAGCCGCACAGACCCAACATCTGACAATGTCACCGTCCACTACAGGCTGAAAGGGACAACCATCCTACGCATCCTGACCATCATCGCCCAACAGGCCTACGGCACCAACACAGCGGACAACCAACATCCCACCACACACAAAGCTGCTGGCTTGGCTGCACCTGTTGGCCCCTGGTATCCCCCAAACAACACCCGCCAGAGTCGGAGGAGTCACACAGCCAGCCACATCCAAGTCCCCCACACCTGTCCTGGACATCACCATCACCCTGGTACCCCAGTCCACATAAGTCCAACACAATGCGCAGGATCCGCTGGAGACCAAGCAAGGACCATACGCCATAGCAGGATGCACGCACGTGTTGGGGGCAATCCACAGCACACATGTACCACCTGTGCCCCCTGGTTACACAGCACACAATCACCTCAACAGGATGCACACATCACACATCAATGTGCAGGCAACAACAGAACACCGTGGAACATCCAACAATGTCGCCTTCAAATACACAGCCAGTGTGCATGATACCTACATCCTCAGACAGTCCATCATCAACCAGCGTTCCCAGGATGGACACAAGGGAAATGCACACCCCCTTGGCAATTCCGAAATGAACACCCCACACACCTCAACTCCACAACCATGCAACCCACAACTCTTGCAATGCACACGTCACAAAATCACAAGCAACATGCACAACAACATGACCACCCACCAGACACGACAGAACAACTTATAATGGTAACCTCGGCAAGCCCTGAACATGAGCCATCAACGGCATGGCACCTCAGCCACATATTAGCCGAATGTGGGGAGAGGTGGCAACCAGGCATGTGTCAAGGATGCAGGAGAACCATGATCGGGAAAGCACACAATGCCAAGAGTGGCGGAGATGTGCCGGACAGACCGCAGTATGCAGAACACACCCATATCCATGGTGACATACACCTCTGGCGTATGGAGTGCAGTGGACGCAACCATGTCATTCCAGGCAGTGGGGGACCTCGCGGAAATGTTGCCTGTGACGCCACCCCCTATGCGTCACCGGAGTGGGATGGCCCAGCGTAGGCCACGCCAGCGTAGGGGTGTGAATAAAAAGCACGTAGGCCTGGGCGTGATCCTCTCCCGGAAAGCACCACGTCTCTGCTAGGGCTGCGCCTCCCGCCCCGCCATGAGGCCGATGCCGTCCTCGTAAGCGGAGTGGCCTGCGATGCAGTGCGCCTGCCGGACCCCGGCACGCTGGACCACGAACCCATCAGGCCCGCCCCTGCGCAGCCAGGCCACACTGATCACCTGCCGACACCAGCGTGTGTCAAGGAGGGACCACCACGTGCCGGCGCAAGCTCCAAGCCCGAGGCCCGCGACCTTGGCAGTCAGCTCAGACCACCACGGCCTCCACACCACAGGCCCGCTTCAGTCCTTTCTCGTTGACGTACTCTACTGCCCCAAACGGCCTACTCTTCAGACCAGTAGGTCCCATATGTGAAACTGTGTCCTGAGTCATGAATGGCAATGACCCCAAATCCGGGTCAGCGGCCCCCCAATCAGTGAGGCATAGTTCCATATGGGCATCTTGCGACACGTGGTGCCACTAACCCTGTTCAACGCCAGCCGGCTACACGTGGTGCCACTAACCTTGTTCAACGCCAGCCGGCTACCCGTGGTGCCACTAACCCTGTTCAACGCCAGCCGGCTACACGTGGTGCCACTAACCCTGTTGAAACACCAGCCGGCTACACGTGGTGCCACTAACCCTGTTCAACGCCAGTTGGCTACACGTGGTGCCACTAACCCTGTTCAATGCCAGCCGGCTACACGTAGTGCCACTGAACCTGAACAACGCAGGCCGGTAGAGCCATCCAAACTATCCCGGCGACACTAGGTGAATGGGCCGTGCTGACCGCTGCCTCAGGCCTACACTGCGGTCCAGTAGGTCACAGAGTCTTGATTTGGCAATGTTGGAGTTCACATCTGTGAGCACCTGTGCCACTAAGTGTGTTCCCCGACATTCATGGACACTCACTGGTCGTACATTGATGGCGTTTGTGTCAATGGAATAGGGGCTAGTTTTCATCCTCATGTAGCTGATACCGAATTGTTGGTGAAAACGACCTTCCGCATCATGCCCTGGAGGACACCTTCCACTGTCCCCCGCAACACTCCGCAACATACACCTCGGACATTGATGGGGACACGCTCAGGTCGCATGGCCCATCTGACTGCACCGCAAGTCACCGTCCCGTGGCTGGGTGCCTGTGCCGGCCACAGTGCATCCGGGGCCACTAACTCTGTGCTGCTCAGGCCTGGGACCCCTTCTCCTGAGACATTGAATGGCCTCTGTAGCGATGGTCTTGGGGTCATCAACGCCATGTGTCTGTGGCCCTGCGCTGTCCGCATCCTCCGGCCTCAACTGCGGGCCACCAGGTCCCACACATAGCATCGAGTCTTGACCGGCCCGGACGTCGCATCACCGCAGGAGGCACACGCCACCACGGCAAGGACCACCTCCACCCGCCAACTGCCAGAGTCGAAACGGTGGTCCTGACAGACCTACGGAGTTGCTCAGACCTGTCGTGGATGCCATCATCGTCCTGATACCCTGCTCAGCACTCCAGGTGCCAGTGACTCAGTGCACCGCAAGCCGTTGTCCGTTACTGATCGAGTTTTGTGCTGTTGTGAGGTTGCGCAGCCATTTCTCCTCATGCAGTGGGGAAGACCTGGGACAATGATGAGGAAGATGTGTCAAGTGTGCGGACGGGAGAAGGCACAGACAATGGGAGGGCAGGAGGCAACAGCCCCAAGGCAGGAATGCAGACTGGTGGTGGTAGTCAAGCTACACACCCGGATCTATTACTGGGTATTGCGCTGTGGACTGCGGACGCAACTGTCACCTCAGGCAGTGTGGGAGACCTGGGACGTTGATGAGGAAGTTGATGCAGGTGTAACACACCCCACTGCATCTCCATCAGGACTAACCCGAAGGGACACAATCCTAGCAATTTCTTCACATGAGCGCGCTCTTCTCTGGTGCCCCTACCTCAGTGCACTGCAACTCACGGAACCTCCTGACTGAATATTGGGTGACCTCTGTCCTTACTCCGGATCCCTCCATGTTGCTCTGCAGTTGACTCTGTTATGCTGGTGTTTTCTGTTTCCATTACACTGGTGTCCACTGTTCAGGTTGTTGCCAGCACCAAGCACTCCGTGCGGGCTGGCTTATACTCACCCCACACACATCCAGCACAGCATCAATGTACATGTGGCCCTGCCAATAAAGGGGCCGGGCGCAGGTGCCCGTAGCCAGTTCAACATGATATGTGCATGTGTCCCTGTGGTCTTGTTGTATGCATGGGGGCCAAGGGCCCTACGACATTACATTGTGCTGTGTACAGCAGACGCAGACATGTCACCGCAGGCAGTGGGCTAGAACCTGGACATGGAGCTTTGTCGTCACCCACTCAATTCGTTAGGGTAGTGGACTGTGCCGTCGTACGCAGAGCCAACGTGGGTGTGTGACTGATATGTGCGTGCCCATGGGCGTTGATCTGTACTGGGTATGTGCATCTGCATGTGTCTCTATGGCAGTGTGGGTCTCCTTTGTGGGGTGTAGGTGGTCCCTGAAGGGTATTGGACACCCACGTATGTGTTCCAGTTCACCTTCCATGGGTTAGGCAACGCCCGCACCTGTTGGGCCACCTTCTTTTGGCTTTCTGACACCTGGCATTGGGGTGCCATGTGTGGGTTGGTGAGGTGTTGTCAGCCATCCGTGATTGCGGGTGCTTCATGCTGTGTGGTCTGTTGCAGGGGCTGGGTTCTCCTCTGAGTGGCTTGTCTGCCCTGGTCCTGGTGGTGGGTTGTGTGGGATGTCCATGGGCTGTTGCAGGGCGTCGGTGTCGAAGGTGTGGTGTTCGTCTCTGGCATCACTGATGGGTTGTCTGTTCTGACCTGCTGGAGGTGTTGTTTGTCCCTCTGCATTGTGAAGGGGAGGTGCATGTTGGCATTGTGTTGGCGCCTTGTTCTTGTCGACATGCAGACTGTGTGACAATGTACATTGTGACTTTTTGGGCGGTGGTAGCTATTTGAGTTGGGACAGTGGACATTTGGCCTACATGGCTGCTGTGGGGTTGTAGCCATAGATGTGCATCTCACGGTTCCCTGCTCTGTCCAATGTGCTTGTTCTGTTTCTGCGCCTGGGCGGACCCAGTTGTGTCCCCTGTTCTGCAGTGTGGGTGTTGCACTTTGTGCCACATTGCCATGGTATGTGCTGTGATTGCTATGTGTGTGTGCTGCAGTGTGCCACGGGGATGGGGGACATGTCCCTGGGTAATTGTGGGTGTGCAGTGTGCTACGCCTCGTTGTGCATGTGTGCCATTGTGCCCATCACCACCGTCCCCCCAGTCCCTGTTGGATCCTCACCCTGTTGTTGTTGTGTCGGGTCCTGTCGGGCTGTGTCCGTACTCCCACCTCCTTGCACCGTCTCCACACTGATGACTGTGGCCTGTGTTTCCTCCAGCTCCTCCTGTGGCGCTGGACTGCCTCCTCCTGTCGCCGTTGCTGCCTTCCTGTTGGCAGCGGGTTTGTGCCTGGTTTAGGTTGTCACGTCCTGGCGGCGCCTCTTGGCCTCCTGGATTGGCCTCCTGGGCACTCCGACTGCATTCCAGCTGGTCTGTTTGTGGGTGAGTTGCTGGTAGTGTTTTGTGCCTCCGTGGCGCTGGTCTTGTTTTCCTGCGGTCTGCACCCCGTCTTCCTCTCCCCTTTCTCCTTGGCCTTCCCCGACCCCGTTGTTCCTTGCTGGTGGTCTGTGGGGGTTGTGGGGGTTGTGGGGTTCGCGTTGTCCTCTGCGCTGGGTCAGGGTGCATGGATGTTGCTACGTGCTTTGGCTTGTTTCTGGTGTGTTGTTTCTGTGGTTTTTATGATGCGATTTCCCGCCAGACGCGTGGGATTTGCAAGCCTGTGGCTGCTTTTCGCTACTTTTTGTACCGCGATTGGCCTCATCGAATGATTTCTCGCGTTCGCGTTTCGCATTATTTGTGCATGGCGTTGATTTTCACGCTGACATTTGACGCGTTATCTGGTGACTATCGCATGCTACCGCCTTGTTGTGAATTCCACGTTGACACAGGATTATTTTCCCGCATTAGGCTGCGATATTGAAAGTTGCGTTACGCTACTCTTGCTGTAGTTATCACACGTTCTTGTGAATATACCCCAATATCCATTAAAAATGAATAACATATATCGCTCACACCATTATTATAGCTTTGGGTGGTCTGGGATACTTTGAATTGTCACACTTCTGGCAGTGCGATGGTTAGTACTTGTTTTGGTACAGTCATTGGCAGCGCTGGCAGGGGCAATTAGGGGTACAGGCAAGTGGTCTCCCAAGAAGGGCCCTGACACTTACTTTTTTTTTACAAATTAAGCACTGCTTCTAATTATGAATCAGAGAGAAATGTATCAAAGGTTTTGGACGCAATTGCGGCCACAAACCATTGAGCAGATACCAACACCTCAAAGGGGGTGGTATCTGATTCTCAAAGGGGTCTACAAAGGAGAAGGCGAAGCAGACCCCTTCCAGTTTCTGAATCTTGAAAACATTTTCAGGAGGGTTGGCGGTGGTCTGCAGGTCCACTGCCAACTCTCAATGAAAATTTTTGAAAAAAATAAATATTTTTCTTTTAAAACGCAGTGCTGTTTCCTTTGAAGCTAGAAACAATTGCAGCGCCCTGTCTAGCGCCCTGTCTATACCTTAATACAGAAGTTTTTTGAATTGGTCAGATGTCAACGAGTTTCAAAACTACAGCAAGCAGGTGCAAGGGAGGGCTCATGGGATCGAGAGCAGATGGCCATCAAAAGTATCAAAATACAAGCACGGTTTTTACAGAAGCAGCACATTTTCAAAAATTCTTTCTTTGGGTGCCAAGAGCTCTTCGTATCCCATAATAACGGAGATGGGAAGTTCCGGCTAGCAGGGTTTCATGCTAGTAAAAAAACATGGGTGTTATGAGATACAATAGCCAGACAGCACCACTGTTCTTTACAATTCATGTTAATCTGACAGTGTGAAAGTTTGTGTTCTCCTGCCAGCTGGACAACTGCGTATCAGGGCAGGAGTATTTTCTGAGGGAGCTCAGCGGAGGAGGAGCACAGGCAGAGGACTGGCCCACTTGTGTAAAGACAGCATAATGGTGGGCACAGCTCTCCAGATCATCCGTTATTCTACATCAAGATTACTACACACAATTCGAAGAAGTGGCCTTAGTACACTGGACTGCGTGGAATTTACGAAGGGACAATAGGTACAAAAATCGCTATGCTCCAAATATATGATACTGAGACATCAAGCAGAAAGTCTCCCCATATCCAGTTGGGGAAAACTACTGCCTCAAGGACTTGTCGTACTGTGGGTCAATTACCAGCTCGCAACAGCATAGTTCTCTGGTGGGAGAAGCAGATTCGCCAGCATCATCTCTCTAGGGTCACAGACCACATGATGGCGACAATGAATTTTCAGAGGTAAAAACCAAAGAACGCATGGTTTACAGCAAGTTAAATCAGCCCAGATGTTCCACTCCAGTGGCCTATTTCTAATAGTCCATCTGTAAATTGATGGTCATTCACCACTCATTTGGACTGGTATCCCTTTCCTCAATGTTTCAAAGTAAAGTCTCATTTTGTATCAATACAGTTGCATCTTGTTAGGCTTTTTCCAAGATATTGAAGTTTAAGGGCCATTTAATATTAGAACATTGGAATGTTGGGACCTCCATTGAAGACAATAGAGTGCTCCAGGCTTCTAATGGCTGGTAGAAGCCCGGAACATCAACACTCCATTGTTTGTTCATAGCAGTTTCCGGTCCAGGGAGGACCTGGCTTGGTAGTTCGGGCTGGACTGTTCCCATGAGGCACAGTGTCAAGACTGATTTGCATATGGCCAGGTCTAAACTGGGGTGGCATGGTGAGCAAAAGAATGATGGATTTAACCCAGATCTCTTGACTGGGGGGGAATGTTTTGATTTCTTCTGCATTCCGACCATCAATTGTGTGTCTTTTGCTTCCTCGCCCTAGGTGCGCCGGGTATGCCCAGACGTAGGTCCCGGGCTCACTGTGCCACTGGAATCAAGCTATCCTGGCTGAAGAGGGGTGAAACCCCGAAACCGGTCCTAGGATGCTTGTTTCCGGTCCAGGGAGGACCTGGCTTGGCAGTTCAGGCTGGACTGTTCCCATGAGGCACAGGGTCAAGACTGATTTGCATATGGCCAGGTCTAAACTGGGGTGGCATGGTGAGCAAAAGAATGATGGATTTAACCCCGATCTCTTGACTGGGGGTGAATGTTTTTGATTTCTTCATGCTTCCTCGCTGTGAACAAAGGCCTCACGGAGCCTAAGGGGATTTCAACCCCCTCGGGCTCCGTGAGGCTTTTGTTTTACAAATTAGAACATCCAGCCTTCTAGGGGCGGAATGTTCTAATAGCCTTAGAGCCCTCCGTAGTGGGCTCTACTGGGCATTATAGGCATGCTCCCTTGTTAAAGGCTGGAGCGGTCTGTAATGATGTGATGTACATGCACTGTGATGTAAGTTAAGAATTTATGAGGGAGGCATTCTAGTATGGAAGGTTAGGGATCTTTCAAAGATATGCAGTTCAGTTACTACTAGGGACTTAAGGAGATGAGAGGCTAGTCGGCATGTATCAATAAAGCAGTTGAGAACTTACTCAGCATCTGGAATAAATCATTATATTGGCGACGATTTGTAAGACCTCGAAGAAATACCTCACCAGAAATCTCACGTCACAGCACTGCCTGAAGTGGTTTTTCGTTTGGCGAGTTGCAGCGCTCCCTGGGGTGGTTTTCGTTTGAAGAGAGCAGTGTCTGCGTTGCGGCAATGTCTGAGGCTGTTTTTGCTTGAAGAGAGCTCTTATCTGTATCCGAGTTGTTGCGCTGCCTCTGAGAGTAAACCACAGGCAAGATTGAAGTGCTTGCACTTGACGATTGATGACGCGGTGAGTGACATGTCAGTTGATCCCACCGGAGCATGGTGAGTGTGGCGCTGCGCTGCGCTAATGTAATGCGCGTTTAACTTAATCGAAGACAAGAATAAAAACTGAGACAATTAAGTGCCCATGCGCGTATGCCAATTTCACCAAGTTTCAAGTTTGCGCATGCGTGATGCACGACACACACGTCGGCCATTTTAAAGTTAGGCGTTGTGATCGTTGGAGATCTGCGCATTTGATCTGTTAAACGCTATTGCGCACAGCTATATCTACGTTATTTAAGTTCACATAATCAACGTAGCAACAAATTGGTTATTTAAAACGCTGATACACACAGCTCTTTCATGTGTGTGTCTCATTTTACAATAAATAAATTGCAAACAAGTTGCTCACATAACGAGTTGGTTATTTGAAACGCTGATACACACAGCTTTTTGTCACATGTGTGTGCAGAATATAAATTGCAAATAAAGAAAGAGAAACAATACTAAGTTAAAATATATTAATTCAACAAAAACATAACAAAATAAAGTTATATCAACGGAAAGAGAAATAACAATAAATATGAATTCCGACATGTATGATGAGGAAAATGATGCAGGGAAAATATCGAGTGCTGTTTTTAGGAGGCCATTACCCTTTGATCTCTCAGAACAACAGAATGTTGCTCAAAGATGGGAGAAATGGACAAGGAGGTTTGAACATTTCTTAAATGCAACATGTAAAAATCATACTGATGAGCAGGCAAAGGATTTGCTACTCAATCTTGTAGGAGATGAACTAGAGGATTTAATAACTACATTTCCAGAGCAAGAACGAAACACATATAAAGGACTCATGAAATGTTTAAATGGAAAATTTGATCCTCACAGAAATCTAGATTTTGAGAGATATAATTTTAGCATGGCATGTCAAAAAGAAGATGAAACAATGGATGATTTTGTTACCAGACTTAAGAAATTGGTAACATTTTGTGAATTTGACAAACTTAATAATCAAGAAGCAATAAGACTAAGAATTATACAAGGTTGCAACTCAAAGAAGTTCAGAAAAAAACTCAGAGAAAACATATGATTTACAAGAAATTTTGTGCATGGCAAGAACAGAACTGCGGGCTGAAAAACATGCCACGAATATGGAAGAAGGAAGAATAAAAACTTTAGAGCAAGTGAGACAAATGTCACTAAAAGTAAACAGTGGAAAAGGAATGGAGACACGTCACAGGGAAAAAAGACTATGCTACAGATGTGGATTTCAGTTTCCTCATCAAAAATTCTGTCCAGCTATGGGACAGCAATGTAAAGAATGTGGGAGATACAACCATTTTGCAAGTGTATGCAAATTTAAGAAAGAAAAAAAGAAAACTGGACAAAGAAAGAAAGTGGAAATAAACAATTTGGTTCAGATGGAAAAAAAAAAAAAATGAAAACGTAAAATACATAAGAGAAATGGAGGGAATTGAAAGAGAAATAGAATCTGAAGAAGATTTTGAATATAGTGAAAAACTATACATGATGCAAGAAAAAAGTGAAGTTCAACAACTTAACATGATAAGAAAAGAAGATATTAAAAAGACAACTTCAGTTGATTTGTTGGTAGGTTCTCAAAAAGTACCTTTTATCCTGGATAGTGGAGCAACATGCAATATAATGTGTGTAACTGAATATGAAAAAAATGTCTGAACAACCTCCTCTTAAACCATCGAATGTAAGTGTTTTTCAATGGGAGCTAAGCGTCCTGTCTCCTGTCTAGGGAAATTTGAAGAAACATTAAAACATCAGAATATAAGTAGCAAAGAAGAGATACATGTTTTACAAGGAGAAGTTCCAGGACCATGTTTACTAAGTAATATAACTGCTCAATTTATGGGGTTACTAGTGGTAACCTGTAATCTAACAACTGATCATCCCATTTTGCAAAAATATCCAAAATTGTTTAATGGTCTAGGGAAATTAAAAGACAAAACAATCACGTTACACATAAACGAGGCAATAAAGCCTGTAGCGCAAACACACAGAAGAGTTCCAGTTCATATGCAAGCATAGGTGGAGAAATAAATAAAAGCACTTCTGGAACAAGACATAATTGAAGAAGCAACAGGTCCAACACCGTGGGTGTCTCCCATTGTAATTGTGCCGAAAAAGGACACTGAAGATATCAGGATTTGTGTGGATATGAGAATTCCAAACACTGCTATTGAGAGAGAGCGATATCCAGGTCCTCATTTAAATGATATGATCAGTAATATTAATGGTGCAACTGTATTTTCAAAACTTGATTTATGTAAAGGATACCACCAGTTGGAAATTGATAATCAGTCAAGATATATTACAACATTTTCGACGCACTTGTGTCTATTCAGATATAAGCGCCTACATTTTGGAATATGTTCTGCTGCTGAAATTTTTCAAGAAATCATAAAAAATGTTATGAGACCTATACAAAATAGCATGAACTATAGTGATGATATTTTAGTCTTTGGTAAAAATCAAGAAGAGCATGATCAAGCCCTAGATGGTGTGTGTCAACAACTCCTCAAAGCTGGATTAACTCTTAATCTCAAGAAGTGTGAAATAAATAAAACTGAATTAACATTCTATGGGCATATATTTTCTTTTGAAGGAATGAAACCAGATTCCAAGAAAATAATCGCTCTAAATGCAATACAAAGACCCAAGGATATAACAAATTTGCGATCGTTTCTAGGAATGGCCAGTTATTGTGCGAGATATGTTAATAATTTTGCAACTTTAAGTTCGCCTCTCAGGGAACTAACAAGGAAAGGTCGGAAATTTGAGTGGAATAATGACTGTGAACATGCGTTCAAAGAAATAAAGTCACAAATAACTATGGCAGCAAACTTAAAATATTTTGATCCAAATTTGTGCACGGAATTGGTGGTAGATACTAGTCCTGTAGGGCTAGGTGCGATATTAGTACAACACAAACTCCAATATATATAGTTTCTCATGCTAGCAAAAGCCTTTCTGAAATTGAACAAAAATATTCCCAGCCTGAAAAAGAAAGTTTGGCAGTTGTCTGGGCATGTGAACATTATTACGATTTCATATATGGAAAACTTTTTGTAGTCATTATAGATCACCAAGCTCTTACGTCCATTTTTGGAAATCCAAAAACAAAGATGCCACAGAGAATAGAAAGATGGGGAATGAGGCTAATGGATTATGATTTTAGAATTGTTCATAAACCTGGGAAAGAGTATAACCCGGCAGATTATTTGTCCAGACACCCTATTTACTCAAAAACAGGTCAACAATTAGAAGCAGAGGAATATATCTGTTTTTTAGTCAAATCAGCAATACCTGGAGTTATTACAGAAAAAGAATTAATTGAAGCCACGTATTCTGATGATACTATTCAAGAGATAATTAAAATTATACATGAAAATAATTGGAGATTAATAAATGGTGCTTGTCGTTTCAAACCAAATGTGAAAACAAGTGATATCTTGGCCTTTAAGAACATTCAGTCAGAACTGTCTGTGGCTTCTTCAGGAATACTACTTAGAGGAAATAAGATAGTTATCCCAACTTGTCTAAAACGACGAGTCATTGACTTAGCTCATGAGAGTCATAGAGGTATATCTCCTACTAAAAACTTTTTAAGGGAAAAACTGTGGTTCCCAAAGCGAGATCAACAAGTAGAAGAAGTAATTCAGTCATGTCACATATGTCAATGTACATCAAGGGAAAGAGGAATGGAAGAGCTTCACACGTCAGAGTTACCAGATGCTGTGTGGGCTAATGTAGCAGCAGATTTCTATGGACCTTTAGACTCAGGACACTATCTGTTAGCCATAATAGATGAATACTCTCGGTTCCCTATTGTCAAAATAGCATCTTCAACATCAACAACTGCGGTGCTTCCAGTTCTAGATGACATTTTCTCAACATGGGGAATACCTAGTATTCTGAAAACAGATAATGGTCCTCCGTTCAATGGAAACCAATTTCAAAAATTCATGAATTATCTAGGATTGTGCATCGGAGAGTGACCCCCATGTGGCCCCAAGCTAATAGAATGGTAGAAAGGTTAATGGCCACCATTAAAAAAGCTGTACAAAGAGCGAAATTAACACAAATATCAATAAATCAAGCGTTATGTCAAGTATTAAGAGATTATAGAAACACTCCACATACATCAACTGAAAAGTGTCCATCTGAATTAATGTTTGGTCAATCAAGACATACTCGTTTGCCGCATTTGCCAGCAAGTCCGCCAAGAATTCATAATGAAGTACTAAAGAAAGACAAGGAGGCAAAAGAAAAAATGAAATACTATGCAGAGAGCAGAGGAAGATGTCAAAATCGAGAATATCAAGTAGGTGATTTAGTACTAGTTCGTCAACAGCAAACAAAGAAATCACAAAGTAGATTTTATCCAGTGCCAATGGAAATAACAAAAGTTCATGGAACAGCATTAATGGCGGAAAATGTAAGCAAGACAATAACAAGAAATAAGACATTTTTCAAGAAAGCTAATTTTACTGAGCATGAAAATATGCAATCAAATACTTTTCAAGACAAACAATTAAACAGGAAGTCGGAAAGAGTTCCAAAACAACCCATTCGCTTAATTGAACATTGCTAAATGTTTTTTTTTATTATTCTTTTTTTTGTTTTTAAAGGGGGAGGGGAGAAATGTAATGATGTGACGTACATGCACTGTGATGTAAGTTAAGAATTTATGAGGGAGGCGTTCTAGTATGGAAGGTTAGGGATCTTTCAAAGATATGCAGTTCAGTTACTACTAGGGACTTAAGGAGATGAGAGGCTAGTCGGCAGGCATCAATAAAACAGTTGAGAACTTACTCAGCGTCTGGAATATCATTATACGGGCCTTTAATATAGCCTTATAGCCCGCCATAGCGGGCTATACCGCTATTAAAGGCCCGCTCCAGCGATTACTTTAACAAGGGAGCGGGACTTTGATAGCGGTATAGCCCATCTACGAAGGGCTATAAGAACATTCTGCCACTAGCGGGCAGAATGTTCTAACAAATAAAACAAAGGTTTCAGGGAGCGCGAGGGGATTGAAATCCCCTCAGGCTCCCTGAAGCCTTTGTTCACAGCCACAGCTGTGAACAAAGAAACATTGGAATGTTGGAGCTCCGGATTTATACCAGCCATTATAAGCCCGGAGCTACTCCATTGTTTTCAATGGAGCTCCCAACATTCCAATGTTCTAATGGCAGGTAGAGCCCGCTACGTCGGGCTCTAAGGTTATAGTATCAACTGCAAGACTGCAAGGGTTTCCCACTTACGTGGATACTGGGAAAGAGATGGACATGTGATCCTTCAGCACTTCCAATGCCTCTTTGATTCTCCTGGGTTTCTAGGATAAACAGGAATGGTCTAGCTCAGGGTTCTCCAAACAGATGGATCCGGCCCTGCAGTCAGTCATGGAGGGCCGGATCATGCCAGATTTTTTTCCATATCCCCATTGAGATAAATTCATTTATCATAAAAATCTGGCATGGATCCGGCCCTCCAGGACCGACTTTGGAGAACCCTGGTCTAGCTCATGGGAGGTGATGTGAAGGGTGAGTCGGATACAGTATGTAAAATTTAGTTGCGCTCATTTCCATAAATCACATCCATCATTTGTATGCCTTTGTAGCACTTTCGGAGTCTGAATGCACTTTCCAAAAGGTTTTGGGATTTGTCCTCCACCAGAGTTGAGGTGCTCTAGTGTTGTTGTGTATAACTAGAAATCATCTGTTCAAGGACTCATTTAACAATGGTTCATACTGGGTAACAGACATTAATTTAATTTCACTGATAGAAAGCAGTGATTATAAAAACGGAGTAAATCTGAATGGTAAGTCAGGATTACTAATTAAAAGGAGATTACACTTTAATAAGGACCATAGAAATATAGTGCAATAAAGAGATTGAGAATAGTCTCTTTTCAGGGCTCGAAACTCCCCCTCGCTGAGGACCCTGTAGCTCCAATTGTATAGGTGCTAGTCACACAAGGTTATTGGTCCTATGTTCAGGCAAAGTTCCACTTGGCTATGTAAAGAGCTAAAAGTGCTTGCAAACTCAACAAGCATTGGCAAAGCCAATAGGTCTATGCAAGAGCTATTGGCTTTGCCAACATGTTTTAGCCATGTTGTACACCAGTATGGCTGCTGTTCAGCATGGCTAAAAGTTAGTGGGGTAATGAAGAGTGGCAATGAGTGGAGTGTCATATAAAGTGGAGTAGAGTGGAGTGTTATGGAGTGGTGTAGAGTGGAATGGAGTGACGTACATTAGAATTGAGTGGCGTGCAGAGGAGAAGAGTGAAGTGGAGTGTCATGGAGTTGCATACAGTGTTGTTAAGTGTCGTGGAGGGCGTAGAGTGTCGTAAAGTGGAAGGGCATAGAGTTGAATGGCATAGAGTGAAGTGCAGTGTCAGAGTTGAGTAGAGTGGCATAGAGTGTCGTGGAGTGGTGTAGAATAGAGTGGAGTAGAGTAGAGGGTGTTACATAGAGTGGAGTAGAGTATTATAGAGTAGAGTAATGTAGAGCGGAGTAGATTGTCATAGAGTAGAGGGGCGTGGAGTACTGCATCATAGAATAAAGTGGAGTAAAGTGGCATGGAGTGGCATAGAGGGAGTTGCGTAGAGCATTGTAGAGTCGAGTAGTGTCACAGAATGGCATAGAGTGAAGTAGGGGGTTGTAGAGTGGAGTAGAGTGTCAGTGGAGCACAGTTTAATGGGGTAGCGCATCACAGAGTGGAGTATCATGGAGTAGAGTATTATAGAGTGAAGTGTAGTAGAGTGGCCTAGAGTGAATTGGCGTAAAGTACAGTGGTGCAGAGTAAATTGGCGTAGAGTGCATTGGTTTTCTGTGAAGTGGTGTAGAGTGCATTGGCATAGAGTGCAGAGACGTAGAGTGGCATAGAGTGCAGTGGATTAGAGTAGAGTGGTGCAGAGTAGGTTGCAGTGGCGTAGAGTGCAATGGCGGAGAGTGGAGTGGCGCAGAGTGGAGTAGAGTGGCGTAGAGTGCAGTGGCATAGAGTGCAGTGGCTTAGAGTGCAGTGGTGTAGAGTGCTGTGGTGTAGTGCTGCAGAGAAGAGTGCAGTGGCATAAAGTGCAGTCATACATAATAGAGTGTCAGAGTGTAGGGTCATAGAGTGCAAGGTCGTAGAGTGGTGCAAAGTAGAGTGGTGCATGAAGAGTGGTGCAGAGAGCAGTGACGTAGAGTACAGTAGTGCACAGTAGAATAGAGTGACGTAGAGTGCAGTGATTTAGAGTGCAATGGTGTAGAGTGGCGTAGCGTGCAGTGGCATAGAGTAGAATGTTGTAGAGTATAGTGGTGTAAAGTGCAGTGGTGCAGAGTAGTTGGCGTATTGTAGTGGCATGGGGAGCATTGGTTTTGAATAAAGTGGTGTAGAGTGCATTGGCTTAGAGTGCATTGGTTTAGAGTACAGTGGCATAGCGTTAACTGCAGAGACATACGGTTTTGCAGCGTATAGTGCAGTGGCGTACAGTGGCATAGAGGGAGTTGCATAGAGCATCATAGGGTTGAGTAGTGTCATAGAATGGCATAGAGTGGAGTAGAGTGGAGTGGCATAGAGTGGAGTAGAGTGTCAGTGGAGCACAGTTTAGTGGAGTAGAACATAATAGATTGGAATATTGTGGAGTGGAGTGTTGTAGAGTGAAGTGTACCAGAGTGGCCTAGAGTGAAGTAGCGTAAAGAGTAGTGGTGCTGAGTATATTGCCATAGAGTGCAGTGGCCTAGAGTGCATTGGTTTTGAGTGAAGTGGTGTAGAGTGCAGAGATGTAGAGAGGCATAGAGTGCAGTGGCACAGAGTAGAGCAGTGTAGAGAAGATTTAATTGGCATAGAGTGCAATGGCATAGAGTGGACTGGCATAGAGTGGAGGGGTGCAGGGTAGATCGGAGTAGTACAGGGTAGAGTAGAGTGGCATAGAGTGTAGTGTCGTAGAGTGCAATGGTGTAGAGTAGAATGTTGTAGAGTATAGTGGCGTAAAGTGCAGTAGTGCAAAGTAGTTAGTGTAGGTGCATGGCATCGGGTGCATTCGTTTTGAGTAAAGTGGTGTAGAGTGCATTGGTGTAGAGTGTGGTGGTTTAGAGTACAGTGGCATAGTGCAGACTGCAGAGGCGTAGAGTGAAGCAGTGTATAGTGCAGTGGCATAGAGTGCAGTGGTGTAAAATAGATTGTTTCAGAGAAGAGTGGGTTGGTGCAGGGTAGAGCACAGTGGCATAGAGCAGAGTGGTGTAGAGTAGAATGGTGCAGTATTGATTGCAGTGGTGTAAAGTGGAGTGACGCAGAGTGGAGTAAAGTGGCGCATTATGCAGTGGCATAGAGTAGATTGTAGAGTGAATTGGTCTAGACTGCAGAGGGTTAGAATAGAGTGGTGTAGCATAGTGTGCAGTGGCATAGAGTGGTGCAGCGTAGAGTGCAGTGGCATAGAGTGGAGTGGCGCAGAGTGGAGTAGGGTGGCATAGAGTGCAATGGCATAAAGTAGATTGTTTCAGATTAAAGTGAAGTGGAGTGTTGGATGGTAGAGTATAGCGGTGCAGGGTAGAGTGCAGTGCCATAGAGTGGCATAAAGCGCAATGGCATAGAGTAGAGTGGCACAGCAGTCATTGCAGTAGCGTAGAGTGGAGTGGCGCAGAGTGGAGCAGAGTGGCATAAAGTGCAGTGGAATAGAGTGCAGTGGCATAGAGTAGATTGTTTCAGAGTAGAGTGCAGTGGCATGGAGTGGTGCAGGGTAGAGTGGAGTGGTATAGAGTAGTGGCGTAAGGTGCATTGGCGTACAGTGCAGTGTTACAGAGTTGAGTGATACAGAGTGGACTGCCCTAGACTGAAGTGGTGTAGAGTGCAATGGCGAAGAGTGCAATGGTGCATAGTAGACTGGGGTAGAGTATACTGGCATAGAGTAGAGTGCCTGCAAAGTAGAGCAGAGAGGCGTAGAGTGAAGTAGCATAGAGTGCAGTTGTATAGAATGCAGTAGAGTGGCACAGAGTAGAGTGGAGCAGGGTAGAGTGGCATACAGTAGAGTGGCATAGAGTTCAGTAGCAGAGAGTGCAGTGGTGCAGAGTAGAGTTTTTTAGAGTGAAGTGGTGTAGAGTAGAGAGGTGGAGAGTGCATTGGTGTAGAGAGCAGTGGCATAGAGTGGTGCAGAGTATAGTGGCATACAGCGCAGTGGTGCAGAGTGAACTGGCATAGAATCAGTGGTGTAGAGTATATTGGTTTTGAGTAAAGTGGTGTAGAGTGCATTGGTGCAGAGTGCAGTGGCGAACAGTGCAGTGGCGTGGAGTGGTGTGGTGTGGTGTGGAGTGGCATAAAGTAGAGTGGTGCCGAGTGGAAAAGAGTGGTGTAGGCTATAGTGGCATAGAGTAGATTCTTTCAGAGTAGAGTGAAGTGGCGTAGAGTGCAGTGGTACAGAGTTGAGTGTCATCGAGTGCAGTGGTGCAGAGTAGATTAGAGTGGCTTAGAGTTGATTGGTGTAGAGTGGGGCGATGCAGAGTTCAGTGGCGTAGAGTGGCACAAAGTAGAGTGGCATAAAGTAGAGTGGTAAAGTATACTGTCATAGAGTGCCATAGTATATAGTAGAGTGGCATGGAGTGCATTGGCATAGAGTGCAGTGGTGCAGAGTAAAGTGGCGTAGAGTGCAGTGGAACAGAGAAGAATGGAGTAGCATAGAGTGCGGTGACAGAGTACAATGGTGTAGAGAGCAGTGGAATAGAGTGCAGTATCATGGAGGATAGAGGCATAGTGTGCAGTGGTGCAGAATAGATTAGAGTGGCTTAGGAGTTGATTGGTGTAGAGTGCAGTGGTGTAGAGTGGGGCGATACAGAGTTCAGTGGCATAGAGTTCAGTGGCGTAGAGTGGCACAAAGTAGAAGTGGCATAAAGCAGAGTGGTAAAGTATACTGTCATAGAGTGCAGTAGTACATAGTAGAGTGGTGTGGAGTGCATTGGCATAGAGTGCAGTTGTATAGAGTTCAGTAGAGTGGCACAGAGTAGAGTGGAGCAGGGTAGAGTGGCATAGAGTAGAGTGGCATAGAGTTCAGTAGCAGAGAGTGCAGTGGTGCAGAGTAGAGTTTTGTAGAGTGAAGTGGTGTACAGTAGAGTGGTGGAGAGTGCATTAGTGTAGAGAGCAGTGGCATACAGTGGTGCAGAGTATAGTGGCATACAGTGCAGTGGTGCAGAGTGAACTGGCATAGAATCAGTGGTGTAGAGTATATTGGTTTTGAGTAAAGTGGTGTAGAGTGCATTGGTGCAGAGTGCAGTGGCGTAGAGTGCAGTGGCGAACAGTGCAGTGGCGTGGATTGGCATAAAGTAGAGTGGTGCAGAGTGGAAATGAGTGGTGTAGGCTATAGTGGCATAGAGTAGATTCTTTCAGAGTAGAGTGAAGTGGCGTAGAGTGCAGTGGTACAGAGTTGAGTGTCATCGAGTGCAGTGGTGCAGAGTAGATTAGAGTGGCTTAGAGTGGATTGGTGTAGAGTGCAGTGGTGTAGAGTGGGGCAATGCAGAGTTCAGTGGCATAGAGTTCAGTGGCGTAGAGTGGCACAAAGTAGAGTGGCATAAAGCAGAGTTGTAGAGTATACTGTCATAGAGTGCCGTAGTATATAGTAGAGTGGCATGGAGTGCATTGGCATAGAGTGCAGTGGTGCAGAGTAAAGTGGCGTAGAGTGCAGTGGAACAGAGAAGAATGGAGTAGCATAGAGTGCGGTGACAGAGTACAATGGTGTAGAGAGCAGTGGAATAGAGTGCAGTATCATGGAGGATAGAGGAATAGAGTGCAGTGGTGCAGAGTAGATTGGCATAGAGTGCATTCATTTTGAGTAAAGTGGTGTAGAGCGCATTGGCATAGAGTGCAGTGGCACAGAGTGGTGCAGAGTAGAGTGGAGTGGCGTTGAGTGCAGTGGCGCCGAGTGCAGTGGCATAGAGTAGATTGTTTCAGAGTAGAGTGCAGTGGTGCAGAGTAGAGTGGCATAGAGGGGATTAGCGTAGGGTGCACTGGCATACAGTGGAGTGGTATAGAGTAGAATGGATTGGCATAGAGTGCAGTGTTGCAGAGTCGGGTGGCATCTAGTGGAGTGGCGCAGAGTGGTGCAGAGTGCATTAGCGAAGAGTGCAGTGGTGCATAGTACAGTAGTGTGTGGTAAAGTGCATCGGCATAGAGTAGAGTGGAAAGGTGTAGAGTAGAGAGGCATGGAGTGGAATGGTGCAGAGCAGAGTTTAGTGATGCAGTGTGTAGTGGAGTAGAGTGGTGAAGAGTAAAGTGCAGTGGCTTGGAATGGAGTAGAGTGGAGTGGGGTAACGAGGAGTATGGATGGTATGGTAGCATACTGCCATTACAGACAACACATCTCTAATTGAAATGACTGTTACATTTGCATTCACATACGGTTTTACTGATAAAACGTATACAATGCACAAACAATATATGGAAATATCATCACCTAGTGTATTGATTTGATCGTCAGCACAGTTCATTCATAGACAATTAAATTTTGATGTGTGCTAGAAAAAAAAATAGCATCTTAAAGCCTTCCTCAGGCACTTATCCAGAGGCAGCATGATTGCCACTTAAATCCTCTCACTTTGAAGTTGGAGAAAGAAAAATAAACACTAAGCTCCCTGGAAGACACGGCTTGACATTTGACCTCTGTCTTTGAATGCACAGCAAATGTGACAAGATAAGAATGAGATTTAAAGGCCTATTTAGGCAACGGGAGGAACAAACTGAACCTGGAGAGCCTAAAGCAAATAAAGCCAGCAAATAGAAAGTCAGAAAATGTGAGTTACAAATCCAATGGTAATCAACATTCCTAGGTCAACTTTCTGAAAGTCCTCAAGACGTCTTTAGCAAACCAGACAGCTGCGCTATCTGGTAGGCTGCAACGTAAAAATGAGAGTGACAATTCAAGCTCAGGTGGGAGAAACTCACTAAATCGACTTTGTGAACCAGGTGAATGAGCTAAAAATATTTGCATGCCAAGGATAGCCCATTGCTGGAACATGGCACAGCTTGGCAGTGTCAGTCAGTGTGGCTCTGAGATAATCATCCACTACAAAGATAGGTCATTTTACATCCTAATGCAGTGTGCATCCTAATTGTCAACTAGATGGAGGCTAGTCTGCGCCAGGGGATAACAAAGGGTTATCCAGGGGAACATTCTTGCCAAGCTCCTCGGGGTCAGCTCATCTTCAATTTTGCCATCATTTACACTAGCTCATCGCTGTCTCTGCTAAGGGGCCTCAGAATGGCTTCTGAGAAATCGGAACAGTACTTCTAGTCTCCTCAAACTTGCCTAATGTTTGCTCTCAGACAGCATTTTCAGCAAGGTAGGCAGGCAGAAGCAGAAGATCTAAGGGCACTTCATGCTTGGACCCAGCCTAGGGGGCATGGAGCATAAAATTAGTCATGCCTCAGATTATGCAGGTTAAGTTGATAGTAGTCTTCAGCTTGGAGAGTTGAGTTCCTGCCCTTATTCATGGTTTGCAACACCTCTGTATCAGGCAATTTCCAATCAAATGAAGGCCCGTCTTCAAAGATTTGGCTTTACGCTTGTTGCACCTTTGTAGTCCTTCTCATTGCCCTTTAGGGAGTTTCACATATGGATTACAAATCAACAAGTCAGACATCCCATCCAGGAGTATGACGTTGCTAGGTAGAGCAAAGATTGCAGCGTGTTGCAGGAAGAGTCAATACTATTAGTGATGAGCAGGTTTAGAAAGGCCCTCTGGATTGGAAAGCTTGTAGATTCCTCCACAGTGTAAATAGCTAAGTAGTGGTGACAGTACATACCTGCCATTTTGTTGCACACAGCCTTGTTCTAATAAGGCACAGTCTAATCTACATTCACATTATCTCCTCTCAAACACAATTATGAACTGAGGGGAAAAGGGCTCCTGGTATAATGGAAGGTCACTTGATGTTATTTCCAAAACTATGAAAGTAATGGCACTGGTCAATAGCTTCCTAGAAAGGTCATACTAGGCCAATAATGTCTTAGTATGCTCATGAAGGTGAAATGGTCCTTTAACAAAAATTTCAGGGGAACATTTGAGGACATCCTTGCACCAACAGAAGCTAATAGCTGTGCAGGGAAGTAGAGTTGATGTTTGCTATGTCCCTGGATTAGGGAATATACAACCAAGCCAATAAAACGGGGAACACTGAGGGACAAACAAACAAAATCAGGACAGGACAATTGATGCCAAGAGGAGTGTACTTTCATCCTTGATATCTTGCCTTAGAAAACATACCATTTTAGATGGTCCATGATTTCATAGAAAGTACACTATGCCTCTTTTGAACCACTCAAATTTCCTCTATTAGAAAGTAATTTCACACTTTTAGAGTTTTAGATCAGTTGCAACTCTTTAGGATCATAGCCTACCCCACTGTTTCCGAATTTACAGAACCTATTCATCACAGGGAATGTTCTTCTTTGGATGAATGGGTTTCAATCAGACCACCTCTAGCACTATTCTTCGGGTAATCAACTTCCTTGAAGTTTTTTCAGATGAACAATAGATGTTTGGGATGATTGCCTTATGTTAGATATTTTCCTTTCTTTGTGGTGACAATTCCCTCAACTCTTTCTGACTGAAGATCACTCTCTTTGTGAAGCTTCATCGTTCCTCCCACTACTAGAGCTAATAGTCCTTCTCAACTCTTTGACGTGGAATATCCTTTTTTGAGTGTCTAGGTTTCCAAAAGAGCACCACTTCCACCAGTTTTCAGGTACACATTTTCATTTTATCTCTTCCTGGTGACTTGTTGCTCTGTGAGTGGGTTTTTCTTTGTCCTACCTTTTTCATGAACTTATCTTTTACTTCTTCAAAAGAATATTCCATCATGCTACTTCAAAGGGCCTTTGCCCCCTTCCAAAAATTAGTTTCCATTCCATTTCAACAAACTTTATTTTGGTCGTTAAGATCATAAAAAGTGAACAAGAAACAATAATACCTAAGATACCTTGAGAATGAGGAGTACATCAAAATAAAATGAGAACAGAGCTCAGCTAAAATTTCAATAGAATGCATCAAAGTGAAGAAAAATCAATGTTAATATAACACTGCTAGACAGCGGCCAGCATTTACCCCAAATCAAGTTGGTATCTTTATATTTCCAATATTCAATATAATTGATTTTGAAATGTGGCAGGTTAAAAGATAATAAAAGATAAATTAGATGGTTAAAAAAAATATAATAGATAAAAGATAACAGAAAGGGGACTAAGGAAAAGTTTAGACTTGCAGGACTGGTTTTAGCAATGACCTCCGGTTGTGCCACATAGAGTTCAAGAAGCGGGAAACTGAAAAAACTATGTGTGGATGGGAGTCTGTTCGCAATAATCTGTATGCCTCCACATACTGCCTACACCCCAGGTTCCTGCAGAGTGGAATTAACCAGCGTCTTCTGG
This sequence comes from Calotriton arnoldi, assembly GCA_963921515.1. NCBI lineage: Eukaryota > Metazoa > Chordata > Amphibia > Caudata > Salamandridae > Calotriton > Calotriton arnoldi. The sequence goes on along the minus strand of CAWUFW010005802.1, from coordinate 885,540 downwards.
ACGATTTGTACCCGGGACAAAAAAAGAGAACGTGAATGTCAGTCTCGTCGGGGCAGTTACACGCAGGACACCCCAGGGGGGAGGCTTTTGACCATTTATTGGTAAAGGCACAAAGAGGGAGGATCCCTATTCTAAACTGAAAATAAAGTTTCCTTGCCAAAAAAGGTTGAATGACATCCATAAAATGCTCAAAGTGGTACTCATCTTTGATGTTTAAAAAGTCGACTGTTAAATGTCCTAATAAAGTATTCCCCTGTATGTCAGCTAATTTAAGCGATCTATATGCTCTGACTAGTGAGAGACTTGAAATGGCCTGGGATGCTACTTCCGGGTTACTCCATAGATTTGGCAATCCTAACTTGTAGCATGTATCCCTGATGTATGAGAACCATGGCAAGTTACCTGAACCTTTCTGGCAGGATGGTCCATGTTGACTCTTGCACAAGAAGTGCGAGTTTAGATAGTCTCAAATTTGATGTCTGCCACCTCTTTGCATTTTGAGTCCCCCCTCCTTCAAAGCGCCATGCCCCTATGGTGACCACCTCTACACAGTTTCCTGTCCTGGACTTTCCTGTGGTAATCAAATGCATTCTGAATGCCTTAGTCTTATTTTGGTCTTATTGAACCGGTTAAACTAACAAACCTGACAACAGTTCATGACCCGAGACAGAGTCCATGATGACCGGGAGTGAGGTGGTTACGCTACATCACCCACTTCCTACTTTGAAACCTACCATCCTTCAATCTTTATGAATAGCTTGTTATCTTCCTTTTCCACAGCGGAATCACACAATTTCACATTGTGTATGAATTGGATCTCTCTGCCACAAAAACAATCTTCCCTCTAGGGTACATTTTCCCAGTGGAATCCACACATGTTCTTGGTTCTCACTGAAACGCTGTATGCTAAACAAGCCTAAAACTGAAAACAGCATACTCAGAAAGCCTGTTAAGCACACAGCAGTTTTTCAGTTTTTATATTTTTGCAACAGAACTGCGTGTGTGCTGGATAGGGAGCGTGTAAACGGGGTGGGGCTGCGGGGCCTACATTGCCTGACTTTAATTGGGCTAACCAGAAGCAGCAGCTGCTGTCTGCCGCCATGTTTGTTTTTTCACCGAGGCGGAACGCACCACATACTGTCACCTAATGAGGCGCTGAGGATGGAACACAAAGGCACTTCACAGACGGGGCCTCCTGCTCTTACTCTTAACGGGCTGACTGTAACCTCCGGAGGGAAACGCTCGCAGCCTCTCGACCGCCAGACAACCTTTCAGTCTGGGCAGTAACCTGCGTCAGTACCGGCCAAGGGTCCATTCATGAATTTCTTCTCTGGCAGCTATTTCTGGCCTTCATTGAGTGAGAACTCCGCGGCTCTCAGGGCCTGGAAAACACATTGTTCCGGGAAACCCCATTGTATGACTGCGCAAGGGAAGGGAACCGAAAACAACAAAGTCGGCTTTTGTTGTGTTCCATTTGTTTTTTTTTTCTGCGTTTGTTTTCGTGGCCCAGATGGGGGCTAATTAAAAAGTTGGATCGTTCGTACTTGTTAAAATACTTTATCGAAGAATAATCAGACTTTGCCACCCCCATCGTCTGCGCACCGGTGGGGGTTTGTTCCGGCAGGGGAAGTGAGGGTTCCGGAAGTAGCCACTGTTTTCGAGGACAGCAGGTGTCAGAACAATGCGAACTGAGCGTGGCACCTGCGCCACAAACGCGTGTTTACCAGAAACGGGGGCCCAAAAACAACACTTCCTGCCTCCGGCACTCGATACCTTCGTTCGTGCGATTCTTTCTCTTTCACACTGGGAAATGTTTTATTTATACAGAATAAAAAGAACAGCCAGCTGACAGAAAATGCCAAGATCCAGTGTTGTGTTTTTTTGTTGTTTAGCTGGCTACGGCCATGCACCAACACAAGGACACAATCTCCGCGCTGCTGTCTGAGGGTGCATTGGTGCTACCCCAGAGGTCACTCACCCCACAAACCCAGAGACTTTTGAGACTTAATCAAACACTGCAATATTTCAAGACTCAGTTATTATTTAACTATGACGTTGGTTTCATGGCTTTCCTGAAAAGGGTCCCACACAGCTCTTTCCCTCTACACACAATTATGCCATTTTCTTCTGCCCTGAGCAGGGAAACTTTAAAATATTTGGATTAAAATAGCATGGGGAAGGAAACAGCTGAAGACTGCTTGTGCACCCTGGTGTAGGAAGACCTTTGACCACTTAGAGAGCTCAGAACATAAACTGGATTGGCTGGCTATGCCATTTTTCTTTATCTTTGTTTTCAATGTGCAACTCATATGCGTTTTATCGGCTTCAGAAGGATGAAGTCTGAATCAGTACTGCTGGGATTCTGCACGGGACCGACAATTTAAGCAGAATAGATGGGTTAAAATCGATGAGAAATCTGATCTATTACGCACCATTCTCCCAGAGAATGGATTTTTCTTCCAGTCTCTCATATTGCATCTCAGCTCCATCATTTCAACGAATTCCTAATTTTTTTTAGGGGGTCTAAGAAATAGTACCTATAGCTGGGCAACCCCACAAAAGGTCTCTGCATTGCATACAGTCCTGGACATTTTTTAAGACAACAAAATACTAGTATTGAGACTTGTCTTCCTGTTGAACATGTGAAATAAGCAGGCCCCCTTCAGGAACTGCAAGCAAGAGCTTTCTTGTTTCTTCCACAAAAACGTTTCTGCTAGAAATTGCTGGAAAGGTTTAAAGAAGCTGGGGTATCGTCTTTATTGTTATTGCCCCATCTCTGTGCAGGTCTGACTTAACCTAAATCCTTGCTGTTTCAATGCGGATTCATGTTCACGAAAAACAAGGAGTGCTGTGATCTCCAAACACCATGCAACTAAAGGTCACCTAGTGGAATTCAGGATTATTTTGAGGTTACACTTGCAGTAGCTGTCCATCCATGTGAGTTGATCCATGTCTTAAATAAAGTAATCAGAACGGACTAATTTCCCCTCCACGATTCACTTGAGTGTTGGGCTGACAATGGTGAAGAATTGATTTTGCCCATGATTGGGGGTGTAACACTGGTTATTGTCAGCAACAAGCCCCCTCAAAATATCTCTCCCATTCTGTCTACCGTAATCTCCAACTCTGTGTCTCACAACTAGAGTCACCTTAAGGAGTTTGGAGAGGTTAAAACAGTGAAGGGTAAAGGCCCACTTTATGTTTTTTTTAGGGCTACCCTAAAAGGTTTGAAAAAGAGATAGTTGTGATGGTTAGTGGGATATTATTGCCCTATTCATTTTGTGTTAGATATTACAACAGGGAGGAAGGATTAGTGGGCTATTTAAACCTCTCTTCCCTTTTCTGTGTAGTGCAGATCTCCATTCTGTGCCTTTTCTCTGCCCTCCCTACCCACCAATGTCTCTACCTGGTTAACCCGTGGCTCACACCACTGGCCGCACATGTGCCCTTCTGTACCTCACCAGCCAGAACACACCTCTTGGTTGAGGCCTGTGTTTCCACGTCTTGCAAGATCTCATGAGTTACCCCATCTCCTGGGAACTCCTGCGAGAACACACAGCAGTAGCCATCTTAGGCACAATCAGGAATTTAGATCACGCCTCCCTCCATTTTGTGCCAGGCATGCCACGCTAGCTTGGCTCCAAATCTTCATGAGTCCCAATCTTCCCAATCAGCCTTTCTCTCACCTGCTGGTCCAACCACCCTGCACACCATCGGAGGTTGGTCAAATATGCATGGTTGTTGTGAGATTTAGATCATTGTCGGAATGCCAAGTTACTTACTGCATCTGTGTGTTCGACAGGAGACTTTCCTTTAATAGCACTATATTTCCTTTAGACTCTTTCAGAAATTACCCACCTTCACTTAGCTGGGGATTTTTGAGCCAAAATGTTCAATGACATTTGAATGTGAGTGTCGTATTGTGATCAACTCAAATTTGGGTGACAACTATCAACTATAACTGCAACAATAGTTACCTGGACACCTTTCACTTACCCAATTAATTTCCCTCCCTCTTCTAACATATGATAAGAACAATTGTAGTTTAAATGACAGTGTGCTGGTCCTCCCCTTTGTCTTCATTGACAGGACCACTTTTCCTTGATCTCGGTTGTTGCCATGAAGTGGTGTGGAAGATGGAGGCTCCTGCGATTGTTGTATTGGGTCCTTCGACTTTTACTCATAATGCCTTGAACCCTTCCATAATCATGGTCATAATAAAGTTCTTGCCTTCAATCTGGAATTATAGTTTGTAGGGTTGGACCAACTCTATCAGACATTCCTTTTGTTAAGAGCCTCTAGGATACACTTGGTGGCTTTTCACTTGGACAGTTTTAATTGGACTCCATCTATCAGAAAGTACCAAGCTTCACTTACTTGAGAATGTTTGTCCCTTAAAGTTAAAGGAAATTTGAATGTGAGTGTGAATTGTGATCAACTTAAATTTGGGCTACAACTAGCAACTATAACTGTTGCAGTAGCTACTAGGACACCTCGCGCATGCCCAATGAACTTCCCTTCCTCTTCTAACATAATGGAAGAACAACTATAGTCTAAATCAATACAAAGTATTCCTCCACCTCTCCATTCCCACCTTTGAAGGATAGTTCAGACGTGCATGTCCGCAGCATGGTCCCACCTTAAAACTGCTCAGTGAACCGCTCCTCAACTTACTCTCCATTATATATGATTTCTCTGTAGCCTGTCAGTCATTCGACAATACTTGTGTGAGTTTGAAACAAACAACCTCTCCCATATGACTTAATGCATGTTACACAATGTGTCGTTATTACCCATGTGTATTTTTCGATGCAGGTGGTCCCCTTTGTCTTTATGGACAGGGCCTCTTCTCGTCGATCTCTGTTGTTGCCATGCAGTACTTTGGAAGATGGAGGTTTCGAAGACTGTTGTATCGGGCCCTCATCTTTCACACATAGAGCCTTGAACCCTTCCGTAAGCCGGACCATAATAAAGTACTTGCCCTCAATCTGAAATTATAGTTTTTAGGATAGGACCAACTCTGTCTTCCATTCCTTCTTATACAGGCTTCTATGATGCACTTGATAGCTTTTCACTTGGGCAGGTTTAATTGGGCTCCATATTACAGGAAACGTATTCTACTATCTTTATACTTTAGAAGAAAGCGTTTCTTTACCTCCCTAATCATTGCATCACTTGTATGAAGCACACCATTTTCTTCTTCAGCTTAATCCTGTGAGAAAGTGAATTTAGCCGTACCCATGCCTTAATACATATATGTTTACTATGAAAATTCTAACATTTCTGTGTGCCTTAACATGATGTAGCTTTTAACTAATCAGTTACTATGTTGTTTCTATGTCAGTTGGAAGACCACTAAAGTCTTATTATTGCACATTGACAGGCGTTTTAAATGCCCTGTGGCCAGATAACTCCTTGTTGTACAATGCACATATACTGAACTGTGTTGGTGAAGCGTAGCCTCGTTCTTTTGTGAAATCAGCTCCTGGTAGTGTTACTTGTTTCACATCATCAAGGACTTCTCACATCCTTCCTACAAGAAGATCCTGACACCTGCTCATTAGTTATTATCTTCAAGTTCTTGCTTTATCACATGATCTCGTCATATTCACTTGCATTGACAGACAATGTGTACAAATGTGTAAACATTGTATTTAATGTGGCATTACATACTCCAACTGGTCAAGGGCAAAGCTTCGGTCCATTAAAACAGCAGTTACCTTTTATTATTTTTGATTGCTTGCTGGCTATTTTACATTAAACACATGCTAGGCTTTATACACTATTTTGAGTGCTGTTTTTTTTCTTTTACAGCCCGATGCATTGTATACCGGGAGTTGCCTATGTTTGGTGAACAGGAGACCACTGAAACAGCCTCTAAACAGTGACCCAAGGTGCCAGAGGTGAAGGGAACTGGGTGAAGCATGGCCTAGTGTTGGCCCTGGTGATTCAGCTAGACAGTTTACACAAGTTGTACCAAAATTTGGGTAAAGTATAACTGCACTTACTGTGCTCCACTTTCTTAGCATGTATTGGGGAGACATCGTTTAGTTCGCATGCGATACATTGCATGCCATTACAATGCAGTCGTTACAACGACCACGTTGTTACATCGCATACGATTACATCACAAGGCGTTACCACGACTTGCTGTAGGGGGCAGAAGGTGTTGGATTTTCAATCCAACACCTTTCCTGCTGTTGCACAAACTGGAGTAGGAATAGTAAATTATACTATTCCTAAGTCCAGCACGCCTCCTACAGCAAGTCGTGGTAACGACTTGCGATGTAATCGTATGTGATGTAACAACGCGGTCGTTGTAATGACCACGTTGTAATGGCATGCGATATATCGCATGCGTGATAACAACACATGTGCAATGTATTGTGTTACACTTGTCTGAAATGTTTTAAAAGTGCACAAAAATGTATTGTCTGGGTAGTAGACGACAGGATAATAGACTAGTTGGGTAGGTAGGAATTGGGCCTGGGTGGAATGTTTAGTTCCGCTGGCAAAATAGGAGGAATTTACTAATTCCGCATTACTTTTGTAACATAGAATTGCTCATAAATTCCACTGTTCCACCAGCAGAATTAATCTGCAGTAAACTAAGTTTCTAAAGAGGGCTGGAAGAGGGAGCAGTCCATCTATATTTAAAAATCGATTAAAGTTTAATCTGGGCGGCGTGGTTCGGAAGGCCATCATGGCGGCCGCTTTTTAGCTCGGCTCTGCTCTAAACCCCTCTAATCTATTGGATATCCGACAACTTAACTGCCATCGAGCATTTCTAGATGACTCCCTGACTTGTGTAACAGGGGAGGAATATCCCTGCCCACGGGAGTCTTCTGAAAGCGCACCGGGCGCCTGCCTGAAGAAACGGGGCCTGTTGATGGGAGTCCGCGGCCTCACCACTGTCCTTGTGGCCGCTGACCCCTCTGGACCCGTCTGAGCTGCCTGCCCATTGGAGCCATGACAAACGGTGGTAAGGTGTCGGCCCGGGGCCTGGAGAGGCCTGCCCACCTGCTTCTCCCTCCAGCATTGCGGTGCGACCCGTGGTACTGCCGGGGCCCTGAGCCACGAGCTACTGAGCCTTTCTCCTGCCCTGAATTGGTGACACTGCCCGAGCCCCGCTGCGGCCTCCTGCTGCGGCTGCCCGAGCTGGTGCCGTGGAGGACCCTGCATGTGGGCGTCCTGCCGGCCCCGTGTCCTACTACCAGGGACGGCCGGTAGGGAGCGGTCTGCCCGGAGTTTTTGGGGACCCACCTTCCTGAGCTGTACAGCACACAGTAGCGCCCTCCAGATGCCACCTGCAGGGCTTCTTCCTCTCCCAGTGGAGATCGTGGTCTGCAGCCTACTGCTGTTCCTGGATCCCTGTCGCTCCCCTGACCCCCCCAACGGCTGCACCTTGGTGCTGAGCCGCGGCGCCCCGATTGTCTGCTCCGGTCACTTGCATCTCCTAGTGATGGGTGCTGGTCGATTGGGGCCAGTGACAATGACCACAGCTTCTCTGCGCCTGTCTGGGCCTCTGTGGCGTCTTAATGCCAGGTATCTCCAGGATAAGGCCTTCGCTCAAACACTTAGTGCTGAACTCCAAGCTTACTTCCGCAGTAATGTGGGGTCAGTCGCGCAGGTTGGCACCGTGTGGGCAGTTAACAAGGTGAATATAAAGGGCTTTGCTAGGGGGCGTATTAGGGCTCAGGAGCGTGATCTCTCCTCTCAAGTTACCCAATTAGAAGCACGCGCCCATCTCCTGGAACAACGCCTTGCGTCTTAACTCCAGGAGAGTGTCTTCCGGCAACTGGGTCTCCTTCATGAAGGAATCCGTCATCACTCCCTCGATGCTGCCAAACATCTTTGGCGGACCGCAACAGCCAAGATCTATTGCTAGGGGAGAGACTAAAACGGGAAGCTGTTATATTGGTTGGCCTCCCATCAGCAGGTGAATAGAATCATACCCGAAATTATCGATGAACATTGGCGTCCATGTCATACTCTTCAAAGATTACACAAGCTTTCTCCTGCTACTAACTTGTACATGGCTCCCACGGAGGGGTGGGCATGGATTTTCCTGGTCACTTCCTTGATGCGGTCCCTCACCCTCGCTTGTCTCCTGCTGAAACTGGCATGCTTGACTAACCCTTTTCTGCTGGGGAGGTTGTGGAAGCGTTGTCTAAATTGGCGCCGGGGAAAACTCCCAGACCAGATAGCTTCCCTACGGAATATTATAATACATTCCGCAAGAAACTAATCCCCCATCTCCTGTCCCTTTACAGGGAAGTGTGTCACACCATCACCTTTCCTCCAGACCTGGACTCAGCCACTATAGTAGTGATCCCTAAGACACAACCTCCATCCACATCATGTTCAGACTACCGTCCAATATCACTGCTTTATGGAGAAGTCAAAATCTTCACCACTATGCTGGCTACCTGGCTCAAACACATCTTCGTTACGTTGATCCACCCGGATCAATGCAGCTTTATGCCGACCTATAGCACGAGGCATTGCCTCAGACGGCTTCATGTGGCCCTGGCTCACCGGCATCAATTGCCACACGATCTAGCCTTACTTTTCATTGATTTTGAAAAGGCCTTTGACACGGTGAACTGGGGTTACCTTCAGGTATTGCTGACCCCGGCCGGCATCGTACCTCGATTTCGTTGCATGGTTCACGCTCTCTCTTCCAATCCTACCACTTTAGTCCCCATTAACGGGGTCCTCTCAGCAACTTTCTTCAAGGGCGAGGGACTACACAGGGCTGTTCCCTATTCCCCCTTCTCCTTGCGCTCGCAATTGAGCCTTTGGCTCAACTTGTCCGTACAGATGCCCAGCTTAGGGGATGGAAATGGAGTGATGTCCAGGAGGATTACATAGCTCTGTATGCGGACAACGTCCCTCTGTATCTTGCAGACCCCGCCATGAGTGCTCCCCGCTGTCTTCTTCTGCTGAAATGCTTCGAGGCGGTCTCAGTTCTTAAGATGAACTCCTCTAAGTCCATACTGGTTCCCTTGGCCTCATCTAGAGACTGCTTTGACTGGCAGACGAATATTCCTCTTCATTGGCTCAATTTCAAATATTGAGGCATCTGGGTTACTTTACATCCGGAACTCACCTGGACCCTCAATCTCCAACCCCTAGTCTGAAAAGCCAAATCTGATCTTCTTAGGTGGCAATCTCTTCCCTTAAATGTTATTGGGCATATACCTTTATACAAAATGATGATTGTCCCACAGTTCCTGTACATTTTTCAGAATTTACCACTCCACCTGCCGCAGACTTGGTTTCAAGCTCTGGACGGGACGGCCACAATGATTCTGTGGCATTTGTCTCCACCCCGTCTTGCTTTCGCGCATTGTCAACGAGGTCCCTATGATGATGGCCTGGGGATGACCAATCTTTATCTTTATTATTTGGCTTCTCACCTCCTTGTTATTCACGATTGGTTTAATGGGGGATGGTACGATCCTACTTACCGACTAGAATTGTCCCTGTTGGGTCTTCCTTGCCTACAAACCCTGCTCTATGACTCTCCAATCCCCACCTCCATGCCTCAAATAACTAGAATGGTGTTCATAGGCTGGAGTGCGGTGCTTAGACATGTGCATTTTGCACTAAGAAAATAGTGCGGCCAAGTACCCCTCAGCACCCTTACATACTCTGTAGTGATTGCATTTAAACTTTAGAAACCACTGCATATCACCCTGCAGTGCATACTCCTCAGTGCCCTTACATGCTCTGCAGCAATCGTTGCAGAGTATGTAAGGGCGCTGAGGGGTATGCACTGCTGTGCCATGCAGCGATATTTAAACAGGGTTGGAAGAGGGAGCAGTCCCTCTATATTTTAAAAATCACTGCAGATTAAAGTTTTATCTGCAGTGATTTTTAAACATAGAGGGACTGCTCCCTCTTCTAGCACTCTTTAGAAATGTAGTCTACTGCAGATTAATTCCATCAGCAGAACGGTGGAATTTATAAGTAATTCCATGTTACAAGAGTAACGCAGAATTAGTAAATTCCTCTGATTCCACCCGGTGGAATTAAACATTCTTCCTAGGCCTAAATAAAAGAAACACAGCGACAGAAGTTGTGTGTGTATGAATCCATGGTTTAGAGCGAGTGGGCTCTAGAAATAGTGCAGAAGTGAAGAATTGAAGAAGATAGGCTGGAGTGCAGGGAGCCAAACCACAGACCTTAAATGTATAACTGAGAGGCTCGTTGATCTAGCCGCGCTGAACCCTACACTAGCCCCACTGGGTGTATAACTAAAGACTAGCTTTGTACAAGAAGAACATTAAGTGTAATCCATGTCAGTTAGAGAAATAAATGAGGGAATCCATACCCTATTCTGCAGTTCCTTTCCAACCCCCTCCGTACGGTGAGCTGTGGGCACAAGGCCAGCAGACCCTTTTCCCTGTTTTCTGTGTGTACGTGAATGGCAAGAAATAATAATGGGGCTGGAATATCTAAACCCGGCAGGCCCCCACCAATAGGGACTCCTGTCCACATTATGCATCACCAGTACAGTAAAGCCACATGTAAATATTTAAAAGAGTCAGTGGGGCACACTAAAAAGAATGGGAAGAAGTCCTATTCTGAACACAGTACCTTCAATATATAGTGATTAGGGAATTTGCAAAAGAAGTTGAAAGCCCTCAAAAACAAGATAGATACTGAACAGTGCCATAAAGTACCTACAAATGAAAGCATGAATCCCAAGTCCTGGGTGTGAAAAATACCCAGATATTACTGGAATACCAAGTAATTCACCTTAAGGACAGAGTCAGGAAACTCCTACTGCTTCACATCCTTCCTTTCTATTCCCCCATATCAATAAACCACAAGAGAAAGAGACAAAAGTGAAGAGCCAATGGAGGAAATTTGTTGGACATGTTTTCCATGCTGGCCAAGGATGCTGATGGTACAATCACTGATGCACCCGGAAAAAGAGCAGCACCTGCAGGACCACTGGCAGATGGTGCACAAGCATGTAAGCAAACACTGAGATGCAACTGTCAGTAAAGCCGCTGGTAGAGGGGGGTCGGTTAATAGACAAGATGCTGATTCTTCATCTGTGAATCGGTCCAGAGAACAACTACGATCAGGCCAACCTAGGTGTAGAGAACCTCAAGAGCGCAGCTCTGCAATCACTAGAGAAAGTTTAAGAGAAACAGCAGACCGACTGGCTAGGGGAGGCTTCCACTCCCCTCATTCTAGTTATGACCACAACGAGGACCCCTCCCCATCTGCTTCTGATACCCTCCTCCCATTGAGGGACTGCCACACGGCTGAAGGTAGAGTCACGGTCCATGCCCTATAGTCCCCTCTTTAATGAATGTTAAGAAACTGTTCCCCAACATATGAGAAAACCCAACCCAATTCCTTGAATTGCAGAGAGTGTATGAAGTATCAAACTAAATTGGGCGGAAGTAAATCAGTTGTTACAGTTGGTAGTACAGAGTAAGGTGAGAGACCGGTGGGTGAAAAAGTTGGAGTGTCTGAGACTAGACCTAGAAATGGCAGGGCATTGAATGCAGCATAGGATGCATTGCTGAATGCAGTTGCAGATCTGTACCTGATAGAAACTGATTGAACTAAGATCTCGAACTGCAAACAGAATAACGGCGAATAGCCCACAGATTATCTAGACAGGCCTAAGTGTGTGTTTGAGAGGTACTCATTGTAGCCCACCCAACAGAGATGGCCCAGGAACCTGTGGGAGATTTGCAAGTCCTAGGGATAAAAATATGTTTTGAGACACAATTGAAGTGGGCCGGTGCTCTGCCATTAGCTTTGTAGTCTATTAGGGCTGTACCAACTCAGAAAACTAGGTTGAGCCCATATGAAACAGTTATGGGATGCCCTCTGTTGTTGCCTTCAAACCTTCCCATCTCTACTGTTAAAATAGACTTACTGAATCATAATGCAATATTTCAATAGCGCAGAAAGCTTATACATTGTCTCAACAGTTTCTGTTCTCAGTTCTAAGCTGCCTTATCTGAGTGCTTGACTGAAACCTGCCTTCAACCTGTGACTTGAGTCTTCATAAGCGCTCATCAGAGGAAGGCTTTCTTGCAGCCTCACCAGTGCGGCCCCTACCAGGTCCTGCTCATCAACAACACCCCTGGTAATATTGTGGTCTGGTGACGTGGATTCACCCCTCCAGTGCAAGCGTGCTGGTCCCCCTCAAACACTGACACACTATTGCCTGCTCCAGGATTTGCATCAAGTCCCAAGCCTGTGCCTTTTTCTGTAATGGTTTGTACTGGTGCACTGCCACCTGCCAGTTGCCCGTATCTCCAATACCTACTCTCTTCATCTGCACCTCCATATCCACAGAATGCTGCGCCCATCACCCTCCCTCGTTACCACTACAGAGGTAAGCAACTATCTCTTGGACACTGTATACTGGATTCTATTGTGGGTTTGGTCCGCTATCTTCGACACTGCCCTCAGTCTTTGACTCTTGGTGGGATACATCCATGCTGTGGAGCAAGGAGTTTTCAAAAGACCTAACGGTTCTTGGGCGAGGCCGCCCCTCAGTGTACTTGAACAACTCCTGTATATTGTTGCTTCAGAAATACTGCCATCCTTCTTCCTACTGGATCTACACTTATTTGCCTGTTGACATAAGGAGAGTGTCTTTGATCGTAGTGTCTTTGATCGTAGTGTCTTTGATCGTAGTGCCCCTCGGCAAAAGCAACATTTGCATTGATTTGTTCTGTCAAGGGCATAGGCTGCCGGAATGTGTTGAAATCTCCCCCCAGTCTTTCCTAGGAATAAAAAAATAATAATCCTCTTGGCTGTTAAGGGCTCGATGTTACTCAGAACGGGGGTTGGTTTGTGAGCACCATAAAGCAGGCAAGAAGAGCATCAATGTGGGCTGAAGTAAGTATGACATTGTTGTAGAGAATATGCATTTCGAATACCTCCCCGATGAGTATTGGCTTCCCACTTGTATGGTGTTTCTCAAACATCTCTGCAGACCAAAATTAGAGGGGAAGAGAGAGGTTTGATACGGGTCTAGGATACTTCCACCATTGGTCACCATAAAAAATGTAAACAGGTATCCTGCAATCCAGAAACAATGCAAATGTTTAGGAAATGGAACTCTAGTAATGTGAATTACATTCTTATTTATCACCCAGTCTTTTAATAGCATGCTTCATCATTGAGTTTCATCCTGGTCCCTGTGAACCCGGGTGGTTCGAGCATGTTAAAGGGAGCACTTTAGATATTTTCTGATTAGGGGTTTGTTCATACCCCCCTGTATGTTTAAAATAAATATATCTGGATGCTTATAGATACTTTTATCCATGCATCCCAACGCTTGTCGATTTGTTTCAGCCTTTTCATTGGGTCCTTGACCTTCGTCAGGACCAAAGATGAACCCCAATTCTAGTATAGTCCTGTTCCTACCAGTCTCGTAAGTACAACGGGAAAGACATATACATATAGAAAGCATGAAGGCTTACTTAGCCAAAGAAATATAGCACCTACTAGTGCCTGGAATGACAAATTTATATATGCATTTATAAAAACAGTTCCACTCATTTTATTTGCCTCCTTTTACAGTATTTGGTGATGGGCGGTATGGCACATCCAAATCATATTTGACAAAACAACAGACACAGCTCTATCCGTGCAATTTAACAATGTGGGACACACAATATTGCAAACCTAAGGTGATATAAAGCATACCATGATTGTTTACAAGCCAGTTCTGTATCTCGCCCTGCTATCATCTCGTCATTGTGGCATGCCCCTGTAGTTACACACTGTAGTGTAATGAGGACGAAGGGAGATCACATACTTTACATTTTTTATGGGGGAATCATTTCCCCATAAGTATATTGCCCAAGTCTTTTGCCCCACTACTTGCTCCATTAAGGGTGATGTGCTAATATGTTACCTAAGCTCTGCTGTCCTTTCTTGAATCACCAACTATTTGGATTGGCACTATTTAAAGTTTGTCTGCCAGGGTAGCCCATTGGCAAGTGCGTATACAGACACCTGTCTGAGTGAGTTCACATCGTGTAGCGTGAACATCACGTTATGCGTCTGCATGTGTCTGAGGGATTGTACAAAATGTAGTCTCTTATGGATCGGCCCAAGACCTGCTGCTCTGTGATCTCGATGTTGAGAAAGAGATGTGTCTCGTGGTCATTATCTCGGTAGTCTTTGTTACTCCTACAGGTATTAGGTGCCAGAGTCGAGTGATATTTACAAAGAAAACTTTTATTTATTTATTATTTTATATATGCAGGTGTTGGCATACCTTAGTTTAGCATAATGCAGTGCTTAATTTGTAAAAGAACGAGTGCCAGTGGACAAAGCTAGGCTCATAATCCTGCAGCCGGCTCTATTACATGTCAGTGCGCCAAATACCAAGACGGCATAGTCTGGAATCCACATCATGCCTCTTTAATCGACTAACAGACACACCCATACCTGCCAACGCACACGGTGCCACCGTGTGACACACAATATTGCCTCCCATCACACGGTCGCTCGGTGAGGAGCCGATATCACAGGGTGGCAGGAAAAACAAGCTGAAACCACTGTAAATAGTGGTTTTCCAGCTCGTTTTCTGAGGCTTTGAACTGCCGACGTCCATTAAGGGGTGTGAAAACACCCCAGGACATCGGCACCCGCCTCAGCAAGCTTTTTTTGGGGGGGGGAGGGGTGTTGGGGGGGGGGTGGGGTTCAAAAGTGCCTCCTAGGTACTTCTCGGCACCAGGCCACACCCCCTTCAAGGCTCCGCCCCCCTCATCACAAGGTGACATTGTTCTTCTTTTTCTTCAAGTTGGCAGGTATGCACACTGCTTTTTTATCTCACTCTTGCAGGTTCCTGCTTTCTCCCTTGCTGTCTTTCTCATTCTCCTTCTTCCCCTTTTGTCTTGCTCTTGGCAAATGTTCAATGATGAAAATTAAGTGCTGGTCCCCGAAAATGTGTGCCGGTGGGCCCCACTAGCAACCACCTGCTCAAATTAAGCACTGGCAAAATGCTTTCAATATGCAGTTACATATAAAAGATGTTTTTGAATCCTCTCAGATTACATCAGGTAGTCCATATTTCAGTACTCCCAAGGATATCTATGGTTTATGGGTTACCTAGAGTTGAAGATTATGTTTTTATTAGAAGAATGTCTCTTGTCTTCTCTGTTAATGTTGGCATACTCCCAACATAGAACTGTGGATACATTTTTTGCATGTGTTCTTATAAAACACCCAGTCCCTGTTATGTACCAAGGAGAGTGTATGCAGTCCCAATGTCACCCATCGAGTTTTAAGAAATTCTGATAACCCATCATTTTTGTTTCATATGTCTTTACTGGATGAATACCATCTGTGTTAAATGTCACATGTGGTCATGATTTGTGTAGCGATTTGAGATAATTCCAAGGAAATTTGTAACTTAGCTCTGTAATGTTTATTTTGAGTCGATATACCCATGTCTGTTCATTCTCAAGTAAGTCTTTTGTTGAGTTAGTATGAAGAGCTACTCTCTCAATAATTACCCACCTGCGATCATCCTGAGAGTAGCCTTTCACTAAGAAGTGAGGAGTCATCTTTGCCATGTTTCAGTGACATCTAATGTTGCTATGGTGTTCTCATATATGATCCTGTGTTTTCCTGGAAGTCCTACTGACATATTTTAGGCTGCAAAGCCAAGTGATCAAATATATCACATTTGTGGAAGGATAATTTTTATGATTTCTCAGTTCCCATCTGCTTTGAAGACCAAGGTTCAGTGTCTTAGTTGTCGTACACTTACAGACTGAACACTGCTCACAAGGGGAATGTCCCTGCACTGAAGGCACATCGCACAAATTGGGTGTTTGGACAAAATATCCAGTTCAAAATTTTCAAACTCAAAAATATCGGCAAAAAATATTGTAGTGCAAAAATATCGTGGTATAGAATATCATTGTCAAGAATATACATTTTTGGGTAAGTCAATCGTTTACAAGCATATCGTTTTTAATATCGTTTGCAGGAATATAGTTGTAAAAAATATTGTTTTTTAATTATTTTAATGAGTTTTAGGTATTACATTATTTTAGTTGTTAGTATTGTTGGTATAATTGTTATTAATTTTTAGAAATGTACTTTGTAACTTTAAATGATTTACATTTTTTATTTTAATGTAATTAGTGATTTATAATGTTGTGGTTTGTTGGGTTTGTAGGGGAGTAGGATGGGAAGTTATTTAAACTATATATATGTTTATTTTATTGCTGATGTATTTTTAATTGGTAATTAATTTTTTTATTGCTTATTAATTATGCATCTTTAATGTTATATATAAAATGTGAAATTTTTATTATTTTTAATTTTGTTTTATTATTAGTTATAATAAGTATTAAATTTTATTTTATTATTAGGTATAGTAAGTCATATTTTAGCAGTGGGCTGCTGGGTTTGTAGAAGTATACAGTGGGAAGTTAATTAAGTTGTAAAAAACAAAAATGTATTGGTAATTAGATTTGAATTGATAATTAATTATATAATTTTTGTTTGTTTTATAAACAAATTTGTATTGTTTTCTTTGCAAAACAACAGGTCAGCCGAGGTCCTTAAAATCACATCACTTATAAACAGTAGCAGCACCAAGGAAATAATCATTATACATTCAGTTCTGTTATAGCGTATCATCGCTCCCCTCTGTCGCCCCAGCCATTTACCCCAGACAATGTCATGTTTGGCAGGACAACCCCATGCCTCATACACAGGTTTTTCCTGCTGAGCGCACCAGTCCACTCCTCGTCTCCATACCGACAGTTTTGGTGCCCTGAGGGCCTTTCAGTGGGTCGCAATGTCTCTCTTAGCTACCAGGAATGCGGTACCCAACATTGCCCTGTCGACCCCTGAGCCCCTACACCTTCGTCCGCCTCCAATAGGATCAAGAGAGGGGAGAGGTCCAATGTCAGAAACATGCAATAATTTGGCTAAAGCTGCCTTAAAGTAGCTTGTTCTGATAGGGCAAAAAGCAGCTTGTTCTGATAGGGCAAGACCATACCATGTGAAAGAAATCTGACGGTGTGTGGGAGAAGCAGCCCCACCCGGGATCAGCTCTAAGGCCTGCACGAAACAGCCTGGTAATGGTGAGGTAGGCACAGTGTGGTTAATATGTCTGTATCAAGGGGAACCTGGAAGAAATCGTAAGGGCCCTAGGGGCCATTAGAGCATCCCGCCAATCTTCATTCTCCAAGGGTCCAAGCCAAGTCTCCCAACGGGTTCGAAGGGCCTTAATAGTGTTGGGGCATTTATGATCAAAGTGCGATAGATCTGGAAGACGCCACCTTTCACTCATGATGCAAGATTTGGGCACAATATATATTATCAAGCTTTTATAACACCGATTTGGTGCTGTATGTATACATTCCATTTTCTTTAGCATGCTGAATGAGCGCAGCTACATGGTACAGAAGGAGTGGCATCAGGGAGTTTAGTTCCTTGGTCCTGAAGAAAAGCCATGGAGTACGGCTTGAAACATGTAGACCCTTAGAAACTCAGGATCATAATTGCCTTGTGTCTTGTTTTTCCCATTTTTACTGACTAGAGGTCCAAATAAAGAACATTTTACCTACTAGGTAGGTATTTTTAATTGTCACACATAAGACCCCCACTCCTATTTTTTCACCTAGTGTTCATCATTTCTTATACATATATAAGTGCTCCCACGTATTTTGTAGGTAACAGCATGCCCCGTTCCACACCGCAATGGGATGGACCCAATGATTAAGCATGCCACCAAGGGGAAACCCTGCTGGGTGAGGGTTATCTAAAGAAAACATATTGTTTTCCAATATATGTGGAGGTTTAGTCCATGATTAACAGACGGGTTCATTTGTTTTTTTGACATGTATTAGGAGGACGAGTCCCTCTGGTTTTCCTCTACTCCCCCTTTTGTTCTAGAGATCTTGAAAGGAAGCCAAGCGTGAGCCCAACCAAACATCACCCAGGAGAGTGATTCCATTTGTGTCCCAACGAGCAAACCCCTCTAGTGCCGCCACCTCTCCCAACCATGTGCCGTGCCACAAAGGAGTTTGCCGAGTGATTTTCTTCCACCAACCTGTGTGTCGCAGCGAGTGTCTCCACCCATCAAGTGCCAACAGAGTCACCTCCGTAAGTGCCCTAGGTATGGGGCAGCCATAAAGCAGCTCCAAAATTTGTGAAAATCCTAGTGTGGCCAGTTCTAGTTGATAGGCTGGGTCTGACCAACCTCCATTGAGCTAATCGTTAATAATCAAGAGGTGAGATGCCAAATGGTCTATATATAAGTTAGCCAACCCTAGGCCTCCTTCGTATGAAGCATGTTGACAAATGGATAGGGCTAAGTGAGGTCTGGAATTGTGCCACAAAAAAGAGATGGCCAAGGAAGCCATCTCTCTGAACCAATGGCGAGGGAAACTATGGGAGAAAGTTTGTAGTAGATAGAGGAATCGGGGTAATAGCATAATGTTTTGACCTCGCGGGTTTGAGGGGTGATATTGAGGGACCAGGTCAGTGCTGCGTCAAGGGCCACTTGAATACCCAGATACCGAAAGATAAGACGACATATGGGAATAGTTGTTTGCCAGTCTAAACAATTCCTAGAGGGGGCACAAGATTTGATTTGGCTGGGTTGATTGTTAAGCCAGAAGCCTCTGCAAACAGCTGCAAGATGCGGAGACACCGTGGGCCACTGTCTTTTGGGTTTGAGAGATACAGCAATACGTCATCCGCATAGAGCGCTATACGGTCTTCGTGTTCCACATCCCACTCCGACCCTCTAATCTGCGCATCAACCCATATAAGTTGAGCCAGAGGCTCAATAGCCAACTTGAAAAGGAGGGGCAACGGGGCAGCACTGACTGGTCCTGTGCCTGATGGGAAAGGCATCAGAGATCACTCCCTTGATTTGTACTTGGGTTGTTGGATTAGAATATAAGATCTGTACAAGTCCACGAAATTGGGGTCCAAATCTCGCTCCCTCCAGCACGCGAGCCAGATCCAATCCACCGTATCAAAGGCCTTCTCAAAATCTATCAGAAGTAAGGCCAGTGGGGATGAAAGTCTGTGACTGTGAGCTAGTGCCACATGTAAATGCCTCAAGCAGTGCCTCGTACTCCTAGCGGGCATGAAGCCGCATTGGTCTGGATGGATAAGAGACCAGAGAACTTGTCGTAGGTGATTGGCCAGCACAGTGGCCACTATTTTAACTTCTCCATTAATAAGAGAAATAGGCACATAGTCGGCACAGGGGGTGGATGGTGGGTGCATCTTAGGAATGACCACTATAGTTGCTTGATCAAGGTCTCGGGGGAATGACCCCATCTGCTGCACTTCCTTGTAAAGAGCTAGTAAGTGAGGTGCGAGTATATCTTTGAATTTAGTATAGAATTCCATGGGATAGCCGTCTGGACTGGGTGTTTTCCCCTTCGCCATTTCTGACACTACTTCTCCGATTTCCTCAGAGGTAATCGGCTGGTCTAGCTCTCCACACTCAGTAGTAGAGAGGCTGGGCAACGGCACCTCCTTGAGAAGAGAAGGGGGTGGCGGCTGCATACAGGATGGCATAGTAGTCTGCAAGGATCTGAGCGACCTCCAGGGAGGAACGGTGTATAGAGCCCCGCCTATCCATCACCTCGGGTATAATCCGACCGGCCAGGGGACGAGAAGCCAGCCAATATAACAATTTGCTATTTTTGTCACCCCACTCGTACTCCCATGCTGTAGTAGCCCACCAGATTTGTTTCTCTGCTTCAAGCAAGTGGGCTCTAATCTCTTCACGGATCAAGGACAGCTCCCTGGTGGTGGCTCAATTACCCGTGCCCGAGAGTTGTATCTCCAGGCGAAGAGCACATGCTTCCAGCTGGGTGACACAACAATGTTGCGCCATTTCTTTTTGCCGGAGAAGAGTTTTGGTGTGTCCCCTTGCACGCCACACAGAGGGTACCCGTTGATTGGACCAACCCTGTGATTGTTTGGAAATATGCCATTATTTCGCTCCTCACATCCCGAGTGTATGTCACATCTTGAAGATGCCAAGCATTAAGTCACCAGACGGGATGTCTAGTGGAGTCCTTTATACCGATGCAAAGAAGCACAGGGGCATGGTCGAAGATTCCCTGAGAGAGTACCTGAACTTGTGAAACCGATATGACATCATTAGCCGGCATCAGAAGCATATCAATGCATGCATGAGTGTGGTGTGCTGCTGAAGTATGCATGTATTGCCTCTGTCTAGGATTCCAGATTTGCCACACAGCACACAAACCCAGAGTGGTCACCCATTTGTGTAAGGAGTTAGCTCTTTGTCAGCGAACATCTATTGGGGGACCAGTAGAGTAGAGCCCTGGGTCCAGGACCGCATTAAAGCCCCCTATAATGTTCCCAAGCAAAGATGACAGGTTGCAGCAGTGAAGTTAAGGTAGGTTTATTTGATGAAGAGATGAACCGAGGAGCTCCTTCCACAAGCCTGGGCCAAACCGTCTCCCCGTGGAATCTGGAGCACGCTCCGTGTTCCAGATTCCACATGAGATCAGCAGAACACCACACATCCCCCTTCGTCAACAAGATAACAATAAACATTTGAAAGATGAAAAGAAGAAGAAGAAACAAAGTACATAAGAGGAGAAAGTCACCTTATCAAACACAACAGGTGAATATATCCATAAAAGGAAAACAAAAGAAAAACAAAACTTCAGTTATACAAATAATAATCTTTACACCAGACTGGACGATAACGTTGACTCTGCACCTGGCATATGTGCAACTTCAGTTATCCAAATGATAATCTTTACACCAGACTGGATGATGACGTTGTCTCTGCACCTGGCATCTGTGCAGATCACAGCATTGATGAGAAACATATTTCCGCCAGTTAGCTCTGTCACTGGAGAGCTTGCGACCCAACACAACTGTGGAATCCGCATTTTTATCAATAGGCCACAACCATTGAGGAACTTTTACAACTTTGGACAAACTCCAAACATTTCCATCACAACCGCCTTCCAACTCTGACAACTTTCATGGGAGACGAAAACCTGGACTCACCAGATTTCACCATCCTACCTTTCCTCACACGAACCCAATCATTGACTTTCACGGGGAGCACTTCATTACTAACGTGATGGTCCTGACCCGACATGCACACATCGTACCTTCTAGACAACAAATTCCCCATCCACCCCCAACTCATATTACACACACTCTTCCTTCCCCTCATTTTTTCAAAGGGAGACAAATCACCATTGATCCTAGGAGTGTTTCAACTCCAAAGTATCTCTTTGATGGCTTGATGACAGTTTTTCCCATTACTAATCGCCAGTTCTAATCCTTCTTTAAACACTCTGATCCACCTCTCCACAATACCATTGCCCTGGGGATAATAAACAGATGAACGTTTGTGAACAATCCCATGACCATCAAGAAATTCTTTCATCTCAAAGGATGTTAACTGCACACCATCATTGGTGAGCAACAATTCGGGAAAACCCTCTCTTTCAAAGATATTATTTAAAAATTGAATCACAATTTTTGAGGTGATGTGAGAGACCAATCTGACATCAGGCCACTGAGATAACTGGTCAATAAGGACTATGGCATAAACAGGATTATGGCCAAAACTCATTGGACCAGCAATGTCAAGCGATACACACTCCCATACACGTGACGGTCTAGAAACGGGAAGGTGTTCATAGGCTACAATGTTTTGGGATTTGTCACTGATGCAACATTCAACACAACATCTGACCTTGCGTTCTATACATTTATCCATAGCGGGCCACCAAAATTCACTCCTAATTCTTCTTTTCATACAGGTCATACCGGGGTGACCCTCATGGACCATGTCTAGGATAGTTTGTTGTAGATCAATAGGCACCACGAGCTGCAAACCTCTCATTAAAACATCATTTTGTAATGATAACTCGTGAGCAATCAAAAAGAAAGGAAGAAGATTTTGTGGAATGTCAACCTTGCTAGGCCATGAAGATTTGATGTAATGCATGACGTCTTTGAGGACAACATCATTGTCACATGCTAATCTCCATTGATCCTCTTGTATACAGCCTTTAGATACCTCACATATCGAGATAACTTTCTCCAGATCCTCATCATCCTCAACCACATTGTCATCAGCCACAGGTAACCTTGATAGGCAGTCAGCCAGAATGTTCTTTACCCCAGGTATGTACTCAACTCAATGAAGTGAAAGTCTTGTAACTTGTATTGCCATCTGGCAATCCTGGAAGTAGCTCTTCCACAACCCTTGGTTGTAAATAAATCTACAAGGGAACGATGGTCAGTCCTCACCTTGAAAACAGTGCCATAAACATACTTTCGAAAATATTCAATGCCCCACCAACATGCAAGGGTTTCTTTTTCAAGAGTAGAGTATTTGCATTCAGCACCTTTTAATGGTCTGGATGCAAAGGCAATTGTGACTAAATGACCTTTATGATTCTGCATAAGGACAGCACCTATACCAACATTGCTGGCGTCCAGTGGCGGCTGGTGACATTTGAAAGTGGTGCGGCGTAAAATGATTCTCATACTGTACCGTCGCGAGCGAGCGTAGCGAGCGAGCCTGAACAACCTAAGAGGAGTTTGAGGGGGTTCTCCCCCCAAGAATTTCTTTTAAAAAAGAGTGGACAAATGGTGCATTTTCAAGCAAATTTGAGAAAGCAGGGAGGTTAATAAAGCAATTGTGAAAGTGCAGTTATTACATTAATAAAGAGATGTCATATAACATAGGTAGCTGCTTATTCAGTATAACCACAGAGCTTCATAACAGAGTTCGAGATACAATGCATTTCTGAGTACCTCACAGATGTTTTTTATTTAACAAACAACTAAACAGGTCGCAAACTAGCAGCATTCAACATATTGTTCACTTTTTGTAGATAAAATCAGCACGTCTGTCTTTAAGAGCAGCAAACTTTTCAATAACTTGAATGTTAAAGTCTGGTATTCTTTTAACTAGGTCTCTCTCTATAGAGAGCATAGCTAAAGCATTTAGTCTTTCCTGAATCATGGTGTTCCTCAGGAATGTCTTTATTCTGTTCAAAGTGGAAAAACATCGTTCCGCCTCCGCCGTTGTCATTGGAGTGGTAATGACTATTTTTAGTAAAGCCACTGTCTCTGTCAGTGACTTTTCCATGTTAAGGTTCTGAATTAAAGCAAGCAAAGAAATTGCACCAGTGGCCTGCCGATATACATTCATACTGTAGAGTACAGTTAATTCAGTTCTCAGATCCTCTTTGTTGAGCATAGGGTAAGCTTCCACAGCCTTATTCAGTGCTTGCTCAGGGAAGGAAGTATCATATTTTTCAAACAGGTCACTTTTCAGTAATGTGGCACTCACCAAATGGTTTGTAAAAGAGAAACGTCCCTTTGCCTGCACAATTATAGTGTCACATATCTCTTTTGCAATTCGGAGAAAGTAGAATCATTTGGCAGTCTGCTATCTAAATTGTCAACCCCTTGTCTGACTTTGTTATTGCTGGTGACAAAGTCAGTGGTAGCTCTTTCCACACAGACAGTATCTATTTCACGTTTTTGTAACCTCTCATATAGTACGTCAACATGAGGCATTATGTCATAAAACAAAAACAGCAAAAACTGGAACTCCCTGTCTTGCAGTGTTCTAGCAAAGCCACGGGCCTCACTCCGAGTTTTATATTCAAAGTCATCATTGGCTTCTATGGTGTCGAAACATTTTTCAAGGTCAACCCTATGTTGGTATATTAGGCTGATTGTACGTATGTGAAAATTCCAACGAGTTGGGCCTCCCTTTGGAATCCTTCTGTTGACAATCGTATGAAGTACCTCCGTTCTTTTGGGGGAACGTGAGAAGAATGCTGCCATTCCTCCTACATCCATAAAGAATATCTGTGCCTCAGAGATCTTTCCTACTGCTTGTTGCATAATCAGATTAAGTTGGTGGGCATAACAGTGCACATAATGGGCATTAGGGTACACATCTCTAATTTTTTTGTACTCCACCGGAGGTTCCACTCATTACTGCAGCACCATCATAGCTTTGTGCAATCAGTTTTTGTTTTTGAGGCTGCTCTGGAAAAATTAAGTTTAGTTCTTGTAGAATAGCTGAAGAAATGCTTTCTGCACTAGAGTCTCTTAAATGAGTGAAACCATAGAACCTCTCCACAACTCTGCTGTCATTGTCAAGGTACCGAAAGATCAGTACAGACTGTGTTTTAGTGGCCACATCAGTGGTGTCATCAGCCTGAATAGCCACAAAGTCGGTGTTTTTCAACTCTTGCACGATATTGCTTTTTACAATCACTAGCATGCACTCAAGCAGTTCATTTTGTATTATTTTAGAGGTGCCCTTGAAGACTGTAGCACTTGCTAGATGTGCTTCCATTTCACGGTCTATGCTTGCTATTAAACACAAGGCCTCTGAATATACCAGGATTTGCGGAACTTTGAGATTCATCATGCCCTCGTAATGCCAGTTCAAAAGCACCACAGAAACGAATGCAATCAATGATTTTTGATAGTATATGTCTATTCCTATCAACTGCTTCATTGTGTTTCTTTATTGTTTTGCGGTAGGCGTCGCTTATGTGGGCTTCAATCGGTGTGTCTCCCAACAGCCCTAGTCTTGTCAGGTTTTCCATATGTATTTTTGTGTGTGCATGCTTCTTTACTTTATCTGACAAATGCTTCAAGTCTTTTACTCCTTTTTTTGTCCAAGGAATTTCACCACCAAACAGCAAGCAGGGGAAGCAAAACAGAGTATTTGTTGAAGTACACCCTGTAAGCCAATCAACTTTTGTGTACCAGGTGTTTGAGAAAGAACGTGTGTAAATCTTCCCTCTGTCTTGGGAACTTTGTTGTAGGTTTAGGTCTGGCCGGTGGGGTCCTAGTTGTTTTACAATTAGTTTCTCTTCACGTTTCAGTCCAATGAACGGCTTTGCAAGTAGTTGCTCTACTGTATTCATGGTGTTACCAATGTTAAAGTTACCTGTCAATAATCAAAGTACAACGTATGAGGTTTGGTGCATGTAGACGCCACCCACCATGTAGACAACTTACATAGCACTTAACTACTAGAATGTAAAATATAGCAGCAGTTTCCTTACCTTAAACGCTGGGGTTGTTGACTGTTGTAGAGGCGCAAGTGCAGCAAAGGAGGTTGGTGCCTCTTCTTCTTTGCCTTGAGGCTTTACCAGATGCTGAAAAGCAAATATAACAAAATTTAGTTGTGTCAACCAAACACATAGACTGTTAATCATAAAGAACCACAGGCCTCGGATCATGCATAAAACAGATTCATCCTGTGACTACCCATTGCACAATACACATTGTCTTATTTGTTAAGGTATGAGTCGAGATCTTAGTGACTCTTGGAATTGCAATGTAAGAAATCTGCTTCGGAATCGATCCAGGCAACAGATGCCCAAAAATATGCTATTGTGGGTGTAATTTATTCTTTATTCTTATGCCCATTTATTTTAAATAAAGCAATCTTTTTCTTTTTAAATGCAGCCCGTTTTCCTTAAAGGAAAATGGGATGCGTCCAAAAAAGAAAAAGAGGACAAATCCCCATTTGCCGTACATTATCATAATATGCAAACTTCCCTGAGCAGTTGCATGCGTGAAAATTGTTTGCAAGGTATGCCCTTGCATACAAACGACATGCAAGAAACCAGCTCAATGCATTTTGTATACAGTTTCTAAAGTCGTGAAGTGAACACTGCTGCTAGTCAAGCGTAGTGACGCCATTGTCGATTAATTGCCTCCTCACTGATGTGTTTCAAGGCCTTCAGGTTTCTAAGTAACATAACATAACATGTGCATTTGTAAAGTGCACGTTCACCCATAGGTCTCTTGGCGCTGAATAACAGATGTTTATTGTTACACTCAATGGTACTCATTTTATCGGCCGCAGATGGATGAAAGGCTGAGTGGATCCGCCAGGATTTGAACCTGTGACCATGAGGTCAAACACAGCCCCCTGCAGTGGATGCCTTAGTCCACTGAGCCACCAGACCCGGCTAAGTGCACCCGCCTGCGGCCCACACAGGATCTGGATGACCCTGGATTGAGTGAAAGAAACAAACGCCTCCGGCTTTTGAAAAACCCGGGAGTTAAGGAATCATTGAACCTGCCATGCAGTGATGCGCAGTTTAGAGCAGTATTATTGTGCGTAGGCATCAGGAAAGGATATATGATACTGGGAGCTGTGTGTGTGCTCTGCTGCGAAACAATACCTCCAAAACTCATAATTAGGCCCTCAATGTGTGGAGGTGTGTGATGTTGAAGTTGAACCACATGCATCACACTGAAAGTGCACGTGCTGGGAATGTCGGTTTACTGGAATTTCACGAACAGATACAGTTTTTACAGCTCTGCAGATGCGATGTGTGTGTGAGAGTTGACTGGTGCATTTTTTATTTAATGACTTTGTACTACGTCCAAGACAGTGCTTTTTCCACTTCCTTACTATGGCTGCTGCACTGACACACTTAGAATTGCAATTCCATTTATAGTGAAATTAAATGACATTGCATTCATTTATATAGCGCTTAGTACCCCAGACAAGGTGTTGAAGTGATTGCCAGTGTCGTGCTTCAGCTTGCTTCCCTGAAGAGGGGCATATCGAGTACCTACCCAAGTGAGCAATGTGCATGTTTAGTGTGGCCATTGGCCAATGTGCCATGCGAGGACAGCTGAGGCCTATCAAGCAGGGAAATGACGAGGTTGGGGTGGAGGCTAGCTTCGTTCACAGGCACAGCCCCTGTCAGCCTCCGTCCATTTATTTACTTGTCCCGTTGGTTTTGACAGTTGATGACTCATTGCAAATGTTACGGTTACTGGGCACCTTATGTGACTATACGTACCTATAAGCCGTATAGTCACTCACTTCACGGTGGTCAAGGGCCTCCCGCTGCTCTGAGCGGGCGCTCTGTCAAAGTATTGTTGAACGGGGGGGGGAGGGTGCAGACACACAGCTAGGGCAACCTTGCAGACCCCATTTGCGGCACTGTTCTGGAATTTAAAATAAATATCGAGTGCCAAAAAACCTAGAACTTTAAGCTCCGACTCAAATCATGCTTCCACTGTTACATTTGTTAACGTAGCAACCCGTTAAATGATACTTTCGCCCAAATACGCAGAAACGCACGCACGCATAATAGAAGACACACACACACACACACTACGAACCTCACAAATACACAACACTCATAAAGACACACTGACACGAGCTTTTCGCATCAGACCGACTTGACAGCCCTCCCCCCACCCTGTGAAAAGTGCAGGTTTTAGCTCACATTTCTCACCCCATATTGCTTCGAATTTTCCTTCAACAATGCCGGCTTTGAGAAAATCGTTGGAGTTGATGATGTGATTAAAAATGAAAATTAAAGGATGACGGATCCCCCTGGTTGAATAGTATTTTCGTGCAATACATTTTTAGTTAAAAAAACTTTTCTACATGGCTTGTGCGGCTGATTCGGGGTTTTTAAGGTGTGCCACTTTTAGCGCATGGTTTGCATACGAAGCATTTTTTCCCTAACCAAAATCTCACGTCGTCCTTGTGTACACATCAATATATCAAAAGACGGAACACCCTGGCAGGCCGTGCTGCTCACTTTTAGCACTTTGTGTGGTTTACATTAAAGTCACATTCTTGGTTCAATCAATACACTGTTGTAAAGCCAGTAAGCCACCCTCTCACTTGCCAAATATCGCAGGGCACCTCACGTACCGAACTGCAACAGCACGGATACAACTTGCATGTGTTACAATGGCACTATTACGTTTAGACCGACAATTGTGGCAGAGTTGTGATATCTAGTAGCAGTGGATTTTGTGTGTGGTTTACTCAGGCCGCGATTTTTGTGCTCACGGTGCAACTGAAAACCCCTCGTTGCTTCTTAACAGGCTGCAAAAAAAGGGCTTTTTGCACTTTATTTGTTAGGTTTGTGTGTGTGTTTTGTGAGACTGAGTTGTCCAAAAAGGAGTCTCCACCTACGCACACACGACCTCCTGTTAACCTAAAAAAAACATCACACTCAGCGGGTGAACTTACTTGATATCTTATTCTTCCCTCACCTGCTCAGGACCATAATTTCTCAGCAGCACCAACAGCTCCAAGGCGTGATTCACGAATCCATACTGCTTAACACAGGCATGGCTTCCTTCACACCTGCGATCAGAGACACTGCACAGATTTGGCCTCACACACACACACACACACACACACTGCTACACTTAGAAACAGACACACAGCACAGAAAACACCTCTCACACACCAACTGCCACCCTCAGGCCTACAGCACAGATCAGGCCTCTCGCACACTATTTGCAACGGTAACGCTCACACTCACAGCACATACTACCCCCAGCCTCTCGCACACCAACTGCTACTACTGCGCAGATCAGGCCTCTCACACAGTACTGTACCACACTACCTGTGCTTGCATTGCAACTAGTGTGACGTGGAAGGGCTGGAGATGCAGTACTGCGGGGATATATGTAATAGAGCACATCACAAACCTGCTAAGGCCGGGCAATGGGGAGCAGTAGATCCGATCCAACTAATGATTTTAATGATTGATGATGAGAGATTGATTCTCACGGACCGGACCGGTGTCTCACTAGTCTCGACTCTCCACTCTAGTCTGTCTCGAGTCTCTCGACTGACTACTGAGAGGAAGGGTGGCCGATTTGCCCAGCATCGGCAGAATGGCCAATCACTGCATGGCTTAATAATAAGCCATTACACTGATTGGCCATTACTACGTTGGGTGCTGGGCGGGCCCTCCCACCCCTGCGGTCTGCGGTGCCAACTCCAACTTCTCCAAGTCATGCCTCCTTGGCTGCAGCAGCCAATCCGGACGCAGACGCTCTCTTAGCAGCGCGCCAGGATTGGCGCGAGCAGGCAAACTCGCCGCTCATTTTGCGCCTACTGGGGTCTGCGGTTTTGGGCAACCCCCCTGTGACTTTGTGCTTGCTGTAGCAAAGCCATTATGCGCATGCTGGGTTCCTGGCCGCGGAAAGGCAGCCGGCCAAACCCAACATGCGCACTGCCACACGCACAGTGCGCGCGCTCATCATTATTTAATAAATCAATGCTGCCTCCTGCCTAGTACTGACACGGAGTCCGCATCATTGTTGTCACGTGACGCGACGCCGCGGCCGCGAGTGATGCGAGCGCGCCGCTTTAAATTATTAATACAAACAATTTAAACTTTGAAAGTTGATAGTTGAAATTGTATTAATAATTTAAAGCGGCGCGCTCGAAATGTACACAAATAATTAAGTGGGGCAACGCCTCACCGCCCCAACGCAGAAACCGCCACTGCTGGCGTCAGATATAATTACAGAGTCATAAGCAGTGTTAAAGGTGGCTAAAGCAGGTGCAGAGTAAATGCATTTCTTTAAATGTTCAAATTCACTGGCACAATTGTCATCCCATGAAAATGCCTGGTTCTTTTTCATCAAGTTTCTCATGTGTACAGTTTTGTCAGCAAAAACAGGAATACATTTTGCATAATATTCTGCAAGACCTAAAAAAGATCTAAGCTGGTCCTTATTTTGAGGTTCCGGAGCTTGCTCGATGGCCTTAACTAGATTTTGTTTAGGAGAAATACCATTCTTGTTAATGGAGTGACCCAAATAATCTACAGACGTTACACCAAATTTACATTTCTCCTTTGTTAAGGTCAGACCATTGTCTTGTAAAATGCACAAAACTTTGTGAAGAGTGTCGGTATGTTCTTGTGGGTTGCATGCAAAAACTAGAATGTCATCCTGAAAATATAATACATTTTTTATGTCTTTAAACAATTTATGCATTACCCTTTGGAAGACAGATGACGCCGATATTAATCCAAAGGGCATTCTCTTATACCTGAAGGCACCCTCAGACGTAATAAATGAGGTGAGATGTTTGCTATCTTCATGAAGAGCTATCTGGTGATAAGCGTTTGACAAATCAAGAGTTGAGAATATCGATGCCCCTAAGTGCGCCAGGTATGCCCAGTCGTGGGTCCTGGGCTCACTGTGCCACTGGAATCAAGCTATCCTGGCTGAAGAGGGGTGAAACCCCGAAACCGGTCCTAGGATGCTTGTTTCCGGTCCAGGGAGGACCTGGCTTGGCAGTTCGGGCTGGACTGTTCCCATGAGGCACAGGGTCAAGACTGATTTGCATATGGCCAGGTCTAAACTGGGGTGGCATGGTCAGCAAAAGAATGATGGATTTAACCCAGATCTCTTGACTGGGGGTGAATGTTTTGATTTGTTCTGCATTCTGTCCATCAATTGTGTGTCTTTTGCTTTCTCGCCCTAAGTGCGCCAGGTATGCCCAGACGTGGGTCCTGGACTCACCGTGCCACTGGAATCAAGCTATCCTGGCTTAAGAGGGGTGAAACTCCGAAACCGGTCCTAGGATGCTTGTGTCCGGTCCAGGAAGGACCTGGCTTGGCAGTTTGGGCTGGACTGTTCCCATGAGGCACAGGGTCAAGACTGATTTGCATATGGCCAGGTCTAAACTGGGGTGGCATGGTGAGCAAAAGAATGATGGATTTAACCCAGATCTCTTGACTGGGGGTGAATGTTTTGATTTGTTCTGCATTCCGTCCATCAATTGTGTGTCTTTTCCTTTGAGTTTAGCAAACATCTCGCCAATATTGGGCAAAGGATGTCTATCCACCCACACGTTGCTATTGAGGTCTCTTAAGTCCACACATAACCTAACCTTACCATTAGGTTTGTGTGCACCAACAATGGGTGACAACCACTCAGAAGATTCAATCTCTTCAATAACATCAAGATGGCACAACCTCTCTAACTCATTTTTAACAGCATCCCTTAAATGCAATGGGACATTCCTGACTTTGTGCACTTTGGATGTAGCATCGTGTTTCAAAATAATTTTGTGGACAAAATCTTTAAGCAGACCCAATTGAGAAGAGAACACACTGGGAAACAGCTTCTCCCACTCGGATGCAGGATCAATCCCAACATGAAGAATCAAATCCGAGTAACCAAGAACCTGATCGGGATGGTTGGGATCGAGAGTGATCATAAGTTCTTTTTGCTGAGGCCAGCCTAGAAGACATGAACCATCTCTTGCAACATATACCTTGGAAGATATGGACTTGCCCTTAAAACTAAGAGTGGTTGTGAAAAATCCTAACACATCTATGGGCTTCCTCCCGTATCCCACAAGTATGATGTCAGGAGGAGATAAATGTACATTGGGAAATTCTTTTAGCCATTCATCCCCAATGAGGTTGTGTCTAGCACCCGAGTCTGCCATGACTTTTACTTCTTTTTCGCCAATTACTATTGTGCAAAAAGGAGCATCTTTCACCTTGCTGTTAACCTCACAAACGGTTAGAAGAAATTCCTCATCTTCGAGGTCGTAGTTGACTTCCTTAACATGATCAGCATTTTGGTATTTATGATCTAAACTTCTATTCCTGAATTTGTTTTTGTTCCTACACATTCTAGCATAATGCCCCTTTAATTTACAATATCTACATACTTGACTGATGGCGGGACACCTTTTATCGTTAGCTAAATGACCAGGAATGCCACATTTAAAACACACATATTCTTTTTGGTTGAAGTAAGTCTTATTCTTAAACTTATTAGAAGTGCCCTCATCAGTACTAGGCATTTTGACCAAATGCACTTCAGCAACATCTTTTCCCGCAAGTTCTTTCAAGCCAAGTTTCATGTTTTCAAAGCGATGAGCTATTTCAATGGCTTTGTTTAACGTCAAATCCTCAGCGGACAACAATTTTTCTTGTAATTTGACATCTGCCACTTTGTGCACTAGTTGATCACGTACCATCTGATCATGAAAAGAAGAGTAATTGCATTTGGATGCCAAAGTTCTCAGATCATTGACAAAGACGTCAATCGATTCATTCACCAATTGGCCCCTGCTGAGGAATTTATGTCGTGCAACTACTTAGTTGACATTTTTTACATACAGTTTGTCCAGTTGTTTGATAGCCTCATCAAACACATCAATATCATCTTCATCTCACGTGCGATTTGAAGAAATAGGAGGTAAATGACCTAAAATGCGCCTGCCTTCTGCACCTAGACAATGTTTTAAGATAGCCAACTTCCTCTTGTCTGTATAATCATCACCACCTATGGCTTCGATGTAGGCTTCTAAGCCTTCTTTCCATTGTTTCCACTCTAGGATAGGTTCACCAGGAGAGGTTAAAAATGGAGCAGGTGCACCAAAACCCTCCATAATGAGGACGCAAAATAATGAGAATGAAAAGATCACTAATGCACAGGGGTAAAGAGAGTGTGAATCACCGGTGACTATGTGTTCACAAATTTTGTTCCACTTGGAAGTATGCGAATCCTTGAAATGTTGAGTCAACTAAAAAGGGTCATTGGCGTGCGTGCCGCCGTAGCATTGAAATGGGGACACACAACATAGAAATAGTAATGTGCCTTTGATGAATTAATGGGTGATAATTCGTGCCTCGTGACGTTGAAAGAATTACCGGCGTGCGTGTCGCCGAAACACAAGTGAGAAATATGCTGGTTCACAGCTGGGATCCACAATAGGCAGAGGCAGCGCTCTAGTCTTTATTGTAATACGCGTGCATGCACGTTCGCCAGAACAAAGACTTCCGAGGAATTCAGGGTTGAAGACGCAACAATTCCGTGGTGCGCGCGGTAATAGCGCGTTCAAGAACAGAGTGCGAGGGACAGCGCATGCAGGCTTCAAGAAGGGTGCACGAGGAACAGCGTGTACAGGCACCGTGCGCGAGAGACAGCGCAAAATGGCCAAAATGCAAATAAATACGTAAAATCTCACCACAGTTTTCCTTTTGAATGAGGTTTTCGGGAAGACAAACAATCGTCCACAAAGACTTGATCAAACGGGTCCCGGAGACGCTCAGTCGCTTCTGGCAGTCAACGGACTCACGATCTGCTCGTCGCAGGGCTCCAGGCTTGTTGGTTTGTTTTCCAGTCGTCGCCAGTATAATGTTCCCAAGCAAAGATGACAGGATGCAGCAGTGAAGTTAAGGTAGGTTTATTTGATGAAGAGATGAACCGAGGAGCTCCTTCCACAAGCCTGGGCCAAACCGTCTCCCCGTGGAATCTAGAGCACGCTCCGTGTTCCAGATTCCACATGAGATCAGCAGAACACCACACCCCCTCTTATAATAGTAACACCCGGGGGCATTTGGGCAATGACATTAAGGAATTTGGAAGGTGTGCAACACAGCGCAGGGGGCATGGAGACAGAGAATATTCAAGTGTGTGCCATTGGTCATTCCCTCAAGCGTCAGATACTGACCCTGGGGATCTATCCAGGTATGGGCCACCACCATGTGGAAGGAGTGGCGCAGCAGCACCGCCACCCCCAGAACACTTGCACGTAGCCCGCATAGTAGGCTCTGTCAAACCCTTGTCATGCGAGAAATCGACATTTGGTACCCATCAGATGTGTCTCTTGGAGCATTAGAATAGAAGGGAAATAGCGGTGTGCATAACGCAACACAGCTGATGGTTTAAGCCCATCCAAAAGACCATTTATGTTCCAAGACATTACACTGTAAGGGGCCATGGTGGGACTGGGAACATGAGTTGCACGTTAAGTGCGTGCCTAGCTTGTGAGAGGGGTTGGGCACAGGCGTGATGTGTGCATGGTTGAGTTTGCAACAGGAATAAGTGTCTAAATTGGAATGGGACTCTGTGACAACCTGAAAAGGAAAGAAACTAAGAAGGCATGCAAAAACACAAGAATATCAAATATTATGACGAAAACCCTACCCCCAACTACCCCACCCCATACTCCCCTCCGAAAAGCATCTGTTGCCCCATAACATATTACCCAACTGATAACCAGTTCTTCCTAGCTGGGTTTAGAGTGGTGGACCCCTCCAAAAGTAGGATCTGTTTAGTTCAATGTCTGCCTCTGCAACAGCTGTCAGGTGCTATACGTTAGGAGCTCGCCGAGTCCAGGCCAGACCCGGGAACCCACGGCCCGCCCTGATACCATTAAATGGGAGAAGGTGTCCACCTCAATCGTTCTTCATTACAGGACAATGCTTGAGAATCACTCTCAGCCTTGAGGGGGATCCGATCTTTGCGGCGGTTGTGGTCCCGAGGAACCAGATCTAGTGTAGTTGTCTCTCTTCCGTCAGCCATTTCCATACTGATTCAGGAGTTTTGAAGAAGTGAGTCTTATCTGCATAAATTACTTTGAGGTGTGCCGGGAACAAAAGTGCATAGGACAGTTGGTGAGCCCGGAGCTTCTGCTTGACAGACTCATAAGACCTGAACCAGGCTTTGACCTATTGTGTGTAGCCTGGAAAAATTTGTATTTTTGAGTTCTGATATTGGAGATCTGTGTGTGCTCAAGCCTCGCGCAGAATAGTGTCTCTGTCCTTAAAGTTGAAAAATAGCACTATCCGAGGCTGGCGTGATGCTGCAGGAGAGAGTTTGACGTAAGTGCTTTGTGGGCACACTCCACTGCAAACTAGAGCGACAGTTTGTCGACTGGCATCCATGACTTGAGCCATTACTCCAAGAATTACGCCTGTTGGTTATGTTCTGCGTCTTCCGGGAAACCCATGAAACGCAA
The DNA here is from genome assembly GCA_963921515.1 of Calotriton arnoldi. Lineage (NCBI taxonomy): Eukaryota > Metazoa > Chordata > Amphibia > Caudata > Salamandridae > Calotriton > Calotriton arnoldi. The sequence continues at coordinate 850,946 of CAWUFW010005802.1, read as the reverse complement.
ATTATTTTGCCTCAAGCGTTTTTCTGCATCTTCTGCTCAATGATGGAGCTCATTCATATGAGTGAGGAGGCAAGCAACCTTGGCTTTAAGGTCTATGACTTTCTCTTCAACTGTAGAGGCGTCTGTCCGCCTCTGTGATGTGGCTGGTTGTATTGCGCAGGTCCTGGCGGAGAAGCGCCACATCTACACGCTCCTCTCCGATCTATGTTTCAACTGCAGGCTATAAGGCCTGGATGGCATGCAGAATTTTGGCCAAATTTCCTTCCGTTGGGGCCACTTAGTCCAAGGCATCCCCCTGCCGCTCCAGGCGAGGTTGGGAACTGATCGATGTGTGGCTGAGAGGGATGGGGTTCTGCGGCCTTGTCTTTTCCCATGGTTGACTTGGGGTGAGTAGCACCACTTTGACCGGTACCTGACCCACTTGCCACATATGTGGCAGCACGAGCAGCCAGGTGCTGGATGGGTCTCTCCCTCGGCTTGTCTCAGTGGGCCGGGAGGTCGTGAGAAGTCCAACATGTAGCTATGAAGGGCCTCATTGTACTGTAGGGGAGATCAGATCCCCAACTCAAGTCTACCCCACTCGAGGTGTCAACAATTTGCAGGCGTAGAAGACTGCTGTAGAAGAGAGGGAGCCCAGAGGGGGGATCCTCCAGGACTGATGGTGGGAGAACTCAAGTCCAATAGGCCCCACCAGAGTAGATGTCTAGGGGAGAGCCCTCGTGGCCTCTATGCATCTCAAGCTTGGTATAATGCCATGAAACCCAGTGCCTCAGAGGAGAGATGCAAAAGGTGAGGATCCCCACCACACAGCACAAAGATCCCATCCACCAGTTGTCCTTCTAATGCAATCAGAATTGCAGGCCCCATCTGGGGGGCAGTGCATACTTCAGGAGTATGCAGGACCGGAAAGTGAGGTCTCCACCTCCATCCAGCAGAATGCTCCTCACCTGAGCCCTAAGGAACCCTCCTAATGTTGGGCCCCACTCCAGAGGACAACTGTTGTGCTCTGTGAATTCCAATAGAACGTGGTTGCAGCAAGCCACCCAGCCCAAGACGCCTCACAATCTGCAAGGTGGGCCCAGATGGTCATAAAGGGTGGCACAGCAGCCCAGGCCCTAGGGTCCTCTACATGGCTCTGTAAGCTTGGCAAGTAAAAACAGGTGATGTAGGAACCAGCTTCCCAATCTAGAGCAATAGCCAGGCAGCGGGGTCCCACAATGACCAGGCGGCACCCAGCGCTCTCTTAGATCCAGGCCGTCAGTCATGGAAGCGGAGTGTCAGGACGGCCATCCGATTGCTGCAGGGCGGGCCTGATTGGCACCCGGGGGCTAGGTGTTGTCCATTCACATGCCCACCGGGGCTTCAGAACTCCCAACTCGGACCAGGGAGCATCGCCTGGAGCGAAGACCCCGTACACGGGAACAGGCAGCTCTGGCGCCAGCCCCGGAGCCCCGCTCAACAGCCGAGCAGCTCGGGAGACAACAGGGACCAAAGGGCCCTCCAAGCCCCAACCGAGTCCACCCGGGCAAGGGTAAGGTTGGGGAGGCAGGGGCCCTGGCACTGATCACAGCCGACTCCATCTGTGACCATCCAGCGCCCACCAGATCCTCAACTCCTCCGGCACTCGTCTTCAGCTACAGGCCAGGCGCTCCGGATTTTCTCACTCCCACGAGCTCCACTCACCACCGTCCTTCCTAATGAGCCTTGGGAGGGCACTCAGAGCTTGCAGGTGCTGGGGTGCAAGGCTGCTCAGGCTGATCCCTCTGGTCCAGAGGCCATCTTGATGATCGGCTAAGACTCGGTCTCGGAGATCCCCACTGTCCCAGGGCTCAATTGCACACCCCGTGCAGGGACAGATAAGGTGCAGGGATCCCAGAAACCTGTTCGCTGGCTGGTGCAGGCTGGACCATGAGACAGATGGCGGCCGATTATGGAAGGGTCCGGAGCACTCTTAGAGTGCGACCACCATCTTGACGCCCCAAGCCACTCCCCTGTATAATTTATTTTTTATTATGTAAATAGTTTATTACCTATTTATTTAACATACATTAGTAGAGGGTTACTGGATTTGTAGGGGTATAGGTTTAAAATTTATTGGTAATTAGTTTTTAATTGATAATTATATCATTTATTTTTAATTATGTGAATAGTTTATTATATCTTTTTTTAACATACATTAGTTGTGGTTTACTGGATTTGTGGGGTTTAGGGTGGAAAGTGTATTAATTTGAAAACAAATTAGAAATTATTATTAATTCATTTTAAATTGTTAATTAGTTATTTAATTAATTGTTAACTATGTAAATTATAATTAATACCAATTTATTTAAGTTATATTTTAGTTGTGGGTTGCTGGGTTTGTAGGAGATTATGGTGAGTAGTTGAATGAAATGAAAAGTTTTTTAATTAATGTTATTTTTTGTAAAGATTATTCGTATTTGATTATTATGTATTTTACCTAATTTATTATTTATTATGTAACTTGTAATTTTTTATTTCAATAAGTATGTTTGTTTTTATATGTTTATTAAGCATATCTTTTTTATACTGTGTTATTTGGTTAGGTGAGTAGGCTACTAAGAAAATAAAAATATATACATTTTTGCATATTAATTTATACATTTATGGAATTTATTAATTGGAAACGAATTATGGAAAATGTTTTTATATGCATTATTTTTTTTAATTTAATTTGTTTAATCGTTTGAGAATTTGTTTCTGAGATGACATTTGTTATTTAAAATTCATTCTTTTTTATTTATTTTAAATTAAATGGATAAGTGATCATTTATTATTGAGTTCGTTTTTTTATAGTTAGTGAAGTTGATATTATTATATGTTATATTATTTTTTCATTTCTACGTTATATGTTAACATTTTTTTATAAATAAATGTATTTAATATTTTGTGTACTCTAACACCTCCAAAATCCAAACACTTTCCCTACTATGGCACTGACTGGAGCAGGAATGGTACATCTAACCCCTCCGAAGTCCAATACTTTCCCTACTGTTGCTCGAATTGGAGTAGGAATAGTAAATTTAGCACCTCCAAAGTCAAACACTTTCCCTACTCTTGCGCTGAATGGAGTAAGAATAATAAATGTAACCCCTTGGAACTCCAAAATGTTCCCTACTGTTGCTTAGACTGGAGTGGTAATAGTAAATGTCACTCCTCCGAAGTTCAACACTTTCCCTACTGTTGCTTGGATTGGAGAGAGAATAGTAAATTTAGCACCTCCAAAATTCAACACTTTCCCTACCGTTGCGCTGACTGAAGTAGGAGTAGTACCTTGCTGCCTTGGAGTGGAGAAGTACCTTGCTGCCTTGCTAACTATGTAAAGAGCTGTATACTTTTAAGCTGTATCTACCTCAAAAATGTATTGTCAACATATACTGATGTCTTCCGTATACCTTGTTTACATGTTCCCATCATGTATTTACTTGCTCAAAATGTAACTCTTGCTGATATGCAAACTCTGTGAAGTGCTCTAATACCTGCGGGTCAAGTTCACGCTATACAAAACACAATAAATAAATGTAACCGAAGTCCAAAAAGTTCCCTACTGTTGCTTATACTGGAGTGGGAATCACAAATGTCACTCCTCAGAAATCCAACACTTTCCTTACTGTTGCTTAGACTGGAGAAGGAATAGTAAATTTAACCCCTCCGAAGTCCAACACTTTCCTTACTGTTGCACTGACTGGATTAGGAATAGTAAATCTAACGCCTCCAAAGTCCAGCACTTTCTCTACTGTTGCATAACCTGGAGTGGAAATAATATATTTTATATTTTGAGACTGCAATAGTTTTCAGAATAGTGATTGAGTAGATTTTATAGTATTATTTGTTTGTTTTATACATTTATATTATTTGTACATTTACTTTAATGTTTATAGTAATTTTAGTAAATGTGTTTTTGGGGATTTTACATTTTGTATATTTTATCTATTTATTGCCTGAATTAATTAATATATGTCGTTATTAAATTGTATATATTTGAATGGTTCTTATAGTGTATCAATTTTGTGTGCGTGTATATATATATCTATATATATATATATATATATAAAGCAAACAATCCTGGCCCACCTTCGTTCACGACGGGACCCTCCAGGTACGGATCACAACACGTCCAAGAAACTCCAAGTTGCTCCTTTCACAGTGCTTTTATTTTATCTCATAAAACCTCAGTATTGATCAGGCATAGTGCCTGCCATGATATATATATATATATACACATTACCTACTGGCGATTGCCAGTAGGTAGTTATAGTTAGGACCAATTTTTCCCATAGACAAAGCATTTTGTGTTTTGCCAATAACTTTGGCACCGTTTGACGAATCTTCACAAAATTTCCAAATCTAGTTTGACAGTTACTTGAGCTGCTGTGTGGAAAGATTTAGGGTGATTCATAATGGGGTGGTCCCAATACGTTTTTTTCCCATGCAATGTCTATGGGGATTTTGTACTTTTAGGCACGACTACAGCCCGAACCACTGAATGCATTTATGCCCAATTAGGCATAATTTTCTAATTTGGTGTAAATCCGTTCAGTAGATTTGGAGTTATTAAAGAAATAAAAGTTTGTATATTTAGGGACACGGATCCTCCGCGAATCCGCAATTACTTGCGGGTACCCACAGATCCAAAGTCGCACTTTAAGTTAAAAAAAACATAGAAGAAACCCAAGGTTACAGGGATGTTATAGTTAGGTCTAAATTTTGCGCACACAAAACCATAGAAACTCAGCAGTTATAGTTATGCTTATATTATACTTATTTGAAGAAACTATAACTTGTGCCCTAAAGTAACTTTAGGCAATGAGTCATTGTTTCTTAACATAAGTATAACTATAGTTCCAAAACAGCGTGTCTGGACAGGTAATTATGAATTTTCAATTAGTGGAGAAAAAAATTCCAATAGACTCGCATGAATATAGTAGATTTTTTATAGATATGTGATCATGTTTCCTTGTGGTTCAATAACTATTACAATGAAAGGATAAAAGGAAACAGCCAACACGTGTTTCGCCCCCTAACTATGGCCATCCGGCCTGGGGCTTCTTCAGGGCAAGATTATTACAGTAGGGGATATGGTGAATCCTATGGCGAGTCAATCCTAATTCAAGGACAGTCTTAGAACAGTGTAGAATGCCGGTCAATCGGTGTTGCTCCCGTCCTGGAGGTGCACTGGTAACCATATATATATATATACACACACATATATATATTAGATGTTAGTTATATGATTTTTATAGAAATATATTTAAAATATTGCAAAAAATTTATATAATGTAAAATTAATAATTTTTTTAATTTTGATGCTTTGCACTATATATATATATATATATATATATATATATATATATATATATATATATATATATATATATATATATATATATGAAGACGGTTGAATAAACACCTGAGCACCGAATTGGGTCTATGTCCGTGATTTGGGAGAGAAGACGCTTCCAGTGCGCGGAGTTTATGCTATATATATATATATATATTAAAGCTCCTTTGTTGTCCCAACATGTGAGCAGCACTCGACAGCTGCATTGATTAGGTATGGAAGGTACCTCGCCTGCCGATAAACTTCTTCCTCAGTGGCTGATGAACACAGTTCTGTGTGTGCCGGTCTCGGTTCCCTTATAACTTATGCAAAATGGCACGCCCCTCGATGGGCTGCTCCTATGAGTCTGTGCAGCATTATGGGAATTGTAGTCCCGGCGGTAATCTTTTCCACAGATGGAAGCACATACATTTTTCTGTCGGTGACATTTAAAACCCATGGATGAGCCTCGGCAACCGCGCCCTTCCTAAATCATCTGCCACTGTTTCCCTCGTAAGACTCAGCAAATGCCAAACCTCAGGACCCCCAATCATGAAGGGGTGGTGCGCTCTCGGCGACAGGACAGCCACCTATAGATTAAAGCTCCTTTGTTGTCCCAACATGTGAGCAGCACTCGACAGCGGCATTGATTAGGTATGGAAGGTACGTCGCCTGCAGATTCCAAAAAACAGCTGATCCATCTTAAAGGCCTGACGCGTTTCAAAGTTATTAAACTTCTTCCTCAGAGGCTGATGAACACAGTTCTGTGCGTGCCGGTCTCGGTTCCCTTATAAGTGATATATTTAAAATATTGCAAAAAATTTATATAATGTAAAATTAATAATTTTCTTAATTTTGATGCTTTGCACTTTATATATATATATATATTCACTGAAAAAACCACAGGTTTCAGGGACGTTATAGTTAGTTGGACATTTCACTCGTACAAAACCAGAGAAATTCCCCCATTATAGTTAGTTCAGCTGACTATAACTCGCGCCCCGCAATGCACTGCTGATGACGTCACATATTACATCATTCATGACATGGTCAGTGACATCACTGATGACATCTCAAATGACATCACTGATGACATCACTGATGACATCATCCAGTGACTGTGTGTTTTTGTAAAGTTTAAATATGTTTTATATATATGCCAAGGTGTATTGAAGAATGAGTGGGTGTATACGTGTCTGGATGGATGATTTAGTAGGTGCGTGACTGACTGTATAAGTGAGTGATTAAATGTGTCTTACTGAATGCATGGGTTGGTGAGTAGCTACATGAGTGTCTATATCGGTTATTGATTGGTTGCTTGAGAATTTGTATGGGAGACTGAGTGTGTGTGTGGGTGGCTGGGAGGTGTGTGACTCTGTGCATAGGTGTGTGAGTGGTTGATTCACTGAGTGTATGGGTTCAAGAGTGCATGTGGAAACAGCTGTATGGGTGGGGAGTGTGTGTATGGGTGTGTTGGTGAGTGAATGGATGTCTCAGTGGTACATGTCCAAGTAACTACATAGGGAAAAGGCAGTGTATGTGAGAGTTGGAGTATAAATGACTATACTTGTATCAGTGATTATATAAGAGAGTAAGTATGCGTTACTATCTGTATAGGTGAGTAAATGGGAGTGTGATTGATTCTTTGCATGACTGACTAGGTGTGTGAGTAACTCCATGGATGAGTGGCGGTGTGTGAGTGTCTGTATAGGTGTATGAGTGCATATGATAGTGTTGTATTGATGAGTGACTGCATGTATGAGTGATTGTATGGGTGAATGAGTGGATGTGTGTGTAGACCTAGAAATCAGTGAGTGCGCATGTAGTAACTGGTATTGGTGTGTCGATGGTTTCGAAAATGGTAGTCTGTATTTTACAGTGGGTGTATCAAAGATTATATTAGAGTGTGAGGAGGTGCATCAGATTTTCACGTGGATGATGTCATCAGTGATGTCATCAGTGATGTCATTTGAGATGTCATCAGTGATGTCATCTGTGATGTCACTGACCATGTCATGAATGATGTAATATGTGACGTCATCAGCAGTGCATTGCGGGGGCGCGAGTTATAGTTAGCTGAACTAACTATAACGGGGGAATTTCTCTGGTTTTGTACGAGTGAAATGTCCAACTAACTATACCGTCCCTGAAACCTGTGGTTTTTTCAGTGAATTTCTAAGGTTTTTTAAATGCTAATTTCTAACTATAACGTCCCTGAAACCTATGGTTTTTCAGTGAATATATATATATTTAGTATACTATGTATACATGTGAAAATGTGTCGGTCCACCTGTTTACCTCGGTGGCACGGAGAAAATGGGTGGAACTGACGTCAGCACGCCGACGAGGTCCTCTTATGGCTCCTACGACGTCATACGGTGTCGCGAGCGGAGCCGTGCTATTATGACATCGTCGTCGACGTGGGAGAGCTAGGAAAGAATTTCCGCGGAATGCTGGCGCAGGGGATATTCACCTAAGTGTTCAGGCTAGTCCTTTGGGAGCAACTGTTTATGTTGCCACTTCAGAAACCGAAACCAGTGATCTGAGGTCAGAGGCCCTGCAGATGGCACACGAGGTTGGGAGCCCAGTCGTGTGCACCGGCGGGGCAGCAAAGTGACAAGCACCACTACCCACAGAAAAGGTAACGAGGGCACTGAATAACACAGGATCTTCTCTTTGTATCTGGCAGGAACAACAAGGTTAAAATGCCCTAGTTCCAAAATGTAGAATTAGTGCTACAACGGTCTTCAAGAGGACCTGCGATGGATGCCACTTCTGCCTTCCGTACACTGGAGACGGCACATGGGTCACGCGGTACGGTCATACTGCGGTGGGACGCACACTCGTTGACCTCTCATGGCACTGCTCCACACTTCGGGGACAACGCTTTCCATTAGCTGTGTTTTCTGATGACGTGTCGCGCCGGCCCCGTCCAACAGCAGAACCCCTTTAGATCCAAACAGACACTTCCACTCTCTCACCGGAAGTGAAACCAGGCCATGCGGACACTTTCACAATCCAACAGCCGGGAATGCACTTTTCGGTAAAAAAAACACATTCCTTCCTCCTAATTTATCAAATAAACGACTCACTGAAGAACAGGGGCCAGCTTCGATCGGTAAACAGCCGTTACAACGACTTTTTTACTTCGCGATACCATTACAATGCATGCATTACCACGCATGCGTTGTACATCGCGAAGTCATTACTACGCATTTTTTAGAACGCATGGTCATTTACCACGCATGCCTTTACAACAAATTTTGTTGTAAAGGTATGTATGGTAAATGACCATGAGTTCTAAAAAAATGTAGACGATCCACGTCGTTGTAAGGAAACAGAGGCTGTTCCGTTTCCTCACAACGACGTGCACCGCCCCTCAGAGACGACATGAAGCAGGAACCACGAGGAGAGAGGAACCATGAGGAGAGAGGAACCACGAGGAGTGAGAGGTAAGGGGGATTGGGCATGGGGTGGTGGTTACTTTTCTAGGGTTTAGGGTAGTGCAGTGGTGTTTGGGTAGTGTAGGGGGTCATGCTGGGGGTAGTGTTTTAGGGTTTAGGGTAGTGCAGTGGTGTTTGTGTAGTGTAGGGGGTCGTGCTGGTGGTAGTGTTTTAGGGTTTAGGGTAGTGCAGGGATGATTGTGTAGTGTAGGGGGTCATGCTTGGGGTAGATTTAGGGTTTAGGGTAGTGCAGTGGTGTTTGGGTAGTGTAGGGGGTACTGCTGGGGGTAGTGTTTTAGAGTTTAGGGTAGTGCAATGGTGTTTGGGTAGTGTAGGGGGTACTGCTGGGGGTAGTGTTTTAGGGTTTAGGGTAGTGCAGTGGTGTTTGGGTAGTGTAGGGGGTACTGCTGGGGGTAGTGTTTTAGGGTTTACGGTAGTGCAGTGGTGTTTGGGTAGTGTAGGGGGTCGTGCTGGGGGTAGTGTTTTAGGGTTTAGGGTAGTGCAGTGGTGTTTGTGTAGTGTAGGGGGTAGTGTTTTAGGGTTTAGGGTAGTGCAGTGGTGTTTGTGTTGTGTAGGGGGTCGTGCTGGGGGTAGTGTTTTAGGGTTTAGGGTAGTGCAGCGGTGTTTGTGTAGTGTAGGGGGTCGTGTTTTAGGGTTTAGCGTAGTGCAGTGGTCTTTGGGTAATGTAGGGGGTCGTGCGGGGTAGTGTTTTAGGATTTAGGGTAGTGCAGTGGTCTTTGGGTAGTGTAGGGGGTCGTGCGGGGGTAGTGTTTTAGGGTTTAGGGTAGTGCAGTGGTATTCGGGCAGTGTAGGGGGTCGTGCGGGGGTAGTGTTTTAGGGTTTAGGTTAGTGGATTGGTGTTTGGGTAGTGTAGGGGGTCGTGCGGGGGGTAGTGTTTTAGGGTTTAGGGTAGTGCATTGGTATTTGGCCAGTGTAGGGGGTCGTGCTGGGGGTAGTGTTTTAGGGTTTAGGGCAGTGCAGTGGTGTTTGGGCAGTGTAGGGGGTCGTGCTGGGGGGAGTGTTTTAGGTTTTAGGGCAGTGCAGTGGTGTTCGGGTAGTGTAGGGGTTCGTGCTGGGGGGAGTGTTTTAGGGTTTAGGGCAGTGCAGTGGTGTTCGGGTAGTGTAGGGGGTCGTGCTGGGGGGAGTGTTTTAGGGTTTAGGGCAGTGCAGTGGTGTTCGGGCAGTGTAGGGTGTCGTGCTGGGGGTGGTGTTTCAGGGTTTAGGGCAGTGCAGTGGTGTTCGGGCAGTGTAGGGGGTGGTGCAGGGGGTGGTGTTTCAGGGTTTAGGGCAGTGCAGTGGTGTTCGGGCAGCGTAGGGGGTGGTGCAGGGGGTGGTGTTTCAGGGTTTAGGGCAGTGCAGTGGTGTTCGGGCAGTGTAGGGGGTCATGCAGGGGGTGGTGTTTCAGGGTTTAGGGCAGTGCAGTGGTGTTCGGGCAGTGTAGGGGGTCATGCAGGGGGTGGTGTTTCAGGGTTTAGGGCAGTGCAGTGGTGTTCGGGCAGCGTAGGGGGTCATGCAGGGGGTGGTGTTTCAGGGTTTAGGGCAGTGCAGTGGTGTTCGGGCAGCGTAGGGGGTCGTGCAGGGGGTGGTGTTACAGGGTTTAGGGCAGTGCAGTGGTGTTCGGGCAGTGTAGGGGGTCATGCTGGGGCTGGTGTTTCAGGGTTTAGGGCAGTGCAGTGGTGTTAGGGCAGTGTAGGGGGTCGTGCTGGGGCTGGTGTTTCAGGGTTTAGGGCAGTGCAGTGGTGTTCGGGCAGTGTAGGGGGTCGTGCTGGGGCTGGTGTTTCAGGGTTTAGGGCAGTGCAGTGGTGTTCGGGCAGTGTAGGGGGTCGTGCTGGGGCTTGTGTTTCAGGGTTTTGGGTAGTGCAGTGGTGTTCGGGCAGTGTAGGGGGTCGTGCTGGGGGTAGTGTTTCAGGGTTTTGTGCAGTGGTGTTCGGGCAGTGTAGGGGGATGTGCTGGGGGTGGTGTTTTAGGGTTTAGGGCAGAGCAGTGGTGTTCGGGCAGTGTAGGGGTTCATGCTGGGGGTAGTGTTTTAGGGTTTAGGGCAGAGCAGTGGTGTTCGGGCAGAGTAGGGGGTCGTGCTGGGGGTGGTGTTTAGGGTTTAGGGCAGTGCAGTGGTGTTCGGGCAGTGTAGGGGGTTGTGCTGGGGGTGGTGTTTCAGGGTTTAGGGCAGTGCAGTGGTGTTCGGGCAGTGTAGGGGGTCGTGCAGGGGGTGGTGTTTCAGGGTTTAGGGCAGTGCAGTGGTGTTCGGGCAGTTAAGGGGGTTGTGCAGGGGCTGGTGTTTCAGGGTTTAGGGCAGTGCAGTGGTGTTCGAGCAGTGTAGGGGGTCTTGCTGGGGGGTTGTTTCAGGGTTTAGGGCAGTGGTGTTCGGGCAGTGTAGGGGGACATGCTGGGGGTGGTGTTTCAGGGTTTAGGGCAGTGCAGTGGTGTTCGGGCAGTGTAGGGGGTCTTGCTGGGGGTGGTGTTTCAGGGTTTAGGGCAGTGGTGTTCGGGCAGTGTAGGGGGTTGTGCTGGGGGTGGTGTTTCAGGGTTTAGGGCAGTGCAGTGGTGTTCGGGCAGTGTAGGGGGTCGTGCTGGGGGTGGTGTTTCAGGGTTTAGGGCAGTGCAGTGGTGTTCGGGCAGTGTAGGGGGTCTTGCTGGGGCTGGTGTTTCAGGGTTTAGGGCAGTGCAGTGGTGTTCGTGCAGTGTAGGGGGTTGTGCAGGGGGTGGTGTTTCAGGTTTTAGGGCAGTGCAGTGGTGTTCGGGCAGTGTAGGGGGTTGTGCAGGGGGTGGTGTTTCAGGGTTTAGGGCAGTGCAGTGGTGTTCGGGCAGTGTAGGGGGTCTTGCTGGGGGGTTGTTTCAGGGTTTAGGGCAGTGGTGTTCGGGCAGTGTAGGGGGACGTGCTGGGGGTGGTGTTTCAGGGTTTAGGGCAGTGCAGTGGTGTTCGGGCAGTGTAGGGGTCTTGCTGGGGGTGGTGTTTCAGGGTTTAGGGCAGTGCAGTGGTGTTCGGGCAGTGTAGGGGGTCTTGCTGAGGCTGGTGTTTCAGGGTTTAGGGCAGTGCAGTGGTGTTCGGGCAGTGTAGGGGGTCGTGCTGGGGCTGGTGTTTCAGGGTTTAGGGCAGTGCAGTGGTGTTTGGGCAGTGTAGGGGGTCTTGCTGGGGCTGGTGTTTCAGGGTTTAGGGCAGTGCAATGGTGTTCGGGCAGTGTAGGGGGTCTTGCTGGGGCTGGTGTTTCAGGGTTTAGGGCAGTGCAGTGGTGTTCGGGCAGTGTAGGGGGTCTTGCTGGGGCTGGTGTTTCAGGGTTTAGGGCAGTGCAGTGGTGTTCGGGCAGTGTAGGGGGTTGTGCTGGGGGTGGTGTTTCAGGGTTTAGGGCAGTGCAGTGGTGTTCGGGCAGTGTAGGGGGTCGTGCAGGGGCTGGTGTTTCAGGGTTTAGGGCAGTGCAGTGGTGTTCGGGCAGTGTAGGGGGTCGTGCAGGGGGTGGTGTTTCAGGGTTTAGGGCAGTGCAGAGGTGTTCGGGCAGTGTAGGGGGTCGTGCTGGGGCTGGTGTTTCAGGGTTTAGGGCAGTGCAGTGGTGTTCGGGCAGTGTAGGGGGTCGTGCTGTGGCTGGTGTTTCAGGGTTTAGGGCAGGGCAGTGGTGTTCAGGCAGTGTAGGGGTCGTGCTGGGGCTGGTGTTTCAGGGTTTAGAGCAGTGCAGTGGTGTTCGGGCAGTGTAGGGGGTCGTGCTGGGGCTGGTGTTTCAGGGTTTAGGGCAGTGCAGTGGTGTTCGGGCAGTGTAGGGGTCATGCTGGAGCTAGTGTTTCAGGGTTTAGGGCAGAGCAGTGGTGTTTGGACAGTATAGGGGGTTGTGCTGGGGGTGGTGTTTCAGGGTTTAGGGCAGTGCAGTGGTGTTTGGGCAGTGTAGGGGGTCTTGCTGGGGGTGGTGTTTCAGGGTTTAGGGCAGTGGTGTTCAGGCAGTGTAGGGGGTCTTGCTGGGGGTGATGTTTCAGGGTTTAGGGCAGTGCAGTGGTGTTCGCGCAGTGTAGGGGGTCATGCTGGGGGTAGTGTTTCAGGGTTTAGGGCATTGCAGTGGTGTTCGGGCAGTGTAGGGGGTCGTGCTGGGGGTGGTGTTTCAGGGTTTTGGGCAGTGCAGTGGTGTTCGGGCAGTGTAGGGGGTCGTGCAGGGGGTGGTGTTTCAGGGTTTAGGGCAGTGCAGTGGTGTTTGGGCAGTGTAGGGGGTCTTGCTGGGGGTGGTGTTTCAGGGTTTAGGGCAGTGGTGTTCAGGCAGTGTAGGGGGTCTTGCTGGGGGTGATGTTTCAGGGTTTAGGGCAGTGCAGTGGTGTTCGCGCAGTGTAGGGGGTCATGCTGGGGGTAGTGTTTCAGGGTTTAGGGCAGTGCAGTGGTGTTTGGGCAGTGTAGGGGGTCGTGCTGGGGGTAGTGTTTCAGGGTTTAGGGCAGTGGTGTTCGGGCAGTGTAGGGGGTCGTACTGGGGGTGATGTTTCAGGGTTTAGGGCAGTGCAGTGGTGTTCGGGCAGTGTAGGGGGTCGTGCTGGGGGTGGTGTTTCAGGGTTTAGGGCAGTGCAGTGGTGTTCGGGCAGTGTAGGGGGTCGTCCTGGGGGTAGTGTTTTAGGGTTTAGGGCAGTGCAGTGGTGTTCGGGCAGTGTAGGGGGTCATGCTGGGGTAGTGTTTAGGGTTTAGGGCATTGCAGTGGTGTTCGTGCAGTGTAGGGGGTCGTGCTGGGGTAGTGTTTTAGGGTTTAGGGCAGTGCAGTGGTGTTTGTGTAGTGAGCAGCGCATGCGCTGCGTCGCTAGGCGAGACCTAAAAAGCATCGCACCAAGATGGCTGCCAACACTTCCTGGATTGAAGTGTTGACAGCCAATTAGAGCCAAGCTCGTGCTTGTGTAGTTAGGTCCCACCCAGATATATAAAGATTATTTTCCTTTAATATCTCAAAAACTACTAAACGGATTTACACCATTTAAAAAAAGGGGCGCTTTCTGAACCAAGCACTACCTTTTTGCCAAATTTGGTGTAATTCCGTTCAGCAGTTTTGGCTGTAACCGTGTCTAAAGTTTCCTATGGGAAATTGATTTTTTGACCACTATTTTTTGAATTTCTCAGGAACTACTGAACGGATTTACACCATTTAAACAAAAGGGCGCTTTCTGAACCAAGGGCTACCTTTTTGCCAAATTTGGTGTAATTCCGTTCAGCAGTTCGGGCTGTAGCCGTGTCTAAAGTTTCCTATGGGAAATAACATGGGGAAAATGCGTTTTGGGACCCCCCTTTTTTCTCGGCCCCCGCTTGACGAATCACCCCGAAACTTTCAGGATAGGAGCTGACCGGAGCGCCCCACTAGTTTTGAAAATTTCGCGAAGATTTATCATCCGGCGCCAAAGTTCTTGGGAAAAGAAAAAACGCTTTTCCTATGGAAACTAGGTCCTAACTATAACTATCTACTGGCGACCGCCAGTAGATAATATATATATATATATATATATATATTTCCAAACAAATGCCACTCGTGCTGCTGAACACCTTGCGTGACGGGTGCTTCCTTCGTTCAAGTGGCATGCACGCTTTAAAATAATCCAACAACAGTGTCCCGCTTCAAGGAACACACATGGAGCACTCTTGGGTCTGGGAAGCCTTTATTTCACCCAGCATGACGCGTTTCGTCATTCCGACTTTTTCAAAGGCTGTTCGGTGTAAAAGGATCTCTGGCACTGCAGTGTCTTTAAAGGCTACATTGGACTCCTCCTGCACAGTTTCAGCAAGGAAGGACTGTACTTGCAAGCAGTCCCTCCTAATTATTCATGGCCGCCTTCTTTGAGTGTATGTGCCTGTATTATAATACCTTTGTGGTGTTCTCTTTGAGATGGTTAAACTTTGTTGTAAACTTCCATTCAGTGATGGGAAAAGAAGGGTGCATACCTCAATGATCGCCCTTGGCCACCGGGCTTTCTCCCAAGTTCGTTACACCAGCCCATTCGTCAGCCGCTTTGCTGTCATTTAGAAAATTCTGTACCTGAGAGCGCTTCTTATAGTAATTTGCGCTCTTTCATGTAGTCATGAACCAACTATCTGTTGGCAGTTCCGTCGTTTCCTTGGTTGCGGCGGTTCCTGCAGCGCACTTTTAAAATTTCCAAACAAATGCCACTCGTGCTGCTGAACACCTTGCGTGACGGGTGCTTCCTTCGTGCAAGTGGCATGCACGCTTTAAAATAATCCAACAACAGTGTCCCGCTTCAAGGAACACACATGGAGCACTCTTGGGTCTGGGAAGCCTTTATTTCACCCAGCATGACGCGTTTCGTCATTCCGACTTTTTCAAATGCTGTTCGGTGTAAAAGGATCTCTGGCATTGCAGTGTCTTTAAAGGCTACATTGGGCTCCTCCTGCACAGTTTCAGCAAGGAAGGACTGTACTTGCAAGCAGTCCCTCCTAATTATTCATGGCCGCCATCTTTGAGTGTATGTGCCTCTTTTATAATACCCTCGTGGTATTCTCTTTGAGATGGTTAAACTTTGTTGTAAACTTCCATTCAGTGATGGGAAAAGAAGGGTGCATACCTCAATGATCGCCCTTGGCCACCGGGCTTTCTCCCAAGTTCGTTACACCAGCCCATTCGTCAGCCGCTTTGCTGTCATTTAGAAAATTCTGTACCTGAGAGCGTTTCTTATAGTAATTTGCGCTCTTTCATGTAGTCATGAACCAACTATCTGTTGGCAGTTCCGTCGTTTCCTTGGTTGCGGCGGTTCCTGCAGCGCACTTTTAAAATTTCCAAACAAATGCCACTCGTGCTGCTGAACACCTTGCGTGACGGGTGCTTCCTTCGTGCAAGTGGCATGCACGCTTTAAAATAATCCAACAACAGTGTCCCGCTTCAAGGAACACACATGGAGCACTCTTGGGTCTGGGAAGCCTTTATTTCACCCAGCATGACGCGTTTCGTCATTCCGACTTTTTCAAATGCTGTTCGGTGTAAAAGGATCTCTGGCATTGCAGTGTCTTTAAAGGCTACATTGGGCTCCTCCTGCACAGTTTCAGCAAGGAAGGACTGTACTTGCAAGCAGTCCCTCCTAATTATTCATGGCCGCCATCTTTGAGTGTATGTGCCTCTTTTATAATACCCTCGTGGTATTCTCTTTGAGATGGTTAAACTTTGTTGTAAACTTCCATTCAGTGATGGGAAAGAAGGGTGCATACCTCAATGATCGCCCTTGGCCACCGGGCTTTCTCCCAAGTTCGTTACACCAGCCCATTCGTCAGCCGCTTTGCTGTCATTTAGAAAATTCTGTACCTGAGAGCGCTTCTTATAGTAATTTGCGCTCTTTCATGTAGTCATGAACCAACTATCTGTTGGCAGTTCCGTCGTTTCCTTGGTTGCGGCGGTTCCGGCAGCGCACTTTTAAAATTTCCAAACAAATGCCACTCGTGCTGCTGAACACCTTGCGTGACGGGTGCTTCCTTCGTGCAAGTGGCATGCACGCTTTAAAATAATCCAACAACAGTGTCCCGCTTCAAGGAACAGACATGGAGCACTCTTGGGTCTGGGAAGCCTTTATTTCACCCAGCATGACGCGTTTCGTCATTCTGACTTTTTCAAATGCTGTTCGGTGTAAAAGGATCTCTGGCATTGCAGTGTCTTGGCGGCCATGAATAATTAGGAGGGACTGCTTGCAAGTACAGTCCTTCCTTGCTGAAACTGTGCAGGAGGAGCCCAATGTAGCCTTTAAAGCCACTGCAATGCCAGAGATCCTTTTACACCGAACAGCATTTGAAAAAGTCGGAATGACGAAACGCGTCATGCTGGGTGAAATAAAGGCTTCCCAGACCCAAGAGTACTCCATGTGTGGTCCTTGAAGCGGGACACTGTTGTTGGATTATTTTAAAGCGTGCATGCCACTTGCACGAAGGAAGCACCCGTCACGCAAGGTGTTCAGCAGCACGAGTGGCATTTGTTTGGAAATTTTAAAAGTGCGCTGCCGGAACCGCCGCAACCAAGGAAACGACGGAACTGCCAACAGATAGTTGGTTCATGACTACATGAAAGAGCGCAAATTACTATAAGAAGCGCTCTCAGGTACAGAATTTTCTAAATGACAGCAAAGCGGCTGACGAATGGGCTGGTGTAACGAACTTGGGAGAAAGCCCGGTGGCCAAGGGCGATCATTGAGGTATGCACCCTTCTTTTCCCATCACTGAATGGAAGTTTACAACAAAGTTTAACCATCTCAAAGAGAATACCACGAGGGTATTATAATTAAGGCTCCCGGTTTTCTGTTTAAACGGATTTTTACACATAAATACAGACGGAAAAATATTTTTCTTCCATCTGTATTTATGAATAGAAATGGAAAAATACGACCAAACCGGAATCGGAGAATTGTTTGGCCAGGTGCTCCAGCTAAGTGGTTACCTCGCCAGGCCCCTCTTCCTGATTTCAGTGTGTGCCTGCCCACATTAACACCTGCAGGGCCATTAATCTTTTGATAGGCGGGGAATTCCTTCCTATGAGGGTCTTGTATTGACCTCTGACCTGCCCTTCATAGCCCTGTTGTTTCACTGTTTGCTCTTTAAGGAGGCGGGGACGCTGTAAGTAGCTAATGCAAGACCGGTAAAAATGGGTTAATTGCGGGATAGATTGTGAGGATCGGCAGGGTGACAAACCATTCAAAAACTCTTTCAACCCTTTCTCTTACCTGTGGCTTCAGTTATTTTCTTTTTTTTTTAACTCCGTATTCAAAGCGTGTGGCAATAATAAGTAATTAACCGGATGGCCTCTGAGTCACTTTGTGAAACAACTTTTTTTTAATTTCGAATGTGACCCAAAAAGGGCTTAAAGACCGGCAGCATAAAAACTGTAGGGAATCGGATCCTTGCAGGCCATAACACTAAACTTTCCACTCTGACTTTGAATGGCATGAAGAAACACAGCAAGACAACAATAGCAGAATGTAAACATTCCGGAGAGGTGCATCTTGCTAGAGACAGCCAGGGCATATCTGAAAACTCGTTTCAAAGTTAAATTGTGCTTTTTCCACTGTGGCTGCAGTTAAACTGTGGTATTACGCACTAATGCACAGAAAACGTCTTCAGCAAATAGAACGTTGTCATCTAAATTCAGTAAAAGGTTCAATGCTACTGGGCAGTAGAAAGTAAAATAAGGCAAATGATACACGTCTAAAGCCCAGAGTCTTCAATGCAGGGACTGTGTCTCCCTCCTGGAAAATGTAGTTTGCATTAGCGTAGCTCATGTGGGTGGTGTTCATTATTTTAGGCTTCAGAAGTGTGAGGGAAATAGAGCCCGGCAGGACTAATGCAGGGCCTTTAGTTTCTGAGGAGTGCAACTTTATTCCCACAACAGGCAGATGATTTTTTCTCAAGGCTGCCCTATCCACATGGGAGATCGTGGCGAAAGGCGGAGATGGGACAATGGTATTGGCATGACTCTTTAAGGATCCTTGGTGGTCAGAAATAAGAGATCACTGACTCAGAGGTGTGGACAGCAATGTGCACCACAGAGCATGCTGCAGAGAGGAGCATGGAACTGGCAATTAGGGCAACGAGGCACCCAATATATCTAAATTATCATGAAAGCTGTCAGCTCTTTCATGCCCTCTTTAGCTAGGTCACTGACAGTGCACAGGTGCACTCACCTAAATTCTAAATGTGTTTACATCTAATAATCATGGCTAGTGACAAAGGGGCACATGCATCAAGGTAGGCTTTTGCGATTCCTTAATTGCGATTATTAAGGAATCGCAATTAAGGAATCGCAAAAGCCTATGCATGTAGGAATCGCTATAAAAATAGCGATTCCTAAACATTCCTTAATTGCGACTCGCAAATTGCGACTCGCAATTAAGGAATGCCGTCCCATTCATTCCTATGGGCCGACAGGCCCATAGGAATAATTGGAGATTGCATGCGCAATTTGCGAGTACCAGTAGGTACTCGCAAATTGCTCATGCAATTTCAAGGGTGCAAGGGTGTCAAAATGACACCCTGTTGCACCCCTGTAATTGCGATGTGCACCCATGTTGTGCACACACATGCCCCAAGGGCATGTGTGTGTGTAACCTAAAACTTTAAAAAATGCATTTTAGTGCATTTTTCAAAGTTTTGCAAATTACAGACAAGTTTGATTTGTCTGTAATTTGCGGTCCCAAATAGCGAAATCGCTATTTGAAAGTGCTTCTAGCATTGCATTTAAGGAATCGCAAATTGCGATTCCTTAAATGCAATCATAATTAGGAATTCGCAAATAATTGCGAATTCTTAAATTGCGCATAGGAAACTACTTTCATGCATCTCCAAAGGCCAATTTGCGATCGCAAACGGCCGATTTTTGCGAATCGCACCGTTTGCGATCGCAAAAACCTTTGATGCATGTGCCCCATAGTGTTTTCAGTATTGTAACGCAGCAGCAGCTCACTAATGTATTGTGTTTACTTAATTTGGCGTATATATAAATATAGCTAAACCTATAACAACCGTGTGCACTGTCTATTTAAATAAACATGGAAAAATACTAGCTCCAGAGTCTTATCTTGCTTGCGCCAAAAATAAATGCGGATATATACAGATAAAATGACAAAAAAATAAATATGGATAAATACAGACGGAAATGTTAAAAAAATAAATACCATAAAACCGGGAGCCCTAATTATAATAGAGGCACATACACTCAAAGATGGCAGCCATGAATAATTAGGAGGGACTGCTTGCAAGTACAGTCCTTCCTTGCTGAAACTGTGCAGGAGGAGCCCAATGTAGCCTTTAAAGACACTGCAATGCCAGAGATCCTTTTACACCGAACAGCATTTGAAAAAGTCGGAATGACGAAACGCGTCATGCTGGGTGAAATAAAGGCTTCCCAGACCCAAGAGTGCTCCATGTGTGTTCCTTGAAGCGGGACACTGTTGTTGGATTATATATATATATATATATATATATATATATATATATATACTGCCACAACGGTGGACAATCCCAGTCGATCCGAAAGAAGGACAGCACTCACGGGAATTATTTTCGGTGATTTTATTGTGCGAAACCTCCCCCGCAAAAACAGACGTGTTTCGGCATTGCCGCCTTCCTCGATGTTGGCAAAAAGCTTTACGAGCCACCATTTTAAAGTGCACAGTGCTTACGTTAAAACCAAATTTCATAAACAGCGAAGATGGCACAAATCAACTCTTTTCACCATAATACGGTGTCTATCAGGGGGGCCATCTTTTAGCATGTTTCTGGCAATGATGTTTATGTACAATTCTATTTACAAAGCAATTGCTGTATGAACAACAGACAGGTATTAAAATGAATGAACCAGCAGAATGCAAATATTATTCAGAGGATGTACATACATGTAAAGATAAATCACAAATCTTTGCACATTTAAACTGTGCTTTCTGTCTCCTCTGATTGCTGGAAATACCAAGCCTATTCAATGTTCAAATGAACAGTGTGTGTGTGTTTACATAAGTATATATTTCTAAGCAAAGTTGGGGTTGGGCGTGCGCCAAGTAACGAAGTCCAGAAGGTAAATATTGAGTTTCAAAGAAAGTCTTTATTCTTAACCGATTATTTTTCACGAGATTGGAGTTTTACAGTCAGCCAACGCGTTTCATTCTCACGAAGAGAACTTCATCAGGGCTTAATAGGCGAGTAATTGTCATTGACGTGTAGTTGTCCCAAATTGTTGCGCTCCCCACGTTTCAAGCGGGCGCAGTCTGGGGTATAATGAGGCCAAATGAGGCCCGTTTCGAAAAGGTCTAGATTAGACCACGGTAATGTAAACGATGGATGAGGTAGGTGTTCCAGGCATTAACACTGGAAACATTCGGGGTGTCCCAAGACCTGGTGCGGCCTGTAAGCAATTCTCGGAGTTGACGGTATCCGGTCGGTCTGACTGACATTCACACAGGCTAGTGTGTTTTTGTGTTCTACGTGATTGGAACGAGGTGTGTTTTGTGTATATATATATATATATACAACCGATGTCTTCATTTGATGGGAGTAAGCTCGGGCACGGAGGGCATAAAGAATGCAGTATGTGGTGTAGCGGGACTGGCCATCACCCCACTGTGGATGTACTGTTTTTATTCATGCAGACATTTTTCGGACTCACTAGAGGTAATTGAATTGCAACTACGGGACCCAGAAGGCTGAGTGCAGCCACGCCCACTGGGGCAGGTCCTGCTATATATTGTCTTGCGATTGGCTGTTAGTATTCTGCATGTCGCCAATGATGAAGGGTTTATACCCGAAACGCGTCTGGCGTTACTACGAGATGACCTGTGCACCGCCCGACATAATTGCAGCTCCCCGTGAATAAAATGGATTACAAAGCTTACTGCGTGGCTCTTCCATGGGGCAACTTTTGTTGGATAATATATATATATATATATCAACTCTCCATTTGCATCATACCAGAATCACTCACGGTCGGGTGCTGTTGTTGCGGCGATGCCATCCGCATGTATTAAAGCTCAAAACCTCCTCATATATAGGAAATATAAGCACTCACGGGTAGCGTTTATAACAGGTCTTTTATTTTCAGAACAAACGCGTTTCGGCGGTCTGCCTTCTTCACCACCATATTGCAGCCCCAGCTCCACCCGGCCAGCAATCGTAACGATTGCCGACCGGCGGACGGTTTTCCCGTCCGCCGCGATACCCACCGCCATCGTAATATGGCGGTGGGTATTGCACGTTACGATGGCGTAACGGTCGGCACCGCCGGCCCGTCGGTGGCGAACGTTACGCCATCGTAATCACCCCCGTAGTTGGTATTAAGTCACACAATGCACATGGGTCAGAAACCCAAACGCTGGTCAAACATTCATCTCCTATCTGTGGTGAATTTAATTTGTACAGTGTGAGATTTTATCATCAAATTCTTTTGCGGACAATTTCAAAATGGCCTCTATTTTGCCTCAGAGATTTTGTCCCTAGAAAACCGAAAAAAATACAAATCGATTGGTTAAAAATCACTACTGTTTCCTGACAGTAAAAGTAATTAGTACGTGACAATCAAAGAATTGATTAATTAAAAATCAGACCTAAAGTATTAGCAAGAAAAATCTTTTTTTTAAAAGGTGTAATTCACCATCTGAGTAGTGTTGTGAATAAACAGATTTTTATTTCGAACCTATTAAACAGCGCATGCGCTTTTTGTAGAAAGACATACTTTGGCCTTACCAAGAATGTTCAGAGTCATGGCGCCTGGCCATTGCTTACCACTGGCCTTCCTCTGACTTTCATTTGCCTGCTTCATAATTGTGTTCTAGCTTGTCAATCTTGTGTTTGTCCTTCCCATGGAGCATAGCCTCTTTACCATCTCTTTTGAAAGGCTTGCTCAATGCTTCATTGCTTCCTTTTCAAGCACCACTTTCTTCTATTGGGTAAAGCACTCCAAAGCAATGACTGTAAAATCCTTCAAGGTAATCCATGTCGGCGATGCAGTATCTGCAGTGCTCACTTCCACATGTTTTACTTCATTTTGTATTCCCTGCGAGTATTTCCTTTTCGCAGATGTTGTGTTTAGTTTTCCTTTTTCTCATGCAACGGATGACTCTTGCATAGTGCAGACTGTGAACTGAGTTACTCAGTAGTGTGGGTGAGTTCAGGTTATGTTTGTTCATGACAGTGCACCATTGAGAGCTCTGGAATTGAAGCTTAAAGCAGCGCAAATCAAATTTCTCAAGCTGAAGATGTTAAAAATACATGCTTTCAAAGTGTGGCCTGTATGCAGAACGCATAAATGCCAACTGTAATTACCATTTGATGTAAACATATGTGAAAGAGATATACACAGCTTTTAAAATATTGACAGTACCAAAGAAAAGAAAATGCTGCGTTTGCAGATGAGGAGTGAGAGAGAGAGAAAGAGTGTGTGTGTGTGTGGGGGGGGGGGTGTATGCGTGTGTGTGTGTGCGTGCATTTAGTGAACGTGCAGAGTTTGAAGGAAATACATGCAGAGATGTAGTGGCAGGAGATTATATGGGAGACATGTAGATGGAATATTTCAACAAGTTGTGGGATAGAAGAAGATCTAAGTGTCTAACAGAGAAAGATAGCAGAGGAAAGTCGTGTGAAGGTCAGTACAGATGTGACTGAGGCACCTAAAATAGCACTCCTCTTTCTACAGACCTTATTAATGTTTTATTCACTGTTATTTTTCAGACATTAAACATTTTTTATTCTAATTCTTCACCACAAATTGATTATTGGTACTCATTTTTCTTATAGTGCCAACAAGCATTGGCAAAGGCAAGGGGCAGATTCACAAAAGCATTTAGGAGGACAAAAATTGCTACAAGAGTCCTCTTTAACATGCTGTTACATGTCTCTGTGGATCGGACCCGAAAAGTCCAACTCCCTATTAGTAAAAGCACGAGGGCACAATAGTCTCTTTTTACTAAATATATATGAGTATTCCCTGAATACTCCCTTTTGTTTCGATTTTTGAAAATTTGCATTCATGTAAGAGTACTAAAAGTGTACTAAAGGAGTACTACTTTATGTACTCCAAGTGCCTTTGTGAATAGGCCCCTTTATGTCTGGCTTGTTTTAAGCAAATGTTCGTTGTTGTGTAGTATGTCTGGATGCAATAATAGAAAACTCTCGGAAAGCCACTAAAGTAAGGGGTGGAGCACAGAATTTTTGTTCACATGTTTTTAAGCTATGTTCTTAATTACATAGACCCCTCCTCCTGGAAAGGATTGCTTCTTTGGCTAACCACTTTAGAGACCACATTCCCTATCACCTTTTTCATATCACATAATCAATCACTGCATACAATGTAATACAAATGAGCAGCACAAACATTATTTGCACCCCAAGATGTTAACTACGATTGCAACTCTACTGTTAGCCAATTCTTCTGCTGCAAACACACACCCGTACTGTAGAAAGAAGTACTGAACAAATATCACCCAGCAGGATTCCTGAACAGTGCCTGGACTCCTGCAACTGCTTTATAATTAGGCCCTACTGTTGGGGCTGTGCTACTGAAGTCGCGTAGAGATGATGTCATTAATCGCAACCTCCTTGGACGTTTCATGCAAGTGATGCTGTTACCCGCGGCCCTTACGCAGGTGCTCATCCACAGACAAACAACGCAGAATGACAGTTTGGCGCAGCTGAGGGCAGCATTCCAGAGCCCACTACTTCCATCAGAAAAAATCTGATGTTTCAAGCACATGGATTCAAATAAGCAGAAACATATTTCCACACACCGGCATGAGTTGAACAAATTGTTTGAATTTCAGCCATTACCCTAAACCCGGGCGCTTCCTATATTTTTTCCGTTCATAATGAAAACATCTGGTGCCTGCAAATTGCAGTGTGTTGACTTCCTTCGCATTAATGGTGCGAAATCCCTTTCAAAGACGAATCACCCATGCTATAAAGACTGGAGGCGGCAGCAGATGTTTCCTTAACAAGGCCAAAGCTGGCCGTCAGATCTTGAGATCAGCAGCTACTCTACCCTCCTCGCCCTGCTCTCCCTTGTTCCTACCACCGGCCACAAGTGCCCTCGATACAGGGCCATTATTGGTGCCCGAAAGTGGGACTACCTCTACCTCCCCGTTGAAACGCAGGGAACAGATTTGTGAGCTGGACAAAGCATAAACATACACCAAAGTGACGAGACCTGGCCCAATGGCAGTCACTATTCACAGGTTTGTGAGACTAGTCCACAAAGAAAACATATCAGGGCATTACTTGTGGATGGTAACAAGTTTGGCACTCAGCAGGACTGGCCTGCCTTTTTTTCAAGGCTGATAAACTGACTCCAGGGAGCACTCTTATGTCACTTCAGGAAGGGTCTGCAGAGCATTTACCATATCAGCCAGTATGCATCTGCCATCGTTCGAATAAGGACTATAGCGCATCTGCCATAACCACAGGAATTCAGTCAAGGCCTCAAGGTTGCTCCTATGGGGCTGATTACGATACCGAGGGTCGGAGCCCTTTTCTACGACCTCATAATCTCCTGTTTGGATTCATTTTCGACCGACGCATTTTGATGGAGTCTGTCGTAAATAAATCCAAACAGGATTTCCAAATGGCTTAAGACAGGCTCGGAGAGCCCATCTGCCATCCAGAAAGCCTCCTGTAATCCCAGGGGCGGCTCTATCCACCCGAGGGATTAAAATGTCGGATTCCGACAGCCTTTCTGTGCCGGCCTTTCCTGTGGGTAGTCGACTTTGGGGGCCCCCAGCTGGGCCCCTATGGGTGCAAGGCCTTCGGTTTGTGGTCAAGGGGACACCTATGTTGCCCACCTGTTGATCCCTGCACCCTGTGGCAGGCACCTTGAGGTGCCTGCATGGGGTGCAGGGATGAACTGCACCTCACCTCTTTACAATGAGAGCATGCATTCCGGTTGGAATTCATGCTCCCATTGTAAAGAATAGGAGTGTGACCGAACAGTGTTTAGTTGCATCCGAATTGCTGGGCTGAGACCGCCGACAGGATGTCGGTCGATCCCAGTTCTAGATCAATGTCAGACGGATTCAGGTCCGTTCGACATCGAAATCTGCCCCTATGTTGGTCCTGGATAGGCTCTGCAAAGCATGTACCACGGAATATTTACCCTGACTGCCTCTACCCAGATCACATCAGTGGCTTGCTCCTCTGTCACTCTTGGATAGACTCCACAAAGCATGTACCACATAATATTTACCCTGACGGCCTCTACCCAGATCACATCGGTGGCTTGCTCCTCCATCGCTCTTGGATAGACTCTACAAAGCATGTACCACATGATATTTACACTGACTGCCTCTACCCAGATCACATGAGTGGCTTGCTCCTCTGTCGCTCTTGGACAGACTCTACAAAGCATGCACCACAGAATATTTACCCTGACGGCCTCTACCCAGATCACATCAGTGGCTTGCTCCTCCGTCGCTCCTGGATAGACTCTACAAAGCATGCACCACAGAATATTTACCCTGACGGCCTCTACCCAGATCACATCGGTGGCTTGTTCCTCCGTCGCACCTGGATACACTCTACAAAGCATGCACCACAGACTGCCTCCACCCGGATCACATCGGTGGCTTGCTCCTCTGTCGCTCCTGGATAGACTCTACAAAGCATGCACCACAGAATATTTACCCTGACTGCCTCTACCCTGATCACATCGGTGGCTTGCTCCTCTGTCGCTCCTGGATAGACCCTACAAATCATGCACCACATAATATTTACCCTGACTGCCTTTACCCAGATCACATCGGTGGCTTGCTCCTCCGTCGCTCCTGGATAGACTCTACAAAGCATGCACCACAGAATATTTACCCTGACTGCCTCTACCCAGATCACATCGGTGGCTTGCTCCTCTGTCGCTCCTGGATAGACAGTACAAAGCATGCACCACAGAATATTTACCCTGACTGCCTCTACCCGGATCACATCAGTGGCTTGCTCTTCTGTCGATCCTGGTTAGACGCTACAAAGCATGCACCACAGAATATTTACCCTGACTGCCTCTACCCAGATCACATCGGTGGCTTGCTCCTCTGTCGCTCCTGGATAGACCCTACAAATCATGCACCACATAATATTTACCCTGACTGCCTTTACCCAGATCACATCGGTGGCTTGTTCCTCTGTCGATCCTGGATAGACTCCACAAAGCATGCACCAAAGAATACTTACCATGACTGCCTCTAACCAGATCACATCGGTGGGTTGCACCTCTGTCGCTCCTGGATAGACTCCAGAAAGCATGCACCACAGAATATTTAGCCTGACTGCCTCTACCCAGATCACATCAGTGGGTTGCTCCTCTGTCGCTCTTGGATAGACTTTAAAAAGCATGCACCACAGAATATTTACTCTGACTGCCTCTACCCAGATCACATCGGTGAGTTGCTTCTCTGTTGCTTCTGGATAGACTCTACAAAGCATGCACCACAGAATATTTATCCTGACTGCCTCTACCCAGATCACGCAAAAACAACAATTGATGGATAGAATGCAGAACAATGTCATACATTCACCCCAGTACAGAGATCTGGGCCTAAATCAATCGTTTTTTTGCTCACCATGCCATTCCAGTTTGAACCCAGCCATATTCAAATCAGTCTTGACCCTGTGCCCAATGGGAACAGTCCAGCCAGAACTGTCAGGCCAGGTCCTCCCTGGACTGGAAATAATCATCCCAGGACCAGTTTCGAGGTTTCACCCCTCATCAGCCAGGATAGCTTGACTCCAGTGGCATAGAGAGCACGGGACACACGTCTGGGCATACCCGTCCCACTCGGGGTGACAAACGCAAAAACAATAATTGATGGACTGAATGCAGAACAATGTCATACATTCACCCCAGTACAGAGATCTGGGCCTAAATCCAACGTTTTTTTGCTCACCATGCCATTCCAGTTTGAACCCAGCCATATGCAAATCATTCTTGACCCTGTGCCCAATGGGAACAGTCCAGCCCGAACTGCCGGGCCAGGTCCTCCCTGGACTGGAAACAAGCATCCTAGAACCGGTTTTGGGGTTTCACCCCTCATCAGCCAAGATAGCTTGACTCCAGAGGCATGGAGAGCACGGGACCCACGTCTGGGCAAACCCGTCCCACTCGGGGTGACAAACGCAAAAACAACAATTGATGGACAGCATGCAGAACAATGTCATACATTCACCCCAGTACAGAGATCTGGGCCTAAATCCATCGTTTTTTTGCTCACCATGCCATTCCAGTTTGAACCCAGCCATATGCAAATCAGTCTTGACCATGTGCCCAATGGGAACAGTCCAGCCCGTACTGCCAGGCCAGGTCCTCCCTTGACTGGAAATAAGCATCCCAGTACCGGTTTCGGGGTTTCACCCCTCATCAGCCAGGGTAGCTTGACTCCAGTGGCATAGAGAGCACGGGACACACGTCTGGGCATACCCGTCCCACTCGGGGTGACAAACGCAAAAACAACAATTGATGGGCAGAATGCAGAACAATGTCATACATTCACCCCAGTACAGAGATCTAGGCCTAAATCCAACATTTTTTTGCTCACCATGCCATTCCAGTTTGAACCCAGCCATATGCAAATCAGTCTTGACCCTGTGCCCAATGGGAACAGTCCACCCGAACTGCCAGGCCAGGTCCTCCCTGGACTGGAAACAAGCATCCTAGGACCGGTTTCGGGGTTTCACCCCTCATCAGCCAGGATAGCTTGACTCCAGTAGCATGGACAGCACGGGACCCACGTCTGGGCATACCCGTCCTACTTGGGGTGAAAAACGCAAAAACAACAATTGATGGACAGAATGCAGAACAATGACATACATTCACCCCAGTACAGAGATCTGGGCCTACATCCATCGATTTTTTGCTCACCCTGCCATTCCAGTTTGAACCCAGCCATATGCAAATCAGCCTTGACCCTGTGCCCAATGGGAACAGTCCAGCCCGAACTGCCAGGCCAGGTCCTCCCTGGACTGGAAACAATCATCCTAGGACCGGTTTCAGGGTTTCACCCCTCATCAGACAGGATAGCTTGACTCCACTGGCATGGAGAACTCGGGACCCACGTCTGGGCATACCCGTCCCACTAGGGGTGACAAACGCAAAAACAACAATTGATGGACAGAATGCAGAACAATGTCATACATTCACCCCAGTACAGAGATACGGGCCTAAATCCATCGTTTTGTTGACCACCATGCCATTCCAGTTTGAAACCAGCCATATGCAAATCAGTCTTGACCCTGTGCTCAATGGGAACAGTCCAGCCCGAACTGCCAGGCCAGGTCCTCCCTTGACTGGAAACAAGCATCCTGGGACTGGTTTCGGTGTTTCACCACTCATCAGCCAGGCTAGCTTGATTCCAGTGGCCTGGAGAGCACAGGACCCACGTCTGGGCATACCCATCCCACTCACGGTGACAAACGCAAAAACAACAATTGATGGACATAATGCAGAACAATGTCATACATTCACCCCAGTACAGAGATCTGGGCCTAAATCCATCGTTTTTTTGCTCACCATGCCATTCCAGTTTGAACCCAGCCATATGCAAATCAGTCTTGACCCTGTGACCAATGGAAACAGTCCAGCCCGAACTGCCAGGCCAGGGCCTCCCTGGACTGGAAACGAGCATCCTAGGAACGGTTTCGGGGTTTCACCCCTCATCAGCCAGGATAGCTTGACTCCAGCGGCATGGAGAGCACTGGACCCACGTCTGGGCATACCCGTCCCACTCGGGGTGACAAACGCAAAAACAACAATTGATGGGCAGAATGCAGAACAATGTCATACATTCACCCCAGTACAGAGATCTGGGCCTAAATCCATCATTTTTTTGCTCACCATGCCATTCCAGTTTGAACCCAGCCACATGCAAATCAGTCTTGACCCTGTGCCCAATGGGAACAGTCCAGCCCGAACTGCCAGGCCAGGTCCTTCCTGGACTGGAAACAAGCATCCCAGGACCGGTTTCGAGGTTTCACCCCTCATCAGCCAGGATAGCTTGACTCCAGTGGCATGGAGAGCACGGGACACACGTCTGGGCATACCCGTCCCACTCGGGGTGACAAATGCAAAAACAACAATAGATGGACAGAATGCAGAACAATGTCATACATTCACCCCAGTACAGAGATCTGGGCCTAAATCCATCGTTTTGCTGCTCACCATGCCATTCCAGGTTGAACCCAGCCATATGCAAATCTGTCTTGACCCTGTGCCCAATGGGAACAGTCCAGCCCGAACTGCCAGGCCAGGTCCTCCCTGGACTGGCAACAAGCATCCTAGGACCGGTTTCGGGGTTTCACCCCTCATCAGCCAGGATGGCTTGACTCCAGTGGCATTGAGAGCACGGGACCCACGTCTGTGCATACCCGTCCCACTCGGGGTGACAAACGCAAAAACAATAATTGATGGACTGAATGCAGAACAATGTCATACATTCACCCCAGTACAGAGGTCTGGGCCTACATCCATAGTTTTTGCTCACCATACCATTCCAGTTTGAACCCAGCCATTTGCAAATCAGTCTTGACCTTGTGCCCAATGGGAACAGACCAGCTCGAACTGCCAGGCCAGGTCCTCCCTGGACTGGAAACAAGCATCATAGGACCGGTTTCGGGGTTTCACCCCTCATCAGCCAGGATAGCTTGACTCCAGTAGCATGGAGAGCACGGGACCCACGTCTGGGCATACCCGTCCCTACTTGGGGTGAAAAACGCAAAAACAACAATTGATGGACAGAATGCAGAACAATGTCATACATTCACCCCAGTACAGAAATCTGGGCCTAAATCCATTGTTTTTTTTCTCAACATGCCATTGCAGTTTGAACCCAGCCATATGCAAATCAGTCTTGACCCTGTGCCCAATGGGAACAGTCCAGCCCGAACTGCCAGGCCAGGTCCTCCCTGGACTGGAAACAAGCATCCTAGGACCGGTTTCAGGGTTTCACCCCTCATCAGCCAGGATAGCTTGACTCCACTGGCATGGAGAGCACGGGACCCACGTCTGGGCATACCTGTCCCACTCTGGGTGACAAACGCAAAAACAATTGATGGACAGAATGCAGAACAATGTCATACATTCACCCCAGTACAGAGATCTGGGCCTAAATCATTGTTTTTTTTCTCACCATGCCATTCCAGTTTGAACCCAGCCATATGAAAATCAGTCTTGATCCTGTGCCCAATGGGAACAGTCCAGCCCGAACTGCCAGGCCAGGTCCTCCCTGGACTCGAAACAAGCATCCTAGGACTGGTTTTGGGGTTTCACCCCTCATCAGCCAGAATAGCTTGACTCCAGTGGCATGGAGAGCACAGGACCCACGTCTGGGCATACCCATCCCACTCGGGGTGACAAACGCAAAAACAACAATTGATGGACAGAATGCAGAACAATGTCATACATTCACCCCAATACAGAGATCTAGGCCTAAATCCAACGTTTTTTTGCTCACCATGCCATTCCAGTTTGAATCCAGCCATATGCAAATCAGTCTTGCCCTGTGCCCAATGGGAACAGTCCAGCCCGAACTGCCGGGCCAGGTCCTTCCTGGACTGGAAACAAGCATCCCAGGACCGGTTTTGGGGTTTCACCCCTCATCAGCCAGGATAGCTTGACTCCAGTGGCATGGAGAGCACGGGACCCACGTCTGGGCATACCCGTCCCACTCGGGGTGACAAACGCAAAAACAACAATTGATGGACAGCATGCAGAACAATGTCATACATTCACCCCAGTACAGAGATCTGGGCCTAAATCCATCGTTTTTTTGCTCACCATGCCATTCCAGTTTGAACCCAGCCATATGCAAATCAGTCTTGACCATGTGCCCAATGGGAACAGTCCGGCCCGTACTGCCAGGCCAGGTCCTCCCTTGACTGGAAATAAGCATCCCAGGACCGGTTTCGGGGTTTCACCCCTCATCAGCCAGGGTAGCTTGACTCCAGTGGCATAGAGAGCACGGGACACACGTCTGGGCATACCCGTCCCACTCGGGGTGACAAACGCAAAAACAACAATTGATGGGCAGAATGCAGAACAATGTCATACATTCACCCCAGTACAGAGATCTAGGCCTAAATCCAAATTTTTTTTGCTCACCATGCCATTCCA
This sequence comes from Calotriton arnoldi, assembly GCA_963921515.1. Taxonomy (NCBI): domain Eukaryota; kingdom Metazoa; phylum Chordata; class Amphibia; order Caudata; family Salamandridae; genus Calotriton; species Calotriton arnoldi. The sequence goes on along the minus strand of CAWUFW010005802.1, from coordinate 819,615 downwards.
GTTTGAACCCAGCCATATGCAAATCAGTCTTGACCCTGTGCCCAATGGGAACAGTCCACCCGAACTGCCTGGCCAGGTCCTCCCTGGACTGGAAACAAGCATCCTAGGACCGGTTTCGGGGTTTCACCCCTCATCAGCCAGGATAGCTTGACTCCAGTAGCATGGACAGCACGGGACCCACGTCTGGGCATACCCGTCCTACTTGGGGTGAAAAATGCAAAAACAACAATTGATGGACAGAATGCAGAACAATGTCATACATTCACCCCAGTACAGAGATACGGGCCTAAATCCATCGTTTTGTTGACCACCATGCCATTCCAGTTTGAACCCAGCCATATGCAAATCAGCCTTGACCCTGTGCCCAATGGGAACAGTCCAGCCCGAACTGCCAGGCCAGGTCCTCCCTGGACTGGAAACAATCATCCTAGGACCGGTTTCAGGGTTTCACCCCTCATCAGACAGGATAGCTTGACTCCACTGGCATGGAGAACTCGGGACCCACGTCTGGGCATACCCGTCCCACTAGGGTTGACAAACGCAAAAACAACAATTGATGGACAGAATGCAGAACAATGTCATACATTCACCCCAGTACAGAGATACAGGCCTAAATCCATCGTTTTGTTGACCACCATGCCATTCCAGTTTGAAACCAGCCATTTGCAAATCAGTCTTGACCCTGTGCTCAATGGGAACAGTCCAGCCCGAACTGCCAGGCCAGGTCCTCCCTTGACTGGAAACAAGCATCCTGGGACCGGTTTCGGTGTTTCACCACTCATCAGCCAGGATAGCTTGATTCCAGTGGCATGGAGAGCACAGGACCCACGTCTGGGCATACCCGTCCCACTCACGGTGACAAACGCAAAAACAACAATTGATGGACATAATGCAGAACAATGTCATACATTCACCCCAGTACAGAGATCTGGGCCTAAATCCATCGTTTTTTTGCTCACCATGCCATTCCAGTTTGAACCCAGCCATATGCAAATCAGTCTTGATCCTGTGACCAATGGAAACAGTCCAGCCCGAACTGCCAGGCCAGGGCCTCCCTGGACTGGAAACGAGCATCCTCGGAACGGTTTCGGGGTTTCACCCCTCATCAGCCAGGATAGCTTGACTCCAGCTGCATGGAGAGCACTGGACCCACGTCTGGGCATACCCGTCCCACTCGGGGTGACAAACGCAAAAACAACAATTGATGGGCAGAATGCAGAACAATGTCATACATTCACCCCAGTACAGAGAGCTGGGCCTAAATCCATCATTTTGTTGCTCACCATGCCATTCCAGTTTGAACCCAGCCACATGCAAATCAGTCTTGACCCTGTGCCCAATGGGAACAGTCCAGCCCGAACTGCCAGGCCAGGTCCTTCCTGGACTGGAAACAAGCATCCCAGGACCGGTTTCGAGGTTTCACCCCTCATCAGCCAGGATAGCTTGACTCCAGTGGCATGGAGAGCACGGGACACACGTCTGGGCATACCCGTCCCACTCGGGGTGACAAATGCAAAAACAACAATAGATGGACAGAATGCAGAACAATGTCATACATTCACCCCAGTACAGAGATCTGGGCCTAAATCCATCGTTTTGCTGCTCACCATGCCATTCCAGGTTGAACCCAGCCATATGCAAATCTGTCTTGACCCTGTGCCCAATGGGAACAGTCCAGCCCGAACTGCCAGGCCAGGTCCTCCCTGGACTGGCAACAAGCATCCTAGGACCGGTTTCGGGGTTTCACCCCTCATCAGCCAGGATGGCTTGACTCCAGTGGCATTGAGAGCATGGGACCCACGTCTGTGCATACCCGTCCCACTCGGGGTGACAAACGCAAAAACAATAATTGATGGACTGAATGCAGAACAATGTCATACATTCACCCCAGTACAGAGGTCTGGGCCTAAATCCATAGTTTTTTGCTCACCATACCATTCCAGTTTGAACCCAGCCATATGCAAATCAGTCTTGACCTTGTGCCCAATGGGAACAGACCAGCTCGAACTGCCAGGCCAGGTCCTCCCTGGACTGGAAACAAGCATCATAGGACCGGTTTCGGGGTTTCACCCCTCATCAGCCAGGATAGCTTGACTCCAGTAGCATGGAGAGCAGGGGACCCACGTCTGGGCATACCCGTCCTACTTGGGGTGAAAAACGCAAAAATAACAATTGATGGACAGAATGCAGAACAATGTCATACATTCACCCCAGTACAGAAATCTGGGCCTAAATCCATCGTTTTTTTTCTCAACATGCCATTGCAGTTTGAACCCAGCCATATGCAAATCAGTCTTGACCCTGTGCCCAATGGGAACAGTCCAGCCCGAACTGCCAGGCCAGGTCCTCCCTGGACTGGAAACAAGCATCCTAGGACCGGTTTCAGGGTTTCACCCCTCATCAGCCAGGATAGCTTGACTCCACTGGCATGGAGAGCACGGGACCCACGTCTGGGCATACCCGTCCCACTCTGGGTGACAAACGCAAAAACAATTGATGGACAGAATGCAGAACAATGTCATACATTCACCCCAGTACAGAGATCTGGGCCTAAATCATTTTTTTTTTTCTCACCATGCCATTCCAGTTTGAACCCAGCCATATGAAAATCAGTCTTGACCCTGTGCCCAATGGGAACAGTCCAGCCCGAACTGCCAGGCCAGGTCCTCCCTGGACTCGAAACAAGCATCCTAGGACTGGTTTTGGGGTTTCACCCCTCATCGGCCAGAATAGCTTGACTCCAGTGGCATGGAGAGCACAGGACCCACGTCTGGGCATACCCATCCCACTCGGGGTGACAAACGCAAAAACAACAATTGATGGACAGAATGCAGAACAATGTCATACATTCACCCCAATACAGAGATCTAGGCCTAAATCCATCGATTTTTTGCTCACCATGCCATTCCAGTTTGAATCCAGCCATATGCAAATCAGTCTTGACCCTGTGCCCAATGGGAACAGTCCAGCCCGAACTGCCGGGCCAGGTCCTTCCTGGACTGGAAACAAGCATCCCAGGACCTGTTTTGGGGTTTCACCCCTCATCAGCCAGGATAGCTTGACTCCAGTGGCATGGAGAGCACGGGACACACGTCTGGGCATACCCGTCCCTCTCGGGGTGACAAACGCAAAAACAACAATTGATGGACAGAATGCAGAACAATGTCATACATTCACCCCAGTACAGAGATCTGGGCCTAAATCCATCGATTTCTTGCTCACCATGCCATTCCAGTTTGAACCCAGCCATATGCAAATCAGTCTTGAACCTGACCCAATGGGAAAAGTTCAACCCAAACTGCCAGACCAGGTCCTCCCTGGACTGGAAACAAGCATCCTAGGACCGGTTTCGGGGTTTCACCCCTCATCAGCCAGGATAGCTTGACTCCAGAGGCATGGAGAGCACGAGACCCACGTCTGGGCATACCCGTCACACTCAGGGTGACAAATGCAAAAACAACAATTGATGGACAGAATGCAGAACAATGTCATACATTCACCCCAGTACAGAGATCTGGGCCTAAATCCATCGTTTTGTTGCTCACCATACCATTCCAGTTTGAACCCAGCCATATGCAAATCAGTCTTGACCCTGTGCCCAATGAGAACAGTCTAGCCCGAACTACCAGGCCAGGTCCTCCCTGGACTGGCAACAAGCATCCTAGGACCGGTTTCAGGGGTTTCACCCCTCATCAGCCAGGATAGCTTGACTCCAGTGGCATTGAGAGCACGGTACCCACGTCTGGGCATACCCGTCCCACTCGGGGTGACAAATGCAAAAACAACAATTGATGGACAGAATGCAGAACAATGTCATACATTCACCGCAGTACAGAGGTCTGGGCCTAAATCCATAGTTTTTTTGCTCACCATGCCATTCCAGTTTGAACCGAGCCATATGCAAATCAGTCTTGACCCTGTGCCCAATGGGAACAGTCCAGCCCGAACTGCCAGGCCAGGTACTCCCTGGACTGGAAACAAGCATCCTAGGACCGGTTTCGGGGTTTCACCCCTCATCAGCCAGGATAGCTTGACTCCAGTGGCATGGAGAGCACAGGACCCACGTCTGAGCATACCCGTCCCACTCGGGGTGACAAACGCAAAAACAACAATTGATGGACAGAATGCAGAACAATGTCATACATTCACCCCAGTTTGAACCCAGCCATATGCAAATCAGTCTTGGCCCTGTGCCCAATGGGAACAGTCCAGCCCGAACTGCCAGGCCAGGTACTCCCTAGTCTGGCAACAAGCATCCTAGGACCGGTTGCGGGGTTTCCCCCCTCATCAGCCAGAATAGCTTGACTCCAGTGGCATGGAGAGCACGGGACCCACGTCTGGGCATACCCGTCCCACTCGGGGTGACAAACGCAAAAACAACCATTGATGGACAGCATGCAGAACAATGTCATACATTCACCCCAGTACAGAGATCTGGGCCTAAATCCATCGTTTTTTTGCTCACCATGCCATTCCAGTTTGAACCCAGCCATATGCAAATCAGTCTTGACCATGTGCCCAATGGGAACAGTCCAGCCCGTACTGCCAGGCCAGGTCCTCCCTTGACTGGAAATAAGCATCCCAGGACCGGTTTCCGGGTTTCACCCCTCATCAGCCAGGATAGCTTGACTCCAGTAGCATGGACAGCACGGGACCCACGTCTGGGCATACCCGTCCTACTTGGGGTGAAAAACGCAAAAACAACAATTGATGGACAGAATGCAGAACAATGACATACATTCACCCCAGTACAGAGATCTGGGCCTACATCCATCGATTTTTTGCTCACCCTGCCATTCCAGTTTGAACCCAGCCATATGCAAATCAGCCTTGACCCTGTGCCCAATGGGAACAGTCCAGCCCGAACTGCCAGGCCAGGTCCTCCCTGGACTGGAAACAATCATCCTAGGACCGGTTTCAGGGTTTCACCCCTCATCAGACAGGATAGCTTGACTCCACTGGGATGGAGAACTCGGGACCCACGTCTGGGCATACCCGTCCCACTAGGGGTGACAAACACAAAAACAACAATTGATGGACAGAATGCAGAACAATGTCATACATTCACCCCAGTACAGAGATACGGGCCTAAATCCATCGTTTTGTTGACCGCCATTCCAGTTTGAAACCAGCCATATGCAAATCAGTCTTGACCCTGTGCTCAATGGGAACAGTCCAGCCCGAACTGCCAGGCCAGGTCCTCCCTTGACTGGAAACAAGCATCCTGGGACCGGTTTCGGTGTTTCACCACTCATCAGCCAGGATAGCTTGATTCCAGTGGCATGGAGAGCACAGGACCCACGTCTGGGCATACCCGTCCCACTCACGGTGACAAACGCAAAAACAACAATTGATAGACATAATGCAGAACAATGTCATACATTCACCCCAGTACAGAGATCTGGGCCTAAATCCATCGTTTTTTTGCTCACCATGCCATTCCAGTTTGAACCCAGCCATATGCAAATCAGTCTTGACCCTGTGACCAATGGAAACAGTCCAGCCCGAACTGCCAGGCCAGGGCCTCCCTGGACTGGAAACTAGCATCCTAGGAACGGTTGCGGGGTTTCACCCCTCATCAGCCAGGATAGCTTGACTCCAGCGGCATGGAGAGCACTGGACCCACGTCTGGGCATCCCCGTCCCACTCGGGGTGACAAACGCAAAAACAACAATTGATGGGCAGAATGCAGAACAATGTCATACATTCACCCCAGTACAGAGATCTGGGCCTAAATCCATCATTTTTTTGCTCACCATGCCATTCCAGTTTGAACCCAGCTACATGCAAATCAGTCTTGACCCTGTGCCCAATGGGAACAGTCCAGCCCGAACTGCCAGGCCAGGTCCTTCCTGGACTGGAAACAAGCATCCCAGGACCGGTTTCGAGGTTTCACCCCTCATCAGCCAGGATAGCTTGACTCCAGTGGCATGGAGAGCACGGGACACACGTCTGGGCATACCCGTCCCACTCGGGGTGACAAATGCAAAAACAACAATAGATGGACAGAATGCAGAACAATGTCATACATTCACCCCAGTACAGAGATCTGGGCCTAAATCCATAGTTTTTTGCTCACCATACCATTCCAGTTTGAACCCAGCCATATGCAAATCAGTCTTGACCTTGTGCCCAATGGGAACAGACCAGCTCGAACTGCCAGGCCAGGTCCTCCCTGGACTGGAAACAAGCATCATAGGACCGGTTTCGGGGTTTCACCCCTCATCAGCCAGGATAGCTTGACTCCAGTAGCATGGAGAGCACGGGACCCACGTCTGGGCATACCCGTCCTACTTGGGGTGAAAAACGCAAAAACAACAATTGATGGACAGAATGCAGAACAATGTCATACATTCACCCCAGTACGGACATCTGGGCCTAAATCCATCGTTTTTTTTCTCAACATGCCATTGCAGTTTGAACCCAGCCATATGCAAATCAGTCTTGACCCTGTGCCCAATGGGAACAGTCCAGCCCGAACTGCCAGGCCAGGTCCTCCCTGGACTGGAAACAAGCATCCTAGGACCGGTTTCAGGGTTTCACCCCTCATCAGCCAGGATAGCTCGACTCCACTGGCATGGAGAGCACGGGACCCACGTCTGGGCATACCCGTCCCACTCTGGGTGACAAACGCAAAAACAATTGATGGACAGAATGCAGAACAATGTCATACATTCACCCGAGTACAGAGATCTGGGCCTAAATCATTGTTTTTTTTCTCACCATGCCATTCCAGTTTGAACCCAGCCATATGAAAATCAGTCTTGACCCTGTGCCCAATGGGAACAGTCCAGCCCGAACTGCCAGGCCAGGTCCTCCCTGGACTCGAAACAAGCATCCTAGGACTGGTTTTGGGGTTTCACCCCTCATCAGCCAGAATAGCTTGACTCCAGTGGCATGGAGAGCACAGGACCCACGTCTGGGCATACCCATCCCACTCGGGGTGACAAACGCAAAAACAACAATTGATGGACAGAATGCAGAACAATGTCATACATTCACCCCAATACAGAGATCTAGGCCTAAATCCATCGATTTTTTGCTCACCATGCCATTCCAGTTTGAATCCAGCCATATGCAAATCAGTCTTGACCCTGTGCCCAATGGGAACAGTCCAGCCCGAACTGCCGGGCCAGGTCCTTCCTGGACTGGAAACAAGCATCCCAGGACCGGTTTTGGGGTTTCACCCTCATCAGCCAGGATAGCTTGACTCCAGTGGCATGGAGAGCTCGGGACACACGTCTGGGCATACCCGTCCCTCTCGGGGTGACAAACGCAAAAACAACAATTGATGGACAGAATGCAGAACAATGTCATACATTCACCCCAGTACAGAGATCTGGGCCTAAATCCATCGATTTCTTGCTCGCCATTCCAGTTTGAACCCAGCCATATGCAAATCAGTCTTGAACCTGTGCCCAATGGGAAAAGTTCAACCCAAACTGCCAGACCAGGTCCTCCCTGGACTGGAAACAAGCATCCTAGGACCGGTTTCGGGGTTTCACCCCTCATCAGCCAGGATAGCTTGACTCCAGAGGCATGGAGAGCACGAGACCCACGTCTGGGCATACCCGTCCTACTCAGGGTGACAAATGCAAAAACAACAATTGATGGACAGAATGCAGAACAATGTCATACATTCACCCCAGTACAGAGATCTGGGCCTAAATCCATCGTTTTGTTGCTCACCATACCATTCCAGTTTGAACCCAGCCATATGCAAATCAGTCTTGACCCGGTGCCCAATGGGAACAGTCCAGCCCGAACTGCCAGGCCAGGTCCTCCCTGGACTGGAAACAAGCATCCTAGGGCCAGTTTCAAGGTTTCACCCCTCATCAGCCAGGATAGCTTGACTCCAGTGGCATGGAGAGCACGGGACCCACGTCTGGGCATACCCGTCCCACTCGGGGAGACAAACGCAAAAACAAAAGTTGATGGACAGAATGCAGAACAATGTCATACATTCACCCCAGTACAGAGATCTGGGCCTAAATCCATTGTTTTTTTGCTCACCATGCCATTCCAGTTTGAACCGAGCCATATGCAAATCAGTCTTGACCCTGTGCCCAATGGGAACAGTCCAGCCCGAACTGCCAGGCCAGGTACTCCCTGGACTGGCAACAAGCATCCTAGGACCGGTTTAGGGGGTTTCACCCCTCATCAGCCAGGATAGCTTGACTCCAGTGGCATTGAGTGCACGGTACCCACGTCTGGGCATACCCGTCCCACTCGGGGTGAGAAACGCAAAAACAACAATTGATGGACAGAATGCAGAACAATGTCATACATTCACCGCAGTACAGAGGTCTGGGCCTAAATCCATAGTTTTTGCTCACCATGCCATTCCAGTTTGAACCGAGCCATATGCAAATCAGTCTTGACCCTGTGCCCAATGGGAACAGTCCAGCCCGAACTGCCAGGCCAGGTACTCCCTGGACTGGAAACAAGCATCCTAGGACCGGTTTCGGGGTTTCACCCCTCATCAGCCAGGATAGCTTGACTCCAGTGGCACGGAGAGCACAGGACCCACGTCTGAGCATACCCGTCCCACTCGGGGTGACAAACGCAAAAACAACAATTGATGGACAGAATCCAGAACAATGACATACATTCAGCCCAGTACAGAGATCTGGGCCTAAATACATCGTTTTTTTGCTCACCATGCCATTCCAGTTTGAACCCAGCCATATGCAAATCAGTCTTGGCCCTGTGCCCAATGGGAACAGTCCAGCCCGAACTGCCAGGCCAGGTACTCCCTAGTCTGGCAACAAGCATCCTAGGACCGGTTGCGGGGTTTCCCCCCTCATCAGCCAGGATAGCTTGTCTCCAGTGGCATGGAGAGCACGGGACCCACGTCTGGGCATACCCGTCCCACTCGGGGTGACAAACGCAAAAACAACCATTGATGGACAGAATGCAGAACAATGTCATACATTCACCCCAGTACAGAGATCTCCGTCTAAATCCATCGTTTTTTTTTGCTCACCATGCCATTCCAGTTTGAACCCAGCCATATGCAAATCAGTCTTGACCCTGTGCCCAATGGGAACAGTCCAGCCCGAACTGCCAGGCCAGGTCCTCCCTGGACTGGAAACAAGCATCCGAGGAGACCGGTTTCGGGGTTTCACCCCTCATCAGCCGGTCCTAGGATGCTTGTTTCTGGTCCAGGGAGGACCTGGCTTGGCAGTTCGGGCTGGACTGTTCCCATGAGGCACAGGGTCAAGACTGATTTGCATATGGCCAGGTCTAAACTGGGGTGGCATGGTGAGCTAAAGAATGATAGATTTAACCCTGATCTCTTGACTGGGGGTGAATGTTTTGATTTGTTCTGCATTCCGTCCATCAATTGTGTGTCTTTTGCTTCCTCGCCATAAGTGTGCCGGGTATGCCCAGACGTGGGTCCCGGGCTGACTGTGCCACTGGAATCAAGCTATCCTGGCTGATATGGGGTGAAACCCTGAAACCGGTCCTAGGATGCTTGTTTCCAGTCCAGGGAGGACCTGGCTTGGCAGTTCGGGCTGGACTGTTCCCATGAGGCACAGGGTCAAGACTGATTTGCATATGGCCAGGTCTAAACTGGGATGGCATGGTGAGCAAAAGAATGATATATTTAACCCAGATCTCTTGACTGGGGGTGAATGTTTTGATTTGTTGCACATTCCGTCCATCAATTGTGTGTCTTTTGCTTCCTCGTCATAAGTGTGCCGGGTATGCCCAGACGTGGGTCCCGGGCTCACTGTGCCACTGGAATCAAGCTATCCTGGCGGATGAGGGGTGAAACCCCGAAACCGGTCCTAGGATTCTTGTTTCCGGTTCAGGGAGGACCAGGCTTGGCAGTTCGGGCTGGACTGTTCATGAGGCACAGGGTAAAGACTGATTTGCATATGGCCAGGTCTAATCTGGGATGGCATGGTGAGCAAAAGAATGATGGATTTAACCCAGATCTCTTGACTGGGGGTGAATGTTTTGATTTGTTCTGCATTCCATCCATCAATTGTGTATCTTTTGCTTCCTCGCCATAATTGTGCCGGGTATGCCCAGATGTAGGTCCCGGGCTCACTGTGCCACTTGAATCAAGCTATCCTGGCTGATGAGGGGTGAAACCCTGAAGCTGGTCCTAGGATGCTTGTTTCCGGTCCATGGTTGACCTGGCTTGGCAGTTCAGGCTGGACTGTTCCCATGAGGCACAGGGTCAAGACTGATTTGTATATCGCCAGGTCTAAACTGGGGTGGCATGGTGAGCAAACGAATGATGGATTTAACCCAGATCTCTTGACTGGGGGTGAATGTTTTGATTTGTTCTGCATTCCGTCCATCAATTGTATGACTTTTGCTTCCTCGCCATAAGTGTGCCGGGTATGCCCAGAAGTGGGTCCCGGGCTCACTGTGCCACTGGAATCAAGCTATCCTGGCTGATGAGGGGTGAAACCCCGAAACCAGTCCTAGGATGCTTGTTTACGGTCCAGGGAGGACCTGGCTTGGCAGTTCGGGCTGGACTATTCCCATGAGGCACAGGGTCAAGACTGATTTGCATATGGCCAGGTCTAAACTGGAGTGGCATGGTGAGCAAAAGAATGATGGATTTAACCCAGATCTCTTGGCTGGGGGTGAATGTTTTGATTTGTTCTGCATTCCGTCCATCAATTGCGTGTCTTTTGCTTCCTCCCCAGATCACATCAGTGGGTTGCTCCTCTGTCGCTCGTGGGTGAATGCAAAAGCGCACTCACCATGGCTGCCTATACCCTCGTCTTTGCTGTGGGTTTCTTCTCCGTTACTCCTGGTTGCATTCTGTAGAGAGCTTCCTGGAGCAAGCTAACATGGAGTCCTGCCTGGCATTGTTAAGCTGCCAATGACAGAGAGCTGAATGTACATTGTGACGCCTAGGCCTTAATCTGAAGAAGCATTGCTGACGCCGCATTCGTTTGTCTTCTTTCTTCGCAGGGTACCTAGTTTCAGCAAAGAGTATGCTCACCTGACCGTGACCTCAGAACATGGTGGCCTCGAGATTGCATCTCGCTTGCTCATATGTAGTCCCTTAAGAGTATCTGCTAGGGTTACGTTTCGCTTCTACGCATACTCGTGGACTCCCTTTCTGCCATTCTTAGCTGATTCTTCAAATCATTGAGCATTGCTTCCAGTATCCATTTCATGCATATGGGCTCCTTGCGTAATACTCATGGGTGCACTAAATGGATCACCTATAATGACGATCCATGCCCAGGTTTGCTGGCCTGTTTTGCCTGGGTGGGCTCTTTGAATCATTTGCCATGGTGGTCTGTACGCAGTGCATGTCTGGGGGTTCCCATCTATTGCCTCTGGGTGGGCACAAAATTGCGTTTACCATTGCTGCACCTCTCCTGTGCATGCCTGTGGTCTACTCCTCTGTCACCTCATTAGCAGTGGCTGCCTTTATCTATTGTTTGGCTGTAGGTCGCTCCACTGTCACCAAGAGTAGATACTTCAGTTAATATACCACAGCATCTAGGACACAGGGCACGTCTGAGAGTTACCCCTCTGTCACTCAAGAGTGGGATTTTCAGACCATTTGCCTTGGCTGTTACTCCACAGCTATGTGTTAATTCATACCACATGGGTTCAATCCATGACATTCGTTGCTACATAAATCAGGATATGAACACCATGTGGGCTAATCACTCATGACACTGAAATGCTTGCCACCGAAGCCACACTTCAAGTAAGCAGTCTCCCACAGTGTTGCATTCAGGCTCGGACTAAGACAAAAATAGGCCTTGGAACCAAAATAAAAGTGACCCCCATTTGTCAAACAGATAGCTAAAAAAGTTGCCAACATTTGCAAATCATGTCAGTTTCGGACTCGTAAAGACATCAATGAGGGTTTTTTGCAAGATATGGAAGACTGCATGCATTTGTGTTTCCTGCAGGCAATGTCTGTTTTATATTAGAGAAATCAACAGTAAAAACCGGTCGACCTACCTCTAAAACAGTCCAACAAACTGCTAAAAAAACGGGGACACACACTGATCTGTCAGAACAGCCCCTCGGGCACTGCCTGATTGAGTTATAGGCCAGGTGTACCCTGGCTTCATGCTCCCCATTTGCCAATGCTCTTCAACACCTCACCTGGGGTATGAAGCGCTATATCACTGCAAATAGATTAAAAGGCAACATAATGCACCTGGGCTTCATTTCGCCTATTATTTGGGTGGCAACTGTCAAAACAATGACGCTGGTAGTGTGTGCTTTGTGTATTGTTTTCTCAGGAGTGAAGGAGAGGCGTCAGGAGGTGCCATTATTCTACTACTCACAAATAGCAATTGTGCTAATTTGGCTACCTTTTCCTGCAAAAGGCAATGGATTTCTATGAATTGTTCAGTACCAGTCACAGAATCTCTCTCCCTTTACACCTAGAGATGTAGCTCTAAATGATTGGGACCTACACACTGTGGTATAGCACAATATATTAGAGCCCTTACAATTGCTGCTACTCATCTAGTCATTTCCAAACTACCTGCATAGAACACGCACTTAAGTCACCTGACAATTGTGTATAGTATTCAGGCAGGGAGGAGGGGGCATAGTTTCTGAAGGCCAAACACTGAAGAACTTGCAGTTCTTCTTTTTATACCACTGGCTGTGGAATGAGGTCCTTGGAAATCTGAAGTGGATGCAATGCATTTCTGACAGGGTCAAAGCTACTAGCTTACCTTAAGGGACTGGCCTTAATGTGAAATCTGCAGATTTCCAAACAGATCAGAGCCTCTGAGAGCCTTGGAGAGTCACTTAAATTACGTTTTGTCTTTTCTTTTCTTTGTTTGGTGTGGAGTGTGCTGTGCAGAGGTTCTTCACCTGCAATCTTAGCTTGTTCACATCCAGGTTACTTTATCATTATGTGCCCAGCAGCTCAGGTTGTAACTCTGGAGACCTGGCAGTCACCTTGAGTGCTTACTGGGCGAAACAATGCCTTGTGCTCCTACAGCTCTCTTCTATCAATTTGGGTATGTGTACCAGTTCCGTTTCCTCCCTTTATACCTCATAATGTAAGGATTATGACATGGAGTGGTGCTCATTGTAATAGATATTACCAGAAAGAAATCAGATCATTTCTTCCATTCAAGTGTGTACGGTGAATAATAGTAAAGTATAACTCTAAAGCCTATTCAAGTGGTGGATGTTTAGGATGGCATAGTTTCACCACGGAAGAGTCAACCTGTGCAGGTCCCCCTCCTCAGATACACAGTTGAATCTATAAATAAGATGTGTTTGACCAAATATCCAGCTTGGGAGTTGAAATACACATCTTTGTCCAGTCCAAGGCAGTTCCCTGTCTTCAAAAAGCAGAAACCTGATCACGAACTTTGGTTGATCGGCCGTTAACACTTTACACCATGGCCATGCTCTTGGCCTGATTCCAGATAACCCTCTATCCAGTTCCCCCAGCGATTAAATAAATCCTGTGCATTAGTATTTTGCAGATGTTTTAAATGAAAATACACATATGTTTTTCCAGCTGTCCCATCTTATCATTTGGTTCCATTTTATTGACTGGTCCTCTACCTTTCTAGTATATCAAAGTGGCTCTAAGCCAAGGGACCACACACACACTGAGTGTAAGGCTACTGGTTTGCAGCAGAGATTAATCATCTTTGGGTCTTCAACCTCCCTAGATAAAGTCCAGCAGCTCCTTATATAGGCAACCCATCATGTGAAGGTAAGATGGTCCAATGGATGTGTGTTCGACTGTGAACTTCCTGTCAGAGTTGTTGGGTTTAAAACACTTTCCACCAACATAGGAACATGAGTAGCCCTTCCCCCATTCTTTTTCCTCTCTAACTGGGGTATCCACTATTATTCCTACCCAAGTAGCTGCCCTTAAATGGAACTTGTGAAACTTGCCAAGGATGAGTAATCGGTGGTAATCGACACAAAAATGCTAGGATGAGAAAAGCCTTGTTCTGTCAAAAAAACAGAATGTCCAGCTGAGCGTGTGTGGACAGTGGCTTTCAAATATACTTCTGACCTTAGCAAGGTTAGATCTATGTTTCTCACAGAGTGAGTCTCTCTGACTGGCTAATGGCAGCAGTGCCAAGGCTACACTAAGGCTGCTGTAAGACGTGCCACCACAAGACTTGTGACTTGGAGAGACAGAGTGCCTAAAGCATAATATGAAATCCTTGCACCGGAGTGGGGTAGCAATTCTTTGAATTTTGTCTTCGATCTTTTTGGTAATGGGCTGCTGTTATGAACTAAAGAGCTCCAGTCCAATAATATGAATAGCTGCTATAAACTGGGCCTGTATTATTGCTGATGCTTTGTGAACAGAAGCTGCATCCCGCCTGTTTTCTTAAGAATGGACCCAAATCTGAAGGTCTGCCCCAGCCCTGCTGTTGTTTGTCAACCTGCTGAGAAAACTTCCCCTCCTTCAAGACAACTCAAGGAGAGCAGGTACAACATCTAGAGGACATTGAAGCGTTTCAATGACCGCTCATATGGAATGACGGTGAGAATTATCTGAAAGAATAGCAAAATGCAGGTAAGATTCTCTTTGGAGCTGCGCTCCTCCTTGACAAACACATTCTCCTGAAATGTGAGTCACTCAAAGGAGGGACCTCCCTTTTCACCATGTGCAGTGGCCCTAGCTTCCGTTTGGTATGGCATGAGCCTAGCTTTGCTCCCAGCATTTAGATTGCATGCCTGAATATTGTCCGCATGCCACACTGGAACCCCTACCCCCTTGAACCTGCCAGGCTGTGCAAATATTCACCAACCAGCAGTCATTTGCACACCAGATTTGGAGCTCATAGACGCAGGCATTGATGTCTGATTGAACTTTGGCCCTTCTGGACTGAGATAACAAAATTGCTGTATGGGTTGGAGTTAGTCCAATGCATCATCCATGACCAGCAGTTCCAAAGTTGTGATAGTTTATTGTATAGGGGGTCACCTAAAAATATGAACTGAGGAGACCTGAATCTTAGTAGCCCAGGTAAAGTGGGAGATTTGACTCCAGTCAGTAGATTTCAAGGTATTTGTTGGGATAGTTTACAATTACCTTATGACCACGTTGAATAGGAACATGGGTAATAAGGTTAGGGGCTAGGGGTTGTGGTTTAAGGGTATAGGCTTAAAGGTATAGGTTTGGGGTGTAGAGAGTTAAAGAATCAAGTGTATGGAGTTGGGGTTAGAGGTTAAAGGTATATGGTTGAGGGTTTAGGATGAAGGATATGGACTAGGTATATGGTTATTGGTTAGGGGTTTGAGGAATAGTGGTAAAGGTTCAGAATACAGGGTTAATGTTTAAAGGTTTGGAGTAAGGGTAAGGGGTTAATGATAGAGTGGTCAATGGTTTGTGATAAAGGGTTCGGAGTTAGAATAAATGGTTAAGGGTTTGGAGTATAGCCTTTAAGAGCATAGAGTTAAGAGTTTAGGGTTTAAGGATGAGGGTTTGAGTTAAAAGTTAAGGGTATAGCATTAGAGGTTAAGGGCAAGGGGTTACGTATATATGGTTGGGGTATAGAGTTAAAGGTTAAGGTAAAGGGTTAAAGTAATAGGTTTAAGATTTGGGGTATAGATTTTTAATTTACTGGTTGAGGGTATATGGGTTGTAATTAATGGTGTAGGATTTAGGGCACATGGGTTTGGAGGTTAATGGAACTGTGGATAGGATTATAGGTAGGCCTGGGTGAAATTTAAATTATTCTGGTATATTTTCCATAAGTTTGGGAATTTCGCATTACTCTTGTTATGTGAAATACCTAAATTATGCCATTACGACATTTTGCATAATTATCCACCTTTTGTGGTAAAAGTTTACTGCCAATAGCATAATTCATGGTAATTTGTGGTATGCACAGGAATAAGAGAACACGAGTTGCTGTTCATGGTTCGCTTTTTAAATGCATCTTCACACCAAAAATTGGCATTTCGCACTAAAATATAGCGTGAAATTAGAGATGGGCATTACACATAATTCTGTGTAATTTCACATAATTTTGCTATAATTTCACATAATTACTCGAAAGTAATAATTGTAGGTATAGAATTAAGAGTATGGCGTTGTGGCTTTGGGCAACAGGAGTTACCGGTTATAGATTAGATTTTAAGGGTACAGTCTTATCCTCTATAATTGCATTTGTTTAGTGTCATAGTTGTAAATGTGTTTAATATGAAGTATGATGATGAATTTTAAAATTAATTTTTAGCCTATCTACATGAAGAAAAAATCAAAGCTTTGCTTTTCACAACAACACTAATTTAATTGAAAAAGCACATATCAGTTTCGAAGTGATTAAACTGAAAGTGTTAAAAAACATATCGTTTCAGTAAAAATTCGAATTGACAAGGTACAACTGGCCTATCTTTTCATCCAGTATCTCAATCAGTAGGAGACACATGAAATCTCCCATTTTATACTACTAGATGGTTCCAACAACTTCAAGATCTAATGAAAGCCCAGAAAAACATGGCCATGACTGGTAAATTACATGCTATTAGCCAATTTATTCACTTTATAGCCTCAACTGGAAAAAAAACAAATTTCTTATTGTCAAACAAGGTAGTTAGTTCATTTGAAGTTCAATTAATATTTGTCCTCCTGTAAAATCAGCATTTGCTGCATTGGAATTGCTGCCAGTTATCAAGGCACTGTTGCAGTAAGTTTGTCTGGCACCCAGAAACATAGGGGTCGATTCCGATTCGGGCCGGAAAAAGCACCGACCGACTCGGAGCCGGAATTAATTCCGACCGACACGTACCTGTGGCGCCCGACACGCCAAGTACGATGCAAAGCGTGCAAAATCCGACCGACACGTACCGAACCCAAGCCGAACGACCGAGCCGCACGGAAAACAGTAATCCGGCCGGAAAAACACGTGAATCCAACCGACCGACACGCACCCGGAACAAATCCAACCGAAACGTACACGCGAACTCCAAACCGCAAAGTACGATGCAAGGCGCGAAAACCACGACCAAGTCGTACGGAGGACAAGCCGTACGACCGACACGCATACAAAACTGCGAGCCGAAGTAACACAAAACACAGCTACCGACGCGTATGCAGCATAGAAAACTGCACAAACACAGCGTGAACGAAACGGAGAAGACCGCACGAGACAACTGCAGGGTTCGACTCGGTCACAAGAACGTTTCCAACATGCACAGAAAGTACTAAGGAAAAATACACACAAAAAAGGCCAAACAAGCAATTACAAAGCCAATAAATACTGGGGGGGGGTGGGGACAGAGAACAAAGACACACCCACAACTCCACCCATATAAAGGACACAAATCCCAACCATGATCCTTTGCAAATGCTATACCACTGCCAGCACTCAACAGACAGCAACCACACACCCACAGCTCATCCCTCACACAAGCCACACACCATCAGCACACCAACAAATAGCTACCTCACATACACCCAGCAAAACACACACTCACACACCTGCACCTGCACACCAACACACACATTACTCACCATCACCACCCATCACCATGCCCCCAAAGAAGAATCACAAGTTCCTAGATTGTGAATTGGAAGTCCTGGTAGACGAGATCCTCAGGGTAGAGCCACAGCTGTTTGGTACACTGGTCCAACAGACACCCATCTCCCAGAAAACAAAGATGTGGGAGAGGATCATCAACAGGGTGAACGCACAATCACCATGTCTGCGCACAAAGACTGACATCCAGAACAGGTGGTACGACGTGCGCAGGAGGGTACGGGAGCTGCTGAAGAAGGACTACCTCCTGAGCCAATACACCGGCAGCGGCCCTCCTGCCAAGCCAGTATACCTCAGGCCCTGGGAGGAGAAGGTGCGGGCCATCCTTCCGCCAGTGAGCGTCTATGGACTAGAAAACATCCCAGAGCCTGGTGAGTACACAACAAATGTACACAATATTCTGACACAATACACACACACATCACTGTCAAGGGGAGAGTCAAACCATGCACTCTTAGCAATTACACAGCAACCAGAACAGAACCATCCCAAAATGTGTATGTCAGTCAGATAAACACAACACATGCCATCTCAAAGTTACATTTAACCGTGTCATCACATGTACAAACACAACTACAACTACAGCTAGGCAGTGGCACAAATAGAACTAACAAACACATCCAGACATGTAGCCACCACAACAACACCAACACACAGTGAAGACCACTGAAAGAAAGGAATTCTGTGTATGCAGGGCAAGTCAGTGTAGCCAATAGCATCATGGGAGTCGTAGTCACAGATATTGCTCACCCCCACAACTGTCCCATCAACACCACCATGAACCATGCGCACATCACAGGGAGTGGATAAGGACTGACAAGATGGCTGACACTGGCTACTGCTGTGGGGAGCACAAGGCCCTGCTGGCAACTGTGCAACAACCAACAGCAGGACACCACTGACTGACATCCTGAAAGACTACTTCCACTCCCTGCAATGCAAGCACGTTCCATGGTGGGATATCTGGCTGGGTGGGAAGGAGGACTTGCAGCACTGACCATAGTCACAAGCACCTCCCCTCACACACCCCCACAACACAAACTCCACAGAACCCACCTGGGAGAATGCAATGCCTCACATCCTAACTCAAGATCCCACAAAGAAACACCACCCTGGGTAATGCTGTGTGAAGCACAGGGACACACCTGGGACTTGTAGCCAAACAAACGCAAGGACAACACTGTCAGCCATCCTGTCAGCACAGGCAGCCCACCCCACAGGGAAGCAGAGTCAAAAGGAAGGAAGCATGGGCATGCTGGGAAGGGGGGTGGAGGCAATAGCATGATGGGAGTCGTAGTCACAGCTCAACATCCCCCACCACATGGGCCAGCAAGCTCACACTCACGCATGCACATCCCACAGAGAGTGGAAAGGCCCATCAAAGATGTCTGACACTGTTGCTGTGTCGTGGGGAGCACAAGGGCATGCTGGGAACTGCACACCAACCAACAGCAGGACACCACTGTCAGCCATCTTGCCATTGCTCTCACACCCACACACACTGAACTCCCCACAAAAGCAAGTAAGTATGGGAATGCTGGGAAGTGGGGTTTAGGCAATAGCATGATGGCAGTTATAGTCACAGACATAGCTCACCCCCACAACTGGCCCATCAACACCACCCTGAACCATGCTCACATCACAGGGAGTGGAAAACAACTGACAAGATGGCTGACACTGGCAACTGCTGTGGGAGCACAAGGCCCCGCTGGCAACTGTGCAACAACCAACAGCAGGACACCACTGACTGACATCCTGAAAGACTACTTCCACTCCCTGCAATGCAAGCACAGTCCATGGTGGGATAACTGACTGGCTGGGTGGGAAGGAGGGCCGGCTGTTAACCAAATACAAGCAATGCAGACCATGTTCACACCCCAACAAATACATAGAAATGCCCAAATAATGCAGGACAATGTGCTACACCATTATCAACCCCTGACTGTGACAACTTAGGACAATGCAATGTACAGGCCCGCACCCAGAGGCACAGTCACAACTGTCAGGTGTGTCAACCATTGATGCCTGCAGAAACATAACATACATTGTGTGTGTCTCCCAAAAACAGGTGATGATGGGGACACAGCAGCAGACGCTGAGGAGTCCCAGTCCCAGGCTCAAGAGGATACGGAGCTCACTGGTGTCGTACAGCCTCTGCCCTCCTCGGATGAGGAAGACCAACCTGGCACCTCTGGTTCAAGTCAACATGCAGCACCAGCAGGACCACCAGCTGCAGCACCAGCAGGACCACCAGCTGCACCCCCTGCACCCACCCCTCCAACGACTGTCACCACAAATACCATCCCTGCCGACATGGACAGAACAAGGAGCACCACCAGCACAGGGACCCTGGACCAACGTGGGGCCATGGACACCACCACCACCACCAACCCCCAAGGGGGACCAGGGTCATCTGTGCGTGCCACTGCACACACTGCACATGTCGGCAGGGGTGGTGGGAGGGGTGGGAGACAGAGGTCGCTGCTTGCAGAGGTGTCTGGTGTGCATGACGACCCACAACTGGCATGCATAGCCGATGCGTACCAGTCCAGCACCGGAGATCTCAGCCAGGTAGTGGGGCTCCTCAGAGATATGAAACAGCAGCAGGCTGCCCATCATGCCCGCTTGGACTCACACATGTCCCGCGTGGAGTCCAAGTGGGACACACTGCAAGAGATGACGGCGGTGCATAGGGACATATTACAATGCCTCCGCCAGATGAACAGCACCCAGTCTACACCTCCCTGTGTGCCAACATCTGGTGCTGAAACAACTGCAACTGCCACAGGGAGGGAGGATGACTCTGGCGGAGAGTCCCCTGCACCGCAGCTGCCTGCACTTGAGGGCCCCCCCCCAAAGAAGAGGGGTCGTCCGAGGAGGGGCAAGTGAGAGGCCGATGGCCAAGTGCCACCCCCAGGAAGCCTGAACCTGTTCTGGATGTTCACCTTTGTGCACAAACTGTTCACCCTGTTGACGGCAACACAACTCCCACACATGACATGGGGAGTACAAGTTGGACCAATGTCTCAGACAACTGTGGCCCCGATACTGGGGATTTTGTCTACCAGGACTTTCAATTCATCTAGGAACTTCTGATTGCAATATAAATGTACAGCACTAACCATCCCATGCACTATTCACACAAATGTATCACAATAAACACACTAATACACCATACTTGCCTCTGTTGTGATTCCAACGTGGGTGCTGTCATGGGGATGATGAACTGCAAAATTACACTGTGTATGCGAACTGCAACAGCAAGTACAACACAGGCATGTGAGTAATGGCAACGTGACACATATGAGGGAGACACACCACCAGGGCTACACAACACATACACACCTAGGCCATCTGACTCATTGCCTACACTGATGTTGCCAGGAAAGACGGTGCAATGCACAGACCCCACACCTATTCCCAGTTGTAGTCAAGTAGCCCACAGGTGCAGTAAGCAAATGGCAGTCAAATGTGTGACCACAGACAACGCACATCACAAAGTGAAGCACAGGTTTATTACACAGTTGCAACATGTCGTAACCACTACAGATGCAAGGTAATCCCACCTGGCAGCGGGCACACAGTCAACAACTGTAGAAGGAAGGAAGTCCATGGGTGTGGCGCACATCACCTATAGGGACACAACAGCTACCACCCTGGAAGTACAATCACGTCGTCGGTGGACACAGTTGACCAAACGAATCTGAAAGTACCCTGTGAAGGACAGAAATGACACACAGTCAAAAGCAATGGAGAACAGGACAGAACAGCAAAACTCATGCACAATACATGTTACAAGATACCCACCCAGAACCAAGTTAGCATGTCAACACTGTTGGTGAGTACAGACCACCTGTAAGCACACATCGCTACACACATCCAGTCAAGTAGCCCATGGACACACTCCAACAGCACCAGAGCACCACCTACACCTATCATGCCAACTCACATCATTGACATGACACCTCAGGATACTCACATTCAGCTAAAGAAGTTGGTGATGAGCTGTGTGCGGACATCACCATCATCATCATCATCACTGGCATCGTGGTCCAGGCCAGGATCCTCCACATGTGGCGGATGTTGGTCATTGTCATCCTGGATGAGAGGCAACTCCTTCCGCACTGCCAGGTTGTGGAGCATGCAGCAGACGATGATAATCTTGCACACCTTCGCTGGGGCATATGGGAGGGACCCTCCTGTCTTGTCGAGGCAGCGGAAGCGGCTCTTCAGGAGACCAAATGTCCGCTCAATCACTCTCCTGGTCCGACCATGTGCCTCATTGTAGCGCATCTGGGCTGGTGTCACAGGGTTCCTGAGGGGTGTCAGCAACCACGGCATGTTGGGGTATCCCGAGTCACCTACGGACAGACAAGTGCACATTAGCTGACTTGGAAAAGTGGGCGGAATACTACAGATCAGATCACACACAATGGCACAAAGTCAGTACACACCGACAAGCCAGGCACGCTGGTTCTGCATCTGTGCCATCATCCTGGGGATGCGACTACTCCTCATCACAAAAGCATCGTGTGCTGAACCAGGGAAACGGGCACACACGTGTGAGATGGTCATATCTGCAAGACACACCACCAGTGCATTGACCGAGTGGTAGTGCTTGCGGTTACGGTAGGCTTGCTCCTGGGCCTGTGGTGGTACCAATGCCACATGTGTCCCATCAATGGAGCCAATGACATGCGGCATCCTCCCCAGGGCATAGAAGTCACTCTTCACGTCAGTGAGTCGTTGCAGTCTAGGGAAATAGATGTACCGGTTCAGGTACAGCAACATTGCCTCCAAAACATCGCGGAGCACACGGCTCAACATGGTCTGTGACATCCCACCAGCAGTCGCCACGGTATGTTGGAAGGTACCGGTGGCAAAGAAGTGTAGAGCTGCCATCACCTTCACCTTGGGGGTCAGCGCTGTAGGATGCGGCCGGCCAGGCTGCAAATGTGGGGCCAACTGCACTGCCAAATCCTCAATCAGCTGCCTGGTGAAGCGGTACCGTCTGATGCTGTCCCGTTCCACCATCGTTGCCAGGTCTGGGAATGGTCTATGGACAGCAGGAGCCCCTGCAGTGCAGAGGAGAAGAAAGCAAGATTGTCAGTCACCCCACATATGCGGCATTGAACACACTCAATATCACATCATACATCATTATGAGGCACAACTACATGAAGTGTGCAGTTCCGTAAGGACATGTATGGTACATACATGGCCAACATCTGTCATCACGGTTCAACAAGTGGCATCAATAAGTCCCACGTTGGCCCATTGGATATCATGAGGCCGTGTCACAGTTCCCATCTCCTGCCGTCATGTCACAATCACCCCCCACAGTGACATGTGAGGACAGATGTGCCCCAGGCATCACAGCTCAACGATAGGTACATTCCCAGGGACCCTGTATTGCCACATGGACACTGGCATTACATGGAGTATCATGTATACACCACAGCAAAACAACCATGACCCCCACAGGTCGTGGTTCCACTCGCCTCTGCAGGACAGACATGGACGTCTGTGACACACACACGCACAACATCAAAGTCCATGCACACACAACGTGGATGTGGAGACTGTCTCCCATTGTGCACATGAAATCAGAGACATTGTAAACACTACATGCACACAGACTGTGGAGGACCATCACTATTGTGCCACTGGGACACCCTGGCTCAAACATACCGTCCCACATGGGACTCACGGGGTATGTGACATGACATACACATACACCACCGTGAAATGTGACCATGGCACATGCACAGATATGAACAGTTGCACATCACAGTGGTCATGTACACGTAACACCCAGGATCCTGTCCCCATGAACACGTGCACAGCCTGGGGGTGGGTGCCCCCAGGTGACACCCACAGGACAACATGTACACCAACATACACACAATAGGAAATGCAGCCTTGCATGCCTCATGATACAGTTTGGACAGGCTGTGGTGTTGTAGGTGTGCCCCTCACTCCCTGGGAGCTATCTGTGGCTGGCATATGTTCATCTGAGACAGGCATGGTGACATATGCCAGTCACTTTGAAAAGGGATGCGTTGTACCGCAATGGACCGATCGGTGCACCCGGCCGGCCCATTGCATTCAATGTGTGCGGGTACGCGTTGTATTCGCAATACGCGTTGGACAGCAATGGACCGATCAGTGCGCACACATTGGCCATTGCATTCAATGTGCGCTGGTACGCGTTGTATTCGCAATACGCGTTGAACAGCAATGAACCGATCAGTGCGCACACATTGGCCATTGCATTCAATGTGTGCTGGTACGCGTTGTATTCGCAATACGCGTTGAACAGCAATGGACCGATCAGTGCGCACACATTGGCCATTGCATTCAATGTGTGCTGGTACGCGTTGTATTCGCAATACGCGTTGGACAGCAATGGACCGATCAGTGCGCACACATTGGCCATTGCATTCAATGTGTGCTGGTACGCGTTGTATTCGCAATACGCGTTGGACAGCAATGGACCGATCAGTGCGCACACATTGCCCATTGCATTCAATGTGTGCTGGTATGCGTTGTATTCGCAATACGCGTTGGACAGCAATGGACCGATCAGTGTGCGCACACATTGGCCATTGCATTCAATGTGTGCTGGTACGCGTTGTATTCGCAATACGCGTTGGACAGCAATGGACCGATCAGTGTGCACACATTGGCCATTGCATTCAATGTGTGCTGGTACGCGTTGTACCCCTGTACGCGTTGTACCGCAATGGACCGATCGGTGCACCCGGCCGGCCCATTGCATTCAATGTGCGCGGTATGCGTTGTACCCCTGTACGCGTTGTACCGCAATGGACCGATCGGTGCACCCGGCCGGCCCATTGCATTCAATGTGTGCGGGTACGCGTTGTACCCCTGTACGCGTTGTACCGCAATGGACCGATCGGTGCACCCGGCCAGCCCATTGCATTCAATGTGTGCGGGTACGCGTTGTACCCCTGTACGCGTTGTACCGCAATGGACCGATCGGTGCACCCGGCCGGCCCATTGCATTCAATGTGCGCGGTACGCGTTGTACCCCTGTACGCGTTGTACCGCAATGGACCGATCGGTGCACCCGGCCGGCCCATTGCATTCAATGTGTCGGGTACGCGTTGTACCCCTGTACGCGTTGTACCGCAATGGACCGATCGGTGCACCCGGCCGGCCCATTGCATTCAATGTGTGCGGGTACGCGTTGTACCCTGTAGCGTTGTACCGCAATGGACCGATCGGTGCACCCGGCCGGCCCATTGCATTCAATGTGTGCGGGTACGCGTTGTACCCCTGTACGCGTTGTACCGCAATGGACCGATCTGTGCGCACCCATTGTCAGTGGCCTAGCCTGGCAACGGATGCGTTTTCGAAATTCGAACGAGTCGGTTGCTGGAAATTCAGTTGGTCACCCACAACAATGTTGCAAATTCATGTATGTCATGAAGTTGAAGATTTGAAGGATGCTGTGGGCGTGTATTGGTGCTGCTATTCCATGGATTGGCCAGATTCAGAAGATGCAAACGACTTGGACCTATCACTTTGGACACATGGGACAGTATCTGCCTCTGCAGCACATATATATTGCTGGCTGTTCCCCTGAGAGCTCACTTGCCTGCACTACATGCTCCAGGACGACATCTGCCACTGCACTGCTGCTGTCTCTGCCCCCTCTGGACCCTGCAATGGCACGTACTGTGGAGAGAGCCCCAGCCTTCAGCCTTGAGGAGAACTAGGCCCTGCTGGACAGCCTACTTCCACAGTACAGCAAGCTGTATGGGACACCAGGGGAGCAGGTGAGTGTTCTGTGCACTGCCTTTCTGAATGTGCATTTTGTCTGACTAGCAAGGCTGAAAGTCTGCACGCCACTGGCTAGCAGGCTCACTGAGTAGTTGTCAGCCCCCATAGTGTGTAGTGACATGCACTGGACAGGTATGGTGCAGTGACAGTGCATTTGAACAAGGTTTTACTACCCATGCAATGATACCATGTAGTGACTTCTGGCAAACTGTCCATGGGCAGCTTTGCACTGCCTGTGTACATCATGTGCCCCTGTGATTGAGACATGTATATACAACTGTGTCATGCACGGATATGTTGCATGTGTAGTAATGGCCTTTTCACTTTGTCATCCTGACAGGTTAATGCCCATCGGAAGCAGGAGATCTGGAAGGACATCGTCCGGGCTGTCCGGGCCGTGAGGGTCTACAAGCGCCGGATCCGCAACTGCCAGAAGAGGTGGCAGGACCTTCGGGGCTGGACCCGGAGGATTGCACGGGTCCAGCTGAAGCTGTCGCCTCCTCGCAGGAAGGGCGGAACACGGACCCTGACCCCCACATGCTCCAGATCCTGGCGGTGGTGTTTCCAGACCTGGATGGGCAGCTGAAGGGCAGACAGCAGCAAGGAGGGGGTGAGTCAAAGACTGCACTGTGAACTCTGTATTACATGCTATGTGCCCTCCTCTGGCCTGGTTAAACTGCCACAGTACAGCAGTCATGTTGTCCAGGAGCCATGTCCCTCTATTGTGCACTGCCCACTGCTCATCTGATACCCAGGTGTGGCCCTTACATTCAGGGAATTGTGTCACTTGGGACTGTGTCCTTGCAGTTTGCTTCACTCAAGGTGGGGGACAGCATCTGTTTCCCTAACTCTGTTGTGGGCATCATGGGTGGGTCCATTGTTCACACAATGCCTGTGTTCGGACATGTAATCTGCGTGTTGCTTTGATATGCGGTCCACTTGCTGAGCTGAGCCACCACATGTGCCTGGGGTATCTGGCACACACCCATGCAGCGGGTGGGAACAATGTTTGGGCCCCAGGAGTGTGCAGATTACGTGTGTCACACATATATAGCCAGCTATCCACTGTCCAGGGCTCATCCCTCATTCATGTGGGGCAGGACAGTCATGCCCACTCCAGCCCATCCAATACACCTGTACTCCCACTCCCGTGTATCATCTGACACGTTGTGCGCAGTGATTTGACCCCTTAGGTGTCTGCCTCTGTGTCAGTGTGCCGTGGATTTGTTGCCAGGACTGCTGGGGTGTTTCTCGGTTGGGGCTCAGCATGCCACTGGAGATGTGACCATAGGAGACGATACTTGTGTGTCACATAGGTGTTTGATCAGCTGCCCGTGCAGACTGGGGTATGCGAATGTGAAGTTCAGGCAGCTGTTTCCCATTCACAGCAGATTGTGAGGGGCTCAGGTTCAGAGGATAGTGTCACAGGTCTCCCATATGTCCAATCGGTATGACCTGGACAGATGAGGGTTAAGATGATGTGTTGTGTGGGGGATGTACATGTGCACTTGTGCAGCTCCAGGACTTGCATTCCCCATGACCTACTATTCTGACACAGTGCAGAGTGTTGTTGTCTGGCTGCCAAGTCATACATCACTGAGACAGTGATGTATGACTTAGCAGTCATGCCTCCGCCATGGCATGTGTCTACTTATTGGTGATCCTGCAGGGGAGTGACATGTGCTACATGCACACCATTGTGGCGATGGCTATCAGGACATGGCTGCATCATGGTGTCTGTCGCTGGTATGCATCACATGCATTTCCTATTTGACTCTGGGCATCCCTTTCATCCGGAAACCTGTACTGACTCAGTGGCAAGAGTTGTGATGTGTGCATGTCCACATGCTACACCGTGTCCTCTGCACTGTCCAACTACTGTGTAGGTGGTGCATGTGTCCACACTGGGGTGTTGCTATCCAACAGACACCAGACAGATGGGTGCAAGGCCAGGTGGGATGTGAGTGCCATGGTTGGCATCAGACTGACAATTGGCTTCTCCTGTTCAGTTAGGGCACTTTTAGCAATGTTCAACTAATGATGCCATGGCTTGCTCTGTAATGTGCTGTGCTCACAGTGGTGTGTGCGTTCGGTGCAGGTGACTGATGTCTGTCTGTTTCCCCATTGATTGCAGATACATCCACGGCCACGGAAGGGGACAGCTCCACGGACCAGGAGGAGCCGGAGAGCCAGACTGGGTCAGCAGCCGAGGAGTGGTCGGAGGGACCCAGTGGCACGGAGGGCGAGGGGAGCCACACCGAGGAATCCTCAGCAGCATCCACCTCAGCTGAGGACCACAGCAGCTCCGAGGATGACTCCCTTATAGAGGCGGGTGTCAGCAGCCACCACACCCCAGCTAGTGTTGCTGTCCCCGCCACCACCAGCACCACCACCGCCCTCCCATCGGCTCCCATTCCCCAGGTCCGTGGAGGCTCCTATGTTCGGGAGCGTGTCTCCTTTGGGCCAGGCACCGCACCCCCTGCCCCTGTGTCCCCTGCTGCCCTGAGTGAGGAGTCTGTGTACCTCCTTCACCAGCTCCATGTAGGGCAGACAGCCATGCTGAGTGTCCTCCATGCGCACACCGCTCTGTTGACTCAGCTGGTGTCGTTCATGGAGGGCATCTCGACGGGCATTTCTGACCTACAGAGGGGCAATAGGTCCATGGACTCCTCCCTGACGGCAGCAGTGTCCCTCCTCAGACAGTCCCTCACCCCTCCTGCCTCTGCTCCATCCACACTCCCCAGCACCTTACCCGTCCCAAGCACACACACACCGGCACAGGCACACACCAGCACACACACACGTCCAGCACACAGACACACACGCCACAGACAAAACGCACACGCATGCACAGTCAGGGGACTGAAACCAGACTCACAGGGGATGGGGCCCTGGAACACACACATGCATCCACGAGCACTGCGCAGTCCTCAGTTGCCTCACCCTCCAAAGCACCCTCCCTTGCCTCACCTGCAACCCCAAAGACCCAGCGGCTCTTCCTCAGTGACCTCGGCCTCTTCCCCTCCGATCCAGCTGATCCAGCATTTATGGGGAAGAGGAAGCCCACCCACACGGAGCAGAGTGCCCCTCGCCCCCGGACA
The DNA here is from genome assembly GCA_963921515.1 of Calotriton arnoldi. Classification (NCBI taxonomy): domain Eukaryota; kingdom Metazoa; phylum Chordata; class Amphibia; order Caudata; family Salamandridae; genus Calotriton; species Calotriton arnoldi. The sequence continues at coordinate 791,222 of CAWUFW010005802.1, read as the reverse complement.
CCCTCCCCCAGGCACAGACAGACTGAGGCCCCCACCCGCAAGTCCCCCGGAGTCGTAAGAGCAAGACCCCACCGCCGCCCTGCAGCTCAGGCACCAAGTCTCCTTCCTCCATCCCTCAGGCCCCCACTCCACAGGTGCCCCCACCACACCCTGCCCCAGGTTCCCCCACCCACACATATACCATCCCCAAGAGGATCCGGCCTTCTCCCCTGCCACTTGCTCTCCCGGCACCACACCCCCGCTGCGCTTGTCTGTGCCACTGATGTGGTGAGGGTGTCCTCCCCCTCTGTCCAGCCCACCTTGCCTGTTCCCCATTCTCCTCCCCTGGTGGTAGGCACTGCAGTGGAGTCCACTACCACCCTGTCTGACTTGGGCACTGCAGTGGCGGACCTGTCCACTCCATCTGCAGGGTCCACTGCAGTCGTGCCGGCACCCACAACATCTGAGTCATGCCCCCCAGTTGTGCCGGCACACACCATGTCAGACACCTCCACTGCAGTTGTCAGTGGCTCTCCAGCACCCACCACCCCTTCCCTGCCTCCTCCTGGTGAGCCCTGATCCTGTCCCTGCGGTGCCTGGCCTGCCCCCCGGTTGCCCCTCCTAGTGGATTGTCCCTGGTTTTGTGCAGTGCAGGCATGCATAGGGTGACATCTGCCACTGTCACCCTGTTTGGACTTTGACAATGGACTGGCCATTGGCCTTTGTGTTTTTTCTGGACTATCACTTTTAAACACACATATGCTGAATAAAGCAACTTTCTGTTCTCTAGTGCTTATGCTTCTGATGTACATGTTGTTGATGATGCTAACCATGCCCTTGCTGCAGTGATGGCGATATTTGGTCTCATGATAATGAAGTGTTACTGTGCAGGAACACATGTGGTCCACGGGGAATGTGTCCTATCCTGTGGTGTATCCATGTCATCCATAGCAGCATCTGAGGGTCTCATGTGTTCAGTATTTGGCAATGGGATTTCCTACTTACATTAGCAATTTCACATCTGTGGCTCCCACCCCTGCACATCTGTTGTGCCTGCCATTGTTCAATTCGTCTACTTCCCTGACCGTGTGGCCATCTCCACTGGACATGCAGGTTTGGGCATCAATGGGGAAGGACTCATCTGTGTTGTCAGTGCAACATTGCTATACATGTGTGTTGGATCTGTGCTGATGATTTCGTTGGCACTCCCATGACCAGGCTGATGTGACGGGAGCCTTCATTTGGTGCTAATTGTTGATTGTGTGACCAAGTGCTCAGCTGACATGATGGGGCCCTACTGAGGCAACATATGGCACAGCTTTCCTCACACAGGAGTGGAGTCCCCTCATGGCAGTGTGTACTCCTGTGACATTGCCTGCGCCCAAGGTGTGTGTTGTATGAGCATGTCTGTGTGTTCACTTCCGTTTTGCTGTGCATGCTGTGATCCCTAGTGTTGTACCTGTTTGTGATGCTTGCTGAGTTGACCTATGTTCCCCCTAAGTCTTCTCCCTGGGTTCTCTGTGATGTGGGTGCATGGCACATTACTGGTCATCAGGGTGTCACCCATAGGTGTGTTTGCTGTCAGGGCTGAGTTTGTGTGCAGACGCAGATGGGTGACAGTCAGGTTTCCCCTTGGCACTTGTTGTTTGCACCTGTCATGTGATTTCAGTTTGTGTTATCTTTCAGTGATTGTGACACATTGTGTGTGTGACTGCTGGCACTCCTCAGGGTCCGGGCTGCAATGTTGGTTGTTGTCTATGTGTGTTCTTTGTGGGTGACCTTGGCTTCTTCATTGGTGTGTGACTGTGGCTGGGATCCCATTGGTTGGTGTGGTATTGCCGTCATGTCCATGTACAGCGTAGTTTGCAGTGTGTCAGACATTCAGGAGTCTTGTTGAGTGGCCATGTGTGATGTGTTTCTGCTCCTTGTTTCCCACCCACCACCCTGGGATTGTCATGGGTGCATGTGCAATGTCACCAGTGCATGTGTGCTTCACTGCAGCACATTTTTGGAGGTCGAGGTGTGTGGTGTTGAGTGTGTGCAGATGAGAGTTGTTGCCCGGCTAGACCCCTGCCTCCATGTTGGCCTTGGCTTACTGGCCGTGCTGATTGATTTGTGCTTGTGTAGGTGTGATGGTAGTTTGTTGCTCAGGACACATGACTGTGGCTCACAGTGTGAACGACATTTAGCTTTGTCATCACAGTGGGATTGTAATGCAGCCCAGGGTCACCACATTGTGGGGGCCCTGGGGGTAGTGCTGTGGTGTGTCTGTGTCTTGCTGTGTCAGTTGCTGTTCCTACGTGCCTGTGTGACATGTGTGATTTGTGCTCCCTCTCATCTGACAATGCCTGATTGCCCACATAGGGGATTTGGATCCATGAGTTACCTTTGTGTGGCACTGTATGCACATCTGTATAATTGGTATTCAGGCCTCCTCATGTGTTGTGTGGTTGCCTGGGGACACTGGCACACACCCCCTCACCTGTTGTGTTTGATGTGCAGTGTGGGTCTGCCTGTTTGTGTTTGTGCATCTGCACCACTGCATTGGCATATCTTAGGTGTGCCATTGGCTGTATGTTGTTTGGTGTGTTTCCCCTGCTGTCCCTGGGACTCCTAGGTCATCAGTCAGCACAATGATCATGGTTTGTGTGTCCCATTGCTGCCATGGTATGGTATCTGTTCACCTCACATCTACAGTCTCCACAGGGTATCTGCATTTGTGTGCCCATTGGTGCAAATATGTGGGTCTGCATTCTGATGGTCACTTCTGTCATTGTGTCATTGATGAATGTTGACAGTGTCAGCCCCCATGGGTGTTGTTTGTCTGCACATGGCCAAAGGTATGTCTTATTTGCACTGCAGTATTTGCCTCCCCCATTCTATGTTGCAATGGGACACATGCACTACTTTGCCACTGATGTGTTTTATGTTCTGTGACCAGGAATCATCCATGCAGTTTGGCAGTTGCAGCTTTTTCTTTGTCAACACTTACCTTTTGGTCACTGTGATGATGGGGGTTTGGACCCCATTGCCACAATGTTCTAAATGTGCTTCAGCTATGGACACCACACTTACCTTTTGGTCACTGTGATGTGGGGGTTTGGACCCCATTGCCACAATGTTCAAAATGTGCTTCAGCTATGGACCCCACACTTACCTTTTGGTCACTGTGATGATGGGGTTTTGGACCCCATTGCCACAATGTGCAAAATGTGCTTCAGCTATGGACCCCACACTTACCTTTTGGTCACTGTGATGATGGGGGTTTGGACCCCATTGCCACAATGTTCAAAATGTGCTTCAGTTATGGACCCCACACTTACCTTTTGGTCACTGTGATGATGGGGGTTTGGACCCCATTGCCACAATGTTCAAAATGTGCTTCAGCTATGGACCCCACACTTACCTTTTGGTCACTGTGATGATGGGGGTTTGGACCCCATTGCCACAATGTTCTAAATGTGCTTCAGCTATGGACACCACACTTACCTTTTGGTCACTGTGATGATGGGGGTTTGGACCCCATTGCCACAATGTTCAAAATGTGCTTCAGCTATGGACCCCACACTTACCTTTTGGTCACTGTGATGATGGGGTTTTGGACCCCATTGCCACAATGTGCAAAATGTGCTTCAGCTATGGACCCCACACTTACCTTTTGGTCACTGTGATGATGGGGGTTTGGACCCCATTGCCACAATGTTCAAAATGTGCTTCAGGTATGGACCCCACACTTACCTTTTGGTCACTGTGATGATGGGGGTTTGGACCCCATTGCCACAATGTTCAAAATGTGCTTCAGCTATGGACCCCACACTTACCTTTTGGTCACTGTGATGATGGGGGTTTGGACCCCATTGCCACAATGGTCATGGCCTGCTTGCATTGTGGGGGCCACACACATATATGTGTGGCACATGTGATAGGGGGTCACATTGTATGTTCAAAGTCATGTTCAGTGTTGTAGGCATTTGACACAGTCTACACACGCTTGTCATGGTGTTGGGGGGATGTCTTCTTCTTGCATTCCCTAGGTTGTGGTGTGCTGGTTGTGTCATGCATTGTCCATCCTAGGAGTGGGGGTGGTGTTGGTGGTAGGCATCCAGCCCCCCCTGGGTAAGGGTGGTAGTTGTGGTAGGCATCCAGCCCCCCCTGGGTAAGGGTGGTAGTAGTGGTAGGCATCCAGCCCCCCTGGCTTAGGGTGATAGTAGTGGTAGGCATCCAGCCCCCCATGGGTAGGGGTGGTAGTAGTGACAGGCATCCAGCCCCCCCTGGGTAAGGGTGGTAGTTGTGGTAGGCATCCAGCCCCCCCTGGGTAAGGGTGGTAGTAGTGGTAGGCATCCAGCCCCCCCTGGGTAAGGGTGGTAGTAGTGGTGGGCATCTGGCACCACCCTGGGTAAGGGTGGTAGTAGTGGTAGGCATCCAGCCCCCCCTGGGTAAGGGTGGTAGTAGTGGTAGGCATCCAGCCCCCCCTGGGTAAGGGTGGTAGTAGTGGTAGGCATCCAGCCCCCCTGGCTAAGGGTGGTAGTAGTGGTAGGCATCCAGCCCCCCATGGGTAGGGGTGGTAGTAGTGACAGGCATCCAGCCCCCCCTGGGTAAGGGTGGTAGTTGTGGTAGGCATCCAGCCCCCCCTGGGTAAGGGTGGTAGTAGTGGTAGGCATCCAGCCCCCTGGGTAAGGATGGTAGTAGTGGTGGGCATCTGGCACCACCCTGGGTAAGGGTGGTAGTAGTGGTAGGCATCCAGCCCCCTGGCTTAGGGTGATAGTAGTGGTGGGCATCTGGCACCACCCTGGGTAAGGGTGGTAGTAGTGGTAGGCATCCAGCCCCCTGGCTTAGGGTGATAGTAGTGGTGGGCATCTGGCACCACCCTGGGTAAGGGTGGTAGTTGTGGTAGGCATCCAGCCCCCCTGGCTAAGGGTGGTAGTAGTGGTAGGCATCCAGCCCCCGGGTAAGGGTGGTAGTAGTGGTGGGCATCTGGCACCACCCTGGGTAAGGGTGGTAGTAGTGGTAGGCATCCAGCCCCCGGGTAAGGGTGGTAGTAGTGGTAGGCATCCAGCCCCCTGGGTAAGGGTGGTAGTAGTGGTAGGCATCCAGCCCCCTGGCTAAGGGTGGTAGTAGTGGTAGACATCCAGCCCCCATGGGTAGGGGTGGTGGTAGTGACAGGCATCCAGCCCCCCTGGGTAAGGGTGGTAGTTGTGGTAGGCATCCAGCCCCCCTGGCTAAGGGTGTTAGTAGTGGTGGGCATCTGGCACCACCCTGGGTAAGGGTGGTAGTAGTGGTAGGCATCCAGCCCCCCTGGCTTAGGGTGATAGTAGTGGTGGGCATCTGGCACCACCCTGGGTAAGGGTGGAAGTAGTGGTAGGCATCCAGCCCCCCTGGCTTAGGGTGATAGTAGTGGTGGGCATCTGGCACCACCCTGGGTAAGGGTGGTAGTAGTGGTAGGCATCCAGCCCCCCCTGGGTAAGGGTGGTAGTTGTGGTAGGCATCCAGCCCCCCTGGGTAAGGGTGGTAGTTGTGGTAGGCATCCAGCCCCCCTGGGTAAGGGTGGTAGTAGTGGTAGGCATCCAGCCCCCCTGGCTTCGGGTGATAGTAGTGGTGGGCATCTGGCACCACCCTGGGTAAGGGTGGTAGTAGTGGTAGGCATCCAGCCCCCCCTGGGTAAGGGTGGTAGTAGTGATAGGCATCCAGCTCCCCTGGGTAAGGGTGGTAGTAGTGGTAGGCATCCAGCCCCCCTGGCTAAGGGTGGTAGTAGTGGTAGGCAGCCAGCCCCCATGGGTAGGGGTGGTAGTAGTGACAGGCATCCAGCCCCCCTGGGTAAGGGTGGTAGTTGTGGTAGGCATCCAGCCCCCCTGGGTAAGGGTGGTAGTAGTGGTAGGCATCCAGCCCCCCCTGGGTAAGGGTGGTAGTAGTGGTGGGCATCTGGCACCACCCTGGGTAAGGGTGGTAGTAGTGGTAGGCATCCAGCCCCCCTGGCTTAGGGTGATAGTAGTGGTGGGCATCTGGCACTACCCTGGGTAAGGGTGGTAGTAGTGGTAGGCATCCAGCCCCCCTGGCTTAGGGTGATAGTAGTGGTGGGCATCTGGCACCACCCTGGGTAAGGGTGGTAGTAGTGGTAGGCATCCAGCCCCCCTGGGTAAGGGTGGTAGTAGTGGTAGGCATCCAGCCCCCTGGCTTAGGGTGATAGTAGTGGTAGGCATTCAGCCCCCCTGGGTAAGGGTGGTAGTGGTGGTGGGCATCTGGCACCCCCTGGCTAAGGGTGGTAGTAGTGGTAGGCATCCAGCCCCCTGGGTAAGGGTGGTAGTGGTGATGGGCATCCCGCCCCTATGGTGCTGCTGTTGCTGGTGTAAGTAAATTCTGCATCCCTCTGTGTGTGTGTGATGTGTCGTGTACGTGTTGTATGTTTTTGTGGTTGGTGTCTGACTTACCTTCTGCGCCGTACGCGTCCGTGCCTGTTCCGGTAGTAAATGTAGAATATTGGTACGATCGGGACGAAGGGATTCATGGTTGGTTCGTCTCGTTCGTCTTTCTCGTTGCTTCGCGTCGTCCTCGTCGCTGGCGTGTTCGCCTCGTAGCCGTGGATCGTGTTGTGGCGCGAATCGGAGCTTATGTGCGCCTCTCCCGGAAGCTTTGACGTGCCGGACGTAGCGACGGTTTCGGCGCGTACGGAAAGCGCATCGTACTTGTTCGGCCGGACGGGGCTGCATTTTCCCTTCCGTGCGACTCGATTCTGCGTTTCCGGATTCGCGTCGGTCGGAGAAGAGGACCTGGATTGGGTGAGTACGACTGGGCCGGATTCTATGCTGTTGTGCGCATCATACTTACTCGTTCGGAATGATGTACGGATCGGTCGGGAAACAGGCATTCGCATGGCTTTTTTCCCGACCAAATGGTATTGGGTGCGCCTCCGACCGAGATCGGAATCGGCCCCATAGTGTATACTTTTGCTTACTTTGTGGGTATTTGAAAAAATAAGTAGTGATTTCAGAACATCTTAATGCTTACAGGTGGTTGCAAATAGTTCCCCATAGGGTAGCATTAGTCTAAACAAAGTACAGGTGGGAGCCACAATTGTGTTTTGTGCCACATTATAGTGTGTAAAATATACTTCGGGGCAGGGGCGGTGCGTCCATTTGGGCGTTGGGGCGTTGCCCCCCCTTCCCGCAGCTGCTCCCTCGGCGTCTCTGAACTTAAGTAAACTCTCAGTTTACTTAAGTTCAGGGACGCCGAGGAGAACTGACAATCATGTCAGTCAGCATGACGTCGGACCGCCCACCCCCTTCAGAGTCTGAAGAGGGTGGGTGGTCCGGTGTCATGTTGACTGACATGATTGTCAGACCAGGGGCAGCAGCACAAGTGTGCATGAGTGGGGAAGGTCAGCGAATTTTTTGCCCGTGCCCAGTCATGCGCACTGGTGTCTGCTGTGGCTGGCGCATGCCCATTAGGAGAGCGAGGGTTGAGCAAAGGCTCAAACCTCGCTCTCCTAATGGGCAGGCGGGCGGAGAGTAACCATGCCCTCAGTCAATCCAGGATTGGCTGACAGGGGTTTGCCACTTGCCAGAAGTGATGCGGCTGTTCCTAGGCGCAAGAACGGACCGAGGCGGCGCGTTCTACGGAGAGGATTTAGTTAAAAATGCACGTGCAGTCTGTACATTCGGATGGATGCAAGCACGTCTGATCTGGTGCCTCGTTCTCGGTAATGGTAAGTGATTGCAAACTAATACTGTGTTCTGTATATTGTGCCGAGACCCCTCATCACTCTAACCTCCCCCACTGACACCCCAGGCCCTTGCTGAAGATTGCTGGCTCCATTAGAAGTGGAGCTGCGGCATTTGCTCCCTTGTGAAATGGATCCAAATATCCGAGTCAGGCCCGAAACGAGAGATATGTGCTTTCTGTGTAACATGTGCTTACAGTGGCCGGTTCTCTGATGTATGGCATTAAAACTGGCCCTGAGTTAACAGTGATGCCAAAAACATCGATTGACTTGCAAACAATGAATGTTAAAAACGTCGAGGGAATACATTTCAGCGATTTAGTTCCTCGCTTATCTTACATGCTTTACTTAATCTTGCATTCCTCACAAATTAGCTATTTTATAATTTTGTTGTTTATCTGTATTTTTTTCTGTGTATGCTTTGAAGCTTGAGCCATGCCAGGTGTTGATGAGGGGCTTTGATTGAGCACTCAGGTGCTAAGGCTGAAGCCAAACAAAGTGCCGGTCACTGGGTTGGCCTCTCTGGAGAACTCACAGAAGGAACAATGTTTGTGTATTCCATTTGCAACTGAAATTCTGTGGATGTGTGTGTGTGAAGGGGGTACACTGATGTCAAAATATTTGCAAGGCAAAAGTAAGAGAAATTAAAGTGCTTAAATTTGAGGGAGTGCAGTGCATCTTGGGGGGTGAAGTGACAGATGCGAGGAAGGACATTCGGGGAAGAGTGTAAAGAGGATGTTGAAGAGGAAAGAGAGGTGGTTGAAGAAGTGCAGATGGACAAGATATGCAGAGAAAAAGAGGATACATATCTAACATAAAGCACACATAACTGAAGTCCAAAACTCCTTCCACAGGCCTCAATGCTATTTAATTCACAGACTCACTATTTCAGAATTTCAGAATTTAAACATTTTCAATGTTAATTATTTATAAGAAATCATTGTTGTTACTCATTTATGTTAAACAGCTAACACCCAGTGACAAAGCCAATCATACTGACAGGCTTTAGGCGTATGTCAGTTGCTGTGCCATTTATCTGGATAAAATTACTTCTCAGCGAGAAACCAAAATACAGGTCTGATGGCACACTATGGGAATCACAGAAATGTATTTGGCATGTTCCTTTATAGGGAGCACCCAATTTTTTCATCTCACTTAAAGACCTGTCTGCACATATTTCTATATGACTGGTTACAACCAGCAGCTTTGGGTGCTTCCCGAAGTCTGGTTAGAGCATATTTTTCCAAAGTTAATGCTGCATGCAGTGCAAGACACTGGGCAAGCATACATTTTAAAGGGCTAAGGTTGTCATGCAGAACAATTTACATATTCCAGTAACTGTTGAACAAATTAATGCAAGAAGATACGGGGCAGTTTTTAATGTGTTTAATATTTCAAGACTATACGTTCCCACTGCTTAATAAGCCTTGCTTTATTGCTGCATTCATTTGCTTTAAAATGCACCATTTGCCAATCTTTTTTAAATTTCTTTCTCAGGAGAGGGACTCTCCCTAGACCCCAGGTTTGTCCATTGAACTTGTTCACATCGCTAACTAGTGTTTTCTATTGGAAAGGGTAGAGCCAAAGCAGTCTTGCTTAGTACCCTAGCCCTCTTCAGAAGTCAGACTTGCTTGGCAACCCAGAAATTCTCTGAAATAATGTATGAGTTTTCTTTTATGAATGCCTAGAAAAACTGAATTTTTAGTCCATTTATCACAGAAAGAGTGCTGAAAATCACACCAAAAAGATGCCAATTTTTAAAAAATTTCTTCGCGGGGGGAGAACCCCCCCGCACCCTCCTGATTGTCGTCGTGCTCGCTCGCTTGCATACGTTGGTTCGTTCTGCATACGCCCACCAGTTTCAAATTCCACCAGCCGCCACTGCTTCGGGGTCATGTATCAGGCACCATAAGTTCCAGGCGTCTCTAGTTTCCATTGACAGTCAGTCTTTCTTTTAACTTTGCCCTCCTCTTCAGGAGTAATTTGTTTCCAAGAAAACAACTGACTGGACATTGACCATTATTAAGAGTTATAAGGTATGCGCTATATAGTATTCTACTTCAGCCTTTGCAACAACTCCTCCGAGTATGCCTTGTCTGCTCGTCCTCCACTACCACAGGAGAGGGCACTATTAGCTGCAAATAATCGTATCTGCTACCCTGGGACACTAGAGAGAACAGACTCTTTCATTTAATATTGTCCAGTGCACACGTAGATTTTGAGAAGTCAGACACATTTTGTAAAAATTATTTTCTTTATTTTTGTAAAGCAGAGTTTACAAAAAATTGCAAGGCATTAAAACGAATGTAATTAACACCATCATCAAGTAATTGTGAATGCAAAGCCCACAAGAGGGAGAGGGTGGGGAAGGGCAATTTGGATTCACTGATTTTCTTGGAGAGTTGTGCGTTAAGGGCTATCCTACATGCCTTACAATGTAGTTCATGTTTTTTTAATACAGAAGTTAGGTGAAAGGTCATTCATTGTTTAACTGAATTGTACGTCACTGACTTGTATGAGAGGACAGATGAAAGGCGATTCTCCATTTACTCATATTGCTCTCCATTGACTTTTGTGGCAGGGAGCAGGTGAAAGGTGACTGTGATTTTTGTTTGTGCTTTCAGTGGTGCAGGAAGCCCTTACTCTAGCAGGTTAAAGGGGCTACCACTCGACCTCGTGGGCTGAAGAACTTGGTCCCACTTTAACTTCAATTAGTTGTTTTTGGGCCTCGTTTGTCTGCGGGTATGCAGACAAAATGGTCATAAATAACACTGTTAGGGAATACCACAAAAGAGTGCGGTAGGGCCTGAGCTGGAATGCAGTGGCAGGTGGTAACTTGCAGAAGTAGTGGGGCGGGAACACATGCACACACTCACTTCTACCCATGCACAAGCACGCACACTTCACACCCATCCATTCACAAGCACATACGCACACACATACTCACATCCATCCATTTGCAAACACACATGCGCACACATACTCACACCCATCCATTCACAAGCACATACTCACACACCCATCCATTTACAAACACACATGCGCACAAATACTCACACCCATCCATTCACAAGCACAAACGCACACAAATACTCACACCCATCCATTTACAAACACACATGCGCACACATACTCACACCCATCCATTCACAAGCACACACTCACACACATCTATCAACAAGGAGACATGCATGCACACACTCCCACCCATTTACAAGCACATACGCTCAAACACTTGCACTCACTCATTCACAGTACACACATGCACAAATACACATGCATTCATGCATATATACACGCACCCAAACATTCAATAAGGCACTTACCGGTCAGTAGCAGTGATGACAATTGATGAGGAGCTGGACACGTCGAGAGGGAATGCAGGAAACAGAAGATCCCACCACCTGCTCTCCTTAGCTAACCTTGTCAAGGGTTAGCCAATGAGAGGAGAACCTTTCCTAACTTTTCACAGAATACAGTGGGGCCAGTGAGACTTGCTAATTCTACCCCACTCTCTGACGAGTTAGGGAAGGGTGATGTCAGACATTACTGATAGACAGTCATCTCTGGGCTCTTCAGGGCTTAAACCTGCAGTGCCCAGGATTGACTATATTTGTGACATCCCCCCCCCATCATGAGGGGGAGGAGCCTCAGAGGGACTTTCCAGTATAATGATGTTGGTGCCATAAGGGCTATGAGACCTTCAGCTAGGCAAAACTTGGCTCAGGCCGCAAGGCACTTGCGCATTAGTGCATTTAGCGCCCCTGACCAGGGGCATAACGAACAACCCTGCAGCCCTTGCCGTGCGGGGGCAGGGGGGGTGTTCTTCTCTACAAGAAGGGGGCCCCCTCAGCATGTCTGTGCAGCATTTTCTGCACTTGTTGCATCTTGCCTTGTAAGCATGTATGTGCTTCTGATTGACCTCAAAGCGCTAAGCCAGGATGTTTTGGCTTTAACCAAGATTGTGCATCTTTTTTATCACACTAGCATAAGCTTGTGTAAACCGTAATTAGTGTGTCATCTGTATTTTGTACAATTTCTTGAGGGAGGTTACCAGGAGCGGCCCGTGCAGGTAAGAGCTGGGGGCCGGGCTTGGGGGGGGATTCGACAGACGACCACAGGGAAAATTAAATAAATAATTAATTTTCCCTCATCATCATCTGTCGGAATTCCCCCCACCTGGCCGCACCGCCCCACTGCTCTTACCTGCATGGGCCACTCCTGGGGGGGTTACCTGTACTCCGACTGCTTAACTTTGTCTCGTGCGAAACGTGGTCCAAGCAGAAATGTCTTCTGGGAACTGTGTACCATGGCAGAATGCACTGCACCAGGTTCATTACTTGACTTACAAAAACTGGTTGCACATAAGCATCTCACAAGACTTTTGTACGGGAGTGCGCACCTGACTGGTGAGCGAAGGACACGACAGAACACAGGGGAAGGCTACATCATATGATTTTTACTCAAGGGCAAAAGGTGCAGATGAGAATTATATGACAAAAAAAGTCTTTGCGATGCTCCCTATTTTCAGACAGAAGCATTCCTTTCATAACAGTTTTCATAAAATCCATAATTGTAGCAGAAATTGCACATGTTGCGCAAGCAAAAAACCGAAGCTACTGTACCCATCTCTGTCTCGGTCCTTCATTGTCAGCTTCCAGAGGTTGCTCCAGCTGAGAGATTCCCAGTATAATTGTTACAGATGGTGCAAAGCAAGTTACATTGGGGAGTCGTGCTACTGCATCAGCTTGACACAAGCAGCTTTGAGAGCAAATAGCAACATTTACAGGGGTCCTTGGGGGGGCAGTGAAGATTTAATCTGTGTCAGTGTATGTGTTAGTGGCCGGGGCTCAGAATAAAAGACATTAGTCAGAAATAGAGAGGACCGATATTCACAAGACTTGAGGACAGCTAGTCGGACATGGAGCTAGTGACGTGAGGAGCTTTCACATCACTTCTGGGTGTTGGGAGTCTACAGTCCATGAATCTAGGTCTGGAGTCAAACATATTTTTACAGAAATATACCAGTTTGCTTGTGGGGGTCTTGTAAGAAGCGCTAATCCGAGTCTCAGGAGTGCTGGATGTTATGGGGCTCCCTACGAAGCGGGCGCACAGTACTACTAAGCTGGTACGACTGAGCTGGTGAAGAATCTCAAAGCACTGTGAGCACCTTTTGCCGAGATCAATGTGCAAGCTGTAGATCATGTATAGAGAGATGCATGTCCCCTTCTTTCTGACCACGAGGGCTTCTTTCCCTCCCCAGTTACTAAACTCACCACCCCCTACCCACAGGCGACTTCACTTAAGGATGAGCTAGGTCATTTTAGGTCGAGCCTACGAGAAAGCACATGCACTGTCTGTTGCGAGACATATTGTGGGCTTACCAAGAACATACAAGGGCTTAGAGCTCGCCAATCCCTCCCATTGGTTGGCTTTCCTCTCACTCTCATTTGCCTGCTTCTTATTCATGTCCAAGCTTGTGAGTCTTTTTTAATCCCTCCCATGAAGCATTGCCTCTTTACCATCACTTTTGATTGACTGGCTTCTGTGCTTCCACTGCTTGCTTTTCAAGCACTACTTTTTTGTGAGAGTGTATGCTGTTTTCCAGTTGTCTCCCTTGTGTACTTCTCTCCCCTTGCACTCCTTGTTGGTTTCTGTCGTTCATTTGCCTCTGTGTGACCACTTCATGTTTCACTCGCTTTTGTGTACTTCCCACTCATTGCTTTTTCGCCCATGTGCTTCTCTCCTACCCGATCCACATTGCTCTCTCGCCCTTCAATCAATCAGTGGATTTATATACTGTGGCTAATCATCCGGGGGGGGGGGGTATCCAGGCTCTGAGGCTGGGGCGCTCATTCAAATAGCCAAGTCTTCAGAGCCCTTTGGAATTCCAGTAGAGAGGAGGAGGTCATAGCTGCAGGGGCAGTCTTTTCTAAGTCTTGGCTGCCAGGTATGAGAAGCAGAGTCCACCACTTCTGCTGCTGAGGTTATGGGTGTGTAGGTGAGGGAGAGGGATGCGGAACATAGATGTTTTCAGGGGTGGTGGAAGCTGAGGCGTTGGTTAATGTAGGCAGGTCCCTGGTTGTGTACAGCCTTGTATGCATGGATCAGCAGTTTGAATTTACATCTTCTCTGTGTGGGGAGCCAGTGGAGTCTTCTGAGGTGTGGGGCGATGGGTGTTCTCCAGGGGAGGTCGAGAATGAGTCTGGCGGTGTCGTTCTGTATGGTCTGAAGTCTTTGTAGGAGGTTGGTGGGGATCTCTGCATAGAAAGTGTTGCCATAGTCGAGTCAGCTGGTGATGAGGGCCTGTGTGACGGTACTTCTTGTGTCATGGGGGAGCCACTTGAAGATTCTTCGTAGCATACATAGGGTGAAGAAGCAGGCAGAGGAAACTACTTTGATCTGGGATCTCATGGTCAGCTGACTGTCTAGGATAATACTGAGGTTTCTGGGGTGTTCCACGGGGGTAGGTGATGGCCCTAGATCCGTGGGCTAACAGGAGTCATTCCAAGCTGAGACGTTGCCAAAGATAAGTACTTACATTTTGTCAGAGTTAAGCTTCAGACAGTTGTCTTTCAACCACGCCGCGATGCTCATCATGCATCTGAGGAAGTTGGTTCTGGTGGTGGTGGGGTCTTTGGAGAGGGAGAGGATGAGTTAGGTGTCATCTGTGTAGGATATGATGTTGAGTCCACGGGATCAGCCAGTGGTTTCATGTAGATGTTGAAGAGGATGGGGCTGAGGGATGATCCTTAGGGGATGCCACAGATGATGTCTTTGGGTTTGGAGATGAAAGGGTATAGGCTGACCTATTGAGTTCTTCCGGTGAGGAAGGAGATGATCCATTTGAGTGTGTTTCCTTGAATCCTTATGTGATGTAGTCTTGTGATCAGTATGTGGTGAGATACTGTGTCGAAGGCTGTCGAGAGGTCAAGGAGGATGAGTGCGGCGATCTCTCCTCTGTCAAGTAGGGTTCGGATGTCATCTGTTGCAGCTATCAGGGTGGTCTCGGTGCTGTGGTTGCTGTGGAATCCAGACTGAGGGGTGTTAAGGAGGTGGTTCTGTTCCACGTGTCACATGTGCTGCCTGTTGATGGCTTTCTACAGGACCTTGGCCAGGAAGTGGAGCAGTGAGATGGGATGGTAGTTTTTGAGTTCACTGGGGTTGGCTGATGGCTTCTTGAGTAGAGGTTTGACCTCAGTGTGTTTTTAGTCTTCGGGGAAAGGTGTTGAACAGAATGGTGAGTTTGTGGCTGATCCTGTAGTTTCTGAGATTGAAGATATGGTGTGGGCAGGGGTCCGTGGGAGCTCCTAAGTGGAAGGTGCTCATGGTGGTGGGGTGTCCAGGAGGGTCAGCAGGTGCTCGAAGCAGGAGGTTGTGAGGGGGGTGTGTGTCTGCGTGGGTTGAGGATCAAAGTTTCTGTAGATGGTGCTGATCTTGTCGTGGAAAAATTTGGCAAAGTTGTCATAGAGTTCTTGAGAGGGGTTTATGTTGGTTTTTGCAGCTGTGGGGTTGGAGAACTCCCTGATGATCTTAAAAGTTCTTTGCTGTGGTTGGAGCTGGCGTTGATCCGATCGGCTAAGATACTTTTCTTCCTCTCTCTTATCATTCTGTGGTAGTGGTTGAGGGATGATTTGTAGGCTGTCCTGTTCAGGATGTTTTGCTTGCATGCAAACTTCTCTCCAGTTACATGCAGTTGTGTTTTGCTGTTCTCAGTTCTTCGCTTCTCGACCCCACCCGCAACTTCCTTGTTGCTTCCCCACCCTCCTCTTCCTCCTGTTGCATCTCCTTCCCAACCCTGTACCCTCCCTTGTTGCCTGCTCGTCCATGTAATTCTCCCCCACCCACTTCATATTGCTCTCTCATCCTTTACTCCTCTTCTTCCACCCAAGTCCTCTGTGTTGCTTCCTCACCCCCATCCCAGTGTTGTTTCAGCACATCCATGTTGCTTCGGCACCTCCATTGTTTCCACTCCTGCTTTTTTATTAAAAAAAGGTTTTATTTGCAC
Organism: Calotriton arnoldi; assembly: GCA_963921515.1. Classification (NCBI taxonomy): domain Eukaryota; kingdom Metazoa; phylum Chordata; class Amphibia; order Caudata; family Salamandridae; genus Calotriton; species Calotriton arnoldi. The sequence continues at coordinate 775,521 of CAWUFW010005802.1, read as the reverse complement.
AACTCGGATTGGTAACTAAACAGATAAAAAATGCCACGTTAGTTTGTGGATGTGCACATTTGTGGTGCATGCACCTACAAAATAACACGGGCAGCCACGTGAAAAGCTTTTTTTTTATTCTTTAGCTATGCTGCACAGCATCAGGGCTGTGCACAACATCAGGGCTAAAAATCATGGCAAACCTAATAGGTCCCAAATACGAGACCTTTTGGCTTTGCCAATGTTTTTTTTTAACTGTCTCTTTCTGTGTCCTTCGTTGTCTCTATGAATCACACTATCCGTCCATAGTCTCTCACTTTATGTGTGTCTCTCTCTCACACACACACTGCCCCTCTTTCTTTCTCTCAATTTCTTTCATTCTTTCTCGTGCTCTCACTCCTTCTCTCTCTCTCTCCATTCTGTCTAGCTCTCTCTTACACTATCTTTTCTCTCTTTGCATCTCGCTCTTACTCTTTCTTTCACACCCTCTCTTTTCTCTCACACAACCACTCTGCCTCTTCTTCTCCCACCTCTCTATGGCTACCTGTCTCTCTCTCTCTCTCTATGACAGTCACTCTCACTTTCTCCTCTCACACACACTCTATCCTGTGTCTCTTTCCCTCGCACTCTATCTCTCTCTTAATCTCTCTCGTTCCTCGCTTTGTCTCTCTCACCCTCACTCTCTCCTGTGTGTCACTCCCTGTCTGCTTCTCTCTCCATCTCTCTAGTGTCTCCTCTTCTCTCATTCTCCCTCTAGCTCTCCCTCCTTCCTTTGTGCCTCTCCCCTTTGCTCTGTGTGTATGTCTGTCTGTCTCTCTCTCTCTCCATCTTGCTAGCCTCTCCTTCTTTCTCTCAATCTCGCTCTACCTCCCTCCCCTCACTATGTCTCTCTCACCCTCTCTTCTCTCTCTGTCTCCATCCTCTGATTCTGTCTGGTTGCTTCCCGCTGGTGCCTTGAGCTCTCTGCTGCAGGTCCCCCAAGCAGCACCTGCGAGTGACCTCCAATTAATTTGATAGAAAGGCCATCCCCCTTCTCAGAAGGACAGGTAGGAGTGACGTCTTCTGTCTCCCCTGGGACGCCCAGAACCAGCTAGGGCTGCTGCCATGGACACCGGCGGCCTTCAGTCTTACTTTCTCAGCAGTGTCCCTGGGGTCTTCATCACATCTGTCGCCTTCAGTAGATCTGGGCTGCCAGGACTTTGAAAGCTCAGTGGGTTCATGCGACTCTTCCAACCAGACGTGACTCGGGCCTTACAAGTTCTCCAGGAAACGAATCACTAGACGAGCCGGGCACCAGGGGCGTAATGGACACCCCACAGCCTCCATGGTGCTGGGCGGTCCCACAGTCTTCTCTACATGAAAGGGACCCCGTCAGTCTGTCTATGCAGCATACTTCGAGCTGACACTGTGCAGACCCAAAACTGAAAATAAACAAACTAACTTATTTGTGTCTCTTCAGTCCGAGCCTGCCATGCACCTTATACAAGTGAGTGGGGCCCCCTGAGGGAGAGCATCCTCAACAGAGCACAGTTCCTCTTAGAGAAATGACTGGGGCAGAGGTAGGGTTACCACCTTTCCCAGAGAAAAATGTCAGCTCTCTCTCTCTTCATGTTTTAAGATTCTGAAAAGACCTGCACATGATTCTTTGGTGGAACTTTGTATAAAATAATCTGTACTAATTTTAACATTGCCTTTCTGTCTTTGGTTACTTAAGTTATCAGTCAAGGACCATTAGGGCCGCTGAAAACATGTTTTAAAGTGTTTTCTTTTTACATTAACTGTTAAAGGTATGTATTTGTAAGGGAAAAAAATACCAGCGAGGACATTAAATGCTAGTCAATGCAAGTGATTTCCCAATGTTTCTATTAAAGGATCTGGATAGAACACCAGAGTTCTTGTTTCCCTCAGGCATGATTTGAATAAGGTGTCAGACAAAAGTTAAAAGCAACATGCAATACATATAATTTAAAATGAATTGACAAATTTATACCAATAAAAGCACAACATTGAAAAATGTAAATTCCTTGGGTATCACCCTAGACAAAAACATGTAGATGAAGGAGCACATCAACAAAAGGAGCCCTTTTCACACTAAAACACCTAAAAAAAAATCAAACCTTTTATCCTCTCAATGATTTTAAGAATGTAGTGCAATCGCTTGTCCTATCTAAACTGGACTATGGCAACGCCATCATCACTGGAACTCCAAAAAGTCACCTTGCACCCCTGCGAGCCACTCTCAATGCGGCAGCCAGACTTCTCAAAGGAATAAAGTGGTTTGATCACCTCTCACCTGCCCTTAAGAGTCACACCTGTCTTCCCATTGAGGAAAGATGCATCTTCATGACAGCTGGCATCACCCACAAAGCCCTTCATACAAAAAACTCCAAATACCTAGAAACCAAACTTTTGAGAGCAGGTAGAGGCCGGGCACTGAGAAGTTCCAACTCACTTCTTCTCATACCCCCTAATCTGAAAAATAAATCCCCTCAGGCGCGCGCCTTCTCAGGAAATGCCCCCAGGATATGGAGCTCACTCCCCAAAGACCTCCGCCGCAACCCCTCCTTTTCTTGCTTTAAACGAGACCTCAAATCTCTGCTACTTAACAACTACTTCAACACTCATGCAAGTTGATCCACGTTCCTCAACGACCTTGCCCCACTCTACAGACTCTTTCATTGTGGTCTCCTGACCCAGTCAGTCCCTACTTTGGCACTAACGTCATTACCTTAATGCTGTATTGTTATGTTCTTTTCCTGATGGTTCTCACTATTTTAGTGATGTTTTGTATATGCTTCCCTTTGACGTCATTTGACCCACACATATACTCACATGTATCTCAAATTAACCTATGCTCACAACTTGTAAAGCGCATTGATACCTTCGATATAAAATGCATTGATATGCATTGATATAAAACTCTAAAATATATAAATAAATTGATTGCTGTTGTGTTATATAAAAGATTCAGTGAATTCAATATTTAAATAACCATTTTAAGTTGCAGTATTGTAAAGCAGAGATCTCAACCTCTCTCCTGTTAGATGTATCTTTTTTTGCAACCTGGTTCTTGTTATTTCGCTTTGCCCATTATAGACAGAACTACAAGTACTAAAATGCAGTGCATCAACTACTCACACCGGAAACAGAAAAATGCGAGGTCACTGTGTGTAGGGTCTAAGGGATGATTTATTTTACACATACACAGCATTAAATCCTTTTCCTTAATTGTTTCCATAAAGTAAGTTTGTCTTTTCATATTGGAATAACAGGAATGTTCAGCAACATTGCAATTTTAGTTTCCAAACTAAAATCCTTCTCTCGTGCATAACAAGGGATACCAAAGCAGTGTCTATGGGCATGCTAGGAAGGGGACCAAGCACATGATTTTATTGGGCAGATGATGATAATGCCAGACGGCTGTAAGGGAATTATTGCTGAAAGGGGAGTCTGAAAGACTTTACTGAATTGCAAAATAGGTTTAGAGTATTTTAAAAAGTCATTTTGTGGTTGCAAACCCTATGACTTTGTGAATTGCAGGGACTGGGAATCCTCCAAAATTGTTTGGTTTTTAGGTTCTATGTTAGGTAAAGAATTAATTTATATTCAAGTGGTATGTAGCGGTTAAATATGTAATGTGTTTTAAATTAGAATTTTTGTAATTGGTTTTCAGTGAAATATTTACTTTTCTGTTTTGTGTATGTTAAAACAAAATACAAATATAATAAATAGAAGTTAGGTTTGCAGGTTTAACTGTGGGCAATTCCATATCTAGAGTATAACTCATCCCACAAATATATATATTTACTGGATTTATTGGAGTTGGGAAACATGTGGTGCGGGCCCAATCAGCATATCTTGCAAGGAGGCCTCAAGTTTTGTTACACCACTGCCCCTGGCTATCTATCCCTGACTAGGTGAGTGTCTGTCAAACTGCCTTTTTCATCCACCTGGCAGACACTCACCATATTTGAACAAGCATTGGCATAGCCAATAGGTCTCGCCTTTGGGACCTTATAAGTGTTTAGTTATGCAGCACATTATAAACAGGCTATGCGCCATGGGTGGGACAAAGAGTCAGGAGGAGCCCAAGACCAGGTCCCTCCACGTCAGGAGCAGCAATCAGAGTCAGGAATCTTGCCGCAGCTCCCAGCGAGCCAGAACCTGAAACATCGGCCAGAATCAAATAACAATAACCAGACTTACAACTACTACTGTGCATCTTGTGATGCATAGCAAACTCATATGTATAGAACAATTAAGCAGAGTGACGCTTTCATGGAATTGTGACCAGTTCCTTGATGTAAGGGGGAGTGCAAAATAAAACAGACGGTCTCAGAACTAAAGACGCACAATAACATTAAACTACAACTAATATTAATACAGCTGCTGCTACTATTACCAATAATACGAACAAGTAAGGCGTATCTTTATTGCTGTTGTTGGTATTATTGTTACATGTGTAAATGATGGTCCCTAAAATGCTATCAATGCATTTTCTTCATGTTTTACAAGTATAAAAGCCTATAATGGAGAGACGGCGGGTGGTGGGTGGATAGGAGAGGGAGTGTAGATTCCTGGGCTGGAGAGAGGATTGGCTGGCAGGTAGAGGCGCCTAGTTGGGTAGAGCATCTGCCAGTGAGAGCTGTGCGTCTCCTGTTTTGTTGGGATACATTGAATATTGAGCGGGCGTGTGAGGGGGAATTTTCAAGTCAGGGATGTCTTTTCAACAGATGTTTTCCTCTACCGTTCCGTGTCCGAATCATCTCTTGTTTCCCTGACAATTGTGAACAATGTGCTTTCGGCAGATGGGTGAGCCATTTACATGGAATTCTGCCTTTTTATCTGCTCCTGTTCGTCGGCACAGAGATAGATGTTTGTGTGTTTGTTTACAGTGCTGCGTGCGCAGGTGGATGACTGGCATTAATATCACGCGGGAAGCTCCGAGTGACGTGAATGTGTCAAACAAACGACGTTAGGAATAAAGCGGCTTAGTGAGAGCCGGCCGGGCGCGGAGCGGGCAGTGGGGCACCTCTGACTTTAAAGGGGATGTCATTCTCCTCCACACGTCCAAGGAGTGGGGACCCCCAGGAAGAGCAGACTCCATTATCAATGGGGCCCTGCCCGCTTGGCCGCTTTACTTGAACACAAACAGAGCCGGCTGGCTTGGGCAGTGTGAGGAGAGTTTCTAATTGGTGTCTAAAGGGAGCTTTTCACAGCCAAAGAGGGAGTAAAGGCAATGCGCTATAATTACTTTCCATGCTTCAAAAAAATCTCAACATTCAGTGCAGCCTTTAATAATTTCGTGTATAGCTCTGCAAGTTTAATGTTATAAATATTATAAAAGATGTTCTGAAAAATTGGTGGTAGCAGTAGACTTGGTTGATTCATCGCTGACTAAACTTCATTTTCAAACATGTTCATTCAGTTTATTTTAAATTTCCTCTGCATGGCATGTGCTATGTGCCATCAACAAACGTGCGCACGTACAATATTTTGGATAAAAAATATCGGTATGGGTATTGCAACGTATGAGTGTTTTATAATTAGGCTTTCCTGTTTTCAGTTTCTATTTTTGGTAAATTCTGGTGGTGTTTTTTCAGTGTTTTCCAGTGATTTCCATACCTCCAAAAAACAGTGCTTTTCAGTGGTTACTCATTTTCGCGCCATAAAAAACAACTGAAACGGTGTTTTACCGGTGTTTATGGAACACTTTGCTTTTATTATTGCTTGCTTTCTTCATTGATGCATGGTATATAGACAGTGTACGTACAATGTATACGAGGTCCAAATACATTTTTACAAGTCGAATTTATTGTAGTACACCATACAATATTTCTTCAGTGATTCTTTGGTCATTCGCGCTCTCTCTTTCCTTCCCATGTACACTTTTATTTGCGAAAAGGCCCTCTCAACATTGGCACTTGAGACTGGCAACGCCAAAACAGCCAGTACACAATTGCCAACTCTGGCCACTGACGTAGCTTTCCATGCCAATACTGGTGCACCTCAAGGTTGACATTCTCTGGACCAGGTTCTGCAACATATGCGTTGAACTGGGTGCATATGCCCTCAGAGGTACTAAAGCGGTCAAAAATGAAGCTGTACTTTTCGAAGTCTGGAGAAAATTCCCCTTTACGTAAGGAATCTAACACTTGTGCAGAGTACCAAAGTGAGGCTTCATTGACTTCAAACGCCATGGTTGGTGAAGGGACATTTCTATGCATCATAGCTAGCCATTTCTCATGCATTGTGAAATAAAATTTCCTGAATTGGTCCTCAACACTTCTCTGCTTACCAAGTGGCAAGCATTCTAACAGGGAACATGTTGCAGTGCCAAAATCACTAAAAGTGTCGCCTAGCCTACTCTCAAGGAGATGTTTGACATCTACACCAATTATGCTGAACACTTGGTAGACAAGGGTGTTTTCTGACTCTAGTTTTTTGATTATGTCCACTACAGCAGTCATGTTTTCCTGTAAAAATCTAAGAATCTAGTACAGTGTACTTTTTTTGACATACCTATCAATATGCACCCGAAGATCCTCACATTTCTTGCCTTTTGCATCATCACTAAGCAAAAATTCAGTAAACGGTCGCCACATAGATAGTATTGCATTCACGGCCTCTAGGACTAAGAACCACCGACTAAATGACACAGTTGGGATGACTCTTTCTTTGCTGCCACACAAAACACAAAATGAGAAATATTTGCGTTTTAGTTCCCGCGCATAACGAAACAGTGCACCTGAATGGACTACAAAATCAATAGCATTCTTCATTAGCTCAGAAGATTGTAAAGATGCTTTCAGCATACCATCTAGCAAGTGGCAAGGATCTCTTACAGGGAAACACTTCAGCTCAGGTATTGCTTTTGACAGGTCATCACATAACTTTTTCATATACGTAGCTGAATCGCTGCAAATACAAACAATATCACTCCAATCTTTGTTAAATTTGGTAAGAACTCTCTGCAGCAGCATTCCAAGTGACACTGCGTTGCATGTTTCCAGTACATCTAGATCTGCCATGATGGTACGTCTGTACCATCCATTTTTTGCATCACAAAATGTGATTAGCACTGCCACTGCTGGGTCGCCACGCATCTCTGGAGTTTCATCAAGGGTAGAGATCTTTACATCACCTTGGAGTAACTCTGAAATATGTTCGATATCTGCAAGGAACACCTCTGGGAGGTATTTCTCATACATCTGTGTTGCTTTTGGTAATGTTTTGCATGCTGGTGCACGCTTGTGAACAGATTCCCAATCGGTCCATCGGCTTGGTGTAAGCTGGTTCCAGATTGCACTAGGGCACGTACAAATTCATGTGCCACATCCTTTTCTTCCTCACGTTTTCTTTTGAAGCGTGTCATTGTCTCAGCAAGAGACATCTGGCATAGGCTGTCGCTATTAGGTGGCTCTTTCAATTTCAAGTGGGTCTTGGTGACAAGATGTTCAGCAATTCGGCTTGCAGTCTTCCCAGTTACTATTGGGACAGTCACTCTGCAAAACCTGCAAATTAACATCTTTTGCCCACGCACTTCTTCAACCATGAAATCTTTGTTTTCCAGCACATAATCTTCTGCCGTCTTTATTCTGCGGGGCATGTTCTGCGCAAACTAGATCAATAAAAAAAAACACTTAGAAACCGGTTGCGTACTATTGAGAAAATAAAGAGAAAGACAACATTTTCATGGTCAGGTGACTGCTGTGCAAACAGGGAAGAGCGCACTTGTGGTGCAATGCTCTGTGCAAGGCACACCTCTTGAACTGCGGGGTACAGAGAGAACTTTTTGGAATCGCAGGTTTTGTGACTCTCCAGGTATGGGTAATTTATGAGAGATTTCTGGGGGTGTTGAGCATTGTAGGTAAGGCAGGCAGTTCTCATAGTTCATTTAGAATCAATGTGTTGTCATTTGAAGAAAGTGAGAGCTGGGTGACATGTTCATGGTTTTGGGCACTCCTCACAAATCACGTAGCATGATGGCACGGCTGAGTAAAGCTAGGCTGGTTTTCACTGCTGTTTTTTTCACCTCTGAGATTTATATAGTGCTAACTCGACCTGAAGGTATTGAAGCGCTTCACATGAGCACCTGTTGCGTTACACAAGGGCACATTCATTTTTGTTAGGGACGGGTAGATTACGTGGTTTTCCCAGATTCACAGGATGTTGAGCGTCATTGCCGAGACTCGAACCCCGTTCGCCAGATTTGAGGTCCACCGCCCTAACCATTAGACTACATCCTCTCCTGCTGTTATTTTCAAGGTTTATGGAAGAGTCTATGCTTTAAGTGTTTGAGTTTGTGAAGTTGAAATCTTGCCATTGCAGTATCACAATGATTACAAAAACATGTTTTGTAAAAGAATGATAACTGGTTTGCTATTTCAGCAATCACATTTTCTAACCTAGTTTACTGGGGTCATTTCTTGTGTGCTTAACATTTTCATATAAGCAAATTCAGATCCATGCACGAAAAATGATGAGAATTCATTAGTAAATTGTTCCGATGCACTTAAATGTCAACAGAGGCATTACAAAGAAGCGAATTACACTGAGTATAATTTGCGCAATAGGTCTCTCAAAGATGTTGTTTTCGACGAGTGCAAATATATGAAGCTACTTTTTAGAGTGGATTGCGGAGAAAGGCAGACCAACATTAAATTAAAGTTTTTTGCTAAAGATCTCCTGTCTATATTTACAGCTGCAAGCAATTCAGAAAAACAATAGAAATCTTTAAATAGAACGTGGTTATCGGTGTAGCATATTTTGGCAAACGTTAATAACGGTGTTAGACTGACAGTCACGTTTACTGTAAGACTGATTTGTATACCTGGTTATATTTTCATAATGTTGATTGTTATTTATCTGCTTTCAAATGAAATGACAAAACAAAAAGATATTGGCAATTGGACATGGAATGTTTTATTCGTACCTTAATATTAGTATTCGGCTCATTAAAAAAAAAAAGATTTAATCAGCCCTTTATATATTTTTAACATTCATAAAACATAATTTTTCAATTGACAAACACATATGCCAACTCCTCTTTGAAAATTTTTCGCGCCACGTTAATAGCAATAATCTTACACCAACAGGCATTGCAGGCGCGCGATGCTCACCGAGATGAAACCAGTTCTGGGGGATATAAATGTATATCAATATATTTATATATGTCGCTGAGCCGGTTTGTAGCAGCTGCCGCTTCAGATCGTGGGGGAAATTAAGGCAGCTGATTCTATTTGCCCTGTGCCCCGAGTACATTTCCAAAAGCCTCTGTGTGTGTGTGCAGGGTAATAAACAAATATATTGAGATGGCAGAGAATCAGTCGGGGCTCACTGCACCGCCGGCTCACTGCACCGCCGGCGCATGCGCCGGCTGAGTTAATGGGGGTGCTAGGCCGCTACACCACCACAGGGCTCAGCATCTGATCGACAAAAGGGGGACAGGCAGAGGGGGTTTGTTGCCCCAAAGAATTTTCACATGCCCTTGTATGTTTATCATGAATACATGCTGTTATGTGTATGCCCTTCCATTGCAGCAAAAACCTGCCATTATCAGTGTCATTTCACTTTTCTAGAGCCCCCAACTCATCGTGATTTCGGACACTACATTCCTGTAGTTTTCCGTTGTGGTACAGAGTAGCAATCTAATTTCTACCATCAAAACATGCATTCCTGCTGTTTTGTCCGCTGTTTGTAAACACAGGCTCCTGCTGTTTTGCGGCATAGTTCCTTGCCATATGGGCTCCTTTCTTTTGCTGTTTTGTCACTGATTCTGGCAGTTTTGTTATCAGTGTTACGGTGTAGCACAGCTTTGAGCCCGGATACCTGCAGCTTTGTCATCGCCATTACAATGCTTTTTAAAGACCTGTGAATTAATCGGCTGCGGCTGCCTGCAGACAAACAGCAGACCTCAACAGCTCCTCTCCCCCACGTTAGCCAGGCAGGTGGCCCTTGCTCACGGGCCGCATTAAGCAATACGTGCGCCTCTTTCTCCGGTGCCCACCCCCACGTTAGCCAGGCAGGGGGCCCTTGCTCACGGGCCTCATTAAGCAAAGAAGCAGAATTTAAAAACAAAGTGTGCTGCCTCTTTCCCCGGTGCCCACCCCACGTTAGCCAGGCAGGGGCCCTTGCTCACGGGCCGCATTAAGCAATACGTGCGCCTCTTTCCCTGGTGCCCACCCCACGTTAGCGAGGCAGGGGGCCCTTGCTCACGGGCCGCATTAAGCAATACGTGCGCCTCTTTCCCCGGTGCCCACCCCCACGTTAGCCAGGCAGGGGCCCTTGCTCACGGGCCTCATTAAGCAAAGAAGCAGAATTTAAAAACCAAGCGTGCATCCTCTTTCCCCGGTGCCCACCCCAAGGTAGCCAGGCAGGGGGCCCTTGCTCACGGGCCGCATTAAGCAAAGAAGCAGAATTTAAAAACCAAGCATACCAAGCATTTCAAGCCTCTTTAAGTAAATGGTCTTTTTAAAGACCTGTGAATTAATCGGGTGCGGCCGCATGCAGACAAACGGCAGACCTCAACAGCTCCTCTCCCCCAAGTTAGCCAGGCAGGGGGCCCTTGCTCACGGGCCGCATTAAGCAACAGAAGCATAATTTAAAAACCAAGCGTGCTGCCTCTTTCCCCGGTGCCCACCCCACGTTAGCCAGGCAGGGGGCCCTTGCTCACGGGCCGCATTAAGCAAAGAAGCAGAATTTAAAAACCAAGCATTCCAAGCATTCCAAGCCTCCTTAAGTAAATGGTCTTTTTAAAGACCTGTGAATTAATCGGGTGCGGTCGCATGCAGACAAACGGCAGACCTCAACAGTTCCTCTCCCCCAAGTTAGCCAGGCAGGGGGCCCTTGCTCACGGGCCGCATTAAGCAACAGAAGCATAATTTAAAAACCAAGCGTGCCACCTCTTTCCCCGGTGCCCACCCCACGTTAGCCAGGCAGGGGGCCCTTGCTCACGGGCCGCATTAAGCAACAGAAGCATAATTTAAAAACCAAGCATGCCGCCTCTTTCCCACAAGTACAACACTCCCAACATTTACCTTGGATGGTTCACCTAGGCCTTGGAACACTATCGGTCGTCGTCTCGTCGTCGTGGTTGCCTGAAGTGTGGTGAGGTGTGTGGGGCCAGACAAACTCCGGACAGTATTTTTAATGGGACATGGCCACACCCACCAACCTTGCCAACCAATGTGTCTCCCCGAATTTAATGGGGGTGACGCACGATCCGGGCTGCTTCCTTCTCGGGCCTAAATTGCAGTTTGGTCTGCAATGCTTTGGCTCCATCAAGTGGCCAAGTGGTGCAACTGCAATGAAAATCAGTGACACTCGGTTTAAACCGGGTCAGCTGATTTTCATCCGGTAGGGTACTGTCGGGCAGAGTCGGTTTTAACCGATTTCCGGACAGCCTATTTATAATATAGAGAGTTCGGTAAGGAAGTGCATGCGGCTTAAGGAGGGAGACGGGAGGTGGTGGGGGAAATGAAGACACGCTCAAAAGGTTGAGGGAATAGGAGATAAAGAAAGGAGATACGAGCTGGGAAGACAAAGAAGGGACAGTTGGGGAGAAAAGCTGAGCGGGACATGGTAAGGTAATGGGTAAAAGGGGCGCAGGAACGGCACAGAAGAAGGCGAACTGACGATTTCTCCTCTTCCAATAAATACTCCACTGGTCTGCCGCGCGGAGCACATCTTACAGGGCAGCCAACTCTGTGGCAGCATGCTCACTCTGGGCACCGCCGTTTTCCAAAGCACATTTCCCCTCGTAGAAGATGAAGGGAAACTGACAGTGTGTTTAACAAGCGTGAGGGAGCGTGGCGCGGCCCCGCAGCCGCAAAAGAGCAGGCAAATGCACTCGTGCTTGTGCTGGCATCCGCCTTGCGGGAGCGAGCAGCGGCAGCGCGAGAGCCATATGTTTTCAATTACCACGCACGCCGCTGCTCGCTCCCGCAAGGTGGATGCCAGCACAAGCACCAGTGTGCTTGAAAAGGAGCAGACCGATGGCTAAAGGCCCTCCTAGAGCAGCACATGCGCGCTGCCTCGGCGAGACCACAAAAACTAAAATAGTGGAAACATAGAGAGCCAGACAAATAGAAAAAATGAGCATGAGAGAAAGAGGTAAGAAAGAAAAAAAGAACAGATGAGTGAAATTGGATGGGCACATAGAAACGCATTGCTTAATTTGTAATAGAAAGAGTATCGGTGCCCAAAGCTCTGTTCAGAAACCTGCGGCCAGCACACCGAATACTAAGGCTGCCAAGTCTTGAATCAGCCTCAAGGCTCTTCAATCCACTATCAGACACCCTCTGCCCCTTTATCTCACGCATGCAGGTTCCAGATTTCTTCCTTTGCAATGGTTTTTCCATCTTTTTCTTCCTACTTCTTTCCTCTTTGTGTGTTTTTACCTCTCTTGCTGGCGGTCAATGTCTGATGAGGAAAAATAAGCGGCAACCACCTGCTCAAATTAAGCACTATAGAAAGGTAAAGGAAAGAACAGGAGAAGAATGGAATGATATCAGGAAATGTGAATGGAAGGAAGGAAAAAAAGGTGAATGATAGGTTGGAAGGGCAAAAAATTAATGGGTGTAAGGCTGGGTAGATGGAAGAGTGAAAAATTGATTGGTAGAATGAAAGGATCAACATGTGAAAATGTGAATGGATGGAAGAAAGACGATATAGAGAAGAGTGAAAGGATGGATAGGATACATGAATATTAATGATGTGTGGATGAATACATGTAAGGCTGAATGTATTGATGAATAGTAGGATAAAAGAAGAATGAAAGACTGAAAAGAACTCTTCTAAGATTCACATACTCAGGGTGATTAGATGTATGTTTCAAATGAGGATATTTTAATTTTCTGTCTACTCTTTTGTGTGCTTTAGATTTCCATTTATTGCCACATGAGTGTGACTCGCTGGTGTTCGAAATTCAGATGTGTTGCAAATTGAGTGAATTCTTGGCTGTCGAATGGGAGCCCATTATCTGTTTTGATGACTTCATGAATTTCTCACGTGGCAGACATTTTATCCAAGGCAGGCATGACTGCCTTTGCACTGGCTGACGATATTGACTTGACCAGTGGAAAGCGGGAGGATGTCTCCAATGACAGCGAGTTTGTACTTGCCATTCCTCAAAGTGGCCAAAGAAATTGGCAGCCACATTTTGTCTTGCCCATTCTGGGAATAGAGTCATCTGTAGTAGGAGTGGGCATGTACTCCTGCTGACTGCTTGACAATGCTGGCAAGCCTGCAGTGTCTCTTCTACTAATTGATCTAGATTAGGAAACCAACCGTGCTGGTGTAATGCTTGCTTAATGGCTACTTACTTAGTGGGTAAGACCTTTGTGTGCCAGCTCAATAATTTGCTGTCTTAGTGCAGCTGGAATTGTGATTATTTTATCTTTGAGTATGAGGCCACAATCAGTTACTGAGAGTTCATCTCACACAAACAAGAATTCGCTCAGTTCTTGTGATTGTCTGCTAGTGTTTCATCAAAGTGGTGCCACTCATTGTGCTCGGTTCTCCTCTTCAGCTCTGTTAGCATCGAGTCACTGAGCATGTCTGCTCTTACGATCTGTAGACAACATACAGTGGTGTGGCTTGATTGATGACAATAATGTATTCTTCTAGGATGGTTCTCCTGGTCTTCCTTGTCAGCAGTGGGCGTCTGGACTTGTAATCCACCAGGTTGTTTTCTTTTCTTAGTTTGTGCATTACAGAGTAGGTATATTCTTGCAGGTGAAGTCTCCATCTCTCAATATGTGGAAGTATAGCAGCGTTTAGGTTTCCAACCAGAGTTGCACGCGTCTGGTTGTCCGTTGTTATGGTGAAGAGTTTTCCATACTTTTAAAATGTGGTGGTTTGCACAGGCTCACAAATCTGCCAAGTTTTGCCTTTCTGGTTGCAAATTTGCCTTTTCCATTTGTGTAAGGCTCCAATTGGCATATGACACTGCGTCTGTGGTCTGTTCCTCTCTTGTGTTAAACAACTGTGAGTTCTGTACACAATGTGGTGTAAAATAGGACATATTTATGGTGTTGCTGACTTCCTTTTTGATACTTTGAAATGCTAGTTCACACTTCTGTGTCCACTCGTAAAGATACTCCTATTTTGTTAAGTGTGTCAGAGGACTGCTGATGGTGACCTAGTTTCTGATATACCTCAATCAGTAGCCAGCCATTCCCAAAAGGACTGTATGTTGTTTATATCCATCCGTGGAAGCTAGCATTTCTTTCAGATCTTAGATTTTGTCTGGATGTATGCCCATATCAGAAAAATGCATCCAAAAAATGTGAGTTGAGTTCTGTGGAAGCATTAGAATCAGCTTTGGCTGATGTAGCACTAAACAAACTTGGTATGAAGCTTCAGCATCATTTTTTTTAAAAATACTTCAAACATTGTCACATCAAGAATGTCATCACTGTAGTTGTGGGCATTCATGCCTGGCCTGATTAATCTACTGATGCCTTCCTGGAATATCTCCGCTATGGAGGAAATTCAGAAACTCAGGGCCAGATGTACACAGTGGCGGCTCCTCCGCGAAGGTGAAGGAGCGTCACCCCACTGCTATTTCAGCAGTGTAAGAAAGAAAAATAAAATGGTAATAACGAGCCTTTATTACCATTTTATTTTTCTGTGAGGGACTGAGCCAGGTCGGGGCTGGGCAGAGCTTGGCAGGGTGAGGAGTGTTTTTGCACTCCTTAAGTGCACATGACTGTTTGGCCGGCCCAGAAGGGCCGGCCAAACAGCCATGCACACTTGGCATGTTCTCCATTGGGCTGTGTTGCACATCTCTGTGGAGAACATGCCCAGCCTCCCTAGGCACTGCTGAGCGTCCAAACAGGATGCTCAGACCAATGACGACGCTGCTCATGCAGCTTCGTGATTGGCTGGGAGAGTCTGCTTCTGGTGGCTGCTTCCAGTGCAGAACGGAGGAGAGGCGCGCAGCAGCTGTGGTGAAGAGAAGGTAAGTGAAATTTTTTTTATCCAATCCATCACCCCCTCTGCCCCACTACCCCCGCTCGGAGGCAGCCGCCACTGGATCTACAACCATTTTAGCAGCCGCAAACAGGAAATCGTCCCGTTTGCAACCGCTAAAAAGGGTTGTAGCATGTACCAAACCTATTTTGTGAGTTTACTGACTCGCAAAATAGGCTTTGCAAGTCACTATTAGGAAGGGGCATGCAAAGGGCGTCCCTTCCTAATAGCGAGTCGCAGGGGGATGTAAGATTGTTTTGCAACAGCAACTGCGGTCCCAAAACAATTGCATTTACCACCAATTTCAAATTGATGGTAAGCTAGTTGCAAACGGGAAGGGGTCCCCAGGGGACCCTTTTCCCTTTGTGATTGGCAGCAAAAATGTTTTTACGAGCAGGCAGTGGTCCCACCGACCAATGCCTTCTCTTAAAAAATGAAACTAAAAGGTTTAATTTTTCTTTTTTAAATGCATCTTGTTTTCCTTTAAGGAAAACGGGATTCATTTTATTTTTAAACTGTTTATTGAAAAAGCAGTCACAGACATGGTGGTCTACTGACCCCAGCAGGCCACCATCTCTGTGAGAGCCAGCCACTCCCAATGGGTCGCAAAATGTGACTCATGAATATTAATGAGGCAGGTCCTTTGCGACCCATTTGGGAAGCGCAAACAGTGTCTCAGACACTATTGTACATCAGTGTTTGTGACTTGCAATCTGCGAGTTGCAAAAAAATGCAAATTGCGAGTCGTAAACACTGAGGGTCGTACATCTGGCCCCCTAGTCTCTTGTATCAGAACAGCCCAAAGTGAGGGGTGAATTTAGTAATGTACCTTGAGTCCTTGTGCACCTCTAGCTGATGGTATCCCTTATTCAAGTCAAGTTTAGAAAAGATTGCAGAGCTGTTCAGGAGCATGATTATGTCACTTATGTGCGTCCCATGGTGTATTCCTCTTTCTATGGAAGTGTTTGATTCTGTATGTCAACACACAGGCAGACCTGCTCTCTTATGCTTTCCTTTGAGAGATTAGCAGCAGTGATGTAGACCCACTCGATTCTTCTATGCTGTCTTGAAGCTCATTTCCTGCTGGCTTTTGAAGGAATGATGACTCTCCCTGTAGAGCTGGACCGTGGGTCATCATTGAGTTGTAATTTTGTTTCAAAAGCTTTTATGTTTTTTCCTTCCCGGTAAATAATTTGGGGTACTTCCTTACTATAAAGGTGTCTTCCACCATTTTGTATAAGATGGCAACTAGCATGAGTTCTTTTGCAGCTAGGAGGCTGAGCCGACAGTCTGCAGATGCCACTCCGTCCATTTAGTAAATAGGTACATTTACAGAACTATCTTTTGTTGTGATGGAGCAGGGGAAACGAAATATTTTTTTGTACCCCTTTGAAATTAATGACCTCATAGCGCTAATGATACTAACCGTTTGAAACGCATGAACTAATCAACAAAATACACCTTTTAGTAGACATTACACGTGGGAAATCGCTAAATGTTGCAAAATCTAATTTATTTACAAAATGCGAAGCAAATAACATTAGTATTGTGATTTGCGTAGTAAATAGAGTGAATTGCATGATTTGTATTGCGTAATAGAATTGTATTGTGGCAAAGAATGCAGATGGTAAGTAAAATGGCTTTAAATGTCGCTTCTGCTAGGTAATATCTAACACGGGTCTTTAGAATGGCGGGTGGTAAACAGAAAGGCTTATTTTCCATATTTTAATTTCTATTGTGTTTGTTCTTATATTAGTTTCGTTCGGGCCTGCTAGGCCATGCTTCTAAAATGGCCGTTGGAAAGGACGAGATCGCGTGCGCTGAATAAGATGGCCCCGCGCAGACTCAGCATGAATGCCCCAGTCACATGTATGCGGCCTGTGCTCGGAGTGAGAGATGTCAAGGCCAATCTGACCTGCAATGAGGAGCGTGCCAAGTGTTCAGCATATATGCCTGGAAACGGATGGGAAAAACCGAGCGACAGGGGATGAACTAATGTGTGACCATCAAAGATTGTTACAAAATGGATGAACAAATTGGACTACTTTTGGATACCGTGGTCATGAAACTTATTGTGTGCTTTATTGTCCCCAAACCGGTTCGAACAAGGAGGGCGATGAGGTGACCATCACCACCCCTCCAATGGACCAATTAGCGTGATTCTTGCCCCTAAAGATTGCAACTTTTGAGTGTAGAGAGCCAGAAAGTAGGGTATAAGAGGGTCTGCTCTGACGTTGTGAAAAAACTTGCTTTTTCAATTTTCCACCTTGATGCTGCGAGAGACTCTGTCATTTTGGACTTTGAACTTTGACTGGGGAAGGAACGAGATCGTTGCGGGAATTTGCCTGGGAGGTGATTGCGTCCGAGGAGGTTAGCGGGACTGTCAGTCAGTTTGGGAGTCCTATCCTGTGATCTGCGGTTCATCTTCCTTTGGTGAACCATTCTTGTCATCGCCCCATGGCCGAGGCTAATGAGTAATTTTATCTTTTCCTAAAAATCTTTCCTAAAATGTTTATTGATATTTCTAAATGTTTTACTTAATAAAGAATTTTACTTATTTGCTCGAAGAATCTTAGATAAAAATATATTCTAACTTTAAAATGAGTCTGTGGTTCTTTAAAACAAAGTTTATGATTTAATAAATGTTGAAGGTTTTAATTGTGATTGAGCTGGTCTTAATCTCCATCAACTGATTCTACTAGTTGGTCCATCGACCGAATAGCAGAGTACCTTGATGTTTAGAACCGACAGGATCCTAAGTTAATGTATATAATGTATAGGTTATTACTCTGTCAAGTTTAACAAGGTATCCCGTTTGTCCAGCAGCTCATTTTCCTTGATGTTTAATCCAGAAATTGAATGAATGTATGTATGCGGTGTCATGGGACCCACCTACATACGTTTTGTGTAGGTGTTTTTCTGAATTAGTGTCATAAGGAGAAATTTATATTAGCCGCGCTGGATCAGATTTCTTGGTAGCAGAGTTATGGTTACTATAGATTAGTTTGGTGATTATTGATTATTGATTTTTCATGTCTAACACTGTATGTTGAGTTTGTATTACGTTATGTGTAAGTCGAAATTTTGAAGCTTCCAGGAAATAGGAGGTGGACACGTGTGGCAAGAGAAGTCACACGGAATTGTGCATTGTCTGATTTCAAATTTGGTGATAACACAGGACTGTGTTATGTTAGGAAATTTCACGTATGAATTGCGTTTGAGTGAAATAGCAACAGGTTTTCTTGTGATCTCTGGCCTTAATTCTCAGGAGCAGTGTAGTCTCCACATGTGTTTTATCCCCAGAGAAACGGGTTTACCTCTTGCTTGAGAGAAGGGCAAGGTAGAGAGAAGTGCTACACTTATCGAGCGAAACAGTATTCTTGTAAGTGGGAATAAACTATCTCTTTTGTTTAGAGAAACAGACAATGGAAATGTGTTTTACGTTGTAACTAATCGATTTTTGTCGAAAAGAAAAGCTAAGAAAACTGCCGATAATTTTTGTAAAGGAGGGGTCAGTAGAAGCAGGAGTAGAACTGACGTCAACAAGAACCGCGCTGGTATTGGCCAATTGTGGAAGAACGAAGAGTTTCCTGATTGGTGCGTTGGTGTGAGACGCGCTGGGATACATTAATGTGAGAGTGACGTAAACCTTTCTGATTGGTGCGTTGGTATGAGACGCGCTGGGATAGGTCTGAATAGCCGAGCAGCGGAAAGAACCGATTGGGAAAGGATTGTGTAAATTGTTTCGGCAAAAGAACAGTGAAAATGCCTTATTATAATGAATATGAGAGAGAGAAACCGTCATGGTTTGCGAAGCTTAAAAACTTTTTAAGAAAGATAGGAAGGTTGTGATTAGGGAAGGAGAAGTACTTCCTCCGCCAAAACGCCAGCATCTCATATGATGTTAAAATATGGCTATCATACTTGCATTTGGTTGGAAAATTGGGCGAAGTATACCAAAGACGATGGAGTATTGGCATTTCCAGAAAATGGTTCGTTTAGCACAGCGGTACTTCGAAATTTGAGAGAAAAGATGATGAAACTTGAACCGAGACCTAGACCGACACAGTTTGAAGCCTTAGGTGAATGGGAAGATGAGAGGTATGTAAGGGAAAGACACAGAGGTGCAAAGAATTATAGTTTAGTTCGTGGAAGAGTATGGGGTTTGAATCATGAAGACAGGATGAGACGATGGCGGTATGCTAACATGACGGATGGCTTGTTTCCTGTCAGAACAGTTGAAGAATTTACAGGGAGAAAGTGTACGGAGAAAAAGAAGCATGCAGTAACAGAGAGATATGGGTATGGAGTTAGCGACACAGAGGATGAGTTGCTGGAGGACATATTAAATAAAAGACCCCCTCCATATCAACAGGATTCTGTGGTGGTGACACCAAATGCACCACCAATGAGAACTGTAATAAATCAAAGCCCCAAACAAATGTCTGAAAGAAATAGTCCATTTAATAAACTAGAAACACCACAGACTGTGAAACGTGATAATGGTAATACAGCTGAACTAGCCAGAACCACAAGAGAGCTGACTGAAAAGATAAGAGAACTGACAAAGAATATGGAAGCTGTGACTGTGCCAGTAACTATAGGGCCAGTAATCCCAGTATTTGAAAATCAAAAGATAGATGAACACTCCTTAACAATTCCATTAAATTCCAGTATGCAAAGAGAAAGAGAAGAGATGATTCCAGAAAATAGAGAGAAAGAAGATTCTGTTGGTCCATTTAGGTCAAGTCCACCTGTAAATTTGACGATTAATGAGAGTCAGATAAATAGGATTCCTATGGGAACCGAGTCAGCAACTGAAACCCCAGAGAGAAGTACAAATTGGATAGAATTAAACAAAACCCCTGTGGGTCCGACTGCAGAGGAATTAAATGATTGGGTGAGGAGCTTGCAGAAAAAATATGCAGAACCACAACTTTTGGATGTGGTCAGATTAAAGATAGACATGGAGGAATTAATTCTAGGAACTATTGGTACAGATCGATTGAAGTCCTATCAAGATGATGAATTAATGTTTATGTGTAAAAGCGTCACTTGGAGAGCTAGAAACTTGCATGAAAAATTGGAAGAAACAGCGAACGAACTAGGAGTAGAATTTGGAAAAATTAGAGGATTACAGAAACCGTACAGGGTAGATTTTAGTGAAAAGGACATAGAAAATCTGAACACTTCAGGACGACTAACGCAGATAAAGGAACTGATTGTTTTACTGAGAAAATGGGGTGATGTGGACAAGTGGAGAAGTAGATGGATAAGGAGAAAGGAGGGAACAACTGATAAAGCATCATTGGCTTTCCCAGTAAAAGAGAAAGAACCAACGGTAATGGAATATCCAATGAGAGAATCTCCAGGAGGAAGTTATGTACATGTCCCATGGTCCAGACAAGATATATTGTCATTTACCAATGATTTTCCAAGATTGAGAGAAAAACCTGTAGAATGGTACAGACAGGTAGAAAGGTTTGTAAAAGTTTCAAAAGTGTTGTGGGAAGATCTGGACGGATTGTTTGAGATTGTTGTTCCTGCAGATTTATGGACAGAATGTAAAATTACAATTGACTGGCCGAAGGAAGAATATCCTAGAGATGCCAAAACAGGAGCCCCAGGTTCAGAAGTAATGAGAAAATATGAACAGGCAATCACATTTTTGAAAAATAAAATTCCACCAAAAGAAACGGACTGGGTAAAGCTTGATAGAACCACTCAGGAGAGTAAAGAATCTGTACATGCCTATTACGCGAGACTACTTTTGGTCTTTAAACAGTATAGTGGATACGAGAATTTGAGTGAAAAAGACATGAGTCATTTTGTGTATAGATTTGTGTATGGCTTGAGACCTGAAATAAGTGAAATGATTAAGCAGCATATGTTATGTTGGCAGAATAGCACTGTAGATTAGGTACTACGGTATGCAAAATATTGCAGTGATGATATTGAGTGTAGACAGCGTAAACTCAAGAAAAAGGCAATGTGGGCACAAGTAAAGGTTGCAGAAAAGCAAGAAGCTTAGATGAATAGTCAGTCTAGTGATGCAGGACAGACCAAGTCCAAACCGAATATTGGCAAGGGAAAAGGTCAGATAAGTATAGAAGAAGCTAAAAAGAAATGGCCATGTCATAATTGCGGAAAATTAGGGCACTGGAGAAACGAGTGTAAATTTCCTCTGAAAGTTAATACAGAAAATCAATCATTGAATCCACAGGTGCAGAATGAGGTGAGTTACCAACAGCTGCAATAGCCGCAGGTAGTTAATCATCAGTGTCAGGTGCCGCAACCACCTCTTCCAAAGAGTGTAAATCCTCAAAGATACAGTACAGAGGCAGGATTCTACGGAGGAGAACAGGTAACAAAATTGCCGCGCGCAGCTGCAGTTTCGCAGTATTGGTTACGGCCAGGCCTGGGCGTAGTTCGCGGAGTTTTGCTACGCGGAACTCCGCGAAGTTATAAAAAAACTCCACGAAGTTCCGCTAGTGGCGGAGTGCAGTGCGAACTGCAGTTTGTGCTGGTATTCCTGCCGCACGGGTAGAAATTCTACCCGAGCGGCAGCTTGCGCTCGCGAACTTACCGTTCGCTATCGCAAACTTACCATTCGCGATCGCGAGCGGGAAAAAAACTCTGCTGCACATCGCGAAGCGGAATTTTCTGCACTTTGCGAGTTCCGCGGGGTGCGGAGTGCAGGAAACTCCGCAAACTCCGCGAACGGAGCGAAGTTCACCACCCAGGCCTAGTTACGGCAGGATGGAGATGAATCGGATGAAAGTTTATGACGGTGTCTAGGAGAGGAAGAAGAGTGCGTGCTTGGCGCAACTCTAGAGGTAGATCAGTCAGGTCCATTTGTGGATGGAAAAGTGAATGGTGTAAATGTTACATTCCTTGGGGACACTGGTGCTACCCGTTCTACTGTTAGATCAGTGGAAATTCCAAAACTTCCTCTCTCAGGAGAATATATCCAAGTTGTAGGTGTTTCAAACAGGCAGATTATAACCCCTCTTACAAAACCAATAGAGGTGGAAATTGGACCATTCAAAGAGATGCATCGCTTTGTGGTGTGTGATTGTAGTCCTGTAAATTTATTGGGACGCGATCTGCTTTGCAAAATGAATTGTACCATCTACTGTACCCCAGATGGTATTGCTTTTCAGACACAGATGAGGATGTTCTGTATAAAATGACAATGGCAGAACTAGAACCAGGAGTGAATGATGTTTCCTGTGTTTGATGCAGAGAAAATCCCTATTGAGTTGAAAGGAGTAGTCAGGTCTGATGTATGGGATTTCACAGGTGAAGATATTGGACTAAAGAGAGAAGTTGATCCTGTAAAAATTACTGTAAAAGAAGGAACGAATTACCCAAACACCCCGCAGTACAAACTGACGCCAGAAATTATTGAAGGAATAACACCTGTAATTAATAAGATGATTGAACAAGGGATTTTGAGAGAAATAATGAGCAGCCCATGTAATTCTCCTATAAAGGGACTGAAAAGGCCAAATGGAACATATAGAATAGTGCAAGATTTGAGAAAAGTTAACAAAATTGTTATTCCTTGCTGCCCAATTGTGCCAAACCCTGCTGTAATACTGTATCAAATCCCACATGATGCAGAATGGTACACAGTCATTGATTTGTGCCATGCATTCTTTTCTATTCCATTGCACCCTGACAGCCAGCCATTATTTGCGTTCCGGTTCGGAGAGCGTATTTTGGCATGGTGCCGAATTCCTCAAGGGTATACTGAAAGTCCTTCAATTTTTAATCAGATTCTAAAGAAATCCTTAGAAGATTTAAAAATGCCTGAAAAATCTGTGATGGTCCAATATATTGATGACCTATTAGTGGCATCAAAGACCAGAGAAGCATGTGTTACGGACACCATTGCTTTACTGAATCATTTGGCAGAAGGAGGACACAAGGTGTCCCTATCAAAACTGCAATTTTGTCAACAGGAAGTACAGTACTTAGGTCATAAGATTGAGAAAGGGATGCGAAAAGTGACAACTGAAAGGATAAGGATTATCAAAGGAATGAGAGCCCCAATGACACAAAGAGAGGTGAGAATGTTCCTTGGAATGGTTGGATATTGCCGACAGTGGATAAGTGGGTTTTCATTGATTGCAAAACCTTTACAGCGATTGACAAAGAAGGATGTCAAAGATCCGGTTGCATTGGATGAGGAGGAAATGAAGGCTTTCGAGGAACTGAGAACAAGTTTGTGTGAGGCACCCACATTGGGAATGCCTGATTATGAGAAAGAATTTGAGCTGTATTGTAGTGAAAGAGACGGATGTGCACTTTCAGTATTAGTGCAAAGGCATGGAAAAATGAAACGACCATTAGCATATTTTTCAGCTGTTTTAGACCCGGTAGCAAAGGCGTTGCCTGGATGTCTGAAAGCAGTAGCTGCTACTTGTGTGAGTCTGGAACAGAGTGAAGGCATTGTGATGGGATATCCTTTGAGAGTATATGTCCCACACTCGGTTGAAATCCTTCTGACCCGAACAAAAACCCAATTCATGACACATAGTCGGCTGACTAGGTTTGAAAAAGTGATCTTGGGTGCAGATAATGTAACCATTGTAAGATGCACGAGTGTGAATCCTTCCACTTCACTGCCAGATGAAGTAAATACAGAAGTTAAAGATGATGTTGATCATAAGTGTTTGGATGTGCTTGAAAAGAGTCAGATTATGTGATGTTTGTGGACGGGTCATGCCTGAGGACAGATGAGGGAGTTTTAAGTGCTGCGTATGCTGTATGTATGGTGGCAACCATAATGGAAGCATCTTGTTTGAGAGGGATACGTTCAGCCCAAGTTGCTGAGCTGATTGCTCTGATTCGAGCGTGCAAACTGGGAAAGAATTTCCGAATCACTGTGATCACGGATAGCCAGTACGGCTTCGGAGTGGTCCATGATTTTAGACAGATCTGGTCCCAGAGGGGATTCCTGACTTCCAGAGGGTCTCCAATTAGGAATGGTGAGTTTGTGAAGAAGTTGCTTGAGGCGATACAGCTGCCTAAACAAATTGCGGTGGTAAAATGCTCTGCTCACAAAAATGGAGCTGATTATATTGCAGTGGGTAACAAATTTGCTGACGAATTAGCTCAATATTGTGCTAGAAATATGACCTCAATGAATCGGAGAAGGGAAAAAGAAAATGTTTCATGTCCCTTGCTGTTTACTAACCCAGTTGAAACATGGGATGAGGTAAGACAATTGCAGGAAGAGGCAAGTGATGAGGAAAAAGACGTTTGGATAAAATCATGTTGCAGACGGAGAGAAGAAGATGAAGTTTGGGTTTACAGGGATTAAAGACCAGTTATGCCTGATAGCATGATCTCTAACATGGCACAGATGTACCATGGACAGGCACACATAGGTAGAGATGCCATGATCAGACTTTTGAAACAGACCTGGTATTACCCAAAATTTAGGGCTATAGCTGAAAGCCTTTGTCAAAGATGCCTTATATGCCAACAGATAAATCCTGGAAGGAAGACAGTAGTGAGTTTGGGAGTAATAGGACGTGAAGTAGGTCCTTTTACCAGAATGCAATTAGATTTCATTGAAATGCCCCCGAGTAACAGACTGAGGTATGTCCTGGTGGTCGTCTGTTTGTTTTCTCGTTGGGTGGAAGCCTATCCGACAAGAAGGAATGATGGCGTTACTGTAGCTAAACTCCTGCTGAGAGAATTCATTCCTAGATATGGTTTTCCAGTAACGATAGAAACAGATAAAGGAACGCATTTCCAGAACGAACTTATCCAACTGATATGCGAAGCACTAGACATTCAACAAAAGCTGCACTGTGCCTACAGACCAGAGGCTTCTGGAGTGGTAGAGCAAGTAAATGGCACCATAAAGAATAGGTTGGGTAAAATGTGTCAAGCCACAGGACTCAAATGGCCCGATGCCTTACCATTGGTGCTAATGAGCATAAGAAGCATACCTGACAGAAAAACAGGTCTGAGTCCTCATGAAATAATCATGGGACGAGCAATGAGACAAGCATATGTACCTGTCAACAAACTGCTGACTATAACTGATGATCACATACTGGACTATTGCAAAGGATTGGCTGATGTGGTGCATTCTGTGTTTCATCAGGTTGGACCGGATGCGACCACTCTTGAAAGAAAACCAGCTCATGATCTGAGTCCAGGAGACTGGGTCCGCATAAACGTCCACAGAAGAAGAAATTGCTTGGTTCCACGCTGGGACAAGCCACCTCAAGTGATTCTGGTGACAACGACTGCAGTAAAGTGTGCAGGTGTGAAAAATTGGATTCATGCTAGCCATACAATCAGAGTTCCAGATCCTGAAGCTCGACCTGTAAGTCGACATCTGGAAATATCAGATACCAGCTCGGCATCTGAAGCAGAGACTGAAACCATCAGAGTTCCAGATCCTGAAGCTCGACCTGTAAGTCGACATCTGGAAGAATCAGGTACCAGTTCGGCATCTGAAGCAGAAGCTGAAACGATTAGAGTTCCAGATCCTGAAGATCGACATATAGGTCGACATCTGGAAATATCAGATACTAGTTCAGCATCTGAAACAGACCAACCTGAATGCAGTAAAAGACGAACAAAAGAATCAGAAAACAAAAGAACTGATATTGAAACAGGAGAAACTGAACCAATAGACAGTGACGGTGAACAGCTAAGTACAAGTTTTGGGAAAATTCCTCCGGAAATTGTAGAGGTAACTCAAGAAAATTTAGATTTAGATAGAGAGATTGGGGAAATTGCGGACGAAACACGAGGAGGATTAGACTCAAAATTACAAGCAGAAGAAACACGGGGAAATTTAGATCTAGATAGAGAGTTTGGGGAAATTGTGGATGAAATACGAGGAGGATTAGACTCAGAATTTCAAGCAGAAGAAACACAAGAAGGTTCAGATTCAGACAAAGAGACTGAGATCATAAAGTTCAAGGTTAGAGAAAGTGAAGTGAGATCTGAGACAGAATCTGAAGAAAGTGAAGACGAAAGAAGGCAAAGAATAGGTCCAAGAAAGAGGACTTGGAGAGTGGAACGAGGAGAACAGGAAAGTGAACTGAAAAGGCCAAGAAAAGGAGACAATTGGCCCAACGAAATTAAAAGACTGAGATATAAGATAATAAATTTGAACAGAGACAATGCAGAACAAGTGAATGAAATAACAAGTCAAGAAAGACAAAGAAAAAGAGATAAAAGACAATTGCCGAGACCCAAAATAGTGAAAAGACCGAACTTGAAATACAAGTCACCTGAATGGGTATACATAGCACTGTCTGACATTAAAGAAGTGGATAGCAGTCACGAGAACCCAGACAAAGACTTTGAACAAGTGGGTGAGAGTGAACTGCGCCAACCCTGAAAAGTCAAAGAAAGAAAACCGGACTAGACACACAAACTGATAAAGTCAAAGAAAGAAAACCGGACTAGACACACAAACTGATAAAGACAAAGAAAATTTCTGAGAAACCGAAAAATGCGCTAAAAGCAGTTGATCCCAGTCAACACTAAGGGGCCGATTCCGATCTCGGCCGGTAGGGCTCCGAATCGGATTCGGCTTTACCGGATCCGATTCGGAGCCCTGTTTCCCGACCGAACCGTACGCGGGTCCGGCCGAGCGAGTACGATGCGAAATCGCCGACCGACTCGTCCGGGCGTCCCGACCGCTCCGACCGACTCGCTCCCGGCTCGAACCGCTCCGACCGACTCGCTCGGACTCGACTCGCACCGCGCAATGGAGACGTTTCCCGGCCGGGTAAGTACGATGCGCGCCGCGAGCAGTCCGACCGAGCCGCGCACTCCGGCTCGTAAGAGCAGTCGGAGCCGTACTTTGGGGGTCCGTGTCGGACCCCCTGTACGCGTAGCCGCGCGAGTCGCACACAGGGGGACCCATGGGTCCCCCTACCTGTGCGTGTACGGCGCGAATCGCTCGCCGCGTACCCGCTGTAGGGGCGCCCTTGTCCGACTCGCACCCATTGAGTCAATGGGAGCCCGCGTACGCGTTGTACGACAGGCTCCCATTGACTTCAATGGGAGTCCGACCGAATCGAGTCCGATAACATACGGACGCATCGTACTCGTTCGGTCGGACTGCACGGGTCCGATTCGGTCGGAAATCTCTCCGGGTCCGGCTCGGTCGGAGAAATTTCCGGCCCGAATCGGAATCGACCTCTAAGTCATTTGAGATGTGGAAACACATTTCTGTACATCTAATTAGATAATTTTCCAACATGGTAGACACTGAGAATAGAAGATCTAGATGTGGGTTTTTCCGTAGATGGTGTAAGATGTGTTTCTATTGTACAGGCTTTCTAATGCTTATCTGGTTCATTTTGGCAATAATAATCCCACTTAGATTAGTTGTAGAAAATACATCTGAAATCATAAATGGCACGAATAGTGACAAGAAATCTAACATAAAGAACACTGCAACACTGGTAGATAGTACTGATTTTCATAGGGACAAGTCAATAACTGATTTCTCCAAGAATGTCTTCACGAAACCTTTGTACGAATATGTGGAGACAATGGATGTGAGAGATTGTTACGTATGTATGCAGTTACCTGCGTCTGTAACAGAAGGTGTGACGTACCATCACCTTCCTTTGACGTATGGAATAACTTGTAGTGTTTTAGCTAGCTTATTTGACAAAACTGGTAAATTAGAGTATTACTACACTGACACAGATGCTGTTTTTGCTAAAGTTCCCGTAATCCCTGAACTAAATAAGGTGAAGTTTGCAAAGATTTTTGGAGAATTTTTCTTAGAAACAAAAGAATTAACATTAGAATATGCATTTAAACATAATCTTACTTGTGGGTTAAGAAAGGAAGAAAAGGTTTTCTTGGATATGGTAGAAGACAGAAGGGTTAAGTTTCAAAGAAAGGCAACAGGAGAAAAGACAAAAACCCCACCTTGGGCGTTTGAAGAGGGAAGTTATGACAAAGGCGAAACAAATGCAGCTATGGTTCTAGATTGGCCCCAACAGGGAAAATTGTGCATTAGTAGAGATAACACTTTGTATGATAACTATTTCGTGGGTTCTAGTGAGTGCCGAGATACATACAAAATTTTAGGGGGATGGGGATTCAAAGGAGGAAAAGATCCAGTATTTCCAGGGATCTATTATATTTGCGGAAATAGAGCTTATTATAGGTTGCCGGACCATTGGTACGGAACATGCTATCTAGGCCTGGTCTTTCCAAAGATTTTTCATGTGGAAAGAGGAACGAAAGGAATTCACGAGATAGGTAAACCATTAACTCGTAGGAGAAGGGAAAGCTTCTCAGAGATAATAGGTGACATTTTTGGAGCATTGATACCAGCAGTGGGTATATCTTTGAATGCATACAAAATTCGGAAATTGTCTACAGTAGTAGATCGTTTATCAACGAATACTGCTGGAGGGTTCTTGATGATAAATACTGAAATGGTTGCCATGAGAGCTATGGTAATGCAAAATCGACTTGCCCTTGACATTCTTTTGGCAAAAGAGGGTGGAGTCTGTGGAATGCTGAAAGTACAACATTGTTGCACTTACATTCCAGACAAAAGTCAGAATATACAGAAGTATATAAAGAACATTACTGATTTGCATAAAGAAATTGCCCCATTGGAGGTTGAAGGTGCTTGGGAGAGACTTGGCAAAAGTTTTTCCTCAATGAAGAAATGGTTCACCGAAATAGGTAGTTCTCTTATTGGGAAAATACTAATTCCAGTGACCTTAGTAATAGTGATAATATCAATATTGAGATTAGCATATATGTGTATTAAAAGACAAAATAAAGTAAAAAGAGAAAATGAGAAAAATAAAGAAAGAGAACGGGAGATGGGAGAGATCGAATTGGAAGAGTTTAAAGAGAACATGTACAAAAGGTCTAAAAGACAAGATGAAAAGAACACGATTGTCTAAATTAACAAATGCAAGTGGACAAGAAACATTTATCTGATAAAGTTTGTAGGGATAGGTTTTAGTGGTGGAATTGATGGAGCAGGGGAAACTAAATATTTTTTTGTACCCCTTTGAAATTAATGACCTCATAGCGCTAATGATACTAACCGTTTGAAACGCATGAACTAATCAACAAAATACACCTTTTAGTAGTCATTACACGTGGAAAATTGCTAAATGTTGCAAAATCTAATTTATTTACAAAATGCGAAGCAATTAACATTAGTATTGTGATTTGCGTAGTAAATAGAGTGAATTGCATGATTTGTGTTGCGTAATAGAATTGTATTGTGGCAAAGAATGCAGATGGTAAGTAAAATGGCTTTAAATGTTGCTTCTGCTAGGTAATATCTAACACGGGTCTTCAGAATGGCGGGTGGTAAACAGAAAGGCTTATTTTCCATATTTTAATTTCTATTGTGTTTGTTCTTATATTAGTTTCGTTCGGGCCTGCTAGGCCATACTTCTAAAATGGCCGTTGGAAAGGACGAGATCGCGTGCGCTGAATAAGATGGCCCCCGCGCAGACTCAGCATGAATGCTCCAGTCACGTGTATGCGGCCTGTGCTCGGAGTGAGAGATGTCAAGGCCAATCTGACCTGCAATGAGGAGCGTGCCAAGTGTTCAGCATATATGCCTGGGAACGGATGGGAAAAACCGAGCGACAGGGGATGAACTAATGTGTGACCATCAAAGATTGTTACAAAATGGATGAACAAATTGGACTACTTTTGGATACCGTGGTCATGAAACTTATTGTGTGCTTTATTGTCCCCAAACCGGTTCGAACAAGGAGGGCGAGGAGGTGACCATCACCACCCCTCCAATGGACCAATTAGCGTGATTCTTGCCCCTAAAGATTGCAACTTTTGAGTGTAGAGAGCCAGAAAGTAGGGTATAAGAGGGTCTGCTCTGACGTTGTGAAAAAACTTGGGGGCATATTATCAAGGGCTCTAACGCCGCTTTAGCGGCACATTTTGCCGCTAAAGCGGCAATATTTCTATCGCCCTATCAGCAAGCTGTCACTAACAGGTGTTAGCGACAGCTTTTAGGCGATAGCGACTGGTTTGGGTGCCGCTTTGCATGTCAGCGATATTTATCGCTAATGACATGCAAAGGAGGCGTTCCCAACTAAAAGCGACTGAAAACAGTCGCTAACATACCTATCGCCTATTAGCAATGCCCGCGAAGCGATAAAAAAACGCGCGCTAACCACGATTAGCGCTGGTTTTTTAGTACTGGTAAAAACATGACTTAACAATAATAGTCAATGGGAGGTGGATTGTAAGGTTAAGTCCCCAGCATTAGCGCTGGGATTCTATCGCTGAATTTCTCGCGTTATTGCTGGGTTTAGCCGCTATCGCTGGATATTTTATCGCATTGGAGATAAACCTTGCTAATAGCATGTTATCTCCGCGGTAATATCCAGCGATAGCCGGCGATAGAAAAACGCGCGCTAAGCAAGCTTTGCGATAATTTTCGCAGGTTCTTGCTAATATGCCCCTTGCTTTTTCAATTTTCCTCCTTGATGCTGCGAGAGACTCTGTCATTTTGGACTTTGAACTTTGACTGGGGAAGGAACGAGATCGTTGCGGGAATTTGCCTGGGAGGTGATTGCGTCCGAGGAGGTTAGCGGGACAGTCAGTCAGTTTGGGAGTCCTATCCTGTGATCTGCGGTTCATCTTCCTTTGGTGAACCATTCTTGTCATCGCCCCATGGCCGAGGCTAATGAGTAATTTTATCTTTTCCTAAAAATCTTTCCTAAAATGTTTATTGATATTTCTAAATGTTTTACTTAATAAAGAATTTTACTTATTTGCTCGAAGAATCTTAGATAAAAATATATTCTAACTTTAAAATGAGTCTGTGATTCTTTAAAACAAAGTTTATTATTTAATAAATGTTGAAGGTTTTAATTGTGATTGAGCTGGTCTTAATCTCCATCAACTGATTCTACTAGTTGGTCCATCGACCGAATAGCAGAGTATCTTGATGTTTAGAACCGACAGGATCCTAAGTTAATGTATATAATGTATAGGTTATTACTCTGTCAAGTTTAACAAGGTATCCCGTTTGTCCAGCAGCTCATTTTCCTTGATGTTTAATCCAGAAATTGAATGAATGTATGTATGCGGTGTCATGGGCCCCACCGACATAAGTTTTGTGTAGGTGTTTTTCTGGATTAGTGTCATAAGGAGAAATTTATATTATCCGCGCTGGGTCAGTAGGTTCATGGTATCCTGCATTTTCCCAGGCATTTCAGAGGTTTGCTTGCCATTCAGGTGCTATTTTTCTCCTCGCCTTTCTCCTGAATGAGTTTGGGATTCACTCACCAATATTCTGTGACACCACTGTTCTTCAGGGGTGCACTGCTGTCTAACACAAACAGTGTCACACGATTTCCCATCTCAAGGACATCTGTTGGGCATCAGCGACTGGTGAGTATTATCTACTGGTGAGCAGACATTCATCACTTTCACATAAGTATCATTAGGATGACTAGTGTAAGATTCTTGTGATGATACTCACTGTGACCTTGTTCAGGATCTTGACGAGCTGCTGCTCTTGCCTCTTACTGAACATGCATTGTGGCAAGCTCTGTTGTCTCTTAACGCCTGAGTTTCTCTTTTTCTCATGCCTTTTTACATCCTCTCATAGTGGTTTTCTTTGCCACACATTCGAAATACTTCACCCATTGCAGGGCATTTTTTTCATGTGGGTAATCTGAACCGCATGTGTAGCGTTCTTGTGTTTTTTGTCTGTGCTTCTTGTTTGGCCATGCCACTGTTTTTGCCAAAGTCTTTTCACCGGGATCGTCTTCTGTGGGTGGCTTCAGCTTTCTTTTTTGCTTTGTTTTGTAACCAGAATGCTTGTTCCTCATTTGATTGCTTCTTTTGTGTTGCTGCTTGGCCATGAAGTCGTGTAATCTTTTCAATCTTGTCTAGCAGGGCAGTTTTCTTAGCAATCGGTTCTGAAGGGATTCTGACAGCTAGCCTTCAATGACCCTTAAGCAGAAGGCAGCTTCATCTCAAAATTTGTCGAACTCGCAGTGTAAACTCAAGCTAACCCAAGTTAGCATACAACTATCTAACCATGCAGGCTCTTCTTGCTAAGATTATGCAAGCACAAATGTCTGTAATAGAGTAAGTCAAAAAGGCGTGGTGAGAAAAGTGACAATGACAACTATGGTCTGCCCTGAATAATCACATACGATAGTGCCCACTTAGTCCAAAAGGCAAATGTGGGCAGACAAGTTGCCTGAAAGAAATCCAATTACCAGACTAAGCACATGCTGCAGGGGCTGCCCATAAGGGGCACCAGTGCTTGTAAAGATAAGTTCAAGAGCCTGACACTGAACCAACTATCCAGTTCCCAGGGCATTGCTGCGATATGTGTAACGCATCCCAGGTCTCCAAAGGGCTCACTGTACCCCCATTACAGCTGCCTTTTACTACCCAATAAGAGTCAAGGAAACGTAATTTTAAGTCTGGGTTCTGACAGAAGAACTGTCAAACAGACTTTTGCACATATATTGAGCTTTGGGTCCATCCTTTTCAACCATTGGCTTTCTACGACAAGCCTCTTTCAGAAAATTCAAGGCATTGTCAATCACATCTTGGCTCATGGAATATTCATCTCTCAGCTAATACTATTTGCTGCTTGGGTGAATCCTTCTGCCTCCACTGAGTGTCCTCCTTGCATTGAAATGAATGAGGGACTACTTTACAGTATGGCCCTCTCTGTCCACTCTTTCTGGCTCCCTCCCTGTGTTTCTCGTTCTCATGTGGTAACACTGCATCAGTCTCTAAGCCATTTCCTTTTACCATCTTACAGACTTTGCTTCTTAGCTTTCAACCCTTTTTAATCTGCTTGTAGCTCTGCTTAAAAACACACATTTAAAAGTGCAACACTCATTCATTACTCCCTACCAGATGCAATTGTGACCAATGAATGGCAAGATATGGATGGCCAACAAACTGGTCAGCAGAGCAGTTGGCAATTGGACCCCACTCATGCGAGCAGTAAAATGTTCTAGGAGTGAATGTGAGAAAGGGGTGGAATCCAGGAGCTGGGAACTATCAAACACACAGAAAGAGGCTTGAGGAGGGAGAGCTTTGCTGAGCTGCTCGTCTGTGGGCACACGTTCCTCTTTTAAAAGAAAACAGAGCAAGCTGTAAATACCTGCCTAATATTATGTCATTCCTGGAAAGCTGTCACCCAACAAGACAACTTGTTAGAAAGGGAACTAACCCATGTGGAGCAGAAAGTGCAGCGAGCTTCCACACACATTAATCCAGGAGCAGTGAGTGAATAACCCCCAGTGCAGTTGTGACTCCCCACAAAGAATAGAGGAGTCCCAACAGCTGCATGCAGATTAGAAAGTGAGAGGGAGAGTGTGACCAATCAGCAGAAAGGCCCCGAAACTGCCCCACGAGAAGGCATCTCTACAGGCAGCTTTCATGTAACTGAGAGTAATAGGCGAAAAGCACATGTGACCCCAGTGAGCGCGGAAGCAAAACAAGCATTCGCAATGCAATAGGTCTTGCATTACTGAAAGTTTGAGCTATTGACATTGCAAATGATAATGCTTGTTCGGGGTTTTTTTTGTTAAAAAATATCCCAGCATTAGCATAAGTAATAAAATAAAATCCATGAAGTAAGAAAAGGGTGCAGTAACATAGGCTGTTATTAGGTGTCCCTGTGGAGTTGTAAAGGGAACTCTATCAGCAACATAAGGTACTGCACCCTTACTAATGCTACTGCTGGGATATTTTTTTAACAAAACAAAATCTATCGAACATTAGTATTTGCAACGCTAATAGCTCAAACATTCAGTGATGCAATACCTATTGCATTCCAAATGGGATACAGTCTAAAGCAATCCTGGATTTCCTTTTGCAAATCGATACTAAGCAGTCATCAAGGACACAATGAGAATGCTCTAATATATAAAGGGCAGGGACGGCTCGTCCGCAATGGCAGAGGAGCGTCGCCCCACTGGGTCATAGCCAGCAATGAAAAATAAAACGATATTCTATCATTGTTTAATTTTTCATCCTGCTGGCTGAGCCAGCATGTTTAGGGAGGGCCGGGCCGTGGGAGTGAGGACTGGTGCACTTCTAAGTGTGCATGTGGGTTTGTGCCAGCCAAACACACATGAGCATTTAGGTTTCTCCAACCGGGCTGCATTGAACAGTTGGAGAAACAGCACAGACTCCCTGTCCTGAGCAGAACGTCAAACCAGCCCGCTCAGGCCAATGCCCGCGCTGCTCCCAAAGGTTGAAAGTAGAGCAGGGGATTGCACAGGGAGTCTGTGGTGCAGTCCCAGTGTCTGCTGGGGCCAGGAAGAATGCAGAGGCACGACGCTGGAGGCAGCCGGCAGCTTCAGGGAAGTTTTTTTTCTAAAAATGATTATTAACAACAGTGTTGTGGGAGGGGGTGGCACAGGGAGAATAAGCACCACGCTCAGCCAGGATAACACGTGGACTCTGCTTTCTGGAAGTGAGAGAGCGTGTTGTGCATGCAACAGCAGCTCGGAAAAAGTAATTTAACAAAATAGTGCTCACAAACTGTAAATAACAGATCCTGTGTAACAACACATGTAACAGGGCCAGTCCGTATGGGAGAGTACAACCGGAGAAAAGGAGGTACTAAGGAGGGACTATTAAACACATTAATCAAAGTAAAGAAAGCATTTCCAAAAGGGGTTAAAGGAGTCAATTAAAAACATGGGCGAACATGGGCGGAGCTTAAAGCCCATATCCTGAATAAAGCACTGCCTATGCGAGACCTAAAAAGGGGGGAGAGCGGCAGAGACACTGTGTCAGCAGAGAGACGCCACAGCCTAAAGACATGAGAAATGGGGGAAGAGGCAAGTCCTCGCACTCCACCTACAAATGGCCAGGAAGTGAATTTCATAACAGTAAAGGAGTTTCCCTAACAGCCAACAGCATCAGGCGAAGCAAAGTACGTTTTTCGATTCTCCCCCACAAAAGTGCAAATCTGTACCCTGGATACATAAGTGAAGGAGCCATTTTCAGCAAAACAGACAAAACAGGCAGCAAAGGGTCAAACGAGTAGTATGGTGGCCATTTTGAAATCAAGAACCTCTCCATAGGAATAAATGAAGGCGACCATTGCAAGGTCAGGTGGAACACAAAACTAGACACTTGTGGCAAATAATCAACCTGAACAAGATAAGTTAAAAATAATGTGTATAAGGACTTATTAGAGAGAAAAACAAATAGTGACCCAGAACACTGAGTTATCCAAATTTGAGCACAAAGAACACACACACAAAACAACGTTGACTGAAAGCTAGCCAAGCAAAGGCTAAACCCCATTCCTAAGACTCCCAGATCAATTCGTAATAACTCCAGAAACCTGCATGGGCCCCTAACATGCTGAATGCCTGTATGATTTTGATGATTTCATTGAAGCGTTAAGTGAAACAAATAAAAAACAAATGGTACTTGAGAATACCTACCACTCAGACCGTTACCTCGAAAGTGTGTCGCACAGACTTAATGCAAAAATCTTGTCAAAATAGAACAATGAAACTGAGCAATACAATTTCAACCAGACATCCCAGAAAAAGGAGAATTGATGATTGACTTCATAACACGTCCTCATTTATAAGGCGACCCTCATGGTACCGCTAGTGATCCCTGGTATTTCTATTGTTGCCTCCCTCCCTGGGGTTATCAATGCCCCCAGTATCGGTAATCCTGGGGTAGAGTCACTGGGTGATACTTAGGACGTTATTATGACGCTCTTAGTGGCATTGAGCAACATGGAAGAGATTACCACTTTAAAGAGTTAGAAGAACGTTTAAGGGCACCAGTGGAAGCACTTTCAGGACTACATTCTGATGTTTATGTATACTGGCACTGAGCTGCGTTGCCATTTGGGAGAAATGAGCACCGGCCCACTAATGGAGTTATTTAAGGATTGTCAGATGTTTTGATGTTATACCACAATTCGGTAATACCGTTACCACAACAAATTATCATGACATTATCGCAATTTAGAATTAAATGTGCAAGCATTGTTTTTGTCTCTTTTTCTACAATTATTGATGTAAAATTAGCACCAGTTTTTTGCTTTTGTTCTGGTACTAGTAGGCACGGAATGTGGTACTTTTCTCATAATGCACAAATCGCATTAAATGCTCTTAAAAACACTTTTCACATATTTCACTGGATTCTTACAGCTTCCCACATATTCTAAATGACCCCCAAAGTAGTATGTCAGTGAATGGCAAAATAAACCAATAGTTCTGGCTTCACAACTCTGCTGTCTAGATGACATATTTTTAACAATTCTTTAAAATATGCATAGAGTTGGTTTTGGCTTGGGTCCACCCGGAGAAGTATTACTCTCTTACCTCATGCAGTCTGCTGGTGATGTATCATTGCACCTTCCAGGAAGTGCTTCAATTAAAATATACAAGGGGTTATTCTACATCTGAAACATAACTCAACTATGATGTTTGTCACATTCAGTTCTTTTGCTCCTACATGCATTCTACATGAAAGCAGCATGTGTGAATGTCTGTGTTTACATTTGTGAGTACATTAAAGCCAGACCTTTTGGCTTTGCCAATGCTTGTTTCATATTATGCAGCAGCAGCAGTAGGAATACCCTTTCTTCATGGAACAGGTACACCTTGGGTAGAAACAGTGCAAGTTTCTCTCCTTCACAGGGCTATTCTGCTAGGACGACAGCAGTGCAGACCTTCTCCATCACATTGCAGGTACAAATCGGGCAGCAACAGAGCAAGCTTTGCTTCCTCACAGAACAGGTACCTCATGTCAGTAGCAAAGCTTGCTTCCCACCACCCTCACAGAAGGGAGAAAGTGAAATCTTCCATTCCCTGAAGAACATATCCAGCACTGCAGACTAGCATAAGCCTTAGTAGCTTCAGCACCCACATGGGGTTAGTAAGCGCTACAAATGTCTTGCAATACATAACCTTTACAGTTAAGGCATAAGTGAGATTTGGGTCCCTGAGAGATCTCTGGAGCAGGTTCTTACCTCACTGTGAGGAATGCATTAGGTGGATGAGTTAGTGAATATTTGAGATATGGATCAGTTATCACTTACGTGATATTCCACATCATCTTCCATATGGTTCTGCTGTCATTCGGAGATCATGTGTCGAGAAATAGCCGTGATCTAGTAGGTCATTGTTATTTGGAAGAGCCTAGCTGCAGCCTAACTCACTATGCTCTAGAGAGGGACACAGGTGGCAAACTCTTATAAGAGGTTTTGATTGCGCATGCACCGGGCGCTGTGCATTCCCAGCCTAGGTGCTGCACCTGTTCAAAATGTTGAGGGCCGCTACTGGTTACAGGGCAGTGACCATGAGCCGCCATAATTCTCTCACGATTGCTGCCGTGTAATGCCAAGATGTGTCACTCGACAGCCTCACTGGATGGTTTACCTTCCCCCTCACTCTTCAGACAGGAAGGGGAGCGATAGATTCAGCAGACAAAGATTTTTGTAGACAGTGTGTTCAGATTTTCAACAAGTATAATGGGATATTTGTTCTCTTGATAGTACGCCCTCCACTCTTGAGAGCGAGGGGGTTTGTAAGAGGGGCGAAAATCGAAATATGATCGTGCTTTGGGCTTTGTCCTGCAGATGGCGGGCTGACAGCTGTCAAGCACAGACATATCAAGTCTCACCCTCAAGGAATGGGCCTGACTCATTCCGGCTTCGAGGCCGGGCGCTTTTCACAGAATCCCTTTGGTAAACAGCAGTCAAAGTCACAAAAGACAGATTTCTCAAAATTGTAGCTGTAGGAGACATCAAACACATGGCCCAGGCTGTACAGCTGTGTGTTTACAACAGAGGATTGTATCTTTCAAAAGCAATTCTAAATCACATTTTGGAGCAATTGACAGCATTTGGAGTGATGGAGCAGAGTAAATGAAAAAATTTTAACCTCCAAATAATTTCGTAAAATAATTAATAAACATGTTCGTTTAAGTAAATAACCAACAATGTATGTTACATATAAAAGGGTTAAAGGTAACACGCTATTTTGTGTGCAAAATAATCAACTTATAATTGTTTACGTGTCTAACATAACATAATATTTGCGTACTAATTAAATAATAAATGCATGATCTGTGCTTTTAAATAAAACGTGTGGTTGCAAAATAAAGCGATGGTAAGTAAGGGACGGCTTTATATGTTGCTTTTTGCTAGGTAATACCTAATTGGGGTACGTAGAAAGACGGGAGGGAAACGAAAGGGTTTATATTCTTTATTTTAACAATATTTTGTTTATCTTTGAAAATAGTGCGCTTAGGCCCGTTGAGCAGCGATATAAAATGGCCGCCATAAAGCTAGAGTACGCATGTCCAAGAAGCCGTGTGGTAGAGGAGAGAGGCTGGGGAAAAGGATGACCACGTGTTCGTGCTGAGAGGCTAAGATGGAAGTATGGTCAAGGCTATTGTGACCTTTCTGAGCAGATGTGTGCCAAGATGATCAGCAAGAAGCGTGAGAAGTCAAACTGAATAAATGGACGGAACTGTTGAATCTAAAAAGTAGCAGAAAAAGATACAAATTGGACTGATCGAAGCGGATGAGCAATGTCATGAACTGTGGGAAACGATGCAAACATGGACAGTCCACAAGGAACTGGTTAAGACAAGGAAGTTTGATTAAAATGTATATGGGCCTGAGTGAACCAATGAGAAAGAATCACGCCATGAAGATGCAACATTTTATTCAGTAAGCTAGAATTAGGGTATAAGAAGACCTACTCTTGGTGGGAGGGGTTAGATGCTGGAGAGTGAGTTGCTGGAGAAGTTAGATGCTGTAGATGGGTGAAGTTGCGGTTGCTGATGCTGACGAGCTGATGCTGCTGCTGCTATTTTTATTTTCCAGTTGAGTATAAGATGCTGTTTTTGGAGAACCTTTTTATTCCTGATCGATTTTTCAGTTAGAACTATTAGATTTTTCCAAGAAAGATAGATTGATCTTTTAGAGTTCTTGCTATGATAACCTTATTTTTCCGTCTAATAGATATGCATTGCAATTTCAATTTATTCTTATAATGATGATAAATGTAATGATCTGAATAATAAGCTTAAAACTTATTTCTTGCTTCGAAACTTTATATAAACTTTATTATTCTTTAAACAAATGACTCAGTGATTCTTTAGCTCAATGATTAAGGTAAATTGATAAAGAGTTTATTGTGATTGAGCTGGTCTTAATCACCATCAACTGATTCCTACTAGTTGGTCCATCGACCAATGAGCGGAATACCTTAAAGCAAATGAGAAACATTATGTCATGTTAAAAGAGGTATCCCGTCTCCTTCCAGCGAATCGTTTTCTCCTAGGTTAAGAACGGAGGAAATCCAGGGAATAAATGAGTAAGTGAATATATATGCGGTGTTATGGGCCCCACCGTCATATGGATATTGTTTGTGTGTTGGAGGAATAGTTGCACCTGGATGACCAAAGCATATAGCAGAATAATTTTTATTGTTAGCGCTGGATCAGATTTCTTGGTAGCAGAGTTATGGTTACTATAGATTAGTTTGGTGATTATTGATTATTGATTAGTGATTAATGATTATTGATAAATTCATGTCTAACACTTTATGTTGAGTCGCGTTATGTTATATGTAAGTTTTCACGCTTTCGGGAAGTAGGAAGTGGAACACGTGTGGCAAGAGAAGTCACATGGAATGGTGCATTGTCTGAGTTCATATTGGTGATAACACAGGTTGTGTTATGATAGGGACATTTTCCGTATAAAAGGTGTGTAAGTGAAATAGTGATCGGGTTTTCTTGTGAAACTCTGGCCTTAATTCTCAGGAGCAGTATAGTCTCCACATGTGTTTTATCCTCGCTTGCTTGAAAGAAGGGTAAGGTAGAGGGAAGTGCTACTTTATCGGCGAAACTGAAAATTCTGTGGTAGGGTAGAGGTAAGCGCTGCCTACTGGAAAATACAGAGTTCTTGTGTAAATGGTCAAAGCTATCTCTTTGGTTTAGCGAATCAGACAATGGAAATGTGTTTTAAATGTTGTAACTAACGAAGAATTGTCGAAAAAGAAATTGCCGATAAATTTTGTAAAGGAGGGGTCAAGAGCAGAAGTGACGTAGACAAGAGTCGCGCTGGGATTGGACAGTGCGTTAGTCACACGGAAACAGGAGCAGAACTGACGTAGACAAAAGCCGCGCTGGGATTGGTCAGTGCGCGGTAGACAGAAATCGCTCTGATTGGAGCTTTGGTCTGAGTCACGACAGGATTGGTCAAATAACCTAGTGACGTGGAAGTTTGTGATTGGAGTGTTGGTGTGAGTCGCGCTAGTATTGGTTGGAATAACGCATACAGAACAGTGTTGAATTGCGGATCGTTTGAGGAGAAAAGAGATTGTGAATCATGTCGTATTATGAGTATGGTAGAGAGAAAACGTCATGGATGTCGAAAGTTAAGAATTTCTTTAAGAAAGACAAAAAGGTAGTGACTAGAGAGGGACAAATAATTCCTCCGCCGAAATCACCAGCTTCGCATATGATGCTGAAATATGGATATCATACATGCATATGGTTAGAAAATTGGACAAAATATACCAAAAATGATGGAGCATTGGCTTTCCCTGAGAATGGTTCATTTAATGTAGCTGTACTACGGAACTTGAGAGAAAAGATGGCAATGTTAGAACCTAGACCTAGACCGACACAGTTTGAAGCTTTAACTGAATGGGAAGATGAGATGTATGAACGAGAGAGATTCAGAGGATTAAAGAATCATGAGTTTGTGCCTGGAAGGTTATGGGGAGTAAATCATGAGGACAGAATAAAGCGTTGGAGATGTGCTAATATGACAGGAGGTTTGTTTCCAGCTTTTACAGTTGAGGAAGAAGCAAAGAGAAAGTGTACCGAGAAAAAGAAACATGTAGTGATAGAAAAGTATGTGTATGGTGGTAGTGAAACGGATGACGAATTGCTGGAAGATATTTTAAACAGAAGCCCACCTCCATACCAACAGACTTCTGCGGTGGTGACACCTAATGCACCGCCAATGGAAACTGGGAGGAATAAAAATCCCGAACGAAGAGATGAGACAAATAGGTCACAAGATCAATTAAAAACTTCACAAAATGAAGAGATAGAAAGTGACAATGCAACTGAATTAGCAAAAACAACAAGAGAATTGACTGAGAAAATAAGAGCATTGACAAAAAATATGGAAGCTGTAACTGTACCAGTAACGATAGGTCCAGTAATGCCAATTTTTGAGAATCAGAAAATTGATGAACGTTCTTTAGTGATTCCCATGAATTCACATTTGCAAAGAAAAAGAGAAGGGATGGAACTGAATAATGAAGGTGCACACCATTTGGCTAGTACCTATAGACCAAGCCCACCTACTAATTTGACGATAAATGAGAATGAGATTAGGAGAATACCTATGGTG
Source organism: Calotriton arnoldi (assembly GCA_963921515.1). Lineage (NCBI taxonomy): Eukaryota > Metazoa > Chordata > Amphibia > Caudata > Salamandridae > Calotriton > Calotriton arnoldi. The sequence continues at coordinate 734,150 of CAWUFW010005802.1, read as the reverse complement.
ACGGAGTCTGCATCAGGGACACCAGAAAGAAATAACAATTGGATAGAATTAAATAGTACGCCTGTAGGTCCGACTCCAGATGAGTTAAATGAATGGATGAAAGCGCTAAAAACAAAAGAAACAGAAGTGAAACCATTAGATGTAATTAGGTTGAAAATAGACATGGAAGAATTGATTTTAGGAACAATTGGTACAGAAAAATTAAAAAATTATCAGGATGATGAGATTATGTTTTTGTGCAAAAGTCTTACATGGAGAGCTAGAAATTTACATGACAAATTGGAAGAGACAGCAAATGAACTAGGAGTAGAGTTTGTAAAAGTGAGAACGTTGCAGAAACCATACAGAGTAGATTTTTGTGAAAAAGATATAGAGAATTTGAACACATCAGGAAGACTGACCCAAATAAAAGAATTAATTGTTTTACTGAGAAAATGGGGTGATGTGGATAGATGGAGAAATAGATGGACGAAAAAGAACGAGAAAACAACAGATAAAGCATCTTTGGCTTTTGCAGTGACAGATAAGGAACCAGTTGTAAGGGAGTACCCGATGAGAGAAACTCCAGGTGGTAGTTATGTGCATGTTCCATGGACCAGACAGGATATACTGTCATTTACAAATGACTTCCCAAAGTTGAGAGAAAAGCCAGTAGAATGGTATAGACAAGTGGAGAGATTTGTGAAAGTTTCAAAAGTGTTGTGGATAGACTTAGATGGATTGTTTGATATCGTAGTGCCAGCTGATTTGTGGACAGAATGTAAGATTACTATTGATTGGCCAACTGTAGAATATCCAAGGGATGCTAAAACAGGAGCGCCAGGACCAGAAGTGATGAGGAAGTATGACCAAGTAATTACCTTTTTGAAGAATAAGATTCCACCTAAAGAAACAGATTGGGTAAAAATAGACAGAACAACGCAGGAAAGTAAAGAATCAGTCCATGCTTATTACGAAAGGCTGTTGTTGGTTTTCAAACAGTATAGTGGTTATGAGACACTAAATGAGAAGGATATGAGTCATTTTGTATATAGATTTGTGTATGGATTGAAACCAGAGATAAGTGAAATGATTAAGCAGCATATGATTTGCTGGCAGAATAGCACAGTTGACGAAGTTTTGAGATATGCTAAATATTGCAGTGATGATATTGAGAGTAGACAGCGTAAATTGAAAGAAAAAGCCATGTGGGCACAGGTGAAAGTTGCAGAGAAGCAAGAAGCTCAATTGAGTAATACCGGTAATGAAGCAGGACAGGTTAGATCTCGACCAAATATAGGTAAAGGAAAAGGACAAATGAGTATAGATGAGGCAAAGAAAAAGTGGCCATGCCACAACTGCGGAAAGCTAGGGCATTGGAGAAACGAGTGTAAATTTCCTCCAAAACCTAATGTGGAAAATCAATCATTAAATTCACAGGTGCAGAGTGAGGTAGTTACTCAACAAGGTCAGGTGCCACAACCACCACTTCCCAAGAGTGTTAACCAACAGAAATACAGTGCAGAAACAGGATTCTACGGAGGAGAACAGGTAACACAGTTGCCGCGTGCAGCTGCAATTTCTCAATATTGGTTACGACAGGATGAGGATGACACGGATGAAAGTTTCTGACGGTGCCTAGGAGAGGGGAAGAGTGCGTGCTTGGCGCAACTCTAGAGGTAGATCAGTCTGGTCCATCTGTGGATGGAGAAGTGAATGGTGCAAATGTAACATTCCTTGTTGACACTGGAGCTACCCGTTCTACTGTTAGGTCAGTGGAAATTCCAAACCTTCCTCTCTCAGGTGAACATATCCAAGTAGTTGGAGTTTCAAATCAGCAAATTAAGACGCCTCTTACTAAATTAGTGGAGGTAAGAATTGGTCCATTTAGTGAAATGCACCGATTTGTGGTATGCGATTGTAGTCCCGTGAACCTTTTAGGACGCGATTTATTGTGCAAGATGAATTGCACTATCTATTGTACTCCAGACGGAATTGCATTTCAGACCCCAGATGAAGATGTGCTGTATAAAATGACAATGGTGAATTTAGAACCAGAAGTAAATGATTTGTTTCCTGTATTTGATGCAGAGAAAATCCCAATTGAATTGAAAAAGACAGTGAAAGAAGAAGTGTGGGACTTTACAGGAGAAGATGTAGGATTAATGAAAGGAGTAGATCCCGTTAAAATAACAGTGAAAGAGGGAACGAGTTACCCAAATACGCCCCAGTATAAATTGACACCAGAAATAATTGAAGGAATAACGCCAGTAATAAATAAAATGATTGAACAAGGCATTCTAAAAGAAATCATGAGCAGTCCATGTAATTCGCCAATAATGGGACTGAAAAAGCCAAACGGAACATATAGAATTGTACAGGATTTGAGGAAGGTAAACAAAATTGTTGTGCCTTGTTGCCCAATAGTACCGAACCCTGCTGTGATTCTATACCAGATTCCACGTGAAGCAGAATGGTACACAGTAATTGATTTATGTCATGCATTTTTCTCTATTCCATTGCATCCAGATAGCCAGCCATTATTTGCGTTTAGGTTTGGAGAGCGTATTTTGGCATGGTGCCGAATTCCTCAAGGGTACACAGAAAGTCCCTCAATCTTTAATCAGATTCTAAAGAAATCGTTGGAAGATTTAAGAATGCCAGAAAAGTCAGTGATGGTTCAGTATATTGATGACCTACTGGTGGCATCAAAAACGAAGGAAGCATGTGTCAATGATACAATTGCTTTGCTGAATCATTTAGCAAAAAGAGGACATAAAGTGTCCCCCTCAAAATTGCAGTTTTGTCAACAAGAAGTCCAGTATTTAGGGCATAAAATTGAGAAAGGAGTGCGAAAGGTAACGACTGAAAGAATAAAAATGATTCAAGGAATGAGAGCTCCAATGACGCAAAGAGAGGTAAGAATGTTTCTGGGAATGGTTGGATATTGTCGACAATGGATAAGCGGTTTTTCGCTGATTGCTAAACCGTTGCAAAAACTGACAAAGAAGGATGTTAAAGATCCGTTTGAAATGAATGATGAAGAAATGAAAGCATTCAGAGAGCTGAAAAAGAAATTGTGTGAGGCTCCAGCATTAGGAATGCCTGACTATGAGAAAGATTTTGAGTTGTATTGCAGTGAAAGAGATGGATGTGCATTTTCAGTTTTGGTACAGAGACATGGAACTATGAAAAGACCCATTGCATATTTTTCAGCTGTTTTAGACCCTGTAGCGAAAGCGTTGCCTGGATGTTTGAAAGCAGTTGCTGCTACTTGTGTGAGTTTGGAACAGAGTGAAGGCATAGTGATGGGATATCCACTGAGAGTATATGTTCCCCATTCTGTGGAAATTCTCTTGACAAGAACGAAAACCCAATACATGACACATAGTCGGCTGACTAGGTATGAAAAAGTAATTTTGAGTGCAGATAATGTGACCATTGACAGATGTATGAATGTGAATCCTTCGACATCTTTACCAGATGAAGAAAGTATAATTGAAATGGATGAAGTAGATCACGATTGTCTGAATGTGCTTGAATATTGCACAAAACCAAGGTCAGACATACGAGATGAGCCTTTAAAGGAATCAGATTATATTCTGTTCGTGGATGGCTCATGTTTGAGAACGAGTGATGGAGTTCTAAGTGCAGCATATGCGGTTTGCACAGTAGCAACTGTAATGGAAGCATCTTGTCTGAAAGGGATACGGTCTGCCCAAGTTGCAGAACTAGTAGCTCTGATTCAAGCATGCAAGTTGGGAAGAAATGTACGGGTTACGATTGTGACAGATAGCCAGTACGGCTTTGGGGTGGTGCATGATTTTGGTCAGATTTGGTCACAAAGAGGTTTCTTGACGTCTGCAGGAACGCCCATTAGAAATGGAGATTTTGTGAAAAGGTTGCTTGAGGCGATACAGCTGCCTAAACAGATTGCTGTTGTGAAGTGCAATGCACATAAAAATGGGGAAGACTACATAACTGTCGGCAATAAATATGCTGACGAGATTGCACAGTACTGTACAAAGAATGTGGTTTCTTTAAACAAAAGTCGAGAAAGAGAGCATATTTCTTGTCCTTTGCTTTTTACTAACCCTGTTGAGACATGGGATGAGGTGAGACAGTTACAGGAAGCCGCAGATGATGAGGAAAAAGATACATGGATAAAAGCAGGATGTAGAAAACATGAAGAAAATGATGTTTGGGTTTACAGAGATGAAAGACCAGTTATGCCTGATAGCATGATTTCTGACATGGCACGGATGTACCATGGACAAGCCCATATTGGGAGAGATTCAATGATCAGACTTTTTAGACAAACATGGTATAATCCAAAATTCAGAGCCATAGCTGAGAGTCTTTGTCAGAGATGTCTTATTTGTCAACAGTTAAATCCAGGAAGGAAGACAGTAGTGAGTCTAGGAACAATAGGACGAGAAGGAGGTCCGTTCACTAGAATGCAAATGGATTTTATTGAAATGCCACCTTGCAACAGACTAAGGTATGTCCTAATGGTCGTCTGTTTGTTTTCCCGTTGGGTGGAAGCATACCCAACCAGAAGGAATGATGGAATAACGGTAGCAAAACCTATGCTGCGAGAATTCATTCCGAGGTATGGTTTTCCAGTCACGATTGAAACAGATAGAGGAACACATTTCCAAAATGAATTAGTTAAACTGATTTGTGAAGCACTTAGTATTAAACAGAAACTGCATTGTGCATACAGACCAGAGGCTTCTGGAATAGTAGAGCAAGTGAATGGAACAATTAAGAACAGGTTAGGAAAAATGTGTCAAGCTACAGGACTCAAATGGCCAGATGCCTTGCCATTAGTTTTAATGACAATCAGAAGTATTCTGGAAAGGAAAACTGGACTCAGTCCCCATGAAATAATTATGGGACGAGCAATGAGACAAGCACAAGTACCTGTCAACAAACTACTGACTATAACTGATGATCTAGTGCTGGATTATTGCAAAGGATTGGCTGATGTGGTGCGTTCTGTGTTTCATCAGGTTGGACCGGATGCGACCACTCTTGAAAGAAAACCAGCTCACGACTTGAATCCAGGAGATTGGGTCCGCATAAACGTCCACAGGAGAAGAAACTGTTTGGTTCCTCGCTGGGACGAACCACGACAAGTGATCCTGGTGACAACCACTGCAGTCAAATGTGCAGGAGTGAAAAACTGGGTGCATGCCAGTCACACCATCAGAGTTCCAGAACCTGAAGATCGACATGTGAGTCGACATCTGGAAGTATTGGATAACAGTTCAGCATCAGAAGCAGAAGAAGAAACAAACAGGGTGCCAGAACCTGAAGATCGACCTGTAAGTCGACATCTGGAAGACCCAACTACAAGTGCAACGACAGAAGAAGTAGAGGAAATAGCTGAAGTTCCAGAACTTGAAGATCGACCTGTAAGTCGACATCTGGAAATATCAGATACCAGTTCAGAATCTGATACAGATCATTCGGATTGTGAAGAAATTCTAAAAAGAAATTGGAAATTTGAAAGCATAAGAGAAGAAACTGAGCCAGAAGATAGTAACAGTGAGCAACCAAGTACAAGTTGTGGTGAAAATCCTTCGGAGATAATATTAATAGATGAAGAAGGGAGAGTTTCAAACAAAAAGCTAGAAAAATCGGAAGATCCCCGAGGAGCAATAGGGACAGATAGTCAAACACAAGAACAGGGAAATTTAGAAGCAGATAGAGAGACTGACACAAATTCGGAAGAACCTCGAGGAGGGACAGAAATAGGTGAACGAAGGAAGATAAGAAAAGAACCACAAGTAGAGGAAGAAAATGAAATTATAAGTTTCAAAATAAGAGGCAATAACGAAAGAATTGAAACAGAGTCTGAAGAAAGTGGAGAAGAAAGAAACCAAAAACTAGAGTCAAGAAAAAGAAATTGGAAAACAGAAAGAGAGGAAAAAGGAAGTGAGGCAAAAAGGCCAAGAAAAGGAGACAATTGGCCCAACGAAGTAAGAAAATTAAGATACAGAATCATAAGGTTAGATGGGAAAAGTGCTGAACAAGTGAATGAAATAACAAGTCAGAGAGAGCAAGAAAAACAAGGTGGAAAACACTTGCAGAAAACGAAAAGAGTAAAGAAGGTAAATCCGAAGTATAGATCACCTGAATGGTTGTATCTTGCTTTGACTGATAACAAAGAAGAAAAGAACACTCACGAGAACCCAGAACAAAGAAACCTAATGGGTGAAGGTGAGGTGCAACAAACCTGAAGAAGTTTAAACAGTTTCTACCGGACTTGACAAAACACTGGATCTGACGAATTTCTACCGGATATGACAAAGAAAGAATTAAGTTTAAACAGTTTCTACCGGACTTGACAAAACACTGGATCTGACGAATTTCTACCGGATATGACAAAGAAAGAATTCTGAAAAAGAATTAAAAGAAAGTACCAAGTAAAGACAAAACATTGGAGTACAGAGTGGCAAATAAGTCATTTCTGAGGTGTAGTGACACAATTTTCAGGAAAATAAATAAATAAGGTTATAAAACAAAATGGAGAATACTAGAGATAGAAAATGTAGATGTGAGTTTTTAAGTAGATGGTGTAAGATGTGCTGCTTTTGTACAGGATTATTAATGACAGTATGGGTGGTTTTAGCAATCACTATTCCAATTAGTTTAGCTGTAGTAGAAACGTCTAATAACACTGAGAAAGAAAAAGGAGCTAACACTCAAGAACCAGTTATTTTAAAAAGTAGTGCAGAATTACACAAGGACAAATCGATAACAGATTTTTCTAAAAATGTTTTTACTAAATTATTATATGAGTATGTAGAAACAATGGATGTAAGAGATTGCTATGTTTGTATGCAGTTGCCTGCATCTGTAGCAGAGGGTGTGACTTATCATCACCTCCCTTTGACGTATGGAATAACATGTAGTGTCTTAGCAAGTTTATTTTATAAAACAGGTAGATTAGAATATTATTACACTGACATAGATAAGATGTTTGCGAAAGTTTCTGTAGTTCCCGAGCTAAACAAAATAAAAGAGGGAAAAACGTTTGGTGAATATTTTTTAGAAGATAAGATTTTAACATTAGATAATATAATTAAGTACAACCTTACCTGTGAGTTAAAGAAGGAAGAAAAAGTATTTTTAGAGATGGTTGAAGAGAGAAGAGTGAAATTTCAAAGAAAAGTGATAGAAGAGACAAAAACACCTCTTTGGGCGTTTGAGGAAGACAATCATGACAAGAAAAAGACAAATGCAGCTATGACTCTGGATTGGCCCCAACAGGGAAGGTTGTGCATTAGAAGAAATAAGACAAGATATGACAATTATTTTGTGGGTTCCAGTATTTGCCATGACAATTATCAAATTTTAGGTGGATGGGGATTCAAAGGGGGAAAAGATCCAATATTTCCAGGGATCTATTATGTTTGCGGTAATAGGGCTTATTACAGGTTACCGGACCATTGGTATGGGTCATGTTATTTAGGCCTGGTTTTTCCTAAGATTTTCCATATGGACAGAAAAGAAAAAGGAACACACAGAATGATAAACACCTTTACACGTAGAAAAAGGGAAAGTTTTTCAGAAATAGTAGGTGATATTTTTGGCGCATTGATACCAGCAGTGGGAATATCTTTGAATGCATTTAGAATTCGGAAATTATCCACAGTGGTAGATCGTTTATCTACAGATACTGCTGGAGGGTTCTTGATGGTAAATACCGAGATGGTTGCCATGAGAGCTATGGTGATGCAAAATCGACTTGCCCTTGACATTCTTTTGGCAAAAGAGGGTGGAGTCTGTGGAATGTTGAAAGTCCAACATTGTTGCACTTACATTCCAGATAAAAGTGAAAATATACAAAAGTATATAACAAATATTACAAGTTTGCACAAAGAACTTGTTCCACTGGAGGTTGAAAGTGCATTGGGAAAACTTGGTAAAGGGTTTTCTTCAGTAATAAATTGGTTAACAAGAATGAGTGGATTAATAATAGGGAAAGTTATAATAATAGCAACCATGATAATAATAATAATTTTAGTGCTGAAGCTTGTAATTACCTGTATAAAGAGAAGAAGAAGACAGAATAAAATAGAAAAAGAAAACATGATAAACAAGGAGAGAGAGAGAGAAATGGGTGAAATAGAGTTAGAAGAAATAAAAGAGAACATGTACAAGAAAACGAAGAGACAAGTTGAAAGGGATACAGTTGTGTAAACTAACAAAAGCAAACGGATAAAAGATATATGCTGTCTGAAAGAATTGTATAACTTGGGTTTTGTGGTGATATTAAAAATCACCAAAGGGGGAGTTGATGGAGCAGGGTAAATGAAAAATGTTTAACCTCCAAATAATTTCGTAAAATAATTAATAAACATGTTCGTTTAAGTAAATAACCAACAATGTATGTTACATATAAAAGGGTTAAAGGTAACACGCTATTTTGTGTGCAAAATAATCAACTTATAATTGTTTACGTGTCTAACATAACATAATATTTGCGTACTAATTAAATAATAAATGCATGAGCTGTGCTTTTAAATAAAACGTGTGGTTGCAAAATAAAGCGATGGTAAGTAAGGGACGGCTTTATATGTTGCTTTTTGCTAGGTAATACCTAATTGGGGTACGTAGAAAGACGGGAGGGAAACGAAAGGGTTTATATTCTTTATTTTAACAATATTTTGTTTATCTTTGAAAATAGTGCGCTTAGGCCTGTTGAGCAGCGATATAAAATGGCTGCCATAAAGCTAGAGTACGCATGTCCAAGAAGCCGTGTGGTAGAGGAGAGAGGCTGGGGAAAAGGATGACCACGTGTTCGTGCTGAGAGGCTAAGATGGAAGTATGGTCAAGGCTATTGTGACCTTTCTGAGCAGATGTGTGCCAAGATGATCAGCAAGAAGCGTGAGAAGTCAAACTGAATAAATGGACGGAACTGTTGAATCTAAAAAGTAGCAGAAAAAGATACAAATTGGACTGATCGAAGCGGATGAGCAATGTCATGAACTGTGGGAAACGATGCAAACATGGACAGTCCACAAGGAACTGGTTAAGACAAGGAAGTTTGATTAAAATGTATATGGGCCTGAGTGAACCAATGAGAAAGAATCACGCCATGAAGATGCAACATTTTATTCAGTAAGCTAGAATTAGGGTATAAGAAGACCTACTCTTGGTGGGAGGGGTTAGATGCTGGAGAGTGAGTTGCTGGAGAAGTTAGATGCTGTAGATGGGTGAAGTTGCGGTTGCTGATGCTGACGAGCTGATGCTGCTGTTGCTATTTTTATTTTCCAGTTGAGTATAAGATGCTGCTTTTGGAGAACCTTTTTATTCCTGATCGATTTTTCAGTTAGAACTATTAGATTTTTCCAAGAAAAATAGATTGATCTTTTAGAGTTCTTGCTATGATAACCTTATTTTTCCGTCTAATAGATATGCATTGCAATTTCAATGTATTCTTATAATGATGATAAATGTAATGATCTGAATAATAAGCTTAAAACTTATTTCTTGCTTCGAAACTTTATATAAACTTTATTATTCTTTAAACAAATGACTCAGTGATTCTTTAGCTCAATGATTAAGGTAAATTGATAAAGAGTTTATTGTGATTGAGCTGGTCTTAATCACCATCAACTGATTCCTACTAGTTGGTCCATCGACCAATGAGCGGAATACCTTAAAGCAAATGAGAAACATTATGTCATGTTAAAAGAGGTATCCCGTCTCCTTCCAGCGAATCGTTTTCTCCTAGGTTAAGAACGGAGGAAATCCAGGGAATAAATGAGTAAGTGAATATATATGCGGTGTTATGGGCCCCACCGTCATATGGATATATAATTTGTGTGTTGGAGGAATAGTTGCACCTGGATGACCGAAGCATATAGGAGAATAATTTTTATTGTTAGCGCTGGATCAGGAGGGACCTGCCCAATAGTGGTTTGAGGGATAGGCCACAGAGGACCCTTGCACCCCAGGCTTTTCATGAAGATAGTGCAGTCCATTGACTGCGGAGGGGGTCGTTGGCCGGTAGGTATAAGGGTCTGGGCTGGCAGGAGTAAGTGGCAGGAGGCAAAGAGGTTAGTTTCCCCCTCTTTGAGGGTCACGTGGTACTTAGGCCACTTCAGGGGGAGCAGGCAGTTTTTTTAGGCAGGCCCACCCTACCAGCACTTAGCATAATGGGGTGTGATATTGGCAGGCGCGGCCCGTGGTAGGAGTGCCGGTCGGGCGGTGACGTGGGGCGGGGGAGGGGCAGGGTGGGGGGTAGTAAACTACGGATTAAGGCCGAATACAGGTAACTGAACATTTAAATAAATAAAACGAATTTCGTTGCGCGCACTGCATCGCATTTGGCGCTCTCCGCGACTCTGTCTTCTGTGCTGAGATCCAAACTGCGATCTCCAACTATTTTGACTTGAATGTCGGCTCCGTGGATTCGTCGTCCACTCTGTGGGAGGGTTTTAAGGCTGTGATTCGCGGTGAGTGTATTTCTAAACAATCCGGAGTCCTCCGCTCCATCCGCACCACATTAGGAACACTAGAATTGGAGATTAAGGCCTTGGACTCTGCTCAGGCAACTCGCCCCAACTCCGAGACACTTGCTCGCCTGCGCGAAAAGCACTCAGAATTTGCCAGGGAGGCCGAGAGGGAACTCTCCTTTCTTGGCAGAGAGGCCCGGGCGCGCCGTTTCGGTGAAGGCGATCGGCCTGGCAAGACTCTGGCCAACCTCCTTCATCCCCCCCGTGCTGCATCGTACATCGCGGCACTTCAGGTCGGCGGCCCTGCTAGAACCACCTCCCCAGAGGAAATTAAGTCACGGTTTATGGAATATTACACGCACCTTTACGCTGCGGGCTCCACACCTTCGCGGGAGGACTTCAACCAATTTTTTGACACCATCTCACTCGTTTGGCTCGAAGACCATCACCGTGAATTCCTCGACGAGCCTTTTTCTAAGGAAGAAATACTTGCCGCCATCTCTAGTTTGCCCGGTGATAAGGCCCCTGGCTCGGACGGCCTCCCGGCTTCGTTCTATAAGACATTTGCCCCGCTCCTGGTGCCGCACCTGGCTGCCATGTATAATGACTCCTTCGATAGTGGCCTCTTCCCGCCATCGCTCCGTGAGGCACTAATAACACTTCTTCTGAAACCAGACAAGCCCCCGGATTGCCGCAACTCCTACCGCCCCTTTCTTTAATCAACACGGACAATAAGATATTTGCGAAATTGATAGCCTCCCGTCTTCTCCACTTCATGCCCCTCATCGCTCTTCCGGACCAGTCCGGTTTCATTCCGGGCCGCGCAACATCTCACAACCTTCGGGCACTATTCTACGTTCTGCATCAGATTAATCCTAGCCTCCCTGCAGTGGCTGCTCTTCTCGATGCCACCAAGGCATTCGACACCTTGGAGTGGCCCTTCTTATTCTATCTCCTGCCGCGCCTCGGCTTCAGCAATGTCTTTATTCGCAAAATTCTACTTCTCTATACGCGCCCTTCTGCCCGCCTTCGGCTTAATGGACAAGTTTCTGACCCCATTCTAATTGGGCGCGGCACTCGACAGGGGTGCCCGCTCTCCCTATGCTCTTCGCTATTGCGATGGAGCCTCTTGCGGCCAGACTCCGGCAACACCATACCCAGAGGGGCATCGGCTTCTCAGCCCGCGCCCTCCTGGTCTCCATGTACGCGGATGACATTACACTGTATGTCCGCCACCCCCAAGACAATCTCAGCCCCCTTGTGCGTGAGATAATACGGTTTGGTGGATTGTCCGGCATACAGGTGAATTGGAGTAAGTCAGTGCTGTTCCCTCTTACCGATGCCACCAAACCATTCACCCCGGACTTTCCTTTTAAACGGGCCTCCGGCCCCACCCGTTACTTGGGTGTCTGGCTGAGCAGGGATCTGGACGAACTCTGGAAGGCCAACTTTGGACGTGCTGTAGACTGGCTCGAGTCCAAAATACCTCATTGGAACCGGCTCCCCTTGTCGCTGGCTGGGCGTATTGCCATTGCCAAGATGGTAGTCCTCACGAAATTTCTTTACCTCTTTTTAAATATTCCCATACCACTGACGGCCCATTTTTTCCGCAAGATCCGCTCCCTGATCATTTCTCTGGTTTGGGCTGGTGGGCAGCCCAGGATTGCTTATGATGTCCTTACTCTCCCCATGTCGGCTGGAGGCATGGGCGCCCCAATTTCAAACTGTATGCCTTTAGTGCCCAGGCCAGTTTCCTACACTTCTGGATTCATCCCTCCCCTTACCAGCCGCACGTTGCGGTCGAAGCTGATCTCGCTGCCCCTTGGCCGCTGGCCACCGCCCTGTTTGCTCCGGCCGGCCGCACGCGGGCTGAGGTGGACACGGTCGGGACTTTGCGCTGGGCCTGGTCGGGATTGCGTCGCCTCTCCAACGCCCCGTTGCTATCAGCAAATACTATGCCGATTGTGCGCCACCCTGCTTTCCCCCCCTTCCATCCAACCGGCATGGCCAAGCATGCCGCCCGTCTGGGGCTGGAGACACTGGCGGATCTCTACCCCGGAAACACCTTCTATTCTCTTCCTGCTACCTCTGGCCCTATGGACACATTGCTCTATTATCAGCTGCGGGCTATTTGCAAGGAATTACACCCCACGTTCCCACAACCTCCACCTTCGATGCGCGCGCTTGACTTTATATATTCTTCTACCTCCCCCGGAAGTTGGTGACCAAATTATACGCCCTTACGTTATCAACCTCCGCCGTCTCCACTGATCGCGCCCGCGCGGCGTGGGGCGAGGACCTTGGTATGGACATTTCCCAAGCCGACTGGCTTTATTGCTGCAGCCAGACGAAGAAACTCTCTCCCAACTATCGTCTCCGCCTTATACACTTCAAATACCTGCACAGGCTATACCGTACCCCTGTCCAGCTACATAAACTGGGACTTATTCCCACCGACAGGTGCTTGCGTTGCTCTGCCCCTGCTGCGGATTTCGCTCATCTGGCTTGGTTGTGCCCAAGGGTGTCGGAGTTTTGGCGGGAGGTTTGCGCCGCCCTTACTGAGATCATTTCCGTACCGGTCCAGCCCGACCCACCGTTGTGCTTGCTGGGCTTTGTCAAGTTTTGCCCGGATGCCTCTCGTCGATTGGTCGCAATGCTACTTGTCCTTGCGCGGCGTAGGGTGTCCATGTGCTGGGGGCGTAGGCCGGCGCCTCAGTTCGCCCACTGGCTGGAAGATACATCGAGATGTCAAACTCTTTTGTCTGAATTCTGGGACCTTATGCCTGCTAGGTCTCGCCCGATTGACGTATGGGGCCCCCTGGTGACATACCTCCACACCCGATCACATTCGAGCCAGACTTCCTCTCCCGCGCTCCCCGCCGGCTCTCCGCCCGCGGTGGCCGCCGGTGTTGGTCGGTGGCCCTCTCCTCCCGGTCCCCTCTCTCCCCCTGACCGGACCTAACGCCCCCTCTGCAGTGCTGCCCCCACATATTCCAGATATTTGTTGCTCATGGGTGCTTTGTCATTTGTCTGAATACTCCCCCACTATTGAGGTGCTCCGTAAATGACCCTATGTGCACAGTGCTTTGACTTGATGCAAAATGTATGTTGGTAATGCTGACTATGTTCAATAAAGGTTTTGAAAAATTAAAAAAAAATATATATATATATATTTGTTTTTGATTTATTCTTCTTTTTAGGTGGAGCCTGAGCCAGCGCACATGCGCTGCTCTGCGAGGCTTCTTGTAAGCACTCTAAAGTACTTTGTGTGGGTCTGACTCCCCCCACGCATGTGGTTGGCTTTTGCGTGTGTCTTTCAATAATGAAAGCACGCAAATGGCTAAAGGCGGGTGCATGTCCCACCTCTTTTTTAATGTTCATTCCCACGGCGTTTTGCTCTCGGGAGGGAGCAGCGGCACGCAGGGTGGGAGCCGCATTCCTCGCGGGTCAGGTTACTCTACTTGTTTTTGTTCGTCGCAGTTAACACGCAATGCGACGCTCGGGGGCAGCTGTGTTGAAAAGCTGTTGCCCATAAGCTATCTCTGCTTGAGGATCGGCTTGTTTTGTTTTTAACTGGACATCATGTTTTTTCACAGAATGTCGCTTTGTGTGTTGCTCATGCTTTCATTTTGCATTTGAAGTCTGAGGCACCTTTCCCGCACCCTTCATTTATTTATTTTACGCATCAAAAAAGAAAATGCGCGACATTGCAATCAGCCTTTGACTGCTTCGTGTACCTTCCCTCAACTCACGATCATCTTCGCACTAAGCCTGTGGTCGGTGTTCTTCGCGGGCCCTATTCATTGCCAGGTTTAAGCTGATTAATCCTTTGGATGTTATGAGAAACAAAGCTGCAACGTGCGGCACCGTTAATCCAGGTAATAACCAGTGCGGGTGGGAGCTCTGCCTGCCGCACCGCCGAGGGTTTAGCGAGAACAAAAGCATGGCAGGCGCAACATCTGATTGTAGGAAATAGCATGACGTCGTTGCTGACAGGTGCTTTTGTGTTGCACATTGATTAGAGTATCTTGCTGTCAATGGAAGGCGTGAAAAAGCTTTAAATTTGCCGCTGTTTTCCGGGTCATTATGGCCGCACACACCACTCCGAGGTAACTGTGCTTAGTTTGTGTGAAAGGGAGCGGGGTCTAAGGAGGCAAGAAATGTGTGTATCATTCATTAATTATTTTTTTTTCTTATAAGGTCTGAAAGGTAAGACCTATTGGCTATGCCAGTGCTTGTTTGTATGTGCTGTTGTATTGTGTGATCTGGAAGAGGTGACACTGAGGCAGGTACGTTTCTTCCACTAGTCTTTATCTTGGTGCCCTCTATAAAGCCTTAATTTCTCTACATGTTTCTTATCTTGTCTCCCACGTTTCGATCCCTGCCCTTTCATATGTTCGAGTCCTTGTCAACTTTCCCTCATTTCCTGTCCTCTTCCAAAAACAGGAAATGATGACTTGAAACCTGCCTGTGGATCTGAGAGGATTCCAGGCTGCAGTGTCCTGTCCTTACCCAACAAAATACCTCAGCGTAAAGAGTTTTGTTCAATGGATGTAAACACTAATGAGATGGAGCGTGTCTATGTTTCTGACTCAAAACGATTGTTGTCATGAACTACATTTTAACTGTAACATTTTCTTAGTTTCATTTTAGGCTTTCCAGAGCATTCCTCTAATATTATGTATTTTGTGTAAAACTGGACCTGGTCATCCCTTTAACCTGCCCGCAAAGTGGACATTTGTCCTACATGTGAGCATACATTCCTGGGCGCTGGAGACAGTGAAGACAGAGAGAGGAATGAACATCCGCAAATATGTCCATTGAAACTCTAAAATTGCCATTAACTTTATTAAATTAGAGTCGAAAGGGCTGCTAATTTGAACTCAAAATGTGCACACATTTAGGACACCAAAGCCCCAGGTTGAAATCCAAAATGTACCCTCAGATCCAGTTAAAAATGTCTTTTTTTAACCCAATCTGTCACTCATATTTGTGCAAAATTTGCCTTTTTGGTTTCGAATTCGTATGCTCCTCATTTAAGGGCTAGTATTTCTCCACTCTAGAAACTAAATGCCATGGTAGTCTAGGAACTTTCTAGTTGCGAGTGAAAGCAGTTAACTGTCAACAGAAAATTCTGAAAATGTACATTTCCTCCTCCTCATTACTATGCATTAGACGCAAAATGCATTGCAGAAACCTATAAAAGAAAGACATTGTTGGTAGTCCCTGGGATGTGTGTCCACCCCACACAATCTTAAGCAGGAATCAGAATATGTTGGATGCCAAGAGGTTGCACCTGAAAAATCAAAACAGGAGATTAATGCTCTGGGGAAGAGGTGTCTGTACAATCATTTTGTTAAATTATAATAAATTAGTATTTGTGCATAATCTAAAATCATTCCCACCCTTCATGCCTTCAATGATGATTTTTGCACTCTGAACTACAGCTACAGTGTGTTCAAGTGGAGCTGTTTGATCCTTCCATATCCGAGGCTCCTTGACATGATTTGGAGAGCTAGGCCTTTCTTTATTCTCACTGACAAGCCAAGCAGGAGTATCCTTCCAAGTCAACTGTTTTGTAGCTTCTGACTGTGCAGAGATACACCAACTGTGGAGGCCAGCCTTGTGGAGCCAGTAACGCAGTTGAAACTCAAAACCCAGATTCTAAAAGCTTTAAAACACTACTTACACAGACATATAGTAAACACAGTCTGCAAAAATGATTAAGCTGGCTCCATATCAACTTAACAGGCAATTTATAAATTCACAACAATAGGAAAAAAGCCCATAAATCTTTAAAAGGTCCACATAGGGATTGAGCAGGGTGTTGGTTAACATCATTACCTTTAAACCAGAGGCAAAGAAGTCATAGTTCCCAGGGTGTTTTCCACTAAGCTGGATTGCATTGTATTGTAGCACCTTTATAAAAAATGTTGACACCCTGACAATTGAACATAATTCGTGGAAAATGCTACTCTTCTTATACGTGGTTGGGAGTTTACGGGGTATAGAATATCCTTTCTGGGAAACATTTTGGTGTTGTGTGTGAGGTTTGGAGGACTGCTCATAACATGTTGCAGAAAACTTTGCTGCGCTTAAGCATGGAGTGGACCAGAGTGGTATCAGAGAGACGGAGGCATTTGTGTATACTTAGAATCTTCAAGAAAGGCTACTCCATTTGTTGTGCATGGGTGATAGCATGTGGTGCTATAGACTATGTAGAAATCATGTTTGTGTGCTGTGTGAGACTCACAGGCGTGCTACAAATTTGTTGCGGGAAATGTGCTGCTGCGATTAAACATAGATTGAAGCAAAGAAAAGTAGGACATAGTTTCACTTTTGTGTTTACTTAGCGTGCATATTATCTTTTGATTATTGCTTAAGAAGACATTCTGATGTTTGTGGTGCTTGGTATGAAGAAGGTGTATAGTCTGGTCTAAGTGGAAGAGTTGTATGTCATCTATGGCATTTTTCAGTCTTCTATAATGGCCACACAGGAGTGGCAGACGAGCAACCAACTGGAAGACCTTACTTCCCAACTGCACAAGAGCACTGATTATTTGTAGACCACCAAGAGGGAGAATGGGTTTAACTGGCCCCTCTTAAGTTGCATGGTGAATAGCAGTGTTATGGACCATTCACTGTCAATTATAGTTTTAGTATGTGTGCAGTGCTTGCCATTTGGTGGGAACCAGGACTTGTGTGGTCGATAGTGAGGGAGAGATGTGGAAGGCAGCTGTAGCATAACTTCCAGCAGGACCACCCAAACTCTGCTCCAATTTAGGAAGGAGTTGCAGATGCACCTCTTTAAAGAACACTACATCACAATGCATTACCTGTCCACAGCCCAGCTTCCTTTTCTATCACTCGTTGACTTTTAGCTTATCGTTGACCATGTACAGCTCGCTGCTGTCTTTTGGCTGCATTTGCGTTATAGAAATGCCATATACTTACATACAAACATCTCTCACAACTTCACACAGTAAGTATAAAAAAAAGTCTTGAATGCTCATGTGATGTGTGTGCATGTGTGCACAAGCATGTGACTGAAATGCGAATACCACTGATATAGGTTTCCAGGTTTATTCTGGTAATATTGGTCCTGGTATAATGGTGGTAATTCTGGGCATATTGTTGGCATTCATTGCATGATGGATATGCAAAGCACATGTGGCTTCCATACATGTGAGTACTTAATGAAAATGATACAATGATATTTGGGCACCAAACATGCATTGACTAAAAATGAAAAGTAGGTATTTCAGGACAAAGATTGTATCTTTTTCCAAGAAAGCAATGCACTTTTTTGATAAGTTAATCTTCCAAGTTAAAAAGCTTGTATGTGATAGCAAAAAGTTTGCGTTTTCATGAAACTTAAAACTGATTATTGACGACAAAAGTATTGCATTGTGAAAAATATATTCAAAATTAATATTTGAGTGATAATCACTACTGCTGTCTGAGGCCCTGGCCTGTAAAACTGCTGTAATCTGTCTGATATTTTAAACTGTAAAGTCTCCATCGCCTAAGTAATAGCACTGTTGTATGTGCTTGTAAATCTGCTCAACTCTCCTGTCTATGTCCAGAGATTGTGAGATTTGTGTATTGTAACATTTTACCACCGTATCCCTCACGAGGAGCTTCTCAGTCATAACAAATGATTAAGAGTCTTCTTGGAACAGACATGATAGAAACAATTAAGGAAGTGATTTATAGAAGTGTATAAGAATGCTAGAAACAATGATAGGCCATGTTTAATTGATTTTTAGAGTTGTCTGTTTCAGCAATGGCAGTTCATTTTTTAGGAAACTGTGATGATAAATGCAGCATTTTCCCTCTGATGTAAGGGTCAACCCTGCTCGGCCCGCCGTGAAAGTATCGAAACATTTAATCAGTACCCTTTAAGAATGTATCGCTTTTTAGCACATGTATGTACAAATTATGAAGTAAAATGCACAGTTTGGTCACTTAAAAAAATGTTCTCAGACTTCCCTGGAGGAAGTAAAGCTTGCTTAGTGCAATTGGTGGTGTGTATTTATGCAAGATTACAAAGATTAACATTCATCACTTCAGACAATTCAGTCCATCTGGAATCAAATGTCTCTTTTTTGACACAGTGTGTCCAGACACTGTCAGGGTACACAGTTGCAGGGGCCAACAAGCTGTTTAAATGTCAGCATTCTAGGGGTCTTACTAACTAGGACACTGAATACTCAATCTGGCTACAAGTAGTAGTTGGTAGCTTTGGAAAAAAACCTAATTGATATCTATGTATTATAAATGTATGACTACAAGTACCAGAATGCACATAGACTGAATGAGCTGCTGACCTATAGAGCAGCAAAACGTGAGTGGTATGTTACGTATCAGAGGGACTTTTCAGCTATATATGTGATCTTGAGCTGTGTCATATGGGTATGTCAATTATTTCTTTTGGTGGGCGGTATGTTCCGGTCAGCCCGCTGAATGGGTAGAACTTTGGCCACTCCGCTTTACTCCTTAACGCGGAGTTATAGCCAAATTTCACCAATAGCCAAATTTTTCTCTTACAAGGCTACAGAATATGCGAGCTGACGAGCCACATTTGGCTTTCCCTAGATCAATAATTTATTGTGGTGGGTCACCAGCGTTTGCGAGCGGTCGTGGTCAGAGGGCTGCCATTCAGGTAGATTTTCTGCAGCTCTAGTAGATTTTCTACTCGAACAGCAGTAAAATCAACTTGAACGGCTGCACGCTCTTGCGTAACACATGGTCGAGAACGTGCTGATTTTCAGCGCTGCTCGCGCTACCGGTGCTAAATTGCAGCCCAAGCAACACAAGCTGCATACTTTCTGCCCATTCACATAATTCCACAGAATCTTGCAAAGTTTTTATGCAACTCCATGGAATTCTGGGTGGTGAAACTCAGCAAATTCCGCCCACCCCTAAATATCTCACAACAAAATTAACTCTGTATTAGGCATAATGATGCTCATCTAAATCAAGTACCTAAACTGGTAAGTCCATCCCCAACCAGGTAGACTACAAGGATGTTAGGTTTAAAGCCCTGAACCCGCTCAGCTTGGATGCACCTGAGTACCATATCTTATCTCTGACTAGTCCTGCCGCTCCATGGTACCTTAGTAAATTTACAATCAAAGCTGTGGCTTCATTGACCTCTTTTCGGCTGGTCTTCTGTAGGGGTAACTGTAGGTCCACACCAATGAATCGTCAGGAATAGAAGCTGAGTATTAGTGATGACACCAGTTTTCTTTGCTGAACACCTAAAATGTGTCTTATAAAGTTAATCCTTATGATTACGTTATTTACACTTAAAATAACTTCTGAAACTTAAGCCTGTCCTGCCTTTTGCAAAAATATGGAAAGCATACGTCATAGCTCTTCTAACAAATAAACTACGCAAAAGCAACCCCTCTTGTGCATCACCTTTCACAAAAATCTCCTCTTCTAAGTGAGCACATCTCCTATAAATTTTACAGAAATTGCTAGAACTTATAACATCCTTTCTGAAAGATTAAACCCCGTCAATAAGACTCATGTCATGGACGTTTTTACAGCTAGAGGTCGGAATTATGATCCACTTCCTAACTATCAACTATTGAAATGGCAGAATGTGTCATTAAGTGCATTACATTGTGAAAATCCAAGGCTTGCAAACATAGAACCCGAGTGATTGTCAATTGATCTTGTGGCAGATATTAATTTTAAATATGTTGACCTGACATCTACTCAACTTAAGTAGGACCCTTCCTTTCTCAAAACATCATCAATGTGTCCCCTCTCACGAAGGAGTGAGAAATTAAGCTCTTGCTCCTTCTTCAGTGCCTTCCATGGAGCAGGCAGTGCAACCTTGCAACACTGTTAAAGGTAGTATAATCTTGAATCAAGAACTAGCCCTTCAGCTTGGGCCCTGCCTCAAGGAACTGCTCCACCAACACCACTGGGTGGTGCCTGTCAAACCACTGCTTGTTCTGTGGTAACATTTTCCTCTGTCAATAGTTCAGTGTTGGATTTTTTTTAACCTTCCCATCAGCAGCTCAAGGTTGATCTTCACATTGCTGTCCTGTAGAGACTTAGGGCCTGATATAGAGTTTGACAGATAGGTATTACCTCATAAATGTGATGGATATCCCATCTGTCCTACTACAAGTGCAGCTAATACACTTCTAATAAGGGGGATGGGATATTTGTCACGTTTCTGACTGAGTAATCATCTTCCATCCGGTCCTGCCTTCTCGCTCTCTGAAGCATCCGTTTTTAAGGGTCAAAAACAACAGGTCTGGGGTGCCAATCACCCAGGCATCATGCTGTGCTCCCACCCCAGAATAGGTGCATCAGTCTTTCTGTCCCCCTCCTTGGGGGTGGATTGAGGGTGGCTAGCCAAAATCTGCCCCTGTGGGATAGAAAGGCACCAACCACCAAGGGAAAAATAGACCCAAAGAAAAATAAATGGGAGTAAGACAGCTTAACCAGGCATTGAACCGTGCTCCCACCCCAGAACAGGTGCCTTAGTCTTTCTGCCCCCCCCCCTAAACCCCAGAGGGTGAATTGGGGGTGTTTACACAAAACCTGCCCCGGGTGGACTTAAAAGCCATTATACACTAGGGATTTCAACATGGCGCCAAAACAAACAAAAACCTAGGGTGACCTACTCTGGCATTGAGCCAATATTTCTACCCCAGAATGGGCAATAGAGTCTTTGTGCCCCCTTGGGCACAAAATCATCTCCATCCTTATGCCAAATGGGAAAAATTGTATTCTTTTGGATTTTGTTTTTAATGTATGGTTAGAAGAGTGAGGTTAAATACCAATATTGTTCTACTCCTATGCTGAATAACTGCACATCTCGGGCTCAGGTCAGCTGCCTCCTGGGGACACCTATCAAACCTAGGCATTTCTGAAAACTAGACACCTGGGGCAGTCCAAAATGGTGTGCCTCATATGGATTCCACAACATTTTCTTACTCACAATGCCCTGCAACTCTCAAACTTTGACTAATATTGCACAATTTCCTTGCGTTTCCGTGACGTAAACCTCCGGAAACCACCCGAATGCACAAAAGCCCTGCTATCCAGCATTACCCCACTTGTCTCACTAAAAACACTACCTCACTTGTTAGGCTGGCCTAGCATTCGTGATACAAAAGGCCCCCAAACACAATGAGGAGAATTCAGCATTAGGGGTAGCCCTGATGTTTGGGCAAGGGCTTGGCGGCCACTCAGGGAAACCTACCAAACCCAGACATGTTTGAAAACTAGACATTCGTAGGAATCCAGGGTGGGACTCCCATTGACTCTGCTTTGATGCATGACTGACGCGGGCAGAAATGGAAGACAAATGTGTGTCTTTAGTCAAAATTTGAAGTTTCCAGGACATTGTTGGTAAGAAAACTTTGCGGGATCCATGTGAGGTACACCACCCTGGACTCACCTGGGTATCTAGTTGTCAGAAATGTCTGGGTTTGGTAGGTTTTCCTGGGTGCCTGCTGAGCCTGGGCCCCAATACCCCAGCTACCTCCATTGCCAATAAGGCAATTTTTGACAGGAGATGTTGATGTCTCCACATTGTATTTTGGGCCATTTCGTGTCGCAGGCACTAGGCCTACTCCCACATGTGAGGTACCATTTTTGTCAGGAAATTTGGGGGAACACTGGGTGGTAGAAAAGTGTGGCTCCCCACAGATTCCAGAACTTTCCATCACAGAAATTTGAGGAAAATTTGTTTTTCTAGTCAAGCTTTGAGGTTTGCAAGGGCTTCTGGGTAGAAAAATATGGTGAGAGCCACACAAGTCGCCCTACCCTGGATTACCCCCAGGAGTCTAGTTTTCAAAAATGTGCAGGTTTTTCAGGTTTCCCTAGGTGCCAGCTGAGCTAGGAACCAAAACCCACCGCTACCCACATCACAAAAAAGATTCTGTGGAAAAATGGGATGTGCCCATGTTGTGTTTTGAGCTCTTTCCTGTCATGGGCACTAGGCCTACCCACACAAGTGAGGCACCATTTTTATCTGGAAACTTGTGGCTCTCCTCAGATCCCAGAACATTTCCATCACAGAAATGTGATGAAAATTTGTTTTTTTAAGTCAGCGTTTGAGATTTGTAAGAGCTTCTAGGTAGGAAAATCTGTTGAGAGCCACACAAGTCACCCTACCCTGGATTTCCGCAGGAGTCTAGTTTTCAAACATGTGCAGGTTTGCTAGGTTTCCCTAGGTGCCAGCTGAGCTAAGGCCCAAAATCCACAGCTACCCAAATTGCAAAAAAGGGTCCGATTTTAATGGAAAAATTTGATGTGTCCATGTTGTGTTTTTAGCCCTTTCCTGTTATGGGCACTAGGCCGACCCACACAAGTGAGATACCATTTTTATCGGGAGACATGTGGAAATACTGAATAGTAGACAATTCGTTTTTATCAATTGGATTTCTCTGTATTTATGATTTCCAAATGTATGCCAGTGTGTAAGAAAGAAGACAATTTGAAAAATGCCCTCTCAATCTAACGGTCATATGGGTACCCACAAATTCAGAGATGAACAAATAACCACATCTGCTAAACTGAGTATCTGGTGTACTTTTCCGAAATACATAGGTTTCCTTCATACCCATTTTTCACTCTTTATTTTTTACCATACGAATGGCTGAATAGTCAGTACACAAGGAAAAACCATTGTAATATGCAGCTCAGTTGTTGGCTCTGGATACCCCAGGTTCTTGGAGAACTATATATATATATCCCCGTGACTAAAAGGGTCTAGCGGACATAATGGTATATTGGTTTTGTAAATCACCCCCCATAGTGATGGATGAAAACTTTGTCACAAACCTCCATTTCTTCCTACTCACTTTCCATATTTTTATCTTAACAGTTAGTTTATTTAGGAACACCTTGAGGGATCTACACAAATGACCCCTTGCTGAATTTAGAATTGTGCCTACTTTTCATAAATGTATAGCTCCCTCATATAACCAATAGGTTTCCCACCTATTTTGACCACAAACTGAAAGGAGGTTGAAAGCACAAAAATTAGTAAAACTGGGCTACCTCATTGAAAAATGCCAAAAACTGTGGTAAAAACATAGTTTTTTTGATTTCGCTCTGCCTGCTCATGAAAGCCGGGAAGATGGTGACTTTACCACAGCAAACCTTTCATTGATGCCCTTTGTAGGAAGGAAACCAGACACTTTTTTGCAGAGCACTTCTTTCCTACTTTTCCCCCCAAAAACTAAATGTAGCTATATTTTGGCTATTTTCTCAGTCCCCTCAAGGGGTATCTGCAAACCGTGGGTACCTTTAGGATCCCCAGAATGTTGGGGAAAAAATACACAAATTTGGTGTGGATATCCTATGTGAACAAAACATTATGGAGGCCTAAGCGCAAACTAACCCAAAATAGCAAACAAAGAGCTCAGCACTGGGGTGAAAAAGCCTCAGCAGTTAAGGGTTTAAGGAAGTCTTTTTGTTTTTATCATTTTTAGGTTGCAGCTTACCAGACAGCACAGCTGTGTGGTATGCGAAAGACATCTTGGGGACTTTCAGAAAGCTTACCAGGAAATGCATTCTGCCCATTGCTTGCCATTGGCTTGGTGGTTTTTAGCTCACATTTTCTGGATTTCCATTTGCTGGCTTATTTGCCTTAGGCTCCCCAGCTCGAGTTCGTACCACCCCATGCCAAAGCCGGGTTTACAGTATTCATCCAGAAAACTAGTTTTCTGTATTAAACAGGCTGTTAAATCTTGTTCTTATCTCATCACGTTTGCTGGCCATTCAAAGACCGAGGTCATATGTCAGGCTGTGTCTTCGAGGGAGCCTGGTGTTTATTTTGCTTTTGGCTGACATCAAAGTAAGAGCGTTTACAGGAAAGAGGAATGCAGCATACTTTCTCCATGGAGCTTGCTTGAGCCCTTTATTATTTTTTTAATTTAGACATAGCCAACTCAAAAGGTATCACGTTCTTCAGCTACACAAAACATTTGCCTTTCATTCGTTGGGCATGAAGTTCACTATTGGCATTGTCAGAGTGGGTAAAAGCATGAACGTTTCTAAAGTCATGTTGGAAAATTATTACTTACAAAAAAAAACTTTCACTGATTTTGTCTGATCTACTAGTTACTTGCTTTCTTTAACGTTGATTAACTTATAAATAAATGCGTGCCCATTTTCAACAGGGGGCTGCATGCAAAGTTCAGGAGAGTGCTTGTGGACCGCACTGATTTAGTGTGATGTACTAAGATTAAACAGTTCTGCATGTGAATGAAATACCTTTTTTGGGATTGTTGCAGAGACTTTTTCATATTTAACACTTTTTATGCAAAATTCCTCTTTTTTGTTGAGCCCATTTAATTTGTGAAACTGCCTTTTTAGGAACAAAGTACAAAACCGCATTTCAGTCTCAGTGTCAGCCTAACATATGGTGATCTTGGGCAATTTACACTGTTTATGGCCCATTCACTGTCAAGCACAGGATAAGATCTTTTCACAGGAAAGAGCAAGCCACTTTGTAACACAATTTAACAATGCTTGGTTTTCACTTTGATGTGTAAAGCATATGCTTTCTTTATGACATATCTGGCAATTCGTTTTGGAGAATTGGATAAGTTTAAAGGCATATTTATGAAAGCTTTTGTGTTTATGTTTAGCTACACAATAATGATGTGTTCCATCTGCAACTGTGCCTTTTTTGGAACACATGAATTACTGGATATAAAAAATTTCTTCATTTGTCCTTGCAGGTACTTAGGTCGTGATTTGAGTGGTGCAGCAGGTGTAATGGCACAAGGTCGAAAAGGTCTAGAAAACCCACTGAACAAGGATTATTGTTATGAACAGGCACTAACAACGGCGGACTGTGAAAGCCGCACATCGCTGTACCGTTTCTTCCTTATCCCAGTGGTTGTGCACAACAATTCCTGCACCTGCCGTTGTTAGGTGCAACTGCAGACACAGAACAGAAATAACAGATGTTTGGAATGGTGCACCATTGACGTTTTCGTGTCCAATGTTATAAAGATAATGAGTCCGGCAATATGTTCATTTTTGTCATCAGCTTTATTGAATCAATTCAAGTTAAATAGCATCATCCAGCTAACGCGTTTCGTTCAGATTGTTGCTTGAACTTCGTCAGGGCAATTGAGAATAAATGAAGAGTGGAATATCCAATGGAGTCACAAGCCTCTTAAAATAAAGGCCATGGCACCAGTATGAAAGTCTAGTACATCAATCGAATCAATAGAGCAAATGGGTATTGAAATATCATGGCCACATTGTAGGGCCGCGGGTATGATAGCCCGTGAGGAATACCCAAAGAAACGGCCGCTCAATGTCACGGCAGCTGATTCGGAAAGCCTAATTATTAGGATTATTGCTATATTCTACTTCGAAATAAGCAGTCACAAGTGTAGTTACCTTGCGGGCACTAAGGTTGTGATTTGAATGGTGCAGCAGGTGCAACGGCACAGGGACCAACAGGTCTACAAAACACACTGAAAACCGATTATTTCTATATTCTACTACTAAACAAGCAGTCACAAGTGCAGTTACCTTGCAGGCACTAGGGTCGGGATTTGAATGGTGCAGCAGGTGCAGTGGCACAAGGGTCAAAATCTCTAGGAAACCCACCGAACACTGATTATTGCTATATTTTACTACTAAACAAGCAGTCACAAGTGCAGTTACCTTTCAGGCATTAGGGCCATGATTTGAATGGTGCAGCAGGTGCAGGGGAACAGGGGCCAAACTGTCTAGGAAACCCACTGAACACCAATCATTGCTATATTTTACGAATAAACAATCAGTCACAAGTGCAATTATCTTGCAGGCACTAGGGCCATGATTTGAATGGTGCAGCAGGTGCAGTGGGAGATGGGCCAAAAGCTTATTGCTATATTTTACTATTAAACAAGCTGTCACAAGTGCAATTACCTTGCAGACACTAGGGTCATGATCTGAATGGTGCAGCAGGTGCAGTGGCACAGGGGCCAAAAGATCTAGGAAACCCACTGATTATTGATATATTTTACTACTAGACAAGCAGTCAGAATTGCAATTGACTTGCAAATGCTAGGGTCATGATTTGAAAAGTGCAGCAGGTGCAGTGACACAGGGTCCAAAAGGTCTAGGAAATCAACTGAACACTGATAATTGTTGTATTTTACTACTAAACAAGCAGTCACAAGTACAATTACTTTGCAGGCACTAGGGTCATGATTTGAATGATGCAGCAGGTGCAGTGGCAAAGGGGTCAAAATGTATAGGAAACCCACTGAATACCAATTGATTGATATATTTTACTACTACCCCCAACTCAGAACCAGCTATGGCCGATATCTCTGTGCTCCCTAATGACCGTCTGCCATCCCAGTGTTCCCTGTTGTGCAGTGCGAGCACTGCCTCCTCCACCGCTGTGCTTTCTGACCCTTCCACTCTCCCCTCATGGGCTTCCTCCCTCGCAGGCTTCCTCTTCTCCTCACCTAGGACACTGGCACACCTTAAAAGTGTGCAGATCACCTTTTTCACAGCACGGGTAGCTTTTATAAAAGCGCTTACAAGTTCTATAATGTAATTCAGTGCTTTATAAGAGCACTGTTGTTTTGTGGGCCCTAGGCCCACATGCTAAGGAATGACTGACGCAGACACGGTGGATCTGGTTAATCAACTGTCAACGAGCACGTGCACCCGGGCCCTTTTATTGACAGGCTCACGTCACTCGTGACGCCTGTGAGGGATGCGTGTGGGGGTGCAAGTGTGCCCACTCCCATCGGGGAGTGGCTACCAACTCTGTGTCTGTCGAGACACTAGAACGTGTCTCGCAGGACACAACAAGCACCAGGAATACTTCACAAAGACACTTTTTTATGGCACTGGGGAGATTACATGATTTTGCCAGGATCCAATATAACCCCCCTAAGGATAATCCCAGCCAATCTCACATGACCAGTCATCCCAGGAACGCTCAGTCAAACGACTCCCTACGAAGGAATAGCAATGTACCTACTACCCCGCAGTCAATGGGAGTTAGGCGAAATTACCACAATGGGAGCAGTACACATGGGTGAGGGCAGTGTCGACACGGGCCTGGCATTTATCCCTCATTTTATCTCTAACAGCCACTTGGATACATTAAACAGAGGGAATCTGTTACGATTACTACAACATATTCCACCATTGAAAAACCTGACATCGGCTGAGATCACTTAGGTAAAATTCGCCCAAACTCCGGGAAAGAGGACATCAGAGACCACACTCACTAAATGGGGATCCACTGTCATCAGGGACGCCATCCTGAGAGAACCCCACACCTTTGAGGAATGGGGCATTGAGCTTCAAAAGATACATCCGCCAAAATACTGCATGTATTTCTTCTAGAGAACTTAGCTGGTCAGCGCGGAAGCGTCCTGAAGGGCGCTTGGGGCGCAACCCACGAGTGGCTACCAAGCTCCACAAAAGCATCTAATTCCTCGGTAGTATACTGTGGAAACAATCAAAAAAAAATTAGCTGCCAGTCAACAGCCCAAAATTTCGAGGGTTGGAACCAGCTGCCCAGCACTCAAAGCGGCACCCGACAACCCTCTTCCTAGCGCCACGCAAAATCTCCTTCCTCGACCTTTTAACCTCCAGATTGGAAAACACTTAAAGAAAAAGGAGCTCTTAATTGACTCATGGAATGTGGCAGGCCTCACCTCTACCCTGACATCGAAATCTGGTTGAGAATTTCTTCAAAACAGTGACATCATATGCCTGCAGGAAACTTGGGCACTAAACCCCACAGTGTTATAAGGTTTCCATGAGCTCTTTAAGCCGGACACATGTACAAGCTTATTTGGCAGGCCATCAGGTTGCCTTTCAATCTTTATTAAGCAATCAGCTAAATTTCAAGTATCCCCATGCACCCAAAACCACGGGGGGCTGCAAGTCATATCAATAGTAAAAGGGTTAAGATTCGGTCAGAGGGCTTTCCCTCTGCTCCTAATCAACTGTTACTTCAACTCTCAAAAAAACCTGAATGCACGCGCAATGGTCTCTCTTTGTACAAGCTTAAAAGAAATTCTCGTATCCTATCCCTCCCATGACGTAGTGATCACGGAGAATTTTAACACCAAGTCCCTGGGCAAATACTCCAATATGGTACAAATGAGCAAGGAACGGGAACAAGTCAACGGGCTACTTGCCTCATTCAACTTAAAGGCTGCGGACCAAGACATGACACGACCCACGAACACGCCTTGTCCCACATTTAAAGGTATCTCAACAATTGACTACACCTTTATGCCCCCCCCACCTTGGCAGACCACCTTCGGAATTTTGAAATAACAAATCGAGGAGAAAGTGATCATAATCCCCTAGTCTTAACCCTGGACCTAAGTCATCCGACAGCAGACACATTTCAGGGGTTAGGCATAAATAAAGACTCTAGTCAGGAGAATAAAATGGTGACCCTTTCAGTCCACACAGGTGGTCAAAAGGCTTGGCAACAGAAATAACAGCTATATGAACCGACTTGGGTGGCAAATTCTAACACAATGGGATACAATGACCAAAGAAGTATTAGATTCCATCCTGGGGCGCAGGTGCCGTTCACAATCCATAAAGCCACTGCGATGCTACCCATACAAACAGTAGCCCAACCAGGACATCAATCCCTCAAGGAAGAACTTAAGGAGAACCATCCGATTATGTAAAATCAACCCCACAAGCAAAAATTTAAAGGCAGTAAAAGACTTGAGGAAAGCACATAAAAAGGTTATTTGGGAGCTTAAGAAGGCACAACAAGAAAAGGAGTGGCTAAAGATATTCTTGATGATGATGATGATATTCAGTATGCTTAAGGAAAGATCTCTCGTTCATTTCTGGAATTACGTGAACAAATTAAAATTACCTTACCCACCAAGGGAAAACACAGTTTCTGAATCTGAATGGGAGAAACACATAACCGGCCTTTTTTTCGCTCATCACAAAACAGACAAAAAGAGGCCCACCCTGCAGCAAATAGGAGACCCACAAGAATTAACCTCACCGTCCCAAATTGTAAAAGTAATTAAGGATATGAAAGGCGACGGAGTGCCTGACCCAAACAGTCTCTCAGCCGGCAATTTCAAATGTGCACCGGGAGACTGGGCATCTCTCCTGACCCCGCTTTTCAACTCAGCCTACAGCTTGGGTCTAATTCCAGAAGCTTGGAGAGGTTCCACCATATGCCTGATATTTAAAAAAGGCGATCCCTTAAAGCCATTTAATTATTGCCTAATAGCTTTGCTAGACTTGGAGGCAAAAGCTTATGCCCGAATTTTGCAGAAAAATCTGGAAAGCTGGGTATTAGAAAATGAGCTGCTCCCCTTTTTCCAAACAAGCTTCTGTGGAAGAGCAGCCACTAATGACAATATCATTGCACTAGCCACCCTTGATTAACAAGCCCGACCACGGCTTAATGTGCTTTAAAAATAGCACGTTGTTTGGTGAATCATCACCTCGCGATATCAGCCAAGATCATTAATTAGAGCGGTGTTGTATTTTATGAGTGGATGGGTTACGCGTTTAGAGACGGAGTAGAGATAAGCCTGACTAATGTGCTTTATTAATAGCACGCTGCTATGTAAATTACTATCCCAGCTTTAGGAGTTATAACAGTGCTGCTGTTTATGAGTGTGGGGCACGTTTATTTTTAACGGATGAGAGACAAGGTCCGATTATGGCCCAATGTGCTTTATAAATAACACGTTGTTTGGAGGAATCACGCCCCTTGATATGAGTGAAATGAAATCTGTCGGCATTTTGGAATTATGTTTATTACAATGGGAATTGGTAGTTGAACCCAGATTGCTACTATATGAGTTTAGTGGTTATTGAAGGTAGTGTGTGTGTATATATTGGTCTGTATTATTCTTGTACAGACAGACTTTTAACCATATGGCATATTTTATTTAGGACCTTGAATTCTGTCACATAAAATCATGAGTGCATAACGAAAAAGAAAAGGAATTGAAAACCACATCCTTGAAGTTGCTGCCATTAGGGTAAATTATGGGTCTTTATAAATAGGGATTTGGATATCTCTTAGTATATGTCCAAAATGAAAGGGATCAAAGTGGGGCTATGTTGTTTATTTTTTGACTGAAGTAAATGTTTTTTAATATATCTTCTTTTAGGTTAAATCCTAAGGGGCTAGGATTAATGCTGAGTTTTATATTGGAGGAACATACCTCGTAATTTGGATATAGATATCTTTATGAAGATTGGTTATCAGCAGTCCTAAAATATATCATTGGGACCCTTATATAGCTTCTACTTATAAGGGTAGGTAAAATATGCAAGGAGATAATTATATCATTGAGACCAATGAGGGTTTTTAGTTAACTAAGGCATCTTTATGTTTTCTGATTAATCTTTCTAGCATGGTGAGAAGCTAACAGCGCCTCGTGTTTGGACTACGAAAAGATCTCCATCAAAAGTGTCTTGAGGCCCAGACTGTGGTGGGTTTTTACTTTCTGACAGCACCCCTTTTTTAAGGTTTGAATGTGTGGCCTGAGGTTTAAAAGTAAAAGACTTAGTTAAATAGGGTGAATAGAGTTGTGTTGAAAAATGAGTTTGTAATGATGTGTCTGAGTCGTGTAGTATGACGGGAAGATGGACTAATAGCTGGAGTCTTATGTTGATATGTTTATCCCAGTATAGATGCACAGTAAATGTTTTTTCCTGAAACTCTTTCTATTGTTTATATTTGAACAGATACAAATGTTTGGGGAAAAAAGGAGCATCTTCTCTCTTTTTAAAGCCTGAAGAAGGTGGTTTACCTGCTATACCACCGAAACGCGTCGCTTGTTTGTTCTCCTTTTTAATATACATGTTTTATATTGTGATATATTTGATGATTTTATAACCTATATGAAGTGTATATAAATGAGTTTCTTGTGGATTTTATAATGTGGTTGATGAATATGAATTATGTATGATGTTTTATGATTATTGTATTAAAACTGACTTAGTATAGAGTGTTTTTTATAACAATAATCAAATGAGGATTTTGTAAATTGTGTTTCTGTATTGTTGTTTATTGTATACATATTTTTTAATGGTTTTTAGAATTGCGCGCATTTTATACTGAATAAACATTTCTATATTAGATTCCTTGTCCACGGTGTGATGGATAAATGGTTGGTCAGTATGGTTGTTTAATGAATGGGTATGCTATACAATATATCCCAAAGGGATTTTATTTTGACTTAGCGACTAGCCACCCTTAGCCATCAAGCCGCGCAGCATAAACAACTCTCACTCTTTTGCTGTTTTATTGATTTTACTGCAGCATTTGACAAAGTAGACAGACTGACTTTGTGGAGGAAACTAGCATGCTGGGGTATTCCATCACCTCTTTTAACGGCCATAATCTCCCTCTACTCTGCAACATGGGTTTGTGTGAAACCGGGCCCGACTACACTCTCCGACAAAATTCCCATTTCTGGGGGTTTGAAACAAGGCTGTGTGCTAGTGCCCCTACATTTTAATCTGTACACAGCAGACCTGGGGAAAGCCTTGGCTAACAGCTGCCTTGCCCTCCCTTGTTTAGGTCATAGATCACTCCAAATTCTTCAATATGCGGAAGACATTGTTATTATGGGCCACACCAAAGTAGGGCTTCAACGAGCACTGACCAGCCTACATGCATATAATGCAAAGAACTTTCTTACCATCAACCCAGATAAAACCAAAATACTTGTATTTGTTCGTTACAAGAACAAAAAACAAGTTTCATGTAATGGGACCTATGAAGCTCACTTCGGCCCTCAAATATAAGTATCTGGGTCTGTGCTTCACTGAATATGCTCAATCATCTGCTCATAAAAATGCTTTAGAAAAGAAATCAACAGCAATCATCTATGGCTTAGACAGGCTTAATAACAACGTTATCAGCCCGTTAGCAGAGGGAATAAGCAAAGTCATTCAAGCCTCTCTTCTCTCAGCACTACAACATGGCCATCAAGCCTTCCCTGGAGCATGCTCAGAACACCTGGAACATGCGCAGTACATGGGATATAAGAAAATCTTTCAATTGCTGAAATACCTCTGTAGAGCAAGACTCAGATTGGAACTTGGGTTGGTAAAACAATCCCTCATTATCGAGGAAGACTTCCTCAAATTTTACATTCGCATATTAAAATCACCAGAGAGCTCGCTCAAGGCCTGCCTCAGAGGCATTTTCGAAAAACCAGGATCCCCGTGGAATAAACAACTTCAGAGTGTGGTAGTAACTACTGCGATAAATCAAGCAGCGACCACTCTGGAGCCTAAGTCCTACACAATATGGAAAAAAGACCATTAACAGACAAGTGCGACTGGCCTCATTTCAGCAAGATCAAGCTTCCGTAAAATCAACAGAGTTCTTGTGCCCTTTAAACTCTTCGTATTTGGTAGCAAAAGCCCAGACCTATCTATCAACTACCCTCAAATGTAGAACCCTGAGAGAGTTCATATATATGCGTTTGCTGAGCCTACCGATCCTGGATTTCAACCCAGCATGGGCCAACCAAGACAATGGTTTAGCTTGTAGTCACCGGAATACACTATCTGTTTCCCACATGGAGACCTCCACCCCATCCGCAGTCGAATACCTTGGCCTCAACATCGCTAATAATCACATCCCGGTTTGCAAACTTCATACCTTCTACCACCCCCTTGGTGATAACCTCCTCTTCATTGAACAATTAATGGAAATCATCTCTTCCAATGACGACCCTTCATTGTCCCAAATCTACCTCGGTGATTTCAACCTTCACTGGTCTAATCCTCACGACCAAGCTGTGATCTGTCTAAAATCATTCTAAGCGGATCTGGACCTCACTCAATTTTGCGACCGGCCAACCCACAACAAAGGTGAAATTCTGGACCTCATCATTTCAAAAGGTAATACCATTACATTGGAGGACATTACCCCTTGCGATTGGTCCAATCACTACAGCATCTTCTTCTTTATTAACAGGGAGGTGATCAGGAAAAGTGATCAACCAACAAAAACTAAACAGTGGAAAAGGGACCTCAGGAATATTAACATGGAAGGTTTAGCAATCGAATGCAAATATGCCTTTTCTTCCTTAGGTGACATGACTGATGTACATGATCTCTATGACCACTATAACTCCACTATCTCTGGTATCATAGATACAATTGCCCCTCTACAACAAAAAAACGCCTCCTCCAAAATCTCCAAACCTTGGTTCAATGACAACCTAAATTCTGAACGCCGCAACTTAAGGGCAGCTGAACGCTTATGGAGATCAAATCCTTCTGTGGATCATCTAAAAGTCCTTAGATAGGTAAGGAGCTCATATAATAAAAAAATCAAGACTGCTCAGGCCGACTACTTCTGATCCCAACTTACTCAAGCCGCAAATCACCCTAAGAAACTTTTTGAAATAGTCAAACAACAATCAGCGAAAGCACCCAACCACCCTGTCTCAGGAAACGACTCTCTTTCATGCAACGACCTGACTGCTTTCTTTACGGAGAAATCTAAACTCATCAGCATCGACCTAGAATCTAAGAAGGCCCTTCTTTCATCTTATGAGTTTGCGGCTCTTCCTGCCCTCTCTGAGAGGTTAAAGCCTCTTAGTACGAGCACCAAGAACAAGGCCAATTGGGGCTCTTTCACTCCATTCGCTGAAAATGAAATCTGCAAAACCCTTCTTAGTATCAATCCTTCTCATGACTACAGCGATCCGGTGCCACCATCTGTCTTCAAAGAAATCAAGGATGCCTTCATTCCCCTTTGGACAAAGATTGTCAACGCCTCTCTATCACAAGGCAAGATCCCCGATTGTCTAAAAGCAGCTCAGGTATCACCAATTCTTAAAAAACCTAATGCTGATAGATCTGATCTCAACAACTTTCGTCCCATCTCCAACATCCCCACTGTGTCTAAGCTCCTTGAAAAATGCGTGCAATCGCAACTCTGCATGCACATTGAGAAGTTCAAACTCCTGGATCAACATCAATCTGGTTTTAGGAGCGGTCACAGCACGGAATCAGCGCTCATTCACATTATGGATGATATTTTAAAAATCTTAGACCATAACGAATCTTGCCTCTTAATCCTCCTTGACCTCTCCTCAGCATTCCACACGGTTAGTCACGACAAACTCTTAGACATTTTGGAACACAGGATGGGCTTTTCCGGGCTGGTATTGCAATGGTTCTCGTCCTTCCTTCACAATAGATCCCAAAGAATCAAGGTGAATCAATCCCTATCCCAGCCTTCTGCGGTCTCCATGGGGGTCCCTCAAGGGTCGGCCCTCTCTCCCATACTCTTTAACATTCTCCTTGAACCGCTAGCAAATGCTCTAACAACCATGAACATTCTTTTTCATATGTATGTGGACGACACGCAACTTTATCTAAAAATCACCCCCTCTGAAGACTTCACCTCACTCAACTCCATCCTGACAACACACAAAACTGGCTAACTGAGAACCACCTCCTACTCAACACTGCCAAAACTGAATTCCTTCTCATATCTCCTCCTAATCATACCCCCAAGAGAGACCACTGGATGAAACTCCTCACTGCCTTCAACTGCTCCTCTCATATCATTGACTCAGCCAAATCTCTCGGAATCACCCTGGATTCGCACTTGAATATGAAGAATCATATCAGCAAGATGTGCAAGGGTGCTAACCACCAAATGAGGATTCTTAGAAATCTAAAACCATTCCTCCCCCAAGCGGACCTCAAGCAGGTGGTTCAAGCGCTTGTCCTGCCGAGCCTAGACTATGGTAGCGCTAGGCTCTGTGGCCTCCCCAAATACACCTTGGCCCCACTCAGGGCCTCCTTGAATGCCGCTGCTAGACTGATTACAGGGACAAAAAGGAATGAACACATATCTCCAGCTCTAAGATCTCTAAATTGGTTACCCTACGAAGCAAGAGTACAGCTAAAGATTGCTTGTTTGACACATAAAGCCATCCATTTCAAAACACCCGGCTACCTGGCTCAAAAGCTTGAACTATCAGGAGGTGGTAGATCATCAAGAAGTGCGAATTCTCTCCTACTGAAACCTCTGACTTTTCGCAAAAAGAGAACGAGGCTCAGAGCCTTCTCGGGCTCGGCACCGAAGATCTGGAACTCCCTCCCACCGGAAGTTTGCAGAATCCCCCACTCGGCTGCCTTCAAACATGAAGTAAAAATTATCCTAATGAACAAGTTCTTGCCTTAAATGAGCATAGATCGTCTGCTTTTTCAAAGATCCATACTTCACTCCTTTTGGCCTAACAATTGTAAAGCGCAGGGCTGTATGTTATACCCTCTTAAGCATTGTTTGTTCTCATCCGGGTACATTGTTATCATTCGATTTTGTTATTCTCTGTAACCCCCTCGTAATTTCCCCTCATACTATGTTCTTCCCTTCCATGATGTGAAGCGCTCTGATACCTTTCGAGGTCATGTTCGCGCTATACAAAACTTTATAAATAAATAAACAGAGGTGCTTGAAGGTTATGTAATTACAAACACAAATCATAGCCGCACCTTCTGTGCTGTTGTCCTGCCATGATCAAAGAAAGGAGAGTTTTACTCAGGCAATTATTTCTGAAACAAGTGGCCCGCACCTGCACTGAGGCATCGGTAGTATGTTTTTCACAAGCGGAGGTTCCCACCCTCGCTCGTTGCGGGAGATTTGTAAAAATACTCAGCGATGCACTATACCCTCGGCCTGAACCTTTGCAACATCCTTACAAAGTCCAGAAATTGATATCAGACTACTACACAAATAAAGTGGGAGACAAATAACTTTTCCTACGGCACCTGATATTCCAGGAAACCCAAAGAGTTGGAGAAATGCCTTGGTGTCATGTTGTTATTGGCGCACCCTGCAATGCCAAAGGCAGGCTCGCCCCAGGAATCCAGAGAGACCTTCCAAAACCATAATTATCACTGAGTTAAGAACGCTCAACTGAGCAAACTCTAACACACTTTAATTTTTTTTCCCGAACTTAGTGAATATAGTATGGCACTTGCACTTTATACTGCTCTATTGTCTCTGAAAAAACAGTTACAATCATATAACCCACCTCCTCCTCCAGATAATAGAGCAGCCATTTGTTAGAGGGTTCGATACAGGGAAAGAAGGGTGGGTTAAAAATTTATCTATATATTTGCATGAACTGATTCGCAGTTTTTAAAGTTTTTATCCTTTTGTAATTGTTTTAATTAACTGGTACAAATAAATTGAATCTTAATCTGAATTCTTTATTATTACATACAATACGATCTTGAAATACATACCTTCAGGATGTGCGCTGTATGAAAACTTCTCTAACATTTGATTTTACTAAAATGTTTTCCATGTAGAATAGCAACCCAGGCCAGCCAAAGGGTGCACATACAACTTGTACATTTGCAATTTTTCCCTCCTTTCGCTCCACTTGTACATTTGCAAATTTTTTTGTTTTTCCCTGTTTATATCTCTTATGTAACTCATGTAATCCAAAGTCCTTATGTAACGCAACTGGTTCTTTTGTAAAGCGCTCTGACACCTTCGGGTAATGTTCGCGCTATATAAAATCGCATTAAATAAAATAAAATTAAAACATAACTGACTTGCCTCTTACTGGCACATGCATCAAGCTATTTTGCGATCGCAAACGTTGCGAATCGCAAAAAAAGGCCGTTTGCGATCGCAAAATAGCCCTTTGCAATGCATCAACACAATTCTGAGAAATGTCAGAAAAATCTGAAAAATAAGGACTCGCAATTTTGCGAGAACTCAAATTGCCATTCCTTAATTGCGAGTCGCATTTAAAGAATCGCAAAGCTATGCCAGAAAATTCGCAAATACCGATTTACATGAAAATCGCAATTTTGCGATCGCAATTTACCGAATTTTACAGGCAGGTGGTAAACAGGTGAAAATAATCTCAGCAGGTGCAGAACATTAGCAAAGTATTTAAACAGGCCCTGTAGGCCTCAGAATGTTTCACAATGGCAGCGCTCTACGTCATGGCGAGGAGGATGAGGCTACGATCAGCAGCACAGAGAAGAAGGAGATTACAGGAGCGCATTTTTAGAGTGCGCATCACATTGTTGGGGCAGACTGAAGAGGAGATCTATGACAAATGCTGCCATGATCCATGATCTGATTGCAGAATTGGATCCCCTACTGCAGCGCCAGACTCACAGGACGCATGCCATTCCCACTCATGTGCAGGTCCTATGTTCCCTGCACTTACTAGGGTCAGGCAGCTTCCAGGGTGTAGTAGCTGTAGTTGGAGGGGTGTCACAAAGTTCCCTGTCACGTTTCTTTAATGCATTCCTTCAGGCCATGTTGACAAGGATACACCACCACATTAGCTTCCCCGCAACCCCACAAGATTTGCTTAAGACTAAACTAGACTTCTATCAGGTAGCCCGGTTTCCCCATGTAATAGGTTGCATAGATGGGACTCATGTTGCCATTTGTCCACCATCAGTGAATGAGTACACCTTTAGGAACCACAAATCTTATCATTCACTGAATATCCAAGTAGTCTGCAATGCCAATAATATCATCACTGACATTGTGGCACAATACCCGGACAGCACACATGACTCGTACATATTTAGACACAGTGGCATACACACTCGTCTCCTTGGGGGTGAATTTGGAGAAGGACATCTGCTTGGTAAACATATGTTACATTTTCGCTGACACTATGGCCTAATGGAAATGCATATCTGTTACTAACGGTTTGCTTACTACCCTGTAGGTGACAGCGCATACGCCGTGCGCAACTACATCCTGACACTATACCTCAACCCAACTACCCCAAGTGAGCAGCGATATAATGCAGTGCACATTGCAACATGAAACGTCATAGAGCGCACCTTTGGCCAGCTGAAAAGTAGGTTTTGCTGCCTCCACAAGACTGGCGGGACGTTGCAGTACCAACCAGACTCCTGCTGCAGAATTGTGGCCACATGTGCCATGTTGCACAACATCGCTACTAGGAGAGGCATACCCCTTGAACTGTCGGACAGCGAG
This sequence comes from Calotriton arnoldi, assembly GCA_963921515.1. NCBI lineage: Eukaryota > Metazoa > Chordata > Amphibia > Caudata > Salamandridae > Calotriton > Calotriton arnoldi. The sequence goes on along the minus strand of CAWUFW010005802.1, from coordinate 695,702 downwards.
CCTGAGGAGTACAACCAGCCAGGGCAACCACTATGAGCAGCAGCTGGGGCAAGTTTAGCAGAAGGGAGAAGGAGACGTGCAGAAATTACACAACGTTTTTTTTTAGGTGAGTAATGATGAGACACGACACAGCATGTTTGAACTGTACAGCATGTATTTTCATGTAGCAATGTGGTTGTGTTAAGGCACACGTACCAGGTGCTAAATAGCACAGTGAGTGTAAACAACAAAAATCAACAACACATCAACATCAGACTTGTATGTCAGTCACTACGATTGCATTGTCAATGGTTACATCACCACATGTGAGTTAGTCTGCCAAGGCCACACTATTTTTTACGACCACTCACTCCCAAACGCCTTTCGGTGGCCTCATTCACGTCCCTCTTGGAGGCTTCGGAAGGTGTGGTACTCCTATTGGTGCGCCTCCTGCATGTTGTCACTGGCACCAACAGACTACTGAGGCTGGACGCCTCCTCACTCCCCCCTTCCCCCGTTGCATTGCTGCCCCCAACAGTAGCAGTCTGTATTTGCTCTACAGCATTTGTGACCTGGACCAGTGCCCTGGCCACATCCCCACAACAATGGCTCATTTCGAGCTGCATGGCCACAGACCGACGGGACAGCAGAGCTGTGTTGTTGCTCAGGCGGTTGTTGGATCTCGTGTAGCCATCTAGGCGCACTAATATTTGGCGATGCCTTTTTCTTTGGGACACCTGGTCCTCCTGCATCACCCTGCATAGCTCCTGCATGGCCTCATTGGACTGCCTATTACCTTCCACCACTGCTGTAGTCAGCTCTTTGACACAGTCTCTCATTTCTGCCATGTTGTTTGCCATTTTGCTAAGTTGTGCCTGCATTAGTCTCATGTTTTTTGCCTGCAGGCGCTGCACCCTCAACATTTGGCTCTCCAGCCCACCCCAGAGATTAGGACACTCGTCCTCTTGTGATGACATCTGTGCCCTTGACCTGCGCCTCCAGCTCTGGGTAGTGCTGCGCCGGACCTGTGACTGGGCTCTTGTCGTGGCTGTACCTCCAGGCTGGGATGTCTGGGGATCATGATCGCTCTCTTCCTCAAGTTCCATGACCGGAAGTGGTGGGACTGGGGACCTGCGTCTAGTGGGTGCAGGGTCTGTGGTCTGTGGGGCCACAGGTGTTTCCACATCTGCCTCCGCCGGAGTCTCCTGTGTGTCTCCGCCTTCACTTTCCTCCAACTCCTCTGCTGCTGCATCTGTGATGTTAAACAGTGCAATTTTTAGTAATTCTTACATGAATGTAGTGTCACATTCAGCATTTTTTGTCTCATTAAATGACTATCTGACACACAGTGTACACGTGTTTTACTCCCTAGTTGTAATTGCCTACCAACTTGCCTTCCCTGCCTGTTACTCCCATAATGCATTTGGGTGTTGCAAGTAAAATGTGGACTGGAGTTTAATTCTGAACACTAGAGCTGAACTGACCTGATGTTTCACAATTTATATTCTGCTTTAAATGGACATTTGCATGCATCTTACCTTGTGAAGAACTGGCCGCTGCTGAGGTGTCCAACTGCGTCACTCCGACTACAGCTTCAGGCTGGAGTGTGGACTCGACTAGGTCCTCCAGGGGTGTGTTCCCAGGCAGTGTTGCAGGTCCCCCTCCAGTCTTTTTTGCCTCCTTGAGCCTCTCTGCAAACCTCTCCTTGGCAAGGCTGCGCAGGTCATACCACCTTTTTTTAAGTTTGTCGGTATTGCGGTGGGTGACCCCCACTGCGTTAACTTTTGATTGTATCCTGAGCCAGATTTTCCTCTTCTCTGACTCAGGGACATGGAGCGATAGTTTTCCAAACACCTTATCATGGCTCCTCACAACCTCCTCAATGAGGATTTCTATCTCCTTCTCACTAAATTTGATTTTTCTTTTTCTTGTAGCTGCTTTCTTCCCTGCTGCTCCTGATTCCATTTTTTTGCCACAGAACAGTATTTGCAAGGCACAAATAAGTAACTCCAGCTGTGCTCCTGCACTCTGCCTCCTCCTCTGACTCTCTCAATGCACTGAAAGCAGCATGGGATGCATCACTTCCTGATTGTTATGTCATCAACATGCACCAAATGTGACGAGCTATTTGCGATTTCGCTATTAGCGATTTCGCTATTTGCGATTACGCTAATAGCGATATCGCAGATTGCGATTTCTTTATTAGCGATTCAATACTATGTAATCGCTATTTGCGATTGCGAATATTACCGATTCGCTAATTTTTACCGAAAACTTTCATGCATTGGTTTTAGCGATTTCTTAGTAGCGATTACTTAAAAATCACTAATAAGGATTCGCAAAATCCAAGTTTGATGCATGTGCACATTAGTTCTCTATTGGCATTGTCAGGGTGGAGGGATGCATGAGCGTTTCAAAATTCATGTTTGAAAACTATTCATTAAAAAATACTTGCACTGATTTAGTCTGATGTACTACTACTACTAAGATGAAACAGTTCTACATGTGAATAAAATGCATTTTTCGAATTTTTTAAGTCTTTTTCATATTTTATGCGTTTGTTGCAAAATATCTTTAAAAATGAAGGTGGCTCAAAAGTTAACTGTGCAGAACACCCTAGACATTTCTTTTCTTTCATGTTGATTAACTTGTAAATAAATGCTGGCCTGTTTTGAACAGGGGCCGCATACAAATGTCAGGAGTGCGCTTGCGGCCCCTAGACTATAGATCTATAGGGACATTATAGTATAGATCATACGGCAGCACTGGCTTCAGTGCAGCATAGCTGCAAGTAAAAAAAAAACACACATGATGACGCAGTCAATGCTTGCTGTGTCATAAAGCTTTTTATCTTTACTTTCAGCCATTTGCAACATGGCTAAAAACAGTGGCGAACTCAATAGATCTTGCATAGGCAGGATCTGATGGCTTTGCCAATACTTGCTTCTAGTGTCACTTATGCAACCTCCTAAAGCCAGTAAAGCAATTTATGTTCCTCTGACTTGCATTTGGTAGTCCTTCACTAGTTGGATTTGCTTGTATTGGAGATTGAAAGATTTACCGTTGCTCATTGTAGTGCAGTCAAGGGTGTTCAGACTTTAGCTACCTTCTTCTAAATCAAACTGTTCTACCCTAGAACATGGATTGAACATGAAGTGCACATACGCTCTCTCCTCTCTTGATTGCATGCGAGTTTGATATCTGCCAAGTCATAGCCAATGTAGAGTTTACCTGTCATGTTCCTGGCTTTTTTCTTGTACCATCATTCCCTGCCACCTCTCTCCTCCACTTTATCCACTGGAAGGATGCGCACAGATGAATGACTTCCCAAAAGACATGGGGCCTCATTTATGAGGCCCCTTGTGGCACTTTTGCGCCGGCGGAGCGTCACTTTTTTGACATTCTGGTGGCACAATGTGCCGAAGCATATTTACAAGGCCACACAAAGCCACATTATATGGCTTTGCATGGCCTTGTAAATATGTGCTCCTAGATAACTGCGTGAAAGGGAACTTCCATGGGTGTTGCTGTGGGTGTTCCCACGCAACACCTATGGAATCTTAAGCATTCACAGATTTACGAGGAATCGTAAACCTGGGAATGCGTTGGATTCTAATGCCACCCCAGGGGTGGCATTAGGGAGGTACAATGAGGAGAAATGTTCTAATTTCTCCTCTTTTTTCCTCTTTTTATGTGTGCTGCATCGTGCAGCACACATAGAAAGAGGAAATTGCCTCAATTGATTGATTTTGTGCAGAATGGTGTCCCTTCCTGCACAAATTCAATCAACCCTGCAACGCAGGCACCCTTGCACCATGGTGCAAGGATGCCTGCGTTGGTGTATGGCAGCCCATTGTGCACCAGTGCAGGTGAAAAGGACTGGAATGCGTCGTTATCTCATAGATACGGCGCAAACTTGCCCTTTTCTTTTAACGCAGGTCAGCGCTGCAAGATTCCTTGCGGCGCTGCCCTGCGCCACAACATCGTAAATTAGATGTTTTCTTGCCGGAGAGCAGAACAGACAGGAACAGGATGTGCAGAAACCAGGAAGAAGACGGGCTGCAGCCGTGCCTTGAGATGAAGGAATATGCAAGCTACAGAGGTGAGGAAGAGGCAAAGGAAAGAATAGAGGCGTGAAGTCGTGGAAAAAATGAGACATTTCTGATCTAGCCTCTGACCTTCCAGCTTCCTATGACCTCTGGCCTTCCAGGCAGAGTTAGGTTAGTTACATTTCTTGTACTGTCTATGGTAGACCTATAGGGCTGGGAAAGAGGCATTCATTTCCCATGAGTCTACCAAGTGCCTTTGAATAAGGGAGGTAAGGCTTAATAAAGTCCCACATTAGCTTTTATATCTTTGCTGGGTCAAAGTCATATTTTATCTAGTGTGAAACACTGAGAGGTAAAAACTAGGCAGAGAAGAAATACAGAAGGAGCTAAAAACCTGATTGGCGGTAGTCCTGGGAAAAAGTTCATTTATGCCGGCATAATCTCTCATACTTTTGGGCATTTCGTGTTACGATTGTTATGCGAAATGCGTGAGGTTACGCCATTACACAAGGCTGTGTAATTGAGACTTCATTAGAGTAAACATCCTAATGCGGGAACGCAGGAAGAGCCCAAGGAAACGGAACGCCAGCAGCTGTTATCCATGTCATGCATGATTTTCTGCTAATTTTTAAGGATGCAAGGACAGTTTTTGTGCAAAGTGCAGAAGTCAGCACTTCATGCGATAACGCATAATTTCACTCAATTTTTCATGTCATTTCTGCAAAGGAAATTACGCAAATTTCACTCAGGTCTAGTAAGGATGATAGAAGTGGCAGGACTGACAAAGGCACATGTGTGCTGAAACTTTGAGACTGTTTTTAGAGTCAAGCCTGCGAGACACTTGTTAACAACAAGCATTGGCATAGCCTATAGGTCTCGCCTTTGGGGCTTTATAAGTGTTTATCTAGAGCTATTGGTTTTGACAATGTTTGTTAGCTAACACTGCTTCTCTTCTTGTTAACAAAAGGCAAGACATGGCTTAGCTGTTCAGGATGGTGGAGAGACGAGGGTCGTGCCCAGGGGAATTAATTACAAGTAGCCAAGCTTCATTTTTCAACAACAAAAGCAATTCAACAATCTGCTAATTGCAAGCTTGCATTCCAAAGGTTCTCTCCCTTACTGAATATCGCGCTGGACATATAAACAAGCATTGACAAAACCAAGGGGTCCGATAGAGACCTGTTTCGAGGCACCCTTTTAAAAACTGCCGGTGCTCAGCACCTGTGAGACCCGGCCAACTTAAAGCCCTGGTTTTAGCCAAGTTGTACACCAGTGTGGCTGCTGTTCAGAAGTCAGTCCTATCACTCGTTGACTTTATGCTGAACTGTGACCATGTACAGTGCTCGGCTGTCTTTTGGCTTGTGTTGTCTCGTAGAAATACCACATATGTCTCTTAGCACATTTTGACCAAGCACATCTAGCAGTTTCATGCTTTCATCAACCAAAAGGAACCGGACTCAAATTCTTTACTAGCTACATTACAACTGAACTGCAACCTTACTTTGCGGCCACTGCAATAAGTCACCGAACCTATAGAATAGTCTGCCATCATTACATCAAGTGCCAAATTGGCCCCAATAAGCAGAGCAAGACGAGTCCATCCTGTGTTGTCTATGAACAATAACACATTACGCCCCCAACCTCCACAATGATAGCATTAACCAATCTGTTTGTTACCAAATACATAACCAAGGACCCAAATATTTCCACACGAGATAACTTTTTGTTAATGGCAGACATTTACACCTAAGTGCTGAAAACAAAAACGTTGAATTTTAGTGTTCAGAAAGTGTTGATAAACTAGTGAAGTGGAAATATAGCTAGTGCTCACCTTCCTATAACAGGCAAAAAAAAATATATCAACAAAAAAAGACAGAGGACGTATAGAAACAGCACGTACAAATCGGCGAAAACACTGGCCTTTGTTCCCGTAGGATTGCATTGATCCTTGGTAATGTGACAGCAAATGAGGTCTTCGCCCCTGTCACCCCATACCCCCTCCCAGGCCTCACCCCACCCTTCCCACCAGAAGAGCAGTAATATAGCTATAAAGACACTTCCACAGACAAGAAGGGAGGGCCTTGGAAATGCAAATTTAAACACCTCCCCCTTCCTTTCAACGGCAAAGGCAATTCTTAGTGTGTGCACCCTCACGACAGAAGCCCCGTTAGCAGGTCAGGAAAATGCTTGAATTGAGAATCATGGGTTGTTAGCGGCCAAGCAGCAAGCCCTCACAGCTGTCTTAAGGTAACTCCCATGTAGCCAATTGTGCTAAGAAAAGGGTTATTCATGGCCGAATAAACAAATATGCACAATATTTAGCGCCCCATACTTCGAATACAATTGTTTGCGGCGTTTTTTGCAATGAACGAGTGGGTGAGTTGGACTACACCCCGCCGATTTGCTTTTTTTTCTCATTTAATATTAATTTGCATTTGCAGAGTTGGAAGCCCCCAACAATCTACACGGACAAACCGTGCTACTGGGAAATAAGCAAAAGGGGGGTTACATGGAGAATTTTGTGGTGCCAGGTGCCAGAGTATCGCGCCTGACGAGATTAAACAGAACGCATAGAGTAGTGTTCCAAAATATACGCACTTCCATTGAGGCCACATTTCAAAGTGAAGCTAGAGGGGCAGGATGGGGAGTGGAGGTTGCCGAAGACGTCTACTCGGGAATGAGGTTAAGGAGCGGTGTTCTGATGCATTCTTACAATTTTGAGGGGCTGCACAAGCCAGCCAGGTAGGGAACTGAACGTGCGTGGTGTTTAGAGAGTTCGAAGGACCAAAACATCTTGAGGTAGCGGGCGTTTTTAGTATGTTGTGCAGTTAGCGAATGGCAAGCAGGAGTGGCGTTTCAGCTCCTAAAAAAGGTCCCAGGCAGGTAAACATGCCAAGTGTGGTTTTGAACATTAGGGACAGCTGTTTGTACCGAGCTCTGTATCTATACAGCTTGGAAGTGTAATCATACATGTTTATATAGTGCACACTGCATAACAATTGCTTCTAGGCACTAGCGGGAGAAAGAGAGGATGATGTGCCAAAGAGTGGTGGGATTAGAATAGGGGGGGGGATAAAAGATTAGGGTAGAAAAGCATGCATTGTTTTCTGAATACCAGAGTGTCATTGGAGTGACAAAAGTGTTGATGCAGCTTGTGTGGGCGAGGAGAGAGGCGCACACGTGCGTGCTTAGGAGAGCAGTGTCATTGGAGTGGCGAAAGTGTTGATGCAGCTTGTGTGGGCGAGGAGAGAGGCGCGCGCACGCGCGCTTAGGAGAGCAGTCTTCACTTTTCAAGCACTGCACTCGTGCTTGTGGCGCACCGCTGCTCGCTCCCGCAAGGTGGATGCCGCCACAAGCACGAGTGTGTGCTTGAAAATGAGCAGAGCGACGGCTAAAGGCCCTCCTAAAGAGCGCATGCGCGCTGCGTAGGCGAGACCTAAAAATGGCTTGTAGCCTGCCTGTTGCTTAACATTTGTTAGCTTGTGTGGCACTCTTCTTTACTGCTTCGTAATTCATCAAGGCAGGCCTAACATCATTTCCGTTCCTCTCTGTGGAGCAGGGATCAGACACCGATTTATTCAAGTTATTCGGTGCCCGTCCGCTGCTCCCGATGTGATTGAGGTGCTATTTTGTTCTGTTTCACTTTTAGTGCCCTGCAAACAGAAGGCGTGTGACTGGCAAAAACGTGCCCAGCAGGACAAACAAAATTGCAAAGATTTATTTTCTATAGTTAACTTTCTTTTATTTTGCCAAGTCTTCTTTTCTCACTTTGCAACCATGTTTTCTTTTGTTTTTGCTCATGGGCACTGTTCTTAAAAGATGAGGATTATCTTTTTGCAAAGTGACTTATGTATAGTTTATGAAATTATGCTTTAACACATAATCGTGTAGTACACTTTTAACCACACCACTCCAATCCGCCAAAGTCCAATCCACTCCACTCCAATCCACCTCACCTCACCCCACACCAATCCGCCCCACTCAATCCAATCCACCCAAGACCAATTCAATCCACCCCACTACAATCCAAACCACTCACCCCAATCCAATCCACTCCAGTACACCACACTCCATTCCTCCCAACCCACCCCACTCCAGTCTGCCCCATTCCAATCCAAAACAATCTGCCCCACTCCAATCCCAAACAATCTGCCCCAATCCAATCCTCCACACTCCAGCCTACACCCCACTCCAATCCAAAACAGTCTGCCCGACTCTAAAACAACCTGCCCCACTCCAATCCAAAACATTCTGCCACACTCCAATCTAAAATAGTCTGCCCCACTTTAGTCTGCCGCACTCCAATCGAAAATAGTCTGCCCACTCCAATCTTCCCCACTCCAATCCAAAACAATCTGCCTCACTACCATCCAAAACAATCTGCCCCACTCCAAAACAAGCTCTCTCACTCAATCCAAAACAATCTGCCCCTCTCCAATGTTCCCATTCCAATCCAAAGCAATCTGTCCCACTCCAATCTGCCACACTTCCATCCAAAACAATCTGCCACACTCTAATCTGCAACACTCCAATCTGCCCCACTCCAATCCAAAACAATCTGCCTACTCCAATCCGCCCCACCCCAATCTGCCTCACTCCAACAATCTGCCCAACTCCGACAATCTGCCCCACTCCAATCCAAAACAATCTGCCCCACTCCAATCCAGAACAATCTGCCCCATTCCAATCTGCACCAATCTGCCTCACTCCAATCCAAAACAGTCTGCCCCACTCCTATCTGCCTCACTCCAATCCAAAACAATCTGTCCCACTCCAATTCAAAACAATCTGCCCAACTCCAATCCAAAACAATCTGCCCCCTCAATCCCAAAAAATATGTCCCACTCCAATCTGCCCGACTCACATCAATAACAATCTGCCCCACTCCAATCCAAAACAATCTGCCCCACTCAAATCCATCCAACTCCAACCTGCCCCACTCCAATCCACCCAACTCCAATTGAAAACAATCTGCCCCACTCCAATCTGCCCCACTCCAGTCCACCTCACTCCAATATAAAACAATCTGCCCCACAACAATCAGCCACACTCCAATCCAAAACAATCAGCTCACTGTAATCCAAAACAATCCGCCCCACTTCAATCCAATACAATCTGCCCACTCCTATTTGCCCCACTCTAATCCACCCCACTCCAGTCTGCCTCACTCCAATCCAAACCAATCCACCCCACCCAATCCGCCCCACTCCAATACAAAATAATCTGCTCAGCTCCAATCCATCCAACTCCAATCTGCCCCACTCTAATCCATCCAACTCCAATCTGCCCCTCTCCAATCCAAAACAATATGCCCCACTCCAATCTGCCCCACTCCAGTCTGCCCCAATCCAATACGCCCCACCCCAATCTGCCCCACTCTAATCTGCCCCACACCAACTTGCCCACTCCAATCCAAAACTATATGCCCCATTCCCATCCAAAGCAATCCACCCCACTCCAATTCAAAACAATCTGCTCCACTCCAATCTGTCCCACTCCAAGCCAACACAATCTGCCCCACTCCAATCTGTCCCACTCCAATCAGTCCCATTCCAATCCAAAACAATCTGCCCAACTCCAATCGGCCCACCTCCAATCCAAAACAATCTGCTCCACTTCTTTCTGCCCCAATCCAATCTAAAATAATCTGTCCCACTCCAATCTAAAACAATTTACCCCACTCCAATCTGCCCCACTCCAATTCACCCACTTCAGTCCAATCCACCTCACCCCAGTCCAATCCACCTCACCTCACCTCACCCCAATCCAATCCAATCCACCCCACCCCAATCCAGTCAAATCCAACCTACCCTACTCCAATCCACCCCACCCCAATGCACCTCAATCCAATCCACCCCACACCAATCCAGTTCATCCCACCCCAACCCAATCCACCACAATCAAATCCACCCCAATCCAAACCACCAAACTCAATCAAATCCACCTCACTCCAACCCAATCCACCCCACTGCAATCCAATCTACTCCACTCCAATCCACCCCATCCCATGCCAATCCAATTCACCCCACTCAAATTCACCCTACTCCATTCCACTCCGCCCCACTCCAGTCCACCCCACCCCAATCCACCCCACCCCATTTCAAACCACCCCACTTCAATCTAATACACCCCTTCCAGTCCACTCCACTCCATTACAGTCCAATCAACCCCACTCTATTCCTATCCACCAACTCTACCCCAATCTAATCCATAGCACCCCAGTTCAGTCCACTCCTCTCGGGTCAATCCATCCAGCCCATCACACTCAAATCCACCCCACTCCAATCCAACCCACCCCACCCCACTCCATTCCAATCCACCCTACTCCAGTCCAATCCACCCCACTCCAATCCAGTACACCCCAACCCAATCCCACCTCCATTCCAGGACACCCCCTCCACTCTAATTCACCCCACTCCAACCCACCCTACTCTAATCCAATCCACCCCACCCCAAACCACTCTAACCCCACTCCAATCCACCCAATCTACTCCAATCCAATCCACCCCACTACCTCAATCCACTTCATCCCACTCCACCCTATTCCACCCCACTCTACCCCATTACACTCCACTCCCCTCTATGCCACTCCACGCCACTCTCTGCCACTCTCTGCCACTGAACAACGAAACTCTCCTCACCTCTACTCAACTTTATGGCACTCTACTCCCCCTACTCTACCAACGGACTCTACTCCGACAAATCCAGTCTCCGACACCGTACACCCACCACTCCACCCTAGGACACTCAATGCCACTAACATTCATCCATGCTGAGCAGCAGTCACGCTGGTGTAAAACATGGCTAAACACATTGCCAATAGCTCTCGCATAGGTGAGACCTTTTGGCTTTGCCAGTGCCTGTTATACTTTTCCTTCTGTGAAAAGGGCTATGAGGGGTTCCAGAGAATATGCTGTCACACTTCACTCACGCTGATCTACTAAGCTGCAGAACACGATTGGAATATTTGATGCTGCAACACTTTACAAGCAGTATCTGTGAGACCTCCGAATGCGGATGGCTTTTCATAAACACTCAGACAGCCGGGGGGAGCATGGTGGGAGAACAAAACATCGCTCATGAAGGGGGGGCTTGAAAGGGAAATTTGCTGCGTGGCTTTACATGCAGGTTGCTCAATATTGCTCAGAAAAACCTCACCTAATAACTCTTAATCACCTCGAGGCCAGGAGACAAAAACAAGTAATCTGAAGGTCCTGCGGAGGGGGCGTAAGGACACACTGGGGTCAAGGACAGAGGGGCTTACCACAGAGATCCTTGCAGAGCTGAGCCTCCCTCTAGGTCACACAGGGGGGGATTGATAGTTCTTAGTCCTTCCTGCACAGTTCCTTGATCCCTAGGCACCTGGGCGGTTGTTCCGTCTTCCTTCCTCGGGGTTATATTTCTAACACCCACTACCCTGCCCCCAGCAGGCTGTCTTCTCTCAGGGCAGATCCAGGCGTCCCTTCCAGCAAGTTTTATTACCTACGTTCAGTTCCAAACTTAAAGGGGAGCCGGGAAATCAAATATTCCATCCCTGGAGCTCACTGGATTTCATACACTGACTCCTATCCCTAGTAAAGACGATTTTCAATACACTGAGCAGAAAATACGTCCTTTTGTCTATTAGACTAAGACTGGTGCTGCCAAGGTCCTTGTCACACAGCAGAAAGAGCCTCGAGGGGGGTAGCTATGAGTGTCCTGACAAGGTACCCACCAAATAATGAAAAAGAGGATACATCACCCTCTCTTAGGCTCTCAGTTTGTGTAGACAAAAATATAAAGGAATCTTGAGATGGATTCCTGTGACCTTGCAGCCAAGCGCGTGCACACAAACACACATGCATATACACACATTTTTGCAGTCACTTTTACTCACGCATGCAAAGCGTGTGCACACCGCCCATCGAGGCCCCACATAGACTGAGAGAACGTTCCTGCAGAGTGAATCTAGTAGACTTTTAACAGAACACTATTCATCTCTTCCCTGAAAGTGGCATGAAGAAGCCCCGTTCCTTTCCATTAGAAATCAGTGTTTTATAATATTTATGTTGCCCCGCTTGCGAAGATTGTGAAATCCTCCAGGTTTTAAATAATATCCTACGCGGGAGACACCCAAATGGTGACCCAGAAGCCTCCAAAGCAAGATTTATTAACTGTATGAGGAAAGTCTGTTATTGGATGAATCCAAACTGCCTACAACTTTTCGGAAGAAAAATGGAAATCCTCCTGTTCGGTGAGGCGCAGGAACTTTGGTCAGGCGACTGATGGCCGAAAGAGCTTGGTACTGCCCCTTGTCCTAAGGGAGCGGTTTAAAATCTGGGTTTTCTGGTAGACAACAAGCTTTCTATGAAGGAACATGTGAATCCCATCTGTGGTACTTGTTTCGGCACCCTGCGACCTCTGGAGAGTGTTCCCTTGGCTTCCTATCAACTCAACGAAAACGGTGGCCTGGCTCTCATAATGAGTCGTCTGGACTATGGTAAAGCACTTATGGTAGCAGTGAACAAAACTCTCCTGTCCAAACTACAGGTGGTACAAAATACAGCAGCCCGTTAGGTCTGTAAGCTCCCTTCCTGGTTCTCCCTCTGAATCCACCTTAAGAGCCTTGCACTGGCTACCCATAAGGAAGCGTATTTTGTTTAAACTCACGTCCCTCACACAGAGCACTATTTGGCAATGGCCTGACTACCTTCGCACAAGGCTCTCATGGTACCACCCGGGTAGAAACCTGAGGTCTCAGGAAAAAGTACTGTTACCCTCACAACACATATGTATGACCCGAAATGAGGGCTGTTTGTTCTCTTACCTAGCCCCCATCACTGGAACAGGGTACCCCCTCAAATTCGATCTTGTCAGGATTTCGGTAGGTCTAGGAAATTGCTAAAAACATGGTTTTTCTAAGTATTATTAGCTGCCTTTTTTGGAGTCTACAGTATTAGCACCGGGATACTCCTCTGGGCGCATAGCTAACCTAACATAACTAGTCTCACTTTGCCCAGTGACAGGACAGTAGTCCCTCAGGGCTTAATTTGTAATAAACATAACTGCCAGCGCTCTAGTCGGGGGCCTCTGCAGCTTGCACCACCCATTGCCAATAACTGCATTGCCAATGATAGTACCTACACAACTACTAGCCAGCACACTGATACAAGTTTGACAATTCAGACTATTCCAGTCCCCCAAAGCTATAAAAATAGCTTGGGCGGCAAGTATTAGTTGTTTTTAATGCATACTGAATTAATAAATAATTGCTGGCCTGCTCATCTCTAAATTATACAAACAGCGCCACCATGTGGCAGATGTCATAAGTGCTGGTGCCGACAATTAAGTGCTGGTGTCCAGGACCGGAAACCACCAGGTCAAATTAAGCACTGCAGTCCCTCTCTCCAAAAGAGGTGTGCACTTTGGGTGCCCCTTCTGACATCAGAGCTATGCTCTGGGCTTCGGTCTATTTGCACAGGATGCCTTCAGTGAACATATCTGATTGTCTTGTTCACTGAGGCAAAAAGGAAATCGCCCACTCACCATCCAGTGACTTTACAAGCACACTGACAGAGCGGTGAGGCTGGAGAAGGCTCCAGGGCCCGTGTGCCATTGTTTTTATTCATCTTTCTTACTGAGAGTTGAAAAACTGCTAAGCCCAAGACAGAAAGGTGATGCCCTCAAGGAGGTGAGGGTGGACCAGGCAGTGAGGTGAGTCGGAGAGGTGAGAGACAGGTGGAGAGGCGAGACCAGGCAGTGAGGTGAGACAATCACAGAGCTGTGGGGCACGGACAGGCAGATGAGACCAGCCTGTGGTGCGAGAGACAGCCAGTGAGAGGCACGTACCGTCTGAGCATCTCACGGACTGTCTATCGCATGTGGGTTGGTGATAATGCTGCACCGATGAATTGTTGATGCATTTTATTCTCTTTGTCTGTTCATGTAAAAAGGCAATAGAGACAGTTATTTAAAAAAAAGTATGTGAGACAAGACAGTAACGGGAAACAAAGACAGAGAGGTGAGAGCAGGAATTGAGGCGAGACAGGGGTGGGCAGATGAGACAAAGGCCGTGAGGCGAATCAGAGCAGGGAGGTGAGACCAGGCAGTGAGGTTAGTCATAGACATCGTGGTGAGATGCAGACAAAAAGGTGAGACCAGTAATTGAGGTGAGACAGTAGCAGGTGGCTAGGCAAAGGCATGGAGGTGAGGCCAGGCAGTCAGGTAACATGCAGGCAGAGAGGTGAGACCAGGCCAGGAGGTGTGACAATGGAAGAGACATGAGAAACAGATACAGAGGTGAGACCAGCCAGAAACTTCAGTCCACTCGGTGAGGAGAACCATGGACAGGTAGGTGAGACACAGACAATGAGGTGAGACACATGCAATGAGTTGAGACACAGACAATGGCATGAGGTGAGCCAGGCAGTGAGGTGAAACACTGGCAGCGAAGTGAGGCACGGTGAGAAAGGTGAGATCACAAGGTGGAAGGAAGCACTGACAAAAAGGTGAGACCACGCAGTCAGATAAGACGCAGGCTGTGAGGTGAAACAGACATCGAGGTGAGTCACAGACAGAGAGGGGAGGCACAGTCAGGGAGTTAGGAGCAGTCAGGAAGCCAAGCTCAGGGAGGCCAAGGTCTAGAGGGTGCCACACAGACAGAGAAATGGAGATCAGGAAGTGAACTAGGACATTGGCAGTGCTGTAAAAGGGGGTGAAACACAGACAGGCATGTGAGACACACAACGAGGGGTTGAGACCAACAGTAAGACAAGACAGAGACGGAAGTGGTCAGGTAGAAAAGTCAGAAGAAAAGAGGGAGGTGTGAGAGCGCCAGAGACAGGAAGGTGAGTCCAGTCAGTGAAGTGTGAGAAATTTGGCAGAGCCGGGTGAGACACGGACGGAGAGGTGAAGCAGAGTAGAATAAGCAGTACAATGAGAGACAGGCATGGAAGTGAGACGCGGGCAGGAAGGTGGGAAATAGGCAGCGAGGGTAATAGGCAAGATTAGACAGAGGCATTGAGGTGAAACACGGGCATTGAGTTCAAAGACAGGCCGGGAGGTGAGACACGGGAAGGGAGTAGAGAAACGGGCAGTAAGGTGAAACAGGCAGAGAGAGCAGCAGGCGAGAGACAAGTTACAGGCAGAACGGCGAGTCACAGTCAGGGTGGTGAGAGCGATAGACAAAGATCACTGCCGAAATGGGCAGCCCTGCCCCAGTCGCGCACGGAGGGCAGGTGCTCCCTGCGTCACTAGGGACCGGCCGATTCCACAAACACTGTATCCAAGGGAGGGGACGCGGCGCGCGGGCGGCGAGAGGCAACGAGAGCAGCGAGGAGCGGGCGCAAGGAGCAGCAGCCACAGTGTTCTGCAACGGTGGGGGGCCTCGGGGCGAGCAGGGGGCACTGGCACCAGCGCTGCAGAGGGGTAGGGGCTCGAGGCAGCTGAGGGTGCAGGAAGAGCTGAAATTGGGTCAAGTTTAGGGAGGCGTTAGTGGCAACAAGCCCTCCCACCCCACTACATCCCTAGTCCCATACCGTAGGGTTTGGGGGAGCAGGGCAGCTGTAGCCAACCGACAAGCAACGCCCCGCAAAGCATTACTGTTAGGGGTCGGGGGGACACTAACAGCCCCACGCCTGCCCCAATAGTGCAGTGGTTGAGGGCAGTAGATGCAGAAGCAGTGCTAGCAGCAGGTACCACAAGGGCGGTAAAACTGCCCCGCGTGGGAGAGGGAACAGAGGCGCAGGGCAATAGAGTTCTAGCAACCCCAAGAACTGCCTCGGCAGTGGGGTGAGAGCACGGGCTAAGAGAATTAACGGCAACCCTCAAAGATCCAGTGAGGCTTGGTCTGGAATAGCGTGAACCAGGGGCGGAAGCAACCTCCACCTGTGTGATAAGAGCAGGGGTGACACGTCCTTCTAGTCATGCTTTTAGCAAGTCAGGGCAGCAAGGCCAGGAGCAAGAGTAGCCAGAGGTGCTAAAAGAGATGGCACCAGGATCACATGCAACAGAAACAGGCACCATATCTGCGCCAGGATTCTGCTGAGAGGAGGTTTGGGTGAACCTCGAGAGAATACCTCACAAAGCCAATTGGATAATTGGGTACAGGAAGCGTCCAGATGAGGCCCTCTGTAACCAGCTGTTGGTAATGTAGCTGGTTTGCTTACCCCCATTCGAACACAGCCCCCACCGCCCACAGCTCTTCCGGGCCCTGCTGCACCCCCCGAGCTGACACAAGCACCATGGCTCACGTGTAAGTAAAACCTTTTCGGGGAGGGGGATTGGAATGAAGGAAAGTGTATTAACTGATTATGCTTTTCTTTGAGGTTTTCCTTCAAAAGGGGAACAGGGGAATGCTTTGAAGTCTTTTGTTGTTTCCAGGGGCGGTGGGCAGCGAGGGAATACATCTCTTTGATGTTGTGGGTTCCAAAGTTACATGTGCAACTAACCTGGGCCCGCGCACACCTGCCCTTTGCGGAGACCCTGGCACCGGAGAAGGGCTGGGGACGTAGCCTTTGCACTGACCCAGGGGTCCTATGTCGCACTTTCTATAAGTGGACAAGTAGCTCCAGGTTTTCCCTGACAAAATATTCTTTCACAGGTCCCATCAAACTAAAAGTACAAGAATGGCTGATGTCACTCATGGGGATACTTGAGAGCTATCAATTCATTCTGCATCCCATGAATGCAAGTTGGTGCTTTCAAAGGGGAATGTATCAAAAGTGCTTTGGGTCAGGGCTCTACCGCAAAACAAGGGTTCACAGTCAATTAGACCCTGTAACTACAGGCCCTGGTGTTCTTCTAGACATGCTCGTGGTGTGGGCTGGGCTCTAGCTGTAGCAGAAGAACATTCCAGAATGCTGGACTGGGCCCTTGCGGCCTTGTACAACCTGGTGAGGCCTTTTACACTAGAGGATTCTAAACATTCTCATGGTAGAGGCTGTCCAGTAGCAGCCCATAGTTTGGGGGCATAATCTCCCACATCGTTATTAAATTGCTAGAGATCATAAATTGACGTATTGCTACTGTATGTCTATTCTTCCTCAAATCATTACTCAACCGTTTTAAAAAGAAAAAAAATCCAAGTTTTCAAAAGCACATTTAGCAGCTTGTAACTCAGTTGCTGAGACTACAGTCACAACGGGGCATCGGTCAATGAGAGTGTGTGGTTCCCTGCCCATGGGATTGGCCAGGCACTAGGGAGCTTATTTACAAGCCCCTTGCGCCGCCGGTGTGTCACTTTTACTATGGAAAAAAGTGACGTACCAGCAGCGCAAGGGGCTTCTAAATAAGCCCCCAGGTCTTTAGTGCGCAGTACCACCACTGTATGAATCCCCTGCCTCCACCAAAAGATACTGAGACTTCAGCAGGGCCGGTCTGGCCACTGTGCCAGTCTGGCATTCTCTGGTACTTGAAGGAGGCGGCTCCTCCGTTTGAGCGGAGGAGCGTCGCCCCACTAAGAAAAGCCCCAGGCTAGAGCTGAAAAATAAAACGGTAATAAAGTTGATTTATTACTGTTTTATTTTTCAGCAACCGACCTGTCCTGAACTCAGTGACAGGACGGGGCGGGCCCGTGCTGCCTTGTCGAGTGGCAGCAGCAGGGAGCTGTGCGCTTTAAAATACGCATGTCTGTTTGGCTGGCAGCCTTGCGACGACCAGCCAGACTTGCGCATTTTAAACTTTTCTAACCTAGCTGTCTTAGGGGCATTTTCACAAGAACGTGCGCTAAACACCTTCAAAAAATGTTAACGCAACTTCACACATCGCAGTCTATCGCGGGAAAATAACCCTGTGTTAACGTCGAATTCACAACACGGCGGTACCATGCGATAGCCTCTCGAAACCGCGGCCAATGTCCGCGATACAACCACTGCGACAGCGATAAAAACACAAACTCCAACGCGTAAAAAGACGCGATGGGCCCAAACGCGATAAGAAAACAGTGAAAACCAGCGACAGGCCAGCAATACCCACGCGTAATGCGGGAAAAAGCACAAGAACAGCATACGGAAAATGCCACCAAAAAGGAAATGAACTGCGGAGTCCACGTATGCACCCTGACCGACTGCAGAGGATAACATGAACCCCACAATCCCCACGGAGGAACACCCAGGAATCTAGGGCTCGTGGAAGGGCAATGAGAAGAGGAAGAGGAAGACGGGGTACAGTCTGCAGGAAAACACGATTATCGTCACGGATGAGATAGAACACCACCACCAACTGTACGTCACCTCCAACGTGTCATTGGCAACAAAGAGGCAAAGATGGCACACCATCTCGGACCATGTGAATGCCGTCGCAGCGCCGAGGAGGACAATGGAAGAGGACAAGAGGCGCTGGATTGATGTGAATGGCAAAACCAAGCAGAAACTCGCTGCCAACATGAAAGCAGCAACGCACTTCGGAAGAGGGGGGCCAGCAGAACACCAGGAGCTGAATGACATGGAGAAGATGGTGGCCACAGTCATCAGTCAGGAGACGGTGACAGGAGTTGGGGATCCGGACACTGCCCAACATGACCCGACACTACATCAACAGGGTGCGTACCGACCAGGGAGTGGGGGACGGGGGACATGGGCACAATGGCACACATGCACAATTATGCAGAGCACACTGCACACCCACAATGACTCAGGATCATGTCCCTGATCCCACGGGAACACTTCAGCACACACACAAACACCAAGTAGTCCCTCGTACACCATGTGCCCAAAGGGGCACCCACCCAACACATCAACAATCACACAACCAACACATGCACACGTGCGAAACACAGCAAACATGCATATACGTCAGCCACACTGACAATGCAAGAGACACCACATGACGAGTAGCATGGCTGCAGTCCAATCATCATGACAATGTACACGGCACGACACTGAGGTGGCTGAGTGCGGACCACAACCGGAAAGGAGCAGGTCACACTCGGACACAACCACCTGCTCAAACAACCCCTGACGTCAACGACACATCTGCGGACAAACCATGCCCAAGAGTCACAACTCAACAAAGAGCACAAGTTACCCAAGTCTGCAACATCTCAGCACTGTAGAAGCACAGAACTGAAAGCTACACCGCATGAAAGGGATAAGTGGCAGCCAAATCAGAGCCGCAGGAGCGACTCACCCACCGTGCAGCATACACACATAAGACTAAGTGCACCTCGACATTGACAACATCCTAGTACAAACAGCAACACCTCCACAACAGAACACAGGACACAACTGATGCCGCATATGTGCACACATGGCCAATCACATCTGGCACAGCAGAAAACTGTGACATGACAATGTACAAGTACAACCTGTAACCTGCAAATATTTATTATTCACACATGCTGTGCTTGTGGACATTTTGTACTGTCCCATGATTGCCAAGGACGGCCACTATGTGACGTGCTCATGAGAAGAAATTGGCAATGAGGGTGTTCCTATGGGTTATTCCTGCTGCAGCTGCAGTGGCATGTGGGCCACCTGCCCCATCGTCCGGTACTTCTGGAACTTGGATCCATGGGGCATTGGTGCGTACACAGATGTTGTGCAACACACAACATGCAACGATCATCTTGCACACGATGTTTGGGCTGTACAGGAGCCTTCCACCTGTGACGTCCAGGCACCTGAAACGTGATTTCAACACGCCAAATGTGCGTTCCACGATGCCCCTGGTGCATATGTGGGCCGCATTGTACTGCCTCTGGGCGGGTGTGTTCGGGTCTCGGAGGGGTGTCATCATCCAAGGGCAGAGTGCATATCCTTGATCACCTGTGACAGTGCAGAGAGAAAAGAGTCAATACTTGGTTCGGCATGATGTGTTGGCAGGCCCACTAGTCCAGTGACGCCTGTGCTGGCTGTGTGTGGGGTGTGTGTAAGCCAGCCCTCAGGGAGTAGCTGGTGCTGGCAACAACTTCAACAGTCATCAGGCACTCAGGAATGCAATGTTCGAACAGCAAGGGAGCATGACTTGAGTTAGTGGCCCCGGATGCACAGCGGCCGACACGGGCCTACCGCTACGGGACGCTGACTTGCGGGAGACTGGGGTAGGGTCATGAGGGCAGAGCAGGGTCTCGTATATATCAAAGGTGGTTTTCGCAGAGTGTCTCGGGGGAGAGTGGGAGGTGTACCCCCAGGACATGAGGCAGAGGGCATATACCAGCTGTGTCCGGCAACATGGCGGATATGAATGCCACAGACTCATGCCAAACACCAAGTCCGTACCTGCCAGTTGCTGATGACAACCCCCAGGCCACAGGCTCAGACACCAACAATGTTCTGCCGGAGGCTGACTGTGACTCACGGCGCACAGGGTTAGTGGCACCAGGTCAGTCCTTGCGAGTGGTTGACCTCCTCCGTAACGGTGATCCGTGTTTCCACCGGACTGAAACACATCTGTCTCTCACTCCTCTCCCTGCGTTCACTGGCATGAACTCTGCCATTGATTAATGAGGACTCAGTTGTAGATGTGGGACATACTGGACTGCAGTGTAGGCCGGCTGCAGCGGTGGGGTATGTCAACGAATGAGGACTCCTGGGGGCCTGTGTCACGGACGACAGCGATGGTCTGAGGAGGCTGCCAAGGTCGCAGGCATGGGGCTTGGAGCTAGCACCAGCACGTGGTGGGCCCTCTTTGACACACGACGGTGTCGGCAGGTGAGCAGTGTGGCCTTGGAGCACTGGGGCAGGCAAGCCGGGTCTGGGTATCAGCGGCCTGGGGTGCAGCAGGCGCACAGGCTCACAGGCCCCGCTGCTCACGGCGTCGGCCTCATGGCGGGCTGAGAGGCGCCGCCCTGGCAGTGACGTTGGCCATTCCGGGAGAGCACCACGCTCAGCGCAACAGTGTTTACATCCACACCCCTGCGCAGGCCTGGCGTAAGCCGGGCAACCCACTACGCTCACACACACAGGGGGGGACGCAGCAAGCGACATTTCCGTGATCTAACCCACAGCCTGGGGTGACATGGTTGCGTCCACTGTTCACTACTCTCCAGACACCAGCAGTTAATGTCTGCATCGACATATCTGTGGTTTGCATGCCCAGGTCTGTCCAGCACATTCACGCCACACTTGTCGTTGTGTACATTCCCATTCATGGGTCACTTGCATCCTTCGCACATGCCTGCTTTCCGCCTCTCCACAGGTTCAGCTGTTGTGTGGCTGTGGTGCCGTGATATAGCTGGCTTGTGTACATGGGAAGCCCAGGATCCCAATGGAGTTGTGTTGTCGTGTCTGGTAGGTGGGCATGTTGATAGACATGTTGTATGTGGTTTGGTCACGTGTGCATTCCCACAGTTGTGCGTTGTGTGATGGTGGCTTTGAGGTGTGTGGTGTGTTGATTTGGTACTTACCAACGAGCAGACCAGTTCCATAGATGCCATCCTGGAAGCGCTGGTTGATGATGGACTGTCGGAAGATGTAGGAATCGCGGACACTGCCTGGGTAGTTTGCGACGACATTGGTGAACATTCCCCGGTGGTCCACTATTGCCTGCACATTGATGGAATGCATGTGCTTTCTGTTGTGGTAGATGTGTGCAGTGTCCGCAGGGGGCACAAGTGGGACATGTGTGCAGTCAATGGCCCCCAACACGTGTGGGAATCTAGCAATGGCGTAGAAGCCTTGCTTGGTCTCCAGCTGTTCCTGCGCAGTGTGGGGGAAGTGAAGGTACTGGGGTATGAAGCTGATGATGGCATCCAGGACAGGTGTGAGGAACTTTGATAGGGCTGGCTGTGATACTCCTCCGACTCTGGCCGTTGTTGGTTGGAAGGTACCAGAGGCCAACGTGTGCAGCACAGCCAGCAGCTTTGTCTGCGGAGGGATGTTGGTTGTCCGCTGTTTTGGGACCGTCAGCCTGTGGCCGATGTGGGTCATGATTAGGGCTCCCAGTTTTCCGTTTTTACTGATTTTTACAGATAAATACAGACAGAAAACTATTTATTTTCCTGTCTGTATTTATTTTTAAATACAGAAAAATACGGAAAATAGGCCTTCTTTGGATTATTTATCCTACTGTCAATCATGAGTGCCGAGCAGTAGGTGTACAGACTGAGAGGTAGGGGATATGAAAAAAGAGAGTGGATTTCCTAATTAAGCTTAAGTGCAGATCTACAATTATTTATGCTATTCTACAATGCAAGTGGTTTCAGATAATGCTATTACACTGTGTTCTGCTGAAACCTTTTGGACATGCAAATGAGAGTAAACATTTATCAGTTAAATAAATGTGGAAAAATACCCATTGCAGATTCATTTAAACAGAATGCACAATATAAAAATGGATTAATACAGAAAAAATGAGCAAAAAATAAATATGGATAAATACAGACGGAAATGTCGAAGAAATAAATACCATAAAACCGGGAGCCCTAGTCATGATGCAGAGGATGGTTGTCCTTTTGAGCCTGTAGTGGGCAATGACTTCCTCGGGCGTTAGGTCTGTGAGACTGGTGCGTTTTCGGTAGGTCCGCTGTCTTACTCTGCGCTGCCTCTGTGGTGGTCCGGGGGGTGCCGGTCCGGGTCCTGGGGGTGGTGGCGGTGGGTGTTGTGGCCCTGTTGGGGCTCCAAGCTGCATGATGAGTAGCTCCATGGCGTCGGTTGTTCTTCGGCTGTGGCTGTGTGTGGGGCTCTGTTGCCTACTGCAGGTGTTCGTCCTGTTTAACACCAGCAAGGGGCAGGTGTTAAATAGCTGATGCTATCGCTGCTTATCGCGTGGTTTTGACTCGCATCGCAGATCTGGCAGTTCGTTGTGAAAGTGGTGTAGTGGTGTTTTCGTGTGTTTTTGCACGGGAACGCCTACTCTGCATCTCATTAGGGTTAGTTGGTGGTGTCACCCGTGGGGATAAAATTTGCGGCAGTTATCGCGGGAATACTGGCGATGTCTGCAGTTTGCACCCGCTTGTGAATGGGGCGTTAAATCTATCTCCACTTTTGATGCGTTAAGATGGCGATAACTCGGCGATAAGTCCTTGTGAATATGCCCCTTAGACAGCTGGGCTAGAGAAAGAGCAGGCCTCCAGTGCGCTTCTAGGCAGGGCTGGTTTGAACCTTCTTGCTCGGGCTGATTTGTGTTTCAAGTCCAGTCACGGGCCTCAACATATCATACCAAAGGTATGCACCTGGAGACTTTAGATCCTATTGGCTGTTTACTAAAAAGGCTCAAACCACCTTGGGGTTTAACTACCGGTGCTGAGAAAAGTCAGTGGTTTGCGTGTCCACTGCAGAGGTCTGTGCAAAACTCAATGTCACAGATTCAAATCCACACAGGACTGATTCAGTCTTTGATCCATAAAAGATCAAGCAACTACTTCCATTGAGTTGGATACCAAGAACACGTATTGTTTAAAAGTTGAGAGTGGGGGAGTATGAAATTTGAATAATTAACTTTACATAATTACACGAAATGTCTTGAAAATTGCATGCAAAGTGCGAATGCAGGGGCATATTTACAAGATAATGACGCAGCGCTGCAAGTCATCTTGTTGCGCCTAGATGTGCCATTAGGAAAGTGCAGAAATGCGTCGTTTTTACAACAATACGATGCATCCCTGTGCGTTCCTCTGCGCTGATGCACAATAGGCTGCCTAGCGCCATAGCAGGCACACTTGCACCATGACATGGCACAAGGGTGCCTTGGTTGCAGGGCTGATTGTTTTTGTGCAAGAAGGGCCACTTCCTGCACAAAAACAATCACTGATGGCGGTTTCCTCCTTCAATGTGTGCAGTAGAATACAGCACATATAAAAAGAGGATAAAATGAAGAGAAATACAGGTATTTCTCCTCGTTACTCTACTTTTACGACTCCCCTGGGGAGGCATTCAGATCTGGCGCATTTCCAGATTTATGAACCCTTGTAAATCTGGGAATGCGTCATAATTCACGGGTGTTGCGTGGGAAAACCCACAGCAACACCCATGGAACGGCCCTTTCACGCAGAGTAATGCGTGAAAGGGGGCCATATTTACAAGGCCATGAGAAGTCACGCAGGGTGGCTTCGCGTGACCTTGTAAATATGGGCCAGCACACTGCACCACCCGTGTCAAAAAAAGTGACGCTCTGGGGTCGCAAGGGGCATGTAAAAATGCCCCACAGTATTTAGCGCTATATTTTAGTGCTGAAATGCATCCTCGTGTTTGCAAAACAATTAGCAAAAAAACATATGTTCTGTGAGCAACAGCTGCTTGCATTCTGGTTGTTTGCGTTGTTCTCATGCCCCTGTGCTATAGTTTTGTAGCAATCACAGCATAATTACGCGAGGTAGCGTAATAACTTGTTAAGTGAAATTCCTGAAAATATGTGAATTACGCCGAGGTAATTTAAATGTCACCTGGGCCTAGGTGAGCAGCAGTTCAGCTGTTGGTATGTAAATAATTATTGTTATAGTGCTATTATTAATTCCCAGTTACCTCCCAAGAGCAGCTAATCCTGCTGCGGTCTCTCCAGTGGTAACCCACTCAGGCTTTCCCCTTCTGAGAACATTAAGCAACCTTAATAATATCCCTGAGCTCTGGAAGAACATTTAGAGGAATCAGGTTGTCACTTTGTAGAGATTTATAGGACGTTTTCTGATGAACTGGCCCATTTCTGTCCCAGTAATGCTGATTCTTTGCGTACTTTTTATTCGGTCTCCGACCCAGCCCATCCATTACCCTAACATAAGAAGGCTTGTATTGTGCAACTAGGCCCCGCCAGGCTCTGAGATCGGAGCAAAAGATGCGTTGGAGTGAGGTAAGTGCACAGATTTTCATAAAGCGAGTAATCTCTGTGCGGCTCATGTTGCCATAGAACAATATTTCACATATCATCCATCACAAAAATGGAGAAAAAAATGCCCCTTTTTTTGTTGCTGAGCTAGTGCAGGCACAGATCCCGCGCACGTGCACTTAACGCGACAGAGTTTAAATTTCCGTGCTCGAGACATCAACTGCGCATTAGGAAGACCAACACCGAATTACAGGCCTTGTGGACAATTTAAGGCCCGCGGGTTTTCACCAGCTGGAATTCGTTGTGAAGATTTACAGTAATGAAGGGAGCCCCGTGGTGACTGGCGGCCGGAGGCTATTAGAGCTGGGAAACCTTGCAAATTCAAAAAGAGGACCGAGCCAGAGCCGAGCAGGGTGCCTAGCTAGGCTCAAAGAGATAGAACACAGACTGCAAACAGCTTCCATTGATATAGCAGGTGCAGTGGCACCAGAGTCCACTGAACCCTGATTATTGCTATATTTTATCATTAAAACAGCAGCTAGGGCTCCCATATTTATCCTTGCAATAGGGCCCAAGACACACTGGCTAAGCAACTGAATGTAAACCTGACAACAAATGTTATGAAAAAAATAGGACAAAGACACTTTATAGTGACTTTTTAACATCTCTGAGTGTCTCATTTTAGTGCATATGATTATATCACTGCACAGAGTAATATTTATTGAAAGTAAGATTTTTAAAGAAACATTCAGTATTACCTCCATGTGCTGACAAAGCTGAAGTTTCATTCTGTCATGTTATCTGTATGTGTGGTGTATATTGTATTATGTGTGAAGCAAAATTATTATGCACTAACCATACAAGTGAGGTTTTTAAATAGTGCAGATCCTGAACTTAATTGTTTCAATGTGCTCGCAAATTGATTGGTCAAGGAAAATGAAACATAATACATTAAAGCAATTTGCCTTTGATCACACAATTTGGTCTAGTGGGGAAGCAGGCATTTGATTACAGGTTTTTCAGCCACTGTAGGTAAAATCGTTCTATCTTCCCATTTGGGCAAAGCTTTGTGTTCAATAATATTTCCTGAATTACCTTTAGTTAATGGAATTCATTAAATGCCCCATCACATCATAAATAAAACTGACACTTTAAAGACACACACATATGTATCTAACATATGTTCAGTCATGCCCTGCGTCCAAACCCCTACTTTGCACAGTCAATAGTTATGCTCAGTGAGGGAGTTGGGTAAATATGGTTAAAAAAATCCCAGAAATTCACTGTCAAGTCAAAGGTTAAAATCGCGTTATGTTAGGTATGGTATTATGATTTTTCTTTACGTTAAAAAAACCTCAGAAATTCACTAAAAACATCAAAGGTTATTTGGGTAAGATATCAACATTTTTAGCTTACATTAAAAAACCGCAGACACAATATATGGCTGGTGCTCACTGGAGGGTCAGACCTACCTCCAAATATTACTATTAACAAAAACAAAACAGGCCACGGCACTGCAAAGGTTGGTATTCCAAAATATATTTATTCTACCATAAAAGTGACAGCAACATGCTACCGACGGGGTGTTTGGTTATAGTTAGGTGAAGATGTCAGTTAAAACACATCATTCTAAATGTACAAATGTACAAAACCACTGAAATTCACCAGTTATAGTTATCTCAAGTAACTGTAACTCATGCCCTAAGGTAACTATAACTTGCGCCCTCGCCATGCACCGCTAATTACCCCACATATTACATTACTAATGACATCTTCTACGGCATCGTTGATAATATCACTGCAAAATTTTAAATGAAATCATTGATGAGCATACTGTCCATGGTGGGGGCACCAGTGAATGAATATATCTGTTGGCTCCGTAGATAGTCTGCGGCATGAAATATCTATATTTTTCAACCCAAATTTCTCAGAAACTACTGAACAGATTTACCCTAAATCTCAAAAAGCAAGCTTTCCTTTCTAGACCAAGATCTAGCTTTCTGCCAAATTTAATTTGGTGTAATTCCGTTCAGCCGTTTTGGCTGTATCTCTGCCTGATTTTCCTGTGGAAAAATGAATAGGGAAAATGTGTTTTTCTCAGCACCTGCTTGATGGTTCACCCCAAAGCTTTCCAGGAAGAAGAAAGCGTATTTTGTTAATATGTCTGTATCCTGTTGGTGCTGCTAGAAGCAGGAAGGGCACCACCAATTTTTTTTTCAACATTGTGGAGGGCTGCTGGGAGCTCAGCAGCCCCCCATCAACATTAAAAAACACAGTAAGTCTTCATGGTCTTTAAATCCATATCCCCAGGCGAGCTCCTTATTTATTTTAAAGCACTCCAAGCTGGAGCACTATGCTCTTCACTTGGAGAGCAGGGACCCCTTGTGATGAGTTCTATGGCTGTACTTTGTGGCAGTGGCGGCTCACATAGGGCGTGATGCGGGGCGGTGGGGCGGGGGAGGGGCAGGGTGGGGGGTAGTAAACTTGGACATACGACGGAACGGAGGAAAGTAATTAAAGAAATAAATAAAACTATTTACCTTGCGCGCGCTGCATCGCCGAGTTGGCGATGCAGTGTGCGCAAGGCAAATAGTTTTATTTATTTCTTTAATTACTTTCCTCCTTTGCGTCGTATGTCCAAGTTTACTACCCCACACCCTCCCCTCCCCCGCCCCACCGCCCCGCAGCACGCCCTATGCGAGCTGCCACTGCTTTGTGGTCTGGAACATGTTAAAAGAAAAACTCAACGGCGTGTTGATTTTCTTTTTTCGGATAAGGCTTTATTAAAATAAATTTATGATAATCACTTTCAAATATTGCAATGTGTGAATTTATATAATATACATTTAGTTACAATTATTGCTGACTTCTTGACAAAGACAATAGATCTGCTTTATACTTGATAGCATACTTACCCCTTGATAAAGCCAATAGGCCCACTTTTTTATATTTTGATGTTCTGACCCTATGATAAAGTCAGTAGGTCTGCCTTACCTCAAATGACGCCCTTTATACAGACCCTCCAGTTTTTCGCGATTTCGCGATTCGCAAAATAATCGCGAAATCGGCAAAGGAGCGAGATTACCGCGATTTTTACCTTTTTGGCCGCGAAAAAGGTCTCCGGCAGGCATAAAAAAAAAATGATTACATCTTATTGGCTGTACGCGCACACGTCACTACGTGGCGCTGTACAGCTGTATTTACCTGCCTGCTTCTTACTGCGGCCGGCATTAGGGATTACAGAAATGAAAAGTACAGTCTTGTCAGTGGGCCCTGCCCATTGACACGATTGTACACCTTAAGAGGCTGCATTCTCAGCTGCGCATGCCTCTCTCTTTTACCCCTCGCCGTGACAGCATCCCTCCCCTTAATAGGCTCCTTCCCACTTCTATTGCTGTCCCTTCGCTCTAGCCCCCTCCTTCCCTTTCCAGTTCCTATTTTCCCGTGGCAGGAGGGGTGCAGGGGAGGGGATAGAGAAATGGAGGGTGTAAACAATTCTGTAAGGCTGACAAGGTCCATCGTTTCGACTTTGTTTTACATGGAGGTTTGCACACCATATATGTAGGGAATAAATGTACTTCAGTGTTGATTCCAAACACAAAATAGATTCTGCAGTTTGTCAAACTTTAATCATCTTCATAAAAAACCCTTCCAGCCAAAACGTTTCTTCTTTTGGATATATAACCCAGCAACTTCTCCAGGCTGGTAAAGAACACAAACATAACTCAATAAAACTCCTGCAGATTAATTTAAAATTATTTGCTTCACCCTGATAGAAAGCAACTCGTGCCAATTCAAGAAAGACAAACATGTGACTTCACGGGGCCAAGGGGATGCTTTAAAATTAGTACAGAGAGACCAACAAATGATGACATTATGAGTAAAGTCTGTTTGTTGAAAATTATACACAACAGCATAAATTATACCAATTACGTATGAACATAGTCCATGTTGACATATGTTGGAGTCTAACTCCAAGAGTAGCTGTTTCCATAATGTCAATATGTCAAAGCCGTTAAGATATATGGTAACTAATCCCACCTATGTGAGCAAATGGCGTAAAAAATAAAGAAAAACATAAAAAGGAGTAAAATATATTATCTCCTGAATTGAGGACAGAAGAGAAAATTAAGATCACAGTTTAGTGATATTCAATGTGAAACCCAAAAGGACTGCTAAAATGTTGTAGCAATCCACCAAAGTGTGAACGTTAACTCCTAAAAAAAATTCAAAGAAAAATAACACGGTGTTGTAAATATGTTTTTTTTTCTGCAAGTACAAGGTAAGAATGTCAGGTAAATATGTGGTACAAGACTGATGTAAAGAATTTTAATATCATGCTAAAGTTGTCAGCCACAAATCATTCCTAGGCGAGGTGCAAATAGGTTAGCAGTTGCCTGGGTGAACAAATAGAAAGCAAGTGCTCACTTTGAATTCATAGGCAAAAGGAGGTTACACATTAAACGGTGGTCATTTGAGAGCTATGAACAGATGGTATTTTAGTACTACCTAGCTTCCTCCTGGCCAGGTGCCCACTGCAATAGCAGTGGGGCGTCATTAGTTGCTTCCTGTGCAAGCGCCAAGGTGGAGGAGTCCCTCGTTCGTTTCTCCTCAAAGGAGGGTCGCGCGTGATGTCATCAGGTGGCGCCCAGAACGGCAGCATATAAGGTATCATGAATCATGAGGCCCGCGATTGGCCTCTTTACTAAGTGCAGATTTTTAGCTAAAGTGTTTTAAGGCACGTCCTTAATTACATCCGCCACACCCCTATGGCAGACGCACCCAGTTTTTTCATCCTAGTTAAAGCCCTACACACACCCCTCTGCTGTTACTTAATTGCGGACTTCATTCCAAACCTAAGTCACGTTCAAATAGAGACGTGCAGATTGGCATAGAAGAACATTCACTCTGGCCCTGAGGCAAACACTCCTCTTGGCCCACAGGTGTAGCACATTCTGGACGGGTTTAAGAGGCAGCGGTGCCCCGGCAGAGGTGCATACATAGAAAAGGGCCCCTCTCACGAGGTGCAGATTGGACACTTTAAACATGCCTATTTCACAGTGGAATGCTCTGCTAAATTAGTTTACATTGATTTAAGGCTGAAAAGGAATTATTACGAGTAAAATAAAGTGCCGCAATAATGCCGCTAAATTTCCATTTTTGTGCCGCTAAATTTCCATTTTTGTGCCGCTAAATTTGCAAATCTATGCCACAATATCCTGGGGGGTCTGTTTATATTGCTACATCACAGGCATGTATGCCTGCGGGGATTATGTGCAGGGCTTGGCCAAAGGCCAGGCCTAGCACACAACCCCACACTGCACAAGGTGGAAGTACTACAGCACAGTTAGGAATCAATAATTTCAAGTAAGTAGGCTATTTTGTGACTATAATACTTTTATGAGACTCAAGTATTTATATTGAACATTTGTGGTAAAAAGATGATCAAAGTTATAGTAATAATGCTGAATAATTACGATTCACTCAAAAATCACATTTACTCAATTGTGCAGCAGCATTTGGCGAGAGTACAATGAAACATGCTGCTAATTTTACTTTTATTTAAGTGAACAATGATGTGCAATTGTAAGTTTGCTCTTTTCATCATGTGTATTATTCAGCCACCTAGTGTTGTTTTGTTATTAGTGGTACTCTTTGTTAGTCCCTTTTCACTCTCTATACTTTTTATGCATATAATCCTTTTCAAGCAAGGAGTAATCCAATTTAAAACTGTTCTGAACACCTTGTGGTTGAACATCATCAACTTAGGTTTATCATTGTTGATAACCAAACCCTTTAGTCTACAAGCCTCAACAATATTGTCTGCAGGCTCTTTGATGACTTGGAGACCAGAAGAGTGTCATCGGCAAATAAAAGAGTCACAGTCTACATTTTTTAATTTAATTAACTTTAAATTTTTCCTAACACTGGGGCATTAGTACATGTGCTTCTTCCACCTGATTAATATATAAAGAGAACAAAAATGAGATAATTATCAGCATTTACAAGCACCTTTCTTGACAAGAAAAGGCTCCATGGGCTCCCCAGCTAGTGTCCAACAGACTGTAGTGAGTGGTGTTCAGGTTGCCTTTTAAAAGTATATTTTGCTTGATAAACTGACAAAATGCTTTAGGCTAAGAAAGTTTCAGTCCTCGATCTTGCACAGTGGCTGAGAAAGATTCACTCCTTGGTGCAGTGTCCCCCCTGCCACACTCCTTTGCGACCCCCTAGGATTTGAAGCAGACCCCACATTTTGAAGACCCCTGCTTTAGTACTTCTTTTTCCATCAGCAACCTTTCTCAATTTGCTTTCTGTGACCACATACTTTAAAATGTTTTATGTATCCTATTCAATGGTGCACAGGCGCACTGCAATGACTTTCCTTCCCTAGGTAAAGTTTGTATTTATATTTACTCACATGTGGATCAGCCATATTTTTTGCTTCTAAGGACAATATTTTCACCCTGCTAATGGCACAACAGGTGTTCCTTCAGTATTGAATTGCTCGAAAACTGGCCCGACCTTCGTAGCTTTTTTGTTCAAGATCTTATACCTACTAGGAGGACTTCACTGGACTCCATCAACAACACCGGGCATAACACTTTCGTACTGAAAATATGTCAGGAGAGGATTTTTCTACCACTGTTCATAACCACATTTGTTGATATAATCTGTGTGGATAGCCAAATCGATACCTAATCAGGCCAGATTAGTTCTCATATATTGGAACTGAATAGAGCAGAATCCTAGATGGGAGCGTGTGAGAAGCCCTTGCCCACCTGGCTCGCTATTCAAGAATCTAGAAGTTTCACCTCAGTAGGTACCACATGCTAATCATCTAATACACTTCCCTCATACTTCCTCAGATTATGATCACCAGGCATAATTCTTCTTTCTAATTCATCATCAACATTGGTCCCTCCCAATACTTCTTCCATTACTTAGTACTACCCCACTGGCTTATACTACCCTCTTACTTTTTAAAATTGCAATAGTACTTAGCTTGTGTCTTTAAGTTACTCATCCTTATACATCTCTTACATTCGAATATACATCTTGCTCTAGAGGCGACTACCACCCTGATACTACTGGGCTTATGGAATAACTCTGCAGCGTCATCATAATACTAATTGTTTATTAACCTAGGGTACATAGTGGCGAAGAGGGAGATAGCCCAGAAATGGGGTACTAAAATAGGTCCAAAACTGCACGGCTGGGAACTGGGAATGGAGCTGTGTAGGGTAAGGGAAAAGATGGTGTATGAAGGCAGAGGGTGCAGTCGCAAATATGAGAAAATATGGGGTGGAATAGACACGGGATGGTGAAAGAATATTGAGATCTAGGGGCGGACAGTTGGTCATGGGCTAGGGAGGGAGGTCAAGGAGGCAGTCAGGAAATAGGAACAACAAAGGATATAGGTGATAAAACCCAATCTGTGAATAGTCGAACCCTGAGGGGGACTCAGCACCAATCTGATAGGCTGTATCACTGCTGCATTTGATTTAAACTGTCGGTCTGTGTTTGAGAACTTGTCTTATTTGAAAATAAATAAAATGTATTTCGGGGAAAAAAGAATATACATCTTGCTCTATTCGTTTCGTGTTTTGATGATTTACTGATTTATTCTCTACTTTAAAAATATACTTTTAATTGTGTAAATGCATTTATTCTTGTCTAAATAAACAATGTAATAGTTGCTAAAAACTTTGCATTACACAACTGTGTAACTGACAAATACAGAATATGTCAACAAAGCTGATCTAATTTCAGATTTAACAAAACTTTTCAATCAAACAGGTGGTAATATCTGAGAAATGTCAATTTTCCTGCTGCACATTGGAAAATTATATGCCTAACAAATTGACCTTCCTTAGTGCAGAAATGACTTACGTAATCTCCACAGTTTATCCAGTACCAGACTTCTTCAATTTCTCATGTAGGAATCATGCCAAGTCTGAACCTTGTGAACTTATTTAGCTTAGCAAGACCACAGAGATCATTGATACAATGCTTGGGGGAAATCATACACAGTCTGACATATACATCAACCTATAAACTAGGACTAAAGCACCTGTGTGGACTTTGTCTATTTCAAAATTTCAGTTTTTACCTGAGATCAGAAGACTGAATTAATCAGCCCTTTATTTGTGCCTGCAGAGTCCTGACATTTAACACATTTTCACACATCGTTCAGTATTCCCTTGTAAACCAATCGGTTTCCCCATCATTTCTATGTTCACCGTATCAATCAAGGATTCTAGACAGCTCGTATGAAGTCTTAACAGTCATAAAAGTTGCCCAGGAAAATATGAATCCTCTTTGGCTTTAATGAACACAGGCTAAGTTATTGTCTCACTACGGTAACTCACATGTAGTATTATACATTCAGTGAGGACCTCCAAATCTCAGCTTCTATCATACCTTACTCTATGGAATTCCTTGAACCCATGTTGGAGTCATGCATATTAATTTTGCGGGTATGTTGGCATTACATATTACCCATTGTGGACTTACTTGAATATCTACATTACTTTTTATTCATATACCCATACTGAGCATCTCCACCTTCCTGTTTTACCTCCTCATAATTCAAACAATTAAACAGCATTGTGGCTGAATATAGTGCAGTTTATTGCAACTAGAAATGTAACTTCTCTCGCCATGAAAGGGTACCACTTATTGATTATAATAGATAGTTCAATATCTCCACCATTCCATTCACTTGAGGATAATGCAAAGATGTAGATTTTTGTTAAATTCTGCAACTTCCTAAAATATAATATTCTCTGCAAGTACTAAAGTAAGGCAAATGTTGATACCAGCTCCTCACAAAATGTTTCCTTTACAAAAGCATAAGCCAAGAATCAAGCTACATACGCAGTGATCCTCCTCAATCTAATATGGCGAAAGAGGAACAATAAACTGAATGTCCACTCACACAATTTAGAAAGTATCCATGATTGTCATTTGTATCCAAGGCAACTTAAGAAGGACCACATGTCCTGAAATTAGTAGGAAAAGATCATGAATTGGTGGTACTCACCTCTAGACTGCTAGAGGCAGGGCCTTAAGTGGGATGAAAAAACTTGGGGGGTCTCTCAAAGGGGCGTGGCCAATGTAATTAAGGACGTAGCTTAAAAACATGTAAGCTAAAAATCTGTGCTTAGCATAGTGTGCCGCCTGACTTGTATTTTGCTGTTTCTGGCATCCAGATATATGATACAACAAGTAACATCATACCCACAACAAGTCAGGACTATTGGCTTTGTCAATGGTTGTTAGTTGCATAAGATAAATAAGCAGCAACTATGGCTTGTATATAATATTGAAAAAGCTTCCACTTAAAGCCCTGGTGACACCACGACAATGTTGCTGCTCCTGAGTTTCAAAAAGAGAAGGAAAATCCAGAGAGAAAATGACTCTCTTTAAAGGATTTGCCTTCCCTAAAACACTCACCTGGCATGACGTCATGCCGTAACTTCTCCTCTAGTGAGAAGTGAGCATTGTGAGCACGCGCACATCGATGTGGACCGCCTGTGTCAGGGCACAAAACAGAGCCCGAAAGAGACCCGTTTCGAGGCCCCCTTTAAAAAACTGCCGGTGCTCAGCACTGGTGAGACCCGGCCCACTTAAAGCGCCCTGGCTAGAGGTACTCATCTTTAAAATGCTTTCAAAGCTAATTGCATAAACTCTAATAACATTTAGCTTAAGCATTTCCGGAAGGGAGATAATTCTTTCACTTTAACAGTTTCTGAGATTGTAAAATATTTGCCCTAAGTGGTCAGCTTCCCTAAGCTATAGTGAATTAGGGGTATCCTCTTCAGGTTTATAAAGCATAGATCCAGAGGCTTCACTCAGTGGAGCCAGATCATTGACTTATTCTAAGGTTACACAACTATCAACATGTGAAACATGTTTAGTAAAATGCTTATTGAGTTTCCCGTGTATCACCCCTCCAGTTCCACCTGTACTTGGTACTTGCATTGTACCGTAGGCTTACGAGCATCACCTTGCTTGCCAAGCTAAGGCCACTGCTATATTGAGTGAGAGTATGGGGACTGCTGAACTAAACTATTACAGGGAGGACCTTTGTGATGTTTTAGGCCTCATTAGAAGTGGTTCGCTTGGCTGCCTCATGGATGTACAGGACTATTTGAGGCAAACGGGTTTGCGGCATATTTGGTTCTCCCTCAGCTCCATTACCACCCAAGCAGCACTTGAGGTAAAGTCAACATTTAAACTTTGGCTTCAGGAAACGCTGCTTTCAAGTACGATACAGGGAAGTTTGACTAATGTTCCTGGTTCATAAGTGCGCCCTCAAACTAGAGCCTTATCTGGATGAGGTAGAGCCAGTGTTGGTCCAGGCTCAGTATTTTAAGCTTAGGACTGGTATACTACCATTGAATTGTATTA
Source organism: Calotriton arnoldi (assembly GCA_963921515.1). NCBI lineage: Eukaryota > Metazoa > Chordata > Amphibia > Caudata > Salamandridae > Calotriton > Calotriton arnoldi. The sequence goes on along the minus strand of CAWUFW010005802.1, from coordinate 660,585 downwards.
CCCATAACTGGGGCACTCGGTATGTCCGTACAAAAGTGTTAGAGTTGCTTGCACTGGTTTCAAGAGGAGACGTATTGTTTGTTTCTTTGTCTGTTGTATGATATTCCAAGAGTAACATTACTTTGGCCCTTATTTAATGATCTGGACATCCAGAATTTGTGATCGTTACAGGATTTGATGAAGACTGAGGCTTCAAGCACTGTGGAATTTTCAGTGCCCTGCTATTTGCTAGTAGCTTGGATAAATATTCGCCTTTCTGTTGATCCAAGATAATGCCATTTATTACTGTATATATGTGAATTTTGACGAGAATTTGTTTTTTTGACTTTTAAAAGATTTATGGATTGCATCCGAAGTGAACTAAGTGACGACTAACTTTTGTCATCCTTTCTTGGACTTTATTTAGAGGGTGCAAATTTTGAAGATTTTTTTCTCAAACCCTTTTCTATTTTTCACAAAATATTTACAAATATGTGAATGCCTCGAAGTTATGCGCAACTGGGGTTTCATGGGAAAATAAGGAATGTTGTTGCGTTTTCATATAGCATACACCACGTTTTAGCATTTCGTGTGCAAATGTAATTTGATATACCTTTTTCTCATGAGTGTCGAGTCACCCGCAAAGAATTCAGTCGTATAAAATGATGTCTTAAAGCCCCCATTCACATATTGTGAGAGATGGAGAGTACAAGGAAACGTAATTTTGTATTAAGACCATGTTGCATTTATTAATTCAAGTTTAGGGCAAACATGCTTGGTCATAGGGCAACGGAATGCAGGAAGTATCACAAACTATGCCACAGCAAATAATCATGAACTACGCAAACCTACCCTTGTGTATAAAAGAAATAACACAGTCCTGCTATTCACACTCGCTATCTCACACAGCTGTGGCTCCCATGCTTAAAATACAAATTTCTTTATTCCTCATACTTCATTTATTGCGTAAAAAAAGTAACATAAAACTAAGGGGCCCATTATGATAACGGGCGGATCGCCACCACCCGTATGGCGGCGGCGATCTGCCCGCCATTTCCCACCGCCCGCCTCACATTTCCCCACCGCCATATTAGTATGGCGGTGGGGACCCAGGCGGACGGAAAGACCGTCCGCCGGTTTTCCGCCGGTAGGCAATCCACCCGATTGCCTACCGGGCGGAAAAGACCTGGAATATGGAGGTGGTGCCTTGCAGGCACCGCCATCCATATTAGGATGATGGCGGTCACATGCCTTTCCATGGTGGAGACTCCGCCATGGAAAGGCATGCAGAGAATGCCTTTGGGGGCCGGTGCAAGCCCCCTGGGGGGTGGGGGGCTGCACTTAGGGGGTACCCATGGTACCCCCCAACATTGGCATGCACAAGGTGGCAGGCACCGCGCGGTGCCTGCCACCTTGTGCATGCCAATGCACACAGTGCATTCCCAGCATTGTGGCGGGCGGTGCTGTGCGCACCGCCCACCACAATGCTGGGAATGGTGGATGCCACCGCCACGGTGGCGGTGGCATCCTAATCGCTGGTGCGGGACCGCCGCACCACTGGCGGCCGGTCCCAGCACCGCTAGGGTGGCAGGCGGACGGAAGTCCGCCCGCCATCCTAATAGGCCCCTAAGTTTGGTGATTTTTCTGTCTAAGTGGCGCCTTCTGTTCTCACTTGAAATATTTTGCTCACTTGCAGTGTTTTACAGGGTCTATATTTATTGTGATGAGTTGAAAATGAGTTGAAAATCAATCCAGAAAGGGAGTCTTTGGCTATGTTTTTAGAGGACCTACCTCAAGCACGACCACAATGTCTTAGCTTACTCTCAATATTTAATTAACATTTTACATAATAATTGTGAGAATATGTTTTGTAGTTTACATGAGGATCCTTCTGAATTATTATTAAATGCAAGAAGGGGACACTCAACCTCAAAGTGAAAAAGTTTTAAAACTACTGCAATATATCATGAAGCAGTAAGACACTTATCAGCAGAACCTCTACTTTTAGTAGACATATTTCATTTGATTTGATACATTTGTTTTGCTGCAGATGCTTGATTTCTTAGAGACACGAAGATATGACGTGACAGATGAGGAGCAAAAAAATAGTATTTCATTTTACCTGGTTAACTAAGCCACTGTACAAAATCTGTTAATGAAAGACAGATTCCTTTTTCTCTCACTTTCTTTTGTACTCCCACAAAGAGCAACCTGATGGATCACTGCGTCTCGGAGCTGGTGTAATGTGTCCCTTGCAGGGATTTAAGATGCAGTCATTTTAGTCCTGAGGCATGGGCATTTGATAGGCTGACTCAAATTCCTAGAAAGGATGATGAATTAAGTATAAGGTACTGCATTGTTAAATGGAAGTTTACTCTTATAACAAGAAACCTTGATTACTCAGCTCTTGACCTTCAGGTCTTGCGCTCCTCTCCCCTCTGCTGACAGCTCCTGACAGCCCCTCAAGACCAGGATTATTATCCCAGTCCCTGCTGCCTCCAGTTCAAAACCGCTGCCCGAAGGTCTACTGGTTAGGCATTTCTTTCTGCTCTGCTGGTGTGGAATATCACCATAGGCCCATTATTATTTTTATTTTATTGGTAGTAATCTTATAATCCAATTATAGACACTTTCTTTGGGGTTAGACTCTAGCCTTCATTGTTCTCTCCTGTTCCCGCCGCCTTTTTCTCGCCTCATCGCCATTTCCACTCCCCACCCTCCCACCTCCCTGACAGCCCTTGCCACCTCCCAGGACTACTTATGGAGGCCACTGCATGTCCGCGCCACTGGCACGCCGATGGCACACCAAAGGCAATCTCATCTGTGCCTGGACCACGCCCAGCGCCAGGACCCGAGCCCTCCCACCATTCACCGCTACACCTCCAAGGAGCTCCTGGACCCCCAACGCCGCAACAACAACTGCTTCACGTCCTCTCCGCGATCAACCAAAGGACCCTTCACCTGCCACCACTGCCCATTCACCTGCCACACAGGACTGCCTACCTTAATGGAACCCCACACCACTCCCAATCAGAAGACTACAAACAACCCTGAACAGCTCCAATGTATCCTGTTAAAAGCCCGCTCCCTCTGCAAATACGGTTAAGGAGAACAGTGGTCTCAGGGAGGCTTCAAGGGTCCTCGTGTAGCCTGGGCTACTATTAATGAATGCAGTGTTAATCTAAACAAATACTTTCAAAAGTAGTCCGAGCAGGACTCATTAAGCAATATATGCCAGGACACAGGGTGCAGAATGACATCACATTTATTAACACCATAAATGGAGTATCATTCAATATTCAACGTTAATAGTTCTGGTGCTCACACGAAAAAGTGCAAGTGCGTGAAGTGAAAGTGCTCGGCGTTTCGATCTTAATGTTTAAAAGATCATCATCAGGACTGGTGTGTGAGCAATTAGAATCTAGTCAATTAAGAGAAGGTGGAGATGAGGTCAACACGCGTGGGAAAACCGCGGATCTGAAGTCCCAGACCGGGCGGAGGGAAGATCGAATCAAGGTTCAGGGATGGTACAATTCAGCTGGGTAATCAGGGAAGGAATCGACGGCAGCCAAGAAGTGATTGGGAAACCGGGATGAGTCCGGAATTCTAGAGGAGCGCAGCCGTGGCGGTGTGAATCCGAGGGCCGATGTTTAAAAGATCATCATCAGGACTGGTGTGTGAGCAATTAGAATCTAGTCAATTAAACTAGATTCTAATTGCTCACACACCAGTCCTGATGATGATCTTTAAACATTAAGATCGAAACGCTCGTCGACCTTACAACCAAAACTCCTTCATTGTAATTGAATAGATTGGAGTTTTTAGCTTGTTGTCAATGCGATGTAATGTTTTTAAATGTCACTAAGCACTTTCACTTCACGCACTTGCACTTTTTCGTGTGAGCACCAGAACTATTAACGTTGAATATTGAATGATACTCCATTTATGGTGTTAATAAATGTGATGTCATTCTGCACCCTGTGTCCTGGCATATATTGCTTAATGAGTCCTGCTCGGACTACTTTTGAAAGTATTTGTTTAGATTAACACTGCATTCATTAATAGTAGCCCAGGCTACACGAGGACCCTTGAAGCCTCCCTGAGACCACTGTTCTCCTTAACCATAATTACCACCCCTGGTCTTACTACGGGGTTACCCTTGTTTTTTATATATACCCTCTGCAAATACGGCACAGAAATCTGGGATACTATCACCACCCTCTCCCTGGACGTTGCCTTTTCATCACCAAAACATGGATCACCGCCACTCCCGACAGCTATAAGATGATTCACCGAGACTACTCCAACAAACACGGAGGAGGCATTGCCATCATCTTCAGGGAAACTATCTGATGCACCGTCACCAAAGACAACCCGACACCTCTGTAGGAGCACCTCAACTTCCGGCTACAGACGCTAAGACTACAATGAAAGGCACTCTCGCCTACAGACTTCCGGGACCCCATCCAGGTTTCTGCAACATCATCTCCAACCTCATCATCCCCCTAGCCATCGAGTCCCACCACTATATCCTACTCAGCGACCTCAATTTCCACGTCGACAACCCCAACAACACCAGCTCCATCTCCCTCCTGGAGAACTTGAGCAACATCGGCCTCACCCAACTGGTTACCGAACCCATGCACAAAGCCAGACATGCACTCAACTCCATCTTTACCTCCAGTGACAAAGTCAAATTCACCCATGTCTCTGATCTCCCCTGGACCGACCACGCCATCGTCCTCTTCACCATCACTGACCCCCAGCACACCACTGACAGACACCACTGCCCCTCCCACCGAAGCTGGAGCAAAGTAACCAAGATTCAGTGGGCTCAGGCCCTCACCTCCACACAACCCGAAATGGCACCAGACCTCGACCAGGGCATACCGAACTTCTCCATCTGGATCAGCAAATGCGCCGACAGAGTCGCCCCACAGAAACCAGCAAAAACAAACAAAACCTCAAAACAAGCAAGTTGGTACACTCCAGAGCTCAAAACCACCAAACGCAACTGCTACTGACTCGAAAAGATATGGCGAACCACTAAGAATCCCTCCGACAGTGCTGCGCACAAAGCAGCCCTCATCAACTACCACCTACGCCTCAAGGAACCCAAGAGAGCAGCTATTACCACCTGCATCGATGCCACGGCTAACCACATGAAGTAGCTCTTCAAAATAGTCCAAGAATGCCCCAACCCAACAGCCAAAGAGAACACCATTCGCCTCTCCCAAGAACTCTGCGACACCCTTTCAGACTACTACCACAGCAAAATCACCACCATCTACAACAACTTTGACCATCAACCCGCATCTCTCAGTCTCGGCAAACTCAACCTCCCAGCAGACACCAGCCGAACGATCACCACCTGGTCTCCACTCACCACTCAGACCACCACAGCCATCATGTCGTCCATCCACTCCAAGGCGCCCACCGACCCCTGCCCCCACCATCTCTTCAACCTCGGAACCAGTCAGATCAGCACGGAACTCACCAGTTTCATCAACACCTCTATCTTCACAGTGACCTTCCCGGAAAAATGGAAACACACAGAGGTCAGACCCTTCCTGAAGAAACCCTCTGCCAACCCCAGCGAGCTCAAAAACCTCAGACTGATCTCCCTGCTCTTGTACCCAGCCAAAGTACTCGAGAAAGCCATCAATCATCAGCTCACTGAATACCTGGAACACAACCACCTTCTCGATGCCTCACAATCAGGATTCCGTACCAACCACAGCACCGTGATCATGCTGATTGCTGCCACAGATTACATCAGAACTCTCCTTGACTGTGGAGAAACTGTGGCCCTAATCCTCCTCAACCTCTCTGCTGCGTTCGACACCGTCTCCCACCACACCCTCTTCGACAGACTCTACAACATCGGCAAACAGCAAAATGCCCTCAAGTGAATCGTCTCCTTACTTACAGACCGCCCACATATCATCCGACTGCCCCCTTTACCTCCGCAACCCTAGGACATCATATGCGGCGTACCGCAAGGATCATCCCTCAGCACCACCCTGTTCAACATCTACATGACCCCCCTGGCAGATGTTGTCATCAGAGACCACAGACTTAGCATAATCTCCTATGCAGACGACACTCAATGAATCCTCTCATCCACCGAGGACCCCCTCCACCGCCAGAACCAACTTGTTCAACACCATGACCAACGTAGCCAAATGCATGAAAGACAACTGCCTCAAACTCAACTCTGACAAAACAGAAGTACTGATCTTCGGTAAGAATACCTCCAGTTGTGACCACAGCTGGTGGCCACCAGAACTCAGACCCACGCCCACCCCAACTGACCATGAACGCAAACCCTCGGCATCATCCTCAACAGCCAACTGACCATAAAAAGGCAAGTCAACGCAATTGCCTCCTCCTGCTTCCACACCCTCTGCATGCTCCACAGAATCTTCAGATGGATCACATTCAACACCAGAAAAAACGTCACACAGGCCCTCATCACCAGCAGCCTTGACTCCGGCTGTGCTCTCTATGCCAGAATCTCCACCCAGCTCCTCAGAAGACTCCAGCCCATACAAAACACCACAGCCAGACTTTTCCTGGACCTCCCCAAATGAACCCACATCACTCTACACATCAGAAACCTCCACTGGCTCCCTATCCAGAAGAGATGCCAGTTTAAGATCTTCACACATGCTTACAGAGCTCTTCATGACCAAGGACCATCCTACATCAACCACCAACTGAAGCTCTATCAGCCCTCAAGGAACCTGCACTCCTCCTCACTCTCCCTCACACACTCCCCCACAACTGACACAGCCGCAACAGTGGCCGCTCCTTTTCCTACATTGCCTCCAAGACCTGGAACAACCTGCCCCTCTACCTCCGGACAGCACCCTCCCTGGCAGACTTCAGAAAGAAAGTCAAGACCTGGCTATTCGATGGAGACACGGCACCCTCAGTGCCCAGTTACCCCTAGGGGTGGCAGTGCTGCTCGTTACAAATGACTGATTGATTGACTCAGGCTCTGCTTAACAAGATGGTTTGACACTGTCAGTTCTGTTGCTGTCAAACTTAGTCATGACCTATTGGATAGACATAGGTAAACTCATTAGTTGCCTACCGACCTAGCTTCTTTAGCCATCTCCTTTCCAGTAGCCATCCCATTTCTGCCAGTGCTCCACCCATTACCACTGACTTACCACGCCACACTTTTCATGCTCGCTCCCTCCTGACCTGCTGTTTTAGCCAGACCCATTTTGCTTTTCCACCAAGTGCCAGATCTGGGGCAAGGCAAGACTAAGGATCTGTCTAGGATGCCCAAATGAGGCAACCCCCCAAGGCCGGCCTACATTCAGCTTTTCCCTGTGCTGGAGTGCAGGCCGTTGACCACCACAATATTATCAACATTTGCATATATAGCTGTGTATATATGTACTATTCTTAAGTCTACAATATACACACCTTAAAAAAAATATGTATATATATATTTACTGAAAAAAACAAAGGTTACAGGGACGTTATAGTTAGGCTGACATTTCACTCATACAAACCCAGAGAAATTCAGCAGTTATAGTTAGCCCACCTAACTTTAACTCGCGCCCCCGCAAAGCACTGCTTATGACCTCACATATTACATCACTCATGACATGGTCAGTGACATCTCTGATGATATCTAAAATGACATCACTGATCACATCATCTAGTGACTGTGAGTGTTTTAAAAATGTTTTTGAGTGTTAAATATATATACCAAGGTGTATTAATGAATCAGTGGGTGTATGAGTGCCTATATCGATGATTCAGTGGGTGTGTGACTGACTGTATAAGTAAGTGATTAGGTGTCTCAGTGAATGTTTAGGTCACTGACTAGGTTGTCTGAATGTCTATCAGTCTGTCAGATGGTGTCTAAGTGCCTGTATGGGTTGGTGAGTGGGTACGTGAGTGGCTGTTTAGGTGATTGATAGGTTGTCTGAGTACCTGTATGGGTATATGAGTGTCTGTGTGGATGGGTGAGGGTGTGTGTGACTGCCTGCATGGATGAGTGAGTGGGTGAGTCAGTGGCAGTATGGGTTAGTGAGTGTGTAAGTGAGGGGCTGTATAAGTGACTGAGTGTGTGTATGGCTGTTTCAGTGAGTGAACGGATGTGTCAGTGGTATATAGATGAGTAACTGGATATGTGAAAGGCAGTATAGGTGAGTGTTGGAGTATATGAGTGACTGTATGTGTGAGTGAGGGATTGTGATAGTGGCTGTATCGGTGAGTGTGTCTTGTGCGAGGGGCTGTATGGGTGAGTGAGTGAGTATGTGTTAGTGTCGGTATGAATAAGTTAGTGGGTGTGTGTATAGATGTGTAAATGGCTGTCTGATTGACTCTAGGTGAGTGATTAGGTGTGTGAGTAGCTCTATGAGTGACTGACAGTGTGTGAGTGGCTGTATGGGTGTATGAGTGGATATATCAGTGGCTGTATTAATGAGTGAGTTGGTGTATCAGTGGCTGTATGGGTAACTGAGTGGATGTGTGTGTAGACCTATGAATCAGTGAGTGGGTGTGTAAGTACTGGTATGGGTGTGTCAATGGTTTTGAGAATGTTAGTGTGGAAGTTGGAGTGTGTGAATGAAAGGTTATATGAGGGTGTGAGTGGGTGCATCAGAGATTCTGTGGGTGATGTCATTGGTGATGTCAATTGAGATGGCATCAGTGATGTCACTGACCATGTCATGAGTGATGTAATATGTGAGGTTATAAGCAGTGCATTGTGGAGACGTGAGTTATAGTTAGCTCAGCTAACTATAACTGCTGAATCTCTATGGTTTTGTACGGGTGAAATATCAGCCTAACTATAACACCCCTGTAACCTTTGGTTTTTCATTGAATTTCAAAGTTTTTTAAATTCTATTTTTCAACTATAACGGCCCTGTAACCTTTGTTTTTCAGTTAATTTATATATAAATATATATACATATAATACTTTAGATATTTCTGAAGGTTATATTAGGGGTTCTAGATATAAGATCACCAACTACTGGATCGTTACGTGCCAGTACCCAATTCTTGTTAAATATCTGACGTAAAGACTGGTGCTGTCGATTGTAAGTTAGTATCAGTCTCGTAGGTTGATCAATCTGAACTGAATTGGTGTTTAAAGACATAACTTTATTGTCCAATGTATCTGCTCTAGAGGTCAAGCGAGTCTTCTTGATAGCATTGTCTATTGTGATGGTAGAGTATCCCCTAGCTAGAAATCTATCCCTACTTTCTTTTTGTGCCCTTACACAGTCATCCTCTAAACTGCAGATTCTCCTGACTCGCAGCATTTCCCCAAAGGGAAATGACTGGTCGCGTGGAGTACTGCATTGCCTGCGGTGGGTTTTCTATGCAATCTAGTCTCTAGTTAGCCATCCGATACAAACACCTCAACATCCAGGAAGTATACTTGATCCTTGCTCATATGTGCTGTGAATTACAGATTGAGACTATTGACATTAATCTGTTCAATAAAGTGGAGTGCCTGCTCAGCCGTGCCCCTCCAGATTAAAAACAGATCGTCGATGTATCTGTACCAATGTAGCACATGTTTGGCTAAACTGTCACTGAATTGCACTTTGAGGACCTGTTCCTCCCACATGACCATGTGTAGACAGGCATAGCTGGGGGAGAAACAGGCCCCCATTGCTACTCCTCTAACTTGATGGAATACTTGATTCTGAAAAAGAAAGAAGTTATTGTACAGGCATGTCGTAATCATGTTCAGTAACATTTTGTTGTGGTGATACAAGTACATAGGTCTAGTTTTCAAATAGTAGTCCACTGCCTTAATTCCGTCCTGATGGTAAATACAAGTATACAATGAAGTGACATCTAAGGTGATTAGAATGCACTCAGAGTCCCATGAAACATTGCTGATTTTCCTTAAAAAGTCGCGAGTATCCTGTATATAGGACGGAAGTTTTTTTACGTGCTCCTGGAGAAAGTAATCAACATAACGTGAGGTATTTTCCATTAGATTGTTGCGTGCGGATATAATCGGCCTGCCCGGTGGTTTGTCTGAATCTTTATGAATTTTGGGAATAAAATAGATCACGGGGGTGACAGGATGGTCATTTTTGAGGAACTTGAATTCATGAATACTTAACAAACCAGCGCTTTTCCATGCGAGGAGTTTGGTATAATAGTCATTCCTTGCGCTTTTGACAGTTTGAATGTCACTCCTCCTGTAACATTGTCTGTCATTCAATTGTTTGAATGCCTCTTCCATGTATAGTTCACGCGGCCATAGCACCACGTTGCCGCCTTTGTCTGACTGCCGAACAATGATATTTTCATTCATTTGTAGTTTTTCATCAATTGAAAGTAGTGCTGGTTTTGCTGAGTATACCTGTGATGCGTGTGTGAAGTTGACACGTATAGTTTCTTAAGTTCCAATGTCACTACTTCGTTGAATACATCCAAGTTATCATGCAACATTAGCGGATGGAAGGTGGACTTCGGTTTAAATTGTGTGTGCAATACCCCGCTGGTGGAAGGCAGGGTTTGGCTAGGCGTTACTTCTGCATTTGCATTATCACTTTGCAATTGCTGTAGGTCTTGAAGAAGTTCGAAGTCACCAGCTGTTAAATGAGATGGACTTAGCATTGTATGAGTAGGTGTGATGGGCTGAGTTTGATTTTGTGGGCCCTGCAGCAGATTAAATTTCCGCAGTTTTAGCTTGCGTATAAATTTATATACATCAATGCACGTTTGCGCATTGTTGAAATTGCTTTCAGGACTGTATGAAAGTCCTAACGCTAGAATCTGCTTTTCTGCTTCGCTCAATGTAGTGTTTGTTAGATTGATAACAGTTCGTGAGTCAATGTTGCCAGCCTGTAAATTCACTTTCACTGCCACCTCTTGTTGGAGGGTTTTCTGTTGCTCTGTTTGACGCTGGCGGTTTAGTTGGCGTCTTTCCCGGCGTTTCTGATTGCATCTTTGGTGTTTTTTGCATTTGGTACACGGGGTCGCAGAGTTTGTCGCCTGTCCTGGCGGAGGTAATCCACTTCCTGAGCCAGGGAGAGCTTTGTAAACCCCATCCTTATGCCTGAACGTGCTTGTTCGTTATCTGACTCGCTTTCAAGCGCAGAACTTAAGTCAGATACTGAGGTGGATGACTGTATGGCAGTGCTAGCGCTTGCTTGGGGGATGACTGAATGTGGCTGTATGGGTTAGTGAGTGTGTAAGTGAGGGGCTGTATAAGTGACTGAGTGTGTGTATGGCTGTGTTGGTGAGTGAATGGATGTGTCAGTGGTATATAGATGAGTAACTGGATATGTGAAAGGCAGTATAGGTGAGTGTTGGAGTATATGAGTGACTGTATGTGTGAGTGAGGGATTGTGATAGTGGCTGTATCGGTGAGTGTGTACTTGTGCGAGGGCTGTATGGGTGAGTGAGTGAGTATGTGTTAGTGTCGGTATGAATAAGTTAGTGGGTGTGTGTATAGATGTGTAAATGGCTGTCTGATTGACTCTAGGTGAGTGATTAGGTGTGTGAGTAGCTCTATGAGTGACTGACAGTGTGTGAGTGGCTGTATGGGTGTATGAGTGGATATATCAGTGGCTGTATTAATGAGTGAGTTGGTGTATCAGTGGCTGTATGGGTAACTGAGTGGATGTGTGTGTAGACCTATGAATCAGTGAGTGGGTGTGTAAGTACTGGTATGGGTGTGTCAATGGTTTTGAGAATGTTAGTGTGGAAGTTGGAGTGTGTGAATGAAAGGTTATATGAGGGTGTGAGTGGGTGCATCAGAGATTCTGTGGGTGATGTCATTGGTGATGTCAATTGAGATGGCATCAGTGATGTCACTGACCATGTCATGAGTGATGTAATATGTGAGGTTATAAGCAGTGCATTGTGGAGACGTGAGTTATAGTTAGCTCAGCTAACTATAACTGCTGAATCTCTATGGTTTTGTACGGGTGAAATGTCAGCCTAACTATAACACCCCTGTAACCTTTGGTTTTTCATTGAATTTCAAAGTTTTTTAAATTCTATTTTTCAACTATAACGGCCCTGTAACCTTTGTTTTTCAGTTAATTTATATATAAATATATATACATATAATACTTTAGATATTTCTGAAGGTTATATTAGGGGTTCTAGATATAAGATCACCAACTACTGGATCGTTACGTGCCAGTACCCAATTCTTGTTAAATATCTGACGTAAAGACTGGTGCTGTCGATTGTAAGTTAGTATCAGTCTCGTAGGTTGATCAATCTGAACTGAATTTGTGTTTAAAGACATAACTTTATTGTCCAATGTATCTGCTCTAGAGGTCAAGCGAGTCTTCTTGATAGCATTGTCTATTGTGATGGTAGAGTATCCCCTAGCTAGAAATCTATCCCTACTTTCTTTTTGTGCCCTTACACAGTCATCCTCTAAACTGCAGATTCTCCTGACTCGCAGCATTTCCCCAAAGGGAAATGACTGGTCGCGTGGAGTACTGCATTGCCTGCGGTGGGTTTTCTATGCAATCTAGTCTCTAGTTAGCCATCCGATACAAACACCTCAACATCCAGGAAGTATACTTGATCCTTGCTCATATGTGCTGTGAATTACAGATTGAGACTATTGACATTGATCTGTTCAATAAAGTGGAGTGCCTGCTCAGCCGTGCCCCTCCAGATTAAAAACAGATCGTCGATGTATCCGTACCAATGTAGCACATGTTTGGCTAAACTGTCACTGAATTGCACTTTGAGGACCTGTTCCTCCCACATGACCATGTGTAGACAGGCATAGCTGGGGGAGAAACAGGCCCCCATTGCTACTCCTCTGACTTGATGGAATACTTGATTCTGAAAAAGAAAGAAGTTATTGTACAGGCATGTCGTAATCATGTTCAGTAACATTTTGTTGTGGTGATACAAGTACATAGGTCTAGTTTTCAAATAGTAGTCCACTGCCTTAATTCCGTCCTGATGGTAAATACAAGTATACAATGAAGTGACATCTAAGGTGATTAGAATGCACTCAGAGTCCCATGAAACATTGCCGATTTTCCTTAAAAAGTCGCGAGTATCCTGTATATAGGACGGAAGTTTTTTACGTGCTCCTGGAGAAAGTAATCAACATAACGTGAGGTATTTTCCATTAGATTGTTGCGTGCGGATATAATCGGCCTGCCCGGTGGTTTGTCTGAATCTTTATGAATTTTGGGAATAAAATAGATCACGGGGGTGACAGGATGGTCATTTTTGAGGAACTTGAATTCATGAATACTTAACAAACCAGCGCTTTTCCATGCGAGGAGTTTGGTATAATAGTCATTCCTTGCGCTTTTGACAGTTTGAATGTCACTCCTCCTGTAACATTGTCTGTCATTCAATTGTTTGAATGCCTCTTCCATGTATAGTTCACGCGGCCATAGCACCACGTTGCCGCCTTTGTCTGACTGCCGAACAATGATATTTTCATTCATTTGTAGTTTTTCATCAATTGAAAGTAGTGCTGGTTTTGCTGAGTATACCTGTGATGCGTGTGTGAAGTTGACACGTATAGTTTCTTAAGTTCCAATGTCACTACTTCGTTGAATACATCCAAGTTATCATGCAACATTAGCGGATGGAAGGTGGACTTCGGTTTAAATTGTGTGTGCAATACCCCGCTGGTGGAAGGCAGGGTTTGGCTAGGCGTTACTTCTGCATTTGCATTATCACTTTGCAATTGCTGTAGGTCTTGAAGAAGTTCGAAGTCACCAGCTGTTAAATGAGATGGACTTAGCATTGTATGAGTAGGTGTGATGGGCTGAGTTTGATTTTGTGGGCCCTGCAGCAGATTAAATTTCCACAGTTTTAGCTTGCGTATAAATTTATATACATCAATGCACGTTTGCGCATTGTTGAAATTGCTTTCAGGACTGTATGAAAGTCCTAACGCTAGAATCTGCTTTTCTGCTTCGCTCAATGTAGAGTTTGTTAGATTGATAACAGTTCGTGAGTCAATGTTGCCAGCCTGTAAATTCACTTTCACTGCCACCTCTTGTTGGAGGGTTTTCTGTTGCTCTGTTTGACGCTGGCGGTTTAGTTGGCGTCTTTCCCGGCGTTTCTGATTGCATCTTTGGTGTTTTTGCATTTGGTACACGGGGTCGCAGAGTTTGTCGCCTGTCCTGGCGGAGGTAATCCACTTCCTGAGCCAGGGAGAGCTTTGTAAACCCCATCCTTATGCCTGAACGTGCTTGTTCGTTATCTGACTCGCTTTCAAGCGCAGAACTTAAGTCAGATACTGAGGTGGATGACTGTATGGCAGTGCTAGCGCTTGCTTGGGGGATGACTGAATGTGGCTGTATGGGTTAGTGAGTGTGTAAGTGAGGGGCTGTATAAGTGACTGAGTGTGTGTATGGCTGTGTTGGTGAGTGAATGGATGTGTCAGTGGTATATAGATGAGTAACTGGATATGTGAAAGGCAGTATAGGTGAGTGTTGGAGTATATGAGTGACTGTATGTGTGAGTGAGGGATTGTGATAGTGGCTGTATCGGTGAGTGTGTACTTGTGCGAGGGGCTGTATGGGTGAGTGAGTGAGTATGTGTTAGTGTCGGTATGAATAAGTTAGTGGGTGTGTGTATAGATGTGTAAATGGCTGTCTGATTGACTCTAGGTGAGTGATTAGGTGTGTGAGTAGCTCTATGAGTGACTGACAGTGTGTGAGTGGCTGTATGGGTGTATGAGTGGATATATCAGTGGCTGTATTAATGAGTGAGTTGGTGTATCAGTGGCTGTATGGGTAACTGAGTGGATGTGTGTGTAGACCTATGAATCAGTGAGTGGGTGTGTAAGTACTGGTATGGGTGTGTCAATGGTTTTGAGAATGTTAGTGTGGAAGTTGGAGTGTGTGAATGAAAGGTTATATGAGGGTGTGAGTGGGTGCATCAGAGATTCTGTGGGTGATGTCATTGGTGATGTCAATTGAGATGGCATCAGTGATGTCACTGACCATGTCATGAGTGATGTAATATGTGAGGTTATAAGCAGTGCATTGTGGAGACGTGAGTTATAGTTAGCTCAGCTAACTATAACTGCTGAATCTCTATGGTTTTGTACGGGTGAAATGTCAGCCTAACTATAACACCCCTGTAACCTTTGGTTTTTCATTGAATTTCAAAGTTTTTTAAATTCTATTTTTCAACTATAACGTGACCCTGTAACCTTTGTTTTTCAGTTAATTTATATATAAATATATATACATATAATACTTTAGATATTTCTGAAGGTTATATTAGGGGTTCTAGATATAAGATCACCAACTACTGGATCGTTACGTGCCAGTACCCAATTCTTGTTAAATATCTGACGTAAAGACTGGTGCTGTTGATTGTAAGTTAGTATCAGTCTCGTAGGTTGATCAATCTGAACTGAATTTGTGTTTAAAGACATAACTTTATTGTCCAATGTATCTGCTCTAGAGGTCAAGCGAGTCTTCTTGATAGCATTGTCTATTGTGATGGTAGAGTATCCCCTAGCTAGAAATCTATCCCTACTTTCTTTTTGTGCCCTTACACAGTCATCCTCTAAACTGCAGATTCTCCTGACTCGCAGCATTTCCCCAAAGGGAAATGACTGGTCGCGTGGAGTACTGCATTGCCTGCGGTGGGTTTTCTATGCAATCTAGTCTCTAGTTAGCCATCCGATACAAACACCTCAACATCCAGGAAGTATACTTGATCCTTGCTCATATGTGCTGTGAATTACAGATTGAGACTATTGACATTAATCTGTTCAATAAAGTGGAGTGCCTGCTCAGCCGTGCCCCTCCAGATTAAAAACAGATCGTCGATGTATCTGTACCAATGTAGCACATGTTTGGCTAAACTGTCACTGAATTGCACTTTGAGGACCTGTTCCTCCCACATGACCATGTGTAGACAGGCATAGCTGGGGGAGAAACAGGCCCCCATTGCTACTCCTCTGACTTGATGGAATACTTGATTCTGAAAAAGAAAGAAGTTATTGTACAGGCATGTCGTAATCATGTTCAGTAACATTTTGTTGTGGTGATACAAGTACATAGGTCTAGTTTTCAAATAGTAGTCCACTGCCTTAATTCCGTCCTGATGGTAAATACAAGTATACAATGAAGTGACATCTAAGGTGATTAGAATGCACTCAGAGTCCCATGAAACATTGCCGATTTTCCTTAAAAAGTCGCGAGTATCCTGTATATAGGACGGAAGTTTTTTACGTGCTCCTGGAGAAAGTAATCAACATAACGTGAGGTATTTTCCATTAGATTGTTGCGTGCGGATATAATCGGCCTGCCCGGTGGTTTGTCTGAATCTTTATGAATTTTGGGAATAAAATAGATCACGGGGGTGACAGGATGGTCATTTTTGAGGAACTTGAATTCATGAATACTTAACAAACCAGCGCTTTTCCATGCGAGGAGTTTGGTATAATAGTCATTCCTTGCGCTTTTGACAGTTTGAATGTCACTCCTCCTGTAACATTGTCTGTCATTCAATTGTTTGAATGCCTCTTCCATGTATAGTTCACGCGGCCATAGCACCACGTTGCCGCCTTTGTCTGACTGCCGAACAATGATATTTTCATTCATTTGTAGTTTTTCATCAATTGAAAGTAGTGCTGGTTTTGCTGAGTATACCTGTGATGCGTGTGTGAAGTTGACACGTATAGTTTCTTAAGTTCCAATGTCACTACTTCGTTGAATACATCCAAGTTATCATGCAACATTAGCGGATGGAAGGTGGACTTCGGTTTAAATTGTGTGTGCAATACCCCGCTGGTGGAAGGCAGGGTTTGGCTAGGCGTTACTTCTGCATTTGCATTATCACTTTGCAATTGCTGTAGGTCTTGAAGAAGTTCGAAGTCACCAGCTGTTAAATGAGATGGACTTAGCATTGTATGAGTAGGTGTGATGGGCTGAGTTTGATTTTGTGGGCCCTGCAGCAGATTAAATTTCCGCAGTTTTAGCTTGCGTATAAATTTATATACATCAATGCACGTTTGCGCATTGTTGAAATTGCTTTCAGGACTGTATGAAAGTCCTAACGCTAGAATCTGCTTTTCTGCTTCGCTCAATGTAGTGTTTGTTAGATTGATAACAGTTCGTGAGTCAATGTTGCCAGCCTGTAAATTCACTTTCACTGCCACCTCTTGTTGGAGGGTTTTCTGTTGCTCTGTTTGACGCTGGCGGTTTAGTTGGCGTCTTTCCCGGCGTTTCTGATTGCATCTTTGGGGTTTTTGCATTTGGTACACGGGGTCGCAGAGTTTGTCGCCTGTCCTGGCGGAGGTAATCCACTTCCTGAGCCAGGGAGAGCTTTGTAAACCCCATCCTTATGCCTGAACGTGCTTGTTCGTTATCTGACTCGCTTTCAAGCGCAGAACTTAAGTCAGATACTGAGGTGGATGACTGTATGGCAGTGCTAGCGCTTGCTTGGGGGATGACTGAATGTGGCTGTATGGGTTAGTGAGTGTGTAAGTGAGGGGCTGTATAAGTGACTGAGTGTGTGTATGGCTGTGTTGGTGAGTGAATGGATGTGTCAGTGGTATATAGATGAGTAACTGGATATGTGAAAGGCAGTATAGGTGAGTGTTGGAGTATATGAGTGACTGTATGTGTGAGTGAGGGATTGTGATAGTGGCTGTATCGGTGAGTGTGTACTTGTGCGAGGGCTGTATGGGTGAGTGAGTGAGTATGTGTTAGTGTCGGTATGAATAAGTTAGTGGGTGTGTGTATAGATGTGTAAATGGCTGTCTGATTGACTCTAGGTGAGTGATTAGGTGTGTGAGTAGCTCTATGAGTGACTGACAGTGTGTGAGTGGCTGTATGGGTGTATGAGTGGATATATCAGTGGCTGTATTAATGAGTGAGTTGGTGTATCAGTGGCTGTATGGGTAACTGAGTGGATGTGTGTGTAGACCTATGAATCAGTGAGTGGGTGTGTAAGTACTGGTATGGGTGTGTCAATGGTTTTGAGAATGTTAGTGTGGAAGTTGGAGTGTGTGAATGAAAGGTTATATGAGGGTGTGAGTGGGTGCATCAGAGATTCTGTGGGTGATGTCATTGGTGATGTCAATTGAGATGGCATCAGTGATGTCACTGACCATGTCATGAGTGATGTAATATGTGAGGTTATAAGCAGTGCATTGTGGAGACGTGAGTTATAGTTAGCTCAGCTAACTATAACTGCTGAATCTCTATGGTTTTGTACGGGTGAAATGTCAGCCTAACTATAACACCCCTGTAACCTTTGGTTTTTCATTGAATTTCAAAGTTTTTTAAATTCTATTTTTCAACTATAACGACCCTGTAACCTTTGTTTTTCAGTTAATTTATATATAAATATATATACATATAATACTTTAGATATTTCTGAAGGTTATATTAGGGGTTCTAGATATAAGATCACCAACTACTGGATCGTTACGTGCCAGTACCCAATTCTTGTTAAATATCTGACGTAAAGACTGGTGCTGTTGATTGTAAGTTAGTATCAGTCTCGTAGGTTGATCAATCTGAACTGAATTTGTGTTTAAAGACATAACTTTATTGTCCAATGTATCTGCTCTAGAGGTCAAGCGAGTCTTCTTGATAGCATTGTCTATTGTGATGGTAGAGTATCCCCTAGCTAGAAATCTATCCCTACTTTCTTTTTGTGCCCTTACACAGTCATCCTCTAAACTGCAGATTCTCCTGACTCGCAGCATTTCCCCAAAGGGAAATGACTGGTCGCGTGGAGTACTGCATTGCCTGCGGTGGGTTTTCTATGCAATCTAGTCTCTAGTTAGCCATCCGATACAAACACCTCAACATCCAGGAAGTATACTTGATCCTTGCTCATATGTGCTGTGAATTACAGATTGAGACTATTGACATTGATCTGTTCAATAAAGTGGAGTGCCTGCTCAGCCGTGCCCCTCCAGATTAAAAACAGATCGTCGATGTATCCGTACCAATGTAGCACATGTTTGGCTAAACTGTCACTGAATTGCACTTTGAGGACCTGTTCCTCCCACATGACCATGTGTAGACAGGCATAGCTGGGGGAGAAACAGGCCCCCATTGCTACTCCTCTGACTTGATGGAATACTTGATTCTGAAAAAGAAAGAAGTTATTGTACAGGCATGTCGTAATCATGTTCAGTAACATTTTGTTGTGGTGATACAAGTACATAGGTCTAGTTTTCAAATAGTAGTCCACTGCCTTAATTCCGTCCTGATGGTAAATACAAGTATACAATGAAGTGACATCTAAGGTGATTAGAATGCACTCAGAGTCCCATGAAACATTGCCGATTTTCCTTAAAAAGTCGCGAGTATCCTGTATATAGGACGGAAGTTTTTTTACGTGCTCCTGGAGAAAGTAATCAACATAACGTGAGGTATTTTCCATTAGATTGTTGCGTGCGGATATAATCGGCCTGCCCAGTGGTTTGTCTGAATCTTTATGAATTTTGGGAATAAAATAGATCACGGGGGTGACAGGATGGTCATTTTTGAGGAACTTGAATTCATCAATACTTAACAAACCAGCGCTTTTCCATGCGAGGAGTTTGGTATAATAGTCATTCCTTGCGCTTTTGACAGTTTGAATGTCACTCCTCCTGTAACATTGTCTGTCATTCAATTGTTTGAATGCCTCTTCCATGTATAGTTCGCGCGGCCATAGCACCACGTTGCCGCCTTTGTCTGACTGCCGAACAATGATATTTTCATTCATTTGTAGTTTTTCATCAATTGAAAGTAGTGCTGGTTTTGCTGAGTATACCTGTGATGCGTGTGTGAAGTTGACACGTATAGTTTCTTAAGTTCCAATGTCACTACTTCGTTGAATACATCCAAGTTATCATGCAACATTAGCGGATGGAAGGTGGACTTCGGTTTAAATTGTGTGTGCAATACCCCGCTGGTGGAAGGCAGGGTTTGGCTAGGCGTTACTTCTGCATTTGCATTATCACTTTGCAATTGCTGTAGGTCTTGAAGAAGTTCGAAGTCACCAGCTGTTAAATGAGATGGACTTAGCATTGTATGAGTAGGTGTGATGGGCTGAGTTTGATTTTGTGGGCCCTGCAGCAGATTAAATTTCCGCAGTTTTAGCTTGCGTATAAATTTATATACATCAATGCACGTTTGCGCATTGTTGAAATTGCTTTCAGGACTGTATGAAAGTCCTAACGCTAGAATCTGCTTTTCAGCTTCGCTCAATGTAGTGTTTGTTAGATTGATAACAGTTCGTGAGTCAATGTTGCCAGCCTGTAAATTCACTTTCACTGCCACCTCTTGTTGGAGGGTTTTCTGTTGCTCTGTTTGACGCTGGCGGTTTAGTTGGCGTCTTTCCCGGCGATTCTGATTGCATCTTTGGTGTTTTTTGCATTTGGTACACCGGGTCGCAGAGTTTGTCGCCTGTCCTGGCGGAGGTAATCCACTTCCTGAGCCAGGGAGAGCTTTGTAAACCCCATCCTTATGCCTGAACGTGCTTGTTCGTTATCTGACTCGCTTTCAAGCGCAGAACTTAAGTCAGATACTGAGGTGGATGACTGTATGGCAGTGCTAGCGCTTGCTTGGGGGATGACTGAATGTGGCTGTATGGGTTAGTGAGTGTGTAAGTGAGGGGCTGTATAAGTGACTGAGTGTGTGTATGGCTGTGTTGGTGAGTGAATGGATGTGTCAGTGGTATATAGATGAGTAACTGGATATGTGAAAGGCAGTATAGGTGAGTGTTGGAGTATATGAGTGACTGTATGTGTGAGTGAGGGATTGTGATAGTGGCTGTATCGGTGAGTGTGTACTTGTGCGAGGGGCTGTATGGGTGAGTGAGTGAGTATGTGTTAGTGTCTGTATAAATAAGTTAGTGGGTGTATGTATAGATGAGTAAATGGCTGTCTGATTGACTCTAGGTGAGTGATTAGGTGTGTGAGTAGCTCTATGAGTGACTGACAGTGTGTGAGTGGCTGTATGGGTGTATGAGTGGATATATCAGTGGCTGTATTAATGAGTGAGTTGGTGTATCAGTGGCTGTATGGGTAACTGAGTGGATGTGTGTGTAGACCTATGAATCAGTGAGTGGGTGTGTAAGTACTGGTATGGGTGTGTCAATGGTTTTGAGAATGTTAGTGTGGAAGTTGGAGTGTGTGAATGAAAGGTTATATGAGGGTGTGAGTGGGTGCATCAGAGATTCTGTGGGTGATGTCATTGGTGATGTCAATTGAGATGGCATCAGTGATGTCACTGACCATGTCATGAGTGATGTAATATGTTAGGTTATAAGCAGTGCATTGTGGAGACGTGAGTTATAGTTAACTCAGCTAACTATAACTGCTGAATCTCTATGGTTTTGTACAGGTGAAATGTCAGCCTAACTATAACACCCCTGTAACCTTTGCTTTTTCATTGAATTTCAAAGTTTTTAAATTCTATTTTTCAACTATAACGGCCCTGTAACCTTTGTTTTTCAGTTAATTTATATATAAATATATATATATATATATAATACTTTAGATATTTCTGAAGGTTATATTAGGGGTTCTAGACATAAGATCACCAACTACTGGATCGTTACGTACCAGTACCCAATTCTTGTTAAATATCTCACGTAAAGACTGGTGCTGTCGATTGTAAGTTAGTATCAGTCTCGTAGGTTGATCAATCTGAACTGAATTGGTGTTTAAAGACATAACTTTATTGTCCAATGTATCTGCTCTAGAGGTCAAGCGAGTCTTCTTGATAGCATTGTCTATTGTGATGGTAGAGTATCCCCTAGCTAGAAATCTATCCCTATTTTCTTTTTGTGCCCTTACACAGTCATCCTCTAAACTGCAGATTCTCCTGACTCGCAGCATTTCCCCAAAGGGAATGCTGCGAATCAGGTGTCCTGGATGGTGACTGGTCACGTGGAGTACTGCATTGCCTGCAGTGGGTTTTCTATGCAATCTAGTCTCTAGTTAGCCATCCGATACAAACACCTCAACATCCAGGAAGTATACTTGATCCTTGCTCATATGTGCTGTGAATTGCAGATTGAGACTATTGACATTGATCTGTTCAATAAAGTGGAGTGCCTGCTCAGCCGTGCCCCTACAGATTAAAAACAGATCGTCGATGTATCTGTACCAATGTAGCACATGTTTGGCTAAACTGTCACTGAATTGCACTTTGAGGACCTGTTCCTCCCACATGCCCATGTGTAGACAGGCATAGCTGGGGGAGAAACAGGCCCCCATTGCTACTTCTCTGACTTGATGGAATACTTGATTCTGAAAAAGAAAGAAGTTATTGTACAAGCATGTCGTAATCATGTTCAGTAACATTTTGTTGTGGTGATACAAGTACATAGGTCTAGTTTTCAAATAGTAGTCCACTGCCTTAATTCCGTCCTGATGGTGAATACTAGTATACAATGAAGTGACATCTAAGGTGATTAGAATGCACTCAGAGTCCCATGAAACATTGCCGATTTTCCTTAAAAGTCGCTAGTATCCTGTATATAGGACGGAAGTTTTTTACGTGCTCCTGGAGAAAGTAATCAACATAACGTGAGGTATTTTCCATTAGATTGTTGCGTGCGGATATAATCGGCCTGCCCGGTGGTTTGTCTGAATCTTTATGAATTTTAGGAATAAAATAGATCACGGGGGTGACAGGATGGTCATTTTTGAGGAACTTGAATTCATGAATACTTAACAAACCAGCGCTTTTCCATGCGAGGAGTTTGGTATAATAGTCATTCCTTGCGCTTTTGACAGTTTGAATGTCACTCCTCCTGTAACATTGTCTGTCATTCAATTGTTTGAATGCCTCTTCCATGTATAGTTCACGCGGCCATAGCACCACGTTGCCGCCTTTGTCTGACTGCCGAACAATGATATTTTCATTCATTTGTAGTTTTTTCATCAATTGAAAGTAGTGCTGGTTTTGCTGAGTATACCTGTGATGCGTGTGTGAAGTTGACACGTATAGTTTCTTAAGTTCCAATGTCGCTACTTCGTTGAATACATCCAAGTTATCATGCAACATTAGCGGATGGAAGGTGGACTTCGGTTTAAATTGTGTGTGAAAAACCCCGCTGGTGGAAGGCAGGGTTTGGCTAGGTGTTAGTTCTGCATTTGCATTATCACTTTGCAATTGCTGTAGGTCTTGAAGAAGTTCGAAGTCACCAGCTGTTAAATGAGATGGACTTAGCATTGTATGAGTAGGTGTGATGGGCTGAGTTTGATTATGTGGGCCCTGCAGCAGATTAAATTTCCGCAGTTTTAGCTTGCGTATAAATTTTAATACATCAATGCGCGTTTGCGCATAGTTGAAATTGCTTTCAGGACTGTATGAAAGTCCTAACGCTAGAATCTGCTTTTCTGCTTCGCTCAATGTAGTGTTTGTTAGATTGATAACAGTTCGTGAGTCAATGTTGCCAGCCTGTAAATTCACTTTCGCTGCCACCTCTTGTGGGAGGGTTTTTTGTTGCTGTTTGACGCTGGCGGTTTCGTTGGCGTCTTTCCCGGCGTTTCTGATTGCATCTTTGGTGTTTTTTGCATTTGGTACACCGGGGTTGCAGAGTTTGTCGCCTGTCCTGGCGGAGGTATTCCACTTCCTGAGCCAGGGAGAGCTTTGTAAACCCCATCCTTATGCCTGAACGCGCTTGTTCGTTATCTGACTCGCTTTCAAGCGCAGAACTTAAGTCAGATACTGAGGTGGATGACTGTATGGCAGTGCTAGCGCTTGCTTGGGGGATGACTGAATGTGGCTGTATGGGATAGTGAGTGTGTAAGTGAGGGGCTGTATAAGTGACTGAGTCTGTGTATGGCTGTGTCGGTGAGTGAATGGATGTGTCAGTGGTATATAGATGAGTAACTGGATATGTGAAAGGCAGTATAGGTGAGTGTTGGAGTATATGAGTGACTGTATGTGTGAGTGAGGGATTGTGATAGTGGCTGTATCAGTGAGTGTGTGCTTGTGTGAGGGGCTGTATGGGTGAGTGAGTATGTGTTAGTGTCTGTATGAATAAGTTAGTGGGTGTGTGTATAGATGAGTAAATGGCTGTCTGATTGACTCTATAGGTGAGTGATTAGGTGTGTGAGTAGCTCTATGAGTGACTGACAGTGTGTGAGTGACTGTATGGGTGTATGAGTGGATATATCAGTGGCTGTATTACGATATTCTAATACTAAATACTAAGACGCTCTCATGTAACTTTCACGGAGAAATTCTTTAGTGATACACATAATAGAACAGTCAAATCAAATCACATGTGCCTATGACAATAGTGTAATGAGGTAGAAGACCTACCATACAACAATCACGATATAGATAGCCATTCCAAAACGGCCGCTGTTGTAACCAGTTGCACTATTGATGTTTTCATGGTTGTCCATTTTCTATGTCGCAATTCAGATATGTAAAGATGTGGTTGTACTGTTGACCGATGTGTGAACAAGGAGACGTGGTTCTCCGAAACGCGTTACTGGTAAATTAAATCTTTGCATATGTATATACATATTGATTGAAATAATATCTTCTTTTCTTACCGTCTAACCAAATGCTGAGTTTTATTTAAGTACTATGATTTAGTGTGATTAACTGTTTGAATATGTAGAGGGTACTTTACCCTGTCAAGAAATACAGATAGAATCTTAATGTTTACAATTATGTAGCTAAAAATTAACCCTACTCTGAATTTACTTCCCCATTGACAATGGTTATAAGTAAGTTACATGGCTAAAATTGTATGAGGAACTGTATTCTTTTCTCCATTTTTTCATGGCTTTCCACAAACCAGAAGTATTGTGGTTTATGTAGTCCTAGTCTACTTTCAGTCATTAAGAGTATCTTCCCACTATGAGACCATATATCACTAACACTGTATATACACTTATTTTGCACAGTGGAGTATATTTTCTTTTTCACTAATTATTATTATGTTTCAACAAAGCATTAACTGGAAATAAGTTAAAAAGTACACTATTGTGTGTTCAGTGTAACTGTGCTTTTCAAGTTGTCGGAAAAAAACATGGGGGGATATTCCCAAGAACGTGCGAAAATCATCGCCAAAATGGGTTAACGCAATCTCACATATCGCCGTCCATCGCGGGAAAATAATTCCGTGTGAACGCCCCATTCTCAACATGGTGGCAACATGCGATAGTGACCTGATAACGCCTCAAATGTCCGCGATAAAATGCCCGGGACGGCAATAAAAATCTAAACCAACTGCGAAAAAAAAACACGGCGACAAGCAGCGCCAGGCCTGCAAGTCCCACAAATCAGGCGGGAACAACCACCACAAAAGCGCCAACAAAAAACACAAACAACTGCGAAGCAACATGGAGGTAGCCGGAGCGAGTACAGAGGACAACCAGAACCCCACAAGTCCCACGGTGGACCAGCCTGGGACCTCGGGGTCAGGGAAGGGTAAGTAGAAGAAGAAGAGGAAGACGCCTTACAGTACGCAGGAAAACAGGATCCTGATTACGGAGGTGATAGAACACCATCAACACCTGTTCGTCACCTCTACTGTGTCATTGGCAACAAAAAATACAATATGGCAGTCCATTTTGGCCAAGGTGAATGCAGTTGGAGCGAAGAGAAGGGAAGTGGACGACTGCAATAAGCGTTGGACTGATATGAAGCGCAAAACCAAGCTGAAACCCGCAGCAAACCTGAAAGCAGCAATGCAGACTGGAGGAGGGAGTCCAGCGACACACCAGGAGCTGGATGAGATGGAGGGAATGGTGACCCGAGTCAGCATTGTGGAGACGGTGGCAGGAGTTGGGGGACCGGACACTGCACAACATGACCTGAGCCAACAGCAACAGGGTGAGTAACGTCCAGGGACTGGGGGGACGGGGGGAGATGGGCACAATGGCACACATGCACAATTAAGTATAGCACATCTGCGGACAAACCATGCCCAAGAGTCACAACTCCGACCAAGAGCCCAAGTTACCCAAGTCTGCAACATCTCAGCACTGTATAAGCACAGAAGTCAAAGGCACACCGCCCGAAAGGGATAAGGGCCAGCGAAATCAGAACCGAAGGGGCAACACACCCACAATGCTGCACACACACATAAGAATCAGAGCACCTCAACATTGATAACAATGTGGTACAAACTGCAACACTTTCACAACAGAACAGAGGACACAACTGCCGCCGCTTGTGTGTAGAAAATGGCCATTCGCATTTGGCATAGCAGGAAACTGTGAGATGACAATGTACAAGTACAACCTCACATCCCTGATGGTGTAAAAAATGTCAACTGTCCCGCATCACATAGGCATCTCCCCACAAACAGTCACAATGTACATTGTCATGCAGTCTGTAAGTCAACTTGTCCAATGCGTCAACATACATGTGAACACAATGTCAATCAGCATCTCCCCTTCACATTGCAGAGTGAGAATCAACACCTCCTGCAGAGCAGACCCAACAACTCAGCACTGATGATGAAGAGGACCTCCCCAACATCGACACCGACGCCCTCCAACAGCCCATGGACAGCTTCGGCACCCCACCTCCAGGAGCAGTGCAGCCCAGCTGCATCGAGGATACCCCACCCCCTGCACAGACCACACAGCAGGAAGCACCCACCACCACTGCTGTCTCCCAGGACCCCCACGACCAACACATGGCATTCCAACGCCGTGTGTTAGGGTGCCAGGAGAAGATGGCTGATCAGCTGCAGGTGGGGTTCGACCTCATGGCAGCCAAACTAGATGCCATACGTGGGTGTCTACGTCCCATCAGGGACCACTCACAGTCCCGAACTGACACCCACTGTCCACTCCATGCTCTCCAACAACCCATGGCTGACATCGCTGGAGTCATGACTCTGAGCCAAGAACAACTGTCTAGTCAGAGTGGCTCCAGCGATGTCAGCTGGGAGTTGGGACACATGCGGAGGATCATGTTGAACATGGAGCGGATGCAGGCGGAAAGAATGTTTGCCACGGCTGCACACCAGCGAGATGTAGCTGTGATCTTCCATGCCCTGCAGATCCTCGTCATGGCATTGCCGCCACAAAACCTGGCGCGGATGAATGCTGCTGCTACTACTCCATCCACATCTCCGCCCCCTGAAGTGTCAGTGCCACACAGTGATGCAGACTAAACACCACCACCCACATGTGAGGCACCTGACACATCAGAGGACGAAGATGATGATGAATCTGGCACTGTGGTAAGAATGAAGTGGTAGCATTCATCTCCGCCATATGGCCTGTTTCAGCTTGGTTCTGCCCTCTGCATCATGCCCTGGATTAACTCCTTCCACTGTCCCCCGATACACTCTGCGACACTCACCTTGGACCTCGACAGGGACTGCCATATTTGTTTTGGTTACCAATGACACAGCAATCACACTGCGGACTGAAGTCTGCCTCTTCCGATGAACTTGTCAATCCCTAATGGACTCTGGCTGGCCCTCCACGGGGCAACAGTGTAAAGTGGGGTTTACATGGCCCTGTACTGCTCCAGCTTCAACACTCCACTGAATGCGAAAAAAACATTCTGATTCACACAGATGTGTCATGGCTATGACCAATCAAGTATGAAAGTATGGATGAATGTAGGGACAGTTATCCCACAAAAAGGTACTCCCTGCGTAATGCTATCAATGCGCATGTCTGGCAGTGACCCAGATAGGCAGTGAGACACACATTGTCATTCAAATCAACACTCATCACAGTTGAATACAAGTGAAGGTGCGTAGACTTTATTAGCATATGCGTGTCAGTACGGGCAAGAGAAGTGCGACAACATGCAGAGCAATGCAGCAGTATGTCAGGAATATGAGGAACGTTGCCAAGCGCCGCTGTCCACTCTGGGGGTGTTCCCCACCCTTCACAGGTGTGTGTCAAGCCGCGTTCTTGTCCGCTCATGTATTCGGAGTCCAGGCGAATGCAGCCATGTCCACTGTTGTCGTGGGATATGTGACCAGATCTCCAAGATGCAACAAGGTGTTGGGACATGTGCAATGGGTTCCAATCTGTTGTGGCTGCAGGTACGTAGTTACTCGTCTATGAAAGCGATTGCAGCTCCGTAGGCTATCATTTCCAACATGAGGTCGTTGTTGACTTCATCAAACAGGACGGCGAGGCGATCCATTAGCAGTCCGGTCAGATGTGCTGCGTCCACCCCCTTTCACCAATTAGCACTACAGCCCAATAGGGGAGCGGTTCAATGTGGTCACTGCACACGAGGAGTTGTGCAATCTCCCAGGTCCAGCTGCCAGCATGCATGCCAAGTATCAAGGCATCCCATAAACGGGTATCACGGTGACACTCCTGGCCGTGGGCCAACAGGGGGCGCACACACATGTCAAGATCCAGTTCAGCTACCGTCCTGTTGGATAGGCAGACATCCATGGGCCACTCGAATATGCACGATCGACAATGCAACACAGACTGAACGCAGGTGACGTTGGCAAGGTGGAAGCTTAGCCGGTAACTGATCCGCAACACTGCCAATGGCAGTGCCCCCAGTAAACGCAGCATACGTGCACAGTACAGTTCCACCTGACAGGGGTTGTGCAAGTGTCCGGGATGTTCTGCCATTGCGTCAGTGGCTCTGGTTGAAGCGGCACTGATCTGACCTGCGCCAGTTATGTGGATGAAATGCCACAGCTAGAATCAATGGGTTGTTTTAGTGTGTAACGGTTGTACGCCTGGGATGGTGTGGGAGTAAGTGTGAAGGCCATTCCATGCAAGATAACTTCGAGCAAGGACTTCTGTGTGTGGGGTGTGTATACGTTGGTCTTTCGTCGGGCTGTGCGTAGTGTGGGAGTCGTCATCAGCTGCACTAGTATCTGTCAGGGGGTGCCGGGCACATGCAATTCCGAGGTCGGAGGTGCAGATGTGCTTCCGCCTGATAGTCCAGACAAAGGAGTTTTCATCCCTAATGTTAGTTTCTCATCTGCTTGCAGTCAGGAAATGTGAAGTGGCTTGTTGGGGGTGGAGTGGGATGTGTGAGTGTTAGACTTGGCATCTTTTGGCGTGTTTCCCCTGACTTTTTGCTTTCTGACCTCCCGGTTTTGACTCTGTTTTTGCTGGTGTAATGATTCTGCGCACTTTCCTCACTGCGGTCCAGTGGGAAAGTGCAAGTGCTCCTGTATAAAATGCGTTATGGATTGGTGTTTCCATGATTGGCCTATTTGGTTTATGTGTCAGTCCCTTGTAAAGTGCACTGCGAGTGCCAGGGCCTATAGACCAAATGCTGTTGGTGGGCTGCAGCACTGCATTGTGCCACCCACGCAAACAGCCCGTAAAGTGTAACTCGGGCCTGCCATCGCAGAGCCCGTGCGCAGCCTGGGGCTGCCATGTCGACTTGGCAAGTGCACACACTTGCAAGTCTCTAAACCTTCCCTTTGCTACATGTTAGTCACCCCTAAGGTAGGCCCAAGGTACCCCTGTGGGCAGGGTGCGGTGTATGCGAAAGGTAGGACATGCCCGGGTGTGTGCGGCATGTCCTGATAGTGAATTACAGCCTAGTTCGTTTTCACTATTGCAAGGCTACCTGTTCCCCCTAGGCCAGAACGGGCAGTTTTGATTATTACAGTTTATAATCCTAACTGACCCCGGGAACATGGTAGAAATTCGAGTTTAGTATGCCTGGACTCAGAATGAAAAAATGCATCTTTTAGTGAAGTTGGTTTTAACATTCTGTGTTTGAAAATACCACTTTTAGAAAGTGGGTATTTTCTTGTCTAACCATCCAAGCCTGCCTCTGCGGGTTGTGTATTCCTTGTCTGGAGTGTGAGTGGCAGGGGCTGGGGGATGCCAGGAGACAGGGTGAGTCAGCACAGGGCTGAATAGCAAGATCTACATGTAGATGGGTGGGAGGGGTCGCACCTGGGCCCTGAATAGGACAGTGCCTTCCCTCCACAATGCTGGCTCCACCTCCTGTGGTGCGTCTGATGTCCCTGGCCTACTCACTGAAAGAAGGGACGGAGACTTGTCAACAAAGTGCTCCAGAACTGGTTTGGACTAGGCAAAGGCCTCTCTGCCTTCAGAGAACAAAGGAATTTGGGATATAAATATTGGGGCCCTGACCCCATGAATTTAGATCTCGCTGGAATCAAGGAACCTGCCAAGACGAAGAGCTGGAAGAGCTGCCAGGAGGAATACTGCCCCTTTGCTGTGTTGTTGCTTTGTTGGGTTGGCCTGCAGTTGCTGCTTCTGTCTTGGGCAGTGAAAGGACTGGACTGAACTTTCTACAAACTTGTGCTGAGTATCTCCAAGGGCCTGGAACCGAGCTGGCCTCCTGTTAAGAAGTCTCAGGGACTACAAAGACTTCACAAGCCTCTGGGTACCGCTTCTGGAACGCTGTTTCAGTTGCCACAGAGGAAGGGAACTGCAACCGACTCCGTCAACCGAATCCATCCCTGGCCGGTGACCTGTTTGCACCGCAGACCGCATCGCCCCGCTTCGCATCGCAACCCTGGTCTCACCGTGGGCGACGTCCGACGACGCCAACATCGAGCCGCTGCTTGCACCGTGACCTGTGGGCACCGCAGTTCGCATCGCATCGCTTCACTGAACCAACCGGACCCGACCGACGCGGTCGCTGCAGCTGGCTCAAGAGTCGAGACCGCACCGCATTTGGGGCACCGCTCGCACGTCTGCGACGCACCGCTCCGACTCGCACCGCTGTCCGACGCCAGCTCCCGCACTCCGGCTAGGTCGCCTGCATCGCAACCTGTCAGCACCGCATCGAGCATCGTCTCACCCTGCATCGCACGCCTTGGACTCACCGACTCCGTCTGCACGACGCTCATCGAGCCGCTGCCTGCACCACATCGAGGGACACCGCACCTTGCATCGCTCCGTCTTGCACCGCAACCGCGACGAACGCCGACCGGCTCGTACACTCCGTACCAGCCACAACGAGAAAGGTACTGTAACCGAGTCTGTTCATGACTCTGCTGGCCCGTATCGACGCGGTCGGCTGGAACTGTTAGACTCTGTGGTTTTCAGCATCACGGTAGGCTCGGACGGAGCTACCGACTTCGTACGAACTTTGCTTTTGTGCTATTCCTGCAAAGAAGAAGTTACCGTATCAAGCATTCATTCGTAAAGTATAGTATTGTGGATTTTTGTCGTAATTGGTCTTGTCTTGAGTATATAAAATATTGGTTATTTTTCTAAACTGGTGTGGTGTCCGTTTGTAGTGCTTACACTGTATTACTGTTGGTTATGTGCAAATGCTTTACACACTGCCTCTGAATTAAGCCTGACTGCTCGTGCCAAGCTACCACGAGGGTGAGCAGGGGTTACTTCACGAGTGTAACACCCTTACCCTGACTAGGAAGAAGGGTCCCTACTTGGACAAAGGTGCAAGCCCTTGCCAACAAGAGATCCCATTTCTAACATTGGTTGTCAGCGGTGAGGATAGGACCTGTGCTTGCACTTGACTTACAGTGATTGGTGTGCACTACTACCATATCGCAGACCATTACGTACCACATACTGGTTCTTTTTCTTTTGGCCTATTTTTGATCTTGCCAGTTTTCAACTCACTACTTTTGTCATGCCTGAATCAATTGCATCATCCGTTGCATCTCTGGAAGTTATCTTTGAGGAGGATAGGTTGGAATCCTACGCCGTAAAGGAGTTACGAGCGATTTGTAAAAACCTGAAAGTCCAAATTAAAGGCCTCACAAGGAAGGAGGAGCTACAAAAGGCGCTGAGGGCCTGGGTAGCAGCCAGACATGCCACTGGGCAGCCTGGTAATCTCAGTGAGGAGGTGGAGGAGCCTATTTCCAGGGTGGATGTGCTTTTGGGTAGGGGGAACCCGCCAGGTCAGGCAGCAGCAGTCTGTCCCCAGAGGAGCTGGAGGACAGGCGGGAGGCAAGGCAGTTTGAGCTGCAGAAGCTCAGGCTGGAGAGTGAGCGGGAGCAGAAGAGATTGGCCATAGAGGAGAGGAAGATGCTCTTAGAGCATGAGAGAGAACTGAAGGAGCTAGAACTTAGGAGTAAGTCAGGCTCAGATGGTGGCAGCAATTCGTCCAGAAAAGCAGACAGGATTGTGCACATTCCCAAGAATGTAGGCAAGGAGTTCAAAAGGGGGATGACATACAAAGGTGGTTTCAGGGTTATGAGGCAGCCATACACATGAATGGGGTCCCTGAGGAGAATTGGGGAGCAGGATTGTGGCCACTTTTCCCGGAAGAAGCAAGGGATGCTCTGATAGCTTTGGGTAAGGGGTATCACCTCACCTATGCTGACATGAAGGATGCCCTTCTCACGAAGTATGGTCTTACTCCTGAAAAGTACAGGGATCAGTTCAGGTCCAGTAAGAAGTCTGATGCCAACACTTGGTTGGAATGTGTGGATGTGTTCTGCAGGTCTCTGGATGGTTGGGTGAAGGGCAGTAGCGTAACAGATTTTCAGGGGCTCTACAACTTGATTGCATGGGAGCACTTGTCTAGTCTATGTTTTGCAGATCTGCGCCAGCACCTAGTGGATAGTAAGCTAACTGACCCCAGGAAGCTTGCTATGGAAGCGGACCGCTGGGTGAGTACCAGGGTCCACAAGAAAGCGTTTGGGGGAGACTCAGCCAAAGGTGGGCAGGGTCCCCAGCAGAAAGGTGGGGGGGACAAGGGTAAAGCACAGGAGTTCTCTAAAGGGCCCCAAACTAGTACCCAGGGTAAAGGTTCCCAGCCCCCGGTGATAAGAAGAAAGGGGTCTCTACAGGGAAGCCTGTTGAGACCGGCCCCCGCAAGTGTTATGCATGTGACCAGGTAGGTCACTTTAGGGGGACCCCAAGTGCCCGAAGGGGACACAGCCGCCCACCGGTGGACAGTCCAAAGTGTTGGCTAGTGTAGCGCTTGGGGAGGAGGGGTGCCCACAGGAGGGTGGGGATCCCGCAGAAATGACCCTTGTCTCACTAGGGGACAGTGAGATGGTCCCAGGAAACCAGGTGCCCCCTAACACAAAGAAATATAGCACCTGGGTGACCATTAATGGGAACAGGGTAGAGGCTCTCAGAGATACTGGAGCCAGTGTGACCTCAGTCCGGTGTCACCTGGTGTCTGAGAAGCAAGTAGTCCCAGGAGCATTCCACCAAGTAGTTGCTGTCGACAACTCTGAGCGCCAGTGTATGGTGGCGCAGGTTCCCTTTGAATGGGGGTGGTCTCAGGTCCCTTGAGGGTGGTTGTGAGCCCTACCATGCCTGTAGATTGTCTGCTAGGAAACGACCTGGAGCAGTCCTCGTGGAAGGAGGTTGAGCTCAGGTCGCACTTGGAGATGCTTGGGTTGCCAGAGTGGGCATGCGTGTCTACTCGGTAAATGGCAGCCAGAAAGGGTGATCAAAAGGACTTGGAGCCTGAAACAGTGGCCCAAGTCCCTGCCAAGAGAAAGGGCAGGGGCGCGGGAAGCCGGCCCCGAAGTTCCCACGGACCGGGAGGAGGCGGACCTCGAGGGGGACGCCCCGGTGCCTACAGGGGAGCAAGTAGCCGAACTGGGAGACATCTCTGAGCTGACCCATTGGCAGCAAGAAGGGGGTCCCACCAGGAGGAGTTCTGCAGGGAGCAGAGCGAGTGCCCTACTCTGGAGGGTCTGCGGCGGCAGGCTGCAGACCAGGCAGCTGGTAATCAGTCCGGGTCACATCTGATCTACTGGGAGAGTGGTCTCCTATACAGTGAGCCTAAGGTTGCTGAGCATGGGTCAGCCCGTGTGCTGGTGGTACCCCAGCGCTTCAGGACCTTCCTACTGGGTCTGGCTCATGACGTGCCTTTGGCAGGACATTTGGGGCAGGACAAGACCTTTGACAGGCTTGTCACCCACTTCTTTGGCCCCAAATGCGAAGGCAGTCAGATGCACACTGTAGGTCTTGCCAAACTTGCCAGGCAAGTGGTAAGAGTGGGAGGAAGGTCAAAGCTCCTCTCCAACCTTTTCCTGTTGTTGGAACACCCTTTGAAAGGGTAGGGATGGATATTGTGGGGCCACTGGATCCCAAGACAGCCATGGGCAACAGGTACATCCTGGTCTTGGTGGACCATGCCACCCGGTACCCGGAGGCAATCCCTCTCAGGACAACGACGGCGCCAGTGGTGGGCCGGGCGTTAATGGGGATCTTTTCCCGTGTGGGATTCCCCAGAGAGGTGGTTTCTGATAGGGGGACCAATTTCATATCGAAGTATATGACATCCCTGTGGAAGGAGTGTGGTGTAACCTACAAGTTCACCACTCCTTACCACCCACAAGGAAACGGTCTGGTGGAGAGATTCCACCAGACCTTGAAAGGCATGATCAAGGGTCTAACAGAACCCATGAGGCGTAAGTGGGACGTCCTCTTGCCCTGCCTACTCTTTGCATACAGTGAGGTGCCTCAGAAGTCTCTTGGGTACAGCCCCTTTGAGCTCCTGTATGGCCACCCTGTCAGAGGACCTCTGAGTTTGGTAAAGGAAGGCTGGGAGGCAGCTCCCAGGAAAACTCCCAGGATGTATTTAGCTACATGCTGGCCTTTAGAAACCAAACTGCCCGCTTCAGGAAACTCGCTCAGGCGAACCTAGAAGCAAGCCAGGAAGAAATGAAGAGATGGTATGACCAGAATGCCACTCTGGTCGAATTTCAACCTGGGCAAAAAGTGTGGGTCATGGCCCCAGTGGCACCTTGTGCCTTGCAGGACAAGTGGACTGGGCCATATGAGGTAAAGGAGCGCAAAAGTGATGTCACCTACCTGGTGGATTTGCAGGCTCCAAGGAACCCTTTGAGGGTCCTTCACGTGAACCGCCTCAAGCCCCACTTTGAGAGGTCCGAAGTGAGTATGCTCTTGGCGACAGATGATGGGGTGGAAGAGGAGAGTGAGCCTCTCCCTGACCTCCTGTCTACCAAGGAGCATGATGGGTCGGTAGAGGGTGTGATCCTCTCCCCTACTCTGACTCAGGAGCAGCAGGGGGACTGTCGCCAGTTGTTGGGACAGTTCGCCCCACTGTTCTCTCTGACCCCCGGTGTTACTCACTGGTGTACCCATGATGTGGACACTGGTGACAGCCCTCCTGTGAAGCACAAGATTTACAGGTTGACTGACCGGGTCAGAGCCAGCATCAAGGAGGAGGTCTCTAAGATGTTGGCGTTAGGGGTGATTGAGCCCTCCCACAGTCCTTGGGCCAGCCCAGTGGTCTTGGTCCCAAAGGCTGCTGCGCCCGGTGCCACTCCAGAACTCCGGTTTTGTGTGGACTACCGTGGGCTCAATGCCGTCACCAGGACTGACGCGCACCCCATCCCCAGAGCTGATGAGCTCATTGATCGGTTGGGAGCTGCCCGGTTCCTCAGCACGTTTGATTTGACGTCAGGGTACTGGCAGATTGCCTTAACCGATGGGGCCAAGGAGAGATCAGCATTCTCAACCCCAGAAGGTCATTACCAATTCCGGGTGATGCCCTTTGGGTTGAAGAATGCCCCTGCCACCTTTCAGAGGTTGGTCAATCAGGTGTTGGCCGGGCTGGAGGATTTCAGTGCCGCCTACCTGGATGACATTGCTGTGTTCAGTTCCAGCTGGGAAGAACATTTACAGCACCTTGAGAAAGTGTTGAGGGCTCTGCAAGGTGCAGGCCTCACGATCAAGGCCAGTAAGTGCCAGATCAGGCAGGGGTTCTGTGGTGTACTTGGGACACCAGGTAGGAAGCGGCCAGGTGGCGCCCCTACAACCCAAGATTGACACCATTCTGGCTTGGGAGCCCCCAAGACCCAGACAGAGGTGAGAGCCTTCTTAGGTCTCACCGGTTACTATAGGAGATTTGTTAAGGGCTATGGCACCATCGTTGCCCCCTTAACAGAGCTGACCTCTAAGAGGCAGCCCAGGAAAGTGATCTGGACTGAGTCCTGCCAGAAAGCTTTTGATGCCCTGAAGGCAGCCATGTGCACGGCGCCCGTGCTCAAGGCACCTGACTTCTCCAAAGAATTTGTCGTGCAGACTGACGCTTCAGAGCATGGTGTGGGAGCGGTGCTCTCACAACTGAACGAAGAGGGCCTGGATCAGCCTGTAGTCTTCCTTAGCAGGAGACTACTTCCCAGGGAACAGAGGTGGAGTGCCATAGAAAGGGAAGCTTTTGCTGTGGTCTGGGCGCTGAAGAAGTTGAGACCATACCTGTTTGGGACTCGCTTCCGGGTTCAGACAGACCACAGGCCCCTCAGATGGTTGATGCAAATGAGGGGCGAGAATCCAAAACTGCTGAGGTGGTCCATCTCCCTACAGGGAATGGACTTTACGGTGGAGCACCATCCTGGTACAGAACACGCCAACGCAGATGGTCTGTCCAGGTTCTTCCGCCTTAGTGAGGAGAACTCCAATGGGGTTGGGTAGTTCTCCCTACTTTCAGCTGGAGGGGACATGTGTTAGACTTGGCATCTTTTGGCGTGTTTCCCCTGACTTTTGCTTTCTGACCTCCCGGTTTTGACTCTGTTTTTGCTGGTGTAATGATTCTGCGCACTTTCCTCACTGCGGTCCAGTGGGAAAGTGCAAGTGCTCCTGTATAAAATGCGTTATGGATTGGTGTTTCCATGATTGGCCTATTTGGTTTATGTGTCAGTCCCTTGTAAAGTGCACTGCGAGTGCCAAGGCCTATAGACCAAATGCTGTTGGTGGGCTGCAGCACTGGATTGTGCCACCCACGCAAACAGCCCGTAAAGTGTAA
Source organism: Calotriton arnoldi (assembly GCA_963921515.1). Lineage (NCBI taxonomy): Eukaryota > Metazoa > Chordata > Amphibia > Caudata > Salamandridae > Calotriton > Calotriton arnoldi. The sequence continues at coordinate 624,013 of CAWUFW010005802.1, read as the reverse complement.
CTCGGGCCTGCCATCGCAGAGCCCGTGCGCAGCCTGGGGCTGCCATGTCGACTTGGCAAGTGCACACACTTGCAAGTCTCTAAACCTTCCCTTTGCTACATGTTAGTCACCCCTAAGGTAGGCCCAAGGTACCCCTGTGGGCAGGGTGCCGTGTATGCGAAAGGTAGGACATGCCCGGGTGTGTGCGGCATGTCCTGATAGTGAATTACAGCCTAGTTCGTTTTTCACTATTGCAAGGCTACCTGTTCCCCCTAGGCCAGAACGGGCAGTTTTGATTATTACAGTTTATAATCCTAACTGACCCCGGGAACATGGTAGAAATTCGAGTTTAGTATGCCTGGACTCAGAATGATAAAATGCATCTTTTAGTGAAGTTGGTTTTAACATTCTGTGTTTGAAAATACCACTTTTAGAAAGTGGGTATTTTCTTGTCTAACCATCCAAGCCTGCCTCTGCGAGGTTGTGTATTCCTTGTCTGGAGTGTGAGTGGCAGGGGCTGGGGGATGCCAGGAGACAGGGTGAGTCAGCACAGGGCTGAATAGCAAGATCTACATGTAGATGGGTGGGAGGGGTCGCACCTGGGCCCTGAATAGGACAGTGCCTTCCCTCCACAATGCTGGCTCCACCTCCTGTGGTGCGTCTGATGTCCCTGGCCTACTCACTGAAAGAAGGGACGGAGCCTTTTCAACAAAGTGCTCCAGAACTGGTTTGGACTAGGCAAAGGCCTCTCTGCCTTCAGAGAACAAAGGAATTTGGGATATAAATATTGGGGCCCTGACCCCATGAATTTAGATCTCGCTGGAATCAAGGAACCTGCCAAGACGAAGAGCTGGAAGAGCTGCCAGGAGGAATACTGCCCCTTTGCTGTGTTGTTGCTTTGTTGGGTTGGCCTGCAGTTGCTGCTTCTGTCTTGGGCAGTGAAAGGACTGGACTGAACTTTCTACAAACTTGTGCTGAGTATCTCCAAGGGCCTGGAACCGAGCTGGCCTCCTGTTAAGAAGTCTCAGGGACTACAAAGACTTCACAAGCCTCTGGGTACCGCTTCTGGAACGCTGTTTCAGTTGCCACAGAGGAAGGGAACTGCAACCGACTCCGTCAACCGAATCCATCCCTGGCCGGTGACCTGTTTGCACCGCAGACCGCATCGCCCCGCTTCGCATCGCAACCCTGGTCTCACCGTGGGCGGCGTCCGATGCCGCCAACATCGAGCCGCTGCTTGCACCGTGACCTGTGGGCACCGCAGTTCGCATCGCATCACTTCACTGAACCAACCGGACCCGACCGGCGCGGTCGCTGCAACTGGCTCAAGAGTCGAGACCGCACCGCATTTGGGGCACCGCTCGCACGTCTGCGACGCACCGCTCCGACTCGCACCGCTGTCCGACGCCAGCTCCCGCACTCCGGCTAGGTCGCCTGCATCGCAACCTGTCAGCACCGCATCGAGCATCGTCTCACCCTGCATCGCACGCCTTGGACTCACCGACTCCGTCTGCACGACGCTCATCGAGCCGCTGCCTGCACCGCATCGAGGGACACCGCACCTTGCATCGCTCCGTCTTGCACCGCAACCTCGACGAACGCCGACCGGCTCGTACACTCCGTACCAGCCACAACGAGAAAGGTACTGTAACCGAGTCTGTTCATGACTCTGCTGGCCCGTATCGACGCGGTCGGCTGGAACTGTTAGACTCTGTGGTTTTCAGCATCACGGTAGGCTCGGACGGAGCTACCGACTCGTACAAACTTTGCTTTTGTGCTATTCCTGCAAAGAAGAAGTTACCGTATCAAGCATTCATTCGTAAAGTATAGTATTGTGGATTTTTGTCGTAATTGGTCTTGTCTTGAGTATATAAAATATTGGTTATTTTTCTAAACTGGTGTGGTGTTCGTTTGTAGTGCTTACACTGTATTACTGTTGGTTATGTGCAAATGCTTTACACACTGCCTCCGAATTAAGCCTGACTGCTCGTGCCAAGCTACCACGAGGGTGAGCAGGGGTTACTTCACGAGTGTAACACCCTTACCCTGACTAGGAAGAAGGGTCCCTACTTGGACAAAGGTGCAAGCCCTTGCCAACAAGAGATCCCATTTCTAACATTTGTGAGACTTTGGGATTCAAGTTTGACATGTCTTGCATGTGGCAAATGAGCGGCATCACTGTGTGTTACGTTGCCTCACAGCTGCTCCTCCCTCCCCCCGAGCCAATTTACTTGTGTGCACTGCACGGTTGCATCACTTGCACTCCTACGGCACACCATTGTCAAGCCTGTCTGCGCATGTCCACAAACCTGACAATGACACTGTGATGTTGGCCGTTAAAGGTGGGCGGCCACGTGAGTGTAGGCCTGTGGGAAGGTTAGGGTGGACACAGATGTAGGGTTCATGCCTGGCTGAACTCGCGCTGCGATTAAGGCTAGGCATTTGGCTCATGCTGCGGCAATACAGATACACACAACACTTGGCAAGTATGAGCCAAGACCCTGAGCGGTCTTGCGCTCCTTCATTTCCCCGTTCGTGCAAACCCGCCCTCCGGGTGCATGCTACATTTCAATATTGTCGATTGCGGACTGGGTGGCGCCGACACTACAACAGTGATACACTCATTAGTTACTTCCTTGTCCAGGCCAGAACTGGACCACGCTCAGAGCCACGGGCAAATCCTTCACACCCCTACGCTGGCTTGGCATACCCCGGCCCAGCCCACTCTGCTTGCGCTTACAGGGGGGGACGACACAGTTACATGACCGAGGTATTCCCCACTGCCTGAGGTGACATGGTTGCGTCCACTGTCCACAACACTACACACACCATCAGTATATGTCCACATGGACATGTCTGTGCTCTGCATACTGAAGTCAGTCCAGCACATCACCGCCACACTTGGCATTGTGTACATTCTTATTGATGGGTGACTTGCCTCCTTCGCACATTCTTGGTTCCCACCTCTCCCCACATTCTGCAATTGTGTGGCTGAGGGGCCATGCCGTTTTCGGAAGGTCAGCTGTCTTGTTCTGTGCTGCCTCGGTGGCAGTCCGGGGGGGCGGCCATGGGGGGGGCCTGGGGGTGGTGGCGGTGGGTGTTGTGGCCCTCTTGGGTCTCCGAGATGCATGGTCAGTAGCTCCATGCCATGTTTTGGTCTTCAGATGTGGCTCTGGGCTGGGCTCCCTTTCATGCTGCAGGTTGTCGTCCTGCTTTACACCAGTGACAGGCAGGTGTTAACTCCCTGCTGCTAACGCGCCTTATCGCCTGTTTTTGGGTCGCAGCGCAGAACTGGCTGGTCGTTGAGAATATCGCGAAGTGGTGTTTTCGTGTGTTTTTGCACGGGAACGCCTACTCTGCATGTCATTAGTGTTAGTTGTCACTCTCATCCGTGGCGATGTTTTTTGCGCCAGCTATCGCTGGTGAACTGGCGATATCAGCAGTTTGCACCGGCTTGAGAATAGGGCGATGAATCTGTCGCCACTTTTGCGGCGCTAAAGTGCCGATGAATCGGCGATAGGTCCTTAAGAATATGCCCCATGGTCTTTTCACAGTTTTGCTTCCTTTTTCTGTTCACTGTCACGTCCTGTGTGACACAGTTTAAAAGTGCACTGAAACGAACGTGTGGTGATGTGACCAAGACCTGGGATAGGTCGAAATGCGTCATCTGTTTTCTGTCCAAATGAAACTTTGAAAACTTGGCTGGATCTAGAGTGGCTCATTCTTTCACCACTATCGGGCAAAAATGATCTGAGCATATATACATATATATATATCTATATATATAAATATGTGTATATATATATAAATTCACTGAAAAAACCATAGGTTTCAGGCACGTTATAGTTAGAAATTAGCATTTAAAAAACCTTAGAAATTCACTGAAAAACCATAGGTTTTAGGGAATGTTATAGTTAGTTGGACATTTCACTCATACAAAACCAGAGAAATTCCCCATTATAGTTAGTTCAGCTAACTATAACTCGCGCCTCGCAATGCACTGCTGATGACGTCACATATGACATCACTCATGACATGGTCAGTGACATCACTGATGACATCACTGATGACATCTCAAATGACATCACTGATGACATCATCCAGTGACTGTGTGTTTCTGTAAAGTTTAAATATGTTTAATATATATAGGGAAAGGCGTATTGAAGAATGAGTGGGTGTATAAGTGTCTGAATGGATGATTTAGTAGGTGCGTGACTGACTCTATAAGTGAGTGATTAAACGTATCTTACTGAATGCATGGGTTAGTGACTAAACTGTGTGAATGTCTGTATCCGTCTGTCTGTTGCTGTGTAAGCGGCTGCATGGGTTTGTGAATAGCTGCATGAGTGTCTATATGAGTTATTGATTGGTTGTCTGAGTATCTGTATGGGTGCCTGAGTGTTTGTGTGGGTGGGGTGTGTGTGACTCTGTGCATAGATGTGTGAGTGGATGATTCACTGGGTGCATGGTTTCAAGAGTGCATCTGTGATGGACTGTATGGGTGGGTGAGTGTGTGTATGGGTGTGTTAGTGAGTGAATGTATATCTCAGTGGTACATGTGTGAGTAACTACATATGTGAAAGGCAGTATATATGTGTGTTGGAGTATGTAAATGGCTATAAGTGAGAGTGTGTGATTGTGAGAGTGGCTGTATGGATGAGTGTGTACTTGTATCAGTGATTGTATAAGAGCGTAAGAATGTGCTAGTATTTGTATGAGTAAGTGAGCTGGTGTGTGTATAGCTGTATAGGTGAGTAATGGCAGTGTGATTAATTATTTGCATGACTGACTAGGTGTGTGAGTACCTCTATGGATGAGTGGCGGTGTGTGAGTGTCTATGTAGGTGTATGAGTGCATATGATAGTCCTGTACTGAGTGACCGTAAGTATGAGTGACTGTACGGGTGAGTGAGTGGATGTGTGTGTAGACCTAAGAATCAGTGAGTGGGTATGTAGTTATTGGTGTTGCAGTGTCTATGGTTTTGAGAATGGCAGTCTGTAATTTAGAGTGGGTGTATCAAAGGTTATATTAGGGTGTGAGAAGATGCATCAAATTATCACATGGATGATGTCATCAGTGATGTCATTTGAGATGTCATCAGTGATGTCATCAGTGATGTCATCAGTGATGTCACTGACCATGTCATGAGTGATGTCATATGTGACGTCATCAGCAGTGCATTGTGGGGCGCGAGTTATAGTTAGCTGAACTAACTATAACGGGGAATTTCTCTGGTTTTGTACGAGTGAAATGTCCAACTAACTATAACATTCCCTAAAACCTATGGTTTTTCAGTGAATTTCTAAGGTTTTTTAAATGCTAATTTCTAACTATAACGTGCCTGAAACCTATGGTTTTTTCAGTGAATTTCAAAGGTTTTTAAATGCTAATTTCTAACTATAACATGCCTGAAACCTATGGTTTTTTAAGTGAATTTCAAAGGTTTTTTAAATGCTAGTTTCTAACTAAGCCTACAGAGGTAGGACATGTGAAGAAAGAAGAAAAGCGCAGAAAGAAGGAAGACAAATGCAGAAAGAGGCAACAGAAGTCCAGAAAGACGAAGAAAAGTGCAAGAAGAAGGAAGAGATGTGCAGAAAGAACCAACAGAGGAGTAGAAAGTACTCCTGTGCCCCCAACTTTTTGCTGATGGGTCCCGGTGGTAACTGACTCTGTCTCTGGTGGTAAAAGACACTTAGAATACAGTGAAAACACCTACATACACTAGGGAACACTATGCGTTGGGGTACCCCTGTGATTAGCATGACCTCCTCTGTATTTGCCATGAGTTAGTGCCTGGGTCATTGGATGAGTACATGGGTACTGACTGGATGATTAGAGTACTGCAAGGAGAGTGGATGGTGAATTTATAAGTGCTTGTGTTTTGGCGGAGTGATTGGATAAGTACATGGTGCTCGCTGGTTGATTGGAGGAGTGCATGGGTAGTGACAGGGCGATGGCTGGACTACATCAGTAGTGCTCAGGGTAAGTTGGAGGATTAATTCCCCTTGAATCCTGAGGGTCCCTATTTGATAAAAGCCCTGGCGGTGGCAGTCCCGGGGCTTGGGGGGCCTTGAAGGCCCCCCAAACATTAAAAAACAAGCCCCGGGAGGTGGCGGTCCCCGGGCTGCGGGGGCCCCCGTGGGCCCTGCATATATTTGTTGGCAATGCCCCCGGGACCTGGCCCACCCGGGGTCTCAATTAAATGAAGCGCGGTATCCCGCGCTTCATTTTTTTTTACATTTCGGCGGGATTCGTGACCCCAGCGCGAATTTCACCAATTTCTTTTTAAAAAAATGCTTTTTTGGGCCCTGGGGGTCCTTGTGGGACCCCCTGAGCAGGCCTAGGGGCTCAGGGTGTTTCTACCCTGCCCCCTTTTCTTCTTTTTCACCTTTGTTTCCCTGTTTTCTTGTGACTCGGTTCTACCGAGTCACAAGATGGCTGCCAACACTTCCTGGTTTGGAGTGTTGGCAGCCAATTAAAATGAAACTCGTGGTCGGGAGGGTTCGCGGATCCACTGCGCCTCTAGATATCGATATTTGTTTTTTTACAATTTCTCAGCAACTACCGAACGGATTTACACCATTTTTAAAAAGGTCGCTTTCTGAGCCAAGCAGTTCTCAAATAGCGACAAAGCACTTTTGAATTATTTGACCACTTGATTAAATGTTACGCTTAGGGGAGAAAATGTGGTGTTACCAAGTTGGAGTTTCTGCTTCAGCTCGTCATTCTGTGATTCTGGTCAAATCACTTAATCTCCCCATGTCTACAACCAAAATGAGTTTGTCCTTGTATGATGTAACCAATGCTCATGTAAAGCACTCCAATATCTGACCAGCCTGCACTATATAAAACTGCAAAAAAACAAAGGATAAAAAGTGTTTTCCACACTTCTGTCATTGGGCTATACGTGGGCTACATCTGGGTGATATTTGTGCTACATTTGGGCTCATTTTCCTCTGGTGGCCATCTTGGGAGACTTCAATTACATTCATTAAACTTTATTCGATCTGATTTAGAAACATAGATCATAAAAGTGTACATAAAAACAGTAAATCCTCTTTCTTAATACAATACAGTGAGAATTAATTAAAACCATTAGGTAAAAACGGGTGTTACAAAGCCCGGTTCAGAGCAACTTCAGGTTAACAGAATAGTAAAGTTCAATGTTTCGCAAGATCAATCTCATGTACTTCGTGCAAAATATGCAATAAGGGGTCCAAGTAAGATGCAACGCTCCAATACCTGACCAGTCTGCACTATATAAAACTGCAAAAAAACTAAAAATAAAAAGTGTTTTCCACACTTCTGTCATTGGGCTATATGTGGGCTACATGTGGGTGATATTTGTGCTACATTTGGGCTCTTTTTTCTCTGGTGGCCATCTTGTGATACTTATTTGTTATGAAGTTTCCTAATTTCCTCATTTACTGCAGTCTCCTCAGTAGGAAATGCTTTCAGTTTTTACTTTGATTCCATCAAGAAGGCATTCAGATGTGTCACACATTTGCCATAAATTCAGAATGTTAGCACTCTAGTTGCTCATTAGATCACTGTAGTAAAGCTACTGCTCACCAGGGAGTTAACTGGAAGTCTACTGCTGGTATTGAATGTGATTGTTTCAGTCTGCATGTCAGAATTTTCTAATGAAATAGAAGAGGATTTGAGATCTCACTTAAAACATGCCCTAATTTTTCTTTCTGCAGAACTAACCATAATTTCTATGGCAAAATGAACCCCTCATTTTTTTTCCTTTTTGAATTAAATATTTTATGTGTTACCGGTTTATTCCAATCAAGATGGCTTCAGGTGTGCCATAATTTTGTCATAAGTAAGACTCTTAGCGCTCTAGTTGTTCTTTAGAACACTCTGGGAAGCTGCAGTAGAACACAAAGGAATCAACCTGCAGGCTGCTCCTATTGAAATATAACAGGAAGATATTTGTAATCTCACTTAAAACATGTCCTAATTTTTCTTTCTACAGCACTAACCATAATTTCTATGACAAAATGAACCCCATCATTTTGTTCCTTTTTAAAATAAATGTTTTAAGTGTTACCAGTTTATTCCAATCAAGATGGCTTCAGGTGTGCCATACTTTTGTCATAGGAAGGCTGTTAGCGCTCTAGTTGTTCTTTAGAACACTCTGGGAAGCTGCAGTAGAACACAAAGGAATCAACTGGCAGGCTGCTCCTGTTGAAATATAACAGGAAGATATTTGAGATCTCACTTAAAACATGTCCTAATTTTTCTTTCTACAGCACTAACCATAATTTCTAAGACAAAATGAACCCCATCATTTTGTTCCTTTTTAAATTAAATGTTTTAAGTGTTACCAGTTTATTCCAATCAAGATGGCTTCAGGTGTGCCATACTTTTGTCATAGGTAAGGTTGTTAGCGCTCTAGTTGTTCTTAAGAACACTCTGGGAAGCTGCAGTAGAACACAAAGGAATCAACTGACAGTCTCTGCCCTTGTTGGATTTACATGTTTTACTGAGAATGTCAGACTTCATTCTCACATGACTGAGAAAGATAATGTGAATTTACAGAAAATATGCTCTCATTTTAGCTTCTGGAGCACCTTCCAAACCTCTGTGGGACAAGCATGAGAAAATTGTTTTCTCTCAAACATGATTCATGAAATCCCAGCAGAAGGTTTTTCACAGGGACCGGAGCGCCCCACGAGTTTTGAAAATTTCGCAAAGATTCATCAACCGGCGCCAAAGTTATTGGAAATAGAATGTTGTGAATTTCCTATGGAAAATAGGTCCTAACTATAACTATCTACTGGCGACCGCCAGTAGATAATATATATATATATATATGTATATATAAAGATATATATATATATATATATATTGTAAAACAAAGACCCTCGATTCGGAGACGCACTCGGCATCAGATTTAGTGAAAGCACACAGGCATTTGTTCCTCGGATATTTTCCTCAGCCTTACGCGTTTCGGAGCGTCATGCTCCTTGGTCACAGGCATAACAGTCTCAGCGCAGTTTACACAAAAAGGCACTCTATCAGCATTTATAATTATTCAGCCTTTAATTGGCAACAGGTAAGTCAGTTTAGTACTGAATGCTGGGATTTGAAGTCCGCCATTTTTTTCCCTCTTTAAGTGAGTTTTACGATGCCTTTAGTAATTGTTCCCTCATAGTAGGTACTGTGCTGATTCCAATTTGTTAAATTAATACTGCCCTCCAGTGGGCCTCCGAGATGAAGAAATGCTCCGTTATTTTTGGCATTCTGATAGCCCACTCGGAGACATTTGAACAGTTCCATGTCTCAGTGGCCCCCTTGCAGTCAGTGGAGTGGTGCTGTCTCCTCGGCTGGATAGCCGAAAATCATTTTGTAAAACAAAGACCCTCGATTCGGAGACGCACTCGGCATCAGATTTAGTGAAAGCACACAGGCATTTGTTCCTCGGATATTTTCCTCAGCCTTGCGCGTTTCGGAGCGTCATGCTCCTTGGTCACAGGCATAACAGTCTCAGCGCAGTTTACACAAAAAGGCACTCTATCAGCATTTATAATTATTCAGCCTTTAATTGGCAACAGGTAAGTCAGTTTAGTACTGAATGCTGGGATTTGAAGTCCGCCATTTTTTTCCCTCTTTAAGTGAGTTTTACGATGCCTTTAGTAATTGTTCCCTCATAGTAGGTACTGTGCTGATTCCAATTTGTTAAATTAATACTGCCCTCCAGTGGGCCTCCGAGATGAAGAAATGCTCCGTTATTTTTGGCATTCTGATAGCCCACTCGGAGACATTTGAACAGTTCCATGTCTCAGTGGCCCCCTTGCAGTCAGTGGGGTGATGCTGTCTCCTCGGCTGGATAGCCGAAATACATTTTGTAAAACAAAGACCCTCGATTCGGAGACGCACTCGGCATCAGATTTAGTGAAAGCACACAGGCATTTGTTCCTCGGATATTTTCCTCAGCCTTACGCGTTTCGGAGCGTCATGCTCCTTGATCACAGGCATAACAGTCTCAGCGCAGTTTACACAAAAAGGCACTCTATCAGCATTTATAATTATTCAGCCTTTAATTGGCAACAGGTAAGTCAGTTTAGTACTGAATGCTGGGATTTGAAGTCCGCCATTTTTTTCCCTCTTTAAGTGAGTTTTACGATGCCTTTAGTAATTGTTCCCTCATAGTAGGTACTGTGCTGATTCCAATTTGTTAAATTAATACTGCCCTCCAGTGGGCCTCCGAGATGAAGAAATGCTCCGTTATTTTTGGCATTCTGATAGCCCACTCGGAGACATTTGAACAGTTCCATGTCTCAGTGGCCCCCTTGCAGTCAGTGGGGTGGTGCTGTCTCCTCGGCTGGATAGCCGAAAATCATTTTGTAAAACAAAGACCCTCGATTCGGAGACGCACTCTGCATCAGATTTAGTGGGGTCCAAGCAGGGTGTCAATGATAAATGTACGAAAATCATTTTTCCATTAATGGGCAGTGAATCAATGGAATGACTTCTTGTAGAAGTGATTGATTTGAAATCAATTAATGAATTAAAAAGACCCCGGTTAGACACATGGGAGCAACATATTGAGTAATCATCAATAATGCAGACTCTGCATGCCAAGAATAGAGAGGATATGGGCAGGCGTGATGGGCCTGATGGGTTTTTATGACTTCTCCATGGAGCTCTTCCATATATTTGGGTAGTGCAAGTAGTCTTTTGTCTCAGTGATTTGATATGTGGAAAGTCAAACGTTTTTTCAAATTTGACTGTAGTTCTTTAACTCAGACTTGTAAATATGTTAAATGAAGTGTGTGCGCTGTGCATCTTATTCTCCTCACAGTTTCAAAACGCGTGTTCCCTTAATGTCTCTGTACAGGTGGAATCATGCTATTCCTTATTTTGAGGTTTTCAGACTGATTTTTATTATCTTGAAGAAGCTAACATGGAATGTAGGTTCTGGTTCATCCTACAAATTGTGGTAGAGTTCTCAGTGTAAAGTGAATCATACCTGAACGCATGGATGGATTTAAAATGTCGATTTTGACTAGGAAAAGGTTCAAAACTGAGAGCACGAGAGATTGAAATCTATCACAGAACAAGCATTGGCATAGCCAATAGGTCTCGCTTTTGGGACCTTATAAGTATTTAGTTATGCAGCACAATATCCTTGGTGCAACAACATCAGCTGTTGCATGGCTAAACCTTGTACCTTATAAGTGTTTAGCCAGGCAACGGTTGATGTTGTTGCACCAAGGATATTGTGCTGCATAACTAAATACTTATAAGGTCCCAAAAGCGAGACCTATTAGCAATGCCAATGCTTTTTTTTGTTGTGTGCTAGGGGAAAAAAACGTCCTACACCCTCTGCCCTACATGCGCACTTAGGATTGTCACATAAATTCTCTCAATTTGAAGTCAGAGAAAGAAAAAAAAACACCAAGCTCCCCAGAAGAGAGAGCTTGACATTTGACCTCCGTCTTTGAATGCACAGCAAATGTGACAAAATAAGAACAAGATTTAAAGGCCTGTTTACCGAAAGCAAGTTTAATAAAGAATACAGTAAACATGGTTTGGGCAATGGGAGGGACGAACTCAAGCTGGACAGCCTAAAGAAAATAAAGCCAGCAAATAGAAAGCAAGAAAATATGAGTAACAAACCACAAAGCCAATGGTAAGCAAGGGCGAAATGCATTCCTAGGTCATATTTCTGAATGTCCCCAATATGTCTTTATCAAACCAGACAGCTATGCAAACATAAGATCACATATTCCAAGATGGAGAACAGTATACTTCTGAAGAGCTAACATTGCAATTTGGAATAGGTAATATTCAAGACTGTAGAAACAGACAATTAAAAAACGGTGTTGTATGTATGATGGGGACATAGAGGTGTCAGGTAACCACTTCCCCAATATAGGTGCATATGAAAAATGGTTCCCTAACAAGGAAGGTTTAACAAGCTTTAATAATGTGAAAATAAAAAGTAAAAAATGGCAAAATAAACAGGAAATTGAGTACTCCGAAGAAGAGTGGACCACACTACTGGAAAAACATGACAAGAAGTTACGAGGAACTAGATTGGACATCACCAGGTAAATGGTAGGATGAAATTAATGGATGGATCGATGGAAGAGACAAGAGATATCTTCTGGGGAGGGTCATGATGATTTGCTTCATTTGCTTGGTGCCATAAGAGCTTTGGTTCGAAGTGGGGGTATTTTCAGTTTCTTCCTACTCATGTGCTCAAAAATATATAGTATTGTGCCGAACAACAGCAATTAACAGTATGGCATTAAGAAGGTGCAACAATTGAAAAAAGCATCGGAAATGCAATTGGTCTCGCATTTGTTTGAGTTAGAGCTATTGGCATTGTAAAAGGCAATGTCTTTTACCTATGTGTTATGGAGTGTATGTATGTGGTGTATAGTGGAATTATGTGGGTTGGATTGGATTAGTTAGGTGTGGAATTGTGTGGCGTGGAATTGTGTGGTGTGGAGTGGATTTGTGTAGTAGAATTATGTGACATGGTGTGCTGTAGAAATACATGGATAGTAATTATGTTGTATTCAGTGTAGTGTAATTATGTGGATTGGGATGATGTGTTATGGAGTGTAATCATGTGGAATTGTATTTTGTGCTGTGGAGTGGCATGTAGTGGAGTTTAATTATGTATTGTGCTGTTGAATTTTGTGGCACGATGTGGAATTGTGTGGTGCGGATTGGATGTATGTGGTGTGTTGGGTAATTGTGTTGTTGAGTTGTATTATGTGGTTTGGTGTCGAATTATGTGGTGTGGATTGGAAATGTGTGGAGCTGAATTGTGTGGCTTTGAACTGTGTGGATAGCTTTGCGTTTTGGTGATGAAAAAGAACAAATAGGTAGGAGCTAAGCTCCAGATCTGTGTCTTTGGACGTTTAAAAAGGAAAGAGTTAGAGCTATTGGCTTTGTAAATGTAAATGCTTTTCACCTATGTGTTATGGATTGCAGTGGATTTATGTGGTGTGTAGTGGAATTATGTGGGTTGGATTGTTGTAGCATTGTGTGGTGTGAAACTGTGGTGTGGAATGGATTTGTGTAGTGGAATTATGTGGGATGGTGTGCAGTTGTATTGTGTGGATAGTAGTTATGTGTTTTTGAATGTATTGGAATTATGTGGAGTGGGAGTGTGTGTACTGGAGTGTAATTATGTGGAATGGTATTTTGTGTTGTGGAGTGTTTTGTAGTAGAGTTGAATTATGTGGTGTGCTGTTGAATTTTGTGGTATGATGTTCAATTATGTGTTGTAAATTGGATATATGTGGTGTGTGGTGGAATTGTGTTGTGGAGTGGAATAATGAGGTTTGGTGTTGAATTATGTGGCGTGGAATGGATTTATGTGGAGTTGAACAGTGTGGCATGAAACAGTGAGGTGTTGAGTGGAATTATGTGGCATGGTGTTGAGTGTGTTTATGTGGATTGTTGTTATGTGGTACTGAGTGGATTTATGTGGGGTGGATGTATGTGATATTAATGTGATAAAACAGATAAACATACAAATTTAGCAAAACAACATTATCGTACGTAGGATAAATCGATTTATTTATCCGGCACATTTATGGTGTAAAAAACATTCAAATCCTACAGCAGTTAATGCAGAAGTCAAACTATGCCACACACGTAGTTGCCACAAATATAGTTAACACAGCATATGTGTTAGACATCAAAGTAAGAACAAAGCTCTTTGAATTAATGTTACAATGTGGCTCAGATTACACCAGCTTCTGCCAGGAATGATATTACGGTGTGAGATGTGCGGGTAGGTTTTAAAGTAAGGACAAGGAGAGAAACGAGAGTTAGAGCAATTGGTGTTGTAAATGCAAATGTGTTTTACCACTGTGTTATGGAGTATAGTGGAAGTATATGGTGTATAGTGGAATTATGTTGTTTGTTTTGGAATTGTTAGTTGTGGAATTGTGTGGCGTGGAGTGGATTTGTGTAGTGGTATTATGTGGCATGGTGTGCATTATGTGGATAGTAATTATGGTGTATTCTAGGGTATTGGAGGTATGCTTAGTGGGATTGTGTGTTATGGGGTGTTATTATGTGGAACGTTATTTTGTGTTGTGGAGTGTTATGTAGGGGAGTTTAAATATGTGGTGTTTTGTAGAATTTTGTGGTGTGGTGTGTGATTATGTGGAGTGTATTGGATGTATGTGGTGTGCTATGTAATTGTGTTGTTGATTAGAATTATGTGGTTTGTTGTCGAATTATGTGGTGGGGAATGGAAATCTGTTGAGTTGAATAGTGTGACTTGGAACTGTGTGGGGTTGAGTGAAAATATGTTGATGAAATTATGTTACATAGTGCGGAGTGTTTTTATGTGGGTTTTGTGGGTTTTTGCTATGTGGTATAGTTTGCTTTTATGTGGTGTGTAATTATGTGGTAGTGAGTTGAGTGTTATGTGGAGTTGAATTATGTAGTGGTGAGTGGTATTACGTGGAGTGTAAATATGCTGGGTGGAGTTGATTTGTGTGTTGGTGAATTGTGTGGTTTTGGGTACCCAGGAGAGTGGAGTAAAAAATAAATTAAACTAGATCCTCTGTTAAATTTATAAAGTGTAATTTTATCCTAAAATGCAAACAGTTTAAGTAAAAACTGTTTAAACAAGAATAATCTCTCTCACACACACACAAACTCCTTAATGCAACAGTGGGGAGGCACACACGGAGCAAACACATCCCACCATTATTTAGATTTCCCTTGGCAATGGCCATAAAGATTACATGGCTTGACCCAGGCCCCGTAAATCCACCATTAGAAGTCAAGAATGCAGAGAAGGTAAACCAGGCAATGGGGGACTCCGAAGCATGTGCGCTGGAGAATCAGCACAGCTTCAGACATGGGTCAATTTCAAATCCAAGCAGTTTGCAGAAAGAAAAAAATGCCTAAAACTGTCAACAACCAACGACGCTATTTGCCCTGTTGGTTCATGTTTATAGTGCCAAGCACTGGTGGGGCTTCATTAAGCGATTATGTAGGCAACTGCTTTATGGAACCACCACAAAAGGGCATAAGGTGCCAGATAACAAAAACGGTCTCAACATGTCTTTGTCGATATTGGAAATGGAGCACCCAAACTGCAAAATTCTTTTTTTCCCCATGACATTCTTGCACCAGAGTTGGTGCCAAAAGACCATTCAGTTTGGAGAATAAGCGATGCAGAATTTAGTATAGTCCATGAACAGGCAAAATCTATTGAATTTAACAGAAACACATCGTTTTCACCCTGTACAGTAGTTAAACAAATTAACTTAATGCACAGTGAGTAAAATAAGGTAAAAATAACCCTCATTTTCCTACTCGTTATAGGAAATCCTGTTTGTGAAGGGTTCACAGGCGTGAAGAGTTGTTACTGGCCGGGTGTGACGTTCCGGTCACCCCCTCAAGTGGGACTGTTGGTCTAGCTTCATAGCACATGAGGCCAGATTTCACGAGAAATCAGTCTGCGTGTGTTGCTCTGTTTCGCTGAGGACAGAACTCCGCTCTGAAGGGGTTTGCAAGTTGCAACGCAGGCACAATTAAATTAGTAATGCTTATGCTGCGAACCGCAGCAAGGGAACAACAGGCAACTGCAGAGGCAATTAAGATTGTAAAGAAAACGAAAAACTTAATTAAGCTAAAATCT
The DNA here is from genome assembly GCA_963921515.1 of Calotriton arnoldi. Classification (NCBI taxonomy): domain Eukaryota; kingdom Metazoa; phylum Chordata; class Amphibia; order Caudata; family Salamandridae; genus Calotriton; species Calotriton arnoldi. The sequence goes on along the minus strand of CAWUFW010005802.1, from coordinate 608,397 downwards.
AACAAAAAAGGAAAGTAAATTCTGATCGCACCATAGCTGAGCAATCCCCGCATAACCCTTTTATAGAAAATGAGGCATTCAGGTGATGCAGGAATAAACAGACAACAGTGCACGGCAGAAAAATTATCAATGGGCAGAAGACAAGATATGACAAAGGAGGAGCGGAGGACGGTGCGCAGCCCTGATGATGGAGCGAACAAGACATTGCCTGAGGTGGAGCAACAGAGGGTGGACCTGGGAAGGATTTTATTATCCCTGGGTGATAAGAAGCTTTGAGGACCAGGTAGTCTCGGTGTGATTCTCACTACCGGAATGATAAAACAACGGCCGTCAGAAATGTGGGGCAGAGAGGTCGGTATTTCTCACTCCCCACACTTTGTTTCAGGTCTCTTGTGCTGTGATATTTAGAAGGAGAGGATGTGGTGTAGCGGTCAGAGCTGTCAACTTCGGGAGTTGGAGAGCCATGTTCGAGTCTCGGCGTAGGCTCTACATCCTGTGATTCTGGGCAAATCACTTAAACTCCCCATGCCCCTATCCACTAATTTAATTAAATAAACAAAGGAAAAAACAAGCAGATTAAGTGACGGCACTGCAAAAACCTCGTGACCTGTCATGCACGAAGTAAACAAAAGAAAAACAAAACCCTTAACACGAGCAGAGGCAGGCCAACACAAGAGAGGAGCGGGGGCGAGCGAGCGCGGCAGCCTGGGCTTTTGAAAGCTGACCAGACGCTCGTGCGTCATGGCCTTTTCCCCGCACGGCCAGCATGTGTTTCCAATTATCACGACCGCGTCTGGGCACAATAATTGGAAACAGATGTCTGCCGCGCGCGTAACCGCAGGGAAAAGGCCATGATGCACGAGCGTCTGGTCAGCTTTCAAAAGCCCTAACTTAAAGTCTTGCAGAGCAACGCTTGCGCGCTACTCGAGGCTCGACCTAAAAAGGAGCTTTTCACTCTTTCCGCCAATACACGTCATAGCAGGCGAGGGGGTGCAAGAGTATTTTATAATCAATGTTGATTGAATTCTTCCCCTCTTTGAAGAACCTCGCAATAATATCATATTTGCACAGACTCAAAGGACCAGTAAAAGCTTATTTTCCTCCATACGGGTTTGAAATGATATCATAGTTTGCATCATTTGTTTTTCCTTGTCAGGAATTTGTGTGCAGTTCAGATAAATACTGTTGTCACATTTCACAAAGACCTCTTACTCAGAAGTTGTAGATAACAAATTTGACAACGTGTGTACAAGCTATCCCTTTGACCTTTTACCTGTAAAGAGAAAAGGTCACATTAGTCAAAATTATACCTACTTCATCTGTCTTCATCTATCTGCTCCTCTACCCGGTCACCACACTGTTCCTGGAGGGAAGAAAAAAAGAGAAAACAGTGTCAGAAATCCCTCTGGTGTCCTCCAGCAAGTTTGGGTGATCCCTTTTGGCCCTCAGTCATCTTGCTCGCTGTCATCTTCTGATCCATCAATTACTGCGTAATCACGCAGGAGGCTGTAGGTCATCTTTGCGGCAGGCCAGAGTTGATATCTTCTTCTTCCATACTACTAGGCGGTTTCTGGAAAACAGAAGGTCATCTTTAAAATAGCACAGAAGCCTCCAACAGTCCTGGAGGTCTCTGAGTGCATGAGTCCTTGGAAACAAACCATACATTACAGAGCCCACGGTGATGCATGTTGTGGGTATCACGCCCCAAGCTCTGTGCTTAGGGCCCTTATCAGGTCCTGGGCAAAGGTGGTAGGACATCTCATCTGAAGTGCATCCTCTCACACAGGACTTGGATCAGTTAATCCCTCTTGCGTACATAAAGGTTCTCACTGGCAGACCTCCTTGGATGGCCATCCAGGCATTGTCTTTTTGCTTGTTAGTCAGGCTTCAGGAGGTGATGTTCTTCCACACGTGGTCCGCGGTTGGTTAGGGGAAGATGCTGATTTGTTAGCTGGCGTCTTTTGCACAGATCTGTTGTTGGGTAATCTTTGGATTGCACTGGTTTGAAGCCGCAGCCTCCGGACCAAACTCTCTGACGAACGTCTCCACTTCTTTGTAAAAACATGGAGTATCCCAGTTGTAGGGGGTGGTGCTCACCCATTCTGGCCATCCGAGACGCCTCCACATTGGTAGCAGAAAGAAGTATAACATCTGAAAGCTGGCATTGTCTTCATCTCTGCTCCTCAGCATGCTGCTCATGCAGTGGCACACAAAGATTCCCCTCAGGATGGTGGAGATGTTGGGCACTTATTTGCCTCCCTTGTCATTGGTCTTAAACATCACCTACCTCTTCACTCTGTCCATCTTGGAGTTCCAGATAAAGTAGAAGATAATTCTCATGATGGCATTGGCCATTCGAGGCTGCACTGGCCACACTTGAGCGACATTCTGAAGCACTGGCAAGGTGTTGTTCTTTAGGACCAAAGACTTCCCTTCGATCGCCAGTTTCCTGAGGCTCCAAAGTGACAGCTTCTATTTCATCTTCACCAGTTGCTCGTCCCATGTCTTGTCTGCTGCACCATCTCCAGACTCCAAGGATCTTCATGAAATTCTACTTGATGGGAATGACAATGGGTCTCGAACGGGGGTCCAGTGGCCGAAGAACTGGGTTTCCGACTTAGCACTGTTGATCTTTGTTCCAGATTCCTTCCAAAAGATGATGCTCGTCTACTCCAGTTCCTTTGCTGAGTACCTGTCCACACAGAATACTGAGACATCGTCTATGTAGAGCAGGCACTTCACTTACCCTTCCATTGTTGTTCCCATTCCATCTGATGCATTCAGAGAGGAGTTCTAAAACGAAAAGGAACAGAAGAGGTGAGTTCAGACATCCCTTCCTAGCACTGGATAGGTCAGGGAAGGGGTCGGTTTTCCATTCATTAACCAACGGTGTGATAGCGATCCCGTCTCACGACGCAGAAGAAGTTGTGCAGTCACAGTGTTTTGAATGTCCGGCCCATGAACTTATAGAAGACGTGGTCGAACGCCTTCTCTTGTTCGAGACTGACCAAGGCTTTCTGAACCTTTTGGTTTTTGACATACTCAATCATGTCCCAGACCACGCAAAGATTGTCTGCGATCTTGTGACCCAGTATCTCACAGGGGAAACATCTTTTACCACACAATGCCTTTACAATGCATTTCCTTTACAACACAAGTCTTGAAAGGCATTGTGTGGTAAAGGCATTGCATGGTAAAGACTGCGTTGTAAAGGATGTTTCCCCTGTGAGATCCCGGGTTGCCAGATCGCAGACAATCGTTGCGATATATATATATATATCGCCAACAACTTTCCAAACAGACTCCCCCACTATTCTAGGATAAGGAAAAGCAGCACAGCCAGGCACCAACAAGCTTGTAAGTCTTTATTTTTTCATATATATATCATCCACCAGCAGTGTATATATATTAATTACCTACTTGCGGTTGTAGTTATAGTTAGGGCGGAGTTTCTATCAAAAAGGGGATTTTCAGTTGCCTATATCTTTGGCACTGGTTGATGAATCTTCATGAAATGTTCCCCAAAAAATTACTTCAGGAGCTGTCTGGAAAGTTTCAGGGTAGTTCGTCAAGCGGGGTCCGATAAAAAACAGGAGTCCCAAAATGCGTTTTCCCCATGTTAATTCCCATAAGACGTTTAGACACGACTACAGCTCGAACCACTGGACGGAATTACACCAAATTTGGCAGGAAGCTAGATGTACGCAGATCAGGCTTTTTGTGATTTGGTGTAAATCCATTTGGTAGTTTGGGAGAAATTTACTGGAAAATAAATTTGTATATATAGGGAAGTTTACCCTAAGCGGATTTAACAGTACCTGTGCTGTAATCTGATTGGCTGCCAACACTTCAACCAGGAAGTGCTGTCAGCCATCTTGGGACACTGCTTAAGCTGAGTTCCACAAAACACAAAGTGGGTCAGGGTAAGGCAACCCTGACCCCCAAGAACTGGTGGTGGGGTCCCAAAGGGAACCCGCTGGAGGTTAAAAACATTCTTTAAATCAATTTTGCCTCAAATTTACAGAGGGATCTGTGGCAAAAAGTTTTTTTAAAAGAAGCGTGGGCTCCGCGTCATTTACAATACCAATAGGTCAAATTTGAGCAAAAGCAAGACCTATTTTATTTTACAGCGCGGTGTCCCTGAAGTGAGCGCCGCGCTCACCATTAAAGTAAAAAAAAAAATGTAACTGAGCACAGCGTCTCTAAAGCGGGCGCTGCGCTCAGCATGCAAATTTGTAAAAAAAAAAAAAAGGTGAAAGAGCGCGCTATGCCCCTGAAGCGGACGCCGAGTTCTTCTAAAAATTAATAATAAAAAAAAGCCTCGCTATTTTGCCGTGAGTGCTGTGGGGGTAGGGGCTAGCCGCTTTTAAAGTTAGAGCGGCATAGCGCTCTAAACGAAAAGTGTCCGCCATTGTCCTGTGTGGGCACGCTGCAAATACAAAAAGCAGCCGCCATTGTCCCCATTAGTCAATAAACAAATGAGTGCTCACCCACTTTTAACGCCGACCATGTAACAAGCCAAGTAAAAGGTCCAGTTGTTATCAGTGGTAACAAATACAGACAATGCGCTACCAAGGAGGGACTAACTAGCCTATTTACAAATCAGAAGCCAGCATTTACGAAGGACAATGACACAAGCCAATGACAAATGTGGGAGGAGAGTGGGAGGGGCTTCCAGTGCATACTCCAATACAGCATGCCTCGTAGAGTGAACAGCGTATGCGCGCTGCCCTTAGGCTTGACCTAAAAAACAGAAGGGGGGTGTATGGGCCCCCCTCCAAGGCTTTGTAAAAGCCCCAGGGACAGTCATGCCCCGGGGCACTTCTTTTTAATTATGCGGGGGACAGTCACCTCCCTGGGGCTATTTATAAACTTAATGCGGGGAGGCTCGTACTGCCTCCTCCGCATCCCAGGGACCGCCACCACGGCCGTTTAATTTGGAAATGGGAGACCTCACAAACCACCACCTCCCTGGAGCCAAACTCGAGTTTTCTAAAATCGCAGGGGGGCCACGCGGTCCCCCTCCCAAACCATTCTTGGCCCTGGGGACAGCCACATCTTCGGGGCAGGCCCTCATACAAGAAAGGAGGGGGACCGTGCGTCCTCCTCCTGGAGCCACACCCCAGGAACGGATCCTGTTATGCCCCAGGATGCTCACCCTCGGGACATATTAGTTTGGTGTGGCTTGGCAGGAGATTGTGGGTACCCCAGAACATAGCAGGAGCCAGACCTGTGGGGTGTCGGTCCCCAGGGCTGGGAATAGCCCCCTTCCTTTCTTGTGTGTAGGGCCAGCCCTGTTGAGGTGGAGGTCCCCTGGGCTCAGAATGGCCCGGTAGGGGGCTCCCAATTATTTAAAAAGAAAATGGTCCCAGGTAGGTGGTGGACTCCGGGCCCGGGGTGTCCCTGAGGACCCGCCCAATACAAATTCATTATGGCCCCCGGGATGTGGTGGTCTCTGGGGCCAGGAAGGTGTCCGCCAGTAGGATATATATATATATATATGCACACACACACACACACACACACACATATATATAATAAGGCATAAGATTTCGGGATTTAAATTAAGTGATGCCCCTGAACTACTGGAGATCCAAGACTTAACTGAGAACATCGCACAGCCTTCAATCCCAGATATGAGAGAGCCTCCTGATGTAGAAGGAGACACTAGTAGTAAAACACCAACACAAAATATGACAGTGATCCCACTGTCATTGTTGAGCAAAGTGAAAGTAAAAGCACTGGGGACACCATGGCCTTGATAAGAATGGGATTTACCACCTATGTAACCATACTGAGTGGGTGCAGATCTAGATCAAAATTCTGCCCTTAACTATCACCTGGCAATACGATTGATCTATTTTACGATGTGGTATTGGATGAGTTGAATGGATTGAGGAAGAAGTGGCGCAATAACAAGATCAAGGAAAACTGCTCAGCAAAAAACTGGCATGGTGTTTCCATATTAAAGAAAAATGCTGGACTGGTTATCAAGCCTTCGGATAAAGGAGGAAACATAGTGTTAATGAATCGTGACGCATAACTGATGGAAGCTAAGCGTCAATTCGGCAACACAACTCACTATAAATGCCTCCCCCAAAATCCAATCGAAACCAAAGAGATAGAATTCCATCAGAAATTGGAACCATGGTACAAAAAAGATCTACTTGACTGGGATGAACATCAGTACTTGCGTACAGAGCACGCTAAGACAGCCACCATATATTTTCTCCCAAAAGTTCATAAGGACATGAGAACACCACTGGACAGACCGATTGTCAGATCTTTAGGACCGCTACTGGACAACTGGTCAAGATACTGGGACCTTTTACTACAGCCCTACGTCACTGCCTTACCATCCTATTTAAGGGATTCCACTGACTTCTTGAAAAAACTGGGTGGGATATCATGGAAACCAGCATACGTCATGGTCATGCTCGATGTGGTGTCTTTGTACACCTCAATAAACCATGTTGACGGCGTTGGAGCGTGTGAATATTTCACGAGGGATAGATCAAGTACTTCGAGCACACGCAGATGGTGAATAACATTTTCAGATACTGTCTCACACATAATGTGTTCATATTCAACAACAAATACTACCTGCAACAACAAGGTACAGCCATGGGCACCTCCTTTGCCCCACCTATGTGTATTTGTTCATGGGGTGGTGGGAGAAGGAGGTGGTCTGAGCTGATGAGATCGACCAATACATGGAAAGTTTTGTATTGTAGACACGATGTATTGATGATTTGTTCATCCTGTGGGAAGGAGAGAGATCACAATTGGATAGTTTAATTGAAAAACTGAATTCCAATGAAGTAAATATTCAGCTAGCAACCACAATCAGTGAAACCCATTGTGATTTCTTGGCTGTAGAACTGGATGCCAGAGACAACAAGTTGATAGCCAAAATACACAGAAAAGCTACGGCCACAAACTCAATCCTACACACTAACAGTGGCCACCCTGCTGTTTTAAAGTGGAGCAGTCCATATGGCCAAATGTTGAGGGCAAAAATAATTTTCTCATCGAAGGATGAATATAAAAATGAAATAACCAAAATGATTAAAAGATTCACCCATCGAGGTTACCCGCCCAACGTACTAAAGGAAGCTAAGGAGAGGGTTGATAAAAAAACAAGGTAACAATTACTGTACCAACAGAACATTGAACGAACTAGGAAAGATGGTAAGGTAGAAAGGCTCTTTCTAGAATACGATCCCGCTCAGTCCAGCAAGAAAATCCTACAAAAAAAGTTGGTGCATATTAGAAAAGGATGAACATCTCAAGGAAGTCATTGGCACGGGTCCCCGAATAACATCAAATAAACAAGATCATTGGGGGACATTCTTACACAAAGTTTTTATGGTCCCAGAAAAGAAAGAAATTGGCTTTCAAACAAAATTAATGGTTTTATAAAATGCAATTCCTGTAAAAACCTGCCAATATGGACTAAACCAAAAAACATATCAGACATAAGAGGGTCGCATTGTTACAATTCAGAACCGAATAACATTTGACACTGACTATGTGGTATACTTATTGAACTGTGACTTCAACAAACATTAAATTGGCAGCACCATCAATAGACTGAGGATCGGGTTCTTGGAACAAATGCGAGCCATAAAGAATGGGGATAGGAGTTACCCCATGGCCTGTCATTTTGAAAAACACCATGATCGATCACTGACAGGCTTAAAATTTTATGGAATAATGCTTGTAAAGATGAATGCTCGAGGAAGTAATAGGGAAAAGGAATTGAGAAGAGAGGAGTCCAGGCTGATTGTGACACTGGTCACGGAGACCCCTTGGGGCTACAGCACTGATGCAGATTTGAATGTGCAGTTATTGTCCTGCATTAATTTGTTGTATATATACCCAGTGTCCCTCCACTCTCCTCGATGCAGCATTCTTGAACTGTCTCAGTATGAGCCATGGCTATAGTGATTTATTGCAGTTTTGATCATGTCACCTGATGGTTGGTCCATTTACCCTCATGAATTTAGGGAACATGATGTACCATCCGGTTGATATTGTGAACATTTGCTTAATCATGCATGCTTGATGTAGAATCACAATTGGTTCAGCATAGGTGTTGATATACAAAAGGATTTTAGAACCTCCCCTATCCTAGATGTCGCCCAGAAGCATGATTCCGTTACCACTGCCTTTTCCTTACGAACTTTCGAACCAGTATCAATAGAACAAACTCGTGATGCTATCATAGCATGCAAATCAGGTTCCCCCTTAGACGCCTGCCCTCCTATAATTCTCCACAAAATCATAGATATAGTTAACCCAATCATAAACCACATAGTTAATTCCTCACTAAGTTCAGGTACAGTGCCAGACGAATGGAAGTTGGCATTGGTAAAACCTCTACAAAAGAAGCAAAACATTGACCCTTCGGTGCTCTTAAATCTCCGGCCTATATCTTTACTCCCACTATTGGGCAAAATTACAGAAAAGTTTGTTCATAAAGAACTTACTAAATTCATTGAGGCCGCTAACATTCTTCACCCCCAACAATCCAAGCATTCTACAGAATCCGCACTCCTAGAATTAACAGACACTTTAAAAATGTTAGCTGACAAAGCGGTCCTGAGCTTACTCGATCTGTCGGCCGACTTCGATACCATCTCACACTCCATCCTTATGCAAAGGCTGAAATCCTGCGGCATCTCAGGCACCGTGCTTGAATGGATAAAGTCCTTCCTCACTAATCGTAGACAAGTAGTGACCCTGGGATCTTTTCTTTCCGTTGAACGGCACATCACAACAGGAGTACCACAGGGCTCGTCGCTGAGCCCGTTGTTATTCAACATTTATATGACCCCACTTATCTCTTTCGTATCATCTTTTGGGATCGAAGTTACTTCTTATGAAGATGATACCCAAATGATTCATACGCTGGACAACAATTCCACTAACGTCGAACTCAATTTTAAACATTGCCTATCCGAGGTCATCCAGTGGATGAAGGATAATCACCTCAGATGTAACACTGACAAAACGGAGATTTTGCCAGTAGGAAAAGATGTCCCATTCCGGCCACATGAGTGGTGGCCAGAGGGGACGACACCCCCACCTGACACGGTGAAGGTAGCTAAAAATTTAGGAGTGCATTTTGATACTGCTCTATCCTTTCATCCACATGTAATGGCAGTAGCAGGGACCTGCTTCAGCCTCATTAAATCTCTGAAAAAATTCTTTGATTTGATACCACTCTCCGCTAGGAAATCAGTGGCAGTGGCCTTAATCCTCTCGCGCTTGGATTACTGCAACAGCCTCCTGGCAGGAGCAAAAAAATCAACCTTGAAAAGACTCCAAATGGTCCAACACGCGGCAGCGCACTTAGTGCTAAAGCTGCTTCGTAGGTCCTCGGCATCAGCAGCTTTGAATGCCCTTCATTGGCTCCCACTCCACAAAAGAATACTCTTTAAAATCCTCTTAATCACTTTCAGAGCCTCGCTCAAACTAGGACCTAAGTACCACTCGGAGAGATTTACTCCCTATATCACATCAAGAACCCTCAGGTCCTCATCAGCCAACCTCCTTAAACCACCTACCTTTAGATGTAAAACCAAAGGGGGAAAGACAGTGGCCGTTCTGGGAACCAAGGCTTGGAACAAGTTGCCAACCCATCTGAGACTGCAAAAAAATGAAACCCAATTCAGGAAATTGTTGAAAACATGGATATTCAGTTCCACAGACGAACTATGCCTGTCCCTCATCTAGTCTCCCTGGGAATCACCTCTCACCTCTAACCAGCGCCAGGATGCTCCTTTCGGAGTGGCAGCTAGCGCTTTATAAATAACTTCATTACATTACATTACATTACATTACATCACTTTAACCCCTCTATGAAATTCCCTCAGCAGTTCCAAAACGAGATATCCATATGTGAAGGGTGATTCAAATACCCCAAAATATGCTTCTGCGACATGTTGATACACTGTTCTACTTGAATCCACTTCAAGCCAGTGATAAGGGGTCCACACATATACGCCCAATCAATCATGGATATCGTCCCATACACACTTTGGGCACTTATATATCGCCCTGAATATCTGCATATGGAGTGACACATAGCCGGAGTTATTTACCAAGGTTTCATGTATGTGATGTATTGGTCATGGAATCTTACTCTTACACACTTGGCCATTGACACTACCATCCTTGATAGCTGGACATGGAATTGGAATCCATTGTTCAGGATTATTTCAAGCACATATCACTTTATTATACAATAGGCTTGATCATGAATCCCTCCGATCAGGGCATATACACCATTGCCCGTACAACCACACTGAGTACATGTCACTTTATCATATGTTGAATAGCAAGTCCTTTAGTAAGATCCATCCTTATATGCTTGTACAATTCCACTAATAATCGTTTTTATCTTGAATGTCTAGAATTATGAGAACATGGACAACTAACAGATATGAAATGGTATTCTGCACTAGGCACTATTTTATATTATTATAATATATTTTTTTATATAAAATGGAATTGACATGGTTGATACCTATGCGCTCCAGTATATTGTGGGACGATGTCTTAGTACAAGAGAATGGAAAGTATCTATCTCTTTACTTTAGTAAAATGCAGACAACTGTAACAACCAATAGAGGGGACAAGAAAATACAATTGTACGGTCTTGAAACATATGTATCTGATAAGGTTTGGGCAAGTACAATACATGTGAATGGGCATTTGCAATAAGTATGAAGAAAGAACATGGGTCATTTTTCAATGGAATATGAATATATTTATAACATTGAGCGGGGGTATACCAATGAAATTATATGATCACATTATGTACGACATTCGAATATACATCACATATGCAGTGGATCAGTCTGGGCATGGGAAATAAATATGTAAGAGAATGTGCAATGTATATAAAGGAATGGTACAAGTTACTTTATTATGTATGGGAATATACTAACGAATATGTATTGCCACATTACGCATGACATTTTTATAAGTGAGAAACAACATCTGCAATATAAAAATGTAAAATGCATAGGACTGAGTGTGAGTGTGCAACGATAATGGGAAAGCTTAAAAACATTAATAGTGGGGGATTTTATAGCTTTACTGGGAAATGTATGGGACAATATGAATGTTATTCAGGCGGGATCGAAGTGGACTCCTATGGTGACTGAAAAGAGCCTCTTGGTCGAATCATAATGCTCTAGTGTTTCACAGGGCTATGTAATAGAGAAAGGACTATTTAAAAGAGTATCATGATGGTTTAACAGGCCCAGTAGAAGGCATCACGCCAAAATGCGTCAGCCGCAATAAGTCTCTTTTAATTCGCACTTTTATTCGCACTTAGTTAGAGGCACTTGATGGAGTTTTTCTGCACATCAATAAAATCTGCACCAGCATAAAGAATTCCGCTGTGGAGTACTGTGGTGCTTGGTGCCGCCGCATCACATGTTGGTGGAGTAAGGACGCGAGGGAGCATATAGATATATACAAATATATATATAACCTCATATTGTAGCACCCTAGCTCTTACGTTTGCCACTGTTATGACATACACTGAAAGCACTGGTGATATTTAGTTTGTTAGCACAGGAAATTCAGTGACTTGGTATTAAACATGGACACTAAATCTCCTTTTATTGGCAAAGTATTTATGATGAGCATTTTTCCTGCTAAGAAATAATGTAACAATTAAGCATTGTTGGTCCTCAAGCACGAAAATGTGTCAGCTGTTCTTTTAGTGTTCCTAAGGGACAGTGACATATCTTTACATCAAAGACTAAACAGTGGACCTCTCTCTACTTCCAGTGAATTGCAGTATATCTCTTCGCTTGGGGTAAAACCAGTGCGTGCATTTTGATGAAGGTTGTAGGCCCAACACAAATAGCTTAATATCTAGGTTAATCGCAATAGTCACCACTCCCAGTATGCCAGCAACTACCCTGCCCCAAAATGTCTGCTCGACTCTATGGGCCACATTTATCAACATTTGTAATAGCGATTACCTAATTCCGATTTTCTGGAAATCGCAATTAGGTAATCGCTATTACAAATGTATGAAACTCCAAGAGTTTCATATAGCGATTCGTAGGGGGTCGCAAATCGACCTACTTCATTAATACTAATGACGACCCCCTAGGAATCGCTAAAATCACAGGGATGGTGGCCTGCTGGGGTCAGCAGACCACCATGTCTGTGATTGCTTTTAAATAAAGCAATTTTTTTTATACAGCCTGTTTTCCTTAAAGTAAAATGGGTTGCGTTTAGAAAAAAAAAGGAAAAGTTTTCTTTTCATTTTTTTAAGAGTAGTGCCTGCTCTTAAAAAAGTTTTTGCATACATTCACAAAGGGGACGGGTTCCCTTGGGGAACCCTTACTATTTTCGAATGGGTTACCACCTACTTACAGTAGGTGGAAAAATGCGAATGTTTTGCGACAGCATTTTGGTCACAAAACATTCCTGCGTACGGATGCAATTCGGTATTAGGAAGGAACACCCTAAACACCCCCCATCCGAATAGCGAAGCGCTAACATATTTTGCGATTCGGTAATAGGTTACCAAATTACAAAATAGGGTTTGGTACATTGGGAAAGCCTTTTTTCAAGTTGCAAACGGCCAGATTCTGCGAATCGGGCCGTTTGCGACCCTAAAAAGGTACATACATGTGGCCCTATATGACTAAACCATTTGGAGCAAGACAGCCCCATCTGAGTGACATCTTGGTTATTTTCCTGAAAGAGTGTGAAATGTTTTTGTAGCAAAATGATTGTAAAATTTGATTTATGTATGTTTTTGAAGTGAATGAGATGAAATCGGTCACTGCTTGACAATTTCTGAACATACTCCATGGTCCTGTTCCACTAAACCTCTGTATTCTGCACTCCACTCCCTGTGTCATTTAATCCTGACTAGGGGTGTGCAAAGTTCACGTAATTTACATTGGCATGATTGTACGAAATTTCTGAAAGACTATGGGAAATTACATGAAATGCATAACTAGCATTCGGTGCTGTATTTTAACATGAAATGCGTCCTCGCGTTTATTTTTGACGCAAGGATGCATGTTGAGCTAAAAAAGTTAAAAAAAATAAAAGCACTGCGAACAAAAAAAGCTTGTGTTTTGTTGTTTGTGTTGTTCCCGTGCATTTGCAGTAAAGTCTTACTGTGAATGGGCGTAATTACGCAACATGGTAAATTAGCATAATTTGAGGAATTTTGGTTAACAAAAGTAATTCAAAATTAGTTACCATCATTACGCTAGATTATGTTGGCATAACGAAAATTTAATCTAGACCTAATTCTGACCGGCAATTTCTGTCTCAGTGTGCTTCACAAAATGCTTTGTACAGATTAGACAGCAATGGCCGCCCTGAATCAGTGATAAGAGTTCCATTTGGGTGTTAGATTCCGGTGGCCTTCCTAGAAAGCACTCTCAACTGGTCATTACAATCAACGTCGCTCATAACAAAAGGGCTCAGAATATTTCGTGTCATATTGCTTCATATCAAAGAATGCAAATTTTTAAAACAGCTTTGGAAATAACATCCTGCTAACAGTCATTTTTGCAGGAAAATATAAACTTTGCACAATCCTAGTTACTAAGAAGCACACAGTTTTCTGATTCACCCATAAATGTACTGCTTAGGGTCCAGAAACAATTATTTTTGTTAATGTAGTAGGCCTTGAATTATTGGAATATTTCATAAGCTTCCTTTTACATTTTTACCTGAAACTCATGTCTTTTGTAGCCAATTAATTTAGAAATAGTACTCCTAGAGTCATTACTTGGGCCGATGCTTTCTGAATTGTCTTGGCTATCTGGAAAATAAAGAAGACACTCAACTATTTCTTGAGGTGGTTGGGCTTGCTTCATACCAGTGTTTGCTCACAGTTTTATTGGGCTTGATCTACAAATCATTCCAGGGTTGCATTTTAATAACCGCATTTGTCATGACTGTACGTCACGATCATTTGTTTATATAGCTTTAAGGACCTGGTGTATGAAATAGTTTTTTACCCATTCTCTGTCCACGGTGAAATGAGTTGATACGTAAGTGTTGTAAGTGAAATAAGCAAGTAAAAATAAAATATGTTACTGTTGCCAAAGATGAAAATCTGAGTCTGGCTTGAAGAGATGTCAACCTATAGGGCCTACCAGAACGCTACATTTCTCAGTGGCGAGCGTTCAGCTCACCTGACTTGACCTGGCAGGAAGGCAGGAGGGCAGATGGTAAGTTCAGGTCAGCCATCCCAAATGGAAAGTGCGTCCCTCCCCAGCAGACAGACCAGGTAACTCAAGAGCTGGTGTTTGTAGTTCAGTAGACTGGAACAATAGTCTGTTGTGTTCACTTTCTTTTCATACTTCTGGGCCTTTGCCATGAAAGCAGGTGCTGGGCCTGAGCTATGACGGGGGAGGGGGGGGGGGGTGGAGGGGAGGGAGCGAGAGCTGTAGAGGAAACTGCCTGTTCATCTGTGCGCAGTGTCCTGAGAAGGATAACAGGCTCTGCGGTGATCCCGTCTCCAAGCTGACGTCAGTATGAATTATCCAACATATGGCTATAATGCTTTGAAGGCATTGTGCAATTAGCTTAGCATTTGCCACCGTGAATAGTGATTGCGTGGTCCGGGTGGTGGCAACTACCATTGGTGCAGCAGGTGCAGTGCCACCGGGGCCCAGAGCGCTGAGGACCAATTGAACCCTAACAGTACTGTATTTTACTACCACAACAGTAGTCCAAGGGGGCCTTTATCCTCGCTTGCAGCAGGGCTCATAGCATCTTTGCAATGCTACTGGCTCGGGCCTTCCATCTGCTCTATCTTTCACCGAAGCTGGAATGTTAGAGGTCAGGGAAGATCTGAGCTCATTGGATGCTTCAGATGCAGCCACACGCCTACTGAGTGAAGACCCTCCAGGCGCTAGCAGTGGGAGACAGGAGCCATCAATCCAATTTATCAAAAATATTTATTTCAGCAATAACAAGGAATGAAGGCGGGGGCAAAATAGGCGGTATGGAGGTCACTGCACATGGTCGCCCTACCAAACATTTACAATAATTACTCCACAGAAACACTGAATGTGTTCCTGCTTTGTGGCACACTTGATCATACAGGGATTTAGTGACTGCTGTCAGTTCACAGAGAAAAACATCTTATTTGTGTTCATGAGCTGTGGTCCACTCCCAGACCCCACAGAGGTCAGAATCTTAGAGTTGGTGGGGGGCTGCTGGAAGTCTCTGACCCATCAGAGGCGAGATTACTGCCTCTCTTTGGTAGACGTTGTCTAAGAGCAAATGCCCCGCAGCGAGCAGATCATTCAGCTACTCACCCACTGTTGTCACACAAGAACCACAGATATCACAGGACAGTCATTATGTTTTCAAGTCCTGCTGTCCAATCACAACCTTTGCAGGCAATTTAATATTCATATTTAGGGGATGCTGTCCAATCAGAACCATCACAGAAGACAGTTTTGTGGTGCAGGTGCACAAACCTGCTGTCACACCGTGGGCCACAGGAAGGACAGACTTAAGGCGATGTTCAGCCATTGAAGTCCAGTCGTAGACTCCACAGAATAGACACAGACATCATTGTTCGAGGTTGTTGCACAATACCAGCTGGTTGGGGACTGCTGTCCAACCCCAGGATCTGTATACAGAACCATACAGGTGTTTAGCACCTCCTGTTCAGTCCGGTCCCACTTAGGGTAGATGAGTAGGTGCATGGTTACTGTCCAGCTGCGGACCCAATAGAATATCAAGTAATGCGGATATTTAGCCACGCTTATCTAATGGCAGGCTCAAGAATCATCATTTTCTGGGGCTTCTGCCAAACTGCCCGCTCTGCTTAGAGACGGATGCATTTACTTTGGTGCTGCTGTCCAACTCCAGTCCCCACAGAGAAGACATGTTCATTACTCTGCTCGAGTGCTGCAGTCATCAACACACTGGTGCTTCCCTAACGCTATTTACTCTATTTACTTGCAGGTGTCCAATTAGGGCCAAACCGACTTTTCCATACAGGTTTTTGGTGCTGCAAAGATAATCATGGACTCATAGATTGTTAATTAGTGCTCCAGTCACTGGTGTGCACACTGGGTCATGTCTTAAATGTGTACAAACCTTGGCGACCAAGCTTCATTGTGCCGATACATACAAACAACTGCTCAGCATATGTTGGGTCTATCACAATGCTATTCGTCTGATGCACAGTTAATCAACCTCTAAAGGCGCCCAAACAGAAAGTATTCCCTGACATGTCTGCACATGCATCCACCACTAAACACAGTGGCAGCTCCTCCGCTATGGCGGAGGAGTGTCACCCCACTGCTTTCTCGCAGTGCGAGAAGCAAAAACATAAAATGGTAATAACCTTTAGTTATTACCATTATATGTTTCCTTTGCGGGTGGGCATGGCTGCTCTGCTTACGGAGCAGGGCAGGGGAGGAGTGGTTTGCCCACCCTGAATGCGCACTGACTGTTTGGTCGGCCCTCTCGGTCCACCCAAACCAGTCATGCACACTTTCCCCTTCTCTATGCAGGCTGCATTACAGCCTGCATGGAGAACATGCCCACCCCTCCAGCCCCTGGCTGGAGGGGTGGCCACAGCGCTCAAACCAATCACAACGCTGCATTGCAGCATTCTGATTGACTTAGGGGAGGGAGCCTGCCTGCTTCCTGTTCCTGTCGGAGGCAGGAGAGCAGGAGTAGAGAAGAAGCGGGACCCGGCCTCAAGGTAAGTTTAAAAAAAAATGTATGATGACCCCCCGCATGACCCCCCCAACCCCTCCTGCGCCCGACCTCCCCCACCCCTGAGCCATGCCGGCCGCAACTAACTAAACCCAACCCATCCCAAAGCCAGCCAGGAGAGTAAAGGACTGTGACATCCCTTTCAAACAATTGTAGTTTTATTGGACTCAACCTGAGTTGCACAATGTTGTTACCTCTATTGTCACTAGAGGAAGGGTTCTAGGCAACTTAACCGGACAAGGCTCTCATCCAAGAGGGTCCTAGATATGAAGGTGGCCTCTTCTGATCTCCAACCTGGAATTAATCCTTAATACTGAAACCCCAGGTAGAGAGCAGCCTGACCTCAACAGGGAGAAGTATATTCCTGCAGCTCAATATGGATGTGTGTAGCAATCTCCCGTTGGCCATTTGAGCCAAAAATATTGTTCACCCAAATTTGTCTGGCGAGCTGGAAAGTGATCAGGATTATTTATATAACACACATTGCAAAATAAATTGTTTTGTGTATGTAAAAATGGATTTCTATGACATAATGGAGATTTATGTAATTTCCCACGGCGGAGTTAAAGTAGAGTCTCAGTTCTGGATCCTCTTGTTGGTCTAGCTGAGAAGAGGAAGCCACATCATCCAGGAAGGTGTCTGTTGTCCTAGGGAAACACACAGGTAGCTGCGGATAAAACTCAGATTAATTTTAAAAATTCAGTCCCTGATATCCTACATTCTTTCTCTATATCTGAAAAGTGAATCGTAGGTAATCTCTTCACAACATGCACCTCATTTCACACATTTTTATTCATTAGTTACGCAGAGCCACGTGAAATGTTTATATGGATCACAGGAGCATGCCAGCAAGAATGTCAGTTGTGTCAGTATGAAAATGGAGCCTGCTTCAAAACTGACTCCACAAGTTGACCAAGGCACCACTGAGCCCCTGACCTCCACATACTCCAGGTTGGATGCCCTTCAAATAGGACACCGCAGCGGAAAGAAATAAAGAATCTTCACGGTCAGTAGCCAAAGCCCAGTGAGGAGCGCACGACATCTCGCGAGACCTCCTTGGTTGACACGCAGCCATTATTGTGGGGCATACTAGACCCATGAAACAATAGCAGAGATACTGGGATATCCATAACGAATAAAACATTTAGATAGTATTATCTCTTCCCGACTCAATACGGTTTGCTCGAATGAGGAGTCAGAACATGAAACTCAGCAAGACTTTCATAACCTACAAATGATTCTCAAAGAGCAGCAGTTGACTACCAATATCAGGAGAGTAGTAAATGAAGGGCCATCTCTTGCAACTAACAATATATTGCAGCACCCCAAAAGTCTTAGGGCCTGATTACGAGTTTAGCAATGTGGGAGCGGGCCGCCACACCAGTGCCCACTACCACATCACCAAAATTCATCCGCACACCGCCCGCCAGATTATGAGTTCATTCGTGGTCTGGCAGGCGGTGCTTTGGCTGTCCCACAGCGGTGTCTGTTAGAAAGTGGGTCAAGTCAAATGTGCTCACTCGTCATAACAATTAATACACATAAACATAAAGCGGTGTGAACTATAAGAGGAGGGATTATAAGAAACAAAATCGGCAATGCGTTCACATCGACGTCATCTTCTTTACTAGCAAAGCAGGCTGTGAGCCGTTTCGTAAATTAGCATTCTAGAAAATAACTGGCTTATCAGACACTTAGGCTTCTACCCTACCTCCCATTTTAACACGTGCAGTAGGTGCTCCATACAAAAGCTTTACCAATTTAATAAATTAGTTACCCAATCCCATATTTTCCAGTACTTCATAAAGAAATCCCAGCGAAGGCTATTGAAGGCCTTTTCAATATCTATTGCTGCAATCACCCCTTTTTCTTTTTCTTCGAACTCTGTTTCCATAATGGCCAGTACTCTTGTAATATTATGAGCCGTATTTCATCCTGGAATAAACCCAGACTGGTCTGTATGTATTCGTTTTGGCATTAATAGTGATAAAGCCATTGCTAGGTCTCTACTCAATATTTTATAATCCAAATGTAACATAGAAAGAGGATGATATGCCAGTACATTCTTAGGGGCTCCTCCTGGTTTTTGCAACTGGACCACTATAGCTCCGCAGTGGTGTGGGGAAACGTCCTGCCTCCCGGGCTGCCAAGTACAGATTAACCAGCTTTGGTCCGAACACCTCAATATAAGCACCATAAAATTCCACAGGGAGTCCATTGAACCCAGGAACTTTCCCTCTTGCCATTTTCTTTTATTGCAGTCTTAACTTCTTGAATAGTTACATTCCCACCCAGATCTCTTGCCTCCCCCACTGTAATCCTGTGCAAATGCACCGGCTCCAAAAAGAATAAACTGTGGAGGCAGCACCAGAGGCAGCACCAGTGTTCTAGCATTTAAATCTGTATAATAATCTCTAAATCTTCTATTGATGGCCTCTTGTGCATAAAGGTACGTGCCATCCTTGGAATCTTCCCCCCAGTATCTGGGTGTCCCTATTCTTTGAATTTGTGAGCCATGCCAGCAAAGTACCTGCCTTGTCACTCTCCGCATGCGTCCTTTTCATATACTCTCTATAGTCAAAGCTGCGCAACTTTTCGATATCTATTGCTACTTGCTCCCTAGAGTCATTAAGCTGCTGTTTCTACTCCGGCTTTCCTGGCCTAGCCAACTCTAATTCGCGTAGCACTTTCTCATGCTTTTTAATCTCTTTCATAAGGGTACGCCTAACCCCCACTATCTCTGCTACGCAACGCCTGCGAATTACAACTTTAAACGCATCTCACTCCATCAGAGGAGACGCAGTTGATGTCTAATTTTCCTGGAAGTCGTTTTCCACTGCCACTCCTATAGCATTACGAAACACATGGTCTTCCAGTGCCTCAACTCTCAAGCGCCAGTCCGGTATTAACGCCTGCTCTCTATTCCACCCCAATGAAAGTAGTACAGGATTATGGTCAGAGGTCATATTGCATAAGTACTCCCCACTTTTACCTCACGATGCACTGCAGGCTGACACAAAAAAGTAAACAATCGCACATGAAGGTCATGTAGCCCTGAAAAATATGATTAGTCCCTAATATCTGGAAGCAAATACCTCCACGTGTCCACTAACCCCCATATTTGTTGCCAATTTCTAAATTGTCTAGCTACACGATGCACTGACAAATCCATCAGGGCTGAATTTGATCCATTGCGGTCTGGATCAGTGATACAGTTGAAGTCACCACCCAGGAGGATACTATGCATCATGTATGTTGCTAATATCCTCGTCAACTCCTGCAGGAACTCACCCTGATCCGTATTCGGAGCATAGACACCCACAATGGTTAAATCTGATCCAGCGATCAGGGACTAACAAATTTCAATTACCTGCGCCCAATTCATTACCCAATAAGCCCCTTCACGCTGAGTGAGTGAAGTACCAAATTTACCAATTTCCAATCAGTATATCATCCTCGGATATACTTTGTGGCGATGCGATTTTTATTTATGTAATTAGGGTTTGGCAAACTAATACCTGGAACTAGTAATACTCATTATAAACTAAATTTAATATCTCTAATAAAGACAAACTCACTTGTATATTTATAACGCTTTATCTAAAATAATGTGATTGCTCATCAAATACAATACAGCTCGAATCATCGATTACCACACAAGAAACAATAAATGAGTATAACAGAAGAACATCTCAACATCAATGCAATAAGTGAGTGGATAGGCGTAGAGACAAAAGATTAGAGACAGTGCTTTAAGTGAGCCGGGTCTCAATGGTGCTGAGCACCGGCAGTTTTTTAAAGGGGGCCTCGAAACAGGTCTCTATCGGGCTCTGTTTTGGACTCTGGCACAGGCGGTCTGTTTTTTTCCGGACTGCAGGGAAGGGAAATCCTTTAAAGAGAGTCATTTTCTCTTTGGATTTCCCTTCTCGTTTTGAAACTCAGGAGCCGCAACATTGTCGTGGTGCCACCAGGGCTTTAAGTGGAAGCTTTTTCAATATTATATACAAGCCATAGTTGCTGACTATTTATCTTATGTAACTAACAACCATTGACAAAGCCAATAGTCCTGGCTTGTTGTAGGTATGATGTTACTTATTGTATGGTATATCTGGATGCAATGACAGAAACAGCTAAATACAAGTCGAGCGGCACACTATGCTAAGCACAGATTTTTAGCTTATGTGTTTTTAAGCCTCGCCCTTAATTACATTGGCCACGCCCCTTTGAGAGACCCCCCAGTTTTTTCATCCCACTTAAAGCCCTGATTAGAGACATAAGACATTTGCAAAATGATTATGCAAATTCAGAATATTATACTAACCCACAAGGAATTGGGGAAACTACTCTCTGGCCATTAGAACAGCAAGGCCCCTCAAGAAGAATTGAGGATTTAGCAAACAGGGAACAGCCAGCCCAAATATGAGACAGCAATGCAGCCCTCTCCTTTCGCAAAGAAGGAAAACACGCAACAACCTAAACCCCTCCCACCGAATACCTAATATTATACTCTAAAACCCAAAAAGACCAACCCACATTATATCATAACACACAATTTCTCTTCATTCTATTGGTTAAGGAAGGAGGTGTACTGTCACACCACTCTCATCATGATGCTTCTGTAAAACTGTCCATTGTCCTCTTTACTCATTTTATCAACTTCCAGACCAGGAAATAGAAATTCGAGCTGCTGTCATTGTACGCATTTCTTCCATCTCGGTCATGTAACAACTCTTGTGCCACCCTCTAAGGAAGTGTTCCGCTTCCGAAGATTATTTTGTTTCTCCACGCAAACTTTGGCAGGCACACAGGACCCGTGAAGGACGAACAGTTTTCCACCTTCCCTTTCTCGCTCAGATTAAACCCGCATTTATTTTCTAAAATGACTCTCGGGCCTTTTCTGCAGAGCAGAAAACCATGTTTCTACCGAAAACAAACACATTCATTATTAATAACTTATAATGCTCTACCGTAGAGTACCCACCCTGTGTGTTGCATTTGCCCATGCGCATCCCAGGTTAAGGTTATTTCTAACACATATTAGAATAGAACAATCAAGCAGCATTAGTCCTTTTATTTTCCACTAATCATAAGCATTTGTGGCCTACTCCAGCATTTTAGTTTTCGCTTGCGCAGTTTTCATTTTCCCTTATGTTAGCCCTTTTCGCATTTAGTTTGCACATCACACGATTAATGATTTCACACTTTGAGAGTTCAATCCGAGCAGGTTTTATTTTGCGAAAACCCTGCTCCATGAATCCCCCCTTAGATGGCGCCTTTGAGCCATCACCAAATAGCCCACAAATACAATTTGTCACCATTTTATCATTTTAGAAAGCTGTAGTTCTCTTTTGTTTCAACATAGCTCCATCTATATCCTTTACTATTTCATAGTAATTTCCTCTCCTGTCTTCTAACTCTATTTCTTCCCTCTTCCTTTTTCTTGCTCTTCTTTTAACATCTTGTGTTCCTTTCTTACATTTACAAACCTTATATATCAGTAGTATCATTAGTATCCCTGTAGCAACTGTAACTATTGGCGTTAGTATCCTCCCTAGTAAACTATTACCAAAAGTAGAAAAACAATTTCCCACTGTAGAGAAACCCTTAGCAAGTCTCTCCCAAGCACTGTCAACCTTCAATTCTGCCAAATCCTCTCGAAGATTTGTAATATTTTTAATATACCCCTCTAAAGTTTTACTCTTATCAGGGATATATGTGCAACATTGTTGAATTTTCAACATGCTACAGACTCCACTCTCTTTAGCCAATAATACATCAAGGGCAAGTCTATTCTGCAAAACCATAGACCTTATCGCAACCATTTCAGTATCAATCATCAAGAACCCACCAGCAGTGTCTGTTGTTAAATGATCAACCACTGTGGACAATTTTCTAATTTTGTGTGAATTTAGAATCACCCCAACTGAAGGTATCAGTGCTCCAAAAATATCACCCACAATTTCCGAAACACTTATTCCCCTCTTAGTACGAATTAGTTCACTCTTTTTTCCATTGATTCCATGACTCTTGTCTAAATGGTAAACCTTGGGAAAAACTATTCCCATAGAACAGCACCCATACCAATGTGCAGGCAACCTATAATAGGCATTCTTACCACACACATAATAGATTCCAGGGAAAACAGAATCAGTTCCTCCACTTATTCCCCAACCTCCCGTTATTAAGAAAACATGATCACATTCCCTAGAACCAATGAAATAGTTATTATAGTCAGTTTTTAATATAAGCAAAGCTTCCCTCTATGATGCCAATCTAGAGTAATTGCAGCGTATGTCTCACCCTTTGTGTAATCACTTTCTCTAAAAGCCCATGGAGGTACATGGGACTTTTGTTCAGCAGCCTTTCTCTTAAAACTCTGTCTTCTATCTTCTACCAGATTAATAAACTCATTCTCTTCCTGGCACAATTTGCAGGTCAAGTTGTTTCTGTGTGCATATACTATATCAATTGTTTTGGTCGAATTAAAAAACTCTCCCATGAATTCTGCATCTCTAGCACTCATTACTTTATTCATATTTCTTCTAATTGGAATTTCAGCAAATACTAAGTCAAGGTTCGAATAGTAGTATTGTAAACTATCCTTCTCGTAAAATAGACTAGTTAATACACTACAAGAAATACCATATGTTAAAGGTAAGTGATGGTAGGGTACTCCCTCAGACACAGACGATGGTAGTTGCATGCACACATAACAATCTCTTGCATCCATAATATCAACGTACTCATACAAAAGTTTAGTAAAGACATTTAATGAAAAATCATTGATAGAGTTATCTTGATGATATACATTATCACTTGTTATCTTTTCCATATTAGTTTGTGGTTCTTCTTTAAGATTATCCGCATCTACTTTCTTACTCAACACACTATTAGTATCATTATTTTTAGTAGGATACATAAAATAAGGCAGAACAACAATTAATGTTAGCCAAACCATCATTAGTAATAAAACACCAATAAAGCAAGCATTAATACATCTACGTTTCAAACTTTGATTTGATGTCCAGTCTCTAATAAATCTGCTTTTGCCATTTCCTATGTAAAAATAAATTAAAAAAAAAAAAAAAGATTCAAAAACCTAAACTAAAAAACGAAGAAAAAAAACGAAAATAGTGTATCAAAGCTATCCAAGCACTTCTTTAAGCCTTCTTGCATTACCCCTCTTTTTTATTTTTTTTATTTCTTCAGAGTCTTCAATCCAATTCTTGTTTTAATTTTTCTGCATTCTTCAGAATGATTTCTCAATTTTCTGCACCCAAATTTTAACACAGTTCATTTAGGGTGGCTCGTAGCTGTTTGCGTGATTCAATTCTGCACCAGTGTTCTCTCTGCACTGGTCTGTGTGCTCAGCTTCTTCAGACATATGTCCATTCAGGTGCTGTATATTTCTTGTTCGGAACTCTTGATCTCTTTGATTTCCGAACTGTATCTTCTTCTGAGTCACTTTGCTCTGCTTGGCTCAATACTTCCAATATTGTGCCTGGTGATTTTTCTTTCAGAGTGTATTTCAGTCTTTTCACTCCCTTTGGCCACACATCTCCTTTTCTGGCTTTCTTAATTTCCACAGTTTCAGTTTCAAGGCCAACTTCACAATTTCTATTGTTTGATTCTTTTCTCTGCTGTACTTGCTCTTGATCTCTATTTTCACTCAACACTTCTCTTTCATTGAGTTCAACAGCAGTCTCACATGACCCAGTAGCTGGTGCCCACTTTATTCGACTTTGCTCAAGTTCAAGCTCAGGTTCGAACTCAGGCTCAGTTTCAGGCTCTTCTGCCACCACACTTTACTGCTGTCGTTGTCTCCAGTATCACTTGATATGGCCCATGCCAACGTGGCTCCAAGCACGACTTTCTCACATGCTTTTTCACCAGAATCTACTCTCCTGGACTTAGATCATGTGCTTGTTCTTGCTGTGTTGTGGTTGCAACTTCTCCAACCTGATGAGACACAGAACGCACCACATCAGCCAATCCTTTGCAATAATCGAGCACTAGATCATCAGTAATATTCATCAGTTGATTTGCTGGTACTATTGGCTGTCTCATTGCTCTCCCCATAATCACTTTGTTGCGGGATAATCCAGTCTTTTTATCAGGAATGCTTCTTAGACTCATTAAAACCAAAGGTAAAGCATCTGGCCATTTTAGTGCTGTGGATGCACAGACTTTTGCCAGTCTCGACTTTATAATGCCATTAATTTGCTCGACCACACCTGAGGCATCTGGTCAATAAGCACAATGCAGCTTTTGCTCAATTTGTAATGCTGCACAAATCATCCGAATTATCTCATTGTTAAAATGAGTACCTCTATCTGTTTCTAAAGAGACTGGAAATCTGAACCTCGGTATTACCTCTCTCAAAAGCAATTTAGCAACTGTTAGACTATCATTTCTTCTTGTTGGATATGCTTCTACCCAACGAAAAAACAGACAAACTACAACCAACACATATTTCAGTCCATTACAAGGAGGGAGCTCAATAAAATCTGCCTGTAATTGTGTAAATGGTCCTGCTGCTTTCCCAACTCGTCCCCAACTAATAACAGTCTTTCTCCCTGGATTCTGCTGCTGACATGCTATGCATCTTTGGCAAAGACTCTCTTCAATGACCCTAAACTTTGGATTATACCAAGACTGTTTGAAAAGCCTAATCATGGCATCTCTCCCTACATGTGTTAAGCCATGATGCATATTTGCCATCTGAGACAATAAGCTATCTGGTATTATTGGTCTCCCATCAGTATACACCCACACTTCATCCTCCACTCTTCGAGTACATCATGATTTTATCCAAATTTCTTTTTCTTCCTCACTTGCCTCTTCCTGCAATTGTCTAATTTCCTCCCATGTTTCCACAGAAGAGAACATTAAGTGACAATTTGTATTTGGTTTTCTGTTCCTTTGTTAATTGAAACTGAATTTTGTGCACAGAATCGTGCCACCTGATCAGCATAACAATTCCCACTCGTCACATAGTCATTTCCGGATTTATGTGCTGGACATTTCACTACTGCAATTTCTTTGGGCAACTGTAGCTTAACCAACAAATCCTTTACATCTTTGCTATTTCTAATCGGTGATCCTGAAGAAGTCCGAAAACCACGTTGCATCCACAACTGCCCAAAGTCATGCACCAACCCAAAACCATATTGACTGTCAGTGAATATTGTTACTCTCAGATTCTTGCCAATTATGCACACTCTGGTTAAAGCAACCAGTTCTGAAATTTGTTCTGAATTTACTCCTTTTATACACAATGCTTCAAGATCCATGGCCACCGTACAAACAGCATAAGAAGCACGCAAAGCACCTCTTTCTTCTCTCAAACAAGAGCCATCCACAAACATTACACAATCTGACTCTGGCAGTGGAGTGTCTTTTATATCTGGCCTTGGTTTGGTACACAACTCTGTCACATCCAGACAATCATGGTCTGCTTCATCCACCACTTCCTCACAACTTGTACTTGGCAACAAGGTTGCAGGATTCAATGTTGTACATCGCGTCACAGTCACATTTTCAGCTCCCAATATCACTCTCTCATATCTAGTCAAATGGCTACTTGTGAGATGTTGCGTACACGTCCTTGTCAACAGAATCTCAACAGAATGTGGCACATACACTTTCACTGGATGTCCCATCACAATTGACTCACTCTGTTCCAAACTCACACAAGTAGCAGCCACTGCTTTCAGACAACCTGGCAATGCTGCCGCCACTGATTCCATGGTGGCAGAAAAGTATGCCACTGGACGACGCGTCATTCCATGCATTTGAGTTAGGACTGAAAGTGCACATCCATCTTTCTCACAACAGAATAGTGCAAAGTCCTTGCAATAATCTGGCATTCCCAATGCAGGTGCTCGACAAAGACTATCTCGCAACTCTACAAAGGCCTTCATGCTTTCCTCATCCAATTGGATTGGATCGACTACATCTTTGTGAGTCAATCTCTGTAATGGCTTGGCTGTCAGTGAGAAACCACTGATCCACTGTCTGCAGTATCCAACCAAACCCAGAAACATTCGAACTTCTTTCTGTGTTCTGGGAGGACCCATTTGCAAGATCACAGCAATTCGATCTTGTGATACTTTCCTGACTCCTTTCTCAATCTTGTGTCCCAAATATTGAACCTCTTTCTGACAAAATTGTAATTTAGCTGGTGACACCTTATGCCCACCTACTGCCAAATGGTTCAGTAGAGCAATTGTATCTGTCACACATGCTTCTCGTGTCTTTGATGCAACAAGTAAATCATCTATATACTGCACAAACACTGAGTCTTCTGGCATTACCAATGACTCCAGACACTTTTTCAACATCTGATTGAAAATTGAAGGACTCTCTGTATACCCTTGAGGAACTCTGCACCATGCCAAAACACGGTCTCCGAACCGGAATGCAAAAAGATATTGGCTATCCGGATGCAAAGGTATCGAGAAAAATGCTTGGCATAAATCAATTACTGTGAACCTCTCTGCGTCACAGGGAATTTGATAAAGAATCACTGCTGGGTTTGGCACTATTGGACAACAAGGTACCACAATCTTATTCACTTTTCCCAGGTCTTGAACTATCCTGTTTTTACCACTCAGTTTCTTAATCCCTATAATAGGTGAATTACAAGGACTCCCTAAAATCTCTCTCAAGATGCCTTGTTCAATCATTTGCTCAGTTACAGGCGTAACTCCTGCCAATAGTCTCTGGGCTCATTTTATACTGTGGCGTTTTTGGAAATTCTGCTCCTTGTTTGACTGAGATTTGGATAGGATCAACTCCTTTCATCAATCCAATGTCTTTCCCTGAAAAATCCCACACATCAGTCATCACTGTTTCTCTCAATTCAACAGGCAAATCTTTCGCTGTAAACAAAGGATATAAATCATTCACTTCTGTCCCTTGCCTTGCCATCATCACTATGAACACAACATCTTCATCTGGCGTTTGAAAAGCAATGCCATCGGGTGAACAGTAGATGGTGCAATTCATTTTACATAACAAGTCTCTACCCAAAAGGTTTACCAGACTTATGTCACACACCACAAATCGATGCAAATCTCAAAATTCTCCAATGTGCACCTTCATTGGTTTTGTCATTGGAGTTTTGATAAGCTGATTCGAGACACCCACAACTTGGATAGTATCTCCCGAGAGGGGTAGGTTTGGAATTTCTGTTGTTCTCACAATAGAATGGGTAGCACCAGTGTGCACACGAAATGTAATAACATTACCTTCTACTTTCCCATCCACAAAAGGACCACACTGATCTACCTCAAGAGATGCGCCAATCACGCACTCCTCCTCCCCCCTCAGGCACTGTCATTGAAATGTATCTGAATCACTCTCAGGACACTGTAACCAGTATTGTGAAACCATTTGTACATTTTGTTTCTTACCAACTTGTTTACCTGTATGGAATCCAGCATTCGCACTGTATCTCTGTACCTGAGCATTCACATTATTAGGCATAGGAGCTTGTGGTATTTGTACTTGCTGTACCTGTTGTACCTATGGTGAAACTACCTGTTGCTGCTGCAACTGCTGTTGATTCACAACCACCTCATTCTGCATCTGTGGATTAAAATTTTGATTCATTCCATTATTTCCTTATACAGTCCTACACTTGTTCTTCCAATGTCCAAATTTTCTGCACACATGACAACGAAATTTCTTTTTCATATCTTCCTTATTACCTCTACCTTTTCCCTGAATCTGAACATGGACACCACCATTTGTCACAACACCATTTACATTAGGGATCTGACCATTTTGAAAATTCTGATTCTGCCCCTTTACTTGGAAACCTGTTTAAGAATAATCAACAAAATTCCCATTCTTCTGTGCTTCTTTGACTTGTGCCCACATCATTTTCTCTTTCAATTTCTTATGTCTTGACTCAATATCATCACTACAATATTTTGTATACCGTAGTATTTCATCTGCTGTCTTGTTTTGCCAGCAAATCAGGTGCTGTTGAATCATGTTGCTAATCTCTGGTTTCAATGCAAACACAAACTTATATACAAAGTGTCCCATATCTTTGTCAGTTATGCTCTCAAAACCACTATACTGCTTAAACACTGATTCTTTTGACTCCTGAGTCGTTCTATCAATCTTCTTAACCCAATCTCTCTTTTTGGGAAATCTTACTCTTCAAGTAGGTAATTACTTGATTATATATTTTTTCTTAACCCAATCTCTCTTTTTGGGAAATCTTACTCTTCAAGTAGGTAATTACTTGATTATATTTTTTCATCACCTCTTCTGATGGGGCTCCAGTTTTAACATCTCTAGGATATTCTTCTTTCGGCCAATCTACTGCAATTTTACACTCAGTTCACAAATCAGCTGGAACCACAATATCAAACAAACCATCTAAATCTTTCAACAAAACTTTTGAAACTTTTACAAACCTCTCTACTTGTTTATACCATTCAACAGGTTTTTCTCTCAATCTGAGAAACTCATTCGCAAAAGACAATATGTCCTGCCTTGACCAAGGAATGTGGACATATCCTCCACCTTGAACTTCCCTCATCGGATATATCATTTCAGCATTCGCTGTCTCTGTCTCCCTCATTGGAAGCAAAGGAGATGCAGTTGCACCCTTATTCACAAGCATTTCTTCTTTCTTTTTAGCCCATCTGCCTTTCCAACGTTCCAATTCACCCCATCTCTTCAAGGTATTAATCAATTTCTTTATCTGCAGTTGTTTACCAGAAGCATTCAAACTCTCTAGATCCTCGTCACTAAAATCCAACTTATATGTCTTTTGCAAAGCTTTTGATTTTTCAGTGTCCACTCCATATGCCTGTGCAGCTTCAGCAAACCTCTCTGCAAACTTTTTGCTCTCATAGTAATGTTCTTACACAAGAATAACAACTCTTCTTCCTGGTATTTATTCAATCTCTCTGAACTAATCGTACCTAGAATCATTTCTTCCAAATCTGCTTTCAATCTGGTCACATCCATACTCGGTTTACTTTTACTAGACACCATCCCTCTAATCCATTCATCTAATTCTTCTGGTGACGGTCCTACTGATCCCCCTGAAGCGGGAGTTACTTCCCTCGTATTCTGCATCAATTTTCTAGGGTCTACTTGCACACTTCTCTCTGGAGTTTCCATTTGTCACTCTGCTATATCAATCAAAGTTCCCATCTCATTTGCTCTAACATCATTATTACTTCTAGCATTATTCATTGGTACTGTTAATGCATGTACTCGTGAAATATTCTGGCCCTCACTATACAATGGGACTATGGGACCAATTGTCACTGGAACTGACAACGCCTCTGCATTCAAACTCATTTGGTTAATTCTCTGTGTCAATTCATCTTTAGCCTTATTAATTACATCTACATCTCTCTCCTGTGAAGACTGTGGAGCCTGTAAAGCTCGTGGAATTTGTGAAGCTTGTTGAGCTTCTATTTCAATTAATGGAGCATTTGGAGTAATTCCTTCCTGATCTTTGTGATATGGTGGAGGTCTATTTAATATCATCTCATCCAATACCTCATCATCATTCTCATTTGGATCTGGTTCTGTACTCTCTACATTATTCTTTTTCTCTCTGCATTTCCCTCCAGTCTGATCCTCAGCAACAATCACTGGATATAATCCCTCCGAGATTTCATCTCTCCTCCATATTTTCATATTTTCATTTGAGCATCCCATTTCTCCACTGCATACCTACTGCATACCTACTGACTGTATTTCTATATCTTGTCACTGACCTGTCTCTCTCTCTTCTGTACGCCTCATGTTCCCATTCCGCAAGTGCCTCATACTGCACAGGTCTAGGATTTGGTCTCAATAGATTCATCTGATTCCTCACGTTCTCTACCACCCTCACATTAAAAGTACCATTTTCTGGGAAACCCAAATTCCCATCTCCTTCCTTATACTTCACCCTATTCTCCAACCAAGTACACGTATGATATCCACGCTCTAATGTCATAAAAGAAGCAGGCGAACCAGCAGGTGCTATAGCAACCCCCTCTCTAATAGGTATAGGCTCACCCTTTCTAAACAAAGTCCTCACCAATTTTATTAACTGCATTTTAACTCACTCTCGTTACTCTAAAACTCAGAAATAACAAGGAAATCCTTCCGTCATTCTACTCACATTATTCGTTCACACTATCCAATACCAGCGCGACTCACACCAACCAACCAATAACAGCAAAATACTCTCCGATGATGCTACCACTAACTGACCAATTCCAGCGCGGCTCTTTGTGACATCAGTATAACTCCAACTACTGACCCTCCCATCACAAAATTTTACGGCAATGAATTTACAAAGTCTTTTCTAAATAAAAATTATTAGAAACAACGCAAAACACTGCTGCTTTGTCTGGCCCACTAAAAGAGAGATAGTTCAAACACTCAAAGAAATCCTTTTACATTAAGCGGAATATCGGCCAGCGTTACTCCACTCTCAATCAAGCGAAAGAACTCTTGGTACTTCTTCAGGTGCGCTTTCTAAAGTTTCCCAATAATCTCCCACTATTACTAACTTCAGAATAGGTCCCTATGCAATATTAACAACCTCTCTCGTTGCTTAATATCTCACCAGCAGACAAAACACTTCTCTAGTGTGTACTTTCCACACTCTTCCTCTGCCCTTGAGGCTAAAACATCCCGGGATCTTATGCAACTCTATACCCGTTTCTTCCAGACTACATAAAACACTAGCACAATATGTTAGTTACCAAAATCATTAATTCCAACCATTAATTTGCCAAAATAATTCATTAAAACCATCAAGCTGCTACCAAAACTGATCCAGCGATCAGGGACTAACAAATTTCCATTCCCTGGGCCCAATTCATTACCCAATAAGCCCCTTCACGCTGGGTGAGTGAAGTACCAAACTTACCAATTTCCAATTAGTATATCATCCTCGGATATACTTTGTGGCGATGCGATTTTTATTTATGTCATTAGGGCTTGGCAAACTAATACCTGGAACTAGTAATACTCATAAACTAAATTCAATATCTCTAATAAAGACAAACTCACTTGTATATTTATAATGCTTTATCTAAAATAATGTGATTGCTCATCAAATACAATACAGCTTGAATCATCGATTACCACACAAGAAACAATAAAGGAGTATAACAGAAGAACATCTCAACATCAATGCAATGAGTGAGTGGATAGGCGTAGAGACAAAAGATTAGAGACATGAGACATTTGCAAAATGATAATGCAAATTCAGAATATATACTAACTCAGAATTATACTAAGCCACAAGGAATTTGGGAAAACTACTATCTGGCCATGAGAGCAGCAAGGCCCCTCAAGAAGAATTGAAGAGCAAAGACTAAGTCAGGATTTAGCAAACGGGAAACAGCCAGCCCAAATAGGAGACAGCAATGCAGCCCTCTCCTCTCGCAAAGAAGGAAAACACACAACAACCTAAACCCCTCCCACCGAGTACCTAATATTATACTCTAAAACCCCAAAAGACCAACCCACATTGTATCATAACACACAATTTCTCTTCATTCTATTGGTTAAAGAAGGGGGTGTACTGTCACACCACTCTCGTCATGATGCTTCTGTAAAACTGTCCATTGTCCTCTTTACTCATTTTATCAACTTCCAGCCCAGGAAATACAAATTCGAGCTGCTGTCATAGTACACGTTTCTTCCATCTCGGTCATGTAACAACTCTTGTGCCTCGATTGTTCAATTGTGCCGCTCTCTAAGCAAGTGTTCCGCTTCCGAAGATTATTTTGTTTCTCCACGCAAACTTTGGCTGGCACACAGGACCAGTGAAGGACGAACTGTTTTCCACCTTCCCTTTCTCGCCCAGATTAAACCCGCATTTATTTTCTAAAATGACTCTCGGGCCTTTTCTACAGAGCAGAAAACCATGTTTGTACGGAAAACAAACACATTCATTATTAATCACTTATAATGCTCTACCATAGCGTACCCACCCTGTGTGTTGCATTTGCCCATACGCATCCCAGGTTAAGGTTATTTCCAACACATATTAGTATAGAACAATCATGCAGCATTAGTCCTTTTATTTTCCATTAATCATAAGCATCTGCGGCCTACTCCAGCATTTTAGTTTTTGCTTGCGCAATTTTCATTTTCCCTTATGTTAGCCCTTTTCGCATTTAGTTTGCACATCACACGATTAATGATTTCACACTTTGGGAGTTCAATCCGAGCAGGTTTTATTTTGCGAAAACGCTGCTCCATCACTATGTATCATGTATGTTGCTAATATCCTCGTCTACTCCTGCAGGAACTCACCCATATCCGTATTCAGAGCATAGACACCCACCATGGTTAAATCCTACCCAGCCAAACGCCCTGACACCACCACATACCTTCCATCCGGATCAATCATTTCATTTGTTTTTTTAAATGGCACACCATGGCAAACCCATATCAAAACGCCCCTTGCAAATGCAGAATATGCTGTGGCATACAACTGTCCCTGCCATCTCTTACATAACGCTTTCCTTTCTGATACTGAGAGATGAGTCTCTTGCAGTAGTGCAAAATGTGCTCCCCATCTTTTAAAATATGCATGAACTTTATAACGTTTAGTCATGTTATTCAATACCTGCACATTCCAACTAATAAAATTGTACGACATGCTAAACATTTTTCCTTTTTCCAATCATCACACATATACTTTGCATGATGGACCAATGGACTTCTTTCCCTACTTAACCTATATAACCAAAACCATATTCCCTAACTCCCCAACTCAAGGACAAGAAGAAACTCACTCCCCATCCAAACTGAATAACTCTCACCTTTCACACTCCAAATAAGGGGTTATGCCCAAACATCAGCCGCTCTCCACACCACCCACCTTACAATCAGAATGCAGTCACCCATCCCATATTTTTTTTTTTCTAACACTTTACTACACATTAGATGCACTTCCCCCAACCTGTGTTTTGATTGTATCTGCACAGTTTGTCAAAAGATATCATCACATGGGCCTGTTGCAACATGAGGCCGAAACACCTCTGACTCAGAACTAGAAGCAGTGGACCCATCCGTTTCCATTCCCTTCTTCTCATTAGTATTTTGTGTATGAGTTTGCAATTTTGCCCCACTTCGGCCCGACACCTCTCTGACTAACTTTTTCTGCTCTTGACATACCTGTAGCCTAGAGGGAGCAGCTACTTCACCTTTTCTTCCTCTGCTTTTAGATTGACTAACTTTCTCTTTCTTGCTCTTGGGGCCGTACCCTCTCCCCAAGGAAGCTGATCTATCCGCTCAGAGACCAATTGGGGGGAGGTAAAGAACAATGCTTCCCAGTCATAAGTAACACACAACTTAGCTGGGACCAGCATTGCATAAGTGACCCCCCTTTTCTGGAGGCACCTCTTGACTTCTGTAAAGGAAGCCCTTTGCTTTTGCACTTCACTTGTGAAATCAGGAAACACCATTACTCTCTGGTTCTGTACACAAATATTACCTTTCATTTGAGCCTGCACCAGGATATGATGCCCGTCCTTTAAATATAGTAGTTTAGCAGTCACTGGTCTTGCTGGTTCTCCTGTTTGAGGAGGCCGTCCAGGGACCCGGTGCGCCCCTTCCACAGCATAATGCTGAGATAGCCCCTCTGGTGCCACAACGTTCTTAAACCATGTCTCCATAAATGAAGTTATGGTACCATTGACCCCTTCTTTCTGTTCTGGCAGCCCTATGATGCAAACCTTATTCCTTCACCCCCTATTTTCTGCATCTTCCGCCCTTGTATCCAGCACCTTTACTCTCTCTCTGCTAGGAGGTTTCTTTGTTTCCACATATCACCTATTTCTGGGGTAATTTCCACTAGTGTGCATTCCGCAGTTGCGACCCTCTCCATCAGATGGCGATGGTCTTCTCTTATTAGCCCCTGCTCTGTCACCAGACCATCAATTTTCCTTTCTAATGCCTCACATGAAGCAGCAATGGCCTGCAGAATAATGTTTGGAGTTGCTACTGGGCATTCTTGTCTGCCCTCATTCGCACTCCCCTCCTCTATTACAATTGGAAGCTGGCTTGACATTAGGCCATCACCTGTCTCTATTTTCTTGCTGCTTTTCCCCATCCTTCTATTGTATTCAATTACTTCTGGTGTGTGTATTTATGGCGTATTATAACTATACAATACATTGCAATATGTATTCATGGTGTATTGTAGCTATACGGTGCCCCATATTTATGTTTTGATTTGATTTTAATTTTTTTTTAACACTTCCAATTCCCCCACATCCAACCCCAGGAGAGAGTGCCCACAGCTCAGCACTATCTATTGTGCATTTTTACAACACGAAGTGCTCTATTTCTGCAGTGCTATGGCTTATAGGTATTAAGTACATTTTACATATACCATGCTGTGATTTGGGGGTAACATGGGAGTTTTATGGTGCATATACGTTTCCAATGCTCCCACTTGAAGTTCAAACTTAGCGATGCTCGTCCCTCTGTACTTAGCGATGCTCGTCCCTCTGTACTTAGCAATGCTGGTCCCTCTGTCTTCTGGTTTTACCACTGCAGTCCACTTGTAGCAAGCACTTCAGTCTAACTGGAGAAGCTCCTGACAGGACTCCTTGATTCAGGCACACTGCAGCCACATCTGCACCCAGATTATTTGCTTGGTTGGATATGTCTATCCTTTTCTTCTCAGTGGCCGGCAGGTCAACTTGGGCAATGTTTCCTTCAATATTGAGCTACTTCCTTTAGAGTCCTGTGCCCTCGCCTGAAATGATTACTGTCAGTTCTTTACATAATGACTACTCACTTTCATTTTTTCCTGGCATCTTTCCAGTACTGTGTCTGTGCCTATCTAATGCACTGCTGCTTCAACTGTACCTCTCACACGGCCTTCTTCCACAGCTGCCACTGATTTATGCTCACCGGCACAATGTTAGAATCGAGAATACTGCGTAGAATTCCAATTGGTAAATCTGAGTTCACTCAGGTATTTTCCAGTTATTTTGCAAGAATTCTATCCAGAGATTCCATCAGGTACTGATAATTCCGCCGATCGGAAATCACCTCATAGGGATCCTCAAAACTCAAAATTGGGGCCTTATTTGGGACATTTCACCCTTGATGAAGGTGGGCAAAGTATCCTGTGGGCAGGACAACGTTTCTCACCCTCCAACCATTCCAGCTCAGAACCACACCTGTATACAAAATCACAGATTGGACAAATCGGTGCAGTAACCAGCTAAGCAGACTATATCATATGAAATACCATAAAGTGACCTGCAGAGCTCTTCAAAGCTACCAGCATACTGAACACCACAAAACTGTGTGTCTGTCTCTCACACTTCATCATCCAACACACTGCTAGGCGTTGTGTCCCATTACACGATAACCGCACCTCAGTGGTCATCACGCACAAAGAATCACTTCCAACATAGGGTCAAAACAAAGACAACATCCTTCCAGCCACACACCCAACACGGTGTAGCATGCTACTCATAAAGGAAAGTGCTTCAGTGCCCTGCATAGGGGTAGTAAGTGCTATATAATGCTGCAATACAATATAATACAATACAGATGTATGTCAACTGTGCAAGTCTACCTGTTGTTTTGCAAGGCAGCGGGGATTCTTTCTCACTGCAGTGAAGGGCCACTAAAGCTGTTTCTTTGTTTTTTTTTATTTTTAATTTTTTTTAAAGTGGCAGCTTTGCAAATTGCAAAGCTGGTGAAGTTTAAAAAACACATACGTAAAGTTGCCAGGTAACATACTTGGCAACATTGTGCACTCATATCAGGCTGCCTGGGGAGGGGATTAAAATAGAGCCTAAATAGTAACAAAAACGGCCCCCCAGGGGCCCAAAACCGGCCCCCACCCTAGCGGCCTACCGGGGAAACGCCCGGTGCCCGCTATGGCCAGTCCGGCCCTGATTATCACATGGCAGCTTATTTAATTATCAACCTTTAGTTCCAATCAACTCTGTCCAGTTTCAGCCATAGCATCAATTGATCTTAGTCACATCAAATCGGCCTGAGCTAGTGCAAAGCCACATACTGCTATTTTTCTTACGTCCCCTGGTTTTACTTTTTACTTAACTCTGCAAAGAGGAAGAAAGAATGGGCCAGATTTATGTAAAAAGCATTTTACGATTCTCAAATAGCGATTTTTACCGAATCGCTATTTGGTAATCGCACAATGCTATGTATGTAGGAATCACAAAATATTTTGCGATTCCTTAATATTACCTAATAGTGATTTGGTAAATAGCGAATTGCTATTACGTAATATGACTCCATTCGTTCCTATGGGCCAAAAGGCCAAAAGGTGCGTATGGTTTTGCATTAGATAATTTGCAATTACCTAATTGGTAATCACAAATTAGCGAATATAAAAGCCAAGGGTGCCTGGGGGCCTAAGGCCCCCCCTGAAGCACCCCCGAAATTTAAAAATGTGCACATGTAAAGCACACACATGCCCTAGGGCATGTGTGCGCAACATGGCACTTTGAAAAATGCATTTTTGTGCATTTTTCAAAATTTGCACATGATTACCATCAACTTGAAGTTGATGGTAATTAGCGTTTCCTAAATGCACAGTTTGTATTTAGGAAAGGCTTCTCACATGTGCATTTGTGATTCGCAAATTGCGATTCCCTATTTGCATTCGCAATTTAGGTAATCGAAAAAAATTGCGATTACCTAAAATGCAAATCAAAAAGCATTTCATACATAAGGAAAGGTCATGCTGCTGCTGATCTGAGGCTACCACCTGCGCCTCATCCCTGGTGGCCAGTGGTAGGCCGTAGGTAGGTTCTTGTAGTTGTGAGTGTCACTGTTACTGTCTTTCCCCTCTATATTTGTGCACCCACTGTTTTTCCACTGTTTTGCCCCCACTGATGACATCACTGATGACATCTCAAATGACATCACTGATGACATCACTGATGACATCATCCACGTGATAATCTGATGCACCTCCTCACACCCACTCTAAATTACAGACTGCCATTCGCAAAACCATAGACACTCCAACACCAATAACTACATACCCACTCACTGATTCTTAGGTCTACACACACACATCCACTCACTCACCCGTACAGTCACTCATACTTATGGTCACTCAGTACAGGACTATCATATGCACTCTTACTCCTATATAGACACTCAAACACCGCCACTCATCCATAGAGGTACTCACACACCTAGTCAGTCATGCAAATAATTAAACACACTGCCATTTACTCACCTATACAGTTATACACACACCAGCTCACTTAATCATACAAATACTAGCACATTGTTACACTTTTATACAATCACTGATACAAGCACACACTCATCCATACAGCCACTATCACAATCACTCACTCCCGCTTATAGCTATTTATATACTCCAACACACATATATACTGCCTTTCACATATGTAGTTAGTCACACATGTACCACTGGGACATACATTCACTCACTAACACACTCTTACACACACTTACCCACCCATACAGTCTATCACAGATGCACTCTTGAAACCATCCACCCAGTGAATCACCCACTCACACATCTATGCACAGAGTCGCACACACCCCTCCCACACAAACACTCAGGCACCCATACAGATACTCAGACAACCATTCAATAACTCATATAGACACTCATGTAGCTATTCACAAACACATGCAGCCACTTACACAGCAACAGACAGACGGATACAGACATTCTCCCAGTTTAGTCACTAACCCATGCATTCAGTAAGATACGTTAAATCACTCACTTATAGAGTCAGTCACGCACCTACTAAATCATCCATACAGACACTTATACACCCACTCATTCTTCAATACGTCTTTTCCTATATATATTAAAAATATTTAAACTTTACAGAAACACAGTCACTGCATGATGTCATCAGTGATGTCAT
This sequence comes from Calotriton arnoldi, assembly GCA_963921515.1. Taxonomy (NCBI): domain Eukaryota; kingdom Metazoa; phylum Chordata; class Amphibia; order Caudata; family Salamandridae; genus Calotriton; species Calotriton arnoldi. The sequence goes on along the minus strand of CAWUFW010005802.1, from coordinate 569,743 downwards.
TTGAGATGTCATCAGTGATGTCACTGACCATGTCATGAGTGATGTAATATGTGACGTCATCAGCAGTGCATTGCGGGGCGCGAGTTATAGTTAGCTGAACTAACTATAACGGGGGAATTTCACGGGTTTTGTACGAGTGAAATGTCCAACTAACTATAACTGTCCCTAAAACCTATGGTTTTTTCAGTGAATATATATATATATATATATATATATATATATATATGATTTATATATATTGATATATATATATTTTGCATTCGCGAACGTCCGAATTTTGCGATTGCACCTTTGCGAATGTAAAATGCTTTCATACATCTGGCCCAATAAGATGACACTGAGCGAGGGAGTTAATTAAAGAGAGATAAACTAAGAGGGAAAGAAAGAGAAAACAGAGAGTCACAGAGACGGATGGTGACAAAAATAGAGAGCAAGAGAGACAGCATGCGAATCAGGAGTGAGAGAATCAGATTGTGTACGGCCTGGAGTCTGGGGTTGGGGGAGGGCATTATCAATGTTAAAATATGGTATCCCCTTTGGTATCACTTTGTTCGCCCTAAGTTGGCAGGGTATGCCCAGACGTGGGTCCCTTGCTCACTTTGCCACTGGATTCAAGCTAGCCTGGCTGATGATGGCTGAATAGCCAGAAACCGGTCCCAGGATGCTTGTTTCCGGTCCAGGGAAGACATGGCTTGGCAGTTCGGGCTGGACTGTTCCCATGAGGCACAGGGTCAGACTGATTTGCATATGGCCATGTCTGAACTGGGGTGGTGGAGTGAGCTAAAGAATGATGATGGATTAAACCCAGATCAGTTGACTGGGGGTGAGTGTTTGATTTGCTCAAGCGCTCCGTCCATTATCCCCTTTGGTAAAAATATGGTAAGCAGCATTAAAATACTTTACAATGTGTGCTGTTTGTAAAGAAATGTGTCTATGCAAGTCTTAAATCAACATAACATCATTTTCGAATAGCAAAGTTGTTAATCAATCAGGGGGCTTAGAACATGCAATATAGGGGCCTATTAGCAATAACCGGCGATAATTAACGCTAAGCGCAGTTAGTGCTAGGATAATTATCGCCGGCTATCGCAGGTTTCTAACGCGGAGATAGCGTGCTATCAGCAACGCTTATCTCCAAAGCGATAGAAACCCTGAGAACAGTGTGAATATCGCTTGACAACAAGCGATATTCGCACTGTGACCAGTGTTAGCTTGCTAATAGGGCGAGGGGATTTAGCCATGTAATCCACCTCCCATTGGATTACATGGCTAAGTCAGGTCTGGACCAGGCGTTAACAAACAAGCGCTAAACGTGTTTAGCGCTGGTTCGTTAATCACCTCCCCTGCCTCGCTAATAGGCGATAGCGACCTTAGCGACTGTTTCCAGTCCCTTTTAGGTTGGGAACGCCTACTTTGCATGCCATTAGCGATAAATATCGCTGGCATGCAAAGCGGCACCCAACCCGGTCGCTATCGCCTAGAAGCTGTCGCTAACAGCAGTTAGCGACAGCTTGCTAATAGGGCGATTGAATTATCGCCGCTTTAGCGGGAAAAAGTCCTGCTAAAGCGGCGATAATCACGTTGATAATATGCCCCATAATCCGTTGCTGCATTTTTAGGTTACAAATAAAATATGCTGCTTGGGTCATTCAAAATATTTGTGCTTCACTGTCAATTGCCGAGTTCATGTTGAGAATTGAGATGTGTAAATTTGAACTGAGAATAATTCAGTATGTGCTTGCATCCCAGGTTTCAGGTTATATTACCTATTCCACAAGAAGCACTACAATTAGACTTCTAGAGGGCAATTAAGTTTAATTCCACTGGCAGTGAATCACCAGTGTGCAATGAGAGTGGTGTGTAGAGACCAGCATGCAGAGATCGTATGGCACAACCTTAAGCCCTACAGATTGTGTAGGAGCTGCTCGGTACCCAAGGGGCACTTCTGGCATCATTTAGACTACTGCGGTGGTGAAAAAATATACAGTATTGATATCATGGCATGTTTTACCTTGCCACAAAATTGCAGTAATTATTTCATAGAAATGCTGAATGTTAAATTTTGGTGAAAGCCATATGGGAATACTACAGAAAGATGTGTAATAACATCGTTATCCCAGGTTTTTCTCCCATCTACTTTATGGTGATGCCTTCAGATTTAGCATGGGTCTCAAAGTGGTGATCCGCGTGTCCAGAAATTGGGGTCCTGGGGGTACCAGCACACAACTGCTGCAGCAGTGAGTCCTGCCATAGGCGGAATCCTGGTACGCCTGCGGAGGCTTACAAAATGGACGCCAAATAGCCAGAATATGACTTGCACTTTGAACCTGGGGTCCGATCATTAATGACTTTGAGATAGCACAGGGTTTGCAAATTTGCAGTTGCTCAATTTTTGGTAATTTATGCAGGATTGGTGAACAACACCAAGAAAGTTAATCGTATTCCCTAATTATGCATGTGCAAATAGGTCATTTGCACAGTTGGCACTTGATTTTCCTTGTAGCAAATCACGGGTGCAAACATCAGCAAATTGCAGCTGGATAGTATTCCCATTTTGGGTGCAAAAGGAAGTTTGTAACAACAAATCAGGACAAAGAGGCTCATCGTGATCTAGACCCTGCCTGATATGCAGCTTAAGTATTGCATCCAGACAGAGGCTGAAGAGGGAGAGAGAGAAATTAGGAAAGATTTGAATATGCAACTCTTTAAAAAACACTAGATCACATGCAGTAACACTTTACTTCTGCTCCCAGAGCCCAGCTCCCTCTCCTATCACTTGTTGACTGCCTGCTTGCCTTTGACCCTGTACAACGCTCCACTGCTAGGTTTGCGCCATACAAATACCACATTTATACATTCCTCGGTAGATTAAGGAGTCTGTAAAGTTGGTCAGTGATGTGCCATGTTCCCAGCTTCTGTATGCCCACTCATGGGTCACTGCCACTGCAGGAGAAATGAAGCAGATTGTTGAACTACAAGCATGAATGGCACTGAAGTGCCCTGTCATCAGACTAATATTCACACAGCACAGGAGAGAAGGCAGCTGTGTGCACACTACAGTAGAAAGTGTGCAGAAAAGATTTAGAACTGACCCCTCTGTCTGAGTATAAATTATCCCTCCCCTCCGTGGGCAGATTTAGGGTTTGGCACAGTCGGTGTATGGGCGTTGGGTTTTGTCCTAAATCACCCTTCCTTTCTGCTGTGGAATCCTGTTTGGTGCCCAAGTTTCCTTTGTAATCACTCTCTCCCATCACACAGGTCTTTTATCTCCGAGATAAGGCCCAGACTGTCTGAGTACCCTTTGGCTTCAGCTCTACACATCAGTGCCTTACTCTATCAGCCTGTCGTGGTGCAGATAATAGGTACTGACATATGGGCATCTTTGGCTCAAGACATAAGTCTACAGAAAAATAGAACTGTCCCTTTCCTGCCCCAATCTTCACATACTCTTGTCTTAAAATGCCTCCCATGTTCCTCAAAGCTAAATCCATTTTCAGTTGTCTTGTATGTAAAATGTCACAAGGCCATGATGTTCTGAGTCCTGGAGCACCTATGTCTTATATAAGGAGGCTATTTTTGTACCCAATTGATGTCCCTAGGACTCTTATACTACTGCACACATATTGCACTCATATTGGATAACCATGTTACTCCCTTTGTACCTTTAACTCTCCAAGAGTAGGTAAGCAGAGCAATCAAGACGTACTGCAGGAGGCGAAGGTGGGTCTTTAAATCAGATACAGTTTGGCACAATGATCACAGTCAATAAATTCAATATCCAGCCAGCTCCGTATCTTTTGAGAAGCACAGGTCTTGATTTGCATATAGGAAATGCAGGATAATGAAAATAAAGAGCCACAAAACAAACCAGACAGTTTTGGCCCCTTCCATGTTGTTATGCTATGTTATGTTTATCTGTATGACACCCAATATTGGGTAACTCTGGCGCCTAAGAACGGGGTGCAGCTTTGGCTGGGGCCTATTTGAAAAGCCATGTTTTTCAGTTTCTTATGAAACTGAAGGACTGAGTTGGTGGCTATGATGGTCAGTGGGAGGTTGTTCCATGCTTTTGGGGCCAGGTACAAAATAGTGCCCCCCATGTCTCTGGCACTTCAGATGAGGGGAACATGGGTGAGCAGGAGGCCGGCTGAGCAGAGTTTTCTGGTCGGTGTGCAGAAGCTTATGCGGCTGTTCATGTATGCATGGCCTTGATAGGGCAGGGCTTTGAATGTACGTGTGAGGAGCTTGTAGAGTGCGCGTTTGTGGACTAAGAGCCAGGGGGGTCTTTGAGATGCGTAGAAATGTAAGTGCAGGGTGGGAGTTTGAGCATTATGCTGTCTGCTCCGTTTTGGATGGTCTGGGGTCTCATGGTGAGTTGTGTGGTCACTCCAAGATAAAGTGCCTTTCTGTAGTACTGCTTGCTGGTGCTCAGGGCCTCTGTGACGGTTCTTGGGTTATGAGCAGGAGTCATCTGAAGATTTTTCTGTGGAGCTTGTGGGGGTGAAAGCAGGAGGAGGTGACCATGTTGATCTGGTTGGTCATCAACATTTGATTGTCATTCACTATACCTAGGTTCCTGGCTTGGATTGACAGGTTGGGTGTCAGTCCTAGTTCGGATGGCCACCAGGCTGAAGTCCAGAGTGAGACGTCTTTGCTGAAGACTAATACTTCCATCTTGTCAGAGTAGAGCTTCAGTCAGTGGTCTTCATCCAGTTGGTGACTTTGAACATGTAAGTGGTGAACTTCTTTTGGCTGTTGGATGAATGGTCTGCGAGGAAAAGAATGAGCTGGGTGTCATCTGCATATAAGATGATGCTGAAACAGTGCCCTCTGGCTATTTTGGTGAGCAGTGTCATGCAAACATTCAACAGTATGGGGCTGAGCGAGGGTCCTTAGGAGACTCTGCAGATCAGTTTGACAGCAACAGAGGATATAAGGCTTACGGATTGGGTGTGTGCATTGATGAAGGAGCTGATCAATCAGAGAATGGGTCCGCATATGCTTGTTTCATGGAGGCGTTGGATAAGGATAAGGTGAGAGGCAGTGTCAAACATGGCAGAGAATTTGAGCAGGATGAGTACCACAGTGTCTCCCATGTCCATGATAAGACAGATATTGTCAGTGGCGGCAATGAGGGTGGTCTCGTTCCTGTGATTTAACTTGAATCCAGATTGAGATTTGCTCAGGAAGTTGTTGTTGCGGTGGTCAGCCAGTCATTTTTGGACAAGTTTTTAAGACTTTAACTGGGGTGGGGAAGCATGAAGATCGGTCTGTAGTTTGACAAAATCTTCAGGTCTGCCAAAGATTTCTTCAGGAGAGGTAGTATGGTACCATGTTTCCAGTCATCCAGATAGGTGATGAAATCGTTGAATATCGAGGTAAGTGTGACGGTGATGGGGTTGAGTCTTTAGTAAAATAAAAGTGAGAGCAGGAGTCTGATGGGGCTCCCGAGTGGATGGAGCACATCGTGGTGGCAGTTTCCATCTTGGTGGTAGTGGGCCAACAGGTCATAGCATGAGTGTTTCTGTCATCGGGTTGGAGGGCTGTAAGGGTGAACAGGTCCGGTTGGGGAGCAAAGTTGCTTATATGGTGCTGATTTTGTCTCTGATGTATTGGGAGAGTTAGGTGCATGGTTTCTGTGATGAAGGGACTGTTGTGGAGCTGGCGGTGGGGGAGGTGAAGTCCTTCACTACAGAAAATATTTCTTTAGCATTGTTGGAGCTGTTTTCAACTCTGTCACTGGAGTTTGCTGATGTGTTGGAGCAGTGGATGTTTTCTTTGTAGACAATGGCTAGTCCTCCTTTGGGTTTGCAGATTTTCTCTTGAGTTCCAAACTTGAAGCGGTAGTGGGATGGCTACTGCAATGTCTGGTTGAGCCAGGCCTCTACCACGAATAGAAGGTCTGGGAAGAGTTTGTGCAGGAGGTCCCAGACTTCGATGGTGTATATGATGAGAGTGTGGATGTTAAGGAAGAGGCATATCAGAGTGGGGTGGGTGTTGTGTGGATTATGGTTGCATTTGTGTGGTGAGGGGCAGGGATGCAGTTGGGGAGATGTGCATGAGAAGTGGCCAGCAGTGCAGGAGAATGTGCTTTGAGTACCAGAAGTGGAGGCTCTGGTGCAGCACCTGGAAAGTTGTCCGGTGTTTATGGTGTGGAGGTCTGTGGCCGGGTAGCATGTAAGGCTGAGGTGGGTCGTCAGAGAACCAAGGGTCCTGCCGCTGGGCACGAGTCTGGCGTGGATGCGTGGAGATGGGCTTGCCTTTGCATTGCCAGCGGCATGCCTGCTGTATGTCTTTATTCTGTGGACGCCATTATGAAAGTCTAGGACGGGAAAGAAGATCATGGGGATGGTGGAGTTTTAGAGTGCTTGCACTTTAAGGGTCTGTACTTGAAATAAGAAGAGTGATCATGGACATGGTTGTACTATGAAATGGAGATTGCATGTTTTCTGGTTTTCTCTGTAGCTACTCAGGTCTATGGAGTTTATTATGAGCCCTCCAGATTGTCCATGGTCAATCAAACGAAAGGAGCATGCATCATGTTGGAATGGTTCAAATGTTTTATAATATATCTAACTGTGTTGAAGGTTTTAGTGGAAATGTCAGAATGATGCAAGATCGCCACTCTAGTTGTGACTGGAATTCCTATTGCAGTCGTATTGGTAGAGTTCAGACCAGATGGACTGCAGAGTCTTAACGGCTCCTTTGAGACTCACTTCCTCAGATCATCCCCACACAAGCTCCACTCCATAGGACATTGCCCGTGTCCTCCTGGACAGGGCTCAATTCCTCCCCATGCACCAGGCAGTACAGCTTCCTCTTTCAGGGCACGTTACAGCGACAAGGCCTTCCACAATGTTCAGGGAGGGTTCCCAGCAATGGTGGAAACAGCAACTTGGAGAGTCCTGCTCCTCTCACATGATACTGCAGAACTTCTCCAGAAGGTCGGACTAATGCAATCTATTGGTTCAAGGTTGCACAACAGATCTAAAATGAGATTTCAAGGCCGATAAAGTTGAAGTGCTAGATTTATAAACTTCAAACCCAGCCATCAAATGTAGAGGCATTCTTTACAGGCTTTCATCTTAAGCTTTCCAGAGGAAGGTACCCAATCAACAAAGCAGTCTGTGCCACAATAGACCAAACAGATAATCCAAGTTGGGGTTTCTCTTGTTTACAGACAGCCCATAAAGTAGGATAAAGGGGGAGGTCTCAGAAGACATCAGGAATTTGATACGCAAGAGTGACAGGTCGGATATCACATGCAGTGGTAAGTCCTAACTTTACTACTACTAAATGCCTTCTGTGAATACCAAAAGTAGTACGTTTAGGATTTTATCTCAGTTTAGTAGTAGTAAAGTTAGGAGTCCTAACTTTACTACTACTAAATGCCTTCTGTGAATACCAAAAGTAGTAAGTTTAGGATTTTATCTCAGATTAGTTCTGTGAATCGGCCCCATAGATCTGCGTTCTACTGGGAAAAAACTCCAAGGGTCAGTCGGGATAAAAAGACAAGGGGCTGGGTGGGCTGATAATTCATACAGCATTGGGCTTTCATCCCTACAAGACAAGCTGGTATCTTGTATTTTCCTACCCCCTTGTTACTAAGAGCTGGTTAAAACAACAATGCAGGCACTGAAACGGTACTCAAGACCATCATGAACCTAAACTTTCCTCTCATTCGCAATCTTACTTTTTGGGCTGTTTTATAAGGCAATACTAGCTCATACAACTTCAAAAACAGTTTGACATTTCATACAGCATGACCATGCTGGTACTCTCTACAGTAGTTCTCCTGGCTACGTCGTGCGCTACTCCTGAAATATAAAATGTTTATTTTCACTCTGGAATAAATATGATTTTAGGAAAATGCATGTATTTTTATTTATTCTAAAAACTAATCAGCTGTACAGAGGGGTCTGGTACAAGTACATGCACTTTAAAAACAGCTGCAAGCGAAACTACCTCGGATTTTTGATGTGTCTGCTTTCTGGATCAGTAACTGTGTTTGTAGATGGGTGACTGGCTCTGTCTTGTGCATGGATGAATCTTTTTTTATTTCTCTATTAGTGGCTGTTTCTGAACTGGATTGGTGACTATCTGTTTTTTAATAGACTGTCACTCATTACTTTATGCAGAGGTCTGTGATTTCTGGGACGTGGGGTCGCCGTAGCTGATTACTGGATCACAGACCATCTCTGAATTTTGAGGGATCATTGTCATTGATTCCTTGCAATAGCAGCATCCATCTTGTACTGTACTGCATGCTTTAAAACTCCTGCTGGCCCTTTCTTGCATGCATTACTGCACAGTAGCCGTACTTTCATACTTCTCTAAAATTCTGATGTGCTTCAATTTCCTTACACAATACAATTTCTGCAAACAATCTGCAATCCTCCAATTAGGTTCTGCTCTACACTGTCCATAAACGTCCCATACCCATATTGGAAATTTCATCACATCAGCTCACCACGGCCGCATCTCTTCTATCCTTATACTTATCCTTATCGACTGCCTTCAACATTGTTGATCATCCTACCTTACACGCCTTCCTCACTGCACTAGGATTACTAGTTCCAACCTTAAGTGACTGTCCTCCTTCCTCTCTTACCATTGCATCTTTGTATCCTTAAACTCCAACTTTCTGCACCCACGTCCCTACCTGTTAGAGTCTTCCAAGGATCAGTACTGGCCCCTCCTTCTTTCTGCCTCTTCACCGCCTCCCTTGGTGATAGTGTCTTCTCATATGGCTTTTCTTATCAACTATAGGCAGATGACACCCAGATATTTTTCTATATTTCAAATCTCTCACCTCATCCCCAGAAACGCATACCCAGTTGTCTTATTGTTAATCGCGCTGGAAGGCACTTTATTCTCTCATGCTGAAATCATCAACAGCAGAGTAACTGTATTTTCCTGATTAACACACACCTGCATCTCTCAGGCACTCTTCACCTGACTCACTAACCTTTGCCACTCTACCTGCAAATTTGGCATTCTATCCGACCTGGCCATGCACCTTTAATTTATATCTCCACGACTGATGTTGACTTCTAAGTTCAAAATATACGTAAGATCTGACCATTCATTTCATTTCACAAAGTCAAAGCATAGACCAACTGCCAAGTAAGTAGCATCAGTGACTTTTGTAATAGTTTACCAGTGTATCTCTCCCAGTCCTTTCTGCCACTGGGCAAAGTTCTCAACTTTACTACTAGAATATTATAAAACCTCACCAAACACACCCACTTCAGTTTCTCATTATCAAGTGGGCTTGCTGTAAGCTAGAAATAAGGATCCCTTCTAATGACTTACATTTACTGTACATAATTTATCTCCTAATTACCTCAATAACTACCCGACCCACTGTACTCATGCACCCAAACTATGATTGACTAATCTAAATCTCCTACTTATACCTGGACCTCAATCTGCTGCATCTAGGATATGCAGACTTTACCTCCTGAGACCCCTCAATTGGAACTCACTTCCCCCAGACATCCAAGCGTGCACATTACACCACCACATCAGTATAGCCCTGAAGAGTCACCTCCTACTACTAGAAAGTAAAGAGTGATCACAATGTAATTATTCATTTGCACAGTGTAAATATGTATGTCGTTGTAGGGTTTAGACATTCATTTCAATTGTCGGTGATTGCCTTTGCTTCTCATCGATACATTGGCCCTCAGAATAGTGCTTACATTTTTGTTCATGTCAACTATTCACATTTATCCTATTTATCACCAATGTTCTTATGCACTTTATATTTAATTGAATTTCTATAACCTACTAAAACTAGATATATACACTGTCTTGGATTTCTGTATGAATGGTTGCTTCTGATTCATAGAAAAGCAATTCTTTGTTTTTTTGGGAAGGGTGAACATCTTATATTTCCCTGTAGGCATTTTGTCTTTGAAATAGGCATAATATACTCTCTCCTGTTTCTGGATGAGTGTATAGCTCTCATTTCTTAATTCCTAGACTCTTGACTACGTATGAGACATGGTCTCTAATTTGTGTATGGATATTTGAATTTGCACTACTCTCTCCGATTTCTGGATGCTTGACTATTTGTCTGGTTTTATGGTGAAATGCTGTCTCTAAATACTAAATGAGTGAATATCTCTAAATATTGATGGGTAACTTTCCAATTACTTGATGTGTGCCTGTAAATATTATCTCATTGAAAATGTGGGTTTTGGGGTGCTAAGTGCAAGTTAGAGCGGGTGAATGGTTTTATAATACCAGACCAAATAGTAAGGTTTCCCTCTTCTTTCTTGCAGCACCTATAATAAAATATGGGTGGAAGCACAGGAGGCCCTGGGGCAACTGTTCCAGCAGGAAGCCTCAGACAAGCCCACAAAGCCTCAAAAGGACCGCCTGGTGATATTCCAGATGCTGGCCACCTTCTACATCAAGTATGTTCAGATCTTTCGCAGCCTGGAGACTGCCTACGACCAAATGGCACACCCGCAGAAGCGGCGAGTGATCCGCCTAGTGCTGGACGGGGTGATGGGGCGCATCCTCGAGTTGAAGAATGAGATGGTGGAGCTGGAGATGTCCGAGTTCCATTACTTTGATGACATCTTGCAGGATTTCAAGATGAGCCCAGTGAGTAACCTTCCAATCTACTGAATACTAAATCTCAGAAGAAGGGGCAAAGAGTCTGGGTAATAACTCTAGTGCCTGAGTGCCCTGGCATAGTACTGCAGACCCTAGGGGTGATGAGTAATATCCTTAGTGGCTGAGTTTTTTTAACATCCTGGTATGTTACTGCACCCATAAGAAAGTACCTAGGCGAAACTGACATTTCTTGAGCCCAATGAGAGGCCTTGCATGGTACTGTGGATCATCTAGTTGTGACTGTGTAATACAATCAGGCCCTGAGGCCAATGACAGTAATAACAGTCAGGGCAATATCCATTTTTATTGATCCTAGTGACCTCCTTGATATGCTATTGTTAATATGAGGTGAGACATAAATAGCAGTGCCTTGTTCACACAAGTAAATGTTGTTAAAAATGACAATCCATTGGCTAATGGTCAAATTGGTTGACAGAAAATACCTACCTCTGATTTTATAACTTACTATGTCTAATTTCATATGTGGCCTTCATGTGCTGACAACAAGAACCACAACATAGATGCCCATTCCAGGTACATTGCATGCAAATTAATGATTTTCTTACTGCCAACAGAAGTGGAAGAAAGAACATTAACCCAAAATCCTAGAGTAGCAGGGTTACTAGTCAGCAATTGAACTCTTAATTCCAGATCATGTAGCTCTACATCTTCCCATAGACCAGGGTTCTCCAAAGTCTGTCCTGGAGGGCCGGATCCATGCCAGATTTTTAGCTTTAGCTACATTTCTCTAAATGGGGATATGCTAAAAATCTGCCATGGATCCGGCCCTCCAGAACCGGCTTTGGAGAACTCTGCCATTGACCATACCTTCAAACCGCAGACCATATTAGCCTCTAGAATACACTTATTTATTACTAAACCTCCTCCACTAAGCCACACATCCTATGTCATATTCACATTTCTGGACTACACTTACAGTAGACTATATCTATATCTCCTCCACAGAAAACACTTTTTCTGCTATACACAGTTTTCAAATATACCTCACATTATATTTCCCACTAAAGCACACAGACCTACGTCTAGATCACACCTCTCCATGGCTGTACATGTTTGCATGATATTGTCAATTTCCTGGCCCACATCCCACTTTCTGGACCTTTTCTGTCTCCAAATAGCACCCCAACTAAACTAGTCAGAGTGCTTAATTTGTGCTAATGGTTGTCAGTGGGAGTCGGCACCAGGAACTCATTTTAGGGACTAGTACTTATTTTTCATCATCAGACTTTAACCCAGAGCAAGGTAGAAAGGGGAGAAAGAATGAGCACAGTAAAGATAGGAAAACAGAAATAAAGGGAGAAAGCAAGGAGGAAGAAGGAACTGCAGAAGTGAGATAAAGGGAAAAGAAGCAGAGGATGGTGGAAGAAAGGGGCATGAGGTGGAATCAAGAATAGGCGGATTTGGTAATCTGCAACTCCATTGTTCAGCAGCACCAGTGACATGCTTCAAAGAAAAACCTTGGGCCCTGTACTTTTTGTACAAATTAAGGGCTGATTAGGCCACACCTCTTCCATTAGACCACACCACCCACAATTAACCACACCTTCTCCACTAGGTTCCCCCTTTGTCTTGTACATTACATGTGGTCCATGAGTCCATACATTTGACTAGATCACACTACATCCATTAGACTTTCCTGTTGACTAGGCCACAACTTCTTCACTAGATGATGTTTACGTACCTAGACCACGCTTCTTACTAGACTATAACTCCTCCGTGAAAATGGCATCTCTCAATTAGATCACACCTGATACAGAATCACGCATTTTGAAATGGAACACACTTCTTCAGTCAGATCACATTATCCAGTCTATTGACAGCTCCTTTTCTAGTAGACCTACAACTTTCTTCACTGGAGCACAGTCTGCAGGGTTACTGCTGCACTGCATGTCCTGCACTTGATTGCACTGACCAACCCTGCTAGATGTAGCAACTTCCACTAGACCACAGCTTCTGGGCTAGGCAGCACATTGCCTACTACAGCATAAATCTTGCATAGCCCTGATCCGCTAAACCACACTACTTACACTAGAAAGCACCTCCTCAAAATGCTTCTGCCAACCTTTCCGTGTTAGCCTGCTCTAGGGAGATCTTTTGAATCGTTCTCCCTGCTCTCTTTACTTACTTGTTCAGGAGACCACACATCTTTCCCCAGATCATGCATCCTCCAATAAATATACCACCCACCCTTCCCCAAGGAGTCCCTTCTCACTAGACCATAACTTTGTCTCTAGACAACATGTAGCCTACTAGCCCTAACTTCTACTGAATCACACCTGTGAGCACTGAACGTCACCTCTCCCCGTATGCTATACTTGCAAGATTACTCATGAAAGTATTAGTTAGCATTTATCTGTCATACTTTCCCCCTCCCCCACCCTCTTCTAGCAAAACCTGGAGATTCCCATCCCCAAGTACTTCGTGAAGGAGAAGATGAAAGTACTGAAGGATCGAGAGAAAATTCTTGCCCAGATATTAGCCGATGCTGGGATGCAAGTCATGGAGATGGTGAGTGTGCATAGACACAAGCGTACTAATCAATCAATGATCTGTTGAGCGACAAAGGCAAGCCTTGTGATGAATTTCAAAATATTTTTTTAAGGCACAATAATTCAGCATTTTCAGGGATGTCATTAAACCAGCTATGGCCATTGTGGCATAAGAGTTTCGCTGCATGGCTTAATGCATAGAATAAATAATTGTATGTAACGGCAGCACAAACAACAAGCATTGGCATAGCCAATAGGTCTCGCTTTTGGGACCTTATAACTATTTAGTTATGTAACTGTTGCATGGCTAAACACTTATAAGGTCCCAAAAGCGAGACCTATTGGCTATGCCAATGCTTGTTGTTTTGAGAATCTGGTCACCCTACTATATCCGCCTGTTACGATTTAACTCCTGCAGAATGGGGAATAACTACGCAGACCTGGTTATTTCGGATGAAGTTCACAATTCCGTTGGGGTTAACGCTCCATTATACAATCTGCTGTCAGAGCGGTGGCACTGGTAGGGACGGGAGTTCCGTGCTTCCCGCTTGCCGTAGGAGGGCTTGATAGCTGGTTGGGGCTCCCTGATCATGGGGGCCAGCCTGCACTTGCAGACCAGTATTTTACGATTTAACACGCCAGATTCGCCGACTGTTAAAAATTATTATGCAGTGCTCTGGAAAATCCGGGCGTGGTATCACCGGGCCAGACGTGATCAAGCGGGGAAGTGTCCGTCCCACCCAGCGATACTGCTTCGCCGGACTCATAATCAGGGGAAAGAGAGGTGACAAAATGTATTAGCAGGTTAAACAATTTGTGGAATTACTGTTAGCATACTGTAGTTTAAGGTAAAAAGAAACGAGTGGTGGGCGCGCGCCACCGAGGAGCGGGGGCGAGCGAGCGCGGCAGCCTGCTCAGCTGACGAGACGCTCAGCTGACCAGACGCTCGTGCGTCATGGCCTTTTCCCCGCACGGCCGGCATATGTTTCCAATTATCGCGCACGCATCTGGGCACGATAATGGGAAACACATGTCTGCCGCGCGTAACCATCTGAAAAAGGCCAGCCACGACGCACGAGCGTTTGGACTGCTTCTGAAACCCCCTTACTTAAAGTCTTCGCCTAGCAGCGCTTGCGCGCTACTCGAGGCTCGACCTAAAAATGACCAGCTACTTGCAACCGAGGAAAGTCTGCTAGGATCCATGGACATGATACATTGGGGGATTTTTCAGGTCATACATATGGCAGCCATTTTGGGACTAATGGGCAAGTAAATATTTGTACTTTAAAATATATAATGAGCAACACCTAACAGCTAGGACAAATCCCAAACTTTGCTAGACAGATGCGGCAGCCCTGGGGAGGTGAAGTGGTGGAATGGCCAGAGCTCAGGACTTATGAGCTGGGGAACCAGGTTTTAGTCGGTTCACCATCCGGTGATTTTGGGAAATTCACTTAATCTCACTGTGCCTCCAAACATTAATGTGTCATTGTGTAATGTAACTGGTGCTCATGTAAAGCGCTCCAATACCTTCGGGTCGAGTTCCAGCTATATAAAACTGCACAATAAAATCTCTCGTTTAGGGCTCCCTCCTACATTACTGTCTTAGCTGTTTCTTCCACAAACTTTTATCACCTTGGTTACAGGAGTGCACTAAATCCTAGGCTAAAACAACTAGAATATTAAGAACTACGTTGAATTATACCCCTTCAGGCCATCTCCTTGATAAGAAGTTTAGCAGGAGTTGGCAAAACATTAATTTTCTATTGTCTTTTCTCTGCGTGACAGTCTCTGGACTAGGGCTGTGCTTTTTGGCATGGATCCTCCCTGTTAATCTTTGTGCTGCCAGATAAGATAGGCCCTGGATCCTCTCTCACTGCCACCCGAGTTCTCCCTAAGTCTGTGTCTCCATTCTTATCTTTTCTGGCTTTCGTGCTGCCATTTTCTGGTATCTTCACATATTTCACTGCTCTCGGCCTTGGCTTAAAAATACACAGGGGACAACAAGGACATCAGTTCATGGGGCCGATGGGAGTTTTCCTTCGGGCTGTCCAAGATTATTGAACAAGAACGTAAGACACTCAACCTGAGCGCTGTGATAGTGTCGGGTGCAAAAACCACCCAGAGAAATACTACTTGCACACGGTAACTGGCCGTTTTTCTGCACCCAGTTATAATTTTTGCACAATATAAATGAGAATAATGTGCAAAATCAGTCTTTGCAACTGTGTTTGTGCGGTGTTTGCACCACAAATGTTTCCAGGTAGGACTGGGGGCGTCTCATGATTCTGTTTTCTGTCCTGCACTGGCACAGAAATGTCTGTGTATTTCTTCTTCCCATGTTTAGCGCACACATAAATCCTAAAAATATCCAAGTTAGTGTATGTGTTGGAGGCAGCAGAACTTGGACTAGAGTGACCACCTGGCAAGAAGGGAAATTCTGGATTGTGACAGTAAAGATTCAGGACAAAAAGTCATTTTTACGGACACATCTGAGGATGTCGCACAATTATAAAATTGCTGACAAAAGCAATTGCCAAAATGGGTTTATTATGTGTAGTTTAAATTACACGTTGGAGTACTAGGCAAACATCAACACATATCTGGACGTTTTTCAAAATGGAAAAACTAGCAAACATGCACACACCATGTAGAATGTGACAGCCAACAAAAGGGTCCGTTTTCACAATTCTACCCAGTACCATGAATGATAGTGTCAGACGCAGCGCTGTGGTGCTGAATGTAGATTTACAGGCAGTAGCACTACTAAAGAGTGGGAAACAGAGAGAGAAATGGTGGCGAGAAAGGATCAGAGAAGGATATATACAGATATTGAGAGACAGAAGAATGGAAGAATGAGAGTGAACAGTGAAAGAAGAGGAATGCAATCGAGGGTCTGCCAGCTGAGAAAGAGAAAGGATGGGCAGTGAAAAGAGAGAAGAGGATTACAGAAGAAGATGGTCAGAGAAAGGTGCGAAAAACAGATACAGGATGAATCTGAGGATGACAGAGAGAAGATTGAAAACAGAAAAAAGGTAGAGGTGAATATGGGGGCCATATGGGGGCATATGGGGGAACATAGATAAAGCATTTGGGGAGTGAGAGAGGCAGAGACGAATGGTAAGGTAAGATAGAGGCGGGAACAGATAAAGAAAAGGGAACTGAGAGAGGATGAGGTTGAATAGGGAATGAACAGAGAGATTGTGTGAGGGTTCACTGTGTAACTTGCATGTCAAAACTTTCAATCCCATTTCCAGTGCACCAATTCTTTGAAAACATAGTGCTCTTCTGCTCTTTCCCTTTCACGCAATGCAGCACAGCAACTTCACTCACTGCACAGTGTTGTGTGAAATTTTAGTAAATATGCCCCTCAATGACATGGCACAGGTGTCCAGACATAACTTTTGTTTTGGACCTTTTACAGTGCTCTGCTGTCTTCTGGCCATGGTCGCGCTACAGAAATAACATATACATACATACAGACAGACCGGAAATCACTGTTTGTTAAGAGAATGCTATTGTTCAAAGAATGAAGGACAAATCCTTTCAAAGCTCCAGCACGGACCATTGTTTGGCAGGTTACAATGTTGCATAACAAACTTTTGGGATTAGTGCACACCAGTCATAACACATGTTATGTTAGGCATTTCTAATTATTCTCTTCATTCTCCATTAATTGGAATTGTTGAAATAAAAGCTTTACAGAAACAGAGATTACAATAAAATGAAATCCCTCTGTTCTACGGCTCTGTCTTCCTACCAGTCCATCCCCCAATCAGCCCCTGAAGTGCTCTTTCCTCAGAGCCTGGGGCACTGCACAGGCTGCAGGAATGAGCTTAGAGGTGGGTGAGCCAACAAATTAACAAAGTGAGCCGAGCTGAATCAAGTGTCTGGTTTGGCTCTTAGAGCCTGTGAATGAGCCAAACCCTGAAAATGTTTAACATGTGAATCATATAACAGGCATCACGTAAAATATGGTAAAGTCTCTTCGTAATTCAAAAAAGTGTATTTCTTTAACATGTGGAAGCATTAACATTAATACGTCATATTATAGCACTGCACTGAGAAGTATTTATTAAAAAGTGATAGTTTTTAAACATAAACTTAGAACTTAGATTTGTGCCCCACCTCGTCTTGACGACAGTGCCATTAGTAAACTAAGAGGCAAGACATTTGCCATGTGAAGAGAAAACAATACAGGAAGGTGCACCCAATGATGAAGGTCCAAAGTATACAGTTTTAAAGAATTTTTATTTTGCTTTCTTAACTCCATATTCTGTTGTCCGCCGTTGTTTTTAGGTCTCGCCTACGCAGCGCGCATGCGCTGCATAGGCAAAAAGACCTTTTGCCATCGATTCGGCTTTTCAGCCTAAAACGTGCACGCGTTCCATTGCCTTCAATGGCAACGCGTGCACGTTAGCGCATTCACTTGCGGGAGCGAGCGGCGCCATATGGTAGAAATTATCGCTCCTGGCGCCGCTCGCTCCCGCAAGTGAATCGTGCAGGCTCCCTCCTCTCCCCCTCCCCCTGCTGTTTTACAGTGCTCCTGTGTTTGTTTTCTTCTAACCACAGCCATAACATTAACTTGCATGTGAATTGTTTTATTGAACAGCGTATGCCACAGTAGTGCGAAGATCGTACACAGGCGTCATGTCCATTCTCCTTCAATGATTGTGCCCTGGTCACATCAGATCCCCACCTCCTGAAATTACAGAGAGGCCCCAGTAATTCAATTTCCATAGTGCAGTGAATCTGCTGGTCGGGCCCACTTTGGACTGTCTGCTCTGTATCCTGCTATGTGCAGATTGGCTCTGAACTGAAAAGGCCTGTTTTTTACTTTATTTTCACCAGTTAGGCTCAATGTGAGAAAAAGTTGTGGCATTACCACCAGAGTGCTGACTTTTGAACTGGAGAACCAGATTTAAGTCCCGGCGTTGGCGCAACATCCTGTGATTCTGGGCAAATAAATTATTCTCCCTTTGCCAAAACATTTTTTTTTTTAAATAACCTTGTGTAATGTAACTTGTGCTCCTGTAAAGCGCTCCAGGGCCCATGGGCCGAGTTTGCAATATAAAAAGCTGCATGCACTCACTGCCTAATTGTAGGCAATGACATTGGGAAAAACGTTTTCTTTTCATTCGGTATGGATGGACGTTGGACGCATTTCATACTGCGATAAAGAATAGAATGTAATAATTTCACACGTTATTCCCCTTTCTACAAAGGGACATTACATTTTTTCCACATTCTCACACAGTAAAATATTTGTTTCTGTTTTTTTCTGATCTGAGAGGCACAGGGTGTGAACTGCGTATGCGACATCAAGAGAAGATAGCACAGAATGTATTTTACTGTCAAAAGTGGAGGTATACGTACCTCTCTGAGATGCACAGAGAGGTGTGTTTTCAATTAGAAATCGTGTATAACAAAAGGAGAGACAGCCTACAAAACCGGCTTTCTGGCTCCATGAACCAAATGTTCTTTTTTTCTCACTATCCTCAATGTCTCAGCCTGACATGTATTCACAAGGAGGTAAGAACTACATTTTTGTGAGGAGATACCAAACACACACTCTCTTGCCTGCTGTAAACATCCCTGGAGAGGAAGTCAAGCATGTTTGGGAAGTCAGGAATTCCTCCAAATATTTGGCAGTTTTTCTACTATGAAAACGAACTTTATTACCAAAACTAAGCCCACTAAGGAAAAACGCTTGCTCTTCCAGATTGCAACACTACAGGGAGGCATTACATAAAATCTATAACTTTTTTTAGATAGGTCTGGTGGGTTCTTGGTTTCCTTTGCACCAAACAAAGATTTTTAGCTGACTGGATTGGCGCCTCACTGGTGCAGCAGACTTCGAGCAGCATCTACATGCACTCAAAAATCTTCAGTGCTGCAGCTCCTGCCATCTCTTAACTCCTCTCACATTAGTGAAATGCCCCGACCATAAACCCCAGACTTCACCGGGGGTGCAGACTGAATGAAACACCCAGGCTTCTGCAAGTGAAAACGTGTACGCAGGCAGCTTTTGTTACATGCCGTCTATGTTTTCGGTAGTACACACAACTAGGGGAAAGCACTTAACAAAAACCCGTTTTGCAATGACCTTACTAATAAGACTTGATTAAGTGATTTTCTCAGAATCACAGGATGTTGTTGAGGCAACAGCTGAGACTCAAACCCTTTGTTCCTCGGTCCTGAAGTAGGCTTTTCTGTCCAATGACCACTGCACCGCATCTTTTCTTCCCCCTGCCCACTTACTTCTCCACTCAAATTAAGCATAAAAAGCAGGAGCTTTCTCTGAGACATTTCCAACAGCGCAGCGTCCAGCAGGTTAACTGGGGTCACAATAAGCAAAGCTAGGGCTGGGTGTAAGTGAAACCAGCGAACAAGCAACATCAAAGAGAAGCTGCATAACTTTAGCCATAACTAGTTTTGCATTGCCATTGATTATTTTAAGGTTGTAACTAGTGATTGAGTTTACGTTTTTTTTTAAAGACTGCTGCTGTGGCACTGCACTCTACGCCAATCCACTCTTCTCTTTACCACTCCACTCTATACCACTTCACTCCACTCTAAAACAATCTACTCTATCCACTACACTCTATACTACACCACTCCAAACCACTCTTTTACAATCTGTACCACTCCACTGTACTCCATTCCACTGCAATATACGCAGCGCCACTCTGTGCCACTATACACAACCTTACTCTACACCACTGCGCTCTACATCACATAATTACTATACATGTATTTCCACTGCACACCATGCCACATATTTACGCAAATCCTCTTCACACCACACAATTCCACGCCACACAATTACACAACTGGCAATTCCAATCCAACCCACGTAATTCCACTCAAACCATATACATCCACTCCATAACACAAGGGTAAAAGACATTGCCATTTACAACAGCAATAGCTCTAACTAAAAAAACAAGCATTGGCATAGCCAATAGGTCTCGCTTTTGGGACCTTATAAGTATTTAGTTATGCAGCACAATATCCTTGGTGCAACAACATCAACTGTTGCATGGCTAAACACTTATAAGGTCCCAAAGGCGAGACCTATTGGCTATGCCAATGCTTGTTTGATTTGCAATACAGTTGTCATATGAACCCTATATGTGGGCCAGATTGTTATAGAAAAAGCAACATTATAGTCTATTAAATCAAACAATCATTTTTGTACAACTGGCATTCTGAGCTCACATATTTGAAGGTGAATTCATACGTGAAAGTGAAGAAAAAGGAGGATTGATAAAATAAAATATTTGCCTGAGATCGCGCAATTTGGTTAAGGGGGAAGCTGCAATCAAACCAGGTTTTGTGGTTTCCTTTGAACAAATCAGCTGCTAAATTATTTGTTTCTCCTTACCGCAGATGTTAATTCTTTGTTTTTGCCTTTTTGCGCATGAAGGTAGAGCGAGGTTGGCAGGCAGAAGCCATATGAAAGCTCGACTCGTTATGGGCTCAAGGTACCAATGGGACCTCGAGCTGAGCCAGACTTCAGGCTTGAGGGTGGCTCGAGCTTTCAGCAGCTCTCCCACCTCAGCTACGCCCCTGACAGGCCAAGCTTTAGTGCTGGTAGCAGCCGGTGTGACTATCTTTGTTGGCACCTCCCGCTATCCCCGAACCACCAACCCAAAGACCTCGTTCTCATGGATTCCCTCACTACCAGCATTCAATGCCCAATGGTGCCCCTCATCTCTACAAAGACCCTCTCTCATGTGCATTTAATTTTCTAATGTAGAGTAGGGTGCCAGTGTGAGTTACATCACACATGTATTTAACAGAGACAATGACTCATATAGGTATGTAAGTCAATGTATAGGAAATGTTACTTAAGCCAATGATAGCTACAAGGTGTAGGAGTCACATGCCAACCATACTGGTAGGCGTTTTATGTTAAGAGTGCCTAGACTAGAGACATACAAACTCAGGATTTAAAATGTAACATAGAGTTTGGGGAGTCTTTGCTAATAAATAGTTATTATTATCCAAAGGATCACTACTTAGCAACCTTAAAATAACGAAAGATTGGGGAAAAAACATTAATGTTCTAAACCCATGCATTGCTTTTTACATGCAGCAATTTGATGACAGTTCATAGCTCGCTGTGCTGTATTAGGACTATAGCTTATGAACTGCAAGTAACAAACGGAACTCTGTGATAACAGCAGTAACCCACTAAACTATCTACATAAGAAAACAATTCTTTGATCTCCATATTACACGTTGTTCTTTGCAGGAGTCACATTATTCCTCTGCGCTACTTTATGGTGAGTCAAAACTGGACTACACAAAACTTGGATCTTTCAAACCGATGCAGTAGTCACCAGAGTTATACTGCTATTTTTATTATTGCTTAAAAATGAGGGTCACACAAGGAACTCAGAAGCCTGTGCCTTTAACTGTTTAATTTCAAACACAGTGCCCCCGAGGCGTTAGCTGCATATGCCCCTTGACAAAAGCAGAATGCTATGTTCTAGGCCAGGGCAGGAGAATGCGCACCACATGCTGTAACTTACCGGGCTGGCCCATTGTCATTCTGTATGTGACAATTAGCCAGCAGACAGAATGACAATGGGCCCATCGCAGTCTGTGTATAGTGAAAATACACACGCCAACTTGGTGTACAAAAGATCCTTTCTTCTCAATTCTGCAGTAGCTGGGAACGGCAAGGCAGCAGCACCTTCCTTATCAAAGCTGCTAGTCCCAACCACCCTCCATAGAACCATGTCTTTTCCTACACTCTATATTACCTGACAGATAGCTTACCTCACACATTCTATCGCTTGCAAGCAGCAACACCACACATCCTTCCTCTTTATACACATCAACATATAACAGTAAATCACTACAAAATAGAAAAATATCACAACCTAAAGATAAAATCTTGATAATAGCATCTTGCTACCATGAAAGGGACATAATAATAACAACACACTATAGAAAAAATGATACAAAATGCTAAATAGAAGTTCAAAGAATTACTGATAATAATAACACATTAAAATGTCGGCCATTTTACTTTAACACAAAATCTTTTAGTTTAGCCGGAGTTCAAATAATCCTACTCAATCTCCCAGTTCTTTCTACACTAACACCATCTTCCCCCACGAACCTCTTCTCTTTCTTCAGAGGCTTCCACAATACCTTCATGCACCATTACTACATATTCTTGTCACAACCAATCACCCCCAAAAGACCCTTTTTCCTCAGTACACCTCTTCATAATGTCCATCTCCTTGCATTTTGCTATTTGACTCCTGTGCCACATCCGGTTATCACTTAACCTCGCAGAATTTTTCAAACATTCCACAACTCTCAATTGTTCCGAATGCACACTTTCACCTTTAGGAACCTTACCCACCTTTCTGTCCTTCATCCAATCACCTTCTACCAATCTCTCCACCTTGCTCCCTTTCTTAGCATCGAAATAATTTTTGTACACACACTGAGCTTTCACAATATTTTCAATCACCACTTCCGTTGACCATTCTACTTTTCTCGCACTGTCCTTAGTGTATGGTTCTCTACTCCACATTAGGACAAAAGAACTGAATCCCATGAGTGAAGGAGTTAGGGGATACGCCCACAACATCTTCTTTAGTTCAACCTCCCATTTCTAACCATTCCCACTGGCTATCTGAATGGTCCCTTTAATCACTCGATTAAAGCACTCCACTGCGCCGTTTCCAGCTGGATGATATACAGAGGTATTAACATGTTTGATACCATTCTTTTTTTGAAACTCCTCCACCACAGCAGCCTTAATTTGGCGTCCATTATCACTCAAAAGCGTCTTTAGAAAACCCTCACTCAAAAATACAGTGTCCAAAAATTTCACCACCTTCTCTGCATCTGCTTTTTGTACAACGTCCAGTTCTACCCACTTACTGAAGTAATCTATCAAGAAAATTATATATTTACTTTCCCCCATTACAGTCTGGATTGGACCCACATAATCCACTGGCAACATTTCCCAAGCCATTTTTGGACACTCCATTGAAATCAGAGCTGGTCTCATAGTCTATTTCAAAGTCCGTTTCTAGCCACAAGTGCAATGATTGAACTCTCCTTTTCATTTTCACTATACCAAAATGCCCTTTGCCCCCCTCATAACATAATCCGCCTTCACTCCTAGCTCATTCCTGACCTGCCAGAATCCTTTCACCACATCTGGACAACTCTTCCTGTCCACCCAACCTTCCTGGACACATTTCTTCACCTTTCCCAGTACAACACCCTTCTCATAGGCTTCCCTCCACGAATATGCCTCACTACATTGCATAGCAATACCACGCATGCCATTACAACGCGGGTATTACTACGCGACGTCAATTACAACCACTCTTCCTTCTCAATAGAGTCACAAACCTTCATCATCCGCCTAAGCAACCTAAAATTAATCCCACACACTCCACTGCAGCTCAATGACAGGTAGAGGTATGCGACTTAAACAGTTTGCCACTTTTTTTGCAGACCAGGTGCGTATCTTATCCAATAATTAAAATCCTGCAGCCTCGTGGAAAACCTTGCAATTCTTGCTGATGCCTTCAGGAAACCCCCAGTAGTTAGCAAGTTAACCAGCAGTTTATGATTTGTCCTCAAATCAAATTCAGTACCCCATACAAATGACCCGAAATGCTCCATACACAAGCAAGTTTTCCATTTCAATGACAGAATCCTCTTCTTCAGCAGGGGTAAGACTTTGAGAAGTTCAGTCCTTCTTGCTCATCCTTCTGTGTCAATACCACACCCAACCCCTTCTTGCTCCCATCTACTGTTATAATTCTATGCTGCACGAAATCTCTTCTTTACTCAACCCAAATGACCTCCCAGCATCACCGATTCAGTTCTACCTGAAGACCCAGGAGACACAGAGGAATGGTTTTGGGCTTATACAGCACATTCATCGACCTGCTCTTCTCTATTTCAACTGCAATGACCCTCAAAATACAAATAAAAAATACTTTTCAAAAGAATTCCCAGGAAATTAATTGGTGATTATACTGTCCAGGCATGATGCAGCTCTCAGAGATGAATGCCACAAATTTAGTTTCTGTAAGGTGCTAAATGGCTGGTACTAATCATAACAGAAATCATTAATGCACTCAGCTAGAGTCATTCTCAACTTAAACTGCTGGAGAACCAAATAGGAGGTAGTGATGTAACACAGATTTTCTCATCCTCCCCCCAACTTCACACAATTCTTTAAACAAGTATAAGAGACACAACAAAGTCTCCTACGGAACTGAATTCCAGAAGTCGGCCTCTCTGTCCTGGCTGAATTACATCTCCTAGATTCCAGGCATGACTACTCACCGGAGAAGAAGGCTTGCAATGCCTTTGGCATTTACAAAGGTCTGTATTCCTTGAAAATGGAGCTCTCCTACACTGGATCCCCTTAGGGAATGGTTAGGGACTTGAGGACAAAGGCTGCACATGAGAGGATGGTAAACTGGCAGAATGACCAGGCCCCAGGTGTCTGACAGGATATGGGGGGCATTTCTTGACATCTACATCCTACAGGTTCTTTACTCACATGTACTCGACCAGTTGAATTTGTATGGTTGTACTAACATATTTTGAATACAAGGGTGGTGGTCTGACCAGAGGTTTTAGATCTGCAGTCCCCCTCTAAATGGAATGTTCACATTTGTGTGCATAATGGTCCCATTTGGACTGGTGCTCCTGGTTACAGATTCTGAACCTTCTGTCAATACCATGACTTGGTATTTTTTAGGGTGGTATTCCTGGACCTAACGTTGACTGGGAGGGAAGGAAGGTGAATGTGTAACCGAGAAGGAACAGCTGAGACAGTCTAACCTAATAGGCATGTTTGCACTAAGGGCCTGATTTAGAGTCACAAATGTGGTTGATATCCCATCCACCTTATTACAAGTGCCGCAGGATATAGATCACTTGTAATACGGTGGACGGGATATCGATCACGTTTGTGACGCAGTAACCCATTCACCAAACTCAAAATCAGGCCATAAGTTATTTTATGCAGGATCTCAACTGAATATAAGGCATTCCCTTGAATGCCTCACCAGCCATCTGTCCTCTTTCCTCCCCTGTGCCATACAAACCTAAACCCGCCATGATGTGATGTACTGCACTGCCCAGCACATGACAGTTTAATGTCTTCACCTGCAAAAGTACCAATTGACTAACTTTGACATACCTCTCTCAGATTCCCTACAGGTGTCTCATACTACAATGATTGTATGCCTGGATACTACAATACTGAATACACCCACCTGACTATGACAGTCACTGAGAAGGGACATTCATACCCAGCCACGGCCACTCAGGGTGGCTTACTTCCTTACATTTGCTCTGATTTACCCGAACACAACCAATCTTTATTGACAATTCAATCAACGTTTACTCTGGTTTTGTCCACACCTTTTCTTCGCCACCTTTAGTTTATCTTCTCTGCTCCCTCTCTTTATTACAGGCCTCAACACCCACCTGGAAGACCCAGTTACAGTTTACTAGCCACCTTAGAGATACCCCTCCCCAGCTTTCCTACCCCCATCCAGCTAATCTTGTTCTGTGGCTCTGCGCATTGTTTTATATTGATGTCGAATTTGATGATGTTGTAATAACCTTTAATATGATGTCCTCTCAGATGAGTCTGGTAAACTGATTTGATTTGTGATCTTTGTATTTCAATAAAGATCTGTTAAAAAAAAACAAAAAAAAACATATGTTATGCATTCTACCAACTTAACTGTTCAACCAGTAAGCATTGTGCGACAGGAAGATGTTGAAAACTCCACGGTTCTACCTCCATCACACGTGCAGCCCACACAAGACACCAACGGGTCTGGCCCTTGTCCTGTAAGCCCCAGGAACAATAATTAGTGGGCCAAATCATTGGCACCAAATAGTTATGAAAACAAACATGAAAATAAGCACAGTGTTCTGAAAACCTTTCTCACGGCTGGCACCAGGGCACAGTCTTGAACGTATTTGTGAGTCTTTGAAACTCCCAGTTTTTAATAGGGCTATGTGCCCTATAAAACGACATTTCCGCATTTTGCATCTGTAATAGCCAATAAAGAACCTTCTTCCTTCATTATAGGCTCTCCATGTGTCCCATGAATGGACTTGGGTAAAAGATCACAACAGAGATGCCAAAAGCTTCTCCCAACAGCCCAGTCAGTGGTTAGACCAATGCAGACCATTAACGTGTCTTTTTTACCCTTTGTTTAGCAAAGTATCCAACGAGGAAAGGCTTTATGGAGATTCTCAAAGCCACACACATGCATTTGCAAAAGATAATTAAACACAGGGTTGTAAGGGCAGAACAAAACTGGTGCCTCCTTCACAGAGCAGGGGAGTAGCTTCCACTGGTGCAGCAGGTGCAGTGTACTAGGGCCCAGAGGTCTCAGGGGATCACTGAACCCTAATTATTGCTGTATTTTATAATACAAACAGCCAGGGGTCCCATTTCCTTGCAGTAAGGCCAATGAAACACTGTCTACACTACAGCTACAGAAACAACTATTATACATCATTAACACTTTTGCAATTGTAGCCATATCATACTGATGGCTATATTTTGAGCGGGTGAACGGGACTTAATATAATTTAAATGTGTTGCCTTTTGGCAGGGGCGGCTCCTCCATAATGGTGGAGGAGCGTCACTCCACTCGTCAGAGTCAGTCACAGAAAAATAAGATGATAATAAAACAATATCATTTTATTTTCTGTGACTGGCTGGCATGCCTGTGTAGGGTGTGGCCGGGCCATGAAAGGGAGGAGTGGTGGGCACTTAGAAGTGCGCAGGTAAGTTTGGCCGGCCGTCTTAGGCCGACCAAACAGACATGCACACTTCTATTTCTCCAACCCAGCTGTGTTAACAGCCTGGTTGGAGAAAAGCCGCAGGCTTCCAGGCAGTGTCTTAGCGGCAGTCCAGGCCACTCAGACCAATTCTGGCGCTGCTCTCATAGCATGAGAGCAGAGTTTGGATTGGGTGGGGAGCCTGTGCCTTTCCAAAAGAATGCTGGGATTGAAGGATCGAGGCAGACGACAGCATCTGAGGAAGTGGCAGCAAAAGGTAAGTTTTTTAAAATCATTATTTCCCCCTAAATTTCCCCTCCCTCCCATCTGCCCATCCCCCACCCCTCCCCCACTTTTGTTTTGTAGCGACCGCCACTGCCTTTTGGGGAGCAACAGCCAGGCATTTTACATTATTCCCAGGAAGATCACATATCTATAAAACTCAGCAGTTTCTGCCCAGAGCTTTTGATCATTAAATGGTAGCTGCTGGACGTCTGAAGACTGCCAGGGAAGGTGTAAGAATGTGGTGGAAAGTGATTGGTTGAAAGTGCGCTTGACCCAGCTTGGTGCCTCAATAAGTGATGATTCTGAGATAGTAAATTATATGACTGCTTGAGCTTGGGCCTTTGTGCATGAGGACATGCACGGCTCCCAGCAGCTTGGAAGAGAGGTGATGTGCTGTGGGAGTCTTGGAAACACATTTTTCTTCTGAGAGGATCTTGATGGAAGCTGTTTGATTCCTTAAATTCCCCGCCATGAGACAAGCCCATGGACTGTACTACCTTTGTCCTCACTATTGGATTCCATGTTGACCACCCTGATTGGTCGATAGTTTTTTTACCTCATTTTTGCCTTTAACCTCACCCGGTCTGCAGAAGTAGGAGCAGTATTTTTGGGTTAGTGAACTACGTACAAGGATTTTTCCCAGTTCCGGGGTCTGGGCTTGGGCTCTGTTTTGCCTATGTGTGATCGGTTATATAAGGGCCTGCCCAGGGGCAGATGTATGGCATTTACCTTAAAAAGGATTATGATGTGCATATTTAATAAAATTATCAGTATAGGAAAATCTCCCATTGTGTTTCTCATGCATATTGAGTTTTGTTTTTCTCGTGACATTTTTTACCGTAGGGGGAGGCACATTGACAGAATGAAGCTCAAGTTTAAATCCCTGCGGGCAGGGAATACCCCCTTCCCATTACTGAAGCACATGCTGCAAACTCTCTAAAGGACTCATGGGTCCACCCTCATTGAGGAAAGGATCATCTTCCCTGTCTTGCCAGCAACTGTAGGGTACACCACCTACACCACCATCAAAGAAAGACTTGACCGGCTGGAATGTCATCTGTGCAGTGGCGTAGCTAAGGGGGGTTGGAGGGGAGTGGTCCGCCTTGGGCGCACCCTGTTTGGGTGTGGCGGAGGTGAGAAAGTCGTCTGTCGACTACCACCCCCGAGAACAAGTTGTCTGTTGACCGCCCGCCCACCCCCCCAAGGAACAGGTCATCCTCCCCCCCACCCCCCCCGCTCCCTCCCCTCCCCCCGCTCTTACCTGCACCGGGGAGGCAAACACTGGGATCGCCCCGGGCGGCAATAGGTCTAGCTACGCCACTGCATCTGTGTAATAATTCTGGCTTTGAATTAGAAGATTAGACTGTTGACAGCTGCAGTGAAGACAATGGGACAGCAGTGGGCTATGAAAGCTGACATAGGCCTGCTGTTGTCAACATGGCAGTGCCCTAATTTTCAGCCACTGAGCTTCCCTCTTACCTGCATCTCCTTGGGATATGGGATTACGGAGGGGAATTAGAAAGAGGCCATATGGTGGTACTAAAAACTGAAATTGTTAAAAATACATTTAAATTAAAAAAAATGCGATTTTCTTTTAATTATTATTTTTGTAACACATGGTTGAAATACACAAGGAGGACTTAAACGGATAAAGAATGGAAAGAGAAAGTAATGCCAAAGTAAATGACAAGTAATCCAGCCCCAGCACTAAAAGGTGATTCAGTTTAGGGGGATGTGCGTGTAATAAGGCACAATTCCAACACTTACAATGCTAGAGATTTAGTGGCTGAAGTGAGCTAACCATTGCCCCATGCTGTACGCTGTGGTGTGTGGAAGCGAAATATGAATCAAAGTTGAACACTTCAGTAAGTGAAGAGTGCTGACCCAATACCCTAGTATACACGCATGTATGTATGTATGCTTTGCTCAAGATTTTTTTTTACATTTACATGAAGTGGGAGAGACACTAAAGCTTTTTCTAGACTAGACCAAAAATGGTTAATATATTCATCACAAATCACTGCATTCTTTCAAGAAGTAAAGGGACTCTTTTATAAAAAAATTAAAAATCCTCTGCCTCTAGCCGCTGATGTTTTGCTGCCACCTGTTGCCCCAAAGATCCTGGATTGTACTGGACACAGATATTTGTCAGGCATCCTCCAATCCCCTGCTGATGTGCCCAAACATGAACATGTGGGCACTAGACCACTGTTTAACTTAACAATAAAATAGTGGGAAAATCTGGGATGCCTTATCAGAGGTATATTCTAAAATAGGAATAACATCTTAAACCACCATCTAGAAAGCACACTATAAAATGCATACAGGGTTGGAAATGGAATTTCAACAGGCACAACCATTGCTGGCACAGGACTCTAGAGCTTACTTGATGTTAATCAGTGGTGCTTGGCTGTTGCTTAGTGCTGGACCATATGAGGATCTGGTTCTGGCCACTAACCTAACTAAATCCAATAACACTGCACCAGTTGTTTCTTAGGTGCTGACCCCTCCAGTGCCTCTCGTTTTAGATGATATGGTGGGTTTGGGCATGATGGGAGACCCACAGGAAACAAATCATTTAAAATTACCCTTACTTTGTTGACCGAAGGTGCCATAGTTGACAGATCCCAGGTGCTATAGGTTATCAAGCACACAGTGTGTCATAAACTAAGCTGCCTATTCAGATGGTTCATGCTACTTTTTTTTATTACTCTTCTGGGAACCAGAAGCCCTGATGCACTCAAGACAGATATGAAACACCAAATGTATGATGGTTTTTAAAAATGGCTTGACAAAACTTACACAGTGGCACATGTGGGTAGTTTCTTCTTGGGGAAATAGTCGAAGGAGAATGTCAGCCATCATACAGGCTACTATGTAGGGTAAAAGATGCATTAAAAAAGAGAGCCTCAGGGCGTGAATAGCCACGATGGCTGAGCGGACCTAATTCGCTAGGCTCTGCGGCGAAACCGTAGGAGTAGTCACCTATTCATGAGAAATAAGGGGAAATCGCACACCACGAATAATGCTAAGAGACCAGTAACAGCGGAGATGCCGAAAATCTGACAGAGAGGAGACAAACCAGGTGCGATGGCGTCTGATTCGCAGCGCACTGCTGGGGCCCAGGAGTAACTAGGCGGCTGCGGCGTAAGAAGGCAGACACGGCGAGATATGGCCGGCACGACTGAAAATCACAAGCTCCTGCCAACGGTAGTTAGTGACAAGACCATCCCCCACCGGGAGAGAACAAAGGAGCACCGGGCACGAGGAAGGCCGAGTCGGCGCCTGGGGGCCGCGCCGACCTCCTCTGCCTACCGGCTCCCCTTCATAGCGACATCGCGGCTCCGGAGTGGCTAACTCACTAGCAGGTGACCGAGGCTCGGCAGAAGCAGGAAGAGCTCGCTGGTCCCTAACGGTCCTTGGAGCGTAACCCGTGCCGGCCCGCGCCTGACACCAAGAAGGCGGTCGTCTAGGACCCAGGCAGTCCGGCGGATTGCAGGAAGCTGGTGAGTGCCTCTGAGTGCTGGAGAAAAGGCACAGGGGGAACTAATCCTCATGCGGGACACGCACTCCCAGACTACAATTAGCAGATCCTCCCCCCTTGGTGCCTGACCTTAACATGGCAGCCGTCTAAGAGGAGCTGGAGATGCTCCCTTCTGCACGATAGAAAGTGACAACAGCAGCATGCGGTCTGAGAGGAGATTATCTTAAGGGGCGGAAGGGCTGACATGGAGCACATAAGGTATACTCCGGCCTATGAAGTATAGAGTGCAGTTGCAACCAATATAAGGACACGAAAGATACATAACATACCCTGCTACACCCAAATGAAGGAGACCAAAGTCCCCATGCGGGAAGGAGCCGATTCATGAGACCGTTCAAGATTGTTTTCAACAGTGGAGAGTGGGGCCTGGCAAAGTCTCTTCCAAGTGGCCTTTATCAGTGACTCCACTCCAGGATTGGAGCCATAACGGAACGCACGGAGAAACAAAAATCAGCAAACTTCAGCAAAAAGACTCTATGATACAAGTGGAGAAACAGATATCTTCCCCACTCACACAAAGTTAAGCCTGAATAGCGGCACCCAGCTTGTGTACTAAGATTTAGTGAACCAGGATACAAGAATCCGAGCGATTGGCTCTAACATGTGGATTCCAGCACAAGGCGCGGCCTCGCCTAGCCCTAGAAGGGACACCCACCAAGTACCACTGACTCTATGCCACCCAAAAAGACACAGGCAAAAAAGGTCTCCAGCTACTACTCACCTACGGAGACAAGAGGGTCTTCAGCAGAAGGAGGTCCGGAGAAAAGAATGGTGCTTACTAAAGAGGACCTTCTGGCATCCTTGAGAGGCTTTAAGAGAGAGCTCAGAGAAGAACTCAAGGCAGATCTGGAGGGCTCATTTGAGACTCTCTGCTCCGACATCCAGGGCAAACTTACGTCTCTGCAATAGGATGTTGACTCAGTCAGCATTCGCACGCTAGACATCGAATCCAAAGTACAAGAGCTGGAATGCAAAGCGGCTGAGATGGAAGACTCAACGAAAATGCTCCGCGAGCAACTACAGGTCAATATCCTAAAATGTTAAGACCTTGAGAACTGGTCCCGGAGGGACAATATACGCCTGCGCAATCTGGAGGAGGGAGTAGAAGGATCTGACTTGGAGGCATTTGTCCTCGGCCTGTTCAGAGAGGTACTCGGCTCGGGAGGCATTAAGATCAAAATAGACAGGGTCCACAGGGTGGGTGCACCAACATCTGGAGGAAATAGAAGACCGAGAGACGTGCTTGCCAAGCCACACTCCTTCAAGATGAGAGAGGCAGTTATTCAGACAGCGAGATCGAGAGAGGAAATATCTTTCCAGGGCTTCACGTGTTCCCTATTCCAGGATGTGGCACCAGCGACACTAGCACGCAGGCAACAACTTCGCTCAATCACACAGAAGCTGCGACATGATCACATAAAATACTGGTGGACATACTACGTGCCACCGTGCAGCCGTAAAATAGCTGCTTCCTAATGGGCTCATGTCAATTGCTAATTTTTACATGGCACGGGTCAGGCAAGCAGCGGATGGCGTGAGCAGTGGGCGGTCAGCACAAGCTCATTACTAGCCCAGTAGCCAGCGGCAGAGCAAGAGAGGCGAGCCAGAGCGGCTGAGGAATGACAGATCGCTCCAACAGGTACAGGGAAATCCGGGCTTCACTCTGAAGAGGGGGATGGTAAAGTATCTCCCTACAGCTCCTGGATGACACAACTATTGCTAATTGAACGGGGGTGTGCCGGTGAGGTAGCTTAGGGGGTTAAAGCGCCTGCTACAGAAATCTGCTTGCGAGATTCAAGACACAGGTTTGTATAAAGTAATACTTAATTTTAGCTAGAGTTTACTTGCGTATTTTTGCAGGTTCTTAGCACTGTAACTATTAGGCGTTATTACTCAGCCATAAGTGCTCGACTGGCAAGGAAGTCTGCAGCACGTGCTGACTGCTGGACGTGCAGGGAACTCTCAGCATGTGCTTTAAACCCATAAATTATTTTTAAGCACAGCCCCCTCCCCCCAGGTGAGAGCCAGGTGTGACTGCACCAGTTGCACCACCCTAAAGACGGCCCGACCATATCCACTCTTATCCTGTAGAGGTTGATAAAATGAGTAATGATCGCTTCCAGAACCAGCAGTGCTTACTTAATTTGTAAACGAATAAGTGCAGAGCCCAAAGTTTTTCTTATAAGCCCACTGCCAAAAGTCAGGGTTACCGAACACCCCATCTGTGTAGTCTAGATTCCACCTCATGCATCTTTCATCCACAACGATACACTCCATGCCCCTTTTCTCTCTCTTGCAGGTTCTTTTTCATCCTGCTTTCTCCCTTTTTTATTTTTTACTGTTTTTCCAACTTCCGTTTCACTCTTCTTTTTATGCCTTTCCCTCTTTTGTTTAGTGTCGCTCCCCCCACCCCCCATTGTGGGTGGCACCGGGCCAGGTCGTGTCCCCCCCTACAGTTATCATCACAGACAAGTTTGGACCGTATGTGGCGGCACGGGGATCTGGAGGAGCTGCCTCTGAAGGTACTGGCACTTACTGGTGAAAAGCGGACAACGACAATAACTGCTGGACCAGTACAGAGGGCCCCTGAGACACTTTGGAGAGACAGGTGGTCATGGGGAAGACGATTACCCGGCAATCAAAGCTGACCTTTGAGCAGCGTAGACCTCCCTGAAGCGGCAATCCCTCGTAGGACGAACTGATAGAGGCGAATTCGGGCGCAACGTCTACACTAGAGCCGAACATCCGGGAAATGTTCAAAGACCTCAAACAATCACTAACGGCCATTGACCAAAAAATTGACTCTATATCTGACAGATTGGACAGGCTAAAAGATTAGGTATCAAGCCATGATCAACACATTGGTCAGGTTGAACAACGCACGTCAGCGCTGGAGTATGAGGGCACAGCGACGTGGGAAAAACTGCTCAGTATGGAAAAGGTCCTGGAAATGATCAGAAACAAGAAAAAGGACATAGAGGCTAGATCTAGATGTAACAGCTTGCGCATTGTGGGAATCCTGGAGTTTACTGCCATGAACCGTGTTGAAGAATATGTGGAGGACATGTTGCGCTCCCTGTATGGCAACTCCCTGTCAGCGGTTTGCATTGTAGAGTGGGCCCACAGAGCCCTTGGCCCAAGACCCCCCAAAGCGCCCCGGTTAGGCTGATAATAGCCCGTTTATTAAACTACAGGGACTGGGACACTGTGCTGCACAGGGCCAGAGATCAGCAAGAAACAACTTACCAGGGAAACGCTGTCTCGTTCTATCCAGATTTCACCCTGGCAGTACAGGCTAACAGATGGAGTTTGTATCAGTAAAAAGGATGCTCCAGAAACAGGACATTAAACACTCTCTGCTATAACCCGCAAAACTGCGCATTTTCCATTCGGGCAAAACTTCGTATTTCACTGATCCCAAGTTAGCCGCAAAATTTGTCCGGGATCTATGACCAGTCAAGCCACCTTCGCGATCGGAGAGGAACACGGCGGAGGGAGACTCCCTCAGTGAAAAGGACTGAATGCTGGTCTCTTGCTGGCCTAATGGTCAATAATCTGCAGATTAGCATAGCTGGGCCTCCTCTCTCCTCTTATCTTCATGTTGACCTTACCCTTTCAGGACACTCTTTAAAGACTTATATTGTCTGCCTAGTTGTCAGCGGGGACTCCCCTGCTGAGCTAGCTTCGTCCAGCCACCCAGCTTCCACCAGCTGGGCTATGCTGGGCCCCTAGTGGTTTTGTTGGTTGGCCACTCGTGGCCGTATTGGGGGTGGGGAATTGCCTTTCAGCCAAGCTGTGTGGCTGTAGTGGGAGGTGGGAGGTGTTATTGGGGATCAGGTTGTTTACCGTTCTACTGTTGTCCTTTCCCTCCCCCACCTTCCCTTGCCCCCTCTCTGGCCTCCTTCTGTCACACATTAATTGACACTGAGCCAGTGAGCATGCTGGACAAACTGCAGCTGAGTGCATGGCGTACCCACTGAAAATGTAACTACTCTGAAAGCAATAACGTGGAATGTCAGCGGCTTGAATGATAGCAGGAAAGTGAGGCTAGTTGCTGCATATTTTATCCGTCATGGGGTGGATATATGTTTTTTGCAAGAATTGCACCTGGTGGGGGCTAACTGCGCGCACCTGCGGGTGGGATGGATGGGTGAGAAATACGTTGCAAGTTACTCCAATTACGTGAGAGGGACTGCGATCACCCTTAGAAAGGGACTACCCTCGTGCACGTGCACAGCGATATGCGACCCACAAGGAAGATATGTACTATAAGCGAGTACGCTGGGGGGACACCCATTTAGGCTGATTTCGGTATATGGACCCAACGTGGATGATCCAGACTTCTTTGGGGAGGTGTGGCGACTGGTAGAGACGCTGGGTCCGGGAGCAGTCTTGTAGGGGTGGGACTTTAATGTAATATTAGACCCGGCCAGAGACTCCCGATGTCCCCACCCGCGGCAGCGGCTCAGCTGCATACTATCATGACAGACTGGCAGATATATGGCGCCACCATAACACGCACAAGGAGGAAGGCCCTACTTGGTCCAGAATAGACTTCCGTCTGACCTCGAAGGACGTAGTGACATGGGTCTCCAGCGTTTCCCACCTAGCTCGCACACTATCTGATCATTCCCCGGTGCTGCTTGAGTTTGCTCTGCCGGGCATTCCCAGTAAAGCATTTAGATGGAGGCTCCCACCTGGGGCTCTACAAGACCAGGTGTTTCGTGACGCTATACGCACAGCAATTGTAGCATTCTCTACACTGAATGAGGGCATGGTAGAATCCCCCTCCACATTGTAGGAGGCATTTAAGTCTGTGATTAGAGGTGAATGCATTGCTAAACAGGCGGGCGTACTCCACTCACTGCGTGGGGGCCTCTGGTGCCTTGAGGGAGAAATACGGGAGCTTGAAAATGAATACTTCAACACCAATAAGACTGAGATTCTTGGGGACATTAGAGGTAAAATTGACGAGTTTGAGGAGGCAGCCCTAAGGGAGACACTTTATCTAGGGAAAGAGGCACGCGCGAGACGATATGGTGAGGGAGAACGTGCGGGCAAAACACTGGCCGGTCACCTTAAAAAACCTAAGACTACATTAGCAAGTTACGTACAACAGAGAACGGAACGGCGATTGGCCAGGAGGCCGTCCAGGCCGAAATGCTGTCCTTCTCTCTTCACTCTATGCGATGCGATAATCTGACATCCCCCCTGACCTGACTTACTATTTTGATTCCATCCAGCTGCTAGGGGACGGCCGCCGTAAATATCTAGATGAGCCGTTCTTGGAGGAGGAGGTGATTGGAGTGATTCCAACTTGGCCCGGAGATAAGGCCCCGGGTTTAGACGGCCTGACGGTCACTTTTTACAAAGAATTAGCCTCGCTGCTGGCACCACACCTCATCAATATGTATCAGGAATCACTGGAGCGAAGAACGCTCCCTCCATCTCTCCGAGCGGCACTCATCATCATGATTCTTAAACCCGATAAGGACCCGCTGTTGTGTGATTCTGACAGACCGTTATCAATGATTAACCTAGACAAAACAATTCTCGCCAAATTGATTACGGCGAGACTACTACCGCTGCTACCCATTGTGCTGTGCCCCGACCAGTGCGGCTTTGTCCCTGGCAGGGGTACATCGCACACCCTTCGCACTTTTTTCACGACTACGCAAGAAATAGACCCTTTCCTCCCGGCAGCTGCGATATTCCTGGACACCACCAAGGCCTTTGATACCTTGGAATGGCCATACCTTTTTGCACTCCCGCCTGGGCATGAGCCCAAAATTTCTAAAGTTGATTGCCCTGCTGTACTCCTTACCGACGGCGAGGCTCCAGATTAATGGGATAGTTTCCCCTCCCTTCTCGATGGCTCGTGGCACGAGACAGGGATGCCCGTTGTCCCCCCTTCTTTTTGCCATGGCCATGGAGCCTCTGGTGGCGAGATTGAGGCAGCATCATGCACACCGTGGCCTAGAGTTGTCCTGGTGTCACTGTATGCAAACGATGTGACTCTGTATGTCAAGCGACCGGCCGAGAATCTAGATCCCCTGATCAGAGAGATCATAAGATTTGGCGGTATATCCGGTATCACTATTAATTGGGGGAAATCGGTTATCTACCCGCTGACAACAGTCACCGAACGTGTCCAGTCGGAATACCCACTTAGCTGGATGTAGACCCCAGTGAAATGGGAATCTGGCTCAGCCGTAACATCGAGGAGCTCTGGCAATAAAACTACGGTAGATTAATGGAATGGTTCGAAAGTCGTCTCGGCCGCTGGACAGCACTGCTGCTTTCACTCACTGGACGACTAGCAATTGCAAAGATGGTTATGCTTCCCAAGTTCCTCTGTGTATTTGTTAACCTCCTGCTCCTCCTTACCACACACTATAGACACAGACTACGCTCGAATCTGATCACCCTTGCCTGGGCTGGCAAACAACCCAGGGTCTCCTGGGAGACCCTGACGTTGCCTTTTGAACAGGGAGGTCTAGGGGCCCCAGGCATGGAACTCTACTGCAACTGTGCACAAGCCCAGTTTGGGTTTTATTGGCTCTATCTGACTCAATTTATGGCGCACACGGCGCCGGAGCACGACCATGCTGCTCCGACGCCGTTACACATGGTACTTTACAGACCGCAGACGAGGCCGCGCTCGGCCGTGAACACAGTTGGATGCACGGTCTGGGCATGGCGAGAGCTGAGTTGCAGAGCACAGATAGAGACGCTGTTTGCCCCCTCTGTGTCATTGCTGAGGCACCGGGCGTTGCCATTCTCGGACGACACGGGTGTATGCCAGAGACTCAGGAACTACATTTACACACTATGAGAGATGCGTTCCCAGATGGGGAATTTATACCGCCTGACAGGGTGCTTGCGGAGGAAACCAGGGGTCTACTTGATAAAATGACGTACTGTCAGCTTCGCGCAGCGCTTCGTGATCACTTTGCTTTGTTCCCGATAGCGCCCCCAATGTTTCAGGTCTTGGAAGACTTCCTTTGCAAACTGTCACCACGTAAATTAATTACCCGGCTTTACACAGGCATGCAGCACACAGGGCCTATCAGCCCCCCCCCCCGGCGCGACAGGGGAGGGAAGAAATACTAGGATCTCCTATAGAGGAGGATAAATGGATATACTGCTGCGCGCAGGCTAGAGCGTTGTCCCCCAATAATAGGTTGAGGTTGATCCATTTTAAGTTTCTACACAGACTCTACAGGACCCCTGAATGGTTGCACATAGCTGGATTGAGTGAGGATGTGTATTGTGTGAGGTGACGGGCCCAGGATGCGACATTCTTGCATCTGGCTTAGTCCTGTCCGGAAATCGCACGGTACTGGGGAAATATATTTGATGTGATGGAGGTAATGCTGGAGTGCAAGATTGAGCACTCCCCCCTGACAGCACTCCTGGCGACTGCCAGGAAACTAGCGGCTATGCTCCTACTGCTGGCCAAGCGGCGCATTGCGTTGTGTTGGGGCCACTATAGAAGCCAGCGGGCCATTGATTGGCTCAAGGATGCGGCGCTCTGCCATAGCCAATTGTGTGAATACTGGGAGCTGGTGCCTGCACAGGCTCGCCCTAGGGATATTTGGGGGCTGCTGCAGAGCTATCTCCTGTCCCACCCCCAGGATCAGAGTGGGCTCCCTCAGTCAACTTAAGGTGGTGATACAATGCGGATAAGAACTATTTGCGCTCAGGTGGTGCGTGAGCAGACACCTACAAACACGTTTTTTTTGGAGGCCAGAGATTCCCCCCACCCTTCTTGCTCCCTCTCCCCCCCCGTATCCCCTTCTTTTTCCACCTCTGTTTTGTTCCCCCGGGATCGTGTTGGGGACTACAACCGTAAATTGGAATTGGGACACTAGCGCTGATCTCGTAAATGAGCGATTGGATGCCGTATCATTGATCACTGGAAAACTTTAGCTGATTCCATGTACTCAGATAACTGTCCCAATGTTAGCGTAATTGCAAGTGCTGTGCTGTAATATTGTTGATACCCAATAAAAAAAATAAAAAAATAAAACTCCGGCTGTTTGGAAGGACTGGTGCCTAAAGAACAGCATAAAAACTGTTACGAGACCCCACGACATGTGTGGCCCCATTGAGTAGTCAAGTTTTTAGTCAACAGCAATTTGCACGTGATTAATTGGAGGCACACACGTCTAATGGGAATTATGAAACTACAGGTCCTAGAATGCAAAGAGCAATTGACTAGATATATAGCAGGACTGTACGATGGTGTGACATACGGAAATGAGCCTATTAACATTTTTGCAGCATCCTTTCCATCTGCTTGACTGCATATTGAACTTGAACGGTGTCTTGACAGGCCCATTTACTTCCTACATAGGCCACAGGCTTCTGTCCCTTAAAAATTATGGGGCATATTAGCAAGACCGGCGGTAAAATTCTCGCCGTTTTAGCGGCAGGAAACTGCCGCTAAAACGGCGATAATGGGCTTGCTAATATGCGTTATAGAATTCCAATAGAAGCCCAGGTTAGATGTGCAGGACATCTAACCTGGGCTTCTATTGGAATTCTATAACGCATATTAGCAAGCCCATTATCGCCGTTTTAGCGGCAGTTTCCTGTCGCTAAAACGGCGATAATTTTATCGCCGGTCTTGCTAATATGCCCCAATGTTGTGTAGTTGTAAATACTGGCCCTGCCATCTACAATGGATGTGAGCAGTAAATGTTGCATTCTGGTGCGTGGCAGCAAACACCGGTGCAGGTGCCTGATTTTCGCTTTAGAATGCTACCCAGAGGGAAGGTGGCATGTGCTCAAAACCAGGTACAACCGCGTTCCTGTCTCAATAAAACGAATAAACCTGTTTTTTAAAACTCTGAAAGTTTCAAACTTTTGATCTTTGAACTACATACCATGTTTATAAGACGTGATACCTATTTTGAGCTAAAGATACCTGAAGCTGAAAACTCAAGTCGCATAAGGTTAAAAAATTGTACCGTGAAATGATACCTCAATCCAGATTTTTTTTAAATTGTACTTCATGATGGTGGCACTAGAGACTTGGTATAACATGTAAGCAAGACAAAATGGGCATTTTCACATTGTTTTATATACTCAGTACTTTATTCAGTTTTGACTAATAGGGTTTTCCTAAAAAGTAATAGGCATGATATGAAAAATTCGCAATTAGAACCTAGGAAAAGTTGTTAGTAAACAGCCCCAAGGACAGCTGCATCTTTCTGGCATTTTTGATCTCAACCAATCCCACGTGTGGGCTCCTAAGATACAGAAATTGTCCTTTGTGCTTCCTTGGACAATATGTTGAGTTTGCTGGTTTTGATGGAACACATTCACCATCCTAAAGATATTACTAGGGTGGGTTAAGAGAATCCTCTGGCCTGAATCTTCTCTTTTTTTGAATGATTGCAGGCCTGCAGTTTAACCGCATTATTTTGCCCTTTCAATGAATTCTGTGTTGGATTGCTGAGCGTTGCCTATTAGTTATCTGCTTAGCACCTATATAACACCATTTATTTATTGTTAGACCTTTTTAGCTGTGAAGGGCTCCAAGTTCAGACCGAGCTTTACTGTCCTTCATGCAATGGAGCACTTCATGGAACATTGAAACTCTGCATCATGCAAAGGGCAGAAAATGCAGCTCAAGATATTGTAAGAGTTGCCTGCCAATGACATAACTACAGGAGGGGACTGGGATCCTCCCAAAGGCAGGGCTGGCCTTGGGCATGGGCGAGCTGGGCCCAGGCCCGAGGCGCCAATATTCCAAGGGGAGCAGAGAGCTGCCTGACTTAATGTCATGCAAACAGCAACTTGTCCGTCCCACTTGGTCTCAATCGGGTCCCGTTAAAGACTTTGGGCCTCATCTATGAGGCCTCTTGCACCACCAGAACATCACTTTTTGTGACGTTCCATGGCGCAGGAGCCTGCTCCATATTTACGAGGCAGCACTAAGCCACTTTTTTTGGCTTAATGCTGCCTCGTAAATAGCAATAATTAACGTGCTTAAATTAGCCATGGTAATTCATCTCCACTAACTACCATCCTGCGTCCTAGGACACCTGATGAAGAGGTGTCATGCCTCATGGGTCCAGGAGGCAGCGGTGCCCTTGCAGGGGTGTGTACATGGGTGCTAAAACATTCCAGGGAGAAATAGGGCCCCCTCTCAAGAGGTTAGGATTAGAACTGTGCTTCCGTAGAGCTGCAGGCACTTTAAACATGCCTATTTCAAAGTGGAATACTCTGCTAAAACAGTTTCCATTGATTTGAGGCTGAAAAAGAATGATTACGAATAAAATAAAGTGCTGCAATAATGCCGCTAAATTTCAATTTTTGTGCTGCTAAATTTCCATTTTTGTACTGCCAAATTTGCAACTATCTGGGGGGGGGTCTGTGATGTAGCCTTACAGGAAACGCACATGAAAAGGTCGGTGGAACACCGGCTGCGACACAGGACCTTTCCCATTGTCTATCGTTCATCAGCTTCGACTAAACATTAAGGTATAGCTCAATTCTTCCACAGCTCTTTGAAGTTTTAACCAGAGGGCAGTAAAACAGACAATGAGGGCAGAATAGTTATGGTCAAGGGGCGGCTACACGGTCGCCTTTGCACCTTTGCTTCCGTCTACGCGCCCAACTCTAATCAAGCTACATTTATGTTCTCAGTCCTATCATTATTCTGAGGGTTCGCCGAGGGAGACATTTTTCTACTGGGAGACTTTAACCTGCCAAGGGATGTAGGCCTCAATAGCACGCAACCTCAAAGGGCGATCTCAAGTAACCTCACTAAATCTTTGAAAAGGGAGTTCTCTGCCATGGGCCTAATGGACACATGGTGCACGCTATACCCAACCACCAGGGATTATACTTTCTTTTCCCACACGCATAGGTCTTATTCTAGGATTGATTATATTTTTGTGAGTAATAACCTAGCTCCAGCGCTACAGGCTGCCTCCATAAACCTAATCACTATGTCTGATCATGCACCAGTTACATTGACACTAGCTTGAGATGCTGCCCCCCCAAAATACAAACAATGGTTCTTCCTGGTAGCTCTGACAGGGGATCGCCTTCTGCGTGATGAACTGTGCAATTCTATCAAGGACTATTTCCTTTTAAATAACCCCAAGGATACCTCTCCAGCTACCAATTGGGATGCCTTCAAAGCAGTGTTTCGAGGCAAGTGCATAGCCCTTCATGTGGCACTAAATAAACAAAGGGCCCATGAGAGATTAAAATTGGAGACAGAACTAACAGAGGCAGAACAGGAACACAAGAGGCAGCCTATCCTGAGCCTACAAAGAAAGGTAATGGCTCTTAGGGGCAAATTGAACGCTATATATAACAATAGGGCAGAACTTACCCTCTTACGGTTAAAACGCATGATTTATGAGAAGGGAAATAAAGTGGGCACGCATTTGGCTAGACAGTTAAGGCTTAAAAGGGAAAGAGACTATATTGGGGAAATAAGGCTGCCAGGGGGAGACAGGGTGACCATAGAACAAGAAAAAGACGAAGCCTTCGGCCAGTTTTACAAAGCTCTCTACAAGGCAGATAGCTATGAGACAGCAGAGTAAACACAATATTTGGGGGAGGTGGAGCTCCCGAAGGTATCAGCGATACAGAATGCATCACTGGGGGAGCCGATAAATGCAGAAGAGGTAAGCAGAGCTATAGCTAGTCTTAAACCACATAAATCACCAGGCCCTGACGGGCTGACTTCACAGTTTTATAAAACATTTGGG
Organism: Calotriton arnoldi; assembly: GCA_963921515.1. Taxonomy (NCBI): domain Eukaryota; kingdom Metazoa; phylum Chordata; class Amphibia; order Caudata; family Salamandridae; genus Calotriton; species Calotriton arnoldi. Next base: position 527,225 of record CAWUFW010005802.1, on the reverse strand, counting down.
GCGGAAGTGATCCCGCAATTAATAAGCTTCTACAACTCGATTGCGGAATCTGGGACAGTAACTGCAACTATGGGGGAGGCTCTCTTTTCGGTATTGCCTAAGCCGGGGAGAGATCTCCTCTTGTGCAGCTCTTATCACCCGATAGCGCTCCTCAACCTGGATGCTAGGATCTATACGAAAATCCTAGCCAGCAGATTAGAAACTTTAATGCCGGAACTCATCCACTCAGACCAATCAGGGTTTATTCAAGGCCGGCAGAACCATGACAATCTGCGGAGGGTCTTCCACTTGGTCGAAAAAGCAAACAAAAAATCAATTCCGGATATTCTTTTGGCATTAGACGCCGAGAAGGCCTTCAACTGAGTGAATTGGCCCTTCCTATTTCATGCCCTGGAGAGATACAGATTCTGCAATAGATTTATAGCTATGATAAGAGCCAACTATACCTGTCCTAGTGCTTGAGTCCTAGTCAATGGGGTGAGCTCGGAAACATTCCCCTTAGAGAGAGGGACACGCCGGGGATGTCCTCTTTCGCCACTACTATTTGCCCTAAGTATCGAATCCTTGGCTGCAAAAATACACATGGCACCTGAGGTACAGGGCATCTCATTTGGTGAGGATGAACATAAAATATCCCTCTTTGCGGATGACATGCTCCTATCGGTGACAGCCCCAGAATCCTCACTAGCGGCGGCAATGAAAGAGCTGAGGTGCTTTGAACGGGTGGCGGCCTCTAGGTTAATCTAACAAAGTCATATCTGTTGAACCTCACATTACCACAGAGGGACATGGAGTCTCTGGTTGCCTCCACTCCCTTTCAGTGGGCCAAAAAGGATATCACGTACTTAGAAATAAAGATCGCTCCTCAACTCCAGGAACTTTTTTAAGCGAGCTACCCTCCGTTTCTCCAGCAGTTGAAAGCGGACTTTCACAGATGGGCTCCCATGTATCTCTAATGGATAGGTCGCAGTCATGCGACTAAGATGATGGTGTTGCCCAGACTCCTGGACCTTTTCCAGGGCTTCCCGATTGAAATATAGCAGGGGTTCCTAGCTACATTAAAGTCCATGGTCACCCACTTCATATGGCAAGGACATAGGGCAAGGCTATCGTATTGACAACTCCGCCTCCCTAAAAATAAGGGGGGTTTGGCGTTACCAGATATGTATCTATATTACAAAGCTGCCCAATTACGAGTAATAACAGTGTGGTCGTCCCGGGAATCCGACAAGCACTGGTTGTAAATGGATAGGGAAGTGGTGGGGAGGTGCATCTGGGACTTACTCTGGAAACCCAAAGCAGACCGCCCGCCCAACGCCTACTTGAGCATGCCTACCAAAACCACTTTAAAGATATGGGATGACATCCACAGGACCTCTACCATGACCACCTTTCCATCTCCTTTCATGCCCATACACTATGACCCAGTGTTCCCGCCTGCACAGACACCAGGCTCCTTCAATACCTGGAAGGAAGGGGGCTGTCGCACGTTCTCTGATTTGTTCCACAATTGGGATAGTCTCACGTTTGAACATTGCCGAAGGGAGTTTAATCTGCCAGCAACCGAATACTATCATTACACTCAACTTAGACACTGGGTACTTTGGTCGCGGAGTTAGAGAGGCAGCGACCAGGGAGCTTACACCAATAAACGGGCTAGCAAAGTTAGAAAATGGCTCAAAGGGCACAATCTCACACCTCTATAAGATACTTCAAGCTACACTCTACACTACCCAACCAAGACACAAATCTTTCTGGGAGCACACCTTGGGGGTGGGAATCACAGACACGCAATGGGATAAACTATACATGGATATACATAAATTCAATCAATCGATGGGAATGAGAGAGGCCTACTATAAAGTACTATACGATTGGTATCTGTAGCCCACAAAACTAAAACTGATTTTCCCCAAGACCTCTGACTTATGCTCGAGAGGCTGTGGGCTCTAGGGAGATTTTAAACATATATGGTGGGACTGCTCAACAATTAGGCCCTGCTGGACAGAAATAATGGCACAAATCAAATACATCTTGGGCTACCCCATACCTACAGACCCGGGCTCGACATTGTTAGGCCTCAGGTCAACACCCTCAAACACTAAACAGCTGGCGATAGATCTACCTTGTGGCTGTGCCTGGGAGCCAAGAAAATGGCAGTGGAATGAAAACATAAAGATTCACCCTCCATGACCCAATGGCACTCCCGTTTGTGACAAGTCATCACCATAGAAAGGATGACTCGTTTAAGAATTTCGAATACACCTGGGGCCTACCAGTGGAATTTCTATTGCAGGGGCTCCCACTAGCTGCGTGCCCTACGCGCACCCGGGCGCTCCACCTCCTCCAATTCTAGAAACCCTACGGGGGTGAGGGTAGACCGCAAAGGCGACCTCGAGGAGACACCCATATGGGGCCCAGATAGCTGGCCAGGCAACCCATACTCGCAAGGGTACATTGATGGTAGTATAGTGCACCCTTAACGTTTAGGGGGGAGGGTGGGCTGGGGGTAGTTGGGAGAGATTTTGAAATTTGGTGATTGTACTTCAAGGCCGACTAATAGTGCTTCTTATTGTTAATTCTGATTATGAGTGAGACCACTTCCTCAGACAGAGGCAACTGTACCATTTTATAGACTTACACTGTTTGAACCACGGGTCTTTGATTGTAAAGCACTATGTGGTGACATGCTTGGAAAAATTTTAATGAAAATACTGTTGACTAAAAAAAGAGAGCCTCTTCACTGAGGGCTCCAACATGAAAGTTTCAGCCAACTGGCTGGTCGGCAGATGTGCAAATTCCACTGTCACTTTTTTACTGTTTTGATCATGTGGTCAGCATCGTGGATTCTCGTAAGTCTGTCCTAATTCATACAAACTGTGCATCTAAATATTAATGCCCAGATGTCACGTGCCATACAGATCACAAGAAGCACTAGGCAGGGTTGTCCCCTCTCCCCTCTTTTGTATGCCTTGGTGGCGGAGCCTTTAATGTGCGCGATGCGCGAATATCACGCAGGTCGTGGCATTAGGTCCCCTAATTACAATCTTAACATTGCAGCGTACGCAGACGATACCTTACTATACATTCGGAACCCGGAACTGAACTTAACCCCCATGTTGCATGAAGTGGAGCGCTTTGGACAGCATTCGGGGCTCCGCATTAATTGGCATAAATCCATGATTTTTCCGTTGACCCCCGTTACTGCTCCTGTCCTAACCGACTACCCGCTAGAGTGGACTACAGAGCCGGTGAGGTACCTGGGCATTAGGATGCATACAGACGTTGAGCGAATATTGTCCGAAAATTATGGCTGTGCAATCCAGAAATTAACGGACTCGATAGAAAAATGGATAAAACTACCACTCTCACTGCTTGGTCGAGTGGCGTTGGTAAAGATGGTGGTGCTACCGCGTTTTCTGTTTTTGTTTGTTAACATACCTATTGGCCTCCCTCAAACTTTTTTCGCCACACTGCGTAGGCTGTTAAGTCGCTTGGTCTGGGCTGGGAAACAGCCCCGTGTAAAGTGGGAAATCCTGACAAAGCCCTATTCTGAAGGGGGACTAAATGCCCCAGATATGGAAAGGTACTATAGAGCGGCGCATACCTTGCATGCCCATGTGTGGATTCATGGCCCCAGGGACACACCACATCATCTCCTAGAATTACACACTGTCGCTCCGGCACCATTGCCTGGGATGTTGACGGGGGCAGCTCGGATGGCCCTGCGCACTATCGACCCGGTCAACTGCACGGGGCACCAGCTATCAGTAATAGCCCGCAGGCATCAGATACAGAGGGTTTATTCCGCTAACCTACCGATCGCATGGTGTGATTGGTTACCACATAGAGAAGATAAAACAGTCATGAATACCCTAGAGAGGTTGAGTGTGCAGCGTATGGGGGATTTGTTCCACGAGGGAATCTCTAAGACCTGGGAACAGATTTCTGCGCAGAGGCCGGATGTGACGGCACTGGATGCCTTTAATTACTTCAGGTTTCGCAGGGCACTGAGAACCCAATTGGGGGCGGACTTGAGTGCACCGGCAGAGATGCCGGCACTCACGTTTTTACTGCAAACGCCCTCCCCGCAGAAGGCGATCACCAAGCTATATGCCTTGTTCCAAGACCCGCGTACACAGAACAAACTGAAATTCCAACTGGACTGGGAAGAGGAACTCGGCCTGGAAATTACGGAGGCGCAATGGGCCTGGTGTTTTGCCAAAACAAAGGCTATTTCTTTGAACGGCAGGCACAGATTAATACATTTTAAATATATTCATAGAGTCTATTACATGCCAGCCAGATTGTATAGGTATGGCCTGCGTGCTGATGATCACTGTGCGAGATGTGCTGCTAGGAACGCAAACTTCATTCATCTTGCATGGGACTGTCCGGGGGTGCGGGCTTTTTGGGCCGCTGTTTTTAAGTGTCTATCCAGAATGCTTGGCTGTGTGTTATCAGAGACGCCATTGGTTGCTCTCCTTGGTTTTGACAAGCAGATACCAAAAAACATGCGCAAACTCGCGGCCCTGGGTTTATTGCTGGCTAAAAGACGAGTGGCAATGCGGTGGATGAGAGGGCCCTTGCCAACAATTGGGGACTGGGAGGGGGATCTGGCGTACTGTTCAACGCAGTCTGATAATTATAATGCTCTGTTACCCGCGCGCTGTGCACCTAAAGATATCTGGGGACCGTACCGGCAATATCTGCTGGGATTAGACGAAGATGAGGACTCGCAAACTGAGCCAGATCGAGTCGGGGTGGGGTAGAGATGTGTTTAGACCTAATACCAAGGTCTCACTATTTAGCTTTGCCACGTGTATTCTGGATGTTGTTGTGATTGTTTTTTCTTTGTAGGGACAAATGGAAAGGGGATGATGCATAAAGACATGGTAATAATGTTTGTCGGAAATGCAATGCGGGTGTGTGATGCCAATAGATTTATGACATATGGACACTATTGGTGGGCCCTCAGCAACACTGTGGAGAGAGAATCATCTAAATTGCTGAAGTGCATGTTTCTTATTGTAGTGATTGCTTTTTATGTGCAAAACTGAAAAATAAAGTTTAAAAAAAAACTGTGCATCTAAAATGGGCTAGAGAATGCATTTTGCACTAAGAAAATAGCATTAAATGCTACGGGACAAAAATACCAGTAGCCAGCAGCTGTTCGTTCTCTCTTAGTACTTTATTCCTCTGCTCCTGCAGCAGGACTTTTGCCCCAAATTTCTCTTAATTACTCAAGTTTGTGTAACGCGTAATATCAGTAATTCACATCACAAGAGTAAAACGTAATTGCTGAAATTACTCCAATTACACCAGTGTAAATAAACTTTCGCCCAGGCCTAATGATCACACATCCTCTCGGCTCCTAGACAGAATTCAATTACTGACACAATGTATAGCAGGAAACGTTCAAGCAGGTCTAGTATTTAATGCTAGAGGGGAGGACATCATTAAAATGTGAAAGGTTGAGAGCCATATAGTAGACGGTGACAGGGGATGAATGTGGTTATATGGTAGAGTTCATCCTCATTTCCAGGTTCTGATCAGCATATCCCACATTTGCACACTAGCTCTCATTTGTGGTGCCTAACCATAATTTAGCATTCATTTGTGATCTCCGCTGGTGTGAGAATTACACTAAAGATTCCTTTTCCTCCCATAAAGTTTTGTTTCACCTCTACAATAAAGAGCTTAAAGATTCCCACTGTTAAATATATTCTTAATGGATGCTTTCCACTCAGAATTATGAGAAAACTGTTTTGAAAACCATTAAAGAAGAGACTGATCCCCCATCTGCTCATTCCGCAGAGTATTCCCATCCAAGAATTTTAGAAATCAGTAGCTCCTTTCTTTCAAAATAAAAAGATTCTTAGCCAGATTGCCTTTAGACCTATTTCATCTTTTCTACTGGTACCTCCAGACACTGATAATCATTAACAGTTGTCATTATATCATACTGATCCACTGGCGAGTCTGCAAGCATTACTTAAGCTGCAATTGGGCTTACCATTGCAATCTTTGGACCTCAAAACTTCCAACTTCTTATATGACATTCAGACTGGCTTTTGCTCAGAGTGCATTATTCAGTTAGTGCTACCAGCCGCTTAGGCTGGCTTTGCACTTGTTATATGATGTCAGCGATGCAGTGCCTTGACTTCAACAGATCTGCAGCAGCATCTGACACCACCAACCATCAGCTGCATGTAGCCAGGTTTAGCGAGAGTGACATTATGAGCAATCCCCTTTCCTGGCTTAGTACTTTTGTGTAGGGTCCACCTAAAAGATTATGCTGCCAATTTATATCTGGCTCTTATCGCTCTCTTTTGTTGTGCCCAGGTGTGCCACCTTATCCCCATACATTTTTGTTTTTACTTTGAGACCTTGATGAAGCTTATTCACTGGCAAATGTATGGTACAAGGCTTCCAACTCCACATTAGCTGAATCTCTTGGTGGATACACCACGGTAAAAGAAATTCAGAATAAACCAAGGTGTTAATGTTGGGAGATTAAGCTGACCGTCAATGTCATTCTTACTGGCCCACTGCAATGGCTACTCCCTAGTGAAAGATATGGGGAACCACAAGTTCAAAACTGATTGGGAACTCTCGTAGATCCCACAGATTTTCTCTGTCATAGCCGTCTGTACCTTCTGTCTGTGATGCTTTAAGAAATGAATGCCTGTCCACTCTAGTGATGGCAATTATCTTGCCATATCAGTTATCATTTAGTCCTGCAAAGTTTATGGCAAATGTATTTACTCGGGCCTCCCAAACTATTCTGTGGAATGACTTCAATGCCTTCAAAATCAGGAATTCTGGGTCATACTTGGGCCCGCGCATCTCCTGCCAGATCTTACCATGCAAAGGCCCTCTGCCATCCTCTCCACTAACTTCCCACCCAGATGAGAATTTTCTTTAAACATTTCTAATATACCACATAGGTTGGTCCAGGGCAACGACTCAGACATTTTATACCACTGTTTGTAGCCATAGGAACCCTGTCAGATGTGGAGATCAACCTCTACACCTTGGAGTCCCACACTTTAAGATACTACATTGCAGGAGGTGGAGTCTAGGTCTAGTCCCTTCAACTTGGAATTCGTTTCCCTTTTCACTCCACTCTATAAACTGCATTTTTCAGCAGATCACAAAAAAACTGGTTATTTGCATGTTACCTTTAGCTTATGCTAGTTAGGTGTTCCCCCTGTACGATCCTTTTTAGCACCTTCAAGGTCTTATGCCTGCATGTGCACTTAACAAAAACCAATAACAACAATCGGAAAAATGTAATTTTCATGCACCGGTTCTCTGAATTGTCCCTTTATTCCAATGAACTTATTTGTAAACTTCAAATATGGCCAACATTTTCACCTCAGAAAAAAATGTGAAGGTTAGGAGCAATTCAACATGCCAAGACTTATGTGAGGAGGGGGAAGGGGCCAGAGTGGAGATGAACATGGTTAGTTAACATAGCGGTAATTCTGGCCTAGCTACACCGTTGTATTGATTATCCTGTCTGTTGGTATATGTTTCATTGTACTCAAAGAGCTAAGGTGGGTACCTTGCCAAATACAGCTTTGAAGATGACACTGGTAATGGTGTGATACATGTGTTAAATAATGGGTTCATTCACTGAATTTTAGTTACACCCCTGTTCAGGAAGGTTATATACAGGAATTTATCAAACAAATATAACCAACCACGACTGTTATCCCTCCTTTAGTTATACATCTCTTATTAAGGTTACTTGAGGGTTTCTGTCCATAGTAAATAACTTTAAGCCACACCCTCAAATAGTAACTGTTTTGTATCCCATTAAGTGTCCCCTCATTTTTCTCATTTTTCATCCTATTCAAGAATCTGCCGACCTTGTATCTCAGAATGTGGAATGAGATTCTCTTGGTATTAGTAGGGTCAAGTGACAAGGAATGTCTGCTTCTCCTTTTATTGCTATGTTTAAATATGATCCACTCAATCACTCCCAGATCAAATTGGAATTCCAAATCTGCTCTGCGGAGCTGGAATTGGGAATACGTTTTTTTCATAAATCATGATAAGTCTTCATCAAACATTTAGTACTATATTATGACGTCCCACACTAACAGAAAGAAGCTGTTTTATGTATGATACGGGTCCGTTTAATGATAAATTGATTCCATGAAGTCTTGTGGTGCTGCTCTGGTATCTGTGTGCTACCAGCAGTCCCGAATTTGAGACCCAATTTTTTCCATATAACTTTCCTGTATATGTGCCAGACTACTTGTATAACTGGTGCAAGTTTACATTTTTTCTGTTCCCATCATGTAACAATTTCCTTTTAATGGTTTAATGACGGCCTTCTTGGAACTGTATCTGGTGCAACTGATCAGGCCTGATAGGAGAGAAGCTTGTAGAATTTTAGACAGTTTTTGATACTGCCTCAATTCTATATATCTCACTCTTGCAGCGGCATTATGTATCCGTTGGCATCCCCTACTATTCTCACTTTACAAGCCTGTAATGTATTTTCTCCAGTCGTTGGAAATGTAAATAATGGGCACCCTTGTGCACCTAAATGGAAAACTTATTGGTGGAACACAAAATTCTAGATACTCTAAATTGTATTTAGACTTCTACATTAGAAAGAAAATAACAGGCCTCGTTGAATAGCTGCAGGATCACGAGAATGAAACACTGAGAAACATTTGCTGAACAGATTGAGGCTTCATTTCAGATGTTCAGTTCAGATGTACTATTCGTTTCTGGGGCTAAATACTTGATATGTGGAGAAGCGCTGCTAATGTATGTGCTGTATGTATGGAAGCACTTCCATTAGATATGTGCTTGTGCATGCCATGCCCATGATGCAATTGGAGGACATGTTTTTAACGTAGTTTCTTGCAATGCAGGATTGAATTTAGAACTACTTACCTAAGGTTTGGTTAAAGTACACTACTTGAAGAGCTTCTAATAGATTGCTATTTCATAGAATTCTGTTTGCCCAGTTGTACATTCTGAAACAATGGAAGGATTCGGATTCCCCCACTTGAACTTTTGACTGAAAGAATTGCTTCATTTATTTGGAGTGGGCAAGGACTTGTGTGAATGTGAAGTATTTGAAAAACATTTTGAAAAGGCGGAGTAATTTAAAAACAAATGCTTGACTCAGCTATGACGTTTTAATATCAGCATGCATTATCTACCATTAGATGAAAAGTTTCTTATGTTATTTTCTGTATTTTACATTTTTAGCTATTACACATAATTGTATAAATCACATTATGTCTGTTGTATTTTTGAATTTCTAGCTTTTGCACTTAAATTATATGAAACATTGATGGCCATCTTTTTACGATAGCATGGTATACACAGTTTCCCTAATGTCTTTGCATGGGAGATAGAACATCTGTGGAATGTTTACATTTTACACCTTTGGAACATTTTAGAATTTCTGGGTTTGGAGCTTGACAAGAGGTTACAATCACTCTTTCCATTATACACTCACGGTATGTTTTTGCAAGTCTGAGCTTTTACACATGTACCCCACAAAATTCTGCTGTATTGCTCTAGGTTTGCAACTTAGGAGGAGATTGTCAAAGATGGACGGCCCATTATGCATTGCATTGTTTTATAAGTGAGTCACAGTTATGCGCGATGTCGTGGGAGAGCGAAAATCCTCCAAGGTATAATGTTTTGCCTGTTGCTGTATTGTGAATTAAGCCTGAGTGGGTGACTGATTCCCATCACCCTCTATAGTGTAAACCCAGAAGAAGTGGTTTTACTAAATAAAGTAATGTCTGTTGACTTAGATTCACCTATTGACCATAAGGCTTACACTACAACACAGAAGCCCTAACCCACAACCATAGAGGAGGAACTACTCATGGTGGCAGGAGTAAGGATGGGATTCTTGGACTTCTGTACATTTTTTTAACACCTGAACGGTAGCTTTGCCCAAAGGAAAAAGTAACAGAATGCTGTCAGGGCCTCCGAAATTTGTTTCCGTTAAGGAAGAACTAAAACAACTCCACTGGCTCCCCGTCAAACAAAGAGTACGCTTTAAAGCACTTTGCACCATTTTTAAGGCCCTCAATGGAGTAGGACCTGACTTCCTGAGGCGAAAAATCCAGTGGTCTGTCCCCAGAAGAATGCTTCGCTCAACGGGAGCAAAGCAAGCTCTTGTCCCTTCATTTAAAAAAGTCAATTGGGGAGGCAGGAGCTTTATCACCTGCGCGTCAAAGGCCTGGAATGATCTCCCTTTCTATCTGAGGAACTCCACAGACCTCCTCTCATTTAGGAAGGGGTTGAAAACATGGCTTTTTAATCATTAGAATATCCCATTACTCTCTCCAGCAGGCAGTGCTTAGCGCCAGGACACCTGAGGGTAACCGTGCGCTCTAAAAGTGCAACTAACATAACATAACATAACATGATTGAATGCACCGTTTTCAATGCACAATTTGTCAACCCAATCACATCTACATATATAAGTACCCAGACTGTGGCCCTGCCTAAGCTTTTCTTACTGTTTTAGGAGACGGTAATTGTTTTAGTCCTTCTGGAATGTAAGATGGCTTTCCATATTGTGCTGAGTTTCTGGTTGTACGCCTAGCTTTGGTTCTTGAGAATAGAAAGGCAATTACAGTGTAATAGGATGTTAAAACTGTCTGGAGGTGAGAGTTAGCTCTACTTATCTCAATGACATATATATATATGTATATATGTGTATATATATATATATGTATATATATATATATATATATTCCATAAGAAAACACACTGCCCTTGCAGCATGAAAACAGGCCACTCCAAACGTGCTCAGCAATTTCTTTATTTGAGGCAAAGATAGGCAGGCAGGCATTACGCGTTTCGACTCGGCTGAGTCTTCATCATATGCCACTGTGTCCAGGTGGGTTCGTTAGCATTTTTGAAAACGTAACTAACAACATTGAAAAAGGACAATGTCCATTTCTTTCCAATTTTTAAAGAGGCAGTTGCTTTTTTATCTCACAGTTCGTTTTTGTGCAGCAAAGGTGAGTATATCATTTTATTTTTCATCAGGTTAAATCCTTGGAACAAACAGTGTTCATTAAATCTATGTTCCCTTTGTTGCAACATTAATTTGTCGTTTTCTTATGTGTTGGAGGACCACAATTCCCATAATGCTATGTAACTGCCGCTTTACTTCCTTAATGGCATTCAATGTTGGATTTTGGCAAAACCACCCTTGTTTCACTGTGCACCGCTTGCAAACATTGCTTTACAAGGAAAGTTCCATAAACGGGCACAGTAACTCAAAAGAGAGTTCAGCTACCACCGAGTTTTTTACAGTTCATCACTTGCCTTTCAGCTGGTAGCCTCGAGCACGCAGTGCATTGGGAAATCCCTTCTGCAGACCCTGGCTGCTACAGAGTTCACTCTCCAAGTAGAGGTGGGCCTCTGATCGTGGCCCTTCCATCAAAACTTCGTTTATGTACAGTGTCACAGCCAGTGGGCGCTCCTTCCATGAGTCTTCATCATATGCCACTGTGTCCAGGTGGGTTCGTTAGCATTTTTGAAAACGAACTGTTTGTTCCAAGGATTTATATATATATATCCATCAAGAGTTGCCCCAAAGAAGACGCCGCACAGGAAGGTTAACTCCTTTATTTGAAGACTGCAGGTAAGTCAATTTGATTTGGGGTGCAATGCTGACTTACCTGCGGTCTTCAAATAAAGGAGTTAACCTTCCCTGTGCGGCGTCTTCTTTGGGGCAACTCTTTTGATGGATATTGAGCGGCTTGCCCAGCCGCAAAGACGCCTTGCTGCCAAGTGTGCAGATCTGCGGTGATTTCAGGAGAGTCACCGGTGGAATGGAGTTTCCGTTTTGAATGACGGAATACGGGCAGATTTCTCAACATTGTGCACCTCTGATCCACCCACAGGGGTAAGATTTAGCGTAAATATGTGAACATGCAACAGCGTCCACTTGGGACAATTAGGTGGTGGAACTGCAACTACCATGATGCAATGAAGTATACGCCCACTGGGGCGGGACATTTAAAGATAGAGCAGGTGTTTCCACTAACATTGCTGGCTGTTCCTTTCTGCTTTTGAGCCTGTGAACAAGGATGAGTGGCATCTGAAATGCGTTAGGCCTTCAATTTGATTTGGGGTGCAATGCTGACTTACCTGGGGTCTTCAAATAAAGAAGTTAGCCTTCCCTGTGCGGCGTCTTCTTTGGGGCAACTCTTTTGATGGATATATATATATATATATATATATATATATATATATATTCACTGAAAAAAACACAGGTTACAGGGAAGTTATAGTTAGGAATTAGCATTTAAAAAACCCTAGAAATTAACGGAAAAAAACACAGGTTACAGGGACGTTATAGTTAGGCTGACCTTTCACTTGTACAAAGCCTGTGAAATTCAGCCGTTATAGTTAGCTGAGCTAACTGTAACTCGTGCCCCCACAATGCACTGCTGATGACGTCACATATTACATCACTCATGACATGGTCAATGACCTCACTGATGACATCTAATTACATCACTCATGACATCACTTATGACATCATCTAGTGACTGTGAGTGTTTCTAAAAAGTTTAAGAATGTTATATATATATACACCAAGGTGTATTGAAGAATGAGTGGATGTATGAGTGTCTGTATGGATGATTCAGTGGGTGCGTGACTGACTGTATAAGTGAGTGATTATATGTGTCTCAGTGAATGTATGAGTGAGTGACTAATCTGTGTGAATGTCTGTATCAATGTCAGTTGGTGTGTAAGTGGCTGCATGGGTTGGTGAGTAGCTACATGAGTGTCTTTATGGGTTATTGATTGGTTGTCTGAGTACCTGTATGGGTGCCTGAGTGTCTGTGTGGGTGGGTGAGGGGTGTGTGACTCCCTGCATGGATGTGTGAGTGGTTGATTCACTGGGTTTATGGGTTCATGAGTGCATCTGTGAGGGGCTGAATGGGTGAGTGAGTGTGTGTATGGCTGTGTCGGTGAGTGAATGGATGTCTCAGTGGTATATGGGTGAGTAACTGCATATGTGAAAGGCAGTATATGTGAGTGTTGGAGTATATAAGTGACTGTATGTGTTAGTGAGTGATTGTGAGAGTGGCTGAATGGATGAGTGTGTGTTTGTGTCAGTGATTGTATAAGAGAGTAAGTATGTGTTAGTATCTGTAGGAATAAGTGAGGTGGTGTGTGTATAACTGTATAGGTGAGTAAGTGGCAGTGTGAGTGACTAGGTGTGTGAGTAGCTCTATGGGTAAGTGGCGGTGTGTGAGTGTCTGTATGGGTGTATGAGTGGATATATCAGAGGCTGTATTGGTGAGTGACTGGGTGTATGAGTGACTGTATGGGTGAGTGAGTGGATGTGTGTGGAGACCTATGAATTAGTGAGTGGGTATGTACTTACTGGTATTGGTGTGTCTATGGTTTAGAGAATTAGGGAGAGGAGTTGGCCTAAGGACTAGGGCAGTCGACCTTGAATCTGGGGAACCAAGTTTGAGTCTCGGCAAAGACGCGCAACATCCTGTGACTCTGGGCAAATCCCTTAATCTCCCCGTGCCTAACAAAAATGAATGTGATGTGTCCTCATGTAACGCAACTGGTGCTCGTGTTAAGCGCTCTGATACCCGATACCTTCGGGTCAAGTTTGCGCTATATAAAACTCTGTATGAAAGGCTATATTGGGGTGTGAGTAGGTGCATCAGAGATTATGTGGATGATGTCATCAGTGATGTCATCAGTGATGTCACTGACCATGTCATGAGTGATGTAATATGTGACATCATCAGCAGGCAATTGCGGAGGCGCAAGTTATAGTTAGCTCAGCTAAATAAAGCTGCTGAATTTCACAGGTTTTGTACAAGTGAAATGTCAGCCTAACTATAATGTTCCTGTAACCTGTGTTTTTTTCAGTGAATTTCTAAGGTTTTTTAAACGCTAATTCTGAACTATGACATCCCTGAAACCTGTGGTTTTTTCAGTGAATTTCTAAGGTTTTTTAAATGTTAATTCCTAACTATAACGTCCCTGTAACCTTTGTTTTTTTAGTGAATTTCTAAGGTTTTTTAACTAGCAGTCCGTTTGCAGAGTGGTGGAGAAAGGGGGCTGGGCCTCCAACCAGCTCTCAGGAATTCTGCTGCGTAGGGATTACAGGATGTACCAGGAGGGCTTCTTGGCTCCCAAGGTCCCTCTGGACCCAAGGGGACTTTATCCCCCAACTAGTACTGCACCAGGAGGCACATTTGCACAGTGGTGGAGAAAGGGGCATGGCCTCTGACAACTGCTCAGCAATCCTGAGCCTCTCCAGACCCCATCTCCTTAGGGACCGCGGGGGAGCCTGAAGCCCCCTCGGTCCCGGCTGGCTCCCGCCTCTTGTGGGAGCCGGCATTGCTTTTTACCTCCAGGGAGCAGCCCCCCTCCAATTTGGAAAGTAGCCCCAGGGAGGTGGTGGTCTCCGGGGCTGTGTGGGGGTCTCTAGCCCCCCCACACATTATTTTAAACATAGCCCCGGAGAGGTGGCAGTCCCTGGGGCTGCGGGGGCCCACGCGGGCCCCTGCATCTCTTTTTATAATTGCCCCCGGGACCTGTCCCACCCGGGGGCCTAAAGGAAACAAAGCGCGGGATTTTTAAAACATTTTCGGCCAGATTTACTGAACGGATTTACACCATTTAACAAAAAGAGTGCTTTCTGAACCAAGAGCTACCTTTTTGCCAAATTTGGTGTAATTCCGTTCAGCAGTTCGGGCTGTAGCCGTGTCTAAAGTTTCCTATGGAAAATTAACATGGAGAAAACGCGTTTTGGGACCCCCTCCCTTTTTCTCTGCCCTTGCTTGACGGATCACCCCGAAATTTTCAAGACAGCAGCTGACCTGACCGTCCCATTCATTTTGAAAATTTCGCGAAGATTCGTCAAACTACACTAAAGATATTGGCAAAAGAAAAAACGCTTTTCCTATGGAAACTTGGTCCTAACTATAACTACCTACTGGCAACCACCAGTAGGCAATATATATAATATATATATTTTTTTATTCTTTTTATTTAACATTTTCTCAGTTGCACAAAACTGTGGTACACTAACAAAATGAGCAAAAGGAAGTACAATAGATTTCAATATTTCACCTTCACCCTGTACACCTGGTACAGATAAATAGGTAATGCCTCACATGCAGATACTGGTCTTTTTAAACAATAGTGGTAATTCACTTGAGGATCCCACAACCCTCCCTTTCAAGCCCTCTCCCAGAAAAATCATTAGTAAGCCTTGTCTGCCACCCACTGACCCCAACCTCGATGATATATATATATTGGTAAATCTGTACTTACCCATGCGTACTTATGTGGATTATATAATGGTAGTTGGTATTCTGCAATCTATATTTGCGTAGGCTGATGATAAGACCATGGCATGCTGAAATGCAACCCTTTCCTTCAGACTACAGATTGAATGATGTATTGTTTTGTTCCAGTAGTTTAAATCCAAGACAAACAGTGATCTTGCTGACCTCCCTGTCCTATCTCTCTTCCTTCTGTTTTCAGACTAAGCCAGAAAAAGCCATGTCCCTGGATGAAGCAGTGCGCATCCTTCAGATATCTGAGCGGGCCCGTCAGGGTCGGCTGAGGGCCATATTTATGAAGGAGATTCACATGGAGGACAAGCGGGAAAAGATGGCCAGGCTCCACGGGGATCACCTGTTGGACCCCGATGTTGCAGCTGTCCGCATTCAGAAGGTGAAACATCTTCAGGGATAAAGAGTCCTCGCATTTGCCTGTTTCATCTGCAGAAAGAACTTTATATTGTATTTTACTTTGTTTGAGAGTAAAGTGAACAAAATAATTGTGCCCAAGCAGTTTAGAAATGCATGCAGGGTCGGACTGGCCATAGCGGGCACCAGGCGTTTTCCTAGTGGGCCGGAAGGGTGGGGGCCGGTTTTGGATGTGTGGGGGTCAGTTTTGTTACTGGGGGCCAGTTTTGCGACAGTGCTGCAATATCTTCCCCCTGTAAAAAAAGCGGGAGCGGTGCTTCTCACTAGCAACCCCCTGAGCTCCTGGGGCCGGTCGAGCACATGGCCAGGGCTGGTTGCTGTTCCCAGTCCGGGCGTGGATGCGTGTGTGAACCTGCAGATGCAACTTCTGCCTGTGAGGACCTTTGCAATCTGGGAGAAGTTGCAGCATTAGTCAGGTGTAGATAGGATATGGGGAACTCTCTACTGGTGCATGACAAGCTTGCTGTTTTTTGTACATATGAAATGGCAGAGCAAGGGAGCAATAGACCTTCATGGTTGGCAAGGAAAATGGGACCTCGGGTACAAAGATATTTAGTGAAAATAATCGCAATTGGAGTGCAGAGAGCCCCACATACCCCTGGTTCCCGGTGCCACTGCACCTGGAGCACTATTGATAGCTATGTCCTATATGCATCCCATGTGCAATTTATTTCAGAATATGTTCTACTACATTCTGCAATCTACTCCACTTTGCCAGGATTTCCACCACCTCTGTGCTCCTCTTCCTTGCTCTGCAAACACCAGGGATGGTTTTACTGTAATGTGAACTGGTTGTAGTTGCAGTGCCATGGTATTACCTGCTTACTGTCCGTGCCCTGAACTACAGGGTTGGGCTAATTTAAACTACTGTAAAAATATGCTGTAAAGAAGCATACTCACTGTTTATGCCAACTTCCTCGGTTTATACCAGCTGCATTATCTCTCTCCTATGACAACAAGGTGGAGATGTTGGAACATATTTGACATCAAGCAGCCTGTCAAAGGAAACACCATCCCACCAGAGCCCAGAAGCCTATATGCCAGAACATTACTAGCGACTTATGATTTGTCTCCTTTTTTCTTCCCAGACATTGCGAAGAGGTACATTCAGCCATTAATCTTCGCACAGTGATGCACAACCCCCAAAGACTATTGGGAAGCGTCAAAAGATTATTCCTGGAATGCTCCCGTTCGGAGAGAGAAGGTTTAGAACTTCAGAAGCTATCACCTAGGGATCACATGCTTTTAAAAACTGTACAGGGGATGGAGCCATACCTGGGTTTGGTTTGCTCACAGCATGATAGGTTTTTAGTGGTTAGTTTCAGGTTTAATCAATTGCACCATTTTTTGGCTTCCCCGTCTGGGTGGGTTCGGCCTGAGGCATGGGTAATTGGGTACCCTGCGGCTGCGACAATGTGCAGGACTTGCTCCACTTTATGTTTTGCTCCTATTTCAGTTGGCTGAGGAAGTGTTTTTTAATCCCCTTACTAAAATCACTGCAGTTAAAAAAAGTCAGGCCTGTCTTGTTGTAACTTTAGATGCTCCCTACTGAGTATGTGACATTTACTGTTTTATCTTTTTTATGAGCTGTATGGGCATCCAGGAAAACGAGACCAGATTATTTGTTTTATATGCTTTTTGTTCTTATGAGCGATTTTATTGTCTGTGATTTATTACTCATGAAACTGATTTTATCGTTTTTGATCTGTATTCTTTTATGGTGATTTTATTTACCAAATAAAGATTCATATTACATTATTGGGGCTTCTCAATGTAGTAAAACAGCCCCTTAAGGATATCCATATTAACCAATCAGACCAATTTTCATGAAAAAGTGTTTCAATACCTTGTAGTTGGGTTCCTTACTTCATTCAAATATATGTTTATATGTATTAATAAATCCATTCAATGCAAACAAACATCAGCAGTACGTACACAATATTATCTTACAGTATAGCAAATATTTCCTTACTTAACGAATAAAACAATCCGCCCTTCTACCCCAATATTCAATGTGAAGATTTATTGCAGTTGTACCACAAAGGATATTCTCCATTTGCACATCTTTCCATGATTCTGGTCACCTCTACTACTGTGTTTTCTCAGAATTGATGTTAACAGCGGTCTAAAGAAAGAAAACTCTATCTCCTTACATTGTCTCACTCACAACCGGCTTATGAGCTCTGATCTAGATCTTTCTCCTTCTCGGCACACTGTTATCTTCTTGTCGGACACAATATGCTTTGTTTTACAACAAAACGTCCCTTAGTGAAAATCTTTCAGAGTGGACCCCAAATAGTTCCAGTGCAATTAGGAAAATGATCCAAAACAGACTGAGTAAAGTTTTAACTAGATCAGAAGAACAAACAGGCACATGCATCAAGGTATGATTTTGCGAGTCCTTAATTGCGAATATTAAGGAATCGCAATTAAGGACTCGCAAAAGCCTATGCATGTAGGAATCGCTATAAAAATAGCGATTCCTATACATTCCTTAATTGCGAGTCGCAAATTGCGAGTCGCAATTAAGGAATGGCTTCCCATTCATTCCTATGGGCCTAGAGGCACATAGGAATGAATGGGAATAGCATGCGCAATTGCAGTCCCAATTACCAATTGGGACTCGCAAATTGCGCATGCAATTCCAAGGGTGTCAAAAGGACACCCTGTTGCACCCTGAAATTGTACTGTGCACCCATGTTGCGCACACACATGCCCCAAGGGCATGTGTGTGTGTGACATGAAACTTTGAAAAATGCACTTTAGTTTTTGCAAAATACCGCTTTGTTTTATTTCACGGTAAATTGCGGCCCCAAATAGCGAAATCGCTATTTGAAACTGCTTCTTGCATTGCATTTAAGGAATCACAAATTGCGATTCCTTAAATGCAATCGCAACTTGGGAAATCGCAAAATATTGCGATTACCGAAATTGCGCATGCCAAATTGTTTGATGCATCGCAAAAGCCCATTTTGCGATCGCAAACGGCCGATTTTTGCGAATCGCACCGTTTGCGATCGTAAAAAGCTTTGATGCATGTGCCCGAAAGAGCTTATGCAAACACAGAAGGCCCAGTTGATGTTAACATGAAGGTCTTGTGCAAAGCTTTGAGCTCCAGACTGGATCTACTAGTATCCCCAGAAAAGTAATGGATAAACTCCCTAAAAAGGGGGTAATCATTAGTTTAATTTACAAATGAAAGAGTTGCGACAAAAACTCAGACAGCTGAAGAGAAGAGTGAGTGAAATCGGACAAACTGTGCCTAAAAATAGGACAAACTATGGATAAAAAGATATACTTAATGCTGTTAAGCAAACATGCCAAAAGAAGCTTACAATTTAGTTTACCACGCAGATCAAATTCACTACGAAGAACAAAGTGTGTCTGAATTATTCATGGTTTTCCAGGTCCTTGCACAATCAACTGCCTGGAAAATAAAGTAATTCTGCCAGGGGACCTGGTAAAGGAGCAAGGGCAGTCTTTTGGTAATGAAATTTAGTGGATCTGGAAGGATCAAGGTGTCTCCATATTTAGTGCTTGGTACAAGTCCTTAACCTTAAATCATGATAAGGGAATTTCTGTACCTTTAAACCAACATCTTCAGATAGTGGGCCATGATTAGTAAAGACCAGTTGTTCAGCATCCTCCTTAGAACATCACCTGCCTACTAAATGGCTGGCTCTACATTTGCCTCCTTTGATAGGGAAGATCAGAATTGATCTTTGCATGTGAGCCTGGGTGTACAAATGTTTAAACTTACAGGGGCCTATTACCAACAGCGTGCGTTAATTAACGCAAACCACAGTTAGCGTCGTTTTTATCGCTGGATTCGCTTGCGGAGATAACGCGTTATTAGCAACGTTTTATCTCCAATGCGAAACAAATCCAGCGATGGCGGCGATTCCCAGCATTAGCACGAGAATTCCTTGCGATAAATTCCTATCGCTAAGGAAAAACTCGCTAATAGGCAGGTGGGGACTTAACCGTAGAATCCACCTCCCATAGACTATAATGGCTAAGTCAGGTTTCTAGCAGGTGTTAAAATCCAGCGCTAATCGGGGTTAACGCACATTTTTTATCGCTCGCGGGCCTTGCTAATAGTGTGAAGTTGTGTTTGCGACTGTCTGCGTGTATTTTTAGTGAGGAACGCCCACTTTGCATGTCATTAGCGATAAATATCGCTGACATGCAAAGCGGTAAAAAACGGGCGCTAATGCCCGCAAACTGTCGCTAACTGCTGTTAGAGACAGTTTGCTGATAGGGCGATAAAAATATCGCAGCTTTAGCGGTAAAAGTGCCGCTAAAGCGGCGATAGTGCCCTTGCTAATATGCCCCACAATTCTTACTGTGTCTCCTTAAGAAGTGACGCAAAACATTTTAAGCCAATTTTGAATATAATGGGGCATATTAGCAAGAAGAGGCGATAATCATCGCTAACCCTGTTTAGCGTGATTTTTTTATCGCCGGCTATCGCTGGAATATATCGCCACGCTAACGCTGTATTAGCAACGATTAGCGCTATGGCGATGAATATTCCAGCGATAGCGGGGAAATGAGCCAACATCGCTGAAAAACCAGCGATGTTGCATGGAGAAGGGAGAACACCTTGCTGATACGACCCTGTGGTCGTATCAGCATAATCCACCCCCCATGTTAGGTATGGCTAACACCTGCTAATTGCAGGTGTTAAATAAATGGCGATGACCCGGTTAGCGCGACTTTTCACGTCGCTAACTGGGGCCATGGCCACCTTGCTAATAGGCGATAGGCCTGTTAGCGAGTGTTTCCCAGGTTTGTTCGTCGGGAACGCCCACTTTGCATGTCATTAGCGATAAATATCGCTGACATGCAAAGCGGTAACAAAACGGGCGCTAATGCCCGAAAACTGTCTCTAACTGCTGTTAGAGACAGTTTGCTGATAGGGCGATATAAATATCGCCGCTTTAGCGGCAAAAAGTGCCGCTAAAGCGGCGATAGTGCCCTTGCTAATATGCCCCAAGGTTTTAAAAGTAGCAAAGGTGCTGGGTCAAAAGCAGCTGCTAAAATATCTCAGTGCACCCCTATACTACTTTCGATCAGGCTTTCGTCTTTGGCATGAAACTGTGTTGCCCTTGGTCAATATCTGAGAGAAATTGCTTTGGGAAAGGGATCTAAAGCCACGATTACAAATTAATTTGGATTTGTTTGGCCATTTCAACATGATGGATCATCATATCTTACTGGAAAGGGATTAAAGCCTAAGGCTTAGGGGAACAGTTAAAATCTGGTTGACATCTTTTCTATAAGAGCGCACATATCAAGTGAAAAAGGAAGCATTTCTTTCTTGGAGTAGACATATGAGCCGAGTAGTCCCTCACGGCTCAGCGCTTTCCACACATCTTAGTGCCTGCATGCAGTCACAAAATGGGGGAGGTCAAGGCATGGATGCTGGATTTTCAAAGGACCTCCAGCTCCTGGCACTGCTGGAAGAGGGGCGTGGTGGGTGAGGGGCACATGCACAACAACCTTCACAACATCTTGAAGTGGATAGGGAAGAGCAATCTAGTTCGTAATTGGTTTGATATAGTTAGAAACGATGGTCCCCTTGCCAGCTCCATTTTCTTTGTCAAAGATAATGGTAGACATCTATAAAAACACTCCCGTGCTTCTTTTTGATCACAATGTATATAGAAAAAATAAGGAGCTGCTGTTTTTAGCTCAAATTGTCCGTAATGTCATTCTTGGAGGCAATTAGTACTTAACACGTCTAAGGCAGTATTATCAATGCCCCATTATGTCATTGCAGTTTACAATGGGCTATGTGCCTGAAAACTTCATAAACTGTAGCAAGTGCATAACAGGTGGCAATAAGCATTTCTAAGATGAGAAGATAGCCTGGCCTGAAATGATTTCACTGACCTCTGGCCAGGCAGTATATAGAGTGCACACTGAGGCAAAGGCAGCTGACACTTGAAATAGGTCTTCAGGGGGTAGAGACCAGAGACACATGAGGTTAAATAATAATATTAGGTTCATCATCCTTAAAGGTTAACAGAGGGTAACCACGAGGGCAGACTGCAGCAATCCGAGAGGCGAAACATGCAGGACACTGATTGAGTTAGAACCTTGAGGCTTCTGCCACGTGGCATGAAGCAGCTTTATGTGTCCATGTTGTTGGATAAATAATACATAAATAAATCATTGTAACATAAGACAAAATCTGTATTTCACTTTGAGAACCCCCTTTAACCTTACTTTGGGTGGCTAGCAGTGTTTTGTCCAGTCAACACCTACATTTTGGAGCTGAGGGTTCATTGCTCAAGGTGGCTAACTTGTTTTTCCCACCACATGGGATTAGACCAAACCAGTAGACCTTGGTAAGTGCTTGCAATGTGAGCTCATTGGCAGAAGGAGCAGATGTCATACACTGTCCAGGCATAATAAAGGGGTGACAGAAATGCACTGAAAGCTCCCACGAACACATAATTAGACTTGATTTGCTGTGTGTGCACGCAGACCGAGCTAACATGATAAGCAGCAAGAGCAGCATGCAGAGCAGTGCTTAATTTGTAAAAAAAAAAACATAAGTGTCAGGGCCCTCGACTGGAGGCCACGACAGCTTGCACCGCCCATTGCCCCTTCCAGAGCTGCCACTGACAGTACAAACACAACTACTAACTGTCATACTCCTGCACATGTGTCAATTCAGACTATTCCAGGACCCCAAAACTACAAGAATGGCTTGCACAGCAGTTATTAGTCATTTTAATGTATATTAAGTTAATAAACATCTGTTCTTTTAAATTACACAAACAGCCACAAGTGCCGGTGTTGACAATTAAGTGCCGGGTGCCAAGCACCGGAAACCCCCGGCTCAAATTAAGCACAGCTATAGAGTCCCCTTTTACCAAATCGTCTGCTTTTGTGTGTTGTTCCTTACGGGAGAGGGTTTGCTTGTCAAGGGCCTTTTGCCCTAATTTCTGTTTCCGTTTACCATCTCACCATAGGTTTGGCGTGGATTCATGCAGAGGAGGAAAACCAGGCGAGAGAGGGAGGAGGAGTTAATATTCCTTGGAATGGTAAGACTTCCTCATTGCTGAAATATGTCTGCTTTCTGCCACTACCTCACCTTTTCTCATGTGATTGGCCTATGCACAATTTTGAGATAATCTGTTATTAATGAGTTCTGTATATACATTCTAAAATAAAATCTAGATAGATTTGAAGGTGGTCTTTGCAGAATGTTGTTGGAATGTACAGAGCTATGCTTTTCTCCGTGAATCCAAAAATCCACCAGCGTTGCACCTTTTCTGTTTGAGTGTCAAGAGTGCAGTGTAAGATAATACTGTTCACTTAGACGGATAGTCCAGTAAATTAGCATAGGTAACTTGACTGTCCTACTAGACAGCATTTGATTAATGGCGCATCCCTGATTTTCCATGGCATAGCTCTGTTAGCCAATGATATAGTCCAGTTGGCCGATAGCATAGCTCTGGTGGCTGAAGGCATAGCTCTGTTGGTCAATGGCATCGCTTAGTTGGCTTGCTGGCATATGTTGGGACGGAAAAGTCCTCTGTCTGGTAATGGATGTGCACCCCTGCCCTGAGTGCCCAATTGTACTGATGTCTGAATCCCTAATGTTGATTTATGTTGTCATAGGCAAAGATGAATCATGCGTGCACACCATGACATATGCCTGTATCACGGATTGCGTTCTTGTTGGACTGGGAGAGGCGCCCAAAGCGCTACCCTCATAGTGGTGGAAATGCTGTTGCCTTCACCAGGAGTTAAGCAGGACAGGCGCGGTGATGGCAGCACACCGTGTAGTGATCAGTAGGAGTGAACAGCTCCTTTTTAGGTCGAGCCTGTAGCAGCGCGCATGCGCTGCTCTGGCGAGACTTTATATAAACAGTAAAAGGGCTTTGGAAAGCTCACCACACGCTCGTGCGTGTGGTTTGTTTTCGTTCAGAGTCTATTCGCCTTTGCGTGCGTCTTTCTGAGAAAGACAGCACGCAATTGGGCAAAGGCGGGTGCATGTCCCGCCTTTGCTCCGCCCACGGCCTATTGCTTGCGGTTACCCGCACAGGCCACATCTGTTTTGAATTATCGTGCACAGATGCGTGCGCGATAATGCAAAACAGATGTCTGGCTGTGGCGCGCGCGCGCGCACCACTCGCATGCTTGTCTTCTCATTGGGCTTTGGTAAAGTCAGCCGCCTGTTTATTTTCGCATCGCGCTTTCACTTAAAGTGAAAGCGCGATGTGAAAATAAACACACGGCTGCCTTTGCGGTACCGCGCTTGTTTCTTTTAGATGCGTTGCGTGGTTGTGTCCGGTAACTGTAAATGTATTTTACTTATGAAAAATCACTAAGAACATGATAGAATAAATAATGTTCGCTTCCAGCTAAGAGCTTATTTGAAGCTGGTTGCATTTTTGACAAAGTTAAATATTCGAGTCTCTAAATTGTCGCTCCACGCTCTCTCTGTGTAATGACTACCACCTGACTTCGTGCAAAGACAGGTGTGATTCTGCGCTTTCCGCGTGCCATCCGACCTTATTTCCCCAGGTGAGTTGAGGGCGGTGGCAGAAGCTGCTCCTGGGGAGGACGAGGGTAGAGAACGTCACACCAACCTTGGTGCTGTGCGTCACCTGGTGGCTAGGTAGAGTATGGCATGTACAATTGTAAATCTGCAGTCCTGCTCGGGTATGCGGCCCCCGACGCAGAAAGGTCTCTGCTCAGAAGCGCCAGAGAGCAAGGATTAGTAATTCGTGGTACGGATGTGCCCCCGTGTCGTCTCCTTATTGTGTTGGTGTGGAACCTGCACTGCACAGCCCGCCTTGACCAGGACAACCTTCAAACTGGGTGTCTCTGCCTCATTGTCATCATGCACCAAAATGCTTCCTAAACCCTACATGCTCCTGTCTCTAATGCCCGCTTGTCGCTATGTCGTCTGGTGCACAGGACCTCACCACTAATAATTCATAACTGCTAAGTGGCCCCGTATTTCGTAACACCGTAGGCGTGACACGGACGTTCTTCACTTTTAACTCTGTAAGGGAGAGGATGTGGCTAATGGCCAGAGCTGCCAACTTTGGAACAGGGGAACCAGGTAGGTTCGAGTCTCGGCGTCGGCTCGACATCCTGTGATTCTGGGCAAATCGCTTAATCTCTCCTGCTACCAAAAAATTAATGTGTCCTTGTGCAATGTAACTGATGGTTATGCAAACCTCCGCTCGAGTTCGCGCTATATAAATCTGCAAAAAAGAGAAATGGGGGCGTAAAATTGAAACAGCTGATAGCTTAAAAATAATGACCAGCGTGTCCCATGGTCATTATGCTCCGTTTGTCCTCGTGCTCCCTGGTTTCTGCAGCCCTTGGTTCTTGTCTCTCCAGCTCCTGTATTCCCTGCCCCCCCCCGAGCCCCCATCCCCCGCCCTTCCCTCCCCTCCCTCCCTCCAGTGCGCTCCTGTCCCTTAACACTATGCTCCCTGCTGCATCTGCGTATTTGTAACTGGGCCCTACACCTTATACACCCGAGTCCTTAAAAGCCAATGATCGCCTTCCTTCGTGCCTTATGCTTCTGGTCCGTGTACCCGCTGGACCCCCTGACGCTTTTACCCGAGTAGCACTGCCACTACGTCAATTTGCGTTCGAATTATCTATATTCTGTTTGCCCTTGAAGCCCTATAGCGCCTGATCCCTTGCCCCAAACCATTTCCCCGCTACACTGGGCGCCCCCGAGGATGTCTGCACAGTGTCCGCCCTGGAGTGCCACTCTTTACACACACGCGGCTCTGTCCGCTGCGGCCTCATTAACGCCTCGGAACTGGAGCCCCTGTAGAGCTCGTTAGCAGCTATGGTGCCATTTTACGTTTTTCTTCATTTGGGCTTTTGCTGCCAAAGTTCTTGTCTGCGCCTTGCTGCGGACTTCCGACAAAAGAGGCTTTATCAGAGAAAGGGCTCCGAATGAAAGTTGGATGAAAACTGCCTTCAGGCGAGTCTGAGGTGCTGCTATGAGGCTCACTCTGCTCCTCCGCGCCACCGTCAGCCTTCAAGGGCAGACAATGGGCAGAGCTGCCGCCTGAGGACCCGGGGAACCCGCTTCCAGTCTCGGCGTCAGCTCAACATCCTGTGATCCTGGGCAAATTACTTAATATCTCGGTGCCTAAAAAAACGAATGAATGTGTCCTTCTGTAATGTAACTGGTGCGCATGTAACGCGCTCCAATGCTTTCCGGCACAGGACGCGCTATATAATTGCATAAATAAAAAAACAAATAAATACACCTCTCCCCTCCATAGCCGTGCTCCCTCTGACGTCATGTTCGAACTCTTTCACGTCGCAGGGCAGCCCCCGACATGGTGCTCTCAAAGGGCAAGTTAAGTGAACGCATTGTACAGCTGTAGTGAACAGGCTGCGCTTCCTTTGTGTCGTGTTATAAGTATTTAGTTATGCAGCACAATATCCTTGGTGCAACAACATCAACTATTGCATGGCTAAACACTTATAAGGTCCCAAAGGCGAGACCTATTGGCTATGCCAATGCTTCTCATGGCAACGAACCAGAGTTAACGGCGAAGGCAACAGGCTGTTATGCTGGCACATAAGTCTTTCATTATTGGCGTACAGTTTGAAGTCCAACATTATCAAGTACAAAAAAGGTTATTTCACAGCATGCGCTGCACATATTCTCTGTAATATAAACAAGCATTGAAAATGCAATAGGTCTCGCTTTGGGACCTTATAAGTATTTAGTTATGCAGCACAATATCCTTGGTGCAACAACATCAACTATTGCATGGCTAAACACTTATAAGGTCCCAAAGGCGAGACCTATTGGCTATGCCAATGCTTGTTAATCTGTGTCACTGGAGTGAGGCCTAAAGGCTCACTCACTTTTAAAAGTTCAGCTCCTGTGTGCCTAACTCACCCTTGGCTACATCAGATTGGTGTGAAGTGCTGCGCAGCATAGAAGTGATGTACCTGCGCTGAGTGTATGTGTGCGTGGTAAGGGTGCAATACTGGGATAATGCAATACTGAGTAGTATGTTCATGGTGTATGCATGTGCAGGAGGTGAATGTGCCTCTAAGTGGAACAGTACCTGAAGGCTGTAGTGCTGTGCAGTACGTGCAGGATAAATGCATGCGCTGAGTGTATGTGTACCTCCAAGTGGTACAATACATGAAGGATGCAGTGTGTGCATGATAAGTGCATATGCTGGGTGCATGTGTACCTGTGAGTGGTACAATATATGAAGGATGCACTGCGTTTATGATAAGTGCATATGCTGGGTGTATGTGTGTCTATGAGTGGCACAGTAAATGAAGGATACAGTGCTGGCCAGTGCGTGCATGTTAAATGCAAGTTCTGGATGTATGTGTGCCTCTGAGTGGTACATAACATAGAGGATACTGTATTGTGAAGAGCGTGTATGCTCTGTACATGCACTTGGTTTATGTGTGCCAGTGGATGGTGCAATACATGGAGGGCCCTGGCTTCCATTTTGGGAGACCCAGGCCTGCATGGTGAGATATGGAGAGGAGATAAAGAAATCCCCCCAGACAGATTTGTGTGTTGCTGTATTCCTGTAAGCTGGGTGGGACACACACACTGAGGAGGGGAGGACGAGGCCTCGCCTGTACACTTCAAAGGGTGCTCTTTTATTCAGTGAGACGTGACAAGGATAGGCCTGGGCACCTCTCAGGAAGGACATACGGCTGATAAGAGAATCAAAAAGAGTAGTTCTGGGGCCCTGGGCTAACCTTTTGATGCTTGTCTCACTGTGGCTGACATCCAGGTGTGAACTCTAGTTACTTCCATGGCAAGTGTTGTGGAACTACCAGCTTCAGAGACATCTTTGCTGTGACAGACTGCTTTTCAAGAGGAAAATGAAGCAGAAAAGTAGGCAATTCAAAACCTCTGGCCCTAAATCACATTTAGTGTCTGGAAATGGACTATGAGAAAGGGAGTTTGAGACCCCAAAATTGTAATCTGCCAAGCAGCCTGATGTGCTGAGTGAGCAGGGGAAGCTCTGCAAAACTTCTGCCAGTGATCAGTACTGACGGCTAAGGATTGCTAGTCTCCATGCTGGATGAGGTAACATCACCCAGGGAATCCAAGACTACCAGCACCGGAGCCTGGAGCACCTGCCTGCTTGCCAAGACCAATGTGACCTGTGAGGAAGAGGAGAGCGTTGAAGGGAGCAAAGTCCAGTGGGGAGCCCTGTCGAATGGACTCCCTGTGTAAGGTGTGAGGAAATGGCTGCTGCACAGATCAGGTTGTTGCCCTGTGCAGGACTGTGTCAGTGGCCTCTGTATGCCAGGAGAGGGCTGCCATTGCCATGGAAAAGACTGTTGTGCAGTAAGGGCTGAAGTCTTGTGCGGTAGCGGTGCGCCAACGCTTTATTCCAGGAGGGGCTACCGTGGAAAAGACTGGTGTGCAAAAGAATCAAAGCGCTGCGCTGTAGTAATATGGTGACCCCTTATGCTAGGAGGGGCTCCCGTGGAGAACTTCACCGTGCTGACCAGACCGGAGCCCATAGACAGTGAGTTGTGATGACCCTGTATGTCAGAGGAGGTCACCTGGAGCACCAAGGACTCTGACTTGTTCTACCGCGCTGGAGAAGTGAGGACGCTGTGGGAGCACCGCCACCCAGGCAAGGGACCCAGAACAGAATAATTGTTGCCACCCCACCATGGGGAGTGAACATTTACCCCACAGGAGACGCCGCAGGGAACCTCAGGTTGCTGCAAGGGGGTGACCGCAAGTGAGAGATCCTGCACCCATCGAGTGTAGCTGCTTGGTCCGTGTGTTGCCGACTCACCTGAATGGGACTGCAGCCGCTGCGAGCGCCTGCGGACAGAGCACCATCCACAACTTTGAACACTTCCCTCCTGCTGGTGCGGGTAAGACTTGTTTTCGGCCTGTTGGCCTCAGGAAAACTTGCTGCTAGTTGAAGCGCGATAGCGCTGGAACACTTTTTTTTTTAAACCTCTTTTTATTGAAAAGGAACAGATAATACACTACATTGCACCACTGCTTGTTTCACACAATTATGTATCAAAGCCACACCACAGCAAGTTATAAACTTTTTCGTTTTTCATCTATACATTGTATGTTCATCACCATCCCTCGAGGACCCTCCTTTATCCGTTATCATCATCAGACACGGAATGTCTCATTCGGACCCTAGGGGCGCTGCAAGGGAAGCCTCTGTATTCATTCCATCTATTCCACACCCTTCCCCATTTTTGGGGGCAACCTCTGTTTTCGTAGATAGCCTTTTTGGGTACAATACACCAATCCATATCCCTCTCCCAGCCTTTTAGGTATGGTACAGCTTCAGCCCCCCAAATACACGCTATATTTCTCTTTGCAATAATCAAGCCCAGAGTTACACCAATCTGTTCTCCCCTCCCTAAATCCGTTGCTTCCCAAACATTAAGCAGACACCACTTGGCCGATAACTGCAACACCACCCTATATATCCTGCTCAAACGTTGTGTTATCACGTCCCAGTAAGATTGAATTTTAGGGCAGGCCCATATTATATGGAAAAACGTTCCCTCATATCACCAACCAATGTGACAGAGTGGGTCCGGTCGCCTACCCACCCT
Source organism: Calotriton arnoldi (assembly GCA_963921515.1). NCBI lineage: Eukaryota > Metazoa > Chordata > Amphibia > Caudata > Salamandridae > Calotriton > Calotriton arnoldi. The sequence goes on along the minus strand of CAWUFW010005802.1, from coordinate 497,859 downwards.
TACCAATGTAGTGCAGGAGATATAAGCTCTGTGTATTATTTTGAGTTGTATTAGGCAGAAGCGGGACCTAATAGCTACTTCTCTAGGGGAAGCCAGTGCCTCAGGCCACTCATCTTCCTGCATGTCGGTAATATCTCTCTCCCAATTCTCCCTCAATCGTTTTAACATTTCTGGGGCATTGTTCACGAGTTTCTTATATGTTAGCGAGATCGCCCTGGGGTGATATGCTCCTCAAGTAGTCTATTTTCTAGGGGCGATGATTCTGGCAGAAACTTAAATATATATATATATATATATATATATATATATATATATATATATATATATATATATATATATATATATATATATATATTGACTGGGACACTACAACAGCAGTAAATCGGCATCTATAAAGTGCTACTTGAATGGGTGTAAATTTACTACTTGTTGGAATTCACAAACATTGGCAGTAAAAGGCTTGGAAAGCTGTGCCCGTCTCAGGTTTCCATGCCCACTTCTGGCATGCAAACACCCAAAAGTTGATGGGATAAATGCAAGCAAATAGTTTAACCAGTGGCAATTGCTCAGGGTAACATTCCAACCCATTTTTGGCCACTGTGCCACTCTAGAAAGAGTCCCACCTAATTCAAATCAGTACTGACCCTGTTCCTCATGGAAACATTCCATCAAGAACCTTGTTCATCTCACCCTTCCACTCTGCAGCTACTGCTCTTTTAGTTGGGAAATTGAAGGTTCACTCCTGCCTCTCCCCCACCGTGTCCTTTTGTACAGCCAAGTACAGCTTCATATTGACATTTGGCATATGTGAAGTGCTCAATCAATGGGAAGGGTTGCCACAATATTTTTATGTTAGTAACTATGTGCTGTCTGAGGCAATGCACTTTGTCGCTTTCACTGACATGTTCTGTCCGTTGTTTCACCATACTTTTACTGCTTTTGTGGGAGTTTCGTAACAACTTGTTCGCTGTCTTATAACACTTCCATCTGCTGGCTGTTCTATAACACTTTCATCTGTTTTATGAAGCTTTCAGTGACTTTGTTTTTTCTATCTCTGACATGCCTAAAACGGTTTTGTTATTCATAGTATTGCATTACATGGTAATATGCGGAACACATGGAGTGAAACTTAAATATAACGTATTAGTTTCACTTCTCTGTGTGATTCCATTAATTTCTTTTGTTTTGTAAAGCATACGGTGGGGTGGTTCTCTTTCAAGTATTTTTCACAAGTTGCCCTGGAAACACAATCTTTGTGTAGTGTGATTATTCTCAGGTAGTGCCTTGGCTGACTCCAACAGTGGCACAATGAAGTGTGCGATCCTCCTAAAGCAATAATTAGGGACAGACAAAGCCTGGCCTAGAAGCTTCTTCTTCTTGAAAAAGAGAAACTGCAAGCTCACCCCTCTTCCCTGTCATCCACCAAATAACAGTGCTCCGGAAGACTAATTTGCATCTCTTTGTTAAACAAAAGGCGCTGTTTAATTTCTACAGGTAGTTCAGCCTCTCCTTCCTCACTTCCATGTCTGGGTCTCTTTCCCCAGCTACAGGAATGCAGGCAATAAACTCCCACTGTCAGGGATGCTGTTCTCACCCCTATCCTGTGCCATGCTATTTCTGGGGCATCCAAATGGACCTGACTCTCCTTTGGTATTTAATACCGTGAGGCAACCTTTAAGGGCGTAAGAAGACATCTGCTCCAGTATTTGCAGAATCACCTTTTCAATGTATCCATCACTTACCTTGTGAACATTCTCATGTTGCTTTTGAGATGAGGTTAATGATTCATTCAAGTGCCGCTTAATGCTTTCGATAAATCCAGCCATTTCTTTACTCTTCTAACTGCTGAGTTCATCAGCTGTCTCACTGAAGCAGTGGTCATGCAGTAGTATGTCTGCAGACAAACTGTTTGCCTGTTTCTAGGGCCTGTCAAAAATACCTAACATAGTGCTATCTCATATGCAATTAATGATGTTTATCTCAACAGTTTTTTTAATCTTCAGAGTGCATGCTACCGCAGAAGTCTACTCTATGTTTCAAAAAACCTGCATGAAAATTTTGACCTTGACTTAAAACCTTTGACGGTTACCTCTCCTTTTTCTTTGAATGACCCTCTCCTTACTTTCCATCCTCTGCATGCATTCTCTCTGAGTACTACCTGCTCTACGACACGTGCATGTGTGCATTAATCTATTGTTGGATGACTGGAAGCTGCCCACGCATTATCTTAAAGATCACAAACTGTCATGCTTTGACAGTCATAACCTGCAATGTGGCAATACCTAATATCCTGTAGCTCATCTTCTAATCCCATTAACCATCTACATGAACTCACATATGCCATCCCCTCACCCCTCTAATGTTCACACCAAACTCCTTTTAATTTAATCCATCACAAATACACTAGAGTAAATTCATGGAATGGTCTCCTTGAGAGCAGTGACATGAGAAAACCTTGAGTACCCCCCTGCGAGATGCAGGGAGGGGGCCCCACACATAAAATCACTGGTGAAAACATAATTTGTGCAAGAAAATTCATCATCTTTTTGCATTGATATGGCCTTTGCTGTGGATTTTAAGACAAACTTGAAAATATTTTCAGGGGCACTGTTGTACACTGCCCCTAACATAAGAAACTGGGACCAGGCAGTCTCACTAAATATGACAAGATGCTCCATACATTTTTTAGCCAAGACCATGCTCAGATTTTGGAGTGCATACTTATAATCATTAAAATGAAACTTCAATTCCCATGATTCCTAGTGGTGCTGACTAAAGCACCAATTACTGAGAGTAACACTTAGCAAATGGAAATTTGACAGCACTGTCCCAGCACTGAATGCGTTTTTAGGTGGAAGCCTACCAGACAGCGCAGCTGTCTGGTGTGCTAAAGACATCTTAGAAACATTGTGAGAGCTTCCCTGGAAATGCTTTCTGCCATTGCTTACTATTGGCTTAGGGGTTTGTAACTCATAATTGCTTGCTTTCTATTTGCTGGCTTTATTTATTTTAGGATGTCCAGCTTGAGTTCCTCTCGCTTTCTGTAAACAGCCCTTTAAATCCTATTTTTATCTTGTCTCATTTGCTGTGCATTCAAAGGCAGAGGTCAAATATCAGGCTTCGTCTTCTGAGGGAACTTGGTGTTCCCTTTTCTTTCTCTAACTTCAATGTGAGAGGATTTATGTGCCAATTTTGCTGTGAAAGAAAGGCTTTTTTCTAGCACACAACAAAATAAGAATGTCTGTAAATGAACTGTGCATATATTACAGAATATATCAGAATTAAGAAAGGACAAATGAGGCACATTTTTTTGTGATACTGTAGTGCGGTGGAAACAAATATTTTAATATGATCAAAACAAATCAATGCACTAGGTGGTCATTTCCACACTTTATCGTTTGCGCAGCTGTGTACTTTTATTAGTAAAACTGTATGTCGGTGCAAAATAAAATGGTCATTTCAATTGAAAATGTGTTCTCTGTAATGGCAGTGCACTACCAAACCATGCATACTCCACTGTGCGTCACTCCACTGTACTCTGCAACACTCCACTGTACGCCATTCTACTCTACACCACTCCACTCTCCTCTGCTCCATTCCACACCACTGCACTCCACTCTGCACCACTCCACTCTACGCCAGTCAACTCTAAGCCACTCCACTCTACTCGTCTACTCTACTCTGCACCACCCCACTCTATGCCACTGCACTCTATGCCACTTCACTTAACACTTCTCTACTTTACTGTGCACCACTCTACATTATGCCACTGCACTCTACGCCACTCTACTCCACTCTGTGCCACTCCACTCTAGGCCACTTCACTCTACTCCACTGCAATCTACCCTATGCCACTCCAATCTACACCACTCTACTCTACTCTGCACCACTCTTATCTATGCCACTCCATGCAACTCTACTCTGCATCAGTCCACTTCATGCCACTGCACTTGATGCTACTCTAGTCTTCAACACTCCACTCCACGCCACTGCACTCTACTCTACACTTCACCACGCTACTCTATGCCTCTACACTCTGTGCCACTCTACTCTACTCTGCACCACTCTACTCTACGCCACTGCACTCTACGACACTGCACTCTATGCCATTTCACTATATGTAACTCTGCTATACTCTACTCTGCACCACTGCACTCTACGCCACTGCACTCTATGCCTTTCTATTCTACTGTACACTACTCCGCTCTGCAACACTCGGTTCAACACCACAGAACTCTATGTCACTGAACTCTATGCCACTCTAGTCCACTCTCCACCACTCTAATCTTTGCCACTGCTTTCTATGATGCTTCAACACTCCACTCTACAATATGCCACTATATGACATACCACTCTACGCCACTCTATGTCACTCCACACTACTCCACTCTACGCCACTCCAAGGCACTCTCCTCAATGCCACAAACTTTTAGCCGTGCTGAACAGCAGCCACGCTGGTGTAAAACATGGCTAAAACACATTGGCAAAACCAATAGCTCTTGCATAGGCGCGACCTATTGGCTTTTCCAAAGCTTGTTCATTTTTGACAGTGCAAAGAAAAGGTAAAGTGTTGATCTACTTTTTCCTATTCGATCAAGGACCATGGTTAACTAGCCTCAGTACCACAAAAATACAAACACAGCCCTAGGTGATGTGTGCCTTTATCTCCCCAAATTAGGCTATGTGGAAACAGCATCAGACAGCTCTCTTACTTGAGCAAAATCACTGGCTGCAGTCTGACAATATGTTTCTATCCTGAGCCCCATAGAGTGGACTCAAGAAGGTTCCTTCACCCCAGACAGAATGCAGATGTCAATTCTGTGTCCAAGCAGCCTGCTGCCATGGTTCATCATCGGTTTGCTGTGATGTGGACACAGGGCATAAATGCATTATTAGAACTATTGAATATATAGGTCATGACACTTGACAGACCTGCTCGCTGCAACTTTGAAGTTGCTTTTTTAAAATGTTTTATCGTTTTGCAGCTGGCCAGCAGGGTCCGTCGGGGCCCCTATTAAATGTAATGAATTGGGGGGGACGCCCCGCATTGCGTGGCTGTGAGTCCTTCCATTACGCCCCTGCTTGAAAGCACAAGACTAACCCCAGTAACGGACAACAATCACTGGACTGACCAATGTCCTTGGGTTCCAGAGCAGAATGCTGCCTGGCGTAAAGCGCCTCACTGCCTCATCAGGGGTAGTAAGCGCCTTATAAATGCAATTGCAATACAATTGTTGTTAGGTGAATCCGCTGGACCATCGCTCCCAAAGTGAGTGATTCGCATCGGAGTACCATACATTAAGTTTGCTTTCTTGTTTACGCTCTCCAGGACATGGATGGATTGAAAGCGTGGAGGGTCATTGCTCTTGCTGGAGTGATCAGGAAGCAGAAGGACACATTATGGCTTTGGCTATTCCAACAGGGCCTCACTTTGTGTCCAGGGCTAGAAAATCATGTTGTCCTTTCACTGAACCATTCATAATGCATTGCTCATTTTTTCTTTGCATCTCATGCGTAAAAATCGTTCACCAGAGCCGTTTAAAACGTTTGCAAACTCATTCTTACCCCAGAAACACAAACGCACACCTGTTCAACCAATACTGACCTAAAAAAACAGACTTGTTTGTTTCAGGAGAAGAGTCTTTTCCCTGACATTCTACTTGCATCTGGTTCCAGACAGGCCCCAAATGTGAGCTCATTGACGATTTTTTGGTGGTCCTAGAATGAAGCCTTTTATTTGGGATGCAGAGAAGTCACTGTTACTGTGCAGTATCAGTGGTGGCTGTCAGTGGTAGGTACCGTCCTTCATCAGGACCACAAGAGGCAATTGTTCTCCAGTATGACAATGTTGACTTGCCAGTAATAGTGGGATCGAGGAATCAAGGCTTAACCACGGAGATCCTACTTGTCTAAAAACTAAAACTGAGCAAAATTGTAAAATGTAGTTTAGTTAAATTCAACAAAAATTCAGCAAAATTATGAGAAGTTTCACAAAATCAAATTTCACAGTGTCTTATGTGAAAATAAGCAAGAGGGCTTTTCTCTTGTTCAAAAGTCAAACAAGATATAAGCCAAGGGGACTAGTCTGTAAATACAATGTCTACTACCGGGAATGTTTTGCTCGAACCAGTCTCACGCTGAAAAACTGTGCAAATTCATTCAACATTTCATAGCTGTAAAATTCAGAGAAATTCACATTCCTTGAACTTCAGGAACTTCATGAATTTCGCAGGCATAATAAAAAATTCGCACAGGCCAAAAAACTCAGAGGGCCAGATGTACGACCATTGAATTTTGCGACTCGCAAATTGCGACAAATTGCGAGTCGCAAAATTCAATGTACAACAGTGTCTCAGACACTGTTTGCGATTCCCAATGGGGTCACAAATTGCATGCCTCATGAATATTAATGAGGCTGTCGTAATTTGCGACCCCATTGGGAATGGCTAGCACTCCCAGGGATGGTGGCCTGCTGGTGTCAGCAGACCATCATGTCTGGGACTGCTTTGTCAATAAAGCAGTTTTTTTTTTAACTGCAGCCCGTTTTCCTTAAAGCAAATCGGGATGCATTCAAAAAAGAAAAATGAAACTTTTCAGTTTCATTTTTTAAGGGCAGGCAGTGGTCCCTGGGACCACTGCCTGCTCTTGAAAAATATTTGCGCACCCATTCACAAAGGGGAAGGGGTCCCTTGGGGACCGCTTCCTGTTTGCGGATGGTTTACCACCTACTTGAAGTAGGTGGTAAACTACGAGTTTTTTTGCGACCGGGAATGCGGTCGCAAAACACTCATACATGGCATTTGCACTCGCTATTAGGAAGGGACGCCCTTGGCACGCCCCTTCCTCATAGCGAGTCGCTAGCCCTATTTTGGGAGTCGCTAATAGATGAGCGACTCGTAAAATAGGGATAGTACATTGTGCATCCGTTTTTTGGGGTCGCAAACAGGCCAAATGCCCCTTTGCGACCGCAAAAAACAGTCGTACATCTGGCCCAGAGTCTTGGGATCAAAATATTGAGTTTATATTTCATGCAATAAAAATATCATAGCAAAAATATCAACAAGGTAGTTATATGTAAGTAAGCGTAAGTTTACTTTACTTAACTCCATTTGTACCTTGACAATATATATATATATTTTCAAGTATGTAGAGGAGAGTTTAGAAAGTAAATCTGTACTCACAATTTCGGTTATTTTATATTTTTGCTACTATACTCTGCTAGGACAGTGTTTCTATAGTCAATGTTCTGACCTAAAATAGGGCAATTTTATTCTTTGGACAAAAGTATGGATGTCCTCACAAGCCTTCACGTGTTGCCTTGTTCACCCTAACCACTCAATGAGGCAGAGTGTCAGACAGGAGGATGCAACAATGTTTCAAGCTTTGTTTTGATGCACCTGCCCTCTGCACCATTAACATATTAGTGCTGCTAGATATGAGTCTGGACAACCCACTTCAAAACAGTCTAAGAACCAAAAAAGGCCAAAACCCACCACCAAAACTGGAACCATGGCCCTGCCAGGTCTAAAGTTAGTTTAGGGGCTGAAGCAAAAATCACATGATGGATCAGTTGAAGTCACGGTGCTAGGTGTTGAGGGTGCCCACTTCAGATGCAAGCATCTTGGAGTTAGCCTGCAGCTGTCAAGTTTTTCGTTTGGTGGGAATTCTGAAATAGCAGTTGTCAGGTTTTTCATTTGGTGGAAATCCTGGAATGCTTCTCAGCATGTACTCATTTTCACATTTTGCTGTGGATTATGTTCATCATGCGAGGCTGCAAACTGTGCATAGCTCCCAGGCTGCAAACCCCTTAAGACACTCCTCACATAGGCTTCAGTGATGAGGTCTTGTTCTTTACCCTCCCAGTTAGGAACATGCTCCTCTTCTCTCAATGGGCAGCCCATCTTTCTATTTTCTGGAGAGGTTAAAGTAGTTTCTGGTGGAAAGCAGGGGATGTCCGATAGGTCTGCTTCATTTAAAAGTTTGAACACTCTTCCAATGAAGATGGAGTGATTCTCCAGAGCTTTAAATATTCCCCCTTAAGGCAGAGGAGAACCGATTCCATCTGGTCACTGGCAAACATAGTTTACACCCAGACATCCTGAGCACAAGCATTGGCATAGCCAATAGGTCTCGCCTTTGGGACCTTATAAGTGTTTAGCCATGCAACAGTGGATGTTGTTGCACCAAGGATATTGTGCTGCATAACTAAATACTTATAAGGTCCCAAAAGTGAGACCTATTGGCTATGCCAATGCTTGTTCTAGGAGCTTTTGGGGGGCAGACCCACTCTTTTCTTCTCATTGCTTCCTCCACTTCTTCTGCTTAAGACTTACCACATTCTCAGTTTATTAGGTGCTCTTTCTCTAGTTTTTAAGGGACCCTCCTGATGATGAATGATGTCAAAAGGGGTCACAAAACCCAAGAAGACATCACCTAACAAAAGCACATTCTGGATTTCCTGTGAATTTTGATATATAAGGTGGGGAAGGGAGGGTGTCACATATTGTTCTTGTAGTGCCATTGTACTGTTACCTCAGACCCCTATAGTGATGTCACAGTCTGCTCTGGGGGCCTGCTGTGATGTCACAGACAAACATCTGCTGGTGTGATGTCACATTTGGAGGAGGCTCACATTCCTGTAGGGATGTTACAGTCTGATGCCAGGTTACTGGTGTGATGCCACAGTATCTTATCAGTTTAGTGTAGTGATGCAGGGAAGGAATAAGCGTTATGTTCATTGAGCAACGTCACCATGTGACATCAGTTCTGTGAATTATGTCACTGTCTAATATCAAATTCTGAACCCTGGCAGGCTAAACCACAGTTTCATAAAAAATTAAAAAAAACTCTACCCCCTAAAATACAGAAAAGTGAACTAGTGAAATATGCAGTTCCAAAATATCCAGGAAGAAAGGAGAACTAGCTAAGACGTGAATCCTAAAGTGTAAATGAGGCCCCTCGGGCCATTAATGTGTTCTAGGCTCGATCTGTCGACGCTCATGACAAAACGGGCGAGCAAACTGCCTCCGAGCCGCAGTATAAGACCTCCTTTTAATGCTGCAGAGGCAAAAATAGCGCTATCTATACACCCGAGGGTGATTTTTAGTGCGGAGATGAACGACAGCGGAAAGAGCCAAAACTTTAATATTAGCAAATTAATACATCGCCCCCACCCGCTATTTACGTCTCCTGGAGAAACCATTAAAACTCAGAAATGTAATTTTATTCGAGCCTATTGGGTGACATAGACGGTCACCTGAGATAAAAGAATAACCACATGGCGGCCCCTACTCTCGCCTGAGGAGAGAGTGAAAAGAACCGGGATGTATAGTCAGTGAGGAGCCGCGGTGCAGAGAGGCTGTGAGAGGGCACACTGAGGCCATGGGCCGCACGGGGACACACTGTGAGGAGCCGGGGGCACAGAGAGGGGGCTGCATGGACACACACTGTGAGGAGCCGGGGGCACAGAGAGGCTGTGAGGGGGACACTGGGGACATGGGCCGCACGGGCACACACGGTGAGGAGCCGGGGGCACACTGAATGTGAAGAGCCGGGACACATGGAACAAGACCGTGAGGGCACATGACGGTGAAGTTTGAGGAGCTCAGGACACAATACAGCGAAAGCCTGTGATGAGTTGGGGACAGGAAGATGGTGTGTGAGGGGAGATATAGGAAGATAGCGTGAGGCGCTCGGTACATGTAGGAAAGCACTGTGAGGCGCTGGAGGCACACGTAGGCGCTACATGAGTGTCGGAGGAGATAGGAACACTTAGCACGAGGAGGTCACAAGGACAGACAGAGATGAAGTGAAACGTACAGACAAGGCGAGGAGCTGAAGGTCCCTGGACAGCCTTTGAAGGGGTGAAAATAAAGAGCGAAGAGCATGGGAAGCCCTCACTCTGATGATTCTCGCTGAATTAAAAAACAAGCACTCGTGCAAGTGGCGGCATCCACCTTGCGGGAGCGAGCAGCGGCGCGCAGGAGCCATCTGTTTATAATTAACGTGGCCGCGCCGCTGCTCGCTCCCGCAAGGTGGATGCCGCCACAAGCACGAGTGCTTGAAAAGTGAAGACCGATTCCTAAAGGCCCTCTCCTAGTGCAGCGCATGCACGCTGCCTATGCGAGACCTAAAAAAATGATGTGCCTGTTAGGCAATGGCCATCACCATACTGCAAAGGAACCAGGGAAGCTTGATTGCTTCTACCCACCACGTACCTCTGTAGTTTCAGGTCAGAGACTCTGGACACAGCAGGACATACAGATTGTCGCTTCCATAGACGAACTCTGATTTTGCAAGCCCACACCGTGTGTCCTAGATCACTCTACTCACCCTAGACATGTTATTTTGGTCCATTTACCAAATAGTCATATAACTCATCACAGACTCCAGTTAGGGGTATAGGTATTCCCAGGCAACAAAAAATGGTGTCGGGGAACATTACCCGCCATCAACTATGGCTGAGGATATACTTTGGGGTCACAAAAATATGAAACACGTTTACTGAACCTTTAATGGACTCGGATTCAGTGGAGGAAATCACAATATAGGTCAAAAAGTCTAACAGGAGTGGGAGGCACACCTTTTCCTAGCCAAGTGAGGACTTGCTGCTAATAATTGTCAGTAGTCAGAGGTACATGTGATGGAACCACCACCACGACTGGCTTTTCAGGAGGCAAGGCAAGGAGTTGCACGTGCCATGTCACTTGTAACCCTTTGCGGCGCTTAAGTGGAAGGTTAGTCAGCAAACACTGGCGTTTCAGACTGTCACAGCGGCGGACTGTCCTCGGGTTAAGGGGGGGGGTTTCATCAGCTACAAGTCTGACCAATAAATAAAGCACTAATCTAAGTGGCGTCTGGTTCTGTACTCCTGTGTCACTCTCCAAGACACCTTGTCCTAGAGCCTTTCCTGTTATGTTATGTTAATAGGTATCTGGTATAGCGCAGCAACTGGCCCCCGAAGGGGCATCTCAACACTGAGGCAACAGACAAACGGAGAAGCAGCCATTAGAACAGCCAAGTCTTGAGATGATAATTCCATGAACTCACTCAGTAATACTGGGGACAGGCTCTGCTAAAGCATGCCCGACATTCAGAGGCAGATGCAGGCGATTGTATACATGGCATAGAATACATGGTCCAATTTTGTTATAAAAGTGAAATGTTCTGCCTCTCTGCCAACCGCGTGAGCAATCTAGCAGCATGAATGAAAGACTCTCCAGCCCAAAGCTAACCCTAAAGAAGGATAACACCCCTACCTCTTGCCGCCATATTTAGTCACCCAGACCTCTCTGTCAGGTGGACCACCTGACTCCATGTCCCCAGGGAGCCATCTTACCATTACTGAAAGTTCCTTCTGGGACTCGTTGCATTCTGGTAATTGTAGTCCAAAGTAGTCCTTTTGATCTAAACGTGCATCGTCCAGCACACGTCGTTTCTTAATTGCAGCTCTAAGACTGAACTGTATTGTCTTTATGAAATGAAGCCATGGGGTCCCCAATTCTGCGCTCCTGTGATCCCTGCACACAGACAAAAAATCCTGTCAATTTCAATTCTTGTAAAGAGCTTTGGATAGACCAGAAATGTGTTCTTTCCCTTTCCGGTGTTTAACTTCTACCTCAGCCGCCCATTCTGCCCATAAATAGGAGTCTGTGTAAACAGGACACAGATAATTCAGGCAAGACGCGCGCCTGTGTGTACAGCCAAAGGATCGAGCCCCGTAAATAAGCCATTTCCGGACCCTTCTTTTGCCCGTCTTCCTATGCGAATCTGCTAAATGTTAGTAAACAGGTTTTAGCAGGGGCCAGGGAGGTGCAGACTCATCGCATAAACAGAAAGTTATATCTGAGGACTCATTTGCAATGCATAGATCAGCTGAAGAAGGGAGATTTCTGCTCTGTCTGGCCCTGTGGATAGTTCCCAAATTCTAAGTTTCATGAAATGTGGTGTCGTTTTTGCCATTTTGCATAACACTAACTTTTGAATGATTTTTGCTCGTGGGAGGCTGGTTTGAGTAGAAAATGTCTTGCTGAGAGACAGTTATCTCCTAAAATGAAACAGTTTCAACTCAAACCAGTCTCATGCCGATTTCTCACATAACTTGTGATACCTTTTGGGAGAAAAGTAACCACAGATAAAGGTAAACTCTTTTTTTGGGTAGCATGCATAACATTTTCTACTGTATGGAACCATCAATGATAAATATAGATGCTCAAAGAACCGTAGGTCTGTGTATGGCTGCCATGTATAAATGTGCTCGTTGCCATCTAGGAAGATGAAGCTTTGTATGCAGCAAAAATAATAAAATGTGTTCAGGGTGCTGAGAAGATGGGCACTGTGCATGTTGACACAGCTGTCCATACATGATCAGAAGTGGCAGACTGCACACTATTTTTGAGGGCTGCAACATACAGGTGCATATTTACAAGTGAATGGCAGAGCGCAGTGTTAGGCCAAAATTGCTAACGCCACGCTCCGCCGTTCTGAAAATGCAGGGAGGCGCCGTATTTGCAAGAATGCGGCGCACCCCTGCGTTTCCCCTAGTGCTGGCGCTAAATTTAGCTGCCTAGCGTCAAAACGCAGTTACCCTTGACCCATAGTGCAAGTGCAACGGTGCCTGCGTTGAGGGGAATGATTGTTCATGTGTAGGAAGGTGTCCCTTCCTGCACATAAACAATCAGTAATGGCGATTTGTAGCTTCTATGTGTGCATCTTTATTTTAATGATTGTTTATGTGCAGGAAGGGACACCTTCCTGCACATGAACAATCAATAGTGGCGATTTGCTGTTTCTATGTCTGCTGCAAAATGCAGCACACATAGAAACAGCAAAAACGAGGATAAATGAATAATTTCTCCTCGTTTCGCCAGGTTAAGACCGAGTTTTTCCTTGTCTTATTTTTTGTGCTGCCTCCTATTTACGCCACTTTTGTAAAAAGGGGGCAGCGTCAAAAAGCAATGGGTGTTGCAGCGGAACGCCCACCGCAACACCCATTGCTTGCCCCTTTCACGCTAAGTGCTGTGTGAAAGGGGGCCTTATTCACAAGAAGGCATTAAGACACGTTAACTGGCTTAACGCCGCCTTGTAAATAAGGCGAAGGGCTTATCGCCACCAGAAGGTCACAAAAAGTGACATTCTGGTTGCGATAAGCTCTTGTAATTATGCCCCACAGTGTCAATTGCACTATATTGGCACATTTGTCCCTGTACAGAACAAAACATATCTTTCGCCTCACAGTTTCCAGGTCATAGCAACTGAGGGCTGGGTTTAGGGTTTGGTGGAGCAGGAGCACCGCCACAAATCATGACCAAACTTGTACTTCCCCCACCTCATCCAGAGGTGAAGGAGCTGCTACATGTCTGTAAGCCGAGTCTAAAGCTGTGCCATTAGGGTTGTATGATGCAACCACGCATGCCTAAACCACACATGCCTAAACAACGCAGTCTGAACCAGAAGCACGTCTTTACCACGCATGCCTTTATCACACAAGCCTTTTCAACCAATTTCGTTGTAAAGGCATGATTGCTAAAGGGATATGCATGGCAAATTGCACACCCCAACACCCCCTCCCTTCGCCCTAACACCCGATACCCCAGCCCTGCAATCCACCCCGCCCCAGCCCTTAAAACTACCCCGACTCCTCACCCTGAGCCCTAACACTCGGTCCCTGCCCAAAAAACAACCCCGACCCCAGCCCCCCTGCCCGCACTGAGCTCTAAAACTGACCCATAGCCCTGAGAACTGCCCATTTCCATCCCCCTGCTCAGAGGCCTAAAACCCTGTCCCCTGCCAAAAAACGACCTCGACCCCAGCCCAACAGCACTGAGCCCTAAAACTGATTCCCACCCCTGAAAACTGCCCCTCCCCACGCCCTGAGCCCTATAACCCTGTCTCCTGCCAAAAAACGACTCTGACCCCCCCCCACCCTCGCCCTGAGTCCTAAAACCGACTCCCACCACTAACAACGACCCCCTCACCACCACCCCGGCTCCAGCCCCACTTACCGGGCCACGTCCTGGAGCTTTCTCTCCCAATCCTTCCTGTTCCTCTCCCCGCCCATCCGCACATCTAGACCGCTGACTGCATTAACCATGCATATGCGTGGTTAAGGCATATGCAAGGTTAAGTCAGATGCCTGGCTCAGCCTGCGTTGTAAAGGCCATTTCCCATGCCATTAGTTCTCTATGACCCTCATCCCTACCGCCAGAGGTCTGCCAGATTTATGCGAAGAAGGCTGTCTGTATTGTATCGCTGTATTTAGATTGGGCCTTTTAAACCATATTATCCTGGCCAGGACTGCCATGCAAGGCACAGCAGGATGGAGGACAACAAGCCAGGGTTCTCCCAATCTCCAAAGGCTTTGATTTGCTGCTTCAGTGACTCTATATTGACAATCTTATGGACTGTCTGTTGTCTTTTAAGTATGTACACCAGAGAACATGCAAAGTTATTTATTTGACTAAGTGCAGCACCACCAAGGCCATCAAATGAAAATGGTAGCCAGGCTAAGGCAACACCCTGCACTCTGGCAAAAAAAAAAATTCCCTCTCACTTATTAACCTAAGATTTAGCTAAGAATTTTTCAAACTGGTACACAATGAGATAGTTGTATGCCTTACAGTGGATACATACACAATTGTTTATGCATCTACCAGACATTCAGAGTGTTGTTATCCCATAATGCCTACTTACCAGCTACTTGTAGGGCAGCTACATTTCTATCCATTGACTTCCCCGTCATCATATGTATCCTTCCTCCTGGCGGTGTGGTACATGAGGCTGGTTCCAGCTCTTCTAATGGGAGTGGCCAGACCTTCCTTCCCTTGAGAGAAACATTTTCCACTTGTACACCAAGGTGTAAACAATTCCTAATACTTGGAAATTCCGCTGCTCATGCTAGCGGCCCTACTGTTTGTGTTGAGCGTAATTATACCAATATGTCGTAACATCCATTTTCATCTGCAGCCCTTCTACAATGCTATAGCAATGGGCAATTCCTTTACTTGCTGCCCCATAGGCGAAGCGGGCTTGTAAATTTCCAGGCAATGGAAATCATTTTACTCGATTTGTCTTCGGTTACCAATGCTCATGCTAGACCACGCAGTTGATTTCATCCGGTTCACTAAACTGACGTATCAAGACTCTGAGATAACTCAGTTGTGGAAAGCGAACCAACCCCTGAGAATATCTCCCGGCCAGTTTGAGGTGTAAATTGGGAATCCAGATTTCAGATATTATTTTCCAGAAGGCGGTTCTTCGATTTCTACTCATTTTCTGTACTTCCTTGCTAATCCACCCCTCGCTCATGTTCCCTATTGATGACTGATTGGTTCACAGACTCCTTTATTAAAGTGTGGACAGATCCAGGTGCAGTGAAGACACTCAGGCTCGCATTGCGAGTTCCATAGTCAGTGCGCGGCACCAAAATTACCGGATCTACCCTCACACAACCGGCGCTCACTGGAAACCGAGACAGTTATTTGAGATTAATGTTCATGATACTGTAACCACATCGAAACAATAGAGAAGGTATTAAATTATAGAGCTGATTGTCTTTTGGGCGTGCACCTGATAGAATTTTTTTGCAATTGCCAGAATACCCTATAGTTAGCGAGGTATGCGTGCAAAGGAAAAATACAGAACTGCAGATTTTTTGCAGACTTATGTTACATCTCAGTATATTTACTTCTTAAAGCGATAAAACCGAGATGCCCTTGTCTCTTTCCTTGGTTTCTCTTCCTTTCAGCAGTATGACTTGGGTTATTAATACCAAAAAAAAATCAGCAGGCAAGGGATTGATTTCACTTTTTTAAAATATAACCTTCAGAACTAGAGTCTTTCCTTTATCCGGCTCATTATTTCACAAACACCTGCTTTACTTAACCTCAAATGCGGAAATATGAAAGAATCTGGACGAACTACTCTCTTGTTGAACTTAAATTTTGCTGCAGCCGTCATGCATTGAGCTTACAAACACTTCCTGAAGGAATCTAAGCTCATTAAACCGAAGCAACGTGATCAATGTTGATGGTAAGCAGCTGCTCCCTGTCACTTCAGACACAACCATTCCTGGGCTTTTCTTCAACAAATCACTAAGGGGTCATTACGATGGCGCAACGATCGCCACCGCCGGGCCGACGGTGGCGACCGTTACGCCATCGTAACGTGAATTACCCACCGCCATATTACAATGGCGGTGGGTATCGCGGCGGACGCAAAGTGCGTCCGCCGCTTTTCCGCCGGTCGGCAATCGTTACGATTGCCGGCCGGGCGGAGCAGGGGCCCAAATATGGTGGCGGTGCCATATTAGGATGTGAAGTTTTGAAGGCCTTTCCATGGCGGCGATGCCACCATGGAAAGGCTGGCGGGGATTTGCTTTGGGGGCCCGTTGCGGGCCCCTGGGTGGGGTGGGGGGTGCACTTGGGGGGTACCCATGGTACCCCCCTGAAGTTCCCTGCACCAAGTGGCAGGCCCCGCGTGGTGCCTGCCACGTGGTGCAGGGAAATGCTAGGCATGCCATTTTGACTTCGCGGTGGGTGCTGCTGTAAGCAGCGCCCGCCGCAATGTTAAAATGTGGGATGCGACCACCAGGGTGGCGGTCGCATCCTAATTCACGCTGCGGGATCGCTGCATGTCTGGCGGCCGGTCACAACATCGCGAGGATGGCGGGCGGACTCAGGTCCGCCCGCCATCCTAATAGGCCCCTAAGTCCGTGTGTGTGTTAAGTCTGATCCATTGTGGTGAAACAGGACTACAACTCGGAGAATGCCTAAGATTGTTAAAGGAAAAGCCAGGAGCAGGGCACACTGCATTTGTTGATTAATGGTCAACTAGAACCCTTACCAACTTTGATTTCCTTACGAAACAAAAGTAAGGTAGAGCACTACCATGGGACATCGGTACCAGGCTTGGATGGGAACTCTGGCAAAGTTTTTATCCTCCAAGATTCCCTGCAACTTCTTCAACATTGTATTATTTACAAAGCACTGATAACCAAGGTTTAGTGCCGCACATAACAAAAGAGGAGAAAACAAAGGCATACATCTGAGATTTATTTAAACGGGAGACTCTTCAGTGTTTTCCTAAAATGCTGAAGTTGGCCATTCCTTCGTTAATGATCAGGGAGTTTGCGTCTCTCACCTCTGTTGGGAAGGCCTGTCCTGCGTGTGAAGCCGTGAACTGTTGATCATAGGAGGTTCTGTCAGCTGTTTGCCACTGGAATGCACATGCTCAGTGGCTTTAATATATGTGTTCTTATGTGTTGTCGAGAGAACTTCGAATTTAACTCTTTCTTGTACCAGTAACCAATGCACATCACTACGAGTTTGTGATATCTGACAGTACTGTGCAATATTGTAATTACTGCTCAGTTTTGGACAACTTGAAACTTTGCAGTGGTTTTCGTCACTCCATAACCCCCTAAGTAATCTAGCTTTGTACCCACAGTTGCACATGCAAGTTTCGATCTTTAAGCTTCACCAATTAAGGCTGATCTCTAACTAACAGTACAAGATGATAGTGTGCGGCTTAGTGGCTGAAATCATGGTGATTGTGTGGCTGCTTGTATACAGGAGTCTGATATAACTCCAATAGTTTTCACTTTGTTCTTAATAACAGTGCTTAATTTGTGCCAGTGGTTTGGCTGAGTCCAAACTGGGGTGGCATGTTTAGCAAAAAAATGATGGATTAAACCCAGATCTGTGACTGAGGGTGAATGTTTGCATTGTTCAGCATTCCATTCATCTTCTGTTCTTTTTGCCTTTGTCACCCTAAGTGGGAAGGGTCTGACCAGACGTGGGTCCCGTGCTCACTGTACCACTGATCATTCAAGCTAGCCTGACTGATGAGGAGTGATATCCCGAAACTGGTCCCAGGACGCTTGTTTCCTGTCCAGGGAGGACCTGGCTTGGCAGCTCGGGCTGGACTGTTCCCATGAGGAGCAGGGTCAAGACTGATTTGCATATGGCTGGGTCCAAACTGGGGTGGCGTGGTGAGCAAGACAAAGTGGGTTAAACCCAGATCTGTGACTGGGGTGAATGTTTGCATTGTTCTGAATTCCATCCATCATTTGCTCTTTTTGCTTTTGTCTTCCTAAGTGGAAAGGGTATGCCCAGACGTGGGTCCCGTGCTCACTGTGCAACTGGATTCAAGCTAGCCTGGCTGAGGAAGGGTGATGCCCTGAAACCGGTCCCAGGATGCTTGTTTCCGGGTCCAGGGAGGACCTGGCTTGACAGTTCGGGCTGGACTGTTCCCACAAGGAACAGGGTCAAGACTGATTTGCATATGGCTGGGTCCAAACTGGGGTGGTGTGGTGAGCAAAAGAATGATGGATTTAACCCAGATCCTTGTGACTGGGGGTGAATGTTTGCATTGTCCAGCATTCCGTCCATCAATTGTTTCTTTTGCATTTGTCGCCCTAAGTGGGAAGGGTATGCCCAGACGTGGGTCCCGTGCTCACTACACCACTGGATTCAAGCTAGCCTGGCTGATGAGTGGTGATACCCTGAAACCGGTCCCAGGATGTTTGTTTCCGGTTTAGGGAGTACCTGGCTTGGCAGTTCGGGCTGGACTGTTCCCATGAGGAGTAGGGTCAAGACTGATTTGCATATGGCTGGATCCAAACTGGGGTGGTGTGGTGAGCAAAACAATGATGATTTAAACCCAGATCTGTGACTGTGGGTGAATGTTTGCATTGTTCAGCATTCCGTCCATCATCTGTTCTTTTTGCTCTTGCAGTGGTTGCAGATAGGGCCCACCAAAACTCATTTTTGGAGACTGGCACTTATTTTTCCTCATCAGACTTTAATTCATAGCAAGAGAGAGAAATACAAACAAGCATTGGCAAAGCCAATAGGTCTGACCTATGTGACTGCTATTGTAATTTGGCAATGTCTTTTAGCCATGTTGTAGAGCAGAGTGGCTGCTGTGCAGAATGGCTAAAAAAAGCACTGGCATGGGAACGGGAAGCTAAAAAGAAAAGCTCTATGATGCTGACAGTGCTGGCCGCATTATAGCACTTTTTTCAGATGGGGGTGGTGCGGGCAACACAGACAATGGGAGGGTGGGACCTCGGATGACTCCCCTGGCTAGAAAGAAAAAATAGTACCTCAGTCACAGCACCTGCAGCAGAAGGACCCTAATCAAGATAAAGAAATCAGTACTTGGGCCATGCTTAAGATGAAAGAAGAGGAAGTGAAGCTAGCAGGCGATGCCCAGTTAGGTCGGAGCAAATGAAAGTGACATTGAAGCCCATGAATGGTATGCAGTGGTCGGGCTCCAATCTCCTTCTAGTAAACAATATCTATCACAAGCGAAAGCGCATATGCAAGCAGCGCGTGCGCTGTCCAGGTGAGACAAAAAATAAAAACAATCGCATAGCAAGTAGGTCTGGGCAATTTTAGGTGAATGTGTTCTTTGCTGTAATCTTTTGCACTGTGTGTGTGAAACACAGGTATTTGCTTAATAGCACCCTGAATTCTACTAATGAACATGGATTTTGTTTCTGCACCATCCATGTATAGCTTTAAAGTAACCCCCAATTTGCCTAAATCAACTGGGTGAAATGTACTATTCAAATTGTGACGATTTGTCATTACCCAGAACACTATTGGTGTGGGATGAGGTCATGAAATTTTGGGATGGAGACTAGAACACTGTGAAATATGGTTAGGAACTCTCTAACTCCTCCTTAGCCAAAGATTTCACCGCAAATGTTAACATAAGACCTTTGTGCCAAGAGTTAGAATTTCCCTTAGCAATGGAGTCCATAGCCTTTGGACACTTGCATATGTTTGTGATTCAGTCAAAAGTTCACTGCACAACCCCAGCCTTCTATAAGATACAGTTCAATCTGGCCACCAGGCAGTCAAGCTCAGGTTGCTACACTTCAATCAGTAATGTATCTATTTACTCTGCTGAGATCAGGACTCCTGTTTAAAGTTCCAGTGTTTAGGTGTGCCAAAGCGTTGCCCATGATCCATCCAGAATGACAGAACAGCCCTCCCCCAACACTCATTGATTTAATGGACATAAAGGGGGTTGATGGGGCAATGCACAATGGCAGGTCATGGTCCAAGGAGGCCCACAAACCCAAAAGCAACAGTGCGGACAGGGCCTACCTTTGCTCAGATAGCACGCTGAGCAAAACTGAACTTGGTGCCCTTCTGATACTGTCTCCACCCCTCTCACCCTCCAGACTCGGGCTTTACACTTCTGCCTTTTCTGAGCGCTGTTTATAAAGATTGTTTCTGTTACCCAATCAAATAGTACTGCTGATGCTGTGCTACACTTTTTTGTGTGAATGATAAAACCTTGGTCTGCTACCTGACATGGAAAAACGATGGCCGACCCGATGGGTTCCGTTCACACTTCTTTAAGCTGTCGCCTTCCACGCCTGTAAGCAAGAGAGTATTCTTCCATTCATGGAAGAAACCACATGGTTTATTTATCATGTAATGTGTTTGTTGTTTTATTTACGTTCTTGGAAATAAGCTTAATAATGTCTGCGAAATGTAGCAAACCATACGAATTCTAGTGACAGGACATGATCATTACTAAAAGGTAAAGGGTGATGGAGGTTACAAATGGAATGGATACCTCAGACTTTCACTGCAAAGGTAAATAAAGAAATCAATATGGATTGATCTTGTCAGGGGATTAAAACTGAAAAAAGTCAACCAAAAGATCAAAAATAGGGAAAAAAGTGACACAGGAGGGATAGAGAGGATTGTAGCATTCTTCTAAACTCCGTTGAGGCAGTCTGTTCAGCAGAGAAGACATACTCCCCGCTTCCATATTGTTGTTGTAACCCAGGGTATTGCTTCATCATGGAATTTTCTTTCTAGGACATCTAGGGGCCACACACACAAAGTTGGCCAACTATAACCAAATGCTTCCTTTACCAAAAAGCCAGACCTATTATCTTTGCCAATGCTTGTTTTATTCCTTGAAGGATCAGACCTGATTGAAAGGATTTATTTACAACATGCGTTATAACTGACACATGTACCGAGCTGCAGGGTCTAATGAATCTCATCGATAGTGATCACTCAGACAAGCGGTAGACTTATGTTTCCTAATATATCATTATTTCCTCAACTGTAACTTTCTGAAATGAAAAGTTCTATGAATGGACTCCTTGTCAGTCCTGTGGACAGAAAGTGCTCTATGTAGCTAGGAGTCACTGTATACTGTAGTGCTCTTTGAAATTGATTAACCAGAGTCTACCACTTTGTTCTCAAAATAATTGACACTTATTACACCATCCGTCACTATAGAAGAATGCAGCATGAAGAGGAACTGGATTAGCTAGACATTTTAGGATACTGCATATCACTTTAATGAAGTTATCTGCATTATCAACCTTCTCTGCACTTTACACTTACTTTGCACCTTGAACTAATCCTTAAACTCCTTTTTGAATGCCTTCATCCTCGTCAACTTAGTATTGCACGTTGCACAGTCCTTAGTTTGAGTCAATTGTTCTTAAGTTGAATGAAGCATGTGTTTTTTCTTGCTTTTTCTTTTTCCTGATCAGTTGTAGGATTGGTCTAAAAAATATTACCTTGGTTCGGGGGGTGAAAGATGAATACAATGTTCAGTTTCTGATGGTAAAATTGATACCGAGTCATAATGTGATCCAATGAATGCGGTTTACTTAACTCAATAGTCACGGCCAATTAGCTTCTGTTTATAGATGATGGATATTGCTATCACCACAGATGCAAATCGCTGTGTGGGCTCTCAGTGTACAATGTGACTCTGGTATTACTGGCAACAACAAAATGGCCAAGGCCATTATCTAGCCAAGTTTGACTTTCATTAATAGATCTGCCATTGCATCAATAATCAGATCGTTGATCGCCAAGGAAAGTGCAACTATGTATCATGCATATATAAGAGTACACTTATGTGGTATGTGAGTGCACCCTGGATCAAGTTGTATATTTTATTCAAATTCAGAGTTTCAAGCCGGGACATCTTCTATCCGTTTCGTAGTTAGATATGGAGAGTATGCTGCATTGATGATCTTGTACCTTTGTTTTAATGTTCTTACAGTTTGGCCAGTAAAACTTAATTATCCATACATTCTGTATATTTACCCCTAGGTTTGGGAAATTACCCTTTTTTCGGACTTAGGGTAAGTCTGGTGCTCCGATTTAGGAACCACTTTTTTGGGTGTCTGACCCTATGTGGAGAGACTCCATGGGCTTATTTGTACTTTGTTCTACTGATGTCTCATTTGAGAGGTTAATGCAACGTGATGATCGTCCTTTTGTTTTTTTAAACTGAGTGTCTCTTGTTGTATGGAGGCCTGCCTAGGAAGCTGTCAAATCTATAAAATTCTTCTAGTGTAGGTTTCTCTTTGTAGTCTTTGTGTTGTAATTTAACTGCTTGAGTGGCATACTTTACAATTGATTTGGACATGTACATGTACACGTTCACATTTAGTGTTTCCTCCATTGTGAATGTCTTCCACTGTCCTTTTCTCCCTCAGCTGACCCTGCAATATATTTAGTTCAAACCTTTGGTAAATTTAAGCGAGACAGTATCAACAGCAGTAAAGGAACTTGGTTCAACCATCAGGAATAGAGTCCGACAGCCGCTAAGAGAGTGGAGGCAGCCACAAAAAATACCACACAATAATGCACCTATTCACAG
Organism: Calotriton arnoldi; assembly: GCA_963921515.1. Classification (NCBI taxonomy): domain Eukaryota; kingdom Metazoa; phylum Chordata; class Amphibia; order Caudata; family Salamandridae; genus Calotriton; species Calotriton arnoldi. The sequence goes on along the minus strand of CAWUFW010005802.1, from coordinate 475,200 downwards.
TTAGCAGTATTCCTATGTTGCAAATTCTCTGACCCCAGATTATATTAGAATTTTAGACAGATTCCTCCATGTCAGTTTCAAGAGCTCAAACTGACAGTCGGTCTTGTCCTTGGTACCACCTGGGCCAGAATAAGCCAAAGTAAGCACACATTTAGGGGGACCCTTTCTGGACCTTTCACTTTCAGGAAATGTAGTTCTCATAATTCGTGGTTCACCTTTGTGCTGTCCCTTTGGGCCAGGGTGTTTCCACTCTCCCTTCACTCTCGCTGAATACAAAGCTAGCACAAGGAATACACCACACCGTTTCTAGAAACACAGCTACTCATGAGCACCACCAAAATCATTGACACTTTTCTAGAGGATGCATATGTGTCTTAACCTGAATCTATGTTATGGTAAAAGAGATTACAAAGTTATTTAGCTCTATTATGGGCCATAAGCTTTGTGGTGTATGTAGTGTGAGTTACCACTTTGTCATGCCTGCCCACCAATGCTTAATATGTAAAAACAAACAACAACAAAAAACAAGTGCCATAGCCCTCATCAGAAGTCTACTGCTGCTTGCACCACACATTGCCCCTGCCACACAGTGACACCAATGAAAGTACCAACACAACTAATAACACACTAGTGTGACAATTCAAACTACTCCAGGCCCCCAAAGCTAATATAATTGCTTGGGCGGCAGGTATTAGTCACTTTTATTGTATGTTGAGTAAATAAGCAACTGTTGTTGTGCTGATCTCTAAACTGGAAAAACACCACCACCATGTGGCAGACTGTCGTAAGTTCCGGTTGCGGGAATTAAGTGCCATGAACCACCGGCTCAAAATAAGCACTGCTGCCCACCCACTGCCTCTTTTCAGCTTGGTGATATCTTGCTTGTCCATAGTCACCATGAAAAAATATTTAGGTAAACGCCATGCGAAAGCCCTACTGTGGGGAACTGTCCGGTCATGTGATGTTGGGAACATTGCATTAACCTCTATTAAAGGAGCAAAATCAGTAACTATAATAACCATGAGAAAGGTCACTGGAAATGTGCAGGTATCTTTGCCCAGAGAGCCCATCTTCAATAATGGGGAATATACAAAGGGTTGAGAGCCATTGCGTGCCCATCGGGATTGGCGTCAAGGTGTTCTGTGGTGGGTGCAGGAAGCATGGAGGAGCTATGCTGCCTGTGTTTCCTTCCGATCCAAGGCTCTGAACAATAGATCTGCAGTTAGTGAGGACTTCATGACTTGTTGTCACAGCAGTTGTCTCTGTGGCAGAGCATTCAAGGAAAACCTCACGGGCAGAGGTGTGAAGGTTGTGAATAAATACTACAGAACACAAATTTCATCCAATCAATATATGCCATTATCTAGTCACGTGCATCAGGCTTCAAATGAATACTCCTTTACTAGGCACTGAGATACAAAATACAGATAAGAGGAGGAACTACAGTTTCTTGTCGTTACCATTAGCCAAAAAAAAATGCTTTCACCGGGGGCGTGGCCAAGATGGCGACCTAGACGGACGCGAGACCTTGAGGCTCCCCGTACCGAACTCCTTCTCCCAGCCAATTTGTGCATAATAGTCCCCAAACTAGCACGATCTTGGCGGTAAGCAGAGAGGGGGCTCGGAGCTCTTTCAGGGGGTAACTCCAGCAGCGCCACATCCCTGGATGACGCCGATTCCGCTCCGAGCATGGAGCCGCGAAATGGCGCCCAAGCTGAGCGGGCACCAGCATAGACTCGGCTGAGTCCCCGACTACAGCGACGTCGGCGCTTCCAGGGCAGCCAGCTGTCCGCCGCCCAGAGAAACGTGAGTGAGCAGCGACGGAGGAGGGGTGGCGCATGGGAAGCATCTTCGGCGGAGCTTGCCGCGCACCTCGGAAGGCCGACCAAAGCTCCCGCGCGGCGGGGTAAATCGAGGCCGAGGCTGCTGGGCCTGGGCGGGCGTGGGCGGATGTCATTCCCCCTCATGGTGAGGCGGGAGGCCCACAACACACGATCTCAGGCGGGGCATAGCTGGGGACACCGCAAAGCTGAGGACAACGAAAGGCCCCGTGGTCGGCGGCCACTAGCGGCGCTTCACCCGAGACCTGGGCCCTGCACGGGGGAAGGGAGGCGAGCCAAGCGCCGGGGGCCGGCCTGCACCTAGCTACCAGCGGGACCTGCAGGACGATTGAGGGCGCGGGGTAAGTGCCTCCCCCCCTGATAGCGCCCCCCCTCCAGACAGAGCAGCACGGAGGAAACGGGGCCGACGGCACCGGCGCACCCCGGGGGGCGCCCTGCTCGGTGTCGTCGGAGACACAGCCACGGAGAGCTCCACAGCGCCGGCGATCCGGAGCAACTCGGCGGGGCACGGGTGAAGCCACCAGGGTGTGACAGGAGGGCCCTCATCAGAGAAGGCGGGGGGCGGCGCCCACAGCTACAGAAGACTGCCAACCTGCTACGGGCCCACCTCGGGAGGCACAAGATTGAGGGTGACTGAGCCTGCCCCTGGGTCTCCACGACGAGAGGATTGGGGCACCCCTGGAGACCTGCTCACACGCAGTTTGGGGGCTCCGAGCAGCGCGTGTTCATGGTCCTCACGGCTGCCTTCAGCCAGGGCCTACAGCGTCACCGCTCCTGAGGAACCGGCGAACACCGGGCACCGTTACTTAAGTCCGGGAAATCTACCATGTCCACGACGCGCAAGAAGGGGGAGCGCACTCTGAAAGACATGTTTATTAAAGGCCCCAACGCAGGCACCGGGGGACCACACTCCCCTCCCACCTCAAAGCAGCAAGTAGACCCCGGAGACGGGGACGTGCCGATCACCCGAGCGTTCTTGGAGACACTTTTTAACTCTCTACGCGAGGATTTTCACACGCTCAAACAAGAAGTAGCAGGGGAAGTGAAGGAGATACGTCGCGAGGTGGATGGGCTGGGAGAGCGGGTGGCTACCATGGAGGACAATGACCACACCAGAAGCGAGGAGTTGGAACAACTTCAGCAAGAGCTCATCCGCCTCAAAGACCAACAAGTGGACCTTCAAGCGCATGCTGAAGATTTAGAGAACAGGTCGAGACGCAACAACATCCGGGTCCGAGGAGTCCCATCAAAAGCAGAGGGAGCAGATGTAACCCAGTATCTACAGGGCCTCTTTCGAGAGATCCTCGGCGAGGGCTCCGACTTTGAGGTACGCATCGATCGAGCGCACAGAGTGGGGTTGGCAAGACGCACACCGGCTCCACCTCCAGACATCCTGGCCTTCCTGCGGGACTTCCCACTGAAGTAGCGTATCCTCCGGGAGGCAAGATCGAAACAGCCTCTACAGCATCAAGGACACTCGGTGGCATTATTCCAAGATCTGTCCCCTATCACTCTTCAAAAAAGGAAGATGTTCAAAGAAGTTACTTCCTTCTTAAGAGCCGAGGGGATACCCTACTCCTGGGGCCACCCCTTCCGCTTAATTTTCAAACGAAACGGCGTGTTGCATCAACTGAGTTCCCTTCGGGAGACTCGTGCTCTCCTGGGCCTAGCACATCGCTATCCAGAAACCGCCCCAGAGGGTTCCCAACAATCGTCGAGAGGAACATGGCACAGAGTGGGACGCAGAAGCCCGCCTAAAACAGACTTCAAAACAGACTTGAAACCGGATCACACAACAATGTCACAAGAACGGGCATCGGCCCTAGACGCGGTGACTAGAGACACCTCACCTCTTGAGTGACATGTTCTGCGAATGGGGACACATATGCATTGATCCACAGCAGGCTGGGGGGGGAGGGAGCGGGGGGCCGGGGTTGCCGGGGCTGCACGCTCACACAGGTAAATTCACCATATGCCTGCATCGCAGGAAGGCGGGCATTGGACTATGGTTGTTTGTTGGGGACACTCAGTTGGGGTTAGGGTGGGGGAGGAAGGGATATTGGGTACTCGATTGACTAATGGGATTCAGTTCAGGGAAGCGGGGGGGAGGGCGGGATGGGGGGGTCCGAGGAGCCGCGGGAGGGGGGAGGGAACCGGTGTGCCACATAGGGAGAGGATCCAGGCGAGACGCCACGCAGGGGCAGTCCCCCCGCTGACAATGCCGTCCCCTGGTACGCAAACAACATGACAGGCGATAGCCTGAAAGTTATTACTCTACACTTGAAAGGGCTCAACAACCCCATTAAACGACGAGCCATATTATCGTTCCTGGAGAATTCTGGCGCTTCAATCTGTCTCCTGCAGGAGACACATCTTCTGCCCAAAGACTGGCACAGAATGAGGTCCCGGGCATTCCCTCAACAGTTCTACTCCTCTACCACAGACAAGAAAGCGGGGGTGGCTGTGTTGTTCGCTCAGAACTTTCACGGCCAGGTGGGAGACAGAGTAGCGGAAATTAAGGGTCGGCTGTTGGCATACACTATACGGGTGGGTGGCACCTCCATGGTTGTGGGGTCCCTTTATGCCCCTAATTCAGGTCAGGAACCCTTTCTTAAGGGCGCCCTGGCAGAAACCCTGAGACCCCAAGGGAGGTACACCCTCGTGGGAGGCGACATCAACCTGGTAATGGACCCGGAGACAGACAGATCCGGCCACCGTGTAGGATCTACGGGAGCAATTTCGACAGAGGGGAAGACCTGGATGGCCCACAGGGGACTGGTGGATCTGTGGCGGGAGGCGCACCCCTAGAGCACACAATATACATTTTACTCGCACGTGCACCATACATATGCTAGGTTAGACCACTTCATAGGCTCCTCGGAGCTCAACACACTAGTAGACGATGTGGACATTATCCCAGCAGCACTTTCAGACCACGACGCGGTGGTAGTGACCATAGTGGTCCCTCGGACTAAGGTGCCTGGGGGGAGGTGGCGTCTACGGGAGGCCCTCCTACAAAGAAAGGGGGTGACCCAACAGCTACACGAGCGCATCACTGACTACCTCACACATAACGACAATTCGGACACACCTCTGACCGCGATCTGGGGAGCACTTAAAGCAGTAGTGCGAGGGGAACTAATAGCTATCTCGGCGGCGGAAGCCAAGGAGCGTAAAGAAAAACAGGAGTCCCTTACGGCCAGGGTGGTCGAACTCGAGAGGGTGCACAGTCGCACGGGGGCTCCCAGAATATGGAGGCAATTGAAGGCTGCTAGGGCGCAACTAGCCGGCCTGGACCTCGACCGCGCCGAGTACGCAGCCCTACGGCTCAGACCCACATACTATGTAGGGGGCGACAAAACAGGGCGTCTCCTCGCAAGCAAGCTTAGAGCTCGGGTTCAGCGGTCTAAAATCACCACCCTTTATAACGCTAAGGGGGAGCAGCTGGACAGTGACATCCAGATAGCCGAGGCCTTTAGGGAATTCTACGCATCGCTCTATAGCGAGGACCAGTCTATTGACAAGGATGGGGAGGCCTACTTACGTCGGGCAAAGACGACAGCTCTGGACGCAGCTGGTGCCGCCTCATTGGATGCACCTATCAGGATAGAGGAGGTGGTTGGCGCGATCTCCCGCCTCAAGACCCTGAAATCGCCCGGGCCGGACGGCTTTTCGGACGGTTTTTATAAAACCTTTTGCCCACTCCTGGCGCCGCTCCTCACCCGACTTTTTAATTCATTCCAGGGGCCCGGCTCCATACCCCCCGACATGTTGGAGGCGGATATCATTGTGCTGCCTAAGCCAGACAAAGACACCACCCACTGCGCTGCATACAGACCGATTTCCCTGCTTAACCTAGACCTCAAACTTTTCACAGGGGTCCTCGCTTCCCGACTCGGACCACGACTACCTGGCATCATTGAGCCGGATCAGTCTGGCTTCATCCCCAACAGACAATGCAGCGATAACACTAAGCGCCTCATGCACTTAATAGACAAGGCTCACTACAGGGGGGCGGATGTCATGCTCCTGTCGGTGGACGCCGAAAAGGCGTTTGATCGGGTGGACTGGGGCTTTTTAAATAAAACAATGGCACACCTTGGCATCGGGGATCGCTTTAGGGCATGGGTTGCAAGTTGCTACGACAAGCCTAGGGCAACGATACGCGTTAATGGCACGAGCTCGCGGCCGTTCGACATTAGGCGAGGCACGAGGTAGGGTTGCCCGCTCTCGCCTCTCCTCTTTGCGCTTTACGTCGAACCCTTATCACAGAGGATCCGAGACAATCCTGACACCGCAGGCATCCCATTCGGGGGGGAACAACACACAATTAGTTTATACGCAGACGACATTTTGGCTGCGCTAGATACGCCCAAACAATCAGTGCCGGCCTTCTTGGGGGAGCTGGAGGCCTTTGGAAGGGTGTCCGGCTTCAAAATAAATAGGGGGAAATCAATGCTTCTCCCTCTGGGTTGCAACGCACATCAATTAAACGGCGCATCTCCTGACTACGGGGACCTGCGACCTCAGGCCACGATCCCCTACCTGGGGATAGTCCTAACTCCGTCCACCGAACAGACAGTTGCTCTGAACTGCTCGAACCTCACCTCCCAAATACAGAACGATCTGAGGAGATGGCAGAAACACCCATTATCACTGCTCGGCCGGGTGACGGCGGTGAAGATGTCCGTCATACCCAAAATTCTTTACATCTTTCAAACCATCCCAGTGGGCCCCCCCAGGGGCACCATACGTACGCTGCAAGACGTGGTGCAACACTTCGTATGGGCCGGGAAACGACCGCGGATGCGAAAAGACCTATCCCACCGACCTCCTGGTGAGGGAGGACTGGTGATCCCAAATATATTGCGATACTTCCAAGCGACACAATTAAGGTACCTGGTGGAGTGGAGCCGGCCTGATTCAGAGAAGAGGTGGCTCTTCCAGGACAGAGCGATGGCGCAAACTTCGCTCTGGAAAATCCCCTTCCTGAAGCGATCGGACAGACCGGCCTACCTCAATAAATCCCCCATCACTCGCACTGTGCTCCGAGTGTGGGACGCGGTGGCGGTCAAGAGGGGGCTCACCACTTTCCCTTCGCCGCTCACGCCCTTATTTGACAATCCCGACTTCACCCCGGGGTTGGAGAGGCAGGCATTCCCGCAGTGGCGAACGTCGAGCTGCAGGTCTGCGGGCCATCTGTTCGACCTTGAGGGGTTCCTCCAGTTCTCCGACCTATCAGAGCATTACGACATCAAAGCCCCGCAACGATTCCAATATTTTCAAATTAGACACTGGTTGACACAGCCGGAGATATGTCCCTTAGTCGGCAGAAAGCTGACGACTTACGAAAAATGGCTACTTACCAAGCAGTCAGACCGAAAGCTGATCACGGAGCTCTACAAAATGCTCAGTCCTCCAGTCCTCACAAGTCACTCTGTTGGCCAGATATGCTGGGAAAAAGAGCTGGGAAGAACTCTCTCCGGAAAGGAATGGCAAGATATATATTATAGAGCCAACCACACGGCCAGGAACACTGCCGGCAGAGAGGCAGCGGTCAAAGTCGTGACCTATTGGTACTTGACACCAGTCAGATTACATAGAGGCAACCCCAACCGGAGCCCAACTTGTTGGAGGGGCTGCGACGAAGAGGGCACATTGACCCACCTACTATGGGAGTGCATGGAGGTGGCGGGATACTGGACGGCCGTCCTTCAAGACATTGACACACAATTTGATACAGAGATTCCCCGCTTTCCCGCGTATACACTCCTAGGGCTGCCCAACGCACTCACGTTCCCACTGAAGTCACTCAGGGGGAGACAGATGGGCCTGGCCATGGGAGCGGCTGTTCAACACATCTTATCGCTCTGGGGTACACAGACTCGCCCTACACACACGGGGTGGCTCCACAAATTATGGTACACGGTTGGGATGGAGCGCATACAAGCCACTCTTACGTAGTCTGCAGCCTCCTTCAATACTGTCTGGGAGCCCATTCTGTCCCTCCTGGCGAAGGAATTCAACGAAATCACGTGCCCGAAATAACTTCGCCTCCTGCGACTCACAGACACACTGACCCCAGAAGATGGCCCTGAAAAATAGACACTTGGCAGTCATCACGTAGGGTGCCCTAAGAGGGCAAGGACGTGGCACACTGGTTCGGGGGAGGTTCAGGGGGGTGGGATATCCTCGTTCTATGTTTGTTTCCTTTTATTCTCTGGGTTTGATGCTCCTCTTATGGGACTGGCTAGTAGGTTATCTCATGGGAGCCTCGGCTCTCCTCGCACCCACGGGCACTTGCTTTACCGACGAACTCTCTCTGTACTGTAACTTGATACGGGAAAGGGTGGGACCCGGGGTCAGCCATCATTATTCTTTAATGAGAGTACATGAGACTTGTATTGTGTCTATTACTTTGTCAAAATTTAATAAAACAAAGTTAAACCAAAAAAATGCTTTCACCAATGTTAATTAATAGTTTTTTTGTGATCTCTATAATCTGGCCCGTTCCTATAAAGGAATAGTCCAGTATTCTCCAGTGGGCCAATGTTAGCCAGTGGCCTTATTCACAGTCCCTGGATTTGGATCCAGTGTTGGAAGGGCAGGGCTCTGGGCCAGTCTTATGGATGTTAAACACCACAGAGGGGTTCAAAGCGGTCCAGGGATTTTAAAGTATTTTTTCTTGTAAACGTCGTTGCAGGTAGTGTCAAAAGATGTCTCCTGGCGGTTAAAGAAATTATTACCACTTGCTGTTCCGTTTTATTGACATCCTCCTGGTTTAACGACTGCTGCGACCTTGCATTTGAATAAATAGATTCTATAGAGATAAATCATTTATTGATATTACTCTGATTTCTGCTTTCCTCGGTCAGGTTTTGTGTCAGTGACCCTTAGCAAATTTTCAGCTATGGTTATGAGTTGACGAGAATTAAAACAATTCTATATCCCAGTGCATGAAGATCGTGTTCAGGAGTTTCACGTGACTCCTGGTCGTGGTGGGGTCACCCCAGAGTTAGTAGTATCAGCCACCAGTCACCAAAACATTTCGCATCGCTGGCACTGATGTTCACAATAAGGATTTCCCAATGGATATAATGTCCCTGAAGGGTTACACACCTCACAGTTAGAGGTAAGGACCACAGGCTAGCAAACACACATGGGTCTTCATTTCTAATGTTTCTAATGGGCTTAGTAGAGATTTTTTGGTTCCCCAGGGCCTTAATGAGCTTGCAGTTAGGAATATATAGCGGTTAGATATTTTGCTTGGGTTATGTTATTGAACTTTTCTTCTGCCTGGGCCTGGAGAAAAGGCCTTTGATGTTTTCATATCCCCGTCTCTCCATGTCAATGTTCCACTGCCTCTATGTCCCACAGTCCCTGTGTCGCTTATGTTTGTCTCTGTCCTAGACCATTCTCATATCATGCAGTCCATGCATGTGTTGCCCAGCCTCCATATCATCCCATCCCTGTGCTTTTCTGCCTAAGCCCCTGTCCTAATGTCCCCTCTTCCATCCTGCACAAACACAAGCCCTCCAGTCTTCAGTCTCCTCTCTGAATTCTGTTCTTGGGTTAAAGCGGCAGCTCCTCCTGCTGTGGAGATGGATGGTTTCAGATATATTGCACTTTCCTTGCTCATGTTCGCCCCATCACAGTCTTCGCTGGCTTCAATGCTCAGCTTCTTGTTCATGCTTTCATTACGCTGGCTTCTTGTGGGTAGCTTGTCTTGGTAAGCCTCAGCAGTGTGCAGCACAGCATGAGCAAACTCTCCTGCACAACCCGGAACACCCTTCAAAACACCCACCAGCCGAAACATTGTCTCATTCACTCACCATGCCTCTCAGCGACCCACTAACGTCCTCATCCACATCATTTACCCAAACGCCCACTCTCTTGAATTCCACTCACTCCGCTCCACACCTGCACACTCACCAATCCCTTTTTAGGTCGAAGCCTACCAGATAGCATAGCTGTCTGGTTGCTAAAGACTTCTTGAGGACATTCTGAAAGCTGACTGACAGGAAGATGGAAGGGACTTGACGACACCAGGTTTTTGGGTAGAAGTACTTTTATTTAACAAACGTTTGGTATAGTTCCAGTAAGGTCTGACTACAATCCTCTGAGGTCTTTTCCGTCTTCCTTCTCTTATCCGTCTTGGTTCTTCCTCAGGTGGGATTGGCTGGGTATACCCTCAGGAAACGATAGACATAGGCCTTAGTATTCAGATCCTAGTTCAAACGTGTCCAGCGTGCTTTATATCAGCAAGGGAAAAAAGTCTCCGTAAATTCCGGTAGTCATAGCACCCAGTGAAAAAATCGTTTTCATAGAGGTAGTGCCCGTAAAATACATAGTGTATTTTGTGCCGGAGGGTAAGAGGAGGAGGGGTAAGACAAGACGGACCGAAGCAGAAAAAACAAAGCCCCTCGATGGCCCTCAAGGATTCTCCTCCCGAATATCAGGAGGTCAAGGCCATCCTTCAACTAACCTCTCCCGCATTGCCGCCCACCACCGCACAGGCCTGGTTCCCTTTCCCAGTACTTACCTGAGGCCACGGTCCTGACCTAGGACCACGGCAGCCTCTTCCTTAGATCCTCTCCCCAAGTCAGCTGAATCAACCTTCTCCCAGTAGAAACCAGAATCTGCACCCTTCTTGGTTTCCGACGCCGTCTCCTTGCCTTCTCCTCCGTCCGGTTGCTGGAACCTTCCTCCTGTCCTTTCCATCTGCCACATGTCCTGGGAATGTTGACTGGTCCCGCAGTGGTCTTTCGGGGTCTCCTGCCCCCTTTTGTCGATTCCTTTCCCCACCGTTCTTCCGTCTCATCCTCCCTATTCCACTCGCTCATCACTGTCTTCCAGGTTGCTGCCACCAGGATACCATGCTCTACCCCTTTTGACAGGATTGAATACCGCTGTGTCAACCACTAGCATGCTGGTAGTTCGCATCACGGTACCCCATGGGTCCTGACTACAACATACTTCGGTTACTATTACATGCAATTCATCACACTGACCTAAGAATGCATTCAGCCCTTTGCTTGCCATTGGCTTTGTAGTTTGCAACTCATATTTTCTCACTTTCTATTTGTTCTCTTTATTTGTTTTAGACTGTCCAGCCAGTGCTTAATTTGTAAAAACATACGTGCCATGGCTCTCGTCAGGAGGCACTGCAGCTTGCACACACATTGACCCTGCCACTGCTGCCAATGATATTAACAACAGAACTACTAACTATTACACTTGTATAAGTGTGACAATTAGGACCATTCCAGGCCCTAAAGCTATAAGAACGGCGTGGGTGGCAGGTAATAGTCATTTTTAATCTATATTGAATTAATAATTAACTGTTGCTGTGCTCATCTCTAAATTAGTCAGGCAGCACCACTTTGTGGCAGACTGTCACATGCATCGGTAATGACAATTAAGCGCTGGTGCCGAGCACCAGAAACAATCCACCTCAAATTAAGCACTGTGTCCAGCATGTTTTTGCCCCTCCCGTGGAGCGTAGCTGGTTTACTCTATTCTTCCACAAGTGCTCGCTTTCTGTAAACATGCCTTAAATATTGTTCTTATCTTGTCACATTTGCTGTGCATTCAAAGATACAAAATTTCAGTGTCTGTAAATGAACTGTGCAAATATTTCAGAGTATATAGGAATTAAGAAAGCACAAATTAAGCAAATTTTTTAGTAATTCTGAAGTGTGCTATAAACAAAAATTTTAATACGAATCAAACAAATCAGTACACTAGGTGATGCCATTTCCACACATTATCATTTATGCGTAGCATAGTTTTAGCAGTAAAACTGTATTTCTGCACAAATGTAATGGTCATTTCATTTGAAAATGTGTTGTCCGCAATTGCAGTGAACTACCACTCAATGCATATTCCACTCTATGCCACACCACTCTACGCCACTCTATGCCACTCTGCGCCTCTCCACTCTATGACACTCTATGCTACTCCATGCCACTCCATGCCACTCTACGCCACTCCACTGTATACTCTCCGTTCTAAGCCAATCTATGCCACTCTACTCTATGCCACTCTACTATACTCTACTCACCTCCACTCTGAGCCGGTCTACTCTACTCCACTCTATGCCACTCTACTCCACTCCACCTCACTCTACACCACTTCACTCTAGGGCACACTATTCTACTCCACTCTACGCCACTTAACTCTATGACACTCTACTCCACTCTAAGCCACTCCGCTCTAGGCCACTCTACTCCACTTTACGACACTCCCCTCTATGACACTCCACTCTGCGTCACTCTACACTACGACAATCTACTCTATGGCACTCTACTGTATGACACTCTATGACACTCCACTCTTTGCCACTCTACTCCACTCTACTCCTCTCTATGCCAGCCCACTCTACTCCACTCTACTCAACTTTATGCCACTCCACTCAACATCACTCTATGGCACTCTACAACACTGTGCTCCACTCTATGCAACTCCCTCTATGCCACTCCACGCCACTTTACTCCACTCTACTCCACTCAATGACACACTACTCCACTCTACACCACTCCACTCCAGGCCACTCTATGCCACCCCACTCTACGACACTCTATGCCACTCCACTATATGTCACTCCACTCCACTCTACTGTATGCCCCTCCACTCTATGCCCCTCCACTCTACGCCACTGCACTCTACTCCTTTCTACTCTACTCCACTGTACACCTCTCTACTCCACTCTGCTCCATTCCACTATACTCCACAACGCTCAATTCTACTCCACGACACTCCACTCTCCTCCACGATACTTCACTCTCCTTCATGACGCTCCACTCTACGACACTCCACTACACTTTACTCCACGACACTCCACTCGACTCTACGACTCTCCACTCTAGGACACTCCACTTTACAACATTCCACTGTACTCTATGACACTCCACTGTACGACACTCTTTTTTATGACACTCCACTCTATGACACTACCTTCTATAACACTCCACAACACTTCTCTCAACTCCCCTCTAAGCCACTCCAGAACCCTCCACAACACTCAATGTCACTCCACGACACACTACGCCACTCCACTCTACGCCACTCTATGCCCCCCCACTCTATGCCACTCTATGCCACTCGACTCTACGACACTCTACTCCACTCTACTGTATGCACCCCCACTCTATTCCATTCTACTCTACTCCACTCTACACCACTCTACTCCACAACACTCCATTCTACTCCACGAAACTTCACTCTACTCCACTCTATTTCATGGCACTCCACTTCACGACCCTCTACTCCATTCAACTCCATGACACTCAAATCCACTCTATGACTCCCCACTCTACAACACTCCACTTTACAACGCTCCACTCTACTCTATGACACTCCACTCTATGACACTCCATTTTATGACTCTCCACCCAAGACACTACCCTCTATGATACTCCATGACACTCCTCTCCACTCTACTCCCCTCTATACCATTCCACAACCCTCCACAACACTCTGTCACTCTACAACACTCTACTCCACTCTACGACACTCAAACAACACTCCACTCCACTTTCTTCTACGCAGCTAACTTTCAGCCATGCTGAACAGCAGCCATATGTTAGTGAATGCTGCTGCGCTACATGGCTGACAACACATTGGCAAAGCCAATACCTCTTGCATAGGCAAGACCTATTGGCTTTGCCAATGCTTGTTCATCTCCTCACTGGTTTATTTATTTATTTTATTTATTTGAAGAGTTTTATATAGCGCTGGCTAGACCCGGAGGTATCTGAGCGCTTTACATGAAGATCATAGAGTTACAAGTTACACATTACATCCGTTACAAGAGCATAGTAAAAACACAGGAAAAAGAAAAACAATGTTACGGTATTTCGTCGGAGGGAGGGGGAGGAAGGAGACACAGCGGGAAGACGGGGAGAACAGGGAGAACTGTGTCCAATGTCTGGCTGGGTAGGTGACAGCTGAGGGGATGAACCAGGGCCGATCTCCTCTATAGCTGTCTAGTAGCTCCACCGGGCATCAGACACGTTGCTCAGGACTCCGCGGCCAGAAAAACAAGAATAGCAGTTTTGCATAGTTACAGTTGCATAGTCAAACATAGAAGAGCAAGTCCCCAAAAGAGGATAGAGGGAATGGGGGAGGAGGAGAAGAAACAGTGGGCTGGGCAGCAGATCAGTTCTGGCAGACCGGCAGTGGGAGAAAAAGGCCTCATGAGGGCCCAAAAAGTTAGGGTAAGCGGGACCATCACTTAGGTAGGGGTCACAGAGTCACTAAGTCCAGAGCAGATTACATAACCGCGTAGGTTATCTCGGGGGGTGAAATAAGGGAGCCTCATTAGTGGCCCTTCGTGTCTGGGGGGGAGAGAGCGTTCCAGAGGGGGCCATCAAGGTGCCCTCGCTCTTGTGGATGGTATTTCAGTCAATTTTAAGGCCTGTTTTAAATTAGGTGGTTGTGATCATCAGCACAGGGGCCTCTGTTCATTCAGCCCTGTTACCCCTGCCCTCGGCCCGCTAGCCGCAAATTGGCCTCCGGAGATGGAGGGGTGCACATTTAATCGCTATTCCAAACGCCGTTGCGCTCCTTGCCTCACCGCAGTTAAGGAGATATCCGCTGTTTCAGAGCTCCTCTGCTGGCCTTAAAACAGTCCGGGCCTCTATGCTCAAGTCGTGGATCCTTCGCGCAGGGTCGCCCTGGTCAGAAACGCCCGTCCGCCATCTTTAAGTCAGGCAGCTTCAGACGCTATCCGGGATTTCTGTCGCTGAAGTCTGCCAGCGTCCGGTACCCTTAGTACGCTTGCAGCCTTGACGTTAAAAAGTCTCGATGGCCCAACTTGGAGCGTCTACGATGGCCCGGGAGGCCCCACAGTCAGCTACTTCACGGGGAAGGGAGGGGGGGGCTGGGAGGAGGAAGCGGTAGGCAGGTGGTCGCTCTTCAATCGGCCGCTTCTCTCGCCCCCGCACCCTCGAGCTCAAGCACTCACTGGTTAAGCCGGTCACTCGGCGAACACCCGCTCCCCAGCAGGACAGCTGATCCTCACCGCCTCTTGCCGTACTTTAGAGGCATCCAGCCGCCATCTTGCCTTCGGGCCTGGTTCACATACATACTCACCTGATCAATTATTTGCCAATGGATTCATTTATCCTCTCAACAACCTGCTCACACTTCTCCACTCTGCTTTCTGACCTCTCATTCCCACCCACTCCCACTCCCCTACTCTGCCAATTCTGTCCATCCTACCCTCTTCCATCTACTCATTTTCTCACCTACCCAACACTAACTCACTCATTCATCCATCTATTTTGCATCTCAGTTCATTGACTCACCAGCAGAACTATCCACTCATCTACTCTTCCACAAACTGACTTAAGGAATCATTCACTGACTTACCTATATACCACCCAGCCACACCACCATCTATTTAATCGTCTTTCAAGGCATACACCCATTTCCCCCACTCAGCAGGTGGGCCACTAGGTGAGTGGGTGGGTGCATACCATCAATTGACGTATCTATTAATTCACCTGGCCTTTGGCACACTCACTGGCCCCCTCATCCATCCTCCCACGGACTCAGATGTCACTTAGTCACCCACTCGAACAGTCACCCGCCCATTTATTCACTCAACACTCAAGTGCCTTCGGGAACAGTAATGGAATAATCCTTGTAAACCATGCCCCTGTCCAGATCCCCGCCAGTGCGTGCTCAGCAGACTGACAGCTCGCAGGTTCTCTGGAAGTTCGAATGCTGGCTGTGAATGTTGCGTTTTGTTTGGCTCTCTAGAAAAGTTTTTCATGCTCCCTCTCCGTGACAGATGATCAGATTTCTGGCTTTGGCCCACGGGGCGAATGCTGAGCGCGGGCTCGAAGAGCTCTGACATGTCAGCCCTAACAGTGTAGGCTTTAGCAAAATACATGCATGGTGCCACAGTTTCCGTTTTCTCAGTGAATGTCATGCAGGTAACAGGCGCCATTTTGGCAGCTCTGCTGCTGGCTGGCGTGTAGTCTGGACTTGCTATGGCCATCTCTTTAAGCGGATCGAGTACTTCGGGGGAGGAGGTGGCTGTCCACCTCAATTTGCATTCAGGCAAACCACAGTGCGAAGTGGAGCTAAGATCGGTGTTTGGGGGCTTATTTACAAGCCTCTTGCGCCACCGGTGCGTCACTTTTTCCCATGTTGAAAGTGACATACCAGCGGCGTAAGGGGCTTGTAAATAAGCCCCGTGTTGTTCCCACACATGGTAAAATTTGGAATCACGAGGCCTGTACCTCACATGGGCGTACCGCCCCACCCAACAGAAAATGAGGGCCAGAGTGTACATTTTGGATTTATTTACACAGCATCGGTCCCAGTATCTGTTTGTCTTTCGAGTGAGCATCAAAAAACTGGAGCTTTACACATCTGTAGACTATGAGATGGGATATTCCTATGGAAGTTGGGCTGTATTGAGACAGGACGGAGCCAGATACCATCCAAAGACCTGGGGTTGTCACACCATGCTAAAGAACAGATGGAGGTAGGAGACCACTGACATTGGACCATCAAAAGGACCATCAGGAGGTTCATGGCCTGTGATGGGACATCTGAGATACCATCAGGTGATAAGAGGAGGTTTGAGTTTGAACTGTCCCAGGTGGCATCATGTGACATGGGAGCTGTGTGGCTGAACCATCATCAGGCTGTTCGAATGTGGAAGGCAGCGAGAAAGGACTGCTACAAAGACCATTGATAAGCAAAGGAACTATGAGATAGAAAGGTCTTGAAGATCACCAGGAGATGCTGAGCTTTGAGATGACAGTTTGAGGTACTGGACTGACCTGAACATCATTTTGCATCCATAATTTGGCAGTGTTGTAGTTTTTGAGGACATGAGTTTTTTCATCTTTTCAGGGTTTGTAATGATGGCGGTCATAATGGAATGGCTACTCTGCCACACCCAATACCTCACAACTAAAAAAATCAACGTCTACTTACTCACAGCTGAGAAATGGAAAAGGAACGGGCAAAATTAGAAAGAAAAGCGAAATATGTGTTATTTGCGTGAAAATTGCCCTCAATTATGCATATTACATGAAACGTACGTGGCTGATATCTAGAGTGAACATGTCAAGCAAGGACATACACTGATAAAAAAATTCTTTTGAGGTGCCAGCAGGGGACTAGTTTGAGGACAAAACGTCTCATGCGAGCCATTTTCTCTTCAAACCAATATCTCGCGGCTGAAAATTCTGCGAAATTTTTTATTCTTGAAATGGCAAACATTTCGCACAACCCGAATTTCGCTACTTTTCACTGGTGTAATAAAAATGCAACCAATGTGTCCCTCCTCACACGGGTGCGAACAGTGGTAGAGGAAAACTGGATTCTCCCAGCCATGACTTTTGACGATGGAATGTGCTGGCACTGAGACTCGGGTCTCCTCACATCTTGGCAGACTCAACTGGGATTGCATTTATTATCAGCGTAAATGAATTGGAAATATTCCATCTGATACTTAATTTTGCAAATATAAACATATAATTCTATGTTTCTAATTAGTTATTTTAAGAAATTACTGCTATCTGTCCTTTTGTTCTCTGGATATTAAGAGTAAGAAAAACATTTAAAACAATAGGGTACTTCATGGACGGTGTAATGAATAAATAGAGGCAAGGCACGGGCATGGGGAAGGGGAGTACTCAGTCAGCAAGGTGAAGCTGGGGTAAACCATGCATGTAAGAGCAGGCAGGGGCACGAGTGGCTGAGTGGGCCTGGCGATGCTTATCAGTCTTGAAACACTGAGTGACTATGTTTACAAAGATCAAAGTGCAGTAAAGTGCTCTGCAGGCTCACCACGTCTCTCCAGATGCCCCTGGATGCCAGCCCTGTAATATCCCCCTGGCACGACCGTTAGATCTTGACGCTTTATGGAAATCAGTCTCATTTCAGACAGGACCACCGTGAAAGTAGAAAGGTCTACGCCTGTCAACAAATTTTAAACCAGCAGCATTCAAAATTATCAGCAACCAGGAATGGTAGCCTGGCTGTTCCTGTCCCTTCTGGGCGTCGAAATTGTTGCTTTATATGTACCAAGTACAACTCAATTACCGAAACTGTTTTTCTGCGTAGGTCTTTTTTTCTGGACTCCTTAAGTATGTATGTATGTATGTATGTATGTATGTATGTATGTATGTGGTATTTATATAGTGCAAACCTTGCTGAAAGGTAATAGAGTTCTGTACATGGTCCACAGCAAAGACAAAGTCAGTGTGTGATGAGCGGGGTAGCTGGTTTCTGGGCTCACAAGTACACTATAACTGTGTTGCGATATAGTGTTCCTTAAGAGGTGAGTCTTCAGCTCCTTCCTAAATTGGAGCAGGGTTGGTCAGTCTTGACGGATATGGAGATACTGTTAAAGACCCTTGGTGCATAGATGGAGAAGGCCTGGCTGAGATGTGCAGAGAGCCACCCAAGACTGTGAGCTTGTCAGGCTGATAGGCAGGGGTGCTAGTTGTGATGGCTTTGTAGATGATGCAGCTAGCTGACTGTTCATAGGTGCATTAAATGTCTCCCTTTTTTAAATCATTCACAGTGGTTTAATCCGCAGGTCCCTTGAGTAGCGGCTAAGCATGTGTAAACGTGAAGAGCAGAGATTTATTCAGAATCCAAAAGGGAAAACAGATCGAGAAAAGTGAACCACTATTAATAGCGGGAAAAGCAATGTATAACATAAAGAATAGTTTTTATGCACTGGGCAAATAAGTGGATATGAGTTACCTGTTTGTGTATTATCATCATCATCCTCTTGAATTTGTAAGTGCGTTGATGGAATCCCCTCCCAACTAGCGGGAGATTAAGAGCCCGATTTAGAGTTCTCCAAGTGAAAAATCTGTTACTGTCTTGATGGAGACTGAATATCCTCCCAAACAACAGTTTAGTTCTCTGCTATTAAGGTGGAGCTGTTGAAAGACCACCAGGGTTATAAAGCCAATTTGACTTATTTCACTGGTGAATTTGCCTATTGGTTTTCAAATCAATCTGTGAATTGTCAGCAGTATTTCTGCTACCTACAGAGTTATCCTTCGAATGTGAAGTACTGGAAGCATAGGTCCACAGAGGAGATGCATTGTGAGCGCCCATAGTCCTCATCCTTTATTCATGTTGGGGGGGATCCTCAACGTTTTAGGGACCACACAGGTATATTTTGCTGCCAACCTTTTGCAGCAGATATTTTGGGAGGTTAATCAGCTGATATTGTGGAGGATTTTGTTCTGTGAATATGGATGGTTTATCTAAGACTGTTTAGATTCATTTATGTCTGTTCCGGGGATAATAGATGGTCAATCCAGACGAATTATTGCACCAGTATTCGGGCTGATTGAACCGAATATAAATTGACAGATTTACTGGTTTTAGAAGATACAATGCATCTGTTGCTCTTGAAACTGAAATTTTTACCGCCTACTTTTAAATCTGGCCCTCATTTAATACACGGCAAATGGTTATTAAGGTACAATAAGAGTTGGATGCCCGTTTGGGAGAATGTGCAGAGAATGAGTGAGCCTTACAGAGGTTATGAAACTCAGTGAGCTGCTGGCCTTTGGTGGTAATAAGCAGGTCTGGACTGGCCTACAGGGCAATCAGGCAGTGCCCAACAGGCTGGTCTGACAGGTCAGTGTGTGTGTGTGCCAATTTTTTGACTGGCTGTGACCTGTTTTATAGTCTCCTGGGTCGGTCTTAACTGTTGATTTCCCTGATATTAAAACAAGCATTGTCTGCAGCAAGCTTAAATCTTTCAGCCTTTCATACCTTGCAAAACACTTTCATAGTGTTCTTTGCAAATTCAAAACGGCCCCAATTTGCAAACATGGCCCATTTTATTCTCTATCTAATTCATTTATTGTTGCCACTTTTATTTTGATGCCAGGGCCTTTTCTGTCCCAGTCTGACCCTGGTAATAAGATTCAAACAACAAGAGCTCCCCCAGAAAAGGTAATGTCTGGTAGAAGACCATGGTACGTATGTATGTATGTATGTATGTATGTATGTATGTATGTGAGTATGTATTGGTATCTTTACGGCACAAACCTAGCTTGAGAGCAATAAAGAGCTGAACAAGAGTCATCGCTCCTGGGAAGATAAAGTAATTGGTGGAAGGTCAGGGGTAGACTGTCCTCCTTGAAGAGGTGCGTTTGCCACTCTTTTCAGAATTGTAGTAGAGTCGGTGTAGATCTGATGTTGATACGGATATTGTTCCAGTTCATTGGCTTAAAAATCAAAGAGGATCAAACATCTTCGCAAGCAGTCTAGTACCGAAACCTGGCAGCACCATTGAGAAGAATTAAGGGGCATATTACCAACAACAAGCGCTAAATATCGCTATGCGCGAGTAGCGCGATTTTACTTATCGCCGGCTACAACGCTTATCACCCAGGCGATAAAAATCAAGCGATAGCCGGCGAAATGCGGGAATATTGCTGGAAATCCAGCAATATTCCTGCAGCGATAGGGAATTACTTGTAAATAGCCCCTGGTGGTTGTAGCCTGAGATTCCACCCCCCATTACACATATAGCTAAGTCTGAATTTCTGCAGACGTTAGCTATCAGCGATAACCGCGGTTAGCGTGGGTTTTGACATCGCTAGGGGTGTCAGGGCAGGCCTTGTAAATACCGCGATGTGCGGTTAGCGACTTATTCCCTGTGGTTTTGCTCGGGAACGCCTACTTTGCATCTCATTAGAGATGCGATGCAAGGCGTAAGCAAAACCGGTGCGGCGACAAGGAAACACGCGCTAGCGTGTCCTTGCTGATACTGCGATGCCATTATCGCTGCTTTTCGGCCGAAAACGGCCACTAAAGCGGCGATAATGGGCTTGTTAATATGCCCCCAAGACTGACACTGGATCAGATGCCCTAGGAGACCCTAAGCAGAATTTGAAACATATGTCATACTTGAAGTAGTCAACATGTGGAATTTTACACTAAGCTGAAGTCTCCTCACCCGCACAAAAGAGAAGATGAATTCCAAAAGGACATGTGCAGCCGCTGAGAAACACCAGTTGGGGCATTACTAAGACAGAGATGGAGACCATCTCAGTTGGGCCTTTGTACAAGAAGAGAAGACAGGAAGTGCACAGCATGGATGGTGGTAGCACTCATTCTCTTCTGTTGGGACCTCTGTGTTTGGGTCTTTGCTGGTTGCCTCGGGTCTAACTTATTAATTGGATTCTGAATGTGAATCAATAATGCTTGAGGAATCTTCAGAAATTGAAATTAGAATTGAGCTTTGCACTTCCGGGATAACTACCTGTGCATTAATCCTTAGTGTAGATTTCAACACTGTTTCGGCTGTGTTGAATACAGGGGCGTGACTTCCATTGGTGCAGCAGGTGCAGTGGCGTAGGGCATCTAGAGGAGGCCTGAGGGGTCCACTGGACCCTATTATTGCTGTTTTTCACAGTTCAAACAGTGCCAGGGAGGCCATCTCCTTTCTTGCACCAAGGCCCATGTCACACTGGCTGCACCATTGGTTGAACACTCCATTCAACAGTCAGAAAATTACAATTTGGTTTAGTGGAAGAGTGTATTTCCTGCATTAGGGTCTACTAATGGTCTTTTTGACAGTTGTCCGAGTTGCCACGTTAATCATAAAGGAAACTTAAAAGTCAGTCCCGCGAGCTGCGACGCAATGAGCCGTTTTTGTGCAGGGTTTCCCAAAAGCACCGGAATGACACAGCGTGAGGCCTGCATGTGCAGAAACCTTCTGTTATGAATGTGTGTATTTGTGTTGGCTGCGGCCCTGGCTGCCGAGGCACTGGCTCCATTAGTCGGTTCTGGGTCATTAGAGTCGTGCAAGCAATGGCTCGGGTTGAGCACGCGGGAGGCCTGAGGAGATGGCCGCTCTTGCAGAGGAGGCTGCGCGCGCCCTGCCGGGGCGTTCGCGCTCTTGACGGCATCCGAGGGCGCACAAAGCGCCAAAGGGCTTTTGTCGAACATCGAGTCTGAGTTCCACTTGGGGATGTAAACGAGCCGTTTATTTTCATGTTTACAGCGGCGCGGAATTCGTGCGGGTCATGTTCTAGCCCCGAAGCAAGAGCCCTCTGTTAATGTTTGAACTTAGCACAACATTCTTCTCCGTAAGAGAGGGCTGCACCTGTGTCCTGCGAGCAAAGTGCAAAGCGTGAGAGAGAAAATGGCGCTGTCTGTGCCGTCCGTGCCTGTTCTGTGAGAGTATATTGGAGGGTCAGAGTTTGTGCTATCTTTGTTTTATGTGTGGGGGAAACTGCAGCCTCTGCGAGGGAGCAAAGGCACCAATCAGTACTTCATTTGTGCTCGTGTTGTTACACAGGTGGTGGCACCTGCGCTCATTTTTGGGGCCGGGACTTATTTTTCCGCATCAGACTTTGAGATAGATCAAGAGTGAGAAAGACAGAAAAGGTCATAGGTGTCAAGATTTCCAGGTCCATGCTTGACTAGTTAGCCCAGCCCATATAGGAAGGTATCAATCACATTGCACACAACAGCATACATCTGAGCACCGTCACTAGCATAACATCTAACTGTACAAGTTAGACTGAACATTAACCACACATCCAATCCAACATAGCACAGATACACTACATAGCTGGGTATCACAGTACTCCCTACAGCGCTGTGCGCCAAGAAGCACAACACAATAACAGCAACAGTCATTTGGCCTGAATGCAAGAATGGCTGCAAAGACATCAAAACCCAGTTTTCGAAAATTCCTTTAAAACATTTCAAACATATTTATTGATCTTATTCCGATTTCTCTGTTGAAAAAAATGAAACTTAGGGACATCCTTTGTTGACTACAAAAAAGCGTAAGATTGAATTGATTTTACATTGCATTAGAAAAATAGACTGTTGCTACACGCTGTGATGGTGCCCTGGATGCAGGGCCCGCAACTATGCAGGTGTAGAGTCAATGAAAACAAGTGAGTCATTTTGACACTGTCAAGAAAAATTACTGAAGTGGGTGCCTGAATTTTGGGCAATTACAGTAATTGCAAGAGATTTTAGGAACATATTACAACTTTATTCACGATGGTCTTTTTTATTGAACGAGGCCAGCTCAAAGCTTTAGGCAATACTGAAAAATTAAATAGGACATAACTTCCTTAGTTATTTACATATACTATTATTGTGGCTATGTTTAAAAAATATATCAATTATTTAATTAATTAATTAAAGGAATTAATGCTCAACCACAAGGATTTTAGTGCAATTTTCCAAACTACAAATCCTACCTAGATTACACCTAATTTTCAAAAGCACTGCATGGATATTTAGGATAGCACTCGAATATTAAAAATTCAGATTTTATTCTTATGCTAACGTTCAAACGAACTTACTATTAAATTCTCTTCAGGTTTCGAAAGCAGCAGATAAATACACTGGAAACCCACAAATCCTAAACCCAAATAATACAGGCAATGGTCTTCAACTATGAAATGTTATTAAGGGGGTAAACATTTCTGGGTAGGTTTTCTATTCAATAACAGCCAAATAATAAGATCACACTGGCAGCCCGATTTCAAGACAATCTAGACTACTTTACCTAGGCATATAGTCAACCCCAAGGCAGAGGTCACAATACATGTCTTTGCTCTTCCGATTAGTAGGTCGATATATAAGGCGTCTCTCTTCTGTATATGCTGCAAAAGTAATATAACTGCAGAAAGCAGACATCCAAGTGAGTGAGCTTACAGTGGCGTAGGTAGCCCTTTGGCCGCCCATGGCACTATCTGCGTTTGCCGCCCCACGGCGGCCGCATTGAGGAGCGGGGGGTTGCTGGCGAGATTCCGCTGATTGCCGCCCGCGAGGGCCGCATAATAGAGCGGGGGCATTGCCGCCCCGAGACGGCAGGTAAGAGCTGGAAGAGGCCGCCGCTCCCAAAACTCGTGCCGCCCGGGATGGACTGCCCCCTCTTGCTATGCCACTGGGAGCTTATGAGCGAGGAGTGACCTTGAAGTCTCAATCCTCCATTATTATTGACCTTATGGAGATCTCGTCACACCTAAGGAAACATTATGACCAGTGCTTAATTTGGAAAAAAAATTAGTGCCAGGGCCCTTGTCAGGAGGACACTACAGCTTGCACCATCCATAGCCCCACCAGTAAAGCCAGTGACAGTGCTAACACAACAACTAACAATCACACTCTTACAAGTGTGACAAATCATTTTATTCCAGGCCCCCAAAGTCATACGAATGGCTTGGGATGCAGGTATTAGTCATTGTAAATGTAAATTGAATTAATATACAGCTGTTGTTGTGCTCATATTTAAATTAGGCAGACACCGCCACCATGTGGCAGACTGTCATAAGCACCGGTGCTGGCAATTAAGTGTCAGTGCCGAGCACCGGAAACCACAGGCTCAAATTAAGCACTGGTTGGCAGATTCCTTATCCAATATACAACAAAAAGTAATGGAGAAAAATCTAATAGTGCATGATTCATTGCTTATACCTTTACAACTCCATGAAAACATAATGGCAACATAACTTTAGTGCAATAAATGGTCAATGTAGAAGGAATATACTTAAGAAGGTCAAACACAGCCCACAGGTGCAACTGAAGGATATATAATTCATACTACAATATGGGTTGATTAAGGAATTGGTGCAATGGGAAAGCCAACATAAATCCTGCAATTCCCTTGCTTTATTCAGCGGTAGCGGAAACCCCATGCTTCAGGCAGGCACAGTCTTAGCAGTCTCTACCATTGGAAATCTTTTGATCATGTGAATGTCATAAGGTTCATTCAATTTAGAGCAAGCTTATTTATTTTAATTTTTTGCCAAGGTTCGCAATGGCAGGACAAAAACACAAGAATTTGCAATGCAATAGGTCTTGCATTTAGGAGAGTTTGAGCTATTGGCATAGTAAATGATAATGCCTTTTATTTATGTGTTGTTTTTAAAACAGATAAACAAAAGGCATTGTCATTTACAATGCCAATAGCTTAAACTCTCGCAAATGCGAGACCTATTGCATTGCAAATCCCTTCGGTGCCATGCTATAAAATTTTTTAAAAGCGTTAGGAGAGAGCGTGTCCTGCCTGCAACAGCAGGCAGGACAAAGCTATTTGAGAAAATAGTGCTCGGAGGCTGTAATTAAAGCCTACCAAGTAACAACACACGTGACAAAGGGGGTCGCCATGGGAGTTTATAAAATGGGACAAGGCGGTACAAAGGTGGGACTACTAAGCCTATTGACCAATGAACAGCCACAGTTTACAGTGGACAATGACACAGGCCAATGAAAATATGGGCCGTGAGTGGGCGGAGCTTCAAGTCCCTACCTGAACAGCTTGCCTCGCAGAGCAGCGCATGCTCTGCCCAGGCTCTGCCCAGGCTCAACCTAAAAATGAACACAATGCCCAATGTGAACAGGGAGACAACCCCCTTCCAGTCACAGATGTTTGTTTTTGTATTGAAGAAACAAACCCCGTCTTCTAAGAGGGTTGTTTCAGAAGGGCAATAAAACATAAGCAGGAAGCCATGAGCTGGCGGCTCGCAAGGCATTTGTTTTCACCAAAAGAGCTTTTGGCACCCCGGCAAGAGCACTTTCAGTCAAAAATGGCCTGGAATAATGATGAGAAACTCAAAATACAACAGGTGGACAGCTGTTGGGGGACAAGAGATGTGGCTTTCCACCTATCTTTAAAAAAAACTCCTGTCATTCAAATATCAAAATGTAAATGAAATCAAGCAAATGTAAAAAAAATATATATATATATTAGGACTTTGGTAACCCCTCGAATAAACAGATACAACAACCATCTCTGTGCTGAAATGATGAATTTAGGGCCTGAATTAGGGTTAGTTGGCAATTAAAATTCTTCCAACTTCGTGAGGAAGTCCTAAATCTAGAGGAAAATTCACCAGGCCTGGGCGTAGTTCGCGGAGTTTTGGTACACGGAACTCCGCGAAGTTACAAAAAACTCAGCGAAGTTCCGCGAGTGGCGGAGTGCAGTGCGAACTGCAGTTTGTGCTGGTATTCCTGCAGCTTGGGTAGAAATTCTACCCGAGCGGCAGCTCGCGAACTTACCGTTCGCGAGCGGGGAAAAAACTCTGCTGCACATCGCAAAGCGGAGTTTTCTGCAGAAAACTCCGCAAACTCCACAAACGGAGCGAAGTTCACCGCCCGAGCCTACAATTCACCTGAGATTTTGTTCTCCATCATAGTAACCCTCTGACAGCGTTATTTCTACGTGTGGATTCGGTTATATAGTAATCTAGTTCGCCTGAAAGTGGAGGAATTTCCATTGCAATCCAATACTAATTCAGTGTCATAGGCACTGGTGGCAATTGAAATCCCCATTTTTCATTACCCATCAGCAAATGTGTCTTGAATTAAAATTGAACAAAGAAAAAGTGAGTTAAAAATAGAATACAAAATAAAATCCTGAACCTTGAATCAAGATGTAAAAAACTTTTGAGATCATCAATGTATGTGCTGTCAAATTCAATCCCAAATTCCAATAATTCAACTATGAATTATTTCTTAAAAATAATAAAGGCAAGAGGAGTTGCATCTGCTTGGACATTGACTCCTATTGACACTATAGAAGTGTCATCACACAAAAGTTGACAATTGCCCTTGTTCCTTTCATAAATAATATTTACTAAAAAAATTGAGGCTGCAGCATATTAGTAAAAAAAAGGTTGGTAGCTGAAACAGAAAACAGCCTTTACCACGAAGCCGGAACCACGTAGTGCATTTACAATACGGTCACTACAATGAATGCGTCTTTACCACGCATTCCTTTACCATGCAAGTCTTTACAACGACTTGCTTGAGGAAACGCATTGTTGGCTATGTGTTGGATCTTAAGTCCAACACTTTTCCCTACTGTTGCGCAGACTAGAGTTGGAATAGTAAATTAAACTATTCCTAATTCCAGCGCCTCCCTAAGGCAAGTCTTTGTAATGACTTGGGTGATAAAGGAATACGTGGTAACAACGCATTTGTTGTATTGACTGCATTGTAAAGGCATTTGTGATAAATGTATGTGTGATAAATGCATGTGTGGTTCTGTCATACAACAAGCCGAAACACATGATAAATGAACAAATTATTAAAACTTACAGAATCTGCAGGCATGCATCATGAAAAAGATCAATAGGTAGATTGGTTACATCGCTTGCGTTCCGAAGCAGTGGGCATGTAATGCAAAATAGACATATCTGCCCTTATTGTGGGATTTACGGTAATCTCGAATCAGATAAAAGAAAGACAAATGGAAGTTGGTGTACAAACACTGATTCACGGTTTAATTCTCCATACCTGAGAGAAGAGCTTGCAATGGCCCAGTAATCCCATTCCATGGAATTATTGTATCCCAAGATATCAGTCATTCTGGGTGTGGGATCAACAATGTGGTGACCCCCAAACCTCTTGTAATTAGTGTCATAGTTGTTTTTCTTCCTATAAATGATGCTGCAGCTAGGATGTCATTTTCTTCAGCTCCAGACCTCTGAATTAAGCAGATCATATGACTCCCCTCTTTACAGACATTTTACGACCAAAGTTTCAATGCTGAGGCAGTATAATATACATTTTTATTTTGAGGCTGAGATAGCATTTGTGGTCAGTCGGTTTTCTTAACATCAGTATACCATTTGATGCCTAAAGAACCAAGATCTGACCATTCATCCCCACTGGTTCATGACTATTAAAAGGGTATGATCATGGAGGAGTTTAAGAGAATATGTCCAGGCAGTGCCATTGATACCGCAGACTACCCCTGTGTTTGAAATAAGAGTTACTGCTTCCCAGACCTAATCTATTTTAACTAATTCTCTGCATCGATATGGTGTAGCCATTGCAGGATTCAACATACGCATTCCAAAAATGCAACAGCTAAGCGTTCCCTAATCTAGAAAGTGTAATTTAACTCTCCTATTACTACAACTGCTTTATTGCTGTTATTGGAGCAGAGATTGTCCTAAGTGTGGCTAAAGCCAAAACCATTACTTTGAAAGAGAAGTACAAAGTCTCTCTCATTGGCTTTCTATTGGTAGATGGCCACCAACTCCAGATTTTGTGATATTCACTAAGTCTAGTTTCATTCAGATCTCTGAATCCAGTTTCTTTGACCCCTGTGCCAGATGGTGGTAAAACAGGCACTGTGTCTTTACTTCCTTTAAAGACTGCATATGCTTCTCTCTCATTGCTGTACAAGATGACATTCTGCAAGGCTAGATGGGAGAGATCGGAGAACCTCTGTGGAAGACAAACAATAAGCAGCTCTGTTGAAGGAAGAATAAATAGCTTAACTTCAGTGTTCTGGGCCACCTTGGACACTGCAGATCAGAAGACGAGGAATGTGACAAGCCACATTACCCTATGGAGGTCATCGAATTTCAGGCCTCCTCTGTCGTAAGCGATCAGGCATATTAATACTGAAACCAAAAGTTGCAAAAGCTATGGGAGCCCTCCAGAAAAATAAGTGTCTCCATCTGATCACATTCTCAAGAAATTATCATTTTCAACACTATTACAGGGGACTCTGTCCACAATTGTTTTCAGATTTAAAAATCTCATTAACATCTAGCCAGGTCCAAAACTTCCAAGCCTAATGAGTAGGATATCCAATGGCAAGTCATTAGGATTATCTTCCAAGACTGCCTCTCCTTTGAAACAGAATTACCACCTATATTCCTGTTTTGGAGAGTAGGATGGCCACCTCATTCTAGTCCCGAACTTTTCTACTACAAGTCATTGATTGCAGGTGTGTTAAACTAATGCCTTAGGCTTTCTCACAAATGCTCGCTAATGGAAAAAGTGTCCTTAATGACCTGGAGGGAGGTGGTCATCTAAGTATCAACATAAATGACACACTATGGGCCTCATTTACAATATTTTGATGCACGGCAGCGCAGCAAACCTTCCTGCTGTGCTGCCGTGCGTCAAGATACAGCGCATTCCTGTCCTTCTCCCCTGTGCCAGCGCACAAACAGCAGCCGTGCGCCAGTGCAGACACCCTTGCATCATTTTGCAAGGGTGCCTGCGCTGAGGAGATGGTTGTTTTTGTGCAAGAAGGTACACCTTCCTGCACAAAAACAATCAATAAAGGCATTTTCCTCTTTCTATGCATGCTGTAAGAGGAAATTATGAGGAGAAATAAAAGTATTTCTCCTCGTTGCGCCTCCTTACGCCTCCGCTGGGAATGTGTCAAGTTCCATGGATGTTGTGTGGAAACACCCACAGCAACACCCAAGGAACACCCGTTTCACGCAGAATTATGCGTGAAAGGGAAACATATTTACAAGGTCTTGAAAAGGAATAGCACTCGTTACATCGCATAGAAATACCATGCATGCCTTTACAACGTGGGTATTACTACGCGATGTCAATTACAACGAGTACCATTACAACGCAAAATGTTACCACGACTATACCTTTACCACGCATGCCATTACAACGCCAATGCATGCGTGGTAAAGGTATACTCATGGTAAACGTTTGCAAGGTAAGTGACTCCAACCTACCCTACCCTAATCCCTAATGTAGTTCCACTGCACGAGCCTCCCCCATCCACCAGTCCTCTCCCTACAATAACACTACACTACCCTGCACAACCCCCCGACACTACACTAATTCCCCGATCCTCCCCCGACCCCCAGTCCTCTCCCTACAATAACACTACACTACCCTGCACAACCCCCCGACACTACACTAATTCCTAAAACACTACACTACACAAACACCACAACACTACCCTAAACCCTAACACGCTACCCCCAGCACGACCCTCCCCCTTCCCCAGTCCTGTCCCTACACTCTAACACTACCCTGCATGACCCCCCTACACTACCCTAAACCCAAAAACACTTCCCTACACTACACAAACACCACAACACTACCCTAAACCCTAAAACACTACCCCCAGCACGACCCTCCCCTACACACAACCCTACACTACACAAACATTACTACACTACTTCAACACTACCCTAAACCCTTAAAAAGTAACCCCCACCCCAAGCACAATCCCCCTTACCTCTCTCTCCTGGTTCCAGCGTCGACAGAGGGGCGGTGCACGTCGTTGTGAGGAAACGGAACAGCCCAGTTTTCTCACAACGATGTGGATAACCATTACATCGCATGCGTTTTAAAAGCGCATGGGATATAATGGTTTGTGTTGTAATGGTAGTCATTGTTACATCGCATGCGTTGTTACGCATGCGATGTAACAACTTGCGTGGTAACAGCCTCGTGGTAATGGCTGTTTACCCTTGAAAAGTCACGCAGGGTGACTTTACATGGCCTTGTAAATCTGGGGAAGCCCATTGCGCTGCCGGTGTATCAATAAAAGTGACGCACTGGCGGTGCAATGGGTTTGTAAATAAGACCCTATGTTTCCAGCAGTGGAAAGAAACACTTTGGTAGCAAGTTAGACTACAGCCTACAATGAAGCAGGTTGCAACTAAAATGACCTATCTACAAAGAAAAATGTTTAGAACTTTACAATAGGAGATGGAGGGTCATCAGGTCAGCACTACTAGGTAAATATTTCACAGGAGTATTCCCAGACACTTATGTGTAAACATAAAAGAGGAAGACATACTCTTCTATCAGACTTTACAAGGTTCACCAAATAACTGTGGAAAGAGACAAGTTAGACCTACTTTTTCAAGCAGTAGGTTTATTTCTAGAACTCAAATGCTTTTTACATATGAACCAACAACATACCTGTGTAATTAAATTGTGTAAATCCAGCTCACCTGTTGACATTCTTCCTCTCGATATTCTTCATCTTGACTTATCCGCCTTGACCCTTTCGATTTCTCAGATCATTCAACCCTCTTTGAACCATGGACTTGTTCCTAAGGAACTTAAAATCAGGGTTGTGAAGCCTTCTTTGAAGAAGGTGAGGTTAAACCCCAAAGACCCCTCCAAATACCGCCCATATTGGTTGTAGATTGTGCCGTAGCAGAGAATTGCCCATGCTTGTGGTACAGAATGAGCTGTTAAGGGCTGCTGATGGGAAAATCGCAAGGGTGTTAAGTCTGATTGATTTGTCAGCATCCTTCGACATAGTTGACCACAATCTTCTCATTATACACCTGGATGAGCGAGGTATTGAGAGGGTGGCACTTAAGTGGTTCAAATCCTTTGCAACAAAAGCCTCCAGGTAGTCTCCCTAGGGAGATGGATATCCGAAACGTCTGTAGTACATACTGGAGTAAATCAAGGCTCCACATTAGATCAGCTTATTTTTAACACATATTATACCTATGATATTGATTACTAGAACATCAGGGGCTGTATTACACATAGTGCCCCGGTGGTGTAATGGGCGTGTGTGTCTCCTTTTTGTGCCCCGGGGCACTATGGTTTTACAGAAAAGTCCACAGATGCTTGTGAGGCCACTTCTCTCATACTGATAGCACAGGTGCACATGTAACACCAGCACTATTTTCAGAGGGTGTCCCTCATTTGCATGGTGGTGTGGCCCTATGCAAATGAGGGGATCACTATACCTCTGCACCAGCTCCCCGTTACAAAGGTGGACGCAGAGGCAAACGTGCCCCTAAGAGGCACACTGAAAGTGCGCCACAAACAGGTGGTGCACTGTGAGTGTGCCCCTTGGGGCCGCTGTCTGGAGGGGGAAATGGGGTCCCATGGACCCCTCTGGAAACCCCCCCTGCAGACAGTGCAATAACTTATTGAACCTGCCTGCAGGTGGATTTCTAAGCCCTATTTGAAGTTTCGATGGATTGCCGCCCGTAAAGATAAACACAGAGTGGCTTTGAAGCAGTCGCTCTCTTTTTCACTGAATGCACTGCCCATAGGGCAGTGCGAGTTCATGGCTGCCCTGGGGGCAAATCATTCATTGTAAAAGGGCTCACTGACCCTGGTTGCGCCTCGCCACTTGCTTAAACGAGAGCCGTGGCCCAAACAAGGACAGTGTGCCCTATATGTAATACAGGGCCAGGATGCTTAGTATATTCTTACTCCAACGGCACCTGACTTATCATCCAGGTGTCTAAGGCAGATCCATCCCTCTCCGCTTTAACTTAGTGTATAAATGATGGATGATCAGCAATAGGCTTAAGAAAACTTGAGCAAGACGAAGTTCTCATAGTAGAAAGCAATCTATCCTATAGTCAGGTGGTTTCAAGACCGGGCGACCTTTGTGAACATCCTACTCTTAAGTCTACTGTGAAAAATCTGATTGTGAATTTTGATGACAAATTGAAGTTTACACATCAAATCTCCGCTGTTTCACCCCACCACATTACCATGCGGAGACGTAAGCCCATTCTGCCTCCATTTTTACTAGACTTTTGTAGAAGTGTTATCTCGGCTACTATTGGGTCTTGACTGGATCACTCTTTATATGGTACGGTATTCAAACAACTCAACAGACTGCAGGCTTTCCAAAATCAGGCAGCCAGAGCAGTTGTGCAAGCCCTTCAATTTGCCTCAGCTAGTTTAATTCTGGCTGAAATCCATTGGCTTCCTATCCATAAATGGAAAATGTATAAATCTATGTGTATTACACATAAGTGTTTGTTTGGATTCGCCTGTCATTTCTAAGGGCACGTTTCAGACTGTACCATCCTTCACAGATTCTCCGCTCGGCGAATACCAATCTATTACTGGTGTCTCATATTAGAAGGACAAGGGCAGGTGGAACAGCTGTCCCTTCCACTAATGGAATTAGTTACTTCTGGAATTGCATTCCATCACTTACATTCTCTGTTTCAGCAGGAAGCTAAAAACTTTGCTTTTTAAATCTTTACTCCCCATTTTTGTCATTTTTTCTTCTGGTAGCGCCAAGACACCTCTCGGGATATACATACTCTTAATAAATGTTGCATAACATAACTGTAGGAAAGTAGGATCTGCTTCTTATGGTTACCCCCACGTTTTGCTTGATGTTACACTGTTTTTGACGAGTCTGACTGGGATCCTACTAATCAGGACCCCAGTCTATCTGCTTTCTCCCTAAAATGTAATGACATGTACTTAGGTACACTCCAGATTGGATACTTGGGTACCCTTTTAAGTCCCTAGTATATGGTACACATGTACCCAGGGCATAGGTACCCCAGAGGCCTCCCATGGGCTAAAGCATGTATTATGCCACTCATGAGAGGCCATGCAAAATGGAACTACAGGTCTGCCATTGCAACCTGTGAAGCTGGTGCATGCACCACTTACTTTAGATATAGGTTTACTATATCTATAGGTCACTACACTTAAAATCTATAAGTCACCCCTATGGCAGGCCTTAACAATCCTGAAGGCAGGGTGCTGGGTTTTACATGAGTGGGTGCCCCTGCATGAGCAGAGCACCCCTGCAGCCTTCGGAGACCATTCTCCCGGGTTGTCGGTGACGCTGCCAGACATATAGGTAGAGGTGCATTATATGCTCACGTAAAATGCTATCTCAAAAACGGCTGCAACAAACCATGTCGTGTTTGATATCAAACACCTAGGAATCATACCTCCACACCGGTAACCGGTGTGGGAGGTATGATTCCAACCTTCAGAAGCAAGCTTCGTGGGGTCCCTGGTCTTCCCGGTACCAGCCTTCACGAACCCGGACAGCACAAAATGGTTGCTGCCGACCAGAGACACATTTCTGCCCTCCTGCTGCTGAGCCAAGCTCGAGCAGAGGAAGGCAGCACAATAGGCATCCTGTCACAGGGAGGTGTCACCACCTCCCAGACAGGATTTAGTGTATTGTTGGGTGGGTGCACTTCCAAAGTGCCTGAAAGTCTGCACGAGGGGCACATTTGGTGTCCCTGTGCATAGTCCAGTTCAAACCAGGCCTGGGAGCTGTTGGCTCCTGCTCTGGCGCGAAACTGGACAAAGGACATGGGAGTAACCTCCCCCCTGTTCTGACCCTCCCCTGGGAGGGTCCCCTCAATCTGTCCAACCCTCTCCCGTGGGTACAAAAGGACCTACCTGGCTGTAGGACCCTAGATTTGATGTGGACAAGATTCTGAACAAGAAACCACTGACCTTCGACCGTCTGGACACTCTGGACTTTGCTGGACTTCGACTGGGCTCGACTTCATCTCCCTCTCCGTCAAAAGCATCGTCTGTGAATGTGCACCATACATGTTCCGTGCAGGACCTGTGGAGCATCAAGGACAACTGAAGTATCTCCCTTGGGGTGAAGGAGTCACTCCCCTGCATTCGCAGGCACCGTAACGTAACTGGCTGGTCTGCTGATCCTGAGCTCCTGTGGACTCCGAAGGCTCCAGCAACACAGGACGTGGGTTTCTATGTTTCTTGAGGTTGAGCTGCCCTATCACCAAGTTTGAGACCAGTATCCCTCGTGGGGACCGCATAACCTGAACCCCTGTGCACCGCGTACATTTGCAAGTGCATATGCTTGTCGGTGTTCCCCAACTTTGTGCACTGGGCTGTCAATAGCCCCAACCTCTGTGCACATTTTGTACAAAGGACTTTGGCCTCCTTGCACTGTGTGCCCTGCAAGCTGTTGTTTTGTAAAACTGCTAGAGGTCCCCTCGCGACTCCTGTGCCTTTGGCCTGTGGGTCCATCTGAGGGACAATCCTGATTTTCTTGAGCTCCCCTGGTTGCTCGAGACCTGCCCTGACTCCCCTTGCTGTGGTGAGTCCTCTGATCCTTGCTGGGCCAGACCGTAACCTTCTTTGACCTGGTTCATGGGTTGCCGTTGCCAAGGCTTGTTGGTGCTCCTGCCGGACACCGACCACTCAGCACTCGACATCCTTTGTGGGACAGCTCGTATGCGGCTCCTAGTCATCCTTGACATCTCCTGGTCCCTGCAGCTGTAGAGTCAAGGTCTCCTTCTTCACACCTGAAACACCTGTTATCGGTGGGCATTTGTCTACCGAGCCCCTGGTCACTCCTGAGTGACCCAGACTCTGTCCCCTCTGCTTTCAGGTTCCTTCCATCAAGAATCCACCTGCGGATTCCACCGGACCCTTTTCTTCTTTCCAGCAGTGGCATTTCTTTGAGATCTCCCATTAAGAACAACAGCGGTTTCCGACGCCACTTCAGTCCTATGCACCTGGCTTCCCTGGGATAGGTAACTCTGGTACTTCAGTATCCACGGGTGGGGTGGCTCTCCAACCTTCTATGTTCCAAAGGGTTTCCTTATAATCCACTGGGAAGGGTCCTTAAACTTTAAAATTGCAACCGCGACTCTCCCATTGAATTGTACGTAGCACGCAGTCGTGTTCTCACACTGCACCTGTCCTCCTTGGGGTCCCTACTTACTCACCTTGGGTGGTTCCTTGGGGTCCCAATGATTCTCTACTCTCTAGACACTGTCTTGACTCGAGTCGTGGTTCTTATACCACTATTTTAGTATATGGTTTGGTCTCCCCCGGGAGCCCACTGTGTATTAGTGCTACTTACGATTGTTTCTGTGCTACAGTATTGTGTGCTTTGTGTTTATCTGCGTGTAGCAGGTACTGTGAGGTATTTAAGGTGTTATAATAATAAATATATATTCTTATAACTACTGTGTGGTTCTCCTTTCATTTAACCCATACAATAAGGTTTCATTCTGGTAAAACAAGCTGCTTAACATTCCTTCAAGACTAAGCCTGAAGGCTGCTCTCCACAGCTACCACTTGGATAGCTTTCTAAGATTATCTTTGACTTCTTAAATCACCATAAGGGTTATTTGGACTGGTGCAAGGTGCCCACTTTAATTAGTGATATACAACAACACACATGCCAATACTGCTATTCTTTGATCAATCTTTCATTAAAGCACACGTAACAACTCAATGTGACCAAAAAACATATATTTCAATTTCTTTCTTGTTTTAATTATGAAAATTCATTTTTTATCATCAAAAAGATCGTCAATTTCTACAAGAAACACATATAAACTGCTACAGACCCACAACCACAATTTTTATACGTTCAATAAAAAACTTTTTTTTTACAAAAAACCATATCTTTAGACAAGACCAAAAAGTGACCTAAACCATACATGTAACATGCAAACAAATATACACTCAACTTGAATACTTATTTAGAAAAACATTGAACATACTCAAAGACAAGACAATGTGAACACATGAATAAGACAATAAGACAATACAGCCCAAGTAGGTTGAAGTGTATAACTAAATTTTTTCACAACCTTTCATGAGGGCAAAGACCAAACAGTACACTATTCAGAATCCCCAGCGCGTATCAACAAAGAGAATTAATTCACATTTATATTCGTAAAGTTATAAACAACAAGGGGTGTTTTTCTGAAAGTAGTATTTTATCACACTTGTTTGGACAATCAGCGGTCGACGCGTTTCGAACCCGAGTGCTAATTCATAGAGTTCTCTTCAGGACCAAAAGCTAAAAAAAAAAATAAAAGGAGAAAAGTGCTCTTATTACCATCTGCGTCACAACAATTTTCCAAAAAACACAACTGCACCTTCCATACAAAATAAGGTTTAAAAAAACTTACCTAATTTGAGATCAGCCGATCTCGTCTGTTCTGAACGAATCAGACAACAGCCATAATGTTCCAGTCTAAATACTACAAAACGAACAAGAGAGAAGAAAGAAGAATAGAATAAAAATCAGTCATATGTCCATCAGAGGGACGATCCAAATGTCAGTTGCTTCATTGACTTGGGGCAGGCAAGGAGTTGTTTTCAAAGATAAAACAACTTACTTGAATATGCTGGTGTAGTTTTTCAAAACATAGTCATCTCATATGGTCGTGCATAAATCTTTTATGGTCGTGCATAAATCTTTAGGAGACAGAACGGGGCAAAAAAATTCAAAATTAGACTTCCTACAGATGTAATGTGTAGAAGATCGTAAACGCACAGCAGTTGGATCACATACCTTGTGGAGTGCAACTTCCGTCAAGGCGAACGCAACTGTTTTAATCCTCTGTTTAAGCCTGCACAAAAATATATAAATGAATAACCAAGATGGAAAACGGGACATCAAATGGAGTGCTTGTTTTTGCAGATCGCATTGCATAGGATTGTTAGTATATATTCGACATCGAAAACGCACGCATTTTTGTCAAAACGAGGGCTCAAATCTTTTAATCCGTAATACGCATTTTAGAAAAACTTTTGAAAAAACATTTGAAGAAACGCTCATGACCTTTTCATTTCATCATAAGCACTCGCTCTATTCCAAAATGGAGCAACGCTGTTTTTTGTTTTTGGTAAATAGATGAATAAGCGGACCCAATTTGAGATGTATTGAGAGAAGGGATTATTGTTGTAAATGTATTTCTCTTCAAATTTGGCCATATATAGCACAGCTAGCTCTGGTGCGAAGGGACAACCCATCGTAGTCCCTTTCGTCTAGAAATAGTAGTCAACACCGAACTTGAAGTAGTTTTTCCAGAGTGCAAAGTTGGCTAA
This sequence comes from Calotriton arnoldi, assembly GCA_963921515.1. Classification (NCBI taxonomy): domain Eukaryota; kingdom Metazoa; phylum Chordata; class Amphibia; order Caudata; family Salamandridae; genus Calotriton; species Calotriton arnoldi. Next base: position 438,013 of record CAWUFW010005802.1, on the reverse strand, counting down.
CTGCATAATAAATTTAGAACAACTTGGCTTTCGAGTTTGCCAATCTAGCAATGAGACATACTACATTACCCAGAACTCACCCGGAAGCTTAAAAACGATGCTGGTAGAAAGAGACGTCACAAGAACATACGGTTCTGGACGACGTCGCGCCTGAAAAGAAATTTGAAGGTACTGATTTCTGTTATATTTGAAACTAGTTCCTCTTTAAAGAAATCGAGGGATAGCACATCGCTGTTTTGCGCTTATTCATCTATTTACCAAAAAAAAAACATTGTTGCTCCATTTTGGAATTGAGCGAGTGCTTATGATGAAATGAAAAGGTCATGCACGTTTCTTCAAATGTTTTTTCAAATGTTTTTCTAAAATTCGTATTACAGATTAAAAGATTTGAGCCCTCGTTTTGACAAAAATAAGTGCGTTTTCGATGTCGAATATATACTAACAATCCTATGCAATGCGATCTGCAAAAACAAGCACTCCATTTGATGTCCCATTTTCCATCTTGGTTATTCATTTATATATTTTTGTGCAGGCTTAAACACAGGATTAAAACAGTTGCGTCCGCCTTGACGGAAGTTGCACTCCACAAGGTATATGATCCAACTGCTGTGCGTTTACGATCTTCTACACATTACATCTGTAGAAAGTCTAATTTTGAATTTTTTTGCCCCGTTCTGTCTCCTAAAGATTTATGCACGACCATAAAAGATTTACGCTCGACCATATGAGATGACTCTATGTTTTGAAAAACTACACCAGCATATTCAAGTAAGTTGTTTTATCTTTGAAAACAACTCCTTGCCTGCCCCAAGTGAATGAAGCAACTGACATTTGGATTGTCCCTCTGATTGGACATATGACTGATTTTTATTCTATTCTTCTTTCTTCTCTCTTGTTCGTTTTGAAGTATTTAGACTGGAACATTATGGCTGTTGTCTGATTCGTTCAGAACAGACGAGATCGGCTGATCTCAAATTAGGTAATTTTTTTGAAACCTTATTTTGTATGGAAGGTGCAGTTGTGTTTTTTGGAAAATTGTTGTGACACAGATGGTAATAAGAGCACATTTCTCCTTTTATTTATTTTTTTAGCTTTTGTTCCTAAAGAGAACCCTATGAATTGGCACTCGGGTTCGAAACGCGTCGACCGCTGATTGTCCAAACAAGTGTGATAAAATACAACTATCAGAAAAACACCCCTTGCTGTTTATAACTTTACGAATATAAATGTGAATTAATTCTCTTTGTTGATACGCGCTGGGGATTCTGAATAGTGTACTGTTTGGTCTTTGCCCTCATGAAAGGTTGTGAAAAAATATTTTGTTATACATTCCAACCTACTTGGGCTGTATTGTCTTATTCATGTGTTCACATTGCCTTGTCTTTGAGTATGTTCAATGTTTTTCTAAATAAGTATTCAAGTTGAGTGTATATTTGTTTGCATGTTACATGTATTGTTTAGGTCACTTTTTGGTCTTGTCTAAAGATATGGGGCATATTAGCAAGACCGGCGATAAATTATCGCCGCTTGAGCGGCAGGAAACTGCCGCTAAAACGGCGATAATGGGCTTGCTAATATGCGTTATAGAATTCCAATAGAAGCCCAGGTTAGATGTCCTGCACATCTAACCTGGGCTTCTATTGGAATTCTATAACGCATATTAGCAAGCCCATTATCGACGTTTTAGCGGCAGTTTCCTGTCGCTAAAACGGCGATAATTTTATCGCCGGTCTTGCTAATATGCCCCATGTTTTTTGTAAAAAAAGTTTTTTATTGAATGTATAAAAATTGTGGTTGTGGGTCTGTAGCAGTTTATATGTGTTTCTTGTAGAAATTGACGATCTTTTTGATGATAAAAAATGAATTTTCATAATTAAAACAAGGAAGAAATTGAAACAAATGTTTTTTGGTCACATTGAGTTGTTACGTGTGCTTTAATGAAAGATTGATCAAAGAATATCAGTATTGGCATGTGTGTTGTTGTATATCAATATTTGGCTCAGCCTTACTGATTATGGGCCAAAATCCTCTTTAGTTAGTTGGTTCACTTTAATTAGTGGACATCATATACCAGGCCAACTTCTCACAATAACCTAACATAGCATAACATAACATAACATAAATACATAACAAGATACTTCCATTCCAATTTCAGTGAATGAAAACCACAGAGTCCTCATCATCATGACAAGAGATCCTAACTATCTCATGTCCGATTCATGGGTCTTTTAGAAAGTGCCTAATGACCATTGCAGACCAATGCTTGAGGCAAGGGATCCATATCTACTTCTCATTGGGTGAATAGCTCATCAGGACACCATTGAAAGAAGTTAACTTTGAAGCTGCGCAAATGCCTTTTCTGCATGTTAGTTTTTCTACCCTCCAAGAGAAGTATTTTCCTCTTCCTTCTACAAAGATCTTTTTCCAGGGGGAAATTCTTTGACGAAAGCGAAACTTCTGTCTTTGCACAGTGCAAGTGAGTTCTTGCTTCTTATTTCTTGTTCTTTTATCCCCCATATGTTGTCATGTACCATGGTTAGTGGATCTACAAACTTATGCTAGAGATAATGTCATCACGCATCATTTGCATGCCATTGCAGAACTCAAGATAAGGCTGCTAAAGCAATGTCGGGATGGCCATTGATGGGATGTGATTTGGTCAGTTTTTATAAATAGCATGATCCTTAGTTCACTGATAGATAAGAAAGCAAACCTCCTGAAAATGTTTCCTTTCAGGGAACCAAGTTCAAAGTGGCCCTGATAACAAATGTCCCCCTTGAAGTTCACGGAGCTTTTGTGAGATAACTGGGGACCATATAAATATGTCAAAAGAAAAAAATATATATTGCACAGCAGCAAACTGGACTTTATAGCGATTTTGACAAATCCACCCAACAGATCAATCGTGATTATATTGTTAAAAGATCACTTTCCAGGAAGATGGCTGCATTAATCAAGCACATTCTCAAAATCCAGGAGTTAAAATAAAATCAAGAAGTAGTTTTCAACAACAAAGATCTTCCATGGATATGTATGAAAGCTTTGAAAATGTAAATTCTTCATCGGAACTTTTTCAGAAAAGGACTTGATGCCTGATAACATTTTGAGACATTTCTATTCCACTGCAAGGCCTTTTGCTTCCACACGATATTTAGCCAACACCCTGAGTTTTGTGACTGAAGAAGAATTGGCTAGCTGTGTTTTGTTGTTGTAATATAATGTTTCTTGAGACAATAGTCTCTAAAAAATTAAACAAGGTAAATCATCATAAAGATGCACACATTAAGAAAATCAGATTACCAAACATTGTTTCCTAAAAGAGGTTGGAAAACAACCTAAAGCTATAGCTACATCCATTTTTCGCAGGTCCACTGCAAGACTCATTGCTAAACTCTGCATTTTACATATAACAGTTTTAAAAATTGTCTATCCGTGTTTTGTTGTTGTTGTTAAATAATGTTTCTTGAGACAAGAGTCTCTTAAAAAAATTAATGTTATGAAAAGAAAACAGTCCAACAGAATATAAGAACATGTACATTTAAATGTCACGCACATTGCCCATCATTTTCCCACATTCCAGATGCTATACCTGGAGCTGATAACAGACATTACATGCTAATCTACCTAGGAATATCTCTGTTCTCATTCCTGAATCCAGTAATCAGGTGATATCAGCATAGATTTCCTCCACACGCAATGAATTTAAAGTGAGTGAAATGGAAGCCTCTTTCCAAAAATTACCAGTCTCTACTGTTAGAGATCTGGGTTATTAAATGTTTCAACTCTTGCTTGTAAGGAAATGAGTCGGATTGCTGAGAATTCACTAACTGAGCATCTGGGGCTTTTTCATTCCAGCATAATTCAGAAAATGTGTTGTTCTTCTTGAGATATAGTTTGTGCAGACATCTTAGTGAACAGTTTACACTCGAGCACAAGAGACTCAGAAACTAACTTCCTACGCACTACGAAAGCAGGGGTAAGAACATGCACTAAGCATGAACTGATCGTGCATTTGCTTTGCGGAGCATCAGAATCTGCACCTGAGACTGATTATTTTATTTTTTTTCCGACCAGATTTTGTTGGAGTTTAAAGACAGATACATTACACATATTCAACGATCATTCTCCACATCCCTCCTGCATTGTTACCCATTTGTAGTAGTGGTATCATCCTCTGGCTTGTTGAAATTAATAGTCCCATTAAGCAAAACATAACATTCCCCCCTGCCCCCTTGAGTTGCGTGTGATAGACAGTCACATTCTGTGTACGATGGTATGCTCGCATGAAACATTCATCCATTTCAGCGGGTGTCAGCGTGTTTGGCGGCACCCTATTCAAAGTTCCACTCAACTATTCTCTTGTTCCAGCGCTGCGGGTTGTGGAGTGCTGGCCCCACTATCACTGTCCTGCGTCTAGCTAGTAGCTCATTCACTAGTCCTTCCCATGCTTTGGCTCTATCTAGTTTGCCTATCCCCCCGGTGGGCTTCCCTAAGCAATAATCTGCCTTCCGCCCCAGCCCATTTCTCCAGTTCTGCTGTCCAGGAGGTAATCTGTTTTGATCCTCCCCGCAGAGAGCGTCACATATCTGCACTCTGTTAGTGCCCGCGGCTCGGCGGCTCCTCCTCCTCCGCCTCTTTGAGAGAATTGCGATCTCACTTCAGCCTACAGGACTTAGATCTATATAACTTCCTCAAACTTAAAGTCAGTCTGTCCAAACTTAATCTCCCTCCCAGTGAGCCCTCTCTTCCCAAAGCCATTCTGACCTTTAATAAGTCTGGGCACTTAGCCGCCAAGTTCTATTGTCTCTTGAAATCAAAATCTGATAACCTAATCTTGTGCATTCAGGCAAAATAGAACCCCACTGAGACTCTCACTCCGGAGACCTGGAATCTAATAAGGAAGTCAGTAGTCTCTCACAAAATCCCTCCCTCCCTCTCCCAGGTGAAATTCTGGCTACTGCACAGAACCTTCTGGACTCCATACCGTCTCCACAAGCTCTCCCTCAGGGATAACCCACTGTGCTGGAATTGTAATAACTCGACTGGTGACCTCCCCCACCTCCTTTTCTACTGCAGGGAAGTAACTCCATTCTGGGACTTGGTATTCAATTTCATTCACACCCTACGTGGGGACCAACTAGAAAAGAACTTCCTATCCCTTGTCCAAGTATTCCTGGACCCAAAAATCAACTCCCGTAGTGATAGCCTCTTGATTGATATTCTCCTAACAGCTGCCTGCAAAACAGTACTCGCTAACTGGAAAAACACACCAGCCACCTCTTTCCGATCTTGGTTAAACTGGGACTCCTTCTTGAGAGGCGCGAACAGCATCTCCCTCCGAAGCTCTCCATGGATAGTCCGCAATTCCTCTTTCTGGACAACCTTCGACAACTACTTTGCCTCCACCAAACCTCCTTAAAGACCTATTGTGCGAGTAGCTGGGTCTATTCCTTGTTGCCTATCACCTCATGTCTGTCATTGCCCTGAACAAGCATTCTATCTGCTCCTCAATTCTGGCTTTATTTCCCTTGATCTCTGTCTCTGTCCTAGAGAAACATTTTCTGTGAGAAAGAGTCTCTTACATGCTGAAATGATGCATACTGCATGGTGTAAAAATTTCAACAAATTTTGCGATTATTGTGTAAGGTAAAAATCAGAAGTTATACTTATATATCGTCAGTGTAATTAAAATGTCATGCAAGCCTATTCATGAACATTTGAAAGCCTTTCCTGTAGCATCCCCTGTATTACAATTCCCAGGTGTTACTACCACCTTGTAAAGCAACCATTACAAGTCCGAGGCTTGAAATGAGGAATAAAGCATGGGTCCCTGAAAAAACGGATCATTTACTAGATTCTGGAACCATTTGCAACTCAAGTTTTCCAGAATTTTACAGAATGTAAGAAGAGAGCCTCTTAATCCTGTGAAGGTTGCTGTGAGTTACATGTGCCTTATTTATGGCTATTAACATGGTACAAAAATAATACAAGACTCGTGACCGGGCTGCAGGCAGTCACCAGTCAGGCTGGCAGATGTAATGGGCACTGACGTCACATTATTTTGAGCCCACACGATCAGTAATAGTCAAGGCTGCTAGCCACCACAGCAAACCGGAGGCCCTTTGTTGACGTCCCCCGAGTCTGACTTTGCTGAGACGGTGCACGTGGCAACATTTGGTGGTAACTAGGGAGACACAGGAAAGAAAGAGAATACTGTAAGCATACAGGTGCTACAACACGTGGCGAGAGCTGAGGACAAAGCAGGCCTGGCAGTCCTTTTCTGTCGTGGATGTTTTTATTGGTATTTCCATTTGCATCAACGGAAGTTGCTTTGGAAGGCCCTAGAGCCAGCTGCTAAGAAAATGCACGGAAGCAACTGAGAAAAGGAGCCCTTCAAAAGACTGCAAGCTGATTCAAGAAACAATCACCCTGGTGCTCAGAAAAAAACAAGGGGAAGTGCGGGGTTTTAGGAAATTCAATTAACAAACACACATAACCCTCACTGGGAGAGCTGGCGTTTGATGCATAGCAGGGTTCTCAGCCTTGGGCCACTCGGGAGTTCCTTAGATCCCACGCCTCTGGAAAGTTAAATGTCGTATATACTTCCTCATAACGGAATATTGTTAAGGTCTGGCGTGCTCCAGGGCTTACTTAAAGACCAGCTCCATCTTAGTGCAATGCACTCACTGACAGCTCTCGCAGCGGTGGACCCCTAATGACACCAAACTACTTGGACTCATTCACCGTGCACGAGTGTGGTGCACACTGGGATTTGCTGTATTAGACACATTGATTTGTCAGAAATGCAGCATATTCATATTTCAATTCAAAAAGGATATGGTGGGTGGTATGAACCTGGCTGATTTCAGAAAATACCAAAGGATATGGAGACCCCCCCCCCCCCCCATTGCACCGGTGATAGCATTACATACATCAGGGACACTTGAATTATACACTTCTACAGCCATAACGTTTTCTTATAATTATGGATTTAGTACACTTTCCACACAGCCCACCATCTGCTGCATGCATTTCAGATGCCATCCAAAATAAATTCTTTCTAGCTTTACCAGATCAAACATTACCAAATAAGTCCCATTGACGGTCCAGCACATAGCACTCCCTTTTCAAAACCTAACTGGTCACATTTTAGATGCTGATTGCTTCATTCCGGTCTTAAAGTGGTGCTGGTGAGGTGAAACCTTTGCCCATACAGTATTTATATATGTTAAATTACAAAATAGTGATATTATATTGCCACAGAATGCGCAGCATAATTTGCATTGTTTGTCACATAATTTAGCCACCTCTGCCACATAATTTGACCCTTCATTGCTGCATAATTTCAACCAAAATAGGTAACCAATCTAAACCATGACTTAAAAATATTGAGGCATATTAGCAAGACCGGCGATAAAATTATCGCCGTTTTAGCGGCAGGAAACTGCCGCTAAAACGGCGATAATGGGCTTGCTAATATGCGTTATAGAATTCAATAGAAGCCCAGGTTAGATGTGCAGGACATCTAACCTGGGCTTCTATTGGAATTCTGTAACGCATATTAGCAAGCCCATTAACGCCGTTTTAGCGGCAGTTTCCTGCCGCTAAAACGGCGATAATTTTATCGCCGGTCTTGCTAATATGCCCCATTGCCTTTTGAGTATATCGGTATTTTAGCATCCCAAAAAGAAATTATTTTGACTTCTCAATTGGTTTGCTTAGGAGTTTTTGGCGAACTTCCAGAATGTTCCCCCGTTAAAGTCTGTTTATGCGTCATTTATTACAGCGCATGGAATGCCCGAGCTTCAAGCAGGAGATGTTTTGAGAGGATTTTCCTTAGCCAGGCGTTCAGTTATGAATGTTTTTACTGGCAGAATAAGTTGCAAAGAATGCTCTTGTAGCTGGGTTTCTTTTTTCAGTAATGTTCTTCTAAAGGGAGATCTGTAGAGGACTGAGCTTTCCTTTGGAAAGAGACATGTTCAGAGAATACCATTATTATTGCAGCGTTTGATGTAATATTTCTTTTCCTGCAAATATTTGCAAACTGAATATCCTCATCATGGTAATTGGTTTTACAATGTGTCCATGGCCACTTGAGAGCATACTTCACTATCCAATTTCTTTTCTAATACAGGCGCTCACCCCATTGGGAACTCTCAACTTCCTCAAAGTGAAGCCATGACTCAAATTATTTTAATAAAATTTGAGTCTATAGGAGTTTGTGACTCCACGGATGCTATTTGGTCTGCCCCATATCCAATCCGAATACATTCCAGAGCGCATCCCTCATTCCCCACATAGACACCCTCTATGTTTAAGGAGCTTGAACCGCAGCCATCATACTCCTCGACCTGAGCGCAGCCTCTGATACGGTGAACCATCGTATTTTAGTTCACCGTCTCAGGAGCATAGGAGTAACCGGTATTGCGCTTCAATGGCTGTGCTCTTTCCTGGAAGGAAGATTCTTCCAAGTCTTCGAGGGGGACACCGCCTCAAAACCTACCCCTTTAGTGTGCGGAGTCCCTCAGGGCTCATCATTAAGCCCTACCCTTTTTAATGTGTACATGGCCCCGCTGGCGGCTATTGTGGCTCCCTTTGGGATCCACACGGTGACATACGCCGATGACACCCAATTGGTCGTAGCGTTGAATCAAGCTGATCAGAGGCCTAACGGCCTCTACTCATGTCTTGAGGAAGTATCAAAGTGGATGGGAGTGTCCCACCTCAAGCTCAACGGTGAGAAAACTGAGATCATGATCCTGGGCAATTCTCTAAACTTTAAATCCAGTACTATGTGGCCAGCATGCATGGGTCCAACACCCGTCCTTAAGACCGAGATCAAGAGCCTTGGCATTTGGATGGACCAGAACATGAACTTTAAGGTACAGGCTAGGAAGATGGCGGCTACCTGTTATGGCCTATTGAGAATGGCCCGCAAAGTGCTTCCTCTCCTCCCTTTCCAAGCTAAAAAAATACTTGTTCAATCACTTATCCTTTCCAGGATAGACTATGGAAACGCCTTATATCTGGGAGCTCCAGCCGCAGTAATCACAAAACTCCAGACAGTACAAAATTGTGCAGCCAGACTGCTGATGGGAGTGCCCAATCGCCAATCAGCAAAGCCTGCGCTACATTCCCTGCATTGGCTCCTGGTGCAGGAAAGAATTCGCTTCAAGGCACTTTGCACTGTCCAGAAATCCCTGCAAGGGAATGGGCCACCGTTAAACACGGCCATGATCCGTCCCTATAAGGCCAATAGGACACTGCGCTCAGATGAGCTCCACCTGGTTGAGGTCCCTAAGATCAAGAAGGCCAGAAGTGGAGGCCGGCGCTTTTCATATCACGCAGCCAAACTGTGGAACTCCCTGCCTCTGCATCTTCGCAGGGAACCCAGCCACTACGCCTTCTGTAAACAACTGAAGACACTTCTGTTCCCCTAGTCTCTGCTTCCTCTCTCTAGCTCTGCCCAGCGATGGGATGCTCCCAGGTAGCCATGCGCTATATAAATGTTTTTTTCATTTCATTTCATTTCACTGTATGCGCCAATAGGACAGGTCTTGTGAGTCAACACTTATTTTGGATTGGAAACAACGGTGACTTTGTCAATAAAAAGGAGGTTGTTCCCGGCATAGGCTCTTTAAATGTACTCAGTTTTGCACCTGCAGTCAGTGTAGCTTATCCTGAGATGATCCCAGAGTTTTAGGTCACAGGTTAATCTGGCTTCTGCAGTTTAAATTAGTTGAAGAAGTTTGATTGTCTTTGCTGCAAGGCCCCTATAGGTATCACTGGTGTAATCGGGGTGGCGAGGAATTGGGGGGGAGCATGGGGGTGGGGGAGACTCAGGGTGCAGAGGGAAAGGTTATTTACTGCCTTCACCAGGGATGTCCAGATAAGATGTTAAATTCTTTGGTAGCCTTAGACGAAATACCTAGTCTTTACCACCCACTGTAAATCGGTATCATCTGCTAACATGAAGGAACTCCTACTGTTGGGCTTCTGCGCCTCACCTGCTTGGCTCCCGCATGTATTCTGTTGTGCAGGGAGTCGGGCAGAGTCACCGCTTACGTTGGTGGTCTCTGGAGGGTAGCAGTCCGGTGCCGGCAGGACACCTCTTCTCCCCTGCAGGAGGAAAGAGTGTCGGACACACAGTGTCAGTGTCCCAATATGAGTAAAGGCCCCATCTTGGATTGGGTTTCAAATTTGATCCAAGATGGTATCCCTCATTCCAGGATAGGAATTGTCTAATCCAATATGGAGGAAAGGAATTCCTGTGTAGGGTTTGTCACTTCCAGTCTTTGCGTCGCAATGCTCCTGTTATGCTTAGTAATGCTGTTGATACTCTGTGTTGCTATTTTCTTCCAGTTTAGGTTCCTCTGGTGTTACGCAGGAGTTTGGTTCCCTGCTGTCATCTTCTGAGGGTTTTTGCTTTGGCTTTTTCCCCTCCTCAGGAGTGGTTTCTTTCCTTGCACACTTTCCTGTTGCTGTTTTTTCGAATATCAGTTGGTACAGTGGCTGGAGAAAGGAATCGCCCATATCTCAGGGTCAAATCCTCAAAGCTGTGAAGACTTCTGCTATGTCCAGCCCTTGACACCTACATTTTTCAAAATCTGAAGAGGTTTAAGCTGATCTTCCATGGGTAGGGGCCAGGGAAAATGAATCTAACAGCTAGGGAGTGAGATTGGATGTGTTTTTCCTTACTTTAGCAGCCAGAAGCTTCTCTAACTTGTTACCCGCTTCATAATATTTTTGTTGAATGGTTGCCAAAGGGCACTCTGCTTTGTTAATCACCATCAGTTGGAGTTGGCATCCGGCCTGAGTTATCTGGAGCCAAGTCTTTTGGAAGAGGGTTTTCTTATGGCTCTCTTCTAGTAATCAAAGTCTGTTTGGAAGTCCTGTAGTAATGAACTGTGGATCTGGGCATGCCTAGAGCTTTCTGCTATGCACTTCGCTCCAAGCACAACCTTCATGAAATCCCATAGCATCGCTAAACTACATTCCCCTGTCTCATTATGTCATATAAAATCTTTTAAATGGGTTTGTAGAGCTTCTGCATCTATCCTGTCTCTGAACCTGCACTATTAGGTCAGATTATGAGATGAAGCATCTCTGGCCATGCCTCAATAATGTTTGCACCAGCTTGATAGGTTATGGAGTATTTCTGCTCCTTCTACTGCTCGCTGCCTTCTCGTTCGGAGGATTCTTTGCCGGTTTCCTGTCCTAGCCACAAGGGCCTCCAGTAGCACATAGTTGTGTATTCTACCGAAAGTTCCCTGCCCTCTCAATGTATGTGTGTAATAAAGGCCCACCTCAGGCTCTCCCAACCTACTGTACAAATAAGGGCCCTAGTCGGAGTCCTATCATTTTGGTGCCTCCCTAGACCCTCCTCGGCCCACCTATTCTTCTTAGGCTCGTTTTTATGGGCCTCCTCTGCTGCATTTCTGTATGCGCAGAGATCTGGTAGTTCGGGGCCATTACCTTTGTCTCAATGTTCAGTCTGTTCACCACATGGCCCTACCTTCTGCGGAGCCTCATTTTCACCTGGTAGTTTCAGGTGAGAAAGATCTGGGCCGGGCCACTCTCACTCTGGATGGCATCTTAGACCATTACATTGTTCCACTCATTTCATAGCCGGCAGCAACCGCTCCTTGCCCCACCATAGTACATTTTCCCTACTGTTTTCAGTCCACACAGGGAGATTTCTATTTGGTCCCGGAAGCAGTGGCGGCTCCTCCGCTAAGGCGGAGGAGCATCACCCCACTGCTTTTAGCAGTGCAAAAAAGGAAAAATAAAATAACAACATGCTGGTCTTATCATTTTATTTTCCCTGCTGAGGCAGTTTTGCGGGGCGGGGCTAGTCTGCTCATAGAGCAGGGGGAGGAGTGGTGAGCACTTAAGTGTGCATGACGGTTTGGCCGGCCGTCTTGGCCTGGCTAAACAGTCATGCGCACTTTGCATGTTCCCCACCAGGCTGTAATACACAGCCTAGTGAGGAACATGCACAGGCTCCACTGCCTGTCTAAAGACCGAACCACTGCGCTCAGACCAATCACAATGCTGCATTACAGCATTGTGATTGGTTTAGAGGAAGCCTGTGTGTTTCCTGCTTCCGTTCAGGACTCATCGGAAGGAAAGCGGAGGAGAGACGTGGCTGGCAGAGAGATAAGTGATTTTTATCTTTTCAACTCCCCACCTCCCCTCCCCCGCATCACCACCCCCGACCCGTACCAGCCGCCACTGCCCTGAAGTGAGTGGATAATAACCTCTCACTCCTCCTTCTTGTCCATGCTCCAAACCGGCGATGTAGGTTTTTTGGTGGATGTTTTTATTGCAGGTTCCATTCTATGAAGAACATTTGTGCTGCAGAAATTATTTTACAACAAATGATCTGGTGAAGGCTTTTCATGTGAAAATATTGTTCTTTTTGCTGGAGATATTTTCAGCGAATGTTAGTTTTGTTGTAGAATATGTTAGCAGTACGTTCTTTTAGTGACCATTATTGCTCTGTCAAAGTCCTTGTTCCCAGGATTTGCATAAGTTGTCCACTCTGAGAAGAACGTCAACTATACATCTAAACACAGGCCCAGATTTACGTAAAGTCACACAGCGCAGCAAGTAAAATTGCTGCGCTGCATTGCATGAAAGGAAGAGAGCAGAACAGTGCCCTATCTACTAAGATGTGGTGTTGTTCCGCTCTCTCCCCGCACTGGCGCACTTTTGGCCGCCATGCACAAACACAGACATCCATGCGTCATAATGTAAGGGTGCCTGTGTTGTGGGAAGCATAGAATTAGTGGTGAAAGGGATCCCTTACAGTACGAAAACTATGCTTGAAAGCATTTCCCACTTTTTATGTGTGCTGTACAATATAGGATGCTTGTAAAGTGGAAAAAACTAGGAAAAATGAAAAATTTTCTCCTCGTTATGCCTGCCTTGAAGAGGCTCAGGATTTTGTCATAAATTCCTGTCTACAATTCTTCGCATACAGGAAGTTGCGTTGAAAGCCTTGGGTGGTAGCATGGGAATGCATATGCACCACGTAGTGACCGCCACCTGGGCGCAAATTAATGCAAGTCAGCACAGCTTTGCATTACTTTGGGCTACAATCCAATGCAAATCACGATTTATGATGGGTTGTAAATCCCACCATAACACTTTGTGTTGGGTTTGCGTTACAAAAGTAACGCGAACGTGACGAAAAGTATTTGTAAATTTAGGCAGAAGTTTAGTTTTCTGATGCACCAGAGTTTAATCCTGCCCGGCTTTTGCTGATATATTTTCTGAGTCTTCACTCTTGGTATTCGAGGGGATGTCATAACATGGTGCCTGTCTGAGCCACTTCTTTATCGACATTTTCAGGTTCCCCCTCCTCATTTCCAGAAGGTGACGGTCACCCAGCAGCGTGCCGAGAAGACCTACTCTCTGCGCTGGGGCCTACAGGAAGATCACGAGGTGGAGTACCAGCAGGCCCTGGTCCAGATCAAAGACAATATAAGAGAGCTGGAGGGCCCTGATATCAAGGAAACACTACAAGAGCAGATCCGACAGTGGTTCATCGAGTGCCGGTAAGGAGGAGGGTCTCACGTGGTACCTGAGCTGACAAGCTGTTGTCCTAACACCGAACAGTATACTGCGCTCCCACCATCATTTATCCGCTGACGCTTTTGTAAAAAATGATTGTTACCCAAGCTTTCTAATGTGCCTGCAAGCAAACATATTTGGCGCTACACAAGCCAAGTACACGAAGACCAGTATGACACTAAAATCAGTGCCGGTCAGCAAGTTAGCAAGGCTGGACTGGCCGTAGCGGGCATCGGGCACTTCCCTGGAAGGCTGGAAGGGTGGGGTCTGATTTTGCAGCGGTGGGGGCCGTTTTTGTTACTGGGGGCCGGTTTTGCAGCGGTGCTGCTATACCGGCCTCGAGTAAGAAAAGCAGCAGGGGGATTGGTCTGTCAAAATTGCCAGGGCTACTTTGGGTTCCCAGTCTGGCCCTGCAAGTTAGAATAGATAGACGGCACATTTACGTGCAGGCCAAACTCGTTCTCCTAGAGAGAGAGCCACGGCCTTGAGTAGAACTGCTGTAAGGAACAAGCGCAGGTAGCAATAGGACAGTCACGTGCAAGGATTAACGCAATGGCGATCCGGAGCAGGCACGAGCAGTGTCAGACACAAGAAGCACAGGCAGCCATCCCCCAACTGTACTCAAGTCACACATACACACCTATCCATTGTGTCTGGTACGCGTGCACCCGTACCTGCTTACACAGTGTGATTCCAGCTTGCCCTTCTTCAAGCTGTTGAGACTGTTACTGTGCACTGGGGAGCACTGGCCTCAGCGGACCTTTTTGAGGCAGACCAGGCCTTATTTTCCACTTTTTTTAGTCAAAGAAACAGTTCTATATGGAAACTTCCAAAATAATCACACTTTCTTAATCAATGGGCAATCTAAATGTATTAATGTATTTTATCTGTTTATCGGTGATTGGTTTGTGTTATTTATAATGCGTGCATTGTAAACGTAATCATCAATAGACTTTTGAAGCTTATTGGCTAGTCATTTAAGAGGGAGCCAGCTGGGAGCGGGGGCATAGCTATCATTGGTGCAGCAGGTGCAGTGTCACTGGAGCCAAGTGATGCAAGGGGCCCTCTGCATTCCACATGTGAGTGCATTCACTACCTAACTCCTTGACTGGGTGGCCATTTTCCTTGCCTGCCTTAAAGCCCATCATACCCTGGCAGTGCCATGCGTTAGGTAAAAAGTTGAAACAGGAGAGGAATGGAAGGGGATGCGCAATATGGAGCAGAATGTTCGAGGTTACTATGTGACCTACTCAGGCGAAGGACGGTTCTCAAGATCACACATGTCAGAAGGGCACTGTCACTGCTGTCATATGTCCTTAATCTAACAACTTACCCATATATCTCAACCTTTATCACATATTCACTAGAAAATCTCTCCTGCAGCTGAAATGCCTCTTGCAGTACTTGCAGCAACACAAAAAGATGATTGACAGAATCCTGAACATTGCCAAACATTCACCCCCTGTCACAGATCTGGTTTAAATCCATCTTTTGCTGCTCACCATGCCACCCCAGTTTGGACCCAGCCATATGCAAATCAGTCTTGACCCTGCTCCCATGGGAGCAGTCCAGCACGAACTGCTAGGACCAATCATCCCTGGACTGGAAACAAGCTTTATGGGACCAATTTCGAGGTATCACCTATCATCAGCAGGCTAGCTTGAGTCCAGTGGCATAGCGAGCACAGGACCCACGTCTGGGCATACCCTTCCCACCTAGGACATCTATAGCAACACAAAAGGTCCCAGGATGCTTGTTTTCAGGTCCAGGGAGGACCTGGCCTGGCAGTTGGTGCTGGGCTGTTCCCATGGCTGTGCTCCTTGGGTTTCAACACTTCAGGGCGACACATGTAATGTGCAGCATGGCTTCAGACAGACTTCTGTCACTGAGTTTGATCTTCAATTTCTGTGAAAACATTCGAAACTGAAAAGCACATCTTTAAATCTTATTTAACTCTCATTTAAGCAAATACAAGTGTGTGTATTGTCAGTTTCATTTAAGGTATGATAGGTGTATTTATTGAACTCTATGTAGTAATAGTAATTCATTAAATAACTGAATACAAAGCATTGCCTTTCAGTAGGATGTAACCATACAGTGTTTGAATTACACATTTTACATCCAGGAAACCTGGGTTTAAATCTCAGCTTCCCCACTTGGGCAAATCGCCTGATCCGTGAAACATCGCTCTGCTTCACTATGTATCATTTTCCTTACTCAAGCAATTTGAGAGCACATGGAAGCAATCCATTGCTGGAACTGCCCAATAAAAAAACGTTCTTATATATTAATATAAAGTAATCTTGCTTCACATTTAATAATATAGGCCATGTAAGCAGAGAACATGACAAACGGAAACGTCTTGAGTAACTGATGCATCTTACAGCATGGGATTATTCTTGAATGTTTAAAGAAATAATACTTTCAATAAATGCCACTCAATTCAAGCAATATAAACGTGTGGATTGGAGACTCTCAGAAATGCTGTTTTGTTTTTGTTTTTTTCATTTTAGAGTGTTTATCATATTTTTTCATAGCATTTGTTGACAAATTATGATCTTTTGATATCTCAGCTCGTTCTTTGACTTTTAGATCCAAGCCGGACCCATAACTTGGCTCTGGCTCCGTGCTCCCCAAGGCCTTACATGTCCCCCCCCCTTATAAAGTAGTGTCTCCTACGCCCTTGGTTGTGGTCCCAATCCATTGGGAATTTCCTTTCTTCTCACAACTCATATGAGAGAGTCAGGTCCCTGGTCATGCCTCCCTGCAGACGCGTGCAGCCCAGGGCCTGCCTAATCTGCATCTGCAGCACTGTGGAAGGTGGAGAAAGGAATGATTGTGGCAAGGGAAAATTGGGAGGATGGGGAATGTTCCAGTGTAGAGAGTCTTTGTATAACCTACGTGGTCCTGGATGGCTGGCAGAGGGCCATCTGACCTTTTCTTCACAGTCGGAGACTGAGAGAGGCAGTGGAGCTGGAATAGAGTCAGTCACTTCAGACTGATTGACATGCTACTGCTGTCCTAGTCAGCATACCGGGTGTGCTATGCAAGTCTGCACGAGAGATCCCAGCCTCACTTTTTTTATTTATTTATTTAATGCGATTTTATATAGCGCGAACATTACCCAAAGGTGTCAGAGCGCTTTACAAAAGAACCAGTTGCGTTACATAAGGACTTTGAATTACATGAGTTACAAAAGAAATGCGAACATAGCGAACATTACCCAAAGGTGTCAGAGCGCTTTACAAAAGAACCAGTAGCGTTACATAAGAACTTTGGATTACATGCGTTACAAAAGAAATACAAGCAGAAAAAAATTGCAAATGTACAAGTTGCAAAGTCACTCAAGGAAGAGATACAAACGGATAAACGCTAAACTCCTAGGAATGGTAGTAAGTACAAAGGTCTACTACATATACTAGTGGTTAGAGTAATATCTAAGCATATATACACAAGTAGTGACTTTACTCATGATTACATTTTACCAGCGATTAGGCTTGGGCACCTCAAAATTACATATTAACAGATTGAACGGAGAAATGAAACATCAAAAGGGGGTAGAGAGCGGTGGGGGTGGGAGGGGGAGAAGAGTCGGAGGCTGAGATTGGCGAGAGGGGGACCTGAGGGGGAGAAAGAGATAAGGCAGTCCAGCAAAGAGAAATGTCAGAAGTTCGGCACCCTCCCCCTGCGTCAGAGGGCTTTACAAAAGAACCGGTAGCGTTACATAAGGACTTAAAAAAAATTAAATGTAAATGTACAAATTGTAGAGTCACACAAGGAAGAGATGCACACAGACAAAAATTGCAAATGTACAAGTTGCAAAGTCACTCAAGGAAGAGATACAAACGGATAAACGCTAAACTCCTAGGAATGGTAGTAAGTACAAAGGTCTACTACATATACTAGTGGTTAGAGTAATATCTAAGCATATATACACAAGTAGTGACTTTACTCATGATTACATTTTACCAGCGATTAGGCTTGGGCACCTCAAAATTACATATTAACAGATTGAACGGAGAAATGAGACATCAAAGGGGGTAGAGAGCGGTGGGGGTGGGAGGGGGAGAAGAGTCGGAGGCTGAGATTGGCGAGAGGGGGACCTGAGGGCGAGAAAGAGATAAGGCAGTTCGGCAAAAGAGAAATGTCTGAAGTTCGGCAAAACGAGAGCTGGAGGTCCTCTTGATGTCAGGCATAGTCCAGGGAGGGATGAGTAGGTAAAAGTTCAGCACGGGGGAAGGAGTCACCAGTGTCGGCCATGTTGGGGTCCGGCATCCTGGGCCCCTTTTCCAAACCCCTTTGTGGAAAGGGAAGGGTCGGACTCACCCCCGGTGTCCCTAGGCTTTCGAGGTGCACGCAGACCCCGAAAGGGCGCTGGGGCACACCACCCACCACGGCATTTTGTATAGGGAGGGTATACATGAATTTATCACCCAGAGCATTAAAGTTCTCTCGGCAGCGCGGGGGCTTCCACCCTTCAAGAGCGCTCCCGCTGACTGCCGCGATGTACCGTAATACCCGGGCTGCACCAGGGCGATCTCGCGGTGGCAAGGGGGCCCACCAACACCTCCACCACAGCGGGCCACCCCTCACTCACCTCCCAACGTCGCCGGGGTCAGTCGCTCTCGTCGGGGGTCCGATCCGCCCCAGTTACTCGGGCCCACACAGGTCGCCGCCTCCGCCGGTTGTACTGCAAGCCCGCAGTCACCCGACACCCCTCAGTGCCCGTACCGGGCGGGTACAGCAGCGCGGCTATCGGATCTGCACGGCGGCGCCACCGCCAAAGGGATAATGCAGCTATGTGCTGCCAGGACACCGCCCAGACGCTCCGGAGGCTCCTGCCCACGACCGCTCCCTCAGCTCCGTCGTCGTGTAACTCGGCGCTCCCCGGGCACAAGTTACTGGGGATAGCCGACTCACTGACTTGACTGGGCAAATGCAGGGTTCATTATGTGCATTGACTCCTTAAGGACAAATTCTTTAGGAGGTGGAATTGGAGCACTGGTGCCTTTACATGTTAAAACAATCCTGCACCTTTTCATGGCTTTGTGTGGAGCCAGGACACTGAAACTGAAATATGTCCTTTCCAAGATACTCTCCCCACTCTCTTATTTCTATCTCCTTCTTTTTTGCATGTAACAGTCTCTACTTCATTTCCTCTCGCTCTCTCTTTGTCCGTGTTTTCTCTTCTTCTCTTCATCTTTGCTTGTCCCTCTTTCGTTCTTTGCCTGACCCTCCCTCGCTCTAACAGTCTCTCCCTCTATACTGTGCATTTCTTGTCTCGGATCGCTTTTTTCTGATTGTCTCTCCCTCTTTTTGTCTCCCTCTTTTGTAGGCTTGCCTTCTCATTCTTCACATGTCTCTGTCTTATAGTGCATGTCTCTTTCTCTGCTTGTTTCTCCCTTTGTCATTGCCTGTCACGCACCCACATTTTCTTTGCCTATCTTTGTCTCCGACATTGCTGGTCTCTCTCACTTTAATTTGCCTCTGCCTCCTTGACTTTCTGGCCCTCTTTTTCTTCACCTGGCTCTCTCTTTCTTTTGCATCTATTGGACAGGAACATAGGAGAGAGCCAGCTGCCTCTGTTAGAGGGAAGGAGAAAGAGATGTCCGTTGGGGGAGGGGCAGGAGGGACAGAGGCAAGAGGAAGAGAAGAGAGGTGCATCTTAGGAACCCGGGAAGTGGGACACACTCAATTAAGGCCTGACGGTGGTGCAAGGGAGGAAGGAGGATGACTGTGGAGGGAGAGTAATAGGACAAATAGAGAGGGGATTTAGCCGAGGTAATGCAGGAGGGAGGAGGTCCCCCAGATTGTGAACTAGGATGGTGAGCCAGAAAGGCATTTCTACAGGGCCTCATGGTCACTCATTATCTTGTATTTAGCTATTTCAGAAGTAGGGCATGAGTCGAGGGTAGATGCAGGGTGGACGCCGTCTATCGTGCCAAAAGATTGGGCCCCACAGAAATATGCTAAACTTGTCCTCGTGAAATTTTTAGACACCTTTAAACACAGCGACACATAAAGGAACACATCAACGCCAACACACACAACAGCAAATAACTCTTCACCGTGATCAAAAAAGTTGCCAAATCCTGCACGTACACCACATACATCCCCCTCCAAAGATCTCTGCGACAACCTCGCCACTTTTTCCACCGCTAGATCTTAGATATCTACGACAGCTTCACAATCCAGGACCCACCAACCCCAGCCACAACTACTGCACCCAAATGTTTCAGATCCCAGCCGACACTGCTCATCTGGACAACCCTCACCACTGATGACACCCTAAGGATCATGAAAACCATCTACTCTGGGGCTCCCTCGGACCTCTGCCCCAAAATTTTCAACCGAGCAGTCGCCATCGCCCCAAACTCTGCCACACCATCAACTGCTCCATCGAATCGGTCACCTTCCCTGAAGACTGGAAACATGGGGAGAGGATGTAGCCTTACGGCTAGAGCTGCCGACTTTAGAGCTGGGGAACCGGGTTCGAGCCTCGGCGTTGGCTCAACATCCTGTGATTCTGAGCAAATCACTTAATCTCCCTGCGCCTACCAAATAATGAATGTGTCCTTATGTAACGTAACTGGTGCTCATGTAAAGTGCTCCAATACCTTCGGGTCGAGTTCGCACTATATAAATCTGCACCATGCAGAGATCAACCACCTGCTGAAGAAACCCTCTGCCGACCGACGGACCTCAAGAACTACAGACCCATCGCTCTGCTCCCCTTCCCAGCCACAATCATTGAGAAAGCCATCAACGCCCAACTCACAGAATTCATCTAAACAAACCACACCATGGACCCCTCCCAATCTGGCTTCAGGAGTAACCACCGCACCAAGACTGTACTCCTCGCTGCAACTGACGACAACCGCGCTCTCCTCGATCGAGGCGAAACCTCAGCCCTTATCCTCCTGGACCTCTCTGCCGTCTTCGACACTGTCTCCCACAACACCCTCTGCACAAGACTCCACGGCGCTGGCATCCACGGCAAAGCACTAGAGTGGATCCACTCCTTCCTTACCCGCCGAACCCAGAGAATCAGACTCCCTCTGTTCTCCTCAAATCCTACAGAGATCAGCTGCGGAGTCCCCAAGGGCTCCTCCCTGAGCCCCACCCTCTTAAATATCTACATGGCCCCGCTTGCAGCCATCATCTGAAACCACGGACTCAACATCGTCTCCTACTCCGATGACACGCAGCTGATTCTGTCCCTCACCGATGAACCTACAGCCGCTAAGAGCAACTTCCATGACAGGATGAAGGCAGTAGCCACGTGGATGAAGGAAAGCTGCCTCAAACTCAACTACGACAAAACAGAAGTCCTCACCCTGGGCTCCACTCACTCTGCTTGGGACAACTCCTGGTGGCCAGCAGCACTTGGAACCTCCCCCACACCCACCGTCCACGCACTCAACCTTGGCATCATCCTCGACCCCTCGCTCTCTATGAATTGCCAAATCACTGCCATATCGTCCTCCGGCCTCCACACACTTCACCTGCTCAGAAAGATCTACAAATGGATCCCCACCGAGTCCAGGAGAACGGTCACCCAGGCTCTCATCAGCAGCAAGCTCGCCTACGGCAACACAATCTAAGCCGGCATGACTCAAAAACTCCAAAAGAAATTGCAGCACATCCAGAACGCCTCTGCCAGACTCATCCTGGACATCCCCCGCCGAAGTCACATCTCCGGTCACCTGAGAGGCCTCCACTGGCTCCCGATCAACAAAAAAGAATCACCTTAAAGCTCCTCTCGCACACCTAGAAAGACCTCAACAACACCAGACTCGAATACCTCAATCACTGCCTCTCCTTTACACTCCGACCGGACATCTCCACTCCGCCCATCTGGCCCTGCCACTATCCAACGGATCCGCAAGACCTCGGCTGGAGAAAGATCCTTCTCCTACCTCGCTGCGAAGACCTGGAACTCCCTACCTCTACACCTCAGGCAATAATCGTCACTGCCTCAATTCAGAAAGGCTCTTTGACTGAACTGCCGAAACCCCCCCAGCGCCTTGAGACCCTCACGGGTGATTAGTCGTGCTCTATAAGAATATTGATTGATTGATTGAACACATTCAGCAGCGTCTGCAGATGTCTGCTTTTGTTTTGAGTCACAATGTTGGCAGGAGAGGCATATCGAATTCCTGCTGAGCCCATGACAAAGCCGAAGTTAATGTACCATCAGGCCCCCTTTTGTTGGAGTATCCTGGCAGGGGGCTAACAGGAGCCTTACACCTAAATGCAATAGAGTGGAAACAAAGGCACACAGCTTATCACTTAACAGGTAGTTAAGAGAGGCCTGCTTTTGGTTTTTTCAGTCTCTGCATATAAGAAATATGCATGCACTGTAAGAATGTCAGATGTGTTGGTATGTCCCTGTATTTACACAAGTTATTTAAATACAACTATTTTGTTTTATTTATTTTATAGCGCTACTCATCCAAGTGCAGGGTGTCAGAGCACTTTACATCAAACGTACATAATATACATTGATAATACATCATATGTGTGTAAATTAATGTACAGGATGTGTTACATATGACATTGAGGGTTACAAGGTGTAGTAGCCACATGTCCTTCATAGCTCACTGTACTATATTAGAAGGAATACAATTTTATGAACTGCAACCAACAAAAGGATCTATGTGTTAAAAGCATTAGCGCACTTATCCATTTACATAAAATAAAACTCTGTCATCTGCCTGTTACATAATGTGCTTTGTAGGAGACATATTAACACTATGCTACTTTGATTTAAAACTGGGACTTGACAAAACACAGATCTCTCTAGCAAATATGTTAACCTCCAAAGCTATCTTACCATTATTATTATTCCCTGAGATTTATCAAGTACACAAAGATCTCTGCAGCAGGTGTCTTAACCCCATAAGATATTGTAAAATGGACTTTGCAACCAATTAAGCAGAACAGAATTACTGCCACGTGTCTCCTTGTTGCCAATCACGTTGTGGCAGTGTTTTAAAAAATAATTGTATAAGTTGAGGCCCAGATTTTGCATCCGGGTTGCGTCACTTTTTTGGCACATCCCCCAAGCAAAATCTAATTTGTTAAATATTGTAATGCACTCAAATGTATTCAAGATAGACCTGTTCAACATATGTGTGAGGTCTTAAGATCTGGTGTCACTTCTTGTGACATCACTTCCTGTGAGGTCATGGGCTGTGATGTCACTTCCTGTAATGCCATGTGCCATGCGATGTCACGCGCTGGGATGTCACTCAGTGTGATGTCACACACCAGGATGTCACTTGCATAGTGCCTAACTTGGCTAGTCCACCCACTTCTATTTTTAGTACTTGTGCACTGTTCACAAGGCTAAAAATAAAGTAAGTGATGGAAAAAAAGGTGGGAGCGCTCTGGTCCTCGCAATAACTCAGGGAGGTCAATGAAGGGATAATAAGAGAGCAAACCAGGCATAAACATCTAGAGGTGAAAGAATAGAGAGAGCAAAGCAAGGGCATAGAGATAGAGGCGAGAGTACAGTGGTAGAAAGGAGAGTCTAGGAGGCATAGAGACTGGAGGGAGACCAAACAGGTAGATGGAAAGTGCATGATGGGAGAGAGCAAAATAGCATGGTTATGGTCAAGGGCTGTAGTTGAAGTGGGCCATGTAGAGAGTGGAAGTGAGTGGCAGCTTCATTGGAATTTTGTTCTTAAGTTTTTTCAAAACAGATTAAGCCCTGGAAACATCTCCCCATTTCTCACACATGAAGCAAGTACACCAAAGGCACCAATTTATGTTTCACTACGCTCACACCACTGAGGTAGAGCATGAGCAACACCATGTGTATTTGTAGAGCACACGTTCACCCAGAAGGGCGTCTTGGTGCTGAATGACACATACTTATTGTTACCCAACTCAATGGTACTCATTTATTGACCTCCAAAGGATGAAAGCCTGAGTAGACCCTGCCATGATTTGAACCTGTGACCAAGAGGTCAAACAAGGGCGCTATGGCGGACGCATTAGCCTACTAAGTCACCAAACCTGGCATGCTTCCCTCACACACAATAAGTGCTGCACGACAGCAACAGTAAGCTTCCCTCACATAAACAGCAGGCGAGCAGCACCTTGTATATCCTCCCCTCCTTCACACAGGGAGCGAGTTCGCCGCAGGCAGCAGTGTAAGCTTCTGCCCTTACGCTCAGAACTCATAGTTTACAAGACACGCAGCAGGGCACACTCTGGTCTTGCGCACAGAATCAGCTTGGAATTCAGGAAGGGTTTTGTGCGCGTGGAGTGGGAGGGCCCGAGTGTGGCGTTTCTCGAGTCCCAGTACAATGAGTTTGTTTCTGTATTTCTGTCCCAGGTCCAGCTCTCTGTCCTTTTCTCTGGGCCAGCGGACTGGGAGCTGTGCTGAAGGTCACACAGCGCAGCTGCCTTCTCAGCCTCCCACAGTGGACTCCGGAGGAAAGTAGCTCTGAGTCTGGGAGACATTTGAGGCCGCATTGGGGCGTGCCCCTGGCTCGGCGCGAACCCTTTCATCCCATGGCGGTGGCGGTGCGAGAGATCAAGGGCCTGTCTGCTCTAGTTTCAGGTACACGAAGCAGCCCTGCTCTGGTTGCAATCTGCAGGCGCGTCCCATCTCTGCGCATCTGGAGCCCTGGGCTGCGTCAGGGCCTCACGCGCCAGCAGCAGCCCCAGCCTCTGCTCAGACCTCACGCTGCTTTCATCTTGTTGTGTGTCATTTTTTAATGCACACAATGGGTTCCAGATTGAAAGCATCTAATGCAAATGAACCGCTTCACATGGTCGTGATACAGCAGGGAAAGCAGAAATGAGGAGGAAGGATTCTGTTTATTAGCTAGCTCAGAAAGTTGGTAAACACTCATCTGCTCCGTAGACTAGAACCATTGGTCTGGAAACGCCAAACGTGGAAACGTGCTCAAGTGTGGCTTCTGGAGCATGTATGGCCTAAGTTTAAGATCAAGTGTAACATAACAAGGAGGGTGAAGAACAACACTTAGCTCCTGCCTCTTCTCCCGAGGAGAGAGCTGACCTGTTGAAATGCTCAACTTAAGTGCCATTCACATGGGCCTGCCACACTCCCTCATTAATGTATTTAGAAAGATTTAGTAGCACTGCAGGGGCGTGGCCTCATTCTTTTCTATCGGGGCCACCCTACACCCATGTTCCACATGATTTAGAGCATGGATGAATCGGTAGGCAATTTGTTTCTTTTTCTGCTTTTTTAAAACTTTTTTTATGTTTTCCCAAAAACTTAATGTGCTTCATAAATGTATAGATATCAAACGTTAAGCTCAAATCAAAATTACAAACGGTATGTGCATTGTACTGTTATACCTTATCTAGTCTACCGCCTGATGGAAAGTTTTTTTCATGTGTGTAGTCTGATGAGGGAAGCAAAAATACTTAACATAACTTTATTATTGTTGTAGTTGCCTTTGATGCGATAGATAGATGAGCTGGATCCTCATCACCAGTGAGCTTAGAAGTGGTAAATGCGATAGTCCAGTGGGCAAAAGAGGGTGGAAGGGTGGGTTGTGTATGGCGAGAAGGAGTAGTGAAAGAGTTGCCTGGGCAGTTTTATGAGGCGTGGCAATGTTAGTGATCTCATACAGCCGCATTCGTGCTGGCTGTTGCACATAGAGCTCTGTTTGTAACGTAAGCTACTTTGTAGTGCCATGTTAACTTACTGTGAGAGTTCTCTGATTTTTTTTTTTTTTTTGCAATTGTCTGGCATCCGACAGCAGCAATTTGTTTTGCATATTTTTTTTCCTTGCAGAAGAATTCTGGCATGGGGCTTTGACAGACACGTCTCCTCGCGCACTGTTTAAAACTGGGGTTATCTCTCGTGGCGCGGGATTTATCACCTTCACTCCTTAGCTGAGGTGCAGTGTAAAAGGATAAGTATTATTTCTGTGGCGCATCGTCAAATGAGTGTGCCTAATGTACACCCTTTCCCTTTCCTCACTCACCCGCACCCACAGGTCCCCACCAAGAGCCGTCCCTGAGTTTCCTCCGCCCCCTGCTGGCGGAGAAGCCCAACTGCCCCGACGCCGCGCGCTCTGCGCAGGTGCACTGACCACAGCCTCTGACGAGCAGGAAGGAAGACGCGGAGAGTGGGGAGATGTTCCCTGACACATCTGTTTTGGAAAGGAATGTGCGCTTTCACACACACAACAGCTCAACCGGAGCTGGCAGTGCTTTCTGCTTAGTCTTTTGCAGCACATAATTATTTAGAGGGCTCACCGGGGGATCAACTTAAAACATCCCCATAAATATGGAAAGACATCCTTAATCTTGCAGCGTGTTTCTGCAGACATAGCATACTGAAGCAATGCCAGAAATGTGTTGCCTAGCCTGACATCATAATTCAAGTGCATGCTTTTAGTCCTAGTTCTCTCCTGCCTGTTTCTTGACCCTTTCCCTCTTCCTATTATCATTTCTGGTTCTAATGTTTTGTTCCCGTTCTTCTCACTCTCTTACCATGATTTCGGACCCATCTATCTTTTTAGCTTTATCCCTCTTCCCATTTCCCTGAGTTCATGTCCTCTGTTTGTCAGTGTTTTCGCTTTTTCTGTTACTATCAATTCTGGTTCACTTGTATCTTGGGCTTGTTGCTCTCCTTGTTTTCCTTGTGTAAGTTTTCTGGTCCCTGGCGCTGTCTCTTTACCTAATGCCCTATGCCAGAACCCCTTTCAGAGGGCCATGGGACAAGCACAAGAAACTGGGGCCAACCATGGGGATTTCAGGCATTTTACTCCTGATGTCACGGGGCCAAACCTTCTATGGGTTCCAAGCGAGCAACTGGGCTTAGTACCTCAACAACACTTGACTCTCAGGGTGAGTGTGGTCCGAGCAGTACACGGCTTCCTCGGGGTACGGGGGAAGGTGTGGATACAGGGGAGTGAACACAGGCTCACAACTCAAAATGTGTGAAGCAGCAACAATAAATCATTGCCCAGCCAAGTATTCACTTTTATGAAAAAAAGGAAGTATTTTATTTCCACCACTAACAACGCAAAAAGAAAATATGACATTTGCAAACAACTACACAGTTCCCCTGAAGTTGGAGCTCTAGTATTTCTTTAGGCGGTTTCCGAGGCCCACTCTCTCCTCGCTCCTAGTGAGAGTGGTTATTCCCCCTTAACTATAGACAACATCCTGGGTAAGCTCCACTAGCAGTCAGAGTCTCAAGAGTCCACTATGACTCTATTTTTAAAGTCCACAGTGTTCGAGTGCCGCACCGCTAACTTGCAGCAAGTTCCCCAGTGGTCGACTGGCTCAAAATCAGTCTTACCTGCACCTTGCAGGATCGATGCATCTGGACATCTGAAGCAGTCCTTTCCACAGGTACTGGAGTGGCATCAGCTGATTCAGGTGAGTTCACTGTACGCGGCCAAGTGAGTTGCACTCACGGTTGTAGAGTCCACGCATGTGGTTGTGCCTCCGCTGTGACCGGAGATTCTCAACGGCTCCTCTCTGCAGGGTAAGTCTCTGGTCCTTCTGCAATGGGGGAGCGGGGTGCTGATGTGAACATCCTGGTGCAAATTCTTATTCCTTGGCAGGTGCACAGATTCCCACTGCGGCCTCACTCCTCCAGGGACGACTCCGTCCAGGTTACACATCTTAGTGTTCCCAGTGACCCACCTCTGCTATACGGGGTCAACTCACTGTATCTTCATGGTTGACATACCCTGGCCCAATTGTTACAGTGAAGTCCTTGGCAGTGGTCCTCTTCTGGCATATGGGGTCGCGTCCCACTATCGCCCACAGGCTTTGGCCCTTACTGATACCTTGAAATCAAGGAGAGGGGCTCTAAAATCCAAAGGGATGGAGTTCCCAGTAACTTAGAAGTTAAAAATAAATGTTCCCTTTGGCAAAGACCTACAGAAAACAGTTCACGTTAAATATGCAACCACATTCATACTCCAAACAAATATCAATCCGTTCAGAATGCTTAAAGCACTTATATACAAACAAATAAAATGTAGAAAAAGTTTTTAAATAATATAAAACTGTACAGATTTTGAATCCATGCGGATAATTCATAAAACTATTAAAAACACATAAATTCCTAAATGAGATTATTCATATGTCTAAAAAGGAGAATTCATGAAGACAATCAACTTTGTCTTACAAATGTTAATTTGGATACAATATAGACAGCACAAAGCATGGGTATAGATTCCCTGTCTACAACTAGCTGCTGACTTATCCAAAATTTAACACCAGGAAAACACTAGGCGTCGACGCGTTTCTGTGGCACATTCACAATAGGACCACCTTCTTCAGGACATAACTATTTTCTCCTTTGTAAATGGATCTCATTTCAACCATTAATCACACCTATTGTAAAAGTAAAATGAGAAAAATACATATCACTTCAATGAAATTCGTTAACATGAGCAAAGATTTACTCATTACTACTAATAAAATCAATTAAACATTTTATAAAACATCACAGTTTAATCAAAATCCATTGAAAATATCTAATTTACAATTTATAAGTGCTCCAATCCTCCCAAGTTGGGAACTTACTCAAAACAAGAAACAATCCACTCACATACTGTTTGTTTGGAGACACACAACATCAGACACTCGTTACCTCCCTTGTGCTCACTATTACAACTCACCGGTGCAACTGAACTCAAGTGAATGGTTCTCCAGATCAACAGGAGTAAAAAATGGTACTTCAACGAATGCTGGAATATTAAAGAAGACCCATCATGTTTAATCATACTATATTTGGAATCATAGTTATTTCTCACTGAGATAATTTTGATAGATCCAGCTATTATTACCTTTTAAAGTAATCGAAGAATTATGGAGCACATAGGTAGATTGTTTTATAATTCGACAATAGTCCAATCTTACTGCTCCCTGTATGGTGGGGAAAATTACAGACAGTGTTAACCCCAACATACTGCTATCCAGAATTTATTGACATCGTAAATTTACTTTTATTAATAGTTAATGATGTCGCCATATTCTCTTTCAGATATATTCTCAACTGTCCTCACCTTTAAAGAGTGACTTAGGTATCAATCATATACTATTGATATTTAGAAAAAGCCGGAACACGTCTCGGTCTCTGAAATTTAAG
The DNA here is from genome assembly GCA_963921515.1 of Calotriton arnoldi. Taxonomy (NCBI): domain Eukaryota; kingdom Metazoa; phylum Chordata; class Amphibia; order Caudata; family Salamandridae; genus Calotriton; species Calotriton arnoldi. Next base: position 409,329 of record CAWUFW010005802.1, on the reverse strand, counting down.
AAATATAGGGATCATTACCTTCGTTCTAAATCATCTTCATTAACTTTCAAATCAAATATTTGTAAATGAATCTGTCTCACCATATGTAATACAAAAAGCGGGTCTCAATTTTTCCCGTCTCCGGGCATCAGGATCGCGTTTTCGTGGCTAAATATAATATAAAACCGATATATAGGGTCATATATATGCACATATTTATAATGTTTCAAGTGCATTTTCAGGCTATCTACACCTAAGGTCCTACAAATTGCAATCACCATACTTCATTGCCATTTAGACTTTATTTTAGACCGGGGTGGTCAGCCCATACATCTACAGTTAAAATGCCCTCAATAAAACCGTGGCATTGCCCAAAGTTAAACTGTGACTGATACCATCATAGTCTTCTCACAGCAGCTCTTCCTTGCATATGAGCTGCTGCTTTCCATTACGCACAGGCTCCGGCCTGATCACGGAAGTGATGCACATGGCTCAATTCATGATGGGCCTCTTCTGGCATACGTGGGTCGCGGACTTCATACTGCACATGGGCTAAGGCCCAATCAGTGCAGCAGCCGTCTACTCACATCTCGCAAAGTGAGTCAACTCGACAGGGCTCCCCACTGGACCTCGCTCCCTCCAATGCCCTCCACTCCCTCACAGAAACACACTGGCATTGGCAAGAAAGCAGGCGGTGGTACTCCAGGGCAGGTGGTCTTGGATTCCCTCACCCAGCAGAGAGACTAGCAGGTCTTGGTCCCCAATCCTGGATACAGGCAGAAGCATTACTGAGCATCCTCTCCTCACTCAGCCCGTTTGACTGCTTTGCATATGACAATTTTTGGGATCTCAAGCTCCCCTTACTACAGTCCATTTCCAGACACCAAATGTGATTTTGAGGCTGAGTCTTTGAAGTTTATGTTGGGGGTCTGCTTCTTTTGAAGTGCCCACTCCTCTGTTCCTCCTCTTGTTATCTTGTTTTCTGGTTCCCCTCGTTCTTAACCAAATTCCTGATTTCTTGTTGGAATGAATCTTGATACTGTTCTTCTTCCCTTTTAATAATTTCTGTTTTTCCTGATTCTAAGCCATTCCTGATACTTTGAGTTCCGGTTCTTCTGTTCCTTGGCCCTGTTGCTCTTCCTCTTGCTGTAGTTACTTGTCCACTCTAGTTTTGGCCCTATTCTCTCCCTTTTAACTTATAAGTAAACTGGAATTATGTGGCAATGGAAAGCCAAGTGGCAGAGTGAGATAACCAGTGTGGGAAGGAAAAGCAGATTAAGTGGCAAGAGGCAGATTATGCAACATCATATGTGATTAAAGGCACACTATGCACACATTCTGTGGCATTGCCTAGCTATGTCTACATTTTAGCGTAGAAGAGGTGTGGCGCAGCGGCCAGGGTGACTGACTCCGGAACCTGGGGCTCATGGTTCGATCGCCGATCAGCCCAGCACCATGTGACTCTGGGCAATAGCTCGCTTAATCTTCCTGACGGCACCCAGCGCCGGGACACCTCTCCGGAGGTAGTTGTGCGCTTTACAAATACTGGACATTTACATTTACATAGGCATTGGATACCGGAGGGTCACAAATCCTGTACTGAGTACAAAATACAGAACATTAATAGAAAAGCAAATTTCTCATCAATGCTAATCAAAATGTTTTTCAACTACTATGAATGGCTTTGTCTTCCATGGACAAACAGGAATGCATATTTATGAAAACTGTCTATTCTACGCGTCAGAGTAAAACAATTGGCGTGACACATGTGCACCATGCACTTCTTGTGATAAAAGTTGTGCCTCTATGATTCTGCTCACCCACGTTATGTTTTAAATCTTGTCAGTTGGATTTTTGTTTCAGGTTTATTCTGTGTTCACATCTCATTCCAAAAAGAAGTAGCTCTGAAGAAAGTAATACAGTATTCTTAAATCTGTGTGTAAATTGCATTTATGTATGTAGGGATTGTATTTCTTACTGCAGATAAAAGCCTCCCCACTCCATAAATTAGGGCTATTAACACCTTCTACATAAAATGCTTATCTCTTTATCACCTACATAAAGCTGGGCATATTATTACAAATAAGGCCTTAAGAAATGGGCACAATAATCCACAACATCTGCAGAGAGCTGGGCTCTATAGTATAGGTGTGGCTTCCAGAGCGAGACACAATACACTATGTGATTACTCCACAACTGAGCACAATGGTCTCTCATAGATTCCCCGTGGCAGGACATATCACACTTCAAAAGGCACCAGGAATAGGACACCATGCCTTAGTTGAAGCATCCAGAACAATAGCCAGTAGTCCAAATGTGGCCTCTAAAACTAGATACGATAATTCGGGTGAGACCTTCTTCAGAAATGGGCACAGTGTTCCAGAGCAGGTTCCCAAGGAGTGAATCATTTTTGTGTAGCCAGCAGAACTTGACACAGTAATCCAGAGGATGTGCTGAGAACTAGATTCAGCAGTCCACATGTGATCTTCAGAACCAGACACAATACTCTGGGTGAGGCCTCCAGAGCAGGACACAATACTTCAACTGAGGCTTCTAGAACTGGACACAATACTCTAGATGCCCTCCCCCAAATGGGCAAAATGCTAAATTGAAGCCTCCTGAAGTGGGCCTCATACTTGAGACAATATTTATTAATCCCTTCTATAGTGCTAACTCCCCTCTCTGCCCCCTCCTCCCTCGTTGACTTTTTTACTCACTCTCTCTTCCCCTCCCGAGACCACCCATTGCATCTCTGTCCATGCCCTGCTGCCTTCCTTTTGGAGCAAAACGCCATTAATGATTGTTTTTGTGCAGGAAGGTGTCCCTTCCTGCACAACAACAATCATCCCTGCAACGCAGGCACCCTTGCACCATGGCGCAAGGGGGACTGTTTTGGCGCAAGGCTGCTGTTTGTGTGCCGGCGCAGGGGAGAAGGACAGGAATGCGCCATATCTTGCAGTTACGGCGCATTCCTGCCCTTTTATTTTGGCGCACAGCAGTGCAGCATGAAGGATTGCTGCACTGCCGTGCATCAAAATATAATAAATGAGGCCCTGGGTTTTTACTGGAGGTAGCCTCAGGCATGTTTCTGATACTGTTATAACACCCCCATAAGGATAACCCCCAGAATGAAGCTTCATGTGTGACTGTCTTTCCAGGGCCTGTCTGATTCCTAACATTTTACCTGCCTCTTTTCTAGAGCTGGCTTGCTGGAATTCAAGACAGAGGCATTCTTACTAGTCCATTTACAGACACTTGGGGTATATTTACAACAAAAGTGTCGGAGGGCGGGTTAGCTCCAAAATAGCTAACCCTGCGCTCCGTCACTTTAGAAACACAGGATGCACTGTATTTACAATGATACGGTGCACCCCTGCATTTTTCCATGTGCTGGCGCTAAATTCAGCTGCCTAGCGCCAACACAGGCACCCTTGCACTCTAGTGCAAGGGTGCCTGCGTTGAGGAAATGATTGTTTGTGTGCAGAAAGGTGTCCCTTTCTGCACATAAATAATCCAGAATGGTGATTTGGAACTCCTATGTGTGCTGCATTGTGCAGCACACATAGAAGTTGCAAATCATCATTTTTTAAATGATTGTTTATGTGCAGGAAGGGACACCTTCCTGCACATAAACAATCATTCATAGTGTTTTGCTGTTTCTATGTGTGCTGCAGTATGCAGCACACATAGAAACAGCAAAAACCAGGAGAAATTAAACATTTCTCCTTATTTCGCCATTTTAAGACCAGGTCAGGGGCGGCTCCTCTATGTGGGCAGAGGAGCGTCGCCCCACATTTTATGTTTCTGCTTCTCGCACTGTGAGAAAGCAGAAGGGTTTGGTTGGGGCGGACGGGTGGGTGGTATTTCTCCAGGGCAGGGGAGTAGTGGCTTGCCCACTGTTGTGGGCGCTCACTGTTTGGTCGGCCCCAGGGCCGACCAAACCAGTCATACGCACTCTCCCTTTTCTCCATGGCCTCCCCATAGACGCCTGTGTGGACGGCGTCCCAGCCAATCACAACGCTGCCATTGCAGCTTTGTGATTGGCTTAGGGGAGGGGAGGGAGGCTGCCTGCTTCCTGCGAGGACTCAGAGCAGAGACGATGCGGGACCGGACCAGGCTGGCAAAGGTAAGTTTTTATTTGAAATTCCCCCCCCCACGCGACTCCCCGCACCGCCACCCGTGAGTCATGCCGGCCGCAACTGGACCAGGTTTTCCCTGGTCGTTATTTTCGCGCTGCCCCATATTTACGCCACCCTTATTATTATGGTGCAGCATTAAAATCAATGGGTATTGCAGTGGAATGCCCACCGCAACACCCATTGCCCACCCCTTTCACGCTAAGTATAGCGTGAAAGGGTGCCTTATTTACAAGGTGGCGTTAAGCCATGTTAAGTGGCTTAACGCCACCTTGTAAATAAGGCAAAGCCCCTATCGCCACAGGAACATGTTCAAAAGTGACGTTCCTGTGGCGATAGGGGCTTGTAGTAGTGGCTGCTACCGGATGGGAGTCATGGGGCGGGGAGAGGGGGAATAAAAAAGATTACAAAATAAAAATAAAACACTTACCTGGAATCGCGCCGGCCACCGCCTCTACCCGGTCCTCTTCGTCTTCCTCGTGTCCGGCAGCAGGAAGCACCCAGGCTCCCATGCTCCCATGCTCCACACAACCAACATTGCTGCAATGCAGTGTTGTAATTGGTCTGAGGGCTGTGGTTTGGCAATCAGCCAGGGAATGGGAGGCTGGGCATGTTCTCCACCCAGGCTGTAGTGCAGCCTGTGTGGAGAACATGCATAGTGCGCATGATGCTTTGGCCGGACTGAGAGGGCCGGCCAAAGCGTCATGCGCACTTACAGAGTGCACTCACCACTCCTCCCCCTGCAGTTCTCTAGCGTCACAGAGCACAGCTCCACCCCAGCTGAGCCACTGCAGTAGGAAAAATAAAATGATAGTAACGCTGCGTTATCATTTTATTTTTCCTCTTTCAACTGCTCGGTGAGCAGTGGGGAAACGCTCCTCCACCTTAGCGGAGGCGCCGCTGCTGGGGGCTTGTAAATATGCCTCATGGATCCCCTTCCCCTTCTTCAAGGTTTGATTATTTACACATACAGATAGGAAACTCTCGGGCCGAATGTATCACACACAGCCCTGCCAAGTATCATGCATCAGGGTTTAGACTTACGCATTTTAGTGTGGTGCTCCGCGTCACCACACTAAAATTCATTAATCACACATTTATAGCGCCTACTGACACCATTGGCGCTGCATGACACAAATCGAAAAAGATGCTGGAGCCGCGCTCCATTAGGTAAAGCAGTGCCAGCCTGTTGAGTGCAGTGCACACACTGTGTGCTGCCTGACCACAGCCTGCTCCATACAGACTGTGAAGCATTGCAAATTAGAGTTGGCACTGAACCGTTGGCCTGGGGCCGGCTGCCTGCATTCAATTAGCAAAGACTCACTCTCAGTCGGGCCGCGGCGCAGTCTCACATTGTGACTGTTACAGAGAACAACAGTCTATATCCACAGTGATGTAATCACCTAGTAGTGTGCCTGACTGAATGATCCGGGGGCGGCGTGTTTGCCTTGCTGGTTTTCCAGCAACTGGCACCGCCCCTGCACTGCCGTAAGTTTGTGTTGGGATTATGGCCAAGCAATGAGTGCGGGCAAATGCAACTTTTTTTCTTGTACGGGCGCATGTTGCAGGCAGAGAGTCTGGCCACCTCTGGTCAATGTGGCACCTAATTGGCAGGCCACTCTTTGTGTGCTCATCTAAACATGACTTGCCAGGCTCGTCAGCGTCCATCTCACCATGCAGAATGTTATTAGTTTGACTATCCTGTGTGCTCTGCCGTCCCCATGTAAGGCATCCCTGCTGCTTGGGTGGGCCCACCTTAAAACAACATACAAGGGGTCCTCTAATCATCAAAAACTACCACCAGCCAGAGCAAGACACTTGGGAGAAGAGATGCCTGTGACTCTCTATCAGGTCTTGATACAGCTTTAAACTGCAGCTGTAGCCCTTCGCCCTCCTCCCCAGTTGAAGCCCTGACACACCTCAAGGCTACGTAAATAAAGCTAGTTGGTGAAGCTCTCAGCTTGGAGATACACTCCCAGGCACTGGTGTAATGCAGTGGTCAGGTTAGTCATGCACTCTGCCTAGCATTGACATCTTTCCAAGAGAATTTTAGTTGTTGTTTCAAGTTGGGCCGGACTGGCCGTAGCGGGCAACGGGCGTTTCCCCGGTGGACTGCCAGGGTGGGGGCCGGTTTTAGACCCCTGGGTGCCGTTTTTGTTACCAGGGGCCAGTTTTGCAGCGTAGATGCAATATCAGCCCCCTGCAACACAAGCGGCACAAAGCTTTCCGCTAGCACCTCCCCACCCCCACCTAACCTACCAACACCCCCTCCCCCTAAGGTAGGGCCCTGGTTTCAAGGGTCTGCTAATGCCTGGGCGTAATACTAAATAGAAGTGGAAACAAAATCTTATTTCTTTATTTGTAACATGACGTTTCTGTATTTGTTTACTTTAAGTATTAGTCATGGGTCAGCTCTAGAGCACATTTAAAAGTGCTTTCTATTGATATTTGTTCTTTGAAGTACGTACAGATAATGGGGAAAAATATCTACCAGCTTTAAGTTATTTTGCTTATTTTTGTACTGGCTACAACAACAAAATATCTGGCCTGTGTTCATTTGATCTCTACAGCATGTGCTTTACTGTATTAGGGCGCAAGAAAGTGCAATGGTATGGGGGTGTGAGACATTTTATGATGGTTTATTTACTTTTATATCTTCTGGCCACACAAATCGTTTTGTATCAGTATCTTAACCTTCCATTTTAGGGGTTTTGAAGCAGTTTCAAAATATTTAAGTCCTTCTCATTGATCCAAAGGGTGTAATTTCTAATATTTATCTCAATCCATGCACTTCATTGCTTGGTTTTACTCGCAAGAAAATGTCACACTAAGTGTCACACATTTGGCCCTTGAGTTTCACTCTTATGTGCACTGAAACCATGGAAATGTCACACATAAGCAATCTGAACACTTGGCAGCTATGCTTCTTAGAGTTTCTCATTGCTCTAATGGATGTGATTTCTGATATTTATATGTTTTTCTCATCTTCATTGCTTGATTTTGCTCGTGAGAAAGTGTCACTCCTAGTCATTGAATGTCACTCATAATTACACAGAAATTATGAAAATGTCACACATAAGCAATTTGACACCTTGGCAGCTATGCACACATGGGGACGCTGTTAAATCGTCAGCATAGAGTGGAAACCGATTCAGTAAAACAAGCTGTTTTGGCTTGAACACTAGCCAGGTCATCAGCGAGAGTTTTGTATGTACACAGCACACATCCCATGCAGAACTTATGAGATAAATGTGGCTGCTGCTCCTCATGGCGTGGTTAATACTTTCAGGCTGTTCAAGGGAAAGTGTGTACGAGAGGAAGCGGATGCCGACTGGCCAATAGTGAGCTTCCATCTGAGGTCGCGTGTTCTTTCGCTCAAGAATGGCAGCTCCAGTCAAGATTCAACTTTTTGATTTTTATTCTCTATTAGAACATTGAAATGTTGAGCGCTCCATTGAAGACAATGGAGTGCTCTGGGCTTCTAATGGCTGGTAGAATTCTGGAGCATCAACATTCCAATGGTTTCCTTTCACAGCTGTTGCTGTGAACAAAGGCCTCATGGAGCCCAAGGGAATTTCCAATCCCCTCGGGCTCCATGAGGCCTTTGTTTTACAAATTAGAACATTCTGCCCTCTAGGGGTAGAATGTTCTAATGGCCTTAGAGCCCTCCATAGCAAGCTCTATTGGCCATTAAAGGCCCGCTCTCTTGTTAGGGCTCAGGCCTTTACCACTGGAGCAGGCCTTTAATGGCTAGTAGAGCCCGCTACGGTGGGCTCTAAAGCTATATTGTTCACCTCGCAAGCCAACGATAAGCGCCAGTGAGGAAACGCGGTGCAGTCAGACCTTTCTTTGGAGTGATGATGAAGTGCTTCCGTGGCTCGGTTCTGAATGCCAGTGACTCAAAACACTTGCATTTAATCAGGGCCAGCCTTTAGCATGTGCGTGCTGGGCCCACGCCCAGGTTTAGACTTTTAGAGGGGTGTTGGAGCAGCCTGCTGCGGTCTTCTTCGGCACTGATTCAAAGAGAAGTGCATTTAAACACTGGTTTTGGAGGCTGCTTGTTGACTGTTTTTCTTCCCATGGCCCTCCTGTATCTTGCACTTCTCACCCTACCCGTCCCATTTTTTCAACACATAGTCAGTTACAGAGGACACATGAGAGGGGTGGGTGCCAAATTTGATTTCGCCCAAAGAGCTTTCAGAGTTAAGGCCAGCTTTACATAAAATGCCCATAGACGAAGTCGGCCAGGCCCCCTATTATTTACCCATATCTGCTTGCTGCATCTACCTACCTTTATGTAGGCTGGTGGATTTTGGGCCGATATTCCCTCCAACTAGAGGTATTCGAGTGCGATCAGTATCTCCTGGGATGGGGTTGGTTTTTAACTGGGTTTTGGAAAATAGGCGGGCATTATTGATTCTGTGCCGATTTCCATGTTTTTCCTCTGGTATTTTACCAAGAATCTTTAGCTGAGTTTAGCAGCTGGACTGCCTGGGTGACCCTGGAAAGCTTGCAGTCCTGATGGGGTTGGAAACTACTTACTGCCCCATAAGAATTACTTGGAGCACTTCAAATTAGCCCTGTGGTCCTCATTCCGAGTGATGTGGGACCACTGCATCGATAATACCGAACCTAGTGTCACCTCGTAGTGGTCCCAGACCAGCTCTGGCTGATTACAGCTTTTCAACCCGGAATTGAAATAACATGTGTGAATCATCAGTGTTTGCACGCTGATTCCTGCATGCTTGTTGCCATTTCTGTGTGTTTTTTCCCTTGGACATGTCACCTGCTTTGCGCCACGATGCTCTCGCGAAATTACTCTTAGTGGCCCCATGGACAGTACAGGGCTGCTCGCCATGATGGCCGTATTTATTTGTGAGTTTATATAGCGCAAACTTGATCCCAAGGTATCAGAGCGCTCTACAGAGTAAGCAAACACAATAATAACAAACAGTAATAACATGCTGTACATAACACCAATAATAACATGAGGTACATAAAGGGTACATAAATATATATATAGTAATGGTAAAAAAGTGCATACGGAATACAATGGGATATGGAACAAAATAGTAGCGTCCTTTCATGCCAGACTGCTAATACTCTTTTGAGTCTGAACCAGACCTTTTTAGGTCGAGCCTGGGCAGCGCATGCGCTGCTTTGCGAGGCATGCTGTATTGGAGTATGGACTTAAACTCCCGCCCATATTTGTCATTGGTTTGTGTCATTGTCCTTTGTAAAAGCTGGCTTCTGATTCGTTAATAGGCTTGTTAGTCCCTCCTTAGTACCGCCTTGTCTTCATTTGTAACCTTCCCTGAGGACTGGCCCTTTTACTTCGGTTGTTACACGGTACGTCTTATTTAGTCTGTAAGCACTATTTTCTTTCATGTGTTTCTCCTACTGCAGGTACGACATGCTTTCCTGCAACATTCAGCGTGCCATGCGCGCTTTCCCGGGGGCGCTTTTACAAAAAAAGCATTTGTTTGTCAACTTGACAAACAAATGCTTTTTTGGGTAAAAGCACCCAATACTGTGCTTTCACTTTAATAGCGGCCGCAGACCTTTCTTTAGAGCCAGCTCGTCTAAAGAAAGGGGCGTGGCCTCTATTAATGTGAAAGCGCAGCATGGGGCGTTTGTAAATAACAAGCATTTGGAATGCAATAGGTCTCGCATTTTAGAAACTTTGATCTATTAGTTTTGTAAATGACAATGCCTTTTATTATTGCAGGTTTTTTAAACACATTAATAAAAGACATTGTCATTTACAATGCCAATAGCTCAAAATCTCGCAATTGCGAGACCTACTGCATTGCAAATGCTTGTTTTTAATTCCATTACTGATTTCACCAGCCTGTGTCTTCTGGAAGAAGTTTCAGACATTTGCCTGCAACGCTTTGTGTGAAAAAGGACTTCCTTGTTTTTCTTCTAAGCTTCTCCTGTTTTACCTTATTACATTTCCGTCTCTAAGTCTGCCTGCATGTGATTGCATCATCAAATTTATTTTTACATCTGTGCATTGCCCCTAACCATGCACTCTCCAAATAGAAGTAAACTTCTGATTGCTACGGACGTCTATAATGCCCCAATGATACAATTATAGCAAGTGCATAAAATATAAAAAATTAGATAACATATTAAATTTCAATATATTTTCTCTCCTCCATACTATACAGGTTAACGTCCTAACATCTTGTTTTCTATCGCATTACTGATGCAAACGTTGGGGCATCCTGCACCACCGGGCTGCCTGCACTCTATTGTTATCCTTTTAGATGTGTTGTTTCTAGAATTGGGCACAGTAGTGCCAAGCAGGCTTCCAGAAGTGCACACAATACACTAGGTGACCTTCACGAGTGGGCAACACAGGCTCCGTTCTCTGTTGTTTAAGCACCTCCCTGGGTACCTCAGCATTCTCTTAGCATCTCATGTTTCCTTGTTAGACTCTTTATTTAAAAAAAAATATATATATATATTTTTATTTTTAGTTTTTTTCAACAGAACAATTAGCACAAGAGAAAGCTTACTTGGTACATTAATGAAATTAGATCTCAAACCTGATCGAATATAAGCAGTATCGGCATGGTCCCCTCTCCTACTCCTCCAGTAGTCGATGTAAGCCTGCGTGTGCCAGCGGTAATGTCCGTCGTGGTTATGTGGTTGCGTCTTGGACTAGGGGGCAATCTCTGATAAAGTGAGGGAGTGATCTTCTAAGGTGCTATGGGCTCGGGTCTCTGCGTCTGGGTCTCCTGTGTGGTGCACCCAGTGGATTGTTGCGTATCGTCTCCTACGTCTAACCCAAAGTGTTTTCTCCAGGGGCCCCAGATCTTGTGGAACTTTTTCGGGCACCCTCTGCTACGATATGTGACCTGTTCAGCCGTCATGTAAATGTCCATTCCTCTCATCCATTCCTGGATGGTCGGTTTGTCGGCCACTCCCCATCTCCTGGCAATGTCTCTCTTAGCCACAACCAACCCTAAGGAGGTAAAAATCAATTGCGTTCTAGTTATGTCAACTTCGCTCGGAATCCCCAATAGCACGAATTTGGGATCTATCGGTAACGTTACCCCCAGGACAGTTCCCAGGCCTCCAACCACCCGCGTCCAGAATGGCAGGAGTGCAGGGCACACCCAGATCGTGCGGTAGAAATCGCTCTGAGTGGCGGTACACATCAGGCAATGTGGCGACTCCGCCCTTCCCATCCTCTGTAGCCTATCCCTGTCATAGTATGTTCGGTGCAGTATTTTAAATTGAATGAGTCGGAGTCTAGCCTTTATCGCCACCTCCCTGGGGTGCATTAATGCCGCCTCCCAATCAATATCTTCCATGGACCCCACATCTTTCTCCCACCTTGCGTGGAAGCCTAGCAGTCCATCTGGGATGTTGTTATTGATGGTTTTGTATGTAAGGGAGATTGCTTTATCGGTCAATTCCTCTTGCAGGAGTCTACCCTCTAAAGGGGCGTATTCTGGAAATTGCTCACTAGGGATGTTTTCCGCCTGCCACGCATGGCGCAGTTGCGCATATTTAAGAAATTTGGAATCGCTCATATTATATTCTTGTTTAAATTTTGCCCACGTTTTAAGTTCTCCTTTTTCAATGATGTCCCCTACCGTGGCGATCCCAAGAAGGTCCCAGGTCTCAAACCCTGTGAGTTTGCATAGATCTTTAAACCAATTCCCTTCCCAGAGCGGTGTAGCCCGCGTAACCCGTTTCGTCCAACCCAGGGTCTTGCTAAGTCTCTTCCATGCCTGCTAGGTCACTTGGGTCGCGGGTAGGAGACGTGAACTGCCCTTCCCCCCATAGAGGTAATGCAGATGTGTGTGTGGGTGCATCAACTCTCTCTCGAGGCGGTATATAGGGTGGTCTCTGTCCTTGTGTGTCCATTTGTTTATGGGCATCATGTGGGATGCCCAATAGTAAGCCTCTAAGTCAGGGAGTGCAATCCCACCGTTATAGGGGTTACGCTGTAGCGTCCGAAGTGCGATTCTGGGGTGTCCATCTTGCCAAATTAACGATCCGATTTTGCTATCTATGTCTGTGAAGATGGCCCTTGGCAGGGGATGATAGGAGTTTTGAAGGATATATAAAAGTTGAGGCAGCGTGATCAAGAGCTGCTCGGCCAAGCAGGGTGAGAGGAAGATCCTTCCACCTCTCTACGTCGGCCCTAAAGTTGCTCAAGACGGCACCCAGATTCTCGCGTCTACATATCTCTGCGTGAGGCGTGACAAAAATACCTAGATATCTAAAGCCCCTCGGCACCACTCGTAGATCACCGGGCAGGGGACAGTCTAGTCGTGGGCTAGTCATGCAATAAAACGTGGCTTTATTCCAATTAATTTTATACCCCGAGTGTCGTCCGTAGTCTGTAATCACGTCGAAGAGGGTCAGAATGGTCGTCTCAGGGTGTGTAATGTACATCAGAATATCATCAGCGTAGAGAGAGATATTCTCCTCCTCTGCGTCCTCAGGCTTGACATGGAAACCTCGAATCAAGGGGTGTATCCTGATGGCGCAGGCCAGGGACTCCAGAGTGAACGCAAAGAGGAGAGGTGACAGAGGGCAGCCCTGTCTCGTCCCCCTTTCGATAGGAAAGGGTGTCGAACACCAGCCATTGACCCGCACTGTGGCCATCGGTTGGTTATATAGAAGTGCCACCCAGCTGCGGAACTTCGGTCCAAGCCCAAATTTAGCCAGGGTGACATTAAGAAACAGCCAGTTAACAGCGTCAAAAGCTTTTTTGGCATCTAGTGATAGGAACGCATAGGGACTCGCCCTTTTTTGCACCTCCATAAGCCAATTGTGTGTGCGTCTAAGGTTCAGGCGGGTAGATCTACCTGGCATGAATCCAGACTGATCTTCGTGGATCAGACCCAAAATTACACTCAGCAGGCGAGTCGCCAGAATGGTGGCCAGGATCTTAACTTCCGTGTTCAGCAGAGAGATGGGTCTATAGGACCCACATTGATCGCGTGGCTTGCCCTCCTTGTATATGACCACAATGGTGGCCACTCGCAGGTCTGGGGGAAGAGTCCCCTCTTTTAGGGCATCTATGAAGAGCCTATAGAATTCCGCGGGTAGCCCGTTGGTACCAGGGGCCTTCCTGGGGCGTAGCCTTGCCACCTCCTCTCGAACCTCAGTGAGTGACAGGTCTTCATCCAGGGCTTGCGTTTCTGTCTCTTGTAACCTAGGGGAGGGAATAGCCCTCGGATACTCCTGAATCTCGGCCTGTGATTTTAGCGGCCGCACCCGATAAAGATCCTTGTAGTACTCAGCAAAGGCCGTGGCTAACCCGACGTCTGTGGACTGTATGGTTCCCTGGAGGTCTATCACTTCCTTTACCCATCTATTTCGAACCTCCTTCCTGCCAAGCCAGGCTAGGAGTTCCCCTGCCTTATCTCCTACCTCGTAGAGGCGGTGCAGTGTCACCAGGTGTAATTTCTTGGCGTTGTCAGAGGCCAGCTCTTTATACTCCAGTCTTAGAGATGCAAGCTTGCGGGACAATCCAGGGTCGCTGCTCTGGACAACCTGCCTATCTAGATCCGTTATTCTCTGTTCCAATTCTGTCAGACATCTATCCCTTTCCTTTTTTTCCCATGCTATACGAATTTGGGCCCTATCCAGTAGTACCGTCTTATAAGCCTCCCATACCGTAACTCCGGAGGAGACAGAGTCTTTATTTTCTGCAAAATAGACTTTAGTATCTGCCCTAAGTCCCCGTGCGATTTGGGTGTTCTGCAAGTTCCATGGGCACAGTCTCCAGCTGCGGGCAGCGTCCCTCTCCCTCAAGCCCATCCCTACCATGAGCGGGGAGTGGTCCGAGAGGCCCCTGGCTGTATACTCAGCGTGCACTGTGTCGCCTATTTCCCCTCTGGGAACGAAGATATAGTCCAGCCTAGAATGTGTACCAAGAGCCCCTGAGGAGAAGGAGAACTGTCTGGTGTGGGGAAATTTGTCCCACTAAACATCCGTCAGTCTCATCGATGTGGTGAAGCGCCACAGCGGTGTGGTCGATGTATGTCTGTCCCCTCCTCTAGAGCCGTCCAAAGCTGGATCCATTACATCATTAAAGTCGCCACCCACTACATGCAAAGCGGAGGGTGCCTCAATCAATATGTCGATTACTTTCGACATGGTGGACGCCTGCAACTTGGGGGGTGCGTAGACGCAGACTAGAAGAACCTCCGTCCTTCCCCATAATCCCAGGGCTCCCACGTATCTGCCCAATGGGTCGTGCCAAAGGCGTGTGGTTTGAAAGGGAATGTTCTTTTTAATCAGGACCATCACCCTTCTCACCCCAGAGGTGAACCCCGAGTGTGCCAGGACCCGAAAGACCCCGCGGGCATACAACCACACTGTGTACCCTTGAGGTGTGTTTATTGTAGCATTGCCACATCTGGATGAAGCCGTTTAATAAGCTGTGACAATAGTCCACGTTTGATTTTGTCTCCCAGTCCATTAACGTTCCAAGTCATAACCGTCAAAGTGGGATGTCTAGTCATATTACCTCCTGCGACCTTACCCCTAATGTGCTACAGTCAAGGGGGTGGTGAGGGTGGAGATCCCCCATGCCTCTCTGTTACAAGACAATCTCTTAGTAGCGATCCTCATGCTTAACAAACAAAAACTTAAACATTTGAAACCCAACTGTGCAAAACCCCATCCAACCCCCCCACCCCACCTCCCTTCATCCTTCCTCAACCCTGTGCCCCCACAACTCTGGAAGTAGCCCTAGGTTGGCGTGGATAGGTTGGTCTGTCGGTCTCCCCCCGCCTCCCACTCATAAACCCAAAATTCCCAACTCTTACAGTTCTGCCGCTTTCGAGACCATTCCCTCTTATATCCCTTCACTATCCTTTTCAATCCAACAGACTCACATGTCCACAGCTCAAATTAATTTCATATTTCTCTATAATAATTCACCACTAATCCTGTTTTTTTGGGTTCCGAAGTAGCGTGCTACTTGCCAAAAAGCACTTTGACGCCTCATCAGGGGTAACAAGCGCTATATAAATGCAAACCTTTCCTTCTTCTATCCCACCACTATCCTTTTTCAATCCATATAACAGACTCACACGTCCACCAGTCAAATTAATTTCATATTTCCCTAAACTAATTCACCACTAATCCTTTTTGGGTTCCGGAGTAACGTGCTACCCACCAAAAAGCCCTTCGAAGCCTTGTCAGGGGTAGTAAGCGCTATATAAATGCAATTACAATTACAAATCAGGTGGCACTAACAATGCTTCCTAATTTTGCATTCTTTGGGGCATATTTACAAGCAAACTGTCGGAGCACAGCGTTAAGCCAAGTCTGATAACAACGCGCTCTGACAGTCTCCAAATGCAGAGATGCGCCATATTTACAAGAATGCGGCGCACCCCTGCTTTTCCCCTAGCGCTGGCGCTAAATTTAGCTGCCTGGCGCCAACGCAGGCAGCCTTGCACCATAGTGCAACAGTGCCTGCGTTGCAGGGAATGATTGGTCATGCGCAGGAAAGTGTCCCTTCCTGTACATAAACAATCAGTAATGGCGATTTGTAACTTCTATGTGTGCTGCTTGCACTCATAGAAGTTGCAACTCGTAATTTTTTTAATGATTGTTTATGTACAGGAAGGGACACCTTCCTGCACATAACCAATCACTAGTGGCGATTTGCTCTTTCTTTGTTCATTGCAGAATGCAGCACACATAGAAACAGCAAAAACAAGGAGAAATTAATAATTTCTCCTCGTTTCGCCAGGTTAAGACCAGGTTTTCCTTGGTCTTATTTTTGACAATGCCCCATATTTACGCCACCCTTGTAAATAGAGGACAGCGTAAAAAAGCAATGGGTTTTGCAGTGGAATGCTCACCGCAACACCCATTGCCCACCCCTTTCGCGATAAATGCTGCGTGAAAGGGGGCCTTATTCAAAAGGCGACATTAACCCCTTCGGTGCGTATGACGGAGCGGTTCCGTCATGCGCATCGGTTGCGCTGTGCGCATGAAGGAACCACTCCGTCATAGCCCCGCCCGCGCTCAGAACCTTCAGCACAGCGCGGAAATCCGCGCCGCGCTGAGGGGGTTAAACCACATTAGGTGGCTTAACGCTGGCTTGTAAATAAGGCAAAGGGCTTATCAGAACATCACAAAAAGTGACGCTCTGGTGGCGATAAGCTCTTGTAAATATGCTCCTTTGTTTTTTACTTCACCAGTTTTATGAAGGGTGACGCTGGCAAAAGTTCCTTAAAAAAATGATAAAAGAGAGCCTTGTCTGACAGCCAGAACATGTCCTGCTGCTAACCCCCAACCGTAGCCCCGCCACCACATAACTTTTTTATTTCCCAGTGTGTACCAGACCGGGTGCATTCCCCCAATGAAAGACCTTTTTAGTGCAGGACTTCTGGTGCTCAGACAATAGATGGTGCTTCACCAATTGTCCGCTGCCACTGAGGGCTAAGACAGCCCTGAATGGAGCCTGACATCCAGTCCATAATTTGAGCCCGCAGTTGCAGGTGGGGGCCGCCAGTACTTATTTTTGGGAACCAGCACTTATTATTCCTTATCAAATATTTACAGAGAGTAAGAGCGGGTAAAACAAATGAAGTGGAAAGAGGAGGAAGAGAAAGATGGAGAAATCGTCATAAAGTGAGAAAGCAGGAACCTGTAAGAATGAGATAAAGAGGCAGGGAGTGTCTGGTAATAGATTAAAGAGGGATGAGTTGGTTTCAAGACTACGCAGCCTTGGTATTCGGTGCACTCACATTTAGTTGCACTGGTGATGGGCTGCGGAACAGAGCTTTGCACACCATTACTTATCTTACAAAGTAGGCTCTGCTGACACCCCACCCTTCTCGTGAGTCATCCAGCTGCAGGTAAAATAAAAAAGTTAAGCTTTGCCCTGTCAGGTGAGACTGGGAGATTTCGCATGACTTCTCAAAGTACTGAGCCTTTGTGCACACCCCTAATCTTAGTGTGCACAAACCAGCATGCATGTGCACAGTACATGAAGGAGCGGCCGTGTTCTGTAGCACCATCATCTCAAGTGGACTTGACACACCACTGGACCCCCGAGCCTTGCCTCACATAAAAGGCAGACCACAATCCACTGAGCTGGAGCAAGACCCTTTCAGGAAAGATTGGAGACCAGGAAGAGATTCTAGTTAATTTAATCACTTGTATGTACGTACACTCGACTATAAAGTCCTTAGGGGCTTATTTACAAGCCCCTTGAGCCACCGGTACGTCACTTTTAATATGGGAAAAAGTGACTTACCGTTGGCGCAAAGGGCTTGTAAATTAGCCCCTTAGTGTTCCTGGAGTGCGTAGCCTGCCAACAAGACCAGAAACCAAGAAACCAAGCCGGAGGAAATGGGATCCGAGTGTGACCGGAGGAACATGATCCCTCCCCTCGCCCATGAGGATCAGCCACTTCCTATTGATACTGTAGTATGGTTTTAAGTACCCCATGGACATAAAGTGTGGAGTTGAAGTCTTTAGTTGACTTTCTAGCTGGCACTCAGCCACTGGTGTAACAAACAATGCCAGTCCGCCCCTTTGGATGATCGGGTAAGTGTGCAAGCCACCAGCAGATCAACACCAGGTACACACACTCCATGCATTCACCCTAACCTCGAACGCTACAAACCAGCCCACATCCATAATGCCGTCCAACACTGCCTGCAACTCCTGCAACACAGGAACAAGGCCCACCATAGTCATCAGCTTCTAGCAGCGAGTCAGGTGACCGCCCTGTGTCTGAGAAAATGGAGGGCTGCAGAGATCAAGGGGCCAGCGAACCTGAGCCTGGCCTACATGGGGGAGGTACCTTAGGCTGCCAGTGAAAGAGGCTTTCTGTATCTGGGACATGGACGACCCAGCCTCCAGGATCCACCGAGCTCTGAAACAAAGACTGGCGCAGTGGCGCCGGACTATCTGGGGCAGATTTACAAGAACTGGCGCATCTCTGCATATTAGCAGAGATGCGCCAGTAAATTTGCGACCCATAAAATAACCCTTGCGCCATGATGGATGTGTCCCATTTCCAATGCGGCGCACCGTGGCGCAAGGATAGACAGATGCGTGACGCATCTTTTGTAGTAAGGGCAGCGCATTGCTGGAGTCGTTTCGCAAGCACAACGCAACTCCAGCAATGGTCAGGAATGCCTATTCCTATCATCCTGCGTCACTCCTTACGCCTGCTTCAAGCAGGCGCAAGGTTTTGACGCAGTGGCGTCGTAAAAGTGACTCAGTGAAATACTTTTCCGAGACTTTCTTGCGTCGGAACGCCCACCCTGCATACATTATACCTGACGCAGGTATAATGTAGCGCAGGGCTTAACAACGTGACACATCTCCCTAGATGCGTCACGTTGTAAATATGTTGCAACATGGTGCATTGTTTACGACGACGCTGCGTCACAGAAGTAAAGTTGTCGCAAGGGGCTTGTAAATCTGCCCCTCTGTCTCCTGGGCTTTGAGAGGATTCAGGTTCTCTCTCTGCTGACCCGGGTGAGGGTGAAGGATTCTCTGACCCATCGCCACAGCGTTTGCTCAAAAAGGTCTCAAAAATGTAACCCTTCCGTGAGAGTGGTGAGCACCAGCCCTTCTACTCCCCTGTTCTGTAAATAAACACGAGGCTTTGGTTTCAGCAGCCTCTGCTCACATCCCATCAGACGCAGAGGGATCAGTTGCAAAATACATTTACATGTCATGTAATCCGTGTTGGGTAAAGTGTTAGTCGCTGTGACTCAACCCTGACAGGAGAGGAGAGCTTGTCATGCAGCTGAGGGAGGGCGACCCGAGGAGAAGATCCCGTAGATATCCAGCCTGACTTCAATTAATGTAGACACATCTTTATTTAGTTTAAATGGTTATTTTATCATATGACAATTACATTGAAAGACAAGGACATTGAAACCATTGAGTAAAAAGCAGGCTGCTCGTCACGGGATGGAGTATCAGATGATGTAACTGACTAAGAAACAGTCACGCTACCTGTAAAAACTGGTCGTAATACGAGGAGCACTGCCTCCCTCATTTATTGGTGTCATATTGCCAAGTCGTTTAACTATGGCACCTTCATATAAAATAATACAACATTTCCTCGGAAAAGTGGGAGGAAAGTAGGTAGTAGAGAAAATGCTGAGTACACTCCCCTGCTAGGGCCCAGCAAAATTAGCAGTAGTGGCAGCAGTATGGGGAGGAGGTGGGGAGGTGGGGTGCACCGTGCAAGGGCCCTTGTAGGGGAGGCCGGAGTGCTGGGTGGATGCAAGCATCTAGGTGCTGGCGGTCGGGCTCGTGTGCCGCAGGAACAAGGAGTAGGCAGCTTCCATGGCTGGGGCCGAGGCTTCAAGGAGTGCAACCTTCACCGTCTGCGGTGTCGGAGGGGTGGGTCTACGCAAGGGTGCCCCCAAACTCTTCCAGTGCCTTAAGAATGTTTCTCCAGAGGATGCACGAGGACAAGAGAATAGCAGGGCACCAATCACCAGGTGACCATAGTTGAAATGGGCCCCCTTCTAGGAATGGCGCACAAACAGAAACATCTGCGTCAATTCCAACCTTTAGTTTTGGACGTTTGATTTCAAAGTATGTCATGCAAGCCGTCAAATTGGGCTTAGATGTAAAAGGGGCTGTTTTTGCTATAATACTCAATAACGTTCCTTGTGAGAATTTATTTCTGTGTTTCCTTTGGGTATTTAAAACGCGTGACCCAACGTGTTTTCCACATAAAATCAAGCGTGGTAGTATTTTCATGCACCTGGCATCATAGTAAATCACCCTGTCATGATCCTAGGACATTGGATATCAGTGCAAGAAAATGGCATACGTAGCGGAAGTGACATCACGCAACCTTTGTCCCTCATAAAACCACAGGGTTGACCTCTTGTCCCATCTTGAACCCACCGCCTACAATCTTTTTGCTGTTGTGTATTTGCAATGAATAGAGGCCTGCGAGTGTAAACAAGGCTTTTAAAACTCGGGTTACTTTCTGTTCTGGAAGCTGTTTGGATGACAACCGAGAACAGGGTGCCAAGTAGCAAGCCACTGGCATCAGATGCTACCCTTGGCAACCCATAATCGATGCTCTTGAAAGGGTAACTTCCTGACAGGACGCCTCCTCTGAACGAGCATTTGCAATGCAATAGATATCGCATTTGCAAGAGTTTAAGCTATTGGCATTGTATATGACAATGTCTTTTATTTATCTGTTTTAATAATTAACACATCAATAAAAGGCATTGTCCTTTACAATGCCAATAGCTCAAACTCTTGTAAATGCGAGACCTATTTCACTTCATAGAAGCGGCTGCCATTATCCCGGGCTGCTTGGAAAGTGAAAGCGCGCATGACGCGCTGAATGTTGCAGGAAAATATGTCATGCCTGCAGTAGGAGAAACTCATTTAAGAAAATAGTGTTTACAGACTAAATACGACGTACCTTGTAACAACAGAAGTAAAAGGGTCAGTCCTCATTGAGGTTACAAATGAAGACAAGGCAGTACTAAGGAGGGACTAACAAGCCTATTAACGAATCAGACGCCAGCATTTACAAAGGACAATGACACTAGCCAATAAAAAATATGGGCGGAGAGTGGGCCGGGCATCAAGTCCATACTCGAATACAGCATGCCTCGCAGAGCAGCGCAATCGCTGCCCAGGTTCGACCTAAAAAGCACCGAGGCCAGGGGTTGGTGGTGCGGGGGGGTGAGCGGGAGGGGGGGGGGGGGCATTGTCAGTCATATTTCACCCCAGTCGTGCCGGCCTTTATGAGGCAGGAGGCAGTGACGATTTGAGAAATCTCGGCATGTTGCTATGGAGCAGCTTGTGTCTGTGTGATGTAAAATAAGAACAGCCTATCCCATTAATAAATAAATAAACAAACAATTACACCGAAGTGGAGAGAGCCTGCAAGCAGCCAGCGCTCTACATTCTCTCGGTGTATGTGACTGATGCATTATGGATGAGAGGCTCTCCCAAGGCCTTGTCTCCTCTTTCACGTCTGTACTTCCCTGACAGAGCGCTTTACACCCTGCAGCTTGAAGACATTGAAGGAGGGAAGGGCTGGTACTTGCCAGGCCTCTGCCGCCAAAAGGCACGTGTTTCTAGGTGCTTGCTTCGAACAGCAAAGCCACAGGAAAGTATTTTGTGGGATTTACGCACAGTGAGATGAGCTTCGATAAATACAGGCGTGAAAGGAAACTGCCCCAGAAGGCTTCACACCCATAGAAGCTTAACACACACGGGATGAAATACCCCCATCTGTTCAGTGTAAAAATATTGCAAATACTGTGACCGTATGGAAATCACGTACCTTCATGAGGTCTCAGTACTTCGAGGTGACATGTAAAATCCTTTTAATTTACGGTTGGGGATATTTTATGTTGTTTAACAGGTGTGTGTTTCCACCCCCTCAGAACTCGTAAATTGTCTCAGGTCAGGAATAAGTAGCTGAGAAGATACAGAATTGAAGGTAGAAGGAGAACCACCTCTGGTTGGACAGAAGAGCTGGCAATAGGGTACTCTATGAAACTGGGAGACTATCAGGTGAAAAAGATTTCAAACAGGAGAGCTTTCAAATCGAAAAGTAAAAAAGCGGAAATACTCCAAATTACGAGATTTTTAGGAGGAAAATGCAGGAATTGGTGCAACAGCATTGATTCAGCGGGTTTTACTTTTTACCCAGTATTTTCCCCGGATATCTTTCCCACGTTTGTCAGTCAAACTATACTGGACAAAATAATAAATAATCCACAGTGTAATCCTGATTCACCTATCAATTTAGGCAACTTCGCTCAGAATGAGAGCCGCCCCTGATATGCAAGATAAGCTTTGTCATTCTGCATTGGAGGAACAACTGCACACACTATTAAGATGAACTATTCCTTTTCGAAGAACAGGGAGTAGCTCTTAATGGCCCCAATCGACTTGTCCACACCAGTGGATACACGAGGGCAGAAGACACTCCTTTAATATGTGGTTAATGCTTAGGAATAGGATGGTCGCCTATAGTGGGTATTTCAATCTTACGAGGGCATAGGGTGAAAAGGGGGTTCTCGTGATTACCATTAGGTTACCCTGTTCTAAGCTGCGCTGTATGGTTTAATATGCATCACTTGTAGGCTCCTAGGCGTGACCATACACCAGAGTAGTAATTTCAGCACTGATAGTCTTGATACCATCAATCAGATAAATTATATTGCTAGTATCCTTTCCCAGAACCTTTAGAACTCATTTCCAGTGGTGGCGTCCTATCCCAAGCTTTAAAGCTTTCCTTATTTCTTCATTTTTCTGTGTTCTTTACTTTCGATCCTCTCTCATTCTGCATCAAGTTTCTGCATTAGTCTTTTTTCCCGATCTATTGTTTCTTTCTGGACCTTTACCACGTTTTGATTTCCTGCCTGCCCTTTTCAGTCAATGAAACAATCAGGGTTTATAGAGCGCTGCTTTTTACCCGTGAGGGTATCCAGGCACTGTTCTGCCCTGCAAATTTCCACTGCTTTGATTTCCGATCTTGTCCTCCCAGTGCATCTGGCAACACGTCCTACTTCTTCCAATGCTCCAAGTTACTTCCTCGGGTGAGACGGCGCAGAATAAACAGGCCAAGTTAAGAGCAAAAGGTTGCTTTATTAGGACGGATTGCAGCTGAACCCTATACACAATATTGTACATTAAACAAACCCACCTCACTAACATAATAGTCAACCTAACACCTCCCACCCTTAAACCTCCCCCCAACATGTACAAAGTCTCACCCAGGATTCCAGCATTCAACCTGTTCCCCCTTTCATTCCATTCACTGTCCTTTCACACCTGATGCCAGCGTCACTCTCCTGGCCTCCTTCTGCCAAGGACCCCCCAGCAAAGCCCCAACCCTTCCAGCCTAGTATGTGGGCCCTCCGCTGGACTGCCACCCAGTAAAAACCCTGCGCAGATGTTTTTCCTGGCCCGCGCATCAATATTCCTTGTGTGGCATTGGGTGTCGCTCAAACAGCCATTTCTTTCCTTTTATTCCAAAATAGGCTGTCGCCTATTTGTTCTTGTGTGGCTGTCGCCTAACAGCCAATCGTCACTCACCACCACCATTTAACTGTCAGCTTTTTTGCCAGTTGGTCGCGTATCTCAAGCAAATTAAATTCATTTCCTAAAAAGGGTAAATGGACCCCATCGTGGCGGAACAAGGCAAAAACTTCCTTCGTGATATCTCCATGCTCCATGAAGCCTATGCCTCTCTTCTGACTAAAATTATACATCTCGCTATTAACCTAGCGCCTGGCTTTCTCAATTGCAGTATACTTGACCGCCCCTCACCACACCCTTCTCACCACCAGCGCTGTCCAAAACACAAAAGTACCAGACCAGGCCCTTTCAGTCACTTCCAGATCAGTTTTCATTAACTTGATAGGACCTAAACCTGACAGCTGTACTAAATCGTTCTCACCCAGTTGAATTAACAACACATCCGGACATGGTCTCACTCTCACCAAACTCAGATAGCCATAGAAGCAGCTGCCCCCATTCCATACCCCCATTTCCCCACCATTCTGTTTTGGAAAACCCAAATTCTTTCCACAAGGACGATTCTCTGCCTGCCTCTCAGCCCATTTGACAAATGAATGCCCCACGATCCATATAGAGAAGAATGCCGTACTTGGTCCCGCTAAAGTATTCAAAACAATGATGGATGGAATGCTTGAATTAATCTCAGTCATTGGTAATTACTCAGGCCGCATCCCAATCCATTGTTATTTTGCACAACATATCACCTCAGTTTGGACAAAGCTATATGCAAATAAGTCTTGACCCTGTACCAATTGGAACAGTCCAGCCCGAACTACCAAGTCAGGTCCTCCCGGAACTGGAACACAAGCAAACCAGGACTATTTTCACTCTAGTTATGGGCTCATCAGCTAGGTAAGGCTTGGTTCCAGTTAACCAGTGTGCACCAGACCCACACCTAGGCATACTCTTCCCACTTAGTGTGACAAACTAAAGTATACAAAACTCGGTAATTACTCGGGCCGCATCCCAATCCATCATTATTTTGCACACCATATCACCTCATTTGCTATATGCAAATCAGTCTTGATCCTGTTCCAATCAGAACAGGTCAGCCCGAACTGCCAAGCCAGGTCCTCTCTGAACTGGAACACAAGCAACCCAGGACCGGTTTTGCCTTAGTTATGGGCTCATTAGCCAGGTACAGCTTGGTTCCAGTTACACAGTGTGCACGGGACCCATGTCTGGGCATACCTGACCTAGGTCTGGGCATACCTGTCCCACTTAGGGCGACACACTAAAATATACAATACAGTGATGGATGGAATCCTTGAATGAATCTCAGCCTGTGGTATTCATTTGGGGCCACATCCCAATCCATCGTTATTTTGCACACCATGTCACCTCAGTTTGGACCCAGCTATTTCCAAATCAGTCTTGACCCTGTTCCAATCAGGACAGTTCAACCCGAACTGCCAAGCCAGGTCCTCCCTGAACCAGAACACAAACACCCCAGGACCAGTTTTGTCCTAGTTATGGGCTCATCAGCCAAGTACTGCTTGATTCCAGTGACACAGTGTGCACAGGACCCATGTCTGGGCATACTCATCCCTTTTAGGGCGTCACTCTAAAGTATACAAAACAGTGATGGACGGAATGCTTGAATTATTCTCAGCAACTGGTAATTAATCCGGATGGATCCCAATCCATCGTTATTTTGCACACCATGTCACCTCAGTTTGGACCCAGCTATATGCAAATCAGTTTTGACCCTGTTCCATTAAGAACAGTCCAGCCCAAACTGCCAAGCCAGGTCCTCCCTGAACCAGAACACAAGCAACCCAGGACCATTTGCTCTAGTTATGGACTCATAACCTGACAACCAACACAATCTGAAACAAAAGATGTCAATTAATACTTTAATGCCAGCTTTCTTTGAGCCTAATGTATCACAGGCAACAGTCCGAAGATGATCTTCCCAATCATATCATCTGTTTCAGAGAGAAACCCAATTTGTTAGCTTCCGATGAAACCCAATTTGTTAGCTTATTAAGAAACCCAATTTGTTAGCTTCTGATGCAGCCTCTATTCTAAAAGAGTGTGTTTCAAAATGTTCTGCCTTTTCACCCCCTTTTGCCAATGTCTTCCTCATTACACTCGACACCTGTGATGCCTTCACAGGTGTTCAGTCCGTATGACAAAATATTTTGTCCTCCATTGCCCCACCTGCCGATCTGAAATTCTCTCTGTCCCTCACTGGGTGCAACACGCCCCCATTGCATGCAACACTATGTGCCCAGCCCTGCAAAATCCTCCTGCCCAATTCACCTGCAGAGGCTTTATAACCCCAAAAGAATTTGCCATAAATAGCAATACCTTACAATTTTCTCACTAGGGTAGCTGCTGACCTCCCCTTCTTAATGTTAAACATAATGAGATGGATAACATCCTCTCTTCAACACTACTGACATTCAAACCTCTTTTTACTGCGCCACAGCATAGAAACTTCTCCCACACTTGTTTGTAAGCTGACATGGTATTTTGCGCAAGTGAATTTTCTACAAGACCTATAATCCTCAATCTCCCACCTTCCAAATTTCTACTGGTACATTATTCTTCAGTACATCCGCTCCGGGAACCAAACCACAGAATTTCTGCCACTGTGAATGAAACAATACATCTGGGATGTTATTATTCACACCTGGCACGTATTTAGCTCTAAATACAATACTGTACATGAGGCAACCAAGACTAAAATGTTGCTCCAGCTTCAAAAGTCTGTTATCTCTTGCCCTTTGCCCATTCACCAATGCTATAACTGTTTCATTGTCCACATTTAAGGTCACAGTCTTGTTTGCCAAGTTTTTGCCCCACAGAGCAAGGGCCACCAATAGGGGAAACAATTCCAAAAAAGCAATGCTCCTGCCTTCGTTAATCCATTTCCAAGTCCACTTTTCAGAGCACCAATGCACTTCCCAGAAAAGGTCAAACTATCCGCACACACTGCATCTGAAAGAATTTGCACTAACCAAGTAATGTCCAAATCGAGCGACCACATCGTCACACCATTGGAATTCTGCAGAAAGAACAAACAAACTTCAAGATCTGCTCTCACAGCAGAGGAAATCCTGAACCTGTGATGAGGTAATGTAGCTCCTGATGTCATTAAGCCTAATCTCTGTGAAAAGGATCTGCCTGCTCTAACCACTCTACATGCAAAGTTCAAATGACCTAAAAACGTTGTACCAGTCGTAATGCCAACTTTGGAGTAACTATCACTTCTTCTAGCAACAGAATCATTTCTTGTATCTTAGCCTGCGGCAACCTAGCTTCCATAGCAACTGTATCAAGCTCAATACCCAAGAAGACCAAGGATGTACTAGGACCCTCTGTCCTCTCTGAGGCTAAAGGAACCACCAAATCATCTGCTATCACCTGAAGGTGCTGTAGTGCTCATCCATATTCACTTGTACCTCTTGCTCCCAGAAACAAAAAATCATCCAAATAATCCATCACCATTTTATGTCCCGATCTCAGAGTAAAACACCATTGCAAAAAAGTGCTGAATGTCTCAAAGAATTTACACAATATAGCACAGTTCATCGTTAATACCTTATCCACATATATTACTACATCAAACTGTATACCCAATAAGGAAAAAGTCATAGGATGTTCTGGCAAGAGTAGATAGGCTGACTTTATGTCACATTTTCCAATTCCGTGCCCACTCCACACCTTCTGAACAATTCTATTGCTACATCTACTAACGTGAACTTCACAGCTGTGTCTTATTTTTAGCAATGAAATCATTAACTGATGCACCTTTAGACCATAAAAGGTGATGCATCATTCGGCATTCTCCTGCTGATTTTTTAGAGACCACTCCCAAAGGAGATATCCAGTAGCGGCCCGTGGAGGGAGTTCCGTGGGGCGGGGAGGGCAGGGTGGGGGTAGTAAACACCGGAATATGGATGAACGGAGGTAAGTAAACAATTAAATAAATAAAACGAATTTCGTTGCGCGCGCTGCATCGCAAAATGCGATGCAGCGCGCAACGAAATTCGTTTTATTTATTTAATTGTTTACTTACCTCCGTTCATCCATATTCCGGTGTTTACTACTCCCCACCCTGCCCCTCCCCCGCCCCACCTCACCGCCCCACGGAACTCCCTCCAAGGGCCGCTACTGGAGATATCATTAGGTCACCTAACGACCAATGATCAAAGGGGCCTGCCATTCTACCCTATTCTACTTCTTCGTCCAACTTAGCACTCACCACCTGTGGCATGTCTCTAGCAGATTGTAGGTTATCCACAAACCTTCTTTGTCTAGGCCCTTGGTATACCAGTCTGAAACCTTCCTGATAACCCCATTCAAGCAAACTCTTTGTCAGGGTAAAAAGCCAGGCACGACACCAGCGTCTCCATCTTAATTGGTGTAAAAGTCCTTGTTACCAGGTTGGTGTTGTCCCCCCTCCCCTTCCTCTAGTTTGCCCCATGTATGACGCTCCTGCCTGTTACCCAAAACATTGCAGCACTGCATGTTTCCCTCCACATTTGGCTCATTCGTGTTTATACTTGCAAGGGTTCTGTGCACAAAATCCCCTGTTAAAACCCCAACAGGCTCCAGAATTAATCCCTTGTCCCATTTCCCAGACTCCCAACCCCTACAAGGGTAGGACGCCCCAGAAAGGGGTGAAATTATACTGTCAAACCACTTGCTGTATGCATCGCCGGTGGTGGTCTCATAGGATACATCTATTGTAGCCATAATTAATTATCTACTTCTCTCCGTGTTTTATTCAGCTTTACCCCCAACCTCGCTCTAAACTCTTGATCAAAATGAAACCAGGCTATACCCCCAAAATCCATATGGGCTTTTCTTATCATGTCCATATATTTGAAAATAGACCTGGAACAGTCAGGAAACGTTTCACAATAGACGCTTGAATATATGAGAAAAGCTGATGTCCAACTTTCAATGTTAGTAGACACCCAAGGGTGCTGTGTCAATTCCCATGCTTCTTCTTTAGATCCCTCCCTCAATTGCACTTTCCTGGGTATGAACTTGTATAAATCAAAAAATTACCCTTTCCATATCTTCTCCTTTGTTTTTGTTGCCAAGTGTGCCCCTAGAGGTATGGATACTCCCATGTATAGTAGTTTTCTCAAGCCTTCCGATTTCTGGCTATTCTCCTCTTCCTTCTTTTGCCCCTCACTTCTTTCCCAAACCTGCTGATTGTCTAACTTGCGCTTATCAGTGCACTCTTTCCTGCCATCCCACGCTTTCTTACCTCCTCCCTCCTTTATTCAGCTCATCCCCAGTACCAACGCTTTTGTCCATAGAAGGAGGGCCAGCCCCCTTTTCAACCATCTGTCCCTGTAATTTCCAAACCCCACTGCCCCAACAGTGCCACCATCTATGCTCACCCATCTGTAACTGTTGTCTTTCATCTCGCTTCCCATCACGTATGTCTTTTTCAGCATGTGCCCTACTTCTGGCATGTTCTACTTCTGCTCCATGTGTCTGGGAATCAACCATCTGTAAAACAGCTCTTTTTTTGACATGTTAATCACCCCCCCACATTGCCTCCCATCTTACAACTTTGGAATTTTCTTGTCCTGCCGGAATCTCCCTCTCTTCTTGCTCTTCTTCGTCAGCATTATTATCCAGCTCAATTACCTCATCATTGTCTCATAAACTTCTTTCACCACTCACACCTGGACATTCACCATCCCCAACACCACCATGAAATGTCCTCCATCCTATTGCTGTTTCGGAATCAAGCTGTGCCTCTTCTTCTTGCTCCCTCAGGATAGTTGTACTGAACCACTTCCTCCCTTTGGTCCAGTGCCTACAGGTCACTCACATCTTGACTGGTTGCTGCTCCTTTTGCCTCGTCTCAATTACCAGGATTTTCCCAGTGTTGTCCCTCAGGTTGCCACAACTTGAGAGAGCTGTGGTCCTGTTCCCTAACACTACTGTTTCCCTGCCTGTAGGACTACCTGACCTTCCATCTGGAATCCACCCCCGTTGACCTCCCGCCACTTCAGACCAACTATACACTTGTTTTGCCTCACTGGCCGAACTTGCCAAATCCACCCTTTCCCTGGCAACCCTGTAACTGTGGCTGCAGTTATATTGTCCTTAACTAAACCTGTCTCCATCTTCTTGCCCTTCTTAACACTGTCCATCAAGTGTTCTTCCCCTAAAACAAAAGGTAAAATGTTTCCTCTTTCCCTGCAGAGCCCCAGAAACTAGATTTTTAGGTGATGGATGCACCTTCATCTCAAAAGTATTTTCACCTATCTGACCAGAGGCACCTTCCACATTATTTGCAGTGCACAGCCCCACCTGGTGTTTATTGTAGGCTCTTACAGCTTCGTGCTCACTCAAAACGCTAGGCGCCACCAGTTGCCTTTACACGCAGTGGGGCCGACTCAGCCCTCATGGGATACAGCAGTGTACTCCCGCCCCTGCCTGCACCACCTGCACTTGCTGGCCTCCTCGCTCACAAGGACTGCAGCTGCACTGTACTGCGCGCCGACGCCTGTATCTGGTCCTCCTTATTCCGACTCACTGGTTAGCTCTTGCACCATCCAGTAGCCAAAACTCCCATCTCTATTTTCTAGGTTTCGCCTGCAGCTAAAGCTGTGCTTGAGAAATCTATTGCTTTTAATAATATAAACTTAAAAGGGACTTACATGCTGCCTCCTCCCTTTCCTGGCTTCTAATTGGTTCCTGTGTGTGCCACTTACCTTTCCTCCATTTCTATTGGCTGTAGCATATTTTCCTGCATTTACCAAAGCTTGCTCCTCATCTGCTTCGCTTATCAGTTTCCCGCTGCCATCCGTTTTGATGGAACTATATTTTCATAAAGTTTTGCCTTTTACTATTGCAGCATATTTATATAGCAATTTATCACCCAGAGAGATTAAGTGATTTGCATAGAATCACAGGATGTTGTGCACCGCCGCCAATACTCGAACCGGGATCCCCAGCTCTCGAGTCAGCAGCTCTGGCTGCTGCGCCACAGCCTCTCGACTCCCATGTTATCTGTCAGTGAGCTCTTTCCTTCTCCGGGGCCATGAAAACAGCTCTTTATTCATTACACAGGCGAAACCGATGCATTACCAATGCTTGTTTCAACGTCTGCCCAGATTTAACTTTACCACTGTTCCCTTTATTGTGTGGTGGTGAGCAGGACAAAACAGGGGACGCCTCCCCACTTGCTACCTCACATCTCGGCCTGTCAAGGCCAACCCACGCCTGCTCAAGGACCCCGGGCCTTATCAAATCATCCATTCCAGCTTCCCTGACCGCAGCGCTCTCCTCTGCCATTGACCCTCCATCCAATTGAATAAATGAGGCTTTATAAACAGCCTTATTACCAAATACTCCACCCAAAACAGCACAGAAACCCACCCTACTCTAATTACAGGACCATAGCGCGCTGAGAACTGTCCTCTCAGACTGTGTGAGACCTAACTGTCGTCAAAGCCCCGCCCCTGCCTATAAAATGTCAAATCCCTGACCTCCCTGAGCCTGGACTGCTCCACTCGCACGAAAATCACTGGGGGTGGACTCCCTTCTGGAAGCCACCCCCGGGACCCCATTGCCCTGCTCCAAATTACTGATTTCCTATTGTGGCTCCCCATTTTTCAGATTTTTTGCACTATCTCACCTAGCAGTCCTGATTTCACACAAATCTCTCTGTGCTCCTGATTTCCTGACCTGCTCCCCTGATGGTTCCAATTCTTTTTCATGCCCTTCCAAGTTTTGAAACTTCCTTTCTCTTGCATCCAGCACCGGCTTCAAGGCGGTGCGACCGGTGCCACCACACCGAGCGCCAAGCTCGGGGGCGCCATTTGCACTGTAAAATCAGCTGGCACTGGTCGCATCACCCTAAAGCCTTTGCTGTGAGTACCGTTGTCCTTTCTTTCCACAGCGTCAGTCATTGTGAGAATAAAAGACCCACAACAGCACCCAAGCAGTTGGGGATGGGAGGTCCGTCCCGTGGCCTGTCTGTGCAGATTTAGGGCCTTACGCTGGCTACATCTCAGGAGCTGTCTGGAGGCATTGAAAATATCCTCCTGTGCTCTGGATCTGTCTGAATAATTGGCAGTACCACCAGCACTTACAGCTTAGATATGCACTGTTGACACAGCACATCATTCAGGTCAGGCTCATTATATTTGTGGAAGCCCCTTAGCCAAGCAGTCGAAGTGCATAAATACAAGTATGGGATATGCGATCCCGAGTGCGCTAGGGGCGAATCAGTCAATCTGGGCTCATGGTCAAAGACAGAGCTAAAAAAAAGAAACACAACAAAACTCAGTAAGTGTTTTGATTTTTCACCTTCAGATAAAATAATGCACACAGCTTAAATGAAAAAGAAAATAAAGTTAAATTAATTGGCGGGAATTACAATCTCATTATGAATCCTCAGTTGATTAGTGCAATCACTGCAGATGTCTATATGTGTAATCAGCAAGTCACAGAACGCGCATTGGGGACTGGTAACGTGTGTATTTATAGTGGTAAGAGATCCCAGCCTGTGACAGAAAGCACTGTGAATATGTAACTCATTATCTTAAAATAGTGTTACACACTGTATAAGCTAGGCTGCCAAATGTGCACACATTTAATGTTTAAGATAAAACAAATGCTTTTAAAATATATCTTCTAGTGAAACACAAACTGTTCCTAGAGCAAACATTTTTATGTGTCCATCAAAAGGACACTATCCAGAATCCTTTCCATGCTCTTCATTTATTCACTATATCTTTAATATGTGGCAGAGATACCATAAAACTCGACTTTAAAAAAAGCAGGTTGTGGTGGCGTGGCGTCAACAAAACTTGTCACACTAGGTGCCACAAAAGCAAAAGCCTGCCCTGCTTTCATCTAATAGTCCTTGTTTGCTTTCCTACCTCTTTAGCAGTTCTCATTCAATGACCCAACACCTTCGCAGCCCCCATTTGCTGTCCTGGTCCTCTAATGGTAACACTTCCTCCTATGCCTGTATCACACTATACATTTCCTATTATGAACCTCTCATATTCCTCATTTCTTATCTCACCCCTTTCGGGTTATCATTTCAATTTTCTTTTACATGAGTGAGATGCAAACCCAAATTGCAATTGGGTAAAGTGTTACTGAATCGTAGTTTGGGTTGCATACATACCAAAATGCGAATCAGCTCCTTTGCGACTGCAAAAAAGCTTAGTACATCTGACACGATCTTCAGTCCTTTCCCCTCACAAAGATAATTTTTGTTCCTGCTTTGCTCCTTGCAATCGCCTTCGTGCCCTGTCCTATTTTCACAGCAGCCCCTATTTATAGCCTCAATCTCTAAGTTTCTGATCTCCTTTCCTTCTCCTGCCTTCCGTCCCAATTTCCTATCCAACCCTTAAAAGCTATCCAAATTCCCTGTTATACACACCTCTACATTCCCAATTTCTTCAGTCATTATCCCATTGCTACGATGTCCTGTTTTACCTTTCTTGTAAGCAGATTTTGCAGTCCTACTCTGGCTCAATAATTCTTGTTTTGTGTTCCTCAAATTCCTGAATTGCTTTTGTGTCCATTCCAGCCTCATCTTTTTCCCTTCCAGACCCTTACCCTGGCCCAGATTTCCTAAGATCTCCCTCCCAACAGTCTCCATTCTATTACTGCTTCTCCAATACGCCTAACACTCCTGCCCTGCTTCTTTTTGTGCTCACAGTTTTGTGTTTTCCCTCCCTCTATGACCCATTTTTCCTTTCCTTCCCTGCTTTTGGCCTTACTCTCCTATCCCACCTTTCCTTGTGGTTCCAGATTTCCTGTTCCTCCCGTCCTAGTTTAGAGTACATAGGACTTCAGTTTTAGGAAGTGGCATCAACTACATACTGTTGTGACGTCCCCCGAGATTCTGTACCAAAAACAATGCTCTTCTATAATATATTCTTATAGCCTGCTGCTGAGGACTGCACAGGTTGCTAAAGGCCTTGAACCAGAGTTTTAGGCCCAAGCTGCAGGTGAGGACTTATAACCAGGGAGCGGGCCTTTAACAACTGGTTTAACCCGAGGCATCAAGGCTATATTCACCCACTGAGGGTGGATGTTATAAATTCAAAAGGCAGAAATAGAAAGACAGACATTGGAATGTTGGAGCAGAATCCTTCTACCAACCATTATTAGCCTAAGCCCCTCTTCTGCCCCTCCCAACATTCCAATGTTCTAATTAACCATAGCTACAAATGCTATAATTCAGCTTTTGCTTAAATTTGTTTTTAATTTTTTGGTTAACAAGTCATAAATGGATATATTCTAATGGTTTTGGATTGCTTGAGGAACAACTGTTTGAAATTCAATCACAGTTAATTGGGTGTGCTATTAATACCACCAACAAGAACATGGTCAAAGAGTTTTGATTGTTAGCACAGGTCAGGCCAAGGTCGTGGTGACAGAAGCCTGGAATCTGAGCCTGGTCATTAGTAAGTGTTTCCAAACGTGAATGATTCGCTGTTGTTTGTCAGACGGTAGATATTCTATCTAGGGGCGGGGCCTCCTGGGGGTTCCTGTATGCATGTCAATGACACCAATCCTATTTTAACAGCATTTGTGCTGGTGGATTAGTTCTGTGCTCCTCGTTGTTAAATACTGGAAGGATGACAACGGGCGGTGTCTCAAAAGATGAGGATTCAGATTCTGGTATCTGATTAGCTGTATTTTAATTTTTGGAGTACCCCAATGCTGGAAGGTTTCCTGGTTCTTCTAACATAGAGGATCAACGAGGGTGCAACGAGAGCCAGATATCAGCTGTCCAGAATCAGCCGGTTTTCAATTCTTCCCGAAGGATACCAAATAGGTTGCATTCGACTGCAAAATTAGCAAAGGTTTGCGCTTTCCCTCACGCACATGGAGATTATGACATTTGCAAAACTTGTGCTGAATACATACAAAAACTAGCTTTTGCATAAGATATACTTTGCATAAAAAGTTATTGTTATTTTTCTGTGCAAAGCCATTGTGCACTGCAACGTAAAATGTAAATCTATGGCGAAAAAATCTGCATACATTTTCCGGATTTGCTGATTTATTTAGAATGAAAAAATGACCTCACTAAGACATAACACCTCTCTCACTATGTAAGTTCTTGTTTTTCAAGTCAGATCTCTACCAGCATCTGCACAAAGTCAGCAATAAATCCAGGAGTTTGTGTGGCCTGCCTGGCTTCCATGTAATTGTTCAGCATCCTGTCTTGGAAACAAAAATGCATTCCCTTACGCTTCTTCACCACTTTATGTCCTTGAATGACCAGAAAGGTATTTTTTCAATGACCACAGCTACTGAAGGCATACTGCAGTCCCCCTATGTATGTGCATCATTGTGCTCATAAGTTATCTGATGATCCTTTTTC
This sequence comes from Calotriton arnoldi, assembly GCA_963921515.1. Classification (NCBI taxonomy): domain Eukaryota; kingdom Metazoa; phylum Chordata; class Amphibia; order Caudata; family Salamandridae; genus Calotriton; species Calotriton arnoldi. The sequence continues at coordinate 374,832 of CAWUFW010005802.1, read as the reverse complement.
AACATATATTATTCATGTTTTAACCAGCCTTCTGGGATTTTTTTCTTTAATACACAGTTGTATATTATTGTATTGGTATTTATAAAGTACTTTCCATAGGCCTTGCAATAAAGTTAATTGTACCATTCATGGGACATGAGGATTGATATGGATCTGCCATTCAGATATGGCTGGCAAATATACAGAGTCTAAGCCTAGTTGTCAGAACTACAAGAATTGGATATTTTCCTCAAAAACACTTTAGCTTCAGCACCAGGTGCAATCATTCAGGAATGACCATGATAGCTTCTAGATTAATTTACCATGCATGTCACGTGCCTAGACGCCAGTGGGTATGATGTCCTCATTATACATTTAGCAAGTGTGTGTCCACCTATGCGCATGTAGTCCTGCATACACATTCCCCATAATGTACTAAGCCTGCCCGACCAGGGGCATGGATTTCTGGATGCACATTTACCATGCATGTCCTATGTTTGTGAACCTGTGGACACATTGTTCATTATGCTGCGCTATGCTGTTTTATGCTGCATTATGTCATGCTATGTTATATTATGTTATGTCATGTTATGTTGTTATGTGATTCACGTTTGTCTAGCGCCAGCCACCATTGTTATGTCTTCATAGCGCATTTCCTATCTGGATGCTCTTTCATGCAATCCTGGGAAGGCCATTAATTGCACTGGAGGTACCACTGTTTGATCACGTCAGTTGTTTGTTCATGTTTGGTTGTGTGTGGTTATTAGAGAGTGTTTGAATTCTTAAGATTCATAATGATTTGTATCTGTTTGTGGGTTAGTAAAGTGGGTTCAAGGTACAAAGATCTCTAGTGTTTTATAAGTATGGGTGGGTGTACAGAAGGACTGTCTGTTTTTTTAGTTGAAGCAGGGGGATGCCAACTCTACTTTTCTTAGCCACTGTATAGTGCCTTTTGTACAAGGATCACAACTCAGGTCAGTGTTGTGTGCATGAGGACGTATTATGTTTATGTGACTTCATCTGTGTGTTTCTGGGGTGCCTGTTGATGTGGTGTGTGACAGTGCTGTTGATTTGGCAGTGCTTCGGAAAGTATATGACTTTAGTGCCATGTTGTGCATATGATAGAGAGTAGGTTCTGCCCAATATGTACTAATTGAGTTTGACCATTAGAAGGTGATATTAAGACAATTGTCTGCGGCATTATTGTTGGCGATATAGTGCTGTTAGATGTGAGATGAATGCCCAAATATGTGTTATCAAAAGTGTTTTCTTTGCCTGTGGTAAGAGCTATCTGTATTGTATTAAGTTTGGGCTTACCTGTTGATTTTGGGTTTGGAGGGTGAGAGTAGTCGCTTTTATACATTAGTGTGGTTTTGGGTGGTGTTTTCTTATGGTAAGTAGTCAACCGTGACTGCCCAATGGGATAAAAGTACAAGAAGAAGCAGTACAATCTTCACAATCACAAATATCCAAATACTACAGCAGTCATGGGGTTAGGCTCAACACATATTGAAGAACTGAATATGAAGGCATTAGTTGCTCTGCTTCTGACCAGGGCGTATTCATGGTAAGAAAACCTGGCAAGCAGGATCAACCTGTGCATACCTGTTATGTTATCTGCATTAAGCCTTTAATATGATACTGAAGCGCCTTTTTCATCTCCACAACGTCTTCATATAGTTGGTAAGCTGCTATTTAAAGGAGCGAGTGAATTAAAGAGAAAGGGAGGAGTTCAGATGAGTGTGAATGTGTATATGTGTACATGCACAAGAGAAGAGAGGGAGTGTGCGAGGGTTTGGTGACAGAAATTGGACCTGGGTGGAATCATAAGTACAGATGTTCTATGAGGGGGGCACTAAGAGAAGACGGGGAGATATCCAGAGGAGTACGAATAAGGGTTCCATCCCTTCCGGCAGAGTCTGCACTCAGACTTTACCGGTGGGTGGGGATCAAAATCGGAAGAAGGCGATTGTGCGAGTTTGAGTTGACTGGGTTACTGGCACCCTCTTTATTTCCCTAGGTGGTCTGACGTCTATAGGAACATAGGTGTCAGGGTTCGAGAGGATGCCTCTCCGGGTGCTAAAGGCCCAGCCTTAGCACTCTGTAAGCTGATGGTGACCTGGATTAGGCTACAAGAGTGTAGGGCCTTAAAAGTGGTTGCCGCTGTGGCTTGTGTTGTGGAGCTACTATGTTCTTCAGCTGCCCAGCGTTTGGGCTCTTGTTTGGATGGATTCAGGATTCAGGGCACACACCGGACTTCAGGTGCATCTTTCCCATGCACTTCTACTACTCTGTTCACCGGCAAACTTCCTGCCCACAAAGTCATGTTTACTGTGCATGTCCATCTGCCCACCCATTGGTCATACAGGCTATGCTTTGCTATGCTATGCTATGCACGTTTGAGTATAAATCATTTGTCCACACATTGGCCTGCCTGCCTCTATGCAGATTTACTATGTGAGACCTGCACCTCGAAAAACAGTAAATGCGCTTCCCTGTTGCCTGCTTTGCCCTGTGTTGGTTGTACTCCCGGATACTTTCAGGTAGAAGGCTTCCCGGCCTGCCTCTGACACCCCTCTGCTGCACCCTTGCCTTCTCTTGTCTTTCAGTTGTCTCTGGGAGGAGGCGGGGGTCGGGCGGGCAGGGCTGGTGGAAAGCTCACTTGCTAAATACAGGTTTGCCAAATGAGGGTTGAGGCCGTTCCCTAGTCTGACCCGTGTCAGAAGGGCGAGGGTTAATGATCCTGCCACCCCGAGGGGCTGTGACGTGTTTCTCGCCTGGTAGGCAGGAGCAGACTTCAGTGCCTTGCTTCTATTAGCCGAAAAGACGGATGGCTCTCCCGCATGTCAGGCTGAGCAATGGCTCCTCGCTGAGCCCGTCACCGCCTTCCACTTCCAGACATCAGAGGAGAGCCGCATCTGGCCTGTGGCTGTGGTTGAATTCATGTTCAGTGCTGCTCCGACGAGGGTGCAGTAATGGGGGATTCATCGGCTAGTTTGTTAAGCAGAGCCCTGGAATCGTGAATGCAGCCACCCACTGTAGTCTCTACAGTGGCATGCCCAAGTAGGCACCCCCAAACTGTATTGGTTTCACCACCTGCTCTGGTGCACAGTGACCCAGAAAAATAACCTACGTCTCCCCCCCTTCACAAATAGTCCGTTCTCCTGGTGCGTCACACTTTTAATAATCTAAAAAAGGGGCAATAATTATTTCCACAAAATAGTGCCAAATTATACCGTGCATTGTCATGGTGTTACTGTTACCCAAGATCTAGGATTAATTCTTTTAGCTATATATCACTGGAACATCTCTATTACGTGATTAATCGTGTTATAAATAAAACATTCTACAGGAGTACAGGGTTGCTCTTCCTATAGGTTACCAAATATAAAGGAAAATAGTATTCATCGTTTTATAGTTTCATTGGTCTCTGGTAGTACTGTTTTTGGCTTCCTGGTATTTACATGTTCTTCTGGAGCAGAGTTTTATCTTCCTGTACATCAAAAGTGTGTGTTTGTTGCGGAGGGGAAGGTGTGTTTATAGACCAACGGGTCATGGGGTCGAGATGAGTGACTGAGGGCTGGTGATGGAGGCAGCCAGGCACAGAACAGAGTGGAAGGCAGAGGAAGACAGGACCTTTAACAAGTGTGGCTGGTTATTTGAGAATATGAAACTGGTTTTATTTGCCTGACAACACATGCACACTTATGAAACAACAAGGAACGCTACTTTGGGAGGCATGCAATCAAAATCTGAAACTGACCGGACCTCACAGCCTTTACGCAGGAGATGGACCGACAAAGTAGGCTCAGGCCCTGTCCTTGTATAACATTCACACTACCTCGATATGTGAAAGAGGCATTGTGTCCAACCTAGCCTTGGAATCATTTGCCCTTTAATCATGAAATGATATCATTAATGCACAATTGTATTGTTCTGCAATGAGCTAAAGCTCAGGGGTAAAAATGAGGAAAACCATCCCTGAACGAGTTGCAAATACAAGACACTGCCTGCCAGGACGACGGGGCAGAAAAGATTCACTCACTGAATAATAAACAATTATTTGATAGACCCAGGGAAGTGATAGTTGGAAAGAAATAGGTAGCTCAACTGGGGATTAAGTAGAGGAGGTTTGTATGACCCTATCTCGAAGTTTTAACTTATGATGTAGTGGGTGTAATATTATTGTCATGCAATATAACACATGCAATATAGTGGTGTGTACCAGAGGGGGTTGTCTCCTTAGTCGAATCAGCAGCAGGAGCGTAACACCTTCCCCTGCTGCACCGGTGGCGCAGGGCGGGTGGGGGTATAGGGCAACCCACAAGTGTGTCCCATTCAACCCCAGGCCAACGGATACCTGTGAGATATGGGACTCTCGGGGGCCCCTCACCACATTCTGCTGGGGGGCATCATTTTGCCATACACGACTGATTAGCAGACAGCTTTGGAGTTGTCCTCATCCGCTCTCAGTCAGATGAAAATAAACCTCCAGTGACATGTGAGTGATCATGTATCACTTGTTTATGGATAAGGACGTTCAGTCTGCTCACCTTTAGGATCCAGGGGAGGGCGCAGAGGTCAAGGGTGGGCTCAGACTATAGGGCCTTTCAGCCTCTATAGCTGGACTCTGCACTCTCGACCCCCCCTCCAGAGGCAAGCGTGACAAATGGAAGCAGTGGGACAGGGCTCAGGTGTGAGACTAATGAGGCGTGGCGGCAAGAGTCACGGTCAGGAGTAACCTTGAGCCATGGCCTGGAGAGTGCAGGCCATCCATCGAGGAGTCTGACAGGCCGCGTAAACAGGAGCCATTAGCGCCACAGGGAGGAGGCGAGAGAACCGTGGGAACGGATGAGAGCTCGAGTGTGAGACAGTTGTCCAAGCGTGGCTTTATGTAATATGGGAAATACCCATGGTAAACTTGAAACCTCATGAGGTTTCCACAACCCCCAACCTAGCCCATAAGGTGTGTATTTCACCCCATGAAAATGATTTTACTCCAATTATGAGTGAACCTCCTAAACTCTCTCATGCTCTGAATGCAGAGCCCAGCCTCTAACTCTCTCACCACACCCACCTGTGATCGGAGTCTGCTCATTATTAAAGAGACCACACACCAGGGATCCACTCCACTCACAAGTGATCTGATCCCACTAACCGATTGTGTAACTTTGTCCACAATGATCTACCTGGGCCCAGAAAGGACATTATTATTTCACCCACCAAAGATCTAACTCTACTCACTAGTGACCTGACTCTGCTCACCAGCATTGCTAAGGAAGATGTTTACTTCTTTCTTTAATATGTTGAGATTCGGAGTTTTTAAAATTGAAGTGGTGGGGAGTTCCAAAGTATTGGTGCAGCCCCTGTAAAGGTTTGCTTGTCTTTCAATTGTTTTGAGGTTGTTGATGTTTCGGGCATAATCATTGTTTGCTTCTAGAAGTGCGAGGGCCCCCAGAGATATTTTTCTTAGCTGAATATCTACTGGTGGCCACATCTACATCCTTGTAGGTTGTACTAGTGAGCTTTAATTTACATTACTGTTCTAGAGAAAGCCATAGGAGGTCTCTCAGTAAAGGGATGACATACTCCTGTCCTCTTAATCCCGTCCCAGTCTTGCTGCACCATATAAGACTGTTTGAGTGATGCAATATGGGTTTAGAGAGACCACCTAGGAGGGAGCTTCTATAATCATTACTGGTTTGAGCTAGTAACTCAACTACTAGATTTAGGTAACATTTTGATATGAAAGGTTTCAGTTTGCTTATTATTTTCAATTGATATTGGGCCTCTTTCACAGCGTTCATTTGGTCTGGGTTTAGACTGAGTTTGTGCTGCGACGTCCAGCTTTTGATTCTTTTCCAGGCAGTTTGCCACCAAGGATGCGTCTTCTCAAGAGTTTACTCTGGGGTATGGCTGCGTCATCAGTGTACTGGGGATAGTCAATACAAAGATTGTTCAGTAGGCTTCCCAGATGTTCCATACACATTGAGAACGAGGGGAGCAATGATCGATCCTTGATACACTACTAAAGGAGTAGGGTAGGTAGGTAGGTGATTGTGCAACTTGATAGGGTTCAGAGGATGGGATGACAAAGGCATATCCATGTAGGGTGAAGTGTGATGCACTTCATGCATTAAAACGTTTGTCTATCAAGAAGAGGGTTTTTATTGGACAATTTCCAAATATGTACAAGTTAGACATGGATTGGACTCCAACATATAAAAAGCACTGGCAAAGTCAGTAGGTCTGGTCTTTCGGCTGCCTGTGCGGACCTAATAGCCATGCCAATGCTTTTTGCCAGTGACGAAAGGCATCAGCCAAATGAGAAAAAATGCTTTTTGTCAATGGTGTGCAGCATTGGCAGAAAAAAAAGAACCACTTTCAGGTATCAGAGGTCTCACTGTAATAATGATACACACTACTTTCAGGCATCAGAGGGGAGATTTCCTGCTACGGTAATGAGACAATCCACTTCCAGTTATCAGATTCCCTGTTATAGCTGTGAGATTCCCGCTTCCAGGTAAAAGGAGCCCTTTTTCAGTCTTAAGATCCTGCTTCCAATATAAACCCGCCATCACAGGCCCCTCTTTCATCTCTGAAAGCTGCATGCACTTCACAGGGAAGGCTCGCGAAGGCTTTGCAGAGTTGGGCCTGTTCCAGGCATGAGAGGTCCAGTTCCAGCAGTGAGATGCCCTGTTCCGGTTCACAGAGTCATGAGATGCACTACTTAAAGGAGCCAGAGGCCATCTTTCAGTGTGAAGATGCCAAGCTTCAGAAATGATACACTAAGCTCCCAGGTATAAGAGTCCTTGCTCTAGCAGTGAGACTCACCACTCCAGGTATCGGAGGACCTGCGCCTGCAGGGTATGCCTTGCTCTGGTAATGAGACGCCTTGCTACCAGTTATCAGACGCCCCCCTCTAGTTGTGAGATGCAGCACTTGTGGTTATCAGACGCCCTCTTCCAGGCTTCCGATGGTGCCTCCAGTGATGCCAAGCCGTCACAGATCTCCCACTTCATCTCCCAGAGCTGCACGCCCTTGACATGGAAGGCTCGCTGAGGCTCTGCAGATGTTGGGCGCCTTCCAAGTATGAGAGGCCCTGCTCCAGCAGACAGATGCCCCGCATTCAGTTATCATAAGCCGTGCTCTGGTGATGAGATGCACCGTTTCCAGGCTTTGGACCGCCTGCTTCCAATAGAGGGTTTCTGGTTCCAGTGGTACCACACCCTCGCAGATCACCCCTTCTTCCCCCAACGCAGCATGCACTTGACAGCATCGGCTCACTGAGGCTTCACAGATGTTGGGTCTCTTCCAGGAGCTGTGACCCTGTGCTCCAGATGTGGAGTCCATTACGATGACCCTGGGCTTGCTGACAGAGTTTCAGGCCTGCTCTTGGGGGAGAGGCCCTGACTCTGGCACGTCAGCAGCTCTGGGATGTGACATGATCTGCTCTTAAGACGGAGAGTGATTTGCTGACAGGCCGCGGGTAATGTGAGGTTTTCCAGGATTCCTGCAGCAGCCGCAGTTGATCCCTGAATGGGGAAGGGTGATCCTGCTACCCGTAACAGCATAAGGCTCTGGATAGGGGGTCCTCGGTTAGGCATTCTTCTGAGTCAGATAGTTTGTCGGATTTGCTGCCTGTATTGAGCATCCGTGGGAACTCCCCTTGTGCTTCAGGCGTGGTGAAGGCACTTTAACCACTTCACTGCCAGTTAGAAATGAGCTCTTCACCATTTATGCACCCTCTGTTGAGCATCAGCGTATCCTACTGCTGGTATGTTGGTGACATTGAGGCGGTAGCAGAGGGGACCAAAGGACAGTGTTGTGTCCGGGTCCTAGAGACAGCGCACTGAACAGACTGGACGCCAGGCAGGATGAGTAGTAAGTTGCTCTTTATTATTCTCTGTCCTGGAGCATCACAGAGCCCCTGTCACCCTCCTGCATCCTCCTTCCCCCAAGTATGTGAGTGTGTGTTTGTATGTCACTTCCTGTCCCCTCTTACCTCCCTTGGCAGTGACCAGTGTCCGGTGGGGTCGAGTGACCTCAAGGTCCTATCTCGCCACTACTCTACACCCACCACCTTATGAAACTGAACACCCCCCACACCCTCATGGTTTTAAACTGACACTGAGGTTCCTTAAGTCTTCATTGCATTTCTTCAATCAGCTGTTGGGGTCGAGTGAATATTATCCACTTCCACATAGGACTTCATCTTTCTCTTCTTCTCTTTCTTTTTGACTGTGGTTCTGAGTTCTCCATCTTTTGTGGTGTCTGTCCGTTGCCGAAGTTTGGTTAGTATCAGCCTCCCTAACATGAAAGTCGCAGGCATCCCCTGTCGTTGAGTGTGGGGTGTTCTTCTGATGTGCCTTCAACACCTGGCACAATTCTTTCGCCAGCAGTGTGCCCTTTGTCTTGGCCCTTGACTGTCCTTTTAAGGGTGTCCACGAATTTCTCTCAATATTCCATTAGTTTGTGGCGACACTTGCATTTTCTTCTGTGTCCCACATGACTGAGTTTGAACACATGTTTCCCTATGCACTGGGGCAGAAGAACTCCGTACCTCTTAGGATGAGCCCTACTGTTATTATGAATGTTGTTGAATGATTTAATTTCCTCTCAGTCTTCCCTCCTACCTTTGCTCTGCTTTTGTGTTTTGATTACCTTGCGCACTGCTTCTAGGTCTTTATCTTTGTTCTCTGCAGTGATGACCTGTTGGAACAACAGGGTTTTCAGTATGTCTGTGATCACCGAAAAGTGTAGGTATCCCTCAGCTATTGAAGGATTGGACTTTGTTGACTTCAAGGGGTGCCTTTAAAAGTTTTCAGCTGGGTTCTGGTTTCTTTTGGGTTTGTGGATGATTTGGTAGTCATACAACTGCAGTCATATTCCCCAGCATTGAATTTGTGGGGGGATTTTTGCTTTGAGGTTGCCAAGGATGGTCAGCAGAGATTGGTGATCTGTTGCAATCTCTTGCCACATAGAAACATGTGAACATGTTTACATGACCCCTCTCCCACCAGGCTCTCCATTTCACATTGAGAGTATGCTTTTTCTATGTACACAAGGATTTGACTGGCATACACTATTACTTGATAAGGGAATTCATTGCCTTCAGAATTTTTTGTTAGTATTGGTCCCAGTCATACTGTACTTGGGTCAAAGTATGACATGAATTATGCTGTTCATGCCACCTCTTTAATGTTCCTGAAGTTTTTGTTAAACTTAGATGAGCATTTGAATTCTGTGTTTTTCTTGTTAGTTATTTGAGTGGTGTGCTCATAGTGACGTAGCCTTTGATGTATCTTGTGCAGTAGCTAGCCACGCAAGAAATTACCACAGCACCCCTACATCATGTGATGTGGTCATTCTGGTGAGTGCTGTGACCCTTTCTAGATCTAGAGTCACCCCCTTCTTTTTGAAGATGTGGCAGAAAGATTATAGTTTGGTTTTATAAAGCTCACCTTTTCAGTACTCAGTGTGAGAGCACAGTCCACAAGTAATTGACAAACTTTGTATAGAGCAGCATAATTTTCTTGTCTTGATGTCCTGAATGCTAAGATGTAATCATTGCAGTTGAATGTGTTGACTACCGGTTGTATGGTTTGGGGACTTACCTCTTGTAAGATCTCCAGTGCTAATGATATCCCGAAGTTAAGGTGCTTGTGTTTGAAGAGTCCGAGATGTGCGGAGAATGTTGTGAGGTACAGGCACTCTTCTTCCAGCTCCAATTGATGGTAGCCTTTATTTAGATTGAGTTTCAAGAAGACTTGGTTCCATTCTGTTGCATGATTATATCTGTTATGTGGAGGCCTGGATATCATTCACGTTCAATGACTTTGTTTGACTGGCGCATATCAACGCATGTTCTCATGTCTCCATTCTGGTATTTTTTGGCACTACTACTATTGGAGAGACTTGCCCTGGAATCTTTGGTGATATCAAAGCTTCCGGGAAGCTTTTAAGAAGATTTCTAAGTTTTCTTTCTACAGCCTCCATTAGGTGGAACGTCACTTCTCTGTGCCCTGTGCCCTTGCTCTACAGGGCAAACTGCATTATTGATGTGTAGCTTCACTCAGATGTCTTTGATTTTTTCCAATCCACTGAAGTGTGTTGGGAATTTCTGCACAACTGGAAGGCTGGTCTGGAGGTAGTAGATGATAGCTATTAATTCCATGTATGCTGGCGTGGAGAAGCTCAGGAGGCAAGTGGCTGACATCCTGACTTGCAGAACATGGAGGGTCGTGCTTACCGATGTTGATTTGTAGCTCAGCGTTGCTTTAAACGACCCTAGACTCCAGAGAGGTGTGGATGCTGCCCATGTGTAGACTTAGAAGTCAGTTTGCTTTAGGCTTGGAGTTGATCATATTCTTCGGAATTTCTCTACGCACATCATGTTGATTGCTCCTCCACTGTCAAAGATAAAGGGCACCGGTTGGACGTTTACTTTCATGTAGATCAGGGGGTATATACTTCCTACCAGTCTATTTTTGGCTCAGCAAATGTTTTCACTGAGGTAGTTTACAGTTAGTATTCTTAGGTTTATCGGTGACTTGAATCAGAGTACACAAGGGGCTGATGTTTGCTCATCTAGGAAATGCATCTCAGCAACTACTTTCTTGTCTTAGTGTTCAAGATAGGATTTGTGAGTTTGCCTTTGCATCTGTGGGGCTTAGATGTTGCCCAGGTGTATATTTGTTCGGCTACATCAGTGAGGTGTGACTTGCATTTTATGCATGCCAGTTCTGCCACTCCCACTGTCTACTCCACTGTCTACTCTGAGTTTTGCTTGGTAGTCTCCTACCATGAGACTGACTGTCAGAGATTATCTTTGTTGTTTGACAGCATGAAGATCTAGTCTTCTTCCCCTCTACCCATGGATTTCGAGGATGTGGATTATCTTTTGGATGCTGAGTTTGTGTTCGTCCCTGCCCTCGGTCACTTCTTATCCCCACGACCTCGTTTAGCAGTAGTCAGTGTCTGGTGATGGATTACCATACCTATAGCTCCTCACCGTTATAATCAACCGCAAGAAGTTGTAAATCCACACTGAGTCCAAGATAAGTGGGATAAACAACGACTCTAAGCTGCTGAGAGTTCATGTGTAGTCCTGAAGGAACACTAGCACATGCAGCATGCTGGCTTCTACATGCTTGAGATGTCCTCTTTGTATGGGATGCATTGAATGAACAGCTTTAATAAATGGTGAAATTAACAGAATACTGGCTATTTCCAAGTCATTCTCAATTGGTCGTGTCTGGTCTTAGGCATCTGAGTGGCTAACGTATCATGAGTGAGCTATCTGTGTAGTAGGATGAGCAGAAAGTTAAATACTTGGAGAAACACTGGCTAGGCTTCACTGCAGAGCAGGTTATCACCAAACACATGATGCATATGTTAAGAATAGGAAGTGAGAGTGGCAACACGTACTGCAAGAATGTTTCTCAATCTACATTATGTATCTTTTTAGACATGTATGTTGACACAATTAATATTCTTTGCAAGTCTTGTTTCTGTAACATCTCATAAGTGTCTTGCATTTATTCTGAGATGGTCACTTTGTATATTGTTAGTCAATCCTGAAGGCTCCAATCCCTTCAGTCACTCACTGTCACTACCTCCCTTTGCACCCCGTCCATCTTCAGTGCTTTACCCTGCTAGCACTCTTCAAGTAGAAATCCCTGTGCATGCACAACAGTGAGCTGGCCACTTCCCCCACTTTAAAGAAACAGATGTAGATACACCTTCTATACTTGAACCATGTTTTTTCAACTCTTCCAACAACCAATACCTTACCAACAATGTCCCACAGTCCTAGCATTCCTAGATGTAAGTAGACACCTCTTTGAGACTTCCATTTGTTCTTCTTATATCTACTTCCTCAGCAAATGGCTCAATTACCACCTTCAGTTTTGTTGTGTCTCGCCTTCTACTTTTCATGCACACAGATTCTTTGTGTAGCTTTTCTGATAGCGACACTTGATAAATATATAAATGAAAATTGCAAATACAAATTTGAACCCCGCTCTGAGGAAGCCATTGCCCTCGGTATATTGCACCTTTGGAAATACAGATTAAACAAATTTTGTGTTTCAAGGGCTGGGTCTTCATGCAAGGTTCTAGAGCCAATTGGGTAGGAGGTAAGTTCTTTATTTCATGTCAGACCCTTAGGTTACAGGAAAGCAGGTAGGTCCTGTTAATATGCCATTCTCCTTCCAACTTTCCCTGTCTCCTAGCCTCCACTCCACACCACAGACCAGCATTGCATTACGCCATTTACTCTCAGCATTGCAGACACCACCTCAGACATACAGGGAACTGGAACACACCAGTAACTACGAAAACAATGTTTGGGGGTACACCTCACAGTGACCTTCTAGGTCCAGGAACATTTACCCACCAAATAGCTGTCATTACTATTATGTTTTTTTCTCTACCCACAACAACCCACTGCGAAAAATGTCAACCCACTATACAAAATAGCTACGAAAAGCTCACCTCCCTTCACAGAGATGATGCATAGGGTTAACACAGAGTAGGAAAATGCCACTACTGTGTGCTGTGGTGCTCTGGAGCACTGGTAAATAGAAGAAAGAGCAGGGCCCATTTTGAAAACGTGAAATGCTAGTACTGAGGTGCTGAAACAGCTATTAGAACATTGGAATGTTGGGAGCTCCATTGAAGACAATGGAGTAGCTCTGGGCTTATAATGGCTCTTATAAGCCCAGCACTCCAACATTCCAATGTTTGTCTTTTTGTTTCTCCATTTTTAATTTAGAACATTCTATCTTTAGTGGGTGGAATGTTCTAATAGCCTTATAGCCCTTCTGCCTCAGGCTATACCAGTTGTTAAAGGCCCTCTCCCTCGTTATAGGCCCTCGCCTGCGGCTCGGGCCTTTAACTCGGGATCAGGGCCTTTAACAACTGGTATAGCCCTCGGCAGTGGGCTATAAGGCTATATTAGAAAATTGGAATGTTGGGAGCTCCATTGAAAACAATGGAGTAGCTCCAGGCTTATAATGGCTGGTATAAGCCCGGAGCTCCAACATTCCAATGTTTTTTTGCTCACAGCTGTGGCTGTGAACAAAGGCTTCAGGGAGCCTGAAGGGATTTCAATCCCCTCGCGCTCCCTGAAGCCTTTGTTTTATTTGTTAGAACATTCTGCCCTCTAGTGGCAGAATGTTCTAATAGCCTTATAGCCCTTCGTAGCTGGTCTATGCCGGCTATTAAAGTCCCGCTCCCTTGTTAAAGGCCCTCGCCTTCGGCTCCGGCCTTTAACGCTGGAGCGGGCCTTTAATAGCCGGTATAGCCCGCTACTGCAGGCTATAAGGCTATTTTATTATTTTTTATTAAACACATTAATTTAGAGTGGCTGCGCCTTCATTGGTATGCTTTCTATTTAGGAATATTTCGAAAATAGTTTGCAGAAACACTGGAGTTTTTAGGAACTGTATATTTAAATAAAGAACAACTCAACACAATTCATTTTTAACAAACTTTGGAGTAAGATGATCAACATTTTAGAACAGGACGAGGGTAATTTATTGTTATGTTTCACCCAGGTAGTAATACTAAGCAGAGAAATTGGAGTAACCCACACATTTGAAAGAACTGAAGATAGCCAGCATTTTTCTAATAGTCAGTAAGCAAGCATGATCGCAGATGATCAAATGATGAACACAACCCCAATAATGCATTTTTAATAAATGTATCAGTAAGTCGATCTACATTTTGGAATAGGAGATACAGGTACAGTAGTTTATCGCTGTGATCCTCTCAAAACACTAGCAAGAGAAATTGAATAAGCAGACGAAATTAACTGAACTGAAGATAGCTAAATGCCCAGAATCGCAGGATGTTGAGCCGATGCCGAGACTCAAAACTGGTTCCCCAGTTCCTAAGTCTGCAGCTGTGGCCATTACGCCACATCCTCTCCCCACTTTCATAGTTAGAAGTTGGTTCTGTTTTAGGCGGCGTTAACAGGAGAAAGGAGCTGGTGCAAGCTGCCTCCTGATGAGAGCCCCCACACTTATGTTTTTTACAAATTAACCACTGGACACCATGCCCTGTAAACGTCACATAGCCAGTATTTTATACTGTGTCCACAAGGCTGACAGCATGCACATTTTTTTTATCTCACAATTGTGTGTGCCTCATACCTGCCTCATTGGACAAAGCACTCATTCCCTAGGAATCTGCCAGTGGAGACCGCGCACTAGCTGTTTTTTTATGTTTTTAATATTTATTTCAAATTATATGATATGGAAATATATCTATTTGCAAAATTGCACATGAAAGAGAAGCACCCCTAAAACTCTGGTTAGTTCAGTGTATGTTGTGTAGTTTATTTAATGGAGTTCAAACCTTTATCATTTGCATGAGGACTGTAAACAAATATTACTTTTTAGTATTACAGAGTCTTGCTGTGCAGGGTTTGTAGTTGATGAGTGACGGAGATGAATGATCAGCAGGTTGAAAATCAGCATTATCATGGTCTTGGGCAAAAATGTCCATATTCAAAGACCCCAGGTATGACCTGCTGATTTTTTGTTAAAGAGAAGCCATTTTAAAACTGAAGGGAAAAGGGTGTGGGAGAATCTCCATGTACTTACGGCCATGATCACTTGCATCATCACACTGCAAACTTTGTTTCAGGTCCTGGAAGAAGACCACAACCCCCAAAAGAAGACAGCAGCAATAGAGAAACTAAAATGAAAATTCTGAAACCAAGGTTTTTTTTTCCGAGTCACAAGTGCAGATAAAAATGTAAAACAACAAAGTTCTTCCAATTGCATGCGACAGCAATGAGTATAGTCATAAATGAAAACGTGGAATGTAACGAGAGCGCTCCCGCTTTACAATACAGCATGGGAGCCCCCATTCCTGTTCAACCTCAAGGTTGTGGTTTTCTCTGTGCGACATTGGAGCCCAGACAAAATGATGACTCCACCCTCCTCTCTCACCATACCCAGCTGTAGAGAAAGGGGGCATCATTCCAGTGAAGGACAGTTACGAGGCGTGCAGCAGTCACTGCTAAAATACTTGTTTATCTTAAGAGCCAGAAGCCCCTTTCAGGATTAGCACACTGTGATCTGTTTTCCAAGACACATGGGTGGAGTTGGCCATTACCCTAAAGATCGCAGTCAGTTATCTTGGCTATGCAGGCACAGCATAAACACGAGGACCACGTTATGACTGCTGCAAGAGCAAGTCACCATCCCGGGTGTAGCATTACCCGAGAATGCTAACTGATGTGAAATAATATAGAAGTTGTAAAGCATTTTAGTTCAATAGAGCTTACATTTGATAGCCAGAGATTTGGACAGAAGCATTTATTTATTTATTTATTTAAACGGTTTTATATAGTGCTGGCTAGACCCAAAGGTATCAGAGCGCTTTACAAGGGTCGAGAGAGGAACCAATTGCAATATAACATTCGTAGAGAAAGGAAAAGTGCAAAATACTCAGCACAATATGCAAAAAAACAATAAATCTATGAACAAGAAATTAAGGAGAACCATTAGGGCATAACCAGAGTTAGAAATTTGGGCTAGCCTGGGTAGTCAGGGATGCGGGGGAGAGAGGATTGAGGAGGGGGAGAACAGAGTGGGGAAATGAGAGAGGCGACAGCAAGCAGGAGTAGTCCGTAAATTATAAGAGAGCTCATGGTGTGAGGGGGGGAAGTAAAAGTAAGGCGGTGAGGAGGGGTGGTAGTAACTCCAGTATAATATAGTGAGGACAAGACACTGTCACGGGCAGGTTGGGAAATCCGGGGAAGGTGGTAGGATTAAGGACCCCAGTATTTGTTGAGTAGGTGTCGTTTGAGATCATTTTTGAAGCTGAGGTAAGAGGGGTTGCAACGTAGATCTTTGGGGAGTGAGTTCCAGATAGTAGGCGCATTAGCGGAGAAAGAGCGTAACTGGGTAGATTTCTTGTGTACCAAGGGAGGTATTAGCATGAGAGTATTTGTGCTCCTCATTTCTCTTGAGCAGCCTGCTTTGTGGAGTTTATCAGAGAGATAAACTGGGGTGTGATGGTGCAAGGCTTTGTGCGTAATGCAAGCGTTCTTGTATGTGGATCTGCCTTCGACGGGGAGCCATTTGAGCTCTTTGAGGATGGAGGAGATGTGGTCAAACCGCTTACAATCGGAGATAAGCCTGGCCGCGAGATTAAGGACTGATTTGATTGGGGCTAGGTGGATTTTTGGCGTTCCAGAAAGAATGGCATTACCATAATCCAATCTCGAAAGATCTAGTGATTGAACAACTAATTTAAAGTCCTCAGCAGGAATGAAGGGTTTGATTTTCTTGAGGTGAAGTAGGGAGAAGAGGGCGCCTTTGGCTGCATTTTTAATGTGGGGAGAAAGGCTGAGGTTCTGGTCAATGCTTATTCCAAGGGATTTAACTGAGTTAGAGGTGGACAAAGAGCAGTTGAGAGCTTTGAGGTCAGAGATCTAATGTTGAATGGGGAGCCGGTTGTTTTTAGGAGCGAAGAGAATGACTTCCGTTTTTTAGGATTGAGTTTAAGGTGATTGTGATGGAACCATTGTTGGATCTTAGTTAAGGTATTGTTGAGGTGAAAAATGTCATCTTGGGTTTTGATCTTATAGTAAAGCTGGGTGTCATCAGCATAGAGGTGGTAGTTGATTCCTGCTTGCTTAAGAATGAGGGTGAGGGGTTCCATGAAGAGGTTAAATAGTGAGGGAGAGAGAATAGACCCCTGGGGAACACCCAGGGGAACAGAGATAGGTGTAGAGAGGCAATGGTTATTTTTAATTTGTTGTGTTCTGTGGCGAAAGAAGGAGGTAAACCATTCAAGAACAAGACCACTAAAGCCGAACCGATTTTTGAGGGTGTTAAGTAAGGCGGAGTGGTTGACAGTATCGAAAGCGGAAGAGAGGTCAAGAAGGATGAGAAGGGAGGACTCCCCTTTATCGAGGGAGTGATGAATGTCATCAACAATGTTGAGCATAGCCGTTTCAGTACTGCAGCCCTTTCGAAAGCCAGATTGTAATGTGTCCAAAAGGCTGAAGGAGTCAATGTGCTTATCTAGTTGGTGCAAGACGCATTTTTCGAGGGCTTTGGATAGCAGTGGAAGATTAGAGATAGGGCGCAGATTGTTAAGGTCAGTGGGGTCAGCGGTGGCATTTTTGAGGGTGGGAGTAATTTGGCCAAGCTGGAGAGAAGTAGGGACACACCCTGTGGCCAAGGAGGAGTTAATGATGAAAGCCCAATAAGGTGCGATGATAAGCTTCAAATCTTGGACAAGGTTAGCAGGGAGAGGGTCCAAGGTATGAGAGGAGGGTTTAAGCTTGGTTAGGATGTTGAGGACTTCCCATTCTGTAACTGGGCTGAAGTTAAGCCATGTTGCATTATTTTTTAGCTGTAGGTTAGTGAGGAAATGATCCGGGGTAGCGACGGAGGAAGAGGATGGAACAGCGTCAGGAGGGGTCGAAGGTGCGTAAGGAGACTTGGGTGGAGGGTCATGGGAGGGTGATGAGCACAGAGGTGGGAGGGTTACGGCAAAGGAAAGATCAATCTTAGCGATTTTTTCGGAAAAGAAGTTCGAAATTTCTTCACATCTTTCCTTAGAAACCATCAGTTTGGGAGGGGCAGAAGCAGTTTGATTTTTGATTATGCTGAATAGTTCCCTGGGCCTATTTTTAGCTCGGTCTAATTGTGCGCGGAAAAAGGAGGCCTTTTCATTGAGGATGTGTTTTTTGTAATTAGACCTAGCGGCTCTGAGGCGGGCAAGATTTGTAGGGGAGGGATGTTGTCTCCATGTGCGTTCCGATAGCCTAAGAGAGCGTCTCTCATTGTTAAGATCAGCATTAAACCAAGATTTGGCAGGGATGTTTTTTAGTGGTTTTAATTTGGTAGGGGCAATTTGGTCCAGGACCTCGATGATGGATTTGTTGTAGTGTTCGGTAAGGTCATTAGCATTTTGTGAGGGAGGTGGAAGTTGAAGTTTAGCTTTAATCTTAGTCTCTAGAACACCTGGTGGGATAAGGTGAAGATTTCTGGTTAATATCCTATGTTTGATATTTTTGGGGGTAGGGGGAGGTGCAGAACTATTGATCGTGAAGAGAATAAGGTGATGGTCAGACCAGTCAACGGGGACAATGTGGGAAAGGGAAGCCAGATTTTTGCTAGTAATAATAGCATCAAGAGTAGCCCCTTTGGAATGTGTAGGCGAATGGCAAAGTTGATTCAAGTCAGTAACGTCAAGGAGGTCATTAAGGATGCCAACCGCGGGATCATCCTTATTGTTCCAATGAATATTAAAATCTCCGAGGAAGAGGTTTTTGGAGTTGGAAATTGAGGCTTGGGAAAGCAGGTCAGATAATTCCTCCACAAAGGGCAGAGGGTCACCAGGGGGATGGTAGATATTATGTAGCCGAATGGGAGGGGAGCCTTGAGCTTTAAGTTCCGCTCCAATGTATTCAAAAGTAGTTTGAACGGGGTTCTGAACAAGGGAGAGTTGGAGATCATCTTTATAGATTATGGCTAGGCCCCTCCAATTTTGTCAAGCCTATCTTTTCTGAGGATGGAGTACTCTGGGGGCGAGTAGGTCAATAATTGATGAAGAGTGAGCCTTGAGCCAAGTTTCCATAAGAAAAGCAATGTCAATAGCTTCACTCAGGATGGTTTCCGAGATTTCAGTAGCATGTCGTGCGGCCGATCGACAATTGACCAGCATGCAGTTGAGGGGTTTAGTGTAGGTATTGGGGGGACAACAGGAATGGATGGTGGTTAGTTGTTGAGGAGGTCGGGGTGAGCCTGGAGTGGTAGGGATACGACTTCTCCCTAGGATCACCGGGATAGCGGAGTGAAGTGCAGGAGGATCAGTAGTTATGGGGGTAGGGAGGTGGGTATTAGTTAAGTCCCAGGGGTCCGGGAAGGGGAGATGGAGTGGGGCTTGGGGTGGTATAAGAGGACGGTTACCGGGAGGTCCATCAGTGGAAATACCGAAAGGAGTGGTACTCCTTTGTTGAGGGAATGAAGTGTTAGAATGGACGGCGCCCAAAGTATGGGTATGGTTGGCAAGTTTGGTATCTGAAAGGGCATTAAAGTCTTTCCTGAGAGATGAAAGTTCCAGCGTCAGGATAGAGAGGTGGAGTTCAATATCAAAAAGTGATTGGGTTAAAAGCGTGGAAGGTGAGAAGGTGAGTAAGTCAGGAGGAAGTGGGGCATGTTCCCCATTGGGAAGTGAGAGAGGAAAAGGAAGTGGGCGTGGAGGGAACCCAGGTGGGGGAGGGGCGGAGAGTTCCAGGTGTTAGGCTGAGGATGAGTTGAAGAGTGAGAGTCATCGTACCAAAGGGCCTGATGAGTGTAGTGAGAAGATGAGGGGGCAGGGGGCGAGCGAGGGGGGGTGTCATCTTGTCTGTGAGGATGGGGGTCCCTAAGGTTGCAAGAGACTGGTGTCCCTGGTGGGTCAGAAGGGGGTCAGTGCAAAGGGGTATAGTGAGCAGGGGGATCAGAGTAGGGGGGTAAGTCTGAGGAGGCAGGGGGGTATGAGAGGTAGAAAGGAGAGGATTAGGGTTGAGTGGGAGAGAGTCAGGAAGAGGGGAGATGGTGTGAGTGTCCGAGTGGGATGACGGAATAACAGGGGAAGGTGGAGGGGTAGATGAGGCGAGGGAAGAGAGGGTTTGAGTGGTTAAGTGTGTTGTGGAAATGAAAAGCGAGGGAGATGATGCTAAGGAGACGGCGGGATCCAAGGTCAGTGATTGGGAAACTTCATAAGTAGTTGCAGAATCAGAGAGCGGTGGGGATGGCGTCAAAAGGGGTGAAGCCAGGAGGACTTCCTGAGATTGAGAGGCTGCAGAGATACAGGAAGGAGAAGATAGTAGCTCATATAGGGTGCTAAAATGATGCTCGAAGATGGTGAGGTGTTTTTCCGAGGCTTGTATTAGGATATTTCCAGATTTAAAGATAGAGATGTCAATTTCGCCTAAAAAAGTGGAGGAAGGGGTGGTGGACAGTTTCAAACCATATGGGATTTTGCAAGATTTCGTTATGGGGAGGTGGTGGAGGAAAATATTTTTCCATTTAGAGGGGCGTCTGGAGTAAAAGATATAGTTAGTTTTAATAATGGATGTGAGGCTGAGATAATTATCCACAAATAAGGTTTCTTGGTGACGTATTAATAGTTTGTGTTTCAAATTCTTCTTAGCATTTTTGGAGAGGTTGGGAGGGTAAAGGATGGTCCAAGAGTTGGGACCATGCCTCATGATGAGCGGGTCCGGTGCTGTAAGGGTATGATTGAGGGGGGGCATGATGATTCATCAAGGAAGAACAACAGAGTGGGAAGAAGATTAGAGGGAAGCTCTAGGGTGGGGGAGAGAGGAAGAGGGGGGGGTGAGAGAAGAGTCCGCGAATGTGGAATTAGCCTCAGAAACAGGTTAAGGGCCTTGTATTGAGGAAGCATGAGATGGGGAGAAAGGAGAGGATGAAGTAATCGTAAGCCGGTTGGGGAGATCGCACCATAGGTAAAGATGGGAGGGAGAGGGGGAAATCGAAATAATACTGAGAGGTAAAGTGCACTTATTTGGTTAATTAAGGAGTCGGTAATGCAACATTAAAGGTAATTAAAATCGAAATGAGGTAGATCTGTTTGGGAGCATGAAGAACACAAGGTAAGGAACATCAAGTCACAATTCGTAAATCGTATACAGATAAACTAGCAATAAACAAAACAACTTTTGACATATAAAGCATCAAAATGAGGTAAATAAATTTGGGAGCACGTAGAGCAAAAGGTTAAAAATACAGATCACTTAGCAGCATGAAACAAATTTGTATGTACAGATCGCAATGGGTAAAAAACATCAAGTGATGAGTCAATAGGGTCATGGCGTTTTCTGAATGAGGTAAAAGTTGATTAGCAGCATTGAGCGTATAATGTCATTTGTCGAGCAGCCAAATTAGATCAAAAGGGTAGTGCATAAGTATCATGATCATCAGGGATAGACTGTACACTGGGAGAAGTGGGATAGCTGGGGCAGCGTTTTGTTTGCAGGATGGAGTATCAAGACCTGTATTTATGGGTTCCACTCCAGGATGGCTTCCATAGGAGTACAGAGGAGCAAACTTTTTTTTTTTTCTCACTCTTATCGGGGATTAAATCCATTTTGCGAGTGTGTTTATTGTCCAATGGTAATGACTTAACCGTGGGGCAAGGATGGTGTTGAGCGGGTAATGCCTTAACCAGGTGTGAGGGATAATGACAAAGTGCCCATTCCAAGATGGCCACTCCAAGAGGGTGGATGAGGGTGGACCCAGCCCTTCTCTCTTTCGCTGCTCAGACTAGGAATGTGGGATAATATTAGGATGAGCACTCCAAGATGGCCACCAAAAAGCAGAGGGTGGAACCAGCCCCTTTCTTTTTCTATGCCCATCCGAGCAAAGAGGCAGGGGAGGGGGGGCATCCCATTACATGCTCCAGAGGACAAAATGGGAGCCCGTGATCAGCAGTAAAGATAGATATAAACAAAAACAAAATGGGCGATTCTCTAATTGAACCAACAAGAGTCAAGGATGTGTGCGATAGTTCCTCAGGAGACCCCCAGGCCCAGTTCTCATTCCTTAAAAACGAGCAGGGACAATTATGTCAAACGATCGGTGGGGTGGGCAGAGTCTTTTCACCCGTACGCCTCGCTAGTGGCTACGGTAGATGGTATTGACCGGGGGGGGGGGGGGGATGTGCACGGCAACTCCCAGGATGGGCCGATTCAGAGGCTGGCTGTGGCGGTGTGAAGCTTGTTGTTGTGAAGCTCGCCCCAACTGCACACCAGCCATGCAGAGAGTCTCCGGTGTAATCCTGGGTGCGGACGTGCACGGCCACTCTCGTGACTCGGCTTGAAAGCGAGGCCGCGGCAGGAAGGTCGCTCCCGGGATGGGAGGCCTCTCCTCAGCAGGGCCGGCACAGAAATGGTTGTGGTGTGCGGAATGGGAACCACATCAGGGCCAAGGCAGCGAGGCGGCGAGAGCTAGCCAGGGACTCGGCTCGAGCCCGACACTGCACCCGCTCTTTGGGGACTCGGCACTGGGGCTCTGCACCAACTCGCCAATTCCCCGTGGGCAACACGCACGGGGGCTCAGGGCGGTGAGTGTCCAGTAACAGGGGGACTCACCAGGCCCTCGCTCTTGGGAGACCAGCGGACAGAGACCAGCAGCCAAAAGTCGTAGACGATTCCAAACCCTCCGTTGATGTCAGCCGGTCAAGGAGCAGCGCTCGGTGAGGACTCCAGGTCGTCGCCAGTCAGTCCGCTGAGGCGAGGAACCAGATGGGCTCATCAATGGACGACGGTCCCATGTAAGGTGAGAGGGGTCTGAGTAAGGTAGTCGGTGCGGTGGGTCCGGTATTGCAGTGTGATGATGGTGGTGGGCAGCAGGGCGATGGATGGCAGGGTATAGAGGGATATCGACCGATTTGGTGATCCCTAACCCGGGAGCTCAGTGGAGGAGCTCCTGTCCGGTGGCCATCTTGGCTAGCATCCGGGCTCCCATTTGCAGTGAATAAAAACGTGTTGTTTCAGGATTGATTATACCAGTCAGTTTGACCTGTGTACAGCCCACTGCTCTCCATCTCCAGTAAATTGGCACAAAAAATGTATAGAATTCAGATTTTTTGGGTGGGGCATGGCCTAACGAAAGCTCCTGTAGGATAGGAATTGAGAGTACTCAGCGTTCCTCAGTTTCGTTTCAAATGTACCTGAATTGAAATATTTATAGAACTGGATATTTGGGATCTGATCTCTTTCTGAAATAGCTGCAAAAGATAGAAAGGTTCCATCACAGAAAAACTGAGAACTATTCTATAAAGAAGATAAGACATAAGCTCCATATTATTTAGTACTAAAAACCTCCTGGAGCGTAGGGTTGAACCAGAATAGTACGTCTCATGACGGATAAATCTCCCTTAAAGTTTCAATGCCATTCCATATATAAACAAGCATTTGCAATGCAATAGGTCTCGCATTTCCGCGAGTTTAAGCTATTGACATTGTAAATGACAATGCCTTTTATTTATGTTTTAAAAACGAAAACAAAAATAAAAGGCATTGTCATTTGCAATGTCAATAGCTCAAACTCGCGTAAATGCGAGGCCTATTGCATTGCAAATGCTTGTTCACGTAGACAGCAAGATAAACTTCTTATTTTACAGCATTCTACTTCAAAGCCTGTTGCTGCGTATGAATTATGACTTCCCCCATTCCTGCATGGCTGCCTTATTGCTTGACCTACATGCATTAACGCTATTGTAGCCTTCTTAGTTCCATCCTTAGTAAAATATATTGGTCCTGTTGAACAACTCCCTTCCCTTGGTTTGCTTTTGCTGTTTTTGTACACTGTACCTTCTGGTGTAGCGGCAATTTTTTATTTATTTTTTTCGCCTACCTCATACGTTGTTACCCGTGAACGTTATTTGATTGCCCTAGCCAGTGAGCAATATTATCTCCCCGTGCCTTTATCCCCTTATCCCTTTACATTTCACCTGTAGTTGTATGACTTGTGTTCCCACTATTTTTCGGCAGCTTGCGCCTCTTTAGACTCCCCATGCACCCAAATGTGCTGCATTATACCGCATAATTTGCCATTGTTTTTTTTTGCCGCATAATTCGCTCAACCCTGCCACATAATTTAGCCCAAGCCATAGTTGCTGCTTATTTATCTTATGCAACTAACAACCATTGACAACGCCAATATACCCGACTTATTGTCAGTATGCTGCTACTTCTTGTATCATATATCTGGATGCAATGACAGAAACAGCAACATACAAGTGGGGCAGCACACTATGCTAAGCACCGATTTTTGTGCACGTACTTTAAGCCACGCCCTTTATTATATTAGCCACGCAGCTGGCGTTATCCTTTTAATCCCGTTTTCGCTGCTGTACTGTCTCTCGCATTTTAGGAAATGAAGGCGTTATATGGGGCTGTTAGGGCAGGACGATGGTATGTGGTATTGCAAGTTGGTGGTGGTCTTGTCTTTGTAAAGGCAGGAGAGCTTATAAACTTCCATGGAACGAGGAGAGACACAAAGACAGGCAGGCTGAGAGGAAGGGAGGAGGCAGCCTGTGAGGGAGGGTGCCATTTGCAAGGTACAGAAGGCATGTGTGTGTGACCACCCGCTGCCGCCTGTATGCACACGCCACCGCCTTTGTGTGCCCACGAGCGCGCTACCCAGTGTCTCCCCCATATTGCCGACTGGTGCCTCTACGCCGCCGTTAGCAAATTACTCCTGCCATTGTAAGAAATGGCGCCAATCCCTGCTTTCTGGAAAACAATGTATCAGACTTTAGCTTTGCTGATTAATTCTTTACATGTACTAAGCAATTGGTTTCTCTCCGACAGAACCACTTGTAGTTGTTTATTGTTAATACCCAGGTTCTGCGGGACACTGGGTTACCCCATTGACTTTAAGCTGTCCTCCAAATGGCCACCATCACGTTCTATTGTGAATAATTATAACTGACAATGTTCAACTCTGAAATTGTGAGAGTGTGACAAACCCTACAAAAGGTCAGTGAACAGTGGTCTTCGGAGTGTCCCAGTGACCCCGCCCTCCCCTGCAGTCTGCTAGGCGCTATCTCACGCTATATCTCCCCACATATTTCTGGAATCATAAACGTCATCGACTTCCTCGTCTTTACGGTCTTTCACGCTGTCCTTCTGCCGGCATTTCACCCCATCTCATACACCATTGTAACCTCCTTCAGCGCTGTGCACCCCTTCACACACTCGCACATAGCGGACCATCGCTGCGTGCTCTCTTCAGAGAGGCCAGGGCTTGGATGGGCATGTCTCCTGGACTCTTATGACCCGCAGCCAAACAACTGTAGTGCCTTCAGCCTTGCTCCAGAGCGCCCACTCGTGGCCCCTTAGACACCCACCGGCTGCACCCACCGAGGCCATCACTTCCAGCGCCCCTTGTACCGGGCCATGCGCTGGATGAAACCAACACAGACACACAACATCCGGAGAAAGAGCCACTCAGAGTTACTGCAGGCACTGCCGCTTCCTGGAGGGTTTTACACTGTCGAGAGTGTGTCTGCCCGTCCACAGAGAGCCGCTCAAAGGCAGTGCTTAATGACTGCTGGGTCTGAGACCTGGCAGGACCCTGCTATTGAAGCAGAGTAAGGCGGCTCTAAGGAGGGAGAGACAGGAAGAAAGGGTGAAGGAAGGGTCTACCTGCCCCTTCCTCCTCGCAGCGCTATATAAATCAGGCAAGCGCTATGCAGGGGGGGGGCACTTTTGTAGCACCCTCCACTCTTCCCCGATAGCCACCCACCAGTGTGCCGAGCCCGGAAAACAACCCCCCCCCGAATGGCGTCTAAGTCGCCGCCACTCTACCTCCCCGCACCTGCGCATATCCGACCCGCGATCGACAACGCCGCCCGAAGCTCACGGGTCGTGGCATGTGTGCGGCCTGACCCCGCAAACCTTCCAATGCCTCTGAAGGGCACTTGAATCCCTGCTGTGTTATCTCCGGTATTTGTGGGCACCCGCATTGGATTGATAACATCCACCCTACCAAACGTTAAAGCAACCCGATCGTGCTCACCCCCACACCTAACCATCGTTGCTGTGCCTCCTCCGATCACGTGTTGCCCACCAAAGCTCTGCGCGGCAAGGACACAACCCCTCACGTATGGTGCCAACCCCGCTTGTGGCAAGCACCGCAAGCCTTGCCCTCCACCACCGACAATGCCAGAGGTGTCCGAACGGCCAAAGGACGTTTGCGAGGGCACAACCCCAGCATCCTCTATCCTGACTCCTGATCCTCCCCCGACTAAAATACGCACAATGCGGCCCTTCCAGCGCACCCCCCCTCGCGCAGCTTCTACCCCTCCCCTGGCCACGGCTATTGTTTAAGGCCCTAAACCCTGCGCTCCTTTAACACCATTATTGGAAATACAGCAGTGCCTATAGTCGGTCTCTGAGAGGATCTGTTTGCGCTGAGAAGTGTCATACTCTCCCACTGAAAGTATCGCACCAGCACAGGAGTGCTGGAACTCTCCGTTTTATATTTAAGAAGTCCAGGTACTCGGCACCGAACAGTACCTTCCCATATCAATGAAGTACATTTTTTATACAGCAAAACAAAAACAAGGAAGCCACGCACGGCAGTGCCGGCTGAAAGCATGAGACATACAGGGGTGGGGGCAGAGCTACACCCACAGGAGGCCCGAGCAGAAACGGGGAAAAAAACACAAGGAATTCAAGGACACGAGTGGTGCGCGCGCGCCACAGCGAGCGATCTGTTTTCAATTATTGCGCCCGCGTCTGGGCACAATAATTGCAAACAGATGGCGGCCCTGCGGGTAACCGCAGGGAAAAGGCCATGACGCACGAGCGTCTGGTCAGCTTTCAAAAGCCCCTTACATAAAGTCTCGCAGAGCAGCGCTTGCGCGCTACTCGAGGCTCGACCTAAAAAAAGCACAACATCGGCTTGTTTGAAATACACTCCTCACCAAAGTTCAACAAGGTTTACCCAGCACCATCATGATAAACAGTTCAATCCATGGAAACCTTGCCGGCCTATGGCAGCCCAATACTCCATTTTCATAGAGAAAGTCCCTCCCATCTCCCAGTTTAGGGACAATGACTAGGGCTGTGCGAAATTCAAGTAATTACCTTTTGCGTAATTATGTGACATCAGACACAATGGAAATCCACGATTTAACGCTATATTTTAGTGCAAAATGGATCATCATATCCATTATGACACGAGAACGCTTTTCGCACAGCAAAAATACAAGTGCCATGAGCAACAGCTGCCCACATTCTGTTAGTTCGCATTGTTCCTGTCTTTCCGAGATAGGATTTTTTGCACAAATGGTCTTCAGCTACGCAACCACGCATAATGACATCATTTTAGGATTTTTGCATAACAAGCTTAGCGCAAGATGCTGAAAATTTGAAGAGATTGCGCCAGTATGGCAAACATTTTGCCAAGGCGTAGTACTTACTGAAAGCTCACCTGGGTCTTCTTATGACCCCTTGTAAATGAGGAGATAACTGAGTCCAGCCTTGAAAACAACTGGGAAGTAATACTCAGGAGGGAGTCGTGAACAGACACGGGAAGTGATGAGGATCTTCAGCCTCTTCTTCAGGTACACACCTTCTTACATTGATTAGTTTCTCCTTTATCCCCCCTCTTCTCTAATATTAGCCCTGGAGCCCATGCTCTTAAAGCATTTTGGCTACCCAGACTCGTCGGGACATACAGCGCTATATAAATTCAACAGTACAACACAATGCACACCGTCCCCTCAATTTGCGTTTGTTAATTTCCTACTTTATATTCTCCATGCAAGTATTCGTTTAAGCCTACAAGATCTCTTCACCTCCAAAATGACGCCTCTTTTTCTACCCATGCTAAGGATCTCATGCTCCTAATCAGCCGTGTCAAATATGTCTTATTGTTCAATTTGGGCTTTTCCAGCTGTATCTCTATGTTTATTGACAGAGTGTATCTGTATTCGTATTCTTAATATTGTTACACCTTCTAGGTACAGCTCTTTGAGAACCGTAGGATTGTTTGTGCTTTATGAAGCTACAAATAAACTTGTAAAATAATCCTAACTAGAAACATACCCCCACTGAGAGCAAAGCGAGAGTACCCTATTGTATTAAAGTACGGGTGCATTGACTTAGAATCATCCTTATTGACAAAAAACTCCGGGGCATATTTACAAGGGCTTTATCTCCGCTTTTTTGGCTTTTAAAGCCAAAAAAGCGGAGATAAAACTATCGCCCTATTAACAAGAGGGTGCTAACATGCATTAGCGCATGTTAGCACTCCTTTACCCGACGCCTCCCTTTGCATCTCTAATGAGATGCAAAGTGGGTGTCACTGGACAGTATAACCTTGTAAATATCGCTGATGTGCACATCGCGATATTTACAAGGCTGCCAACGCATTTCAGCAGACGTTAGTTTTGGGCGAAAACCGCTGTTTTCGCCGAAAAGTAACGTCTGCTAAAATGCAGACTTAGGCATACCTAATATGGGGGTGGATTGTGCTGATACGACCAGCTGATACGACCACAGGGTCGTATCAGCAAGGTTATCGCCGTTTTGCAGGGAACATCGCTGGTTTTGTTCCCTGCAAAACGGCGATTTCCCCGCTATTGCTGGTAATTATATCGCCCTGCGGAAATGCGTTGTAAATAACGCGCTAACAGGGCGATATAATCCAGCGATAGACGGCGATAAGTAGAAAAGCGCTAAGCGCGCTTTGCGTTTATTTATCGCCGTCCTTGTAAATATGCCCCTTCGGATTTGAACTTGTTAGTTCTGCCCTCAAATAGCGCTTTCAACACATCTGTGATTTGCTAATTATGAAACCACTGTCAACAGAATCACAGAAACGGCGTCTTAGAAACATCAAGTTAACACCCAGAATGAGTTTAGCTTTCTGCACTGGTCCCTCGTTTGCAGGAAATGATAACAAATCAGGGGCCACATTTTGGGTTGATTTTCGTTCTCAGGATATTTTGATGACTTTTTCTCTCACCATGGAGAACGTTCTGCGTTTATTTATCATTTCCATTTAAGTTTCCCCATTGATGCATTTATTTTACGACTATTTTTATGTTTTAAAAGCCGTGTTTCATATAAAGAAGGCCTTAATTATGTCAGTCTGGTGTAGAGTGATGTGAAAAGTATAGTACTGGCTGGCAAAGGAGCTTGTGAAAAATGGCAAGCGCAATGTAAACAATGGGCTGGGAGGTGCGTTCCATAGATAAATATAAGAATATATACACTATCGCTTACAGCGAGGGGAGGAAAGTCATGGAAAAAGGCTCAGAAGTGCACAACAGCAGGGATAATTGTCTTAATAACCCATATCAAAACAGCAGTGTGTATCATGGAAAGGAATGCATAGAGAGGCGGTGGGAGGGATGGAAAGATATGATCATGAGAGTGGAGGAGAGAGAAGAGGCCACGGAGTGGTAGAGCTTTAGGATGAGGGCCTTACGAGGAGATGGAGGCCGGAGGTGATGACTGAACTGCAGTCCTATCAGGTCCTTTTATTAGGTATGCCTTGGCCTTGCAGCTGTTGCTCAACCTTGTGTGATAAACAGAAAAAGAGCTTTAAGAAACACTGAGAATTTGGCTGTACCCACATGTCGATCCCTAGAGTATAGCATTTGACTGGGCAGAAGGTGTGTGCTTGTATTATACTTTTTGTGTTTTGAAGGAATGCTTATACTCAGTACAGTACAGCAGGACTGATTTGTTTATGGAGAATAGGTTATTATAGGCCGGATCTATCTATTAAGAAAAGTTATGGCACAGGGAGGAGGCCTGGCTTATTTGTCATGAAAAGCATATGTTAAATCTGATAGGCCTTTAAGGGTGGATTTGTAATGCACTGTGTTAGATACTATAAGCAGGCATTTTGTTATATTGAATCTCACAGATTACCATACCATGCTAGGATCTTGGTTTTGGGAACCACCGCTGACATAACCTGAGGGAGAAGATGAGAATCCTTGATAGTGTCACAAAGACGTCTTTGGAGACAATGTTGTGACCACCGATGATAATCCTCTAACCTCCAATCTGAAGGTAGAAGGGATGCAGAAGAAAGGGTAATCCTGCTGCCATTCTCAATCCACGGGAAAGGGAGAAGAGAGAAAGAGAAGCCCTGGATATGATACACTGGCTTGGTCTTTATTCATCTCTCTTCAATCATTCCTTAACTTCTTCCATTGCTTGTATTTGGATCAGACTTCTCATGTTTAGAAATCCTTTAGAAATATAAATGAAAAAATATTAATGATATGGTTTACATACATAAGCCTGTTGGTAAACTTTTCTGAGCCACCTCTGTTATCTTACCTGATGTTCTGGTGAATGGGGAGTTATCGCCTCGAGAGAAATGTAGAAACCTTTCCCTGACTCTGGAGCACTAGCACTCGTACAGTGCAGAGCGCTAAACAGAAGCAGTAATTATCAAATAGGGAACAAATCATTCAGGTACCAAGTATTTCAGGGGAGGAAAACCAGGACAGAGGGGATGGAAACACAAAGAAGGTGTGGGGAAACACTAAATGGTGAACAACCTAACAGCTGTTGGAAGCCATACAACTACTACATTTGCCAGGCAACTTCTTCTGTTCTGTTGACTCAACTTAAGCGAAACTGGAAGTGATGACCTGGCTATCCTATTGCTATTTCACCTGCTTGTAGCTTGGAAGTCCCTCCTCCTTCTCTGTCTCCTCAATCTCCAGAGCCCCGGGCACCACTTTCTCCATTTACTCAATGCTTGTCTATGCCACACCTTTGCTGTCTACTGTCTAGGCTGGTATATGTCTACTTGACTCCCGGTCCTCTCAAACCTTTGCCTCACTGTCAGGACCTGACAGGGAGGCCCTTTTTGGACAGATTGTATGCTGTTTTGCCAGCAGTGTCTTCATAGGTATTTTTCATCTTATTATTGTATTTCAGATAATTGGCCTGTGAGAAGGTTTATGTTCAATACAAAAGACCTGAGTTGGTTATGGTTACAAATCAATGGTAAAGGCCAGGCACCTGGTTGTTTCATAGGGAAAAGTTGTGTCAGGGGCCGTAGTCTGATCTGTTCATTATGAAAACATATGACAAGTGCAGTAGGCCCAACTTATTGTGAGTTAAAGGGTGATTGTTATTACACTGTGCTATAGTCTGCACACAGGTATTTTGTAACACTGAATCTCACAGATTACCATAGGAGGCAACTCTTTTGGTGTTATTGTTTTTTTGGTTTTTTTTGGAAACTTTATTTCTCATTTTTCCACAATGAATAACAAACATTACTCAGAACATGCACTTCAGCAATTAGTACAATATGCATTTCTCCGGGTTCATGGAGCCAACATAATGATCAGTACAGGTACAGGCCAACTATCAAAATTCCAATATCATAGAATTCTGCAGTACTATAATACCATGCCCTGGAGCGTCTTCCACCCTCCTGTACCCCGCTAATGAGAACATATCGGTAATGGGGTAGCCTTGACTAAACACAATAGCGAGACCAAAGCATCTAGCACATACAATTCCCTACCCCACCCCAGTGCGGTCCAGGTCGTCCTGTGAGTCCATAGTCTCTTCTATACCCAGCAGATATTGGCGGTAAGGGCCCCATATGTCTTTGAGTGCGCAACGTACAGGCATCAAAGCGTTATAATTATCAGATTGGACTGAGCTGTATGGTGAATCTTTTTCCCACTCGGTAGTAGTGGGCAAGGGACCTCGCATCCAATGCATGGCCACCCTCCTTTTAGCCAACAGAAGGCCGAGAGCTGCCAGCTTGCGCACTCCCTTCGGTATTTGTTTATCAAACCCCAATAACGCGACCAGTGGCATCTCAGACAACTCACAGCCCAGCATTTTGGTAAGAATCTTGAAGACATTGTTCCAGAAGGAACGTATTCCTGGACATTCCCAAGCCAAATGCATGAAATTTGCATTCCTAGCGAAACATCTCGCACATTTATCGTCTTCCCGTAGTCCATATCTATGTAGCCTAGCCGGAGTGTAATAGGTTCTATGTATATATTTAAAATGTATCAGACGGTGCCTGCCATTTAAGGAGATGGATCGAACAGTAGCGAAACACCAGGCCCATTGCGCTGCGGTAATATCTATGCCCAGTTCCTCCTCCCAGTCTAATTGAAATTTTTGTTTATTCTGGGCACGGGGACCTTGAAATAAGGAATATAACATTGTGATTCCACGTTGCGGGGACTGTGTCTGCAATAAGTATGTGAGCGACGGCATCCCCACTGGTTCCCCCATGTCAGATCCTAGCAGGACATGCAGGGCCATACGAAATCGGTAATAGTTGAATGCATCTAACGTCTTCATTCCCAACGCCTGCGCAGACACCTGTGCCCACATCTTAGCGACCCCATCCTGGAACAGGTCCCCCATGCAGTGAATATTTAGCTTCGCTAGAGTGTTCATCATCGCTCTGTCCTCTTTATGTGGCAGCCAGTCGCACCATAGAATCAGCAGCTTAGCAGAATAAATCAGTTGTATGTGATGCCTATGAGCTATCTTAGTGAGTTGGTGTCCAGTACAGTTTACTGGGTCTATAGTGCGCGGAGCGATCCGAGCCGCCCCCGTCAGCAGGCTGGGCAGGAAAGCCGGTGATACCGTACTGTGCTCGATAATATGATTCGGTAAGTTCCGAGGGCCATGAACCCACACGTGTGCAAGTAAAGTTTGTGCTGCCCTGTAGTATCTTTCCATGTCTGGGGCGTTTAGTCCTCCCTCTGAATAAGGTTTTGTTAGGACCTCCCATTTTACCCTGGGCTGCTTCCCAGCCCAGACCAGACGGCTCAGCAATTTACGCAGTGTGGAGAAAAAAGACTGGGGTAAACTAGGTACATAGGTATGTTCGCAAACAAAAATAAAAAACGGGGAAGCACCACCATCTTTGACAATGCCACACGACCAACTAATGAGAGTGGTAACTTTATCCATTTTTCCACTGCGTCCGTCAATTTCTGCACTGGACAGCCATAATTCTCAGACAATATCAAGTCTACATCTGTGTGTATCTTAATACCCAGATACCTCACCAGGTCAGTCGTCCACCCCAGCGGGTACGTAGTCTGCACCGGAGTAGTGACAGAGGTCAGAGGAAAAATAATCGATTTGTGCCAATTGACATGGAGCCCCGAGTGCGAGCCAAACCGCTCCACCTCTCGTAACATGGGGATTAAATTCTGTTCTGGATTTCGAATGCACAGCAAAGTATCGTCTGTGTATGCAGAGACAGTTAAGCTGTAAATGGGGGACCGGATACCTCGGTATGTGTGATATTCGCGCATCGCGCACATTAACGGTTCCGCTACCATAGCATATAAGAGAGGGGAGAGGGGGCACCCTTGCCTCGTGCTCCTGGTGATTGGTAGTTTACGTGAAGTCAGGCCATTAATCTTTACCGTGGCTGTCGGGTCGGTATAGAGCACTTTTATTAAATGTATAAAGATATCTCCGATCCCCACTCTGCTTAGTACAGCATATAAGAACCTCCACTCCACAGAGTCGAACGCTTTCTCTATGTCAATAAACAGGGCAGCCGCTTTAATTTGAGAATTAATACGCGCTATTGTACCAAACAGCGTTCGAAGGTTGCTAGACAGCGACCTACCAGGGACAAACCCTGTTTGTTCTGGACCAATCAATTTAGGCAGTAGGGGGGCCAGTCTATTCGCCAGCACTTTCGCGAACAGTTTCGTGTCGGTGTTCAATAGGGAGAGTGGCCTATAGGAGGTCACCCGTTTCTTGCAGTGTGCCCTCAAGTGATCGCAAAGCGGGCTCGACCTTAGTGATCTGTGTGCGTATAGATTTGAGGACACCCGCATGTTTAGAGATTGTTATCCCATGTATGTAAAGTTTAAAAGCTTCCCACACTGCTCCCATAGTGGGGACACTGCCCAGATTTGTAAGAAAGAATTCGTCTATGGCCGTGCCTAATTCCGCACGGAACACCGCGTCCAACAGAGAATACTGCGGAAACCGCCATGCTTGTCTAGGAGAACTCACCATGGAGTGCTCCAAGGTGAGACTGACTGGGGAATGATCCGATAACGTCCTGGCCATATGCTGACATTCTCTAATTGAGGGGAGCAATGAGAGGGAGGCGAACCAGTAATCTATTCTTGTATGAATGTCATGGGCGGCTGAGTAATGGGTATATCCCCTGCTCAGGGGAGCCAGCTGGCGCCATACATCCCGCATACCTTCAGTCTGTACGATGTGAGCAACTGCGCATGCAGCCCGCGAGGGGGGTATTGGTGCGCCCTTTGATGGATACAATTAAAGTCTCCTCCCCACAGTATAGGCAAGTGTGAGTGTTGCATGATCCTAGATTGTAGAATTGCGGGTCATCATAGTTGGGCCCATAGACCCCCACCAACAGCATATTGAAATGATCTTTGCGACAGTGTGCAACGACAAATCTGCTGTTGGGGTCTATGTCTATTGCTTGGATATGTATACCGGAGTTCCTGCGTGCCCAGAGAAGTACCCCCCTAGCATGCGTCGTAAACCCAGCTGCCACACATTGGCCTTTCATTCTGCATTGGGACAACAAACCAGTCTTTGGGGGGAGATGTGTCTCCTGTAGGATAGCCACATCTATGTCGTGCCTGCACAAATATGCCACCACTTTACGTATTTTCCGTTGGTCATTGAGACCACGGACATTCCAGGAAAGGAAGCGGACAAGTGCCGGACGATCACTGTAGTTTGGCATACATGAATCTAACTATACAATGCAGATATGCGCATATGCTGAACCTGAAACCACCAGAAGAAATGCAACACCCCCGCGGGGACATACATCCTGACTGAAACGATTAACACCCCCCGCCCACCCGCCCACTCCATATAAAAAAATCAGATACGGCAACCACTGTTCCCTCCCCGCCCCTCCCCCAACCCCCCTCAATTTTACGTCCTGCCAACAGGGCAGGAACCCCGAAATTAGTACCCAGGTGTCACACACACGGAGGCAATAGCCGCCAGACCCGAGGTGTTACGGGGTAGGCCGACATCGCCCAAGTTAAGCCTTACCTACGAGGCGACATATTATTTACCTACTAATCTGTGCAGTGGTAGTACTTGCATAATGAAAACATACTTGCATAGCATGATGACAATCACATTGGGCCTGTGTTCAAGGGGAAGGCAACGACTAATATTGTTCTGCTATAAGGGAAAAAGTTTAACAATCATGACGGGGAGGAGGACGGAAAATCCGCCCGTAGCTCATCGCCAGTCTCTGCGGCCTCCATCGAGACACCATCCTCCGCCTGAGAGTGGGGAGACCTATTCGCCGTTACTGCGCTGTACTTCTTGAGATCCTTCTGCAGAACATTTGGATCAACGTAAAGTTTGGGTTTGCCATCAAAGTTCACCTTCAGATGAGCCGGGTATAACATAGCATAGTCCAGTTGAAGTTCTCTCAGCTTACGTTTGACAGGACCAAACTTCTTTCGAGCCTCCTGGACCATTGGTGTAAAGTCTGGAAAAAGGGACAGTTCCGAACCTTCATAAGGGAGGATTTTCAATTCTCTTGCACGCTTCAGCACAGCGTCCCTGTCCCGGTAATTAAGTAGACTAATTATCACACGGCGCGGAGGGGCGCCTGGAGGGGGCCACGGACCTAGCGAGCGATGAGCCTGCTCGACGATGAAGATGTCGGAGAATGTGTTACGGCCCAGAAGCTGTACCAGAAGCTTCTCTATAAATGTTTCCATGGGGCCCGTGGAGGTTGTCTCAGCAAGGCCTATAAGACGCACAATATTGCGCCTGGAGCGCGCCTCCAGGTCCTCGGCCTTATCTCTCAGCGCCGTCATGAGTTTTTCCATCTGCTTTTGCGCCGCCCCCATCTCTGTCTGGGTGTCCTCGGCGTCTGAGATTCTGCGCTCAGCTAGGTCGATACGCTCCGCGTGTTTGTCCACCCTTTCGGACATCCGGTACATATGGTAAGCGAGGGAGTCCATTTTAGCATCTATTGAGGTGAGACTGCGCTGCATTGCCCCCAGGATTTGTCTAATGTCTCCATCAGAGTCGGAGGGATCTACCGAGCGCCCAGCCATGGCTGTATCGGATTCATCGTCTCTGTACCTGGCGGATTTGCGTTGATCAAATTGAAGCTTTGTCTGAGTCTTGTCCATTTTCCCCATGTCGCCGACGACTAGGAGCTGTCAGCAGCGGATTCAATACACAACGCCAAGGGCTCACAGGTCATAGTGAACTCGGAGGAACCAGCAACTATACAGGAAGCGATGGCACAAGAAAGCGTCCGACTGAGGCCACAGGGCGACAGAGCCAAAGCCAGACAACAACCCTCAGGGTTGGTCGAGAGGGACAATATCTATACCCGCCTCTTCCCACACTAAAAACAGTACTGAGCGCCGGGTCCTCATGCGGGCCGGTCCTGACGTCGTAGTGCCAAGGAGCAGGGCCGTCGCAATAAGCCAGGTACCAGCCGGGGATCAGATCGTGCTTCAATTTAAGCAGGACGGATATTCCTGTAGTCCTCCAGCCAACTTGCCTTAGTGTGTCCTTTAGTTCTTCCGCATGCTCTGGGGGCAGGCGCACCACGTCCCTGCCGGTCAGGCAGCCCACTCCGTCCACACCTCACACGCCGTGGCCGCGGCAACGACTCCTCAAACGGCCACAGGGCCGAGCGGCCGAGAACTCCGGCGTCCGCCCCAGGGAGTCCCGGCCTCAAGGGCAGCGCGACGGGACAGGCCGTATAGGCGCCACGCCCCCGGCCCGCGCCGCACTCCACACCGAGTGTATGCCCAACGCCGCAGCCTCCGGCACTCATGGAGATCCTGTCCGCAGAATGCGCCGCCGCAGCCCGGGAGTCCGGATGGGCCACCAGCAGGAGCGGGTGCGATGCTACCAGCCAGCAGGTAGGGGGAGGCCTTAGATGTACGCGGGCACGACCCCGCACCGCGGATTGCTCCGGGCAGCAGCAGTCCAATCCCACCAGGCCCGATGTCGTCACACGGCTGATCTCTGGCTATGTGGCGCCCAGTGATCCCAAACTTCTGTCAATGCCGCGCTGGCAGTATATCAGCTACCTCCGACCAGGATTACACCATCTGCAGCCTCAATGGCGCTAAATTATGTAGGATATTGCGTGCGGCTGCCGGAGCTCGCTCAGGCTGCGGCCATCTTAGAGCCAGGCAAGCCACATCCCCTTTTGGGGTTATTGTTTTTGGTATTATTGACCCCCTCAGACAAACCCTGGGAGAAGAATATTTGCACTTTTAGAATCCTTGCTAGATCATCACAAAATGGTTGTATATTATTTTGCCAACTGTAATTTTCAATATGTTTATAATTTTATGACTGTATGACTGATGGTTCCCTTGTGAGAAAGCTTATGTTCAACATAGCAAGCTGGAGCTGATTATAGTGACAAGCCATTTTTGGTTGAAGCCTACCAGACAGCATGACTGTCTGATTTGCTAACAACATCTTGGGGACATTCAGAAAGCTTCCCTGGGAATGCATTCCGCCCATTGCTTACTATTGGCTTTGTGGTTTGTAACTCACATTTGCTTAGTTTCTATTTGCTGGCCCTATTTGTTTTAGGCTGTCCAGCTTGAGTTCGTCCCTTCCGTTGCCCAAAGCTTATTTACTGTATTCTTCCGCCAGTGATCAATTTCTGCAAACAGGGCTTTAAAGTTTTAAAGTGTGTTCTTATCTTGTCACATTTGCTGTGCATTCAAAGACAGAGGTCAAATGTCAGGCTCTGTCTACAAGGGAGCTTGGTGCTTACTTTTTCCCCCTGACTTCAAAGTGGGAGAATTTATGTGACAATCATGCTGGCTCCTGGGGGTGTGCTTGAGGAAGGCTGTACGGTGTTATTTTTTGTCTAGTACACAACAAAATTTAAATGTCTGTAAATGAACTGTGCAGCTATTTGAGTACGAAGCACATTTTTTGGTAATTCTGAAGTGTGGTGGAAACAAATATTTTAATTCGATCATAACAAATCATCAATAAACTAGGTGATGACATTTCCACACATTATGGTTTGTGTGATGTATGCTTTTATCAGTAAAACTGTATGTCTGTACAAATGTAATGGTCATTTCAACTGCAGATGTGTTGTCTGTAATGGTAGTTTGCTACCACACCATGCATACTTCACTTTACCCCACTCTACGCTGCACCGCTCCACACCACTGCATTCTACTCTGCACCACTCCACACTGTGCCACTCCACACTGCGTCACTGCACTCTACTCTGCGCCACTCCACTCTACGCCACTTCACTCTATGATTCTCTACTCTACACCAATCTACTCTATGATAATGCAATGTACCCCACACTACTGTAATACGCACCACTGGGCTCCTCGCCACTGCACTCTACACTACTTCACTCTGTGCCACTCTACTCTATGCCACTTTTCTCTGTGCTACTGCACTCTATGCCAGTGCACTCTCCTCTCTACTACTCCACTCTGTGCCACTGCACTCTATGCCAACCTGCTCTACGCCACTCTAATCTACTCTGCACTCTATGCCACTCTAGTCTACACCACTGTACTCTATCGTGCACCACTCCACTCTACTCTCAAAAAATCTACTCTATGAAACTGCACTCAGCACCACTGCACTCTGCGTCACTGCACTCAGCGCCACTCCACTCAGTGCCACTCCATCATACTCTGCACCACTGCACTCTACTCTGCATCGCTGCACTCTATGCCAATGCACTCTGCACCACTTTACTCAAAACCAATGCACTCTATGCCACTGCACTCTACTCCAATCTACTCTGCACCACTGCACTCTGCAACACTTTACACCACTGCACTATGCACCACTGCATTCTACACCATTGTACTCTACATCACTGCACTCTGCGCCACTCTATTCTACTCTGCACCCCTGTACTCTGCGCCACTGCTCTCTATTGCCACTTTACTCTGTACCACTCTACACCACAGCACTCCATGCCAATGCACACTACACCTCTCTACTATACACCACTGCACTTTACGACAGTCTACTCTGCAGCACTTCACTCTCTGCCACTGAACTCTTGCCACACTACTCTATGCCACTGCACTCTATACCACTCCACTCTACCCTGCACCACTCCACTCTACTCTGTACCACTCCATTCTATGCTACTTCCCTCTACGCCACTCTACTCTGCAACACTGCACTCTCTTGCCACTGAACTCTACACCACTCTTCTCTCCACCACTGCACTTTATGCCACTGCACTATACTCTGCACCACTCTACTTTACGCCACACTACTCCACTCTATGCCAATGCACTGTACGCCCCTACACCCTACGGCGCTCTACTATGCATCACTCCAATCTACGCCACTGCACTCTGACCAATACACTCTCAGCCACCATAATCTACAGTGCACTACTGCACTCTATGCCACTACACTCAACACCAATGCACTCTACACCACTTTACTCAAAACCAATACACTGTACGCCACTGCACTCTTCGCCAATTTACTCTGCACTCTGCACTGTACACCACTATCTCTACTTTGCAAAACTCTACTATATGCCACTGTATTCTACACCATTGCAGTCTACATTACTTTATTCTGCATACTCTATGCCACTGCACCCAACAGCAATGCACTCTATGCCATTCTACTCTACTCCATTGCACTCTACAACACTTTAATCTGCAACACTGCACTCTCCGCCACTGAACTCTCCAAATTCTACTCTACACCATTCTACTCTACGCCACTGCACTCTGTGCCAGTGGACTCTACTCTGCACCACTCTACTCTACACCACTCTACTGCACTCTACACCAATGCACTCTACACCAATGCACTCTAAATTACTCTACGCCACTACACTCTACACTACTAAACTCTATGCCACTCTGATCTACTGTGCACCACTGCACTCTATGACACTGTACTCCTCGCCACTGCACTGTACTCTGAAACAATCTACTCTACTCTGCACCACTTTACTCTCTGCAAGTGTACTCTACGCCACTATACTGTGTACCACCACACTCTTCGTCACTGCACTCTACACCACTCCACTCTATACCACTTCACTCTATTCTACCCTACTCCACAATACAGCACTCTATGCCAATGCACTCTAAGCCACTACTCTATGCCACTGCACTCTACCCATCACCACTCCACTCTACCATGCACCACTCCACTCTACGCCACCTCACTCTACTCTGAAACAATCTACTCTATGCAAGTGCTCTCTATGCCACTGTACTCTACGCCACTCTACTCCACTCTGTGCCACTTCACTATATGCCACTGCACTCTATGCCACTGCACTCTATGTTGCGCCACTCTACACCATTCTCTTCTGTTCTGCACCAGTGTACTCTATGCCACTACGCTCTACGCCACTCTACTCTAAACTGCTGCACTATACTCCAATGCACTCAACACTTTACTCAAAAAGAATACACTCTACTTCACTGCACTCTACACCAACTACTCTGCACCACTTCACTCTACATTACTATACTCTACTCTGCAACACTCTATGCCACTAAACTCTACGCCACTGTACAGTATGCCACTCTACATCATTGTGCTCTATGTCACTGTACTCTACGCCACTCTATTCCATTCTGCACCACTTTACCCTATGCCTGCTCTCTGCACCACTCTACTGTGCACACCTCTACTCTGCACCACTCTACTTTAATCCACTGCACTCTACGCCTCTGCACTCTGATACTCTACTCTGCAAGACTGCACTCTCTGCCACTGAACTCCATGCCACTTTACTCTGTACCACTGCACTCTATGCCACTCTCTTCTACTACTCTACTCTATGCCACTGTGCACTGTGCCACTCTATTTTAAACCATTGTACTCTACTCCAATGCACCAGGCGCGGCTGGCATAGGTAGGAGCGGTGGGGCGAGGCAGGGTAATAAAAAAAAAAAAAAAAACACTTACCTGGCGCTCGCTGCATTGCCGAGTCGGCAGTGTGGCGAGCGCAAGGTAAATGGTTTTTAATTTTTTTTAATTTAATTATACCTATCCCGTCATCTATCGACTTCCCCCCACCCCCTGCCCCACCGCTCTTACCTGTACCGGCCGCACCTGCAATGCACTCAACACCACTTTACTCAAAACCAATGCACTCTATGCCACTGTACTCTACGCCAACTACTCTGCACCACTGCATTTTATGGGCCTGATCTACAAGGGACCTCCACACTGGTGGTGGAGGCCCGGCAGTCGTGGGAGAGTCTCCGCACTTGGAGCGGAATCTCGGCAATGAGAATTCTCATTACGGAGATTCCGTCCGAGTTCGGAGACTCCCACACGACTGCGGGGCCTTCCCCACGAGTGCAGAAGCCCTTTGTGGGTCTGGCCCTAAGTCACTATACTCTATTCTGCAACACTCTACACCAATGCACTCCACGCCACTGCACGCTACGCCAATCCACACCATTGCTTTCTATGTCACTGCACTCTACGCCACTCTAATCTACTCTGCACCACTGAACTCTATGCCACTGCTCTCTGCACCACTCTACTGTGCACTACTCTACTTTGCACCACTCTACTGTAGCACATTGCACTCTAAGACACTTTACTCCACAAGACTGCACTCTTCACCACTGAATTCAACACCACTCTACTGTGCACCATTGCACTCTACGCCACTGCACGTCATGCCACTGCATGCTACACTACTCTACACCATTGCAATCTATGTCACTGCACTCTACGTCGCTCTATTCTACTCTGCACCACTCTACTCTATGCCAATGCACTCTATGCCACTGCACTCTATTCTGCACCACTCAACTCAACGTCATTCTACTGCACTCTACGCCGCTGCACTCTGCATCACTCCACATCACTCTGATCTGTTCTGCACCACTGCACTCCACGCCACTGTACTGCACTCTGCACCACTCTACTCTATGCCACTGCACTCTTTGCACTCTACTCTACACCTCTGCTCTTTACCTTGCACCACTCTACCTACCCTGCACCATTCCACTCTAGGTCACTACACTCTACTATGGAACACTCTTCTCTATTCCACTGCAGTCTACATCACTGCACTCTATGCCACTGCAATCTACTCAGCATCCCTCTGCTCTACACCACTGCACTCTATGTCATTCTACTATATGTCACTGCACTCTACACCAATGCACTGTACACCACTTTACTCAAAATCAATGCACTCTACACCACTGCACTCTGCTCCAATCTACTCTGCACCACTGTACTTTACGCCACTTCACTCGAGACCACTCTACTCCACTCTACGACACTCCACTCTACAACAATCCACTCTACGATACACAACTCTATGATGCTCTAATCCATTAAGCTTTATCCCACTCTACTCCACTCTATGCCACTCGCCTCTACAACACTCTACTCCACTCTATGCCACTGTACAACACTACTCCACTCCACAACGCTCTACGCAATTCCCTATATACCACTCCATGCCACTTTGCTCCACTATTTTCTACAACACACTCCTTCCACTCTACTCCACTCTATGCCTCTTCACTTTATGCCACTCCTCTCTACTCTACGCCACTCAAATCTACAACACTCTACTCCACTCTGTGCCCTTCCACTCTTCTACACTACTCCACTCGATGCCACTCCACTCTAAGACAATCTATTCCACCCTACGCCACTCTTATCGACAACACTCTAATGCACTCTATGCAACACCCTCTATGCCACTTCACTCTGTTCTGACACTCTACTCCACTCAACTCTACTTCAATATATGCCCTTTCACTCTATGACACTCTACTCCCTCCACGACACCACACAACACTCTACACCACTCCACACCACTCCATGACACTCCACTTCACTCCACTCTACACCACTCAACTCGACTCTACACCACTCTACTTCACTCCATGGCACTCCATAACACTCCGCTCTACTTCACTTTACGACACTTCACTCCACGCCACTCTCTTTTAACCCACTAACTTTTATCAATGCTGAACAAAAGCTATACTGGTGTACAATATGGCTAAAACATACTGACAAGGCCAATAGCTCTTGCACAGGCGAGACCTATTGGCTTTGCCAATGCTTGTTAAAGGTTGTAGATTTGATTGTTTTTTTAGGGAACATTCTCTCAGATGTCAAATTTGTGATATGTGCATTATGAAACTTTACAACAAAGGCAGGGGGACTGACTTTTTTTATGAAAGGCATATTTTAAAGCCAAAAGGCCTTGAAGGGCAAATTGTTATTCCACCATGTTATAACCTGTAGATAGGTATCTGAAAGAGACACGTTAGTGACAGATTCCTTACCTTAGAATATCCCCAGGCGTCAGGCTGGATCCGGAAAGTTTTTTGCGTAGCAGTACCCTTGCGCGTCGGTAGGCGGCGTCGTGCGGCTCCGCGTACGTCGTCGGCGTCGTGATCGCCGGGATGACGTCGCGGGCAGTACTTAGACGCCGCCCCTGCGCGCTGACATCAGTTCTTCTTTTCCGCGCCAGTAAGCGCAGATCCGGGAAGAGCAGTGCCCTAGTCACTTTTTGACTACCTTTTTTGTGAATTTTTCACTGTTTTCTTCTACGTAGTCTTCACGACTCCTAAGGTGTCGTAGGGATGCCCGGCTTTAAGCCCTGCGAG
Source organism: Calotriton arnoldi (assembly GCA_963921515.1). Taxonomy (NCBI): domain Eukaryota; kingdom Metazoa; phylum Chordata; class Amphibia; order Caudata; family Salamandridae; genus Calotriton; species Calotriton arnoldi. Next base: position 331,683 of record CAWUFW010005802.1, on the reverse strand, counting down.
GTCTGTGCCCGTATGATGTCCATCACGGACCCGCACCTCGAGTGTCTCTTCTGTCTCGGCCGAGACCACGACACGAAGTCGTGCCCTGACTGCCGGAAACTTCATCCGAAGGCTTTGCGAGAGCGTTCTCGAAAGCTGCTCGAGGTCCGGCAGTCGGCTCCGCGCCGCACCAAGCCCCGGTCACGGGAGAGGTCGAGGGCCGGTCGCAGAGCCCCCATCGTTTGTCGGAATCCAAGTCTTCGCGCTCCTCCGGTAAGTCGAAGCACAAGAAGTCTAAGCGGCGTCATCGCTCTAAGACTTCGCCTCGCCGGTCTCGCGACTCGGCTGAGGCCCCTGTCGGCACCGTTCCCGCCCCCGCGGCCCCGGACGTGCCTGTCGAGTCACCCCGCATTACCCGTCCTTCCCGGGTTCGGGGGCGACTCCGGCCCAAGTACAGGAGTTCCTGTCGGCCATGGCCCGCCTCTTCGGGCCTCAAGGTCCCTCCGGTGCGCCTTCGGGCCCCGCGGGCCCTGATGGGGTTGCTCCGGCATCGCCGTCGACTCCGGTCCCGGCGTCGCCTGTCCCACCAGCCTTCATCCCGGCCTCGGCTCCGGCCCCGGCCTCGATCCCGGCTCCGGTGGTGCCGCAACCCCCATCGACGCCGGTTGACCTAACCACGCCGACGCCGATGTCCCCGGTGCCGTTCCTGACGCCGTCCGGGGCTCCGGACGGCGTCGTTCCTCGGCTCTCTCCGGCTCCGGACATGGAGCCGGACCGACGCCGCCCGACGCCGGTTCCGGCGCCGATGAGACCTTGGGTCCCTAATGTCCCTCCTCCTCCATATTATGAACCTGAGGAGGACCAGGAGAGCTGGGAGGGGTCTGAGGACCCTCTCACACAACAGTGCGAGTTTGACCCGGACTGGGTTGAGGAACTTGGGGATGCCAGTGGTCTGGACACCTCCCCTGACTCTGGCATGCTGTCTCCTCCCGTGGCTACGGAGGAGGGGGCTAATTTTGCAACGGTGTTGCGTAGAGCTGCTGGAGCCTTGAATCTCCAGTTGCCTACTGTGGCCGTCAGGACTAACCTCCTGACTGAAGTGCTTCAGCCGGCGGCCTCCTCTTCGGAGACTGTGTTGCCGTTCAATGATGCACTCACTGACGTTCTTTTGGGTGCCTGGTCCAAGCCCACCACAGGGGCTCCTGTGGATAGGAACGTGGCCCGACGCCATCGCCCTGCTCCGGGCGACCCCCTGTTTCTCTCCCAACACCCCACCCCTGAGAGCTTGGTTGTCCAAGCCTCTGCCTCCCAAACCGCCTTCCCTACCGCCCCTCCGGATAGGGAATCCAAGCGCCTGGACCACTTTGGGAAGAAGGCTTTCTCTTCCTCCAGTGCTGGCTTGCGGTCTGTCAACACCGCTTGCCTCTTGGCCCGATATACCCACTCCCTGTGGGATTCGGTGGCGACTGTTTTGCCGCAGTGTTCTGAGGAGGTCCAGACACTGCTTACCCGCGCCATTGCGGAAGGGCGTGATGCGGCTAAATACACCATACGCTGTGGCCTTGATACCGCCGACTCGCTGGGCAGATCGCTTGCAACGACGGTGGCGCTGCGTCGCCACGCCTGGCTGAGGACCACTGGTTTTTCAGGGGATGTCCAGAATACACTCATGGACATGCCCTTTGATGGAGTCGGTCTTTTGGTTCGAAGGCAGACCATGCGCTGGAGCGTTTCAAGGACTCGCGGGCTACTGCCAAGTCCCTGGGCCTTGCTGTTGTGCGCCCTCCGCTCACGTCTGCTTTTCGCCCCTTTCGTGGCCACGGGAGGGGCGCCAAGTCACGTCAACAGCCCGGCCAACGGCCCGCGCAGCAAGCGCCTCGCGTGGCCGAGGACGTGGATACCGCCGTGGCGGTTCGGGCAACCAGCGTGCGGGTCAGGCCACCACCTCCAACCCGTCCGCGGCCTCCAAGCCCTCCTAGTCCCTCCTTTCAGGTGCACAGCACGCCAGTTGGGGGCAGGGTCCGCCATCACCTTCACCACTGGCGTCCCATCACCTCGGACAGGTGGGTCTTGGACATTGTCTGAAGGGGCTACTCCCTCCCCTTCGAGACCACCCCCAGCCATGCCACCTCAATTCCACCGCATGTCAGGGGATCACTTGGTGCTTCTACAGAAGGAAGTCACGGCCCTCTTGGCCAAGAGGGCCATCGAGCATGTTCCGACCCCAGAAGTAGGGCGTGGTTGCTACTCCCACTACTTTCTGGTGCCCAAAAGGACAAGGAGGACATGCGTCCTATCTTGGACCTCCGGAACGTCAATCGCTTCCTCCGGAAGGAGAAGTTCAAGATGCTCACCCTAGCTCAGGTCTTGACTGCCCTCGACCCTGGAGACTGGCTGGTAGCGTTGGACTTGCAGGACGCTTATTTCCACATCCCCGTCCTGCCGGCCCACCGGCGTTACCTACGGTTCACAGTAGGCCTCGGGCACTTTCAGTTCACCGTGCTCCCTTTGGCCTTACCAGTGCCCCTCGGGTGTTCACGAAAGTGATGGCGGTGGTCGCAGCTCATCTGCGCCGGGCAGGGGTTTCAGTCTTCCCCTACCTCGACGACTGGCTGCTGAAGGCGGGCTCGTCCCAGGCAGTCGTCTCCCACCTCCAGACTACGGCCGAACTCCTGCACTCGCTGGGGTTCTCCATCAATGTGCCGAAGTCGCATCTGGTTCCTTCTCCACAGCTCCTTTTCATCGGAGCAGTTCTGGACACGACGCAGTTTCGGGCCTATCCTCCCGAACGGCGAGTCCGGGATATTCAGGCTATGATTCCGATCTTTCAGCCTTTATCCTGGGTTTCGGTACGGATGACCCTGAGGCTGCTGGGCCTCATGGCCTCCTGCATCCTGCTGGTCGATCATGCCAGATGGCATATGCGGGCTCTGCAGTGGGACTTGAAGTTCCAGTGGGCGCAGCACCAGGGCAACCTGTCCGATCACGTCCAGATCTCGGTGGGGACTGCAAAACAGTTGCAGTGGTGGCTCTCGAACCGGCAATGGGTCATGGGCAGATCCCTCTCCCTTCCCCAGCCAGAGCACACAGTTGTGACGGACGCGTCCCTTCTGGGATGGGGCGGTCACATGGGAGAGGCGGAGATCAGAGGCCTCTGGTCTCCGGCGGAGTCCCGGCTCCATATCAACCTTCTGGAGCTCCGGGCGATCCGACTTGCACTCAAGGCATTCCTTCCCTCTGTCAAAGGGAAGGTAGTGCAGGTGTTCACAGACAACACCACCGCCATGTGGTACTGCAACAAACAGGGCGGGGTGGGGTCGTGGACCCTCTGTCAGAAGGCTCTGCGCCTCTGGACTTGGCTGGAACATCAGGACATGTTCCTGATGGTTCAACACCTGGCAGGTTCCCTGAACGCCAGGGCGGACGAACCTCAGCCGCAGGTGCATGATGGATCACGAATGGCGTCTTCACTCGGAAGTGGCGCAAGGACTCTTTCAACAATGGGGAGAGCCTTGGTTAGATCTATTCGCCGCCGAAGAGAACGCGCAATGTCATCAGTTCTGCGCGTTGGAATTTCCAAGGCGGCACTCGCCGGTGACGCTTTTCGTCGCGAGTGGAGTTGCGGTCTGTTGTACGCCTTTCCGCCTATATCACTTCTACCCAGAGTGTTGAAGAAGATTCGGCACGACCGGGCCCAAGTCATCCTTGTGGCTCCGGACTGGGCTCGAAGAGTTTGGTATCCCGAGCTACTCAGTATGAGCGTAGATCCCCCGATCCGTCTGCCTCTTCGGGAGGATCTTCTGTCGCAGCAGCAGGGGACGGTCCTCCACCCGAACCTGTCCAGTCTACACCTGCTTGCGTGGAGATTGAGCGGCGGCAGTTGATTCCTTTCGACTTGCCTCCCGAAGTTTGTGATGTGATTCTGGCAGCCAGGCGTCCCTCCACTAAGGTGGTATACGCCTGCAGGTGGAACAAATTTGTGGCATGGTGCACAGCAAAGGCTGTGAATCCCCTTTCTGCCCCTCTTTCTGAGGTCCTTCTGTTCCTTCTTTCTCTGGCCCAACAGGGTTCTGCCCTGGGTATCATCAAGGGTTATCTTTGTGCTATCTCGGCCTTCCTCAGGCTCCCTGATCAGCCCTCCTTTTCAAGTCCCCTGTTGTTAACAGGTTCTTAAAAGGCATTACACACCTCTTCCCTCCTGTTCCGTTTGTGATGCCTCAGTGGGACTTGAACTTGGTTCTTACCTTTTTAATGTGCGCTCCCTTTGAGCCTCTACATAACTGTCCTCTTCGTCTTCTAACTCTGAAGACAGCCTTTCTGGTGGCCATCACCTCCGCTCGGCGGGTGAGTGAGCTCCAGGCTCTATCATGCAAACCTCCCTTTCTGTCTGTCCATCCAGACAAGGTTGTTCTTAGGACGCGTCCGTCCTTCTTGCCAAAGGTGGTTACTGCCTTCCACATTGGGCAGACCATCACTTTGCCTACCTTCTTTCCGCCTCCGCATCCTTCCAGAGAGGAAGAGAGGCTCCACCGTCTGGACCCAAAACGTGCGCTCTCCTTCTATATCGACCGCACAAAACACTTCCGGGTGGATGACCAGCTCTTTGTTGGCTACGTGGGCGCCAAAAAGGTCGGGCGGTGCACAAAACGAACCATCTCCCGCTGGGTTACCTTGTGCATCAAGGCCTGCTATTCTTTGGCTAAGAAGGAGTCTCCTGTTGGGCTGCGTGCCCATTCCACCAGGGCAACGGCTGCTACCACGGCTTTGGGCCGCGGTGTTCCGCTGCCGGTTATCTGTCAGGCAGCTACGTGGGCCTCGCTGCACACGTTTACAAAGCATTACTGCCTTGACAGTCAGGTCCGGAGGGACGGCTTCTTTGGCCGTTCTGTCCTCCAGGACTTCCTTGTCTGATCTTTGTTCGCAGACCCACCACCGGGGTTGGTATTGCTGGGGTATCTATTCTAAGGTAAGGAATCTGTCACTAACGTGTCTCTTTCAGATGCACAAGTTACTAACTTGTTTAACGATATATCTGTAAGAGACAGTAGTTAGTGACAGATTCCTACCGCCCCACCCATCCTCCCCGTTCTGCAAACTGATTTCTAGGGTTAAGGACATCCCTTTCAGGGCCCTAGTATTTTTCAGACACCTATGTCAGCTTCTTGCATGGCTCTGTGTTCCTGGCGCGGAAAGTCGTGTACAGAACTGATGTCAGCGCGCAGGGGCGGCGTCTAAGTACTGCCCGCGACGTCATCCCGGCGATCACGACGCCGACGACGGACGCGGAGCCGCACGACGCCGCCTACCGACGCGCAAGGGTACTGCTACGCAAAAAACTTTCCGGATCCAGCCTGACGCCTGGGGATATTCTAAGGTAAGGAATCTGTCACTAACTACTGTCTCTTACAGATATATCGTTACACAAGTTAGTAACTTGTGCATTGTGTCACATAGAATCTCACAGCATCCCTTAGTAGGAATGTGTTTTCTGTTGATTACTGCCATTTGACAAACCCTGCGGGCAGAATACTTGCACTGTAATAATCTGTGCTAGATATACTACACACAATACTATTGCAACACGGAACAATGCTGCTAGCTTAATTATACATTTAACTGCAAGCATACACCTGTCATGTTTAGATGAAATGGTGTTTTCACTTTTTCTGCTTTTATTCTTTTAATTTATCTTGCATAGGTTTATTGTTTTTTGTGGGTTTATTGTGGGTGGGTGTGTGGGCAAATGCAAGAATAACTCAGTGTATGGATGAATGAATGCATGAGTGCCAGAGTGCCTGTACTATGTGTTATTGAATGCATAAACTCACCAGTGACTGAAGGGGCATTTTCAGTTATAAGCCAGACCTACTGGCATTTTCAATGCTTGTTAAAAGATGTGGCAAGAAAATTAATTGGAGGTACTGACACAAATTTAGAATGTGTAATGCAATTTAATTAGTAGTGTTCAAAATTATGGGTAGCATCCAACACATACACAAGAGAGCATGGGTTAAGTTTTAACAGAAATTCTGTATAGTTTTTTCTAATTGCTTTAAAATATATTAGTCCATACAAAACCAGAAATATAGACAATTCACAAGATTAAATAGATTCCATGCTTAAGTATTATGCCTAATTATGATGACTTGAACCACTTATGTTAGGACTCTCCATTGTGTTTCAAGGTGGATCGATTGACAATTACTTTTCTTGATAATTATTTTTCTGGGTTTGAGAGTTATAGCCAGCACCAGGATACCCCTAGGTACTAACAAATACATTTCTAATCCTTATTTACCATTAGAGGTAAATTGGAGTCTGAAGCAGACCTTCTCAACTTACATTATTAAAAGATGTGAGTCTGTTTGACGTGGTTCAGGTTTCTGGGAGGACACTCTGAGTAGGAGTGGGCCAGGGTTTGGTGTTTCTTAAAACTTGGAATCTCTCAGCACATCATCTCAGTTGTGAGCAAGAATCGCTGACCCCCAGCTAGGTAGTGACAAGTATTGGGTGTAAGGAGTTTATAGATCAAACTGGTGGCTTTGAATGCACATCTACCATCCATGCAAATATGTGGTTAACGTTGGCTGCTGGGGCTTGGCCAAGCCAGCTAAGATGGCAGCCGTAACTTGCTGAGCACCACTATCAGCCCCACTGCCATCCTTTCTTTATCTGTACACAGCAGACCTGATCGGGGGAAACAAGTGGGCACCGAGCAGCCGGACCCCATGGATGGCCTTCATGCTGGAGCAGGAGCCCCATGTAACGCTTGGCCCCTGAGCAGTGGGACACATTGACGGGCTGTGGCGGCATGCAGCAGAGGTCCTGAAGCTGCCCTGCATGGTTACGCGGCAGGGCTTTGACTGAGGGAGAGGGACATGGGGATAGTGGACATCTGTGAAGCCCCATCCCCAGTGCAGGGTGCCGCCACCTAGGAGGCGCTTCTTCATGCCGGTCCCTGAGAATTTACAGGGCTGTGCTACATGACCATCCTGAGGGGTGGAGCGCGCAGGCAGCTTGGTGGACTGGCCTGCTCTCCTTCAGTCCTTGTGTTGTGGAGGTGCTGAAGTTTAAGTGTTGGGAGATGCTGCCCCGGGGGTGTTGGTACCTGATGTGAGTACTCAGGCTGATATGGAGCCACAGATTCAACAGCATGGTGGACTGGCCTGCACCACTCTGGGCCTTGCATTGTGGAGGCAGATCTTTCTGGCACTGCTGAAGGTGGTGTGTGGAGGGGGAGAGTGCTTGGCTGCGTTCCATCAACACTAGGGAATGGCAGGAGCTACCACCTGGCATGATCCCACGGCTCTTCTCTCCACTCTTTAGTCTCCGCCCTTCCAGTGGTGCATGTAGATCAGCTGCAGATTTTAGCACCTTGGCAAATCTGTTGGGTGGATGCCCAGGTAGTGCTGTGTCTCGCCATGACCCTGCTGGTGGTGGAGACACTCAGATATCTTTCGCATAGGCCTCAGAAAGACGGGCGATGCAGAGCACTCAGATTTCTCATTTGAAAAATGGAGGCTCAACTACTCTTCTTCTCCTCCCAGCCACAAAACTGGAGTTTGCAATCTGGAATATGAGACTCAGAGCCTTGGATTGGGATAAACGCTTGACACGTGAAACACCTCTATGGACTAGGCGTCACCTTCAACAGGTGGCAGAACTAACCAACTTACAAGCAGAGTGTTGTCTTACCCGTAGCCAGTTTTATTGTTACCTTTAACTTAGGCATAGGGGTTCTCACATGCCTAGGGAGCATTCTAGGCTTAAATCTACCTAGAGACCCTAGATTTGTGCTACTTCACATCACATCTGACATGAATAGTGATAGATAAAAGAGAGACCTGTGGTGACTCAGATTTGTGGTCATTAAGCGTGACATTATACAACCATGGAAAGATACAGAAGCCCCCATTGGAAAGGTGGAAAATGAGTTTGGACTGGGAAATCCAGGTTTACTCCTGTACAAAAAGAATTGTGTTAATGGTCAGTGAATTGCCTGCTAGGGGAAATGGGCATGAACAAGTTTGAAGCAGAATTAGCAGTGAAATGTTGACAATGGACTGGGAAAGATGTATGGGCAGTTGCGGATGTATGTGCTTAGGTGAAACAGCAATGGTATATACTGTTCATCTGGACCACAATCAATTGTTTTTAAACCACTGTTTTGTTGTTAATAAACTACAATTGCTAATGAAATGTTTAATAAAAATAATTGGGCTGTTACATGTAGGGTTGTCATGAGTGGGGCTAGCAGGAATTTAGAAATACCACTGAAAATAGGGTTCCTCTAGACCAGTCTGGAAATGGCCGCCGCCTGGACCATTTACTTGAAGTCAGCCTCGAGCGGACGTTTTTGATACTCTTAAGCAGCAAAAGGTGATATTGAGCCTTCTTTGTTATATATTTGAGGCCATATTTACTAAAGTTTCACCCAATACAATGCAGCAAGGGAACTTGCTGCACTGTATTGCATGAAGCAGAGAGAGCAGAAAAGCGCTGTCTCTACTACGATATGGCGCACTTCTGCTCTTTCCTTGAGCTGGCGCACAGGCACACTGTGTGCTGCCCAGTGCCAACACAGGCGCACTTGCGCCATGGGGATACCAGGGATACCTTCCTGCACAAAAACAATCCGAAGAGGCAATTTGCTCTTTTTATGTGTGATGCAGAATACATCACACATAGGAAGAGGAAGAAATAGGGAGAAATAAAAATATTTCTCCTCTTTATGCTATCCTCAGGAGGCACACCACCATATTGGCGCAATCCTAAGTAAATATGGGACCTGCCAAATTCCATGGGTGGATGCTTGGGAATGCCCATGCTCCGTCCATGGAACAGCTACCACTGCGAAATGTAATGAAATGCAGCGCAAGCCACTCTGTTGCCTTACATTTCTTTACGAAGTCAGTCAGGGTGGTACAAATGGCCCTTTGCGTGACTTAGTAAATATCACTTAAGGACTTGCAGTGGTGGAATTGAAGGCGTATTTTCTCATCCAGAACTGAACATGGATTTGGCACTATCAAATATCAAGAGTTCTGAGGGCAGGTATCCAGGATAGCATTGGGAGATGGAGGTTGCTGTGAAGATCAACAAGACTTTGGTCTTCTGTGGGTTTGGCCTGAGATGGTACTCTGGCGTCCATGAATGCATCTTTTCAAGACTTTGAGAGCAGAATAATACTGGAACCAAACCATACACATTGCTACAACTACATGTTGTTGGCATACGTTAAGCAGGCTGACCAGAGTCATGCAGTAGTTCGCCAACCAGCTCCATGCAAACACTGAATTGTGTTGGGGACAGGATGGAGCCATGAGGAACACCTTTGGTCAGCAGAACAGAGCCTGAGCGAAACACATCAATTCTTGGAAGTGATTGTCCAGATAAAAGAAGAACGAGTTGAGTAGTCCTAAGTACCCAAGCAATTCTTGATGGTACCTAAAAGGATTTCCTGACCTACTGTGTCGAAAGTCATTGAATCTTTAGTAGTCTCACAGGCCTCCACGGGTTTCCTTCTGGGATCTGTCACTTATTCCTCCTGATGTAATGAGGAACCAAAGATACACAATGATTCTTCTTAGATGTTTCAATTTTGTTTTCTCGTATAGCTGAGAAACAGCCTCCTCGATTGGTTCCCCTGAAGTTGGGCATTGTTGCCTGGAACTGTCAGGCTGGTGTCTTGACTTCACCCTTAACTTTTTCCCCACCGGTGGGAAGATGAAATGCGATGCTTGCAGTATCTTCTCATGCATATGGTACTAATGTGGTGTTAATGATATTAGTTTGAGCTTCATTCAGAAGTGAATTAAAAATAATTGTGGGGTACTTTTCTATCTTCTACAAAAGTATTACTGCATGACCTCTACAGCCCTCAGAAACGCACCTCTGGTATCAATTTTACTACTTTATTGGGTGCTAAGGGTTCGTAAGTACGCACAAGGTTCAATTTAACATGTCCATGGGCTGGTTGTTAACTAGTTTCATGTTCTGCAATGTGGACTTTAAGTGATGTTTCTGGCTTGGACCAAGTGATACTGGATGGAAGTGCTCTGTTGTCTTTGCTACATGTGGTGGTTGTTATGGATGGAGGAGAACTTCTTGGCTCCTGGCAGTTTTAGGTGCGCCTTGTAGGACACCTTTATTCGATCTGGTGTCAGCTGCTTCAGTGTCAGCCGCACACTTGAACATGTTGTTGCTCACTAGGACACTGTAGATGTGCTCTTACAGATGTTGTGTTCAGATTGTATCCTGGTTTTCCTCTACCTACTTTTCCAGGCGCAGGACATTGATGGACAGTGGACACTGGTTTTCTACAAGCATGCAGTATAAACGCCTTTCGGGCTCTCCACCAGCCCAATACTCTGTGCAGCAGACATATTAGTAACTATTTTTTTAATAAATCTTCATAGCACACGTCTGCAAATAGCATGTATTATTATCACCCAATGTAATGGTCCTGGGTACCAGCTTTGGGTGGATGAAGACCAGACGGGATTGAAACTCGTCATCTGCAGGTTAGAACAGAAGTAATGGCAAGCATATAGCTCACGGAGCCATCTTTTTGGAAAGTCTGATATTATAAATCTGAACTTCGATATTCAGGTGTAAATAGTGGCACTTGTGAAAGTGGAGGTCTATGTGGGACTTTGAATGCTCTTTCAGACAGAGTTTACAAACAAGTGCTGTATGTTGACATTGGTGGCACATTTGTAAGGAATGCATTTTTTCCCGTTTTGTGGCCGTTTTTCCTCAGGCAAATTGTTCCAGGTTTTTCAAGGATTAATTAATTGATCCGGAGTAAAACTGCAGAGGAGCGCTAAGTATTCCCAACTCAGAATCCCAAATCTCGGCAAACTTGTGTTTGCACGCAGAACTGGGAGTCGTGGGGCATTTGTAATGAAGCATTTAATCTGTGATTTAATCTTTTTCTGACATGTCGCTATTCTGCCTCCAACTACCAAACACGACTGTACCATGTTCTTATTCAGAGCGACACCGTTAATGTCATAATGTTCGTCCCCTACCGGGGAAGATGGTGTTCACACAAGCATCACTGAGGATTCAACTCTGATCAGAAGCTGAGTCAGTCACTACTTTCTCCCACGAGCGTCTTGTTCCATCTTCTCCACTGTCAATTTCTCTAAAAGTTAGCCTGCCACATCTACCCCTACTGACACCACCACAGGCTGCCGGAAATGGTTGCTTATGGGAGATGCTCTTGGGCGGAGCGCTTTATGCACCGTCCGCTTTGACAACACTCTCTGAGGCAGCTGTGACTACACTGAAGGACTTTCTCACTTATCATCAAAGAAAACAGGCTCGAAGTAGAGCATCAGGCAATGTTCTGGTGACATTCTCATGAGAAGTGTAATGTAGAACTGTTGCTTGGAGGCGCCACACACAATCCTGGCGTCACCACAGCACGCAGCTGTCACCATGACAACAATTACCCACCCCCTGCGCCACACCTGCCCTGCTATGCAGACAGAATGACATGGTTCAAACATGTTGTCAGCGGTATACATTTCTCACAATGAGCATGCCTCAATTTACTGTGCAAAGTCGCTTTACCGATATAACTGATCCCTCGCTCCTTCACTTGCAAGACTGCTACCTAAAAAGAAAAAAATATTAATGTGTTCCTGTCCATCTAGACAGTAGCATGCTTCCTGATAATTCAAGTGACCAATCTCAGTCTCTGTAAAATGCGACTGCATTTACAGGCTGATCTGTGAGCTTGCTTGAATATCACTTGCAATAAATAGATTTTTTTTAAATTTACAATTGTAAATGCAACCGATTTGTTGTTGTTAGTGTTTCTGCAGGACAAACGTTTCTATGGAGACAAATATTTTGTCAAACAAATATATTAATCATGGCAGTGCTTAGTAGATTTATCCCTTTGAATGCTTGAAGTGTTAAGTGGGCTTCTCTCTCAAGTAATCACGTTGAGAAACTGTCATTAGAGTGTATTACTGACCATGTTAGCAGCAGCAAATATTCTGGAACGGCTAGCATTAGTGCATAAAATGCAATTCAAGTTACAGGGTAATTTATTAGGCTGTCACAATCTATGAGGAAAACTTAGTTCATTTATTCATTTAAATGGTCAGGATTCATAAACCAAATCATGCACCTATGTTCAACTTCAGTACTCCCATAAAAGCATTTGCGAGTGCAGCAATGGCAGGATTTTCCCCCTCGTAAACTGGTTGTGAGAATGTAGAAATTCTTTCCATGTGGTGAAATCCCTGCATTGAAAAATTGAGGGTTAAATGTAGGTATCCGGGCAACTCCAGGGAGGTCCCACCTTTTTTTAGGTCTTGCCTACACAGCGCTTGCGTCGTGCTTGCGAAATATCTTATAAGAATCAAAAAATCTTAAAAGGGACTTAGAGCCCACCCATCACTTACCTTTGGTTAGTTCCCACGTCACTTTCATTTCCTTTTTTCCTGTTGGTCATCGCCTCCTCCTGACTCCAACTTCCTGCTCAGCTTCACATCTTCATCCTTTCTGTGGAGCCTAGACCAATTGCCTTTCGGCAGCCAGTGTCCTTCCAGTGGTTGCGCACTTGTAACATACTTTATTTATTCTTTATTTACTTTCTAGTGTTCGCATTCTGTTTGCTGCTTGCCCGTCCCTACCACCACCTCACTTCCGTTACTGCATGCACCTTCCCCGCATGCCCCTTCCCTGTTCGTTGCTGGCCTGTCCCTACCCCCACCTCACTTCCATCACTGCATGACCCTTCCCCACCCCATCGCTAGTTGCCTCTCTCCTACCTCCATCATAGCTTGTTTTATATAGGCCTAAGTGGTGGGGTTCAAGGGAAACGGCAATCAATCTCTTCCAGCAAACAGTTCACCATGAATTCCATAATTTGTTCAAATTCTATCATTTATCATTGTCAAAGGGGTGAAAAGAGCAAACAAAGTATAAAGCCTAGCACACGAAAATTGGGCCTGTCAAACTGAAGTGTCATCATATTTCAAAAACTGTTCAAATGCTCGCTTTGGGATGGGGTAGATATTTAATAATGTTCCATATCCATCAATCACGTGTTGTCCGACCAAGTTTGTAGGCAGCCAGTCTGCAGACAGGCAGTGCTCCTTTAAATTGTAATTATAATTGCATTTATATAGCGCTTACTACCCAGACGAGGTGTCAAGGTGTTTTTCGGTGAGTAGCACGCTACTCCGGAACCCAAAGAGGATTAGTGGTGAATTAGTATAGGGAGATATGAAATTAATTTGAGCGGTGGACATATGAGTTTGTCTTTTGGATTGAAAAAGGATAGTGAAGTGATAGGGGAGGGAAGGGTTTGCATTCATATAGCGCTTGCTACCTCTGATGAGGTGTCAAAGTGCTTCTCAGCGAGTAGCACGCTACTCCGGAACCCAAACAGGATTAGTGGGGAATTAGTATAGGGCAATGTGAAATTAATTTGAGCTGTGGACATGTTAGTCTGTTAGTTGGATTGAAAAAGATAGTGGAGGGATAAAAGCGGGAAGGGTCTAGAACGTGTTTTTTTTTAGAGCTCATAGCAGTAGGAGGAGGTTTGGGATGAGTAAAGTTGAGGTGGAGGGGGGAGGAGTCAGAGGGAAGAGTTTAGAAAGGCTTGTTTGGGAGATCTGAATAGTAAAAGAGGCATGAGATGATGCAAGGAGGGATAGAGGAGGGAAGAGTCTACAAAGGGTTATTTTGGGGATCATAGTAGTAGAATGGGGTTTGGGATGAGTCAGAGAGTGGAGCTGGAGGATATATTGAGATCGGTATAGGGTGAATGATAGGGTAGTGCACTGGGGAGAGTAGTGGAAAGAGGTTTGGGATGAGTCAGAGAGTGGATGTAGAGGATATATTGAGAGAGGTATTGGGTGAGATATAGGGTTAGTGCATTGGAGATGCTGAATTAGAAGTAAAGTAATAAATATAGATACATAAGTACATGGAAGGTATATATGTATAAGGAAGGTAATATATGTAGATTTAAGTTGTATTTAAAAACTCAGGCTTTCAAGTGTTGCTGTACTTTAAGTTAATGTATTTGTTTTTATATATTTGTTTGCAATTTAATAGTGAAGCAATTGTAGATAAATAGTTATGATAAAGATTTACTTATTTATGCAGTGACCTGTATACATGTTAAACATAGAATAATATGACCATAAGTAATATGTACATTTGTTAAGCAGAACTAACGAATATCTATATATTTATAAGCATAATTATTATACATGTTTATACAAAGCAATACTCATATGTGTACCTACACATATAGTCCTAATAAATGTTTATATACACAGGGATATGATGTATATTTATGTTTGAGTATGGTGCTTATGTGGGGGAGAGCCAACTCTTGAGTCGTCTTCTGAAGATAAGGTAGTTAACCGTGGATCTTATGTTTGGGGGAAAAGAGTTCCATTGGGTTGCTTGAACAGAGAAGAATGTGCCACCTATGGTTTTTTTCTTGTATGGTTGGATTTTGAGGCAAGGTGCCAATCTAGAGTGGAGGTTCCTTTGTTGAATGTATTTAGTGATTTTATTTCTGATGAAGAGCGTTCCTGTACCATGTATCGCTCTGTGGGTGATACAAAGCAGCTTGAATGTGGATCTTCTGGCAACCGGTAACCAATGTGGGACCTTCAAGGCAGGCGAGATGTGTTTGTAGCTTTATATGTAAGAGTAGTCCGGAAGCAGCATTCTGAATCCTTTGTAGTCTTTTCATAGTTGTTAAAGATGATCCGTGGAAGAGGCTATTGGCGTAACAAGTTTAGACAGAACAAGAGAGATAGTAGCCTTGACCTTGTGTGGGAATACTAGGTGGGGGAGATGTATCGCAGAGTTTTTATAGTAGTGAAGCTTGATCTTGCTAGTTTGTCCACTTGGGCATTCATTGATAGCTTGGAGTCCATGGTAATTCCGAGGTTTCTTACTTCGTTTGATACTTTAGGCGGTGTTCCCAGATCGTCAGGCCAGGTGGCGAGTGGGTCATAATTTTTCCAATCGCCAAATGTGAGTATTTCTGTTTTGAAAGCATTCAATTTGAGATTACTCCATGTCATCCTCTGATCAACGGCTCTGAGGTTACTGAAAATTGACTTGATGAGTTGATTATTTGAGGTAAGGTATCAAGAAAAGTCAATCGATGGAAAAAGGAAAGAGGAAGAAGCCACAGTGAGTGGAATTTGAATAAAGTGTACTTACCTATAGATGATTTACAATAATGAGGCACAAGTTGTGTGAAGATCCTAAGACAGTAGCATTAGCTAACCTAATATGCATTGTCTTTCAAAAGCTTTATCCGACCTTTTACCTTTGACAGTGCTTGTTGCTGATGCTGAACAGCATTGGCAAAAAGAGAAAAATGCTTTGTTTTAGGTGCTAAATGGAATCAGGAAAAAAATCTCAAGGTGCCCGCTACAGTGTGATGACATGTGACTGTGTCATTATGCCACAGGGTCTATTTTGGCTTTTTTTTTTAAATTTACAGTTTCAAATAGTAGACACCATCTTGATACAGTAAATTATAGAACCCAACAAAAGATGTTATAAAGTGCATTCTAAAGAAAGCAGCACCCCAAAAGCAAATTGCAGCTCATAGGCCCTCCAAAAATAAAAATAAAAAATGGAAAAAAAACACTGCAAGGGAACAATGGGGTTGGGAGATGTTTAGGGGACCAACTGAAGGATGCCGACTGACATGGAGCATTGACGCAATCAAGCAGGGGAAGCGTACAAAAGAGGAGCTTGGGAGAGAGTTGGAGGGGAAAAAAGACAATAAAAAGCCAACTGGGATGAAGATGGGCAGTGGAAGCACTGGGCAAGTTGGGTGGTGCAAGTGGGAAGAACAGTAATGAGAGCATATGGGGCAGGGTTGCAACAGACTTCTAAAAGCTAGGTGTAGATGAAACCCAAAAATCAGGAACATTGAGAATACTTGCCATCGCCTAACATTAGAGGCTCTGTGACTTTTGCAAATAAGCAGGACGTTGTGACTTTCAAAGGTCATGAATATATATAATGTACTGAAAGATACTCCCTTTGGCCACGCTTTGAGCCAGTTCAACAGCAACGGGAATTGTGTTACCATTAAGTGATTGACGACAGCCAGGCTAAGATCACAGAAGACTCTTCAATCATTGTTCGCGTGGCACTCTGTGATGATGACCGGCCACTTTCTCTTTGTATTCACTGGAGGAAGAAGTGGGTGTCTACAGTCCTGAAGTGTCAGGGTGGCCACACTGCTGTTGAGTGCACATCAGTGTTTAATTGGAGCTAGTGGTTTTTTGTGCACAGCACCGGCACTTAATCATCAACACTTGCGCTTTTCGTGAGCACCAGTTCAGAACACATCCATTTACGTGGAGATTCAGTGATTTGCCCGGAATCACAGGATGTTGAGCCGACGCCGAGACAAACCTGGTTCCCCAGCTCCAAAGTCGGCAGCTCTGGCCATTACACCACATCCTCTCCCCACTTTCGTGGTTAGCAGTTGGTTCTGTTTTAGGCAGCTCTAATAGGAGAAATGAGCTGGTACAAGCTGCATCCTGACGAGAGCCCCAGCACTTATTTTTTTCCAAATTAACCACTTGTGCACATACTGTGGCTGCCTGCTTCCCGTACCTCTGGTCTGTCACTGGTCCAAGCCACACTTCCATGGTGCAGTCATGGAGGCAGTGACCTGCTCCTCTATATGCATTGCTGCTTTAGCTGTGTGAGAACCACACACAGGGAGGATCAGGGTGTCACAGAAGCTACCCTCAGTCAAACTCTGGAACAGCCTGACCAGCTCCCCACTGTCCGAATGAGTGCCAGCCACTTACCTGTCAGCAGTGCAGTGCAAGTTTGAATTGGTCAGGGCTGGCATTTGGGACGTTTGATAGAGAAAAGCGGTTCAGTTTCTCAGATCCTTAAATTACTTCTATTAAGAGCAGCAGAAAAACCATTTCCATGCTGGAAATGGGTCGGAAAAATCCCATTCAATTGGAGTGTATAGGAACAGGATTATTTAAAGGAAAGAATATATGTTTAAGCAGCAAGCGTATACAAAGAAAATGAAATGTTCCATCATGTTTGCATCACTTTTCTGTAGGCAGAATTCTTCACCTGCTGAAACTTCTAAGGCCAGGCGTAACTTGCATAATTCAGGGCCTTATTTATGAGGCCTTTGCGACCGTTTTGCGCTTCCGTTGCATCACTTTTTGTGACGCATCAGCGGCGTAAAACATGCCCCCTGTTGCGACCTATTTACAAAGTGACGCATCTAAGCAGATGCGTCACTTTGTAAACCTCTGCGCTACATTATACCTGCGTCAGGTATAATGCATTCAGGGGGGGGGGGCGTTCCCACGCAAGTAAGCCTCGTAGAAGTGATGCAGTGAAATCTATGAGATTTCACTGCGCCACTTCTAGGACGCAAATGGGTCAATATCTTACACCTGCCTCACAGCAGGCGTGAGACCAACGCAGGCCCATTCACATGGGGCTTGCCCCATGTGAAAGGACACATTGCTGGAGTTGCGTCACTTTTGAGACACACTTCAGCAATGCATCACTTTTGCGCCTACAGATACGTCAGATATACTGACGTATCTGTAACTCCTTGCGACATGATGCGTCATACAGTAAATATGACGCATCCATCATGTCTCAAGGAGGGCGCACTGAGAAGTGACGCATCGCTTCTTTCACACAGCGATGCATCACTTCTCATAAATGAGGCCCTCAGTGTAGTGTAATCATGCGGAATTACCTACGAATTCTGCAAAATTATACTTATTCATGCAAGAAGAGTAATTCTGCATTTAGCATGATTTCTTAGCACAAAACTGCCCCCCCGGCATCAAAAATGGGCACAGGAATACATTTTCTGCTAAGAAATAGCGCTAAATGCAGCAAAACATTGAGCAGCGAGCACGAGCAGCTGCTCGCGCTCACTAAATGCAAAAGAACATGAATAGCGAGCATGAGCAGATGCTAGCACTCGCTTTATGTGGTCTTGTGGTAGGATTTACCCCCAACTTACTTCTGGCATTTAGTGCTATTTTCTTAGCGCAACATGCGCCCTCGCGTTCAAAATGGGTGCAAGAAGGCATTTTGTGCTAAAAAATAGCGATAAATATGCTCTTGGGGTAGGATCTTCCCCTTAGCGCAAAATGAACTCTTGTGTCCAAAATGGACGTAAGGATGCATTTTGAACTAAACAATAAAGCTAAATGCAACAGAACACGGGTAGGATTTTTCCCCCTAAATTGCTCTTAATTGCTCAAGCAGGAATAATTGTGTTACTGTTGGCAATTCTGTGTCAAATAGTAAAGCGGAATTTTCGAAATTGCTCCGATTACTCAGGCGTAACTGAAATTCAGCCCGGGCTTAGAAAATTTCACATTCGTTATTGTTACGCATATGAATAATGCTGGGAAAATATGGCTTCCATAGGTTTGCAGCAGCACTCCTGGAAAGTTTGGAGATTTTCTGTTGCATTCAGTCCACATCTTGTGAATCAATCTGAATGCTCCTTTGTGACTTTTGCTCCTGTGATATTGTTCAAAAACCAACTAATTTCTGATGCATATAAAATTCTTCACACCATAACTATGTCTTTTTAGGTCTCGCCTAGCGTTGCAGCCAGTAGCGGTCGGTGGTGGGAGTGCCGCTGGGCGCTGACGTGGGGCGGGGGAGGGCAGGGTGGGGGGTAGTAAACTACGGATTATGGGCGATTACAGGTAAGTACACATATAAATAAATAAAACGAATTTTGTTTCTCGCGCTGCATCACATTTGGCGATGCAGCGCGAGAAACGAAATTCGGCCATTCCTCCGCATTGATAACAACCCACTATTGCAGAAAATGACGCATGTGCGGGGCTCTCCCGTAAAGTTTGCATTTTAAATTGGCAGTTAATTAGGTTTCTGCTCGGTACTGGGAGAAAGATCTCAGGAAAGTAGCGCAGTCCTGTGGTGTTATGGAAAGTATGATCGTTGCTTGTCCCGTAGTATGAATATATTCTGTGTAACTCGATGGCCGACGCGCCTTATGCATGCAACGTGCAGGTGCTATGCTCATGCGTTTTACTGGGTGAAACAAACGATGCCCGTGCACAGCTACTGGGTGAGGTGTGTAATGTGACGGTGTACGCCATCCAGCCACTGAAATGTGTGAATCAGTGGATGTGGTCCACTGAGGCACATTTGTGGGGGAAAGCTCGATACATGTAATATAACGGGTGAAATCCAAACTACCGGTGGTTTGCATGGCTGTGTTCGGTACGGTGCGTGAAAGGTCGCCAGTGTCGGCTCATGCAGTGTAGTGGGCGCAGTTAGGTGTGAATTATAAGTTACCAGTGGTCTGCACGGACTGTATTCGGTACAGTGTGTGAAAGGATGCCAGTGTCGGCTCATGCAGTGTAGTGGGCTTAGTTAGGTGTTCTGTATATACCGTGTGCGGAGCGCACGTGGAATATCTGCCAGCGCCCAGCGTAATATTTCCACCAGTACTCCGTGCATGTGAAGTCGCGTGCCTCTGTAAGTGTTGTCAGTTTTGTGGGTGTAGCATATTGAGTTACAGTCAAGGTAAAACTGACAGAATGTTGCGTAGGTAACAATGTGGGTAAAAGGAAAGGCGAAAGCTGGTATTTCATGTAGCATATTAGATGAACATGTATGGTAATAACTGCCAGTGCACGTAATGTCGTGGGTTTAAGGGAAGGTAAATGGTGGCTGGGCAAGTTTGCAAAGAATGGTACATGGTGGCAATTCAGGGTGTTTGCTCTTTCACCTGATATATCTAAAGCGCCATTTCTGTTGGTATAGATGGTGAGGTTCATTGCATTTTTAAGCTATTAGTATTGTAAATAACAATGCCTTGTATTTATGTTTTAAAACCCAAAACATAAATAGAAGGCATTGTCATTTACAATGCCAATAGCTCAAAATCGTGTGAATGCGAGACCTATTGCATTGCAAATGCTTGTTTTTATCTTGTCTCTGGGCTCAATTCACAAACATCTTTGCCCACTAAAATTTTACTTAGGTGCACAAAAAAACATTCACAATGGTAAATTCTGCCATGAAATTTCACAATGAGCATTGTTGTTTTGCCCATATGCAAATGGAGGGGAAGACACGCAAATTTATGGTTTGAACTGTATTCAAATGCCTCGGGAAAATAGTAAAATCTTCAGATTTTTTTAGTGTCAAGAGCAGAAATAACTGTGTTTTAATTCTGGCAATCGGAACAGAGCGCCGCCATATTTAACAAAGGAGTAAAGAAAGGTACTTCTTTAAGGGGAAACCACTTAACTGAAAAAAAAGTTGCATGTGCAAACATAAATTAGTGTCATAATTACATTTGCAGATTGTTCCACCAGATAGAAATGTTATATGTGTACGTTTTAGACATTCAAGTACTCAAGGAAATCTATGACTATTTCAGATTACCGCACATACTCCTGGGATCCATGTAAAGCATGTAAAAGATTGAAATGTACACCAAGACATAGGAGTAATCTACTACGAGAAAATGTTTAGCTTGTATAGCCGCAGCTTTTTAAGTCAGATCACATGGCAGAACTTTAGTCTCTCCAGACAGGTGCAGTGATGCAAATGGCTGGCCATTTAATGATCTACCACAAACGTTTCACAGAATCTACAGTTATCGTGGTCCACAAACCTGCCTGAAAAGCAGGTAGTTTAGAGGTTAATGGAAAGATGTTGACCATGCTCTTTTGTTCTCTAAGTTCCCCGTGCACAAAATGCATCTCAGCAAAAAGATGAATTTTACGTTCATGCCAATTCACAAACAGAATTTGCCCGTGGACAAAATGAGATACATGATCACAAATTGGCTTGTGCAAAAGTTCCTTGCCACTGCACAATTTTTGCACTAGAGATGAGAGAAGGGTGGGTGTAACAGGTTCCTGAGTTCACTCCACTGACAGAAAGATGTGGTGGAACCCAGTGCTTTAAATGGAAAAAGAGAAGTGCCTATACACACCAAATTGATTGGCATGGGTCTTGAGGGTCTGGTAGGGGCGTGGCTTCGAAGCAGGCATTTAACAATAGCAGAATTTTCTTATTCAATACAAAGGCACCCTAGTGTCCTCTGCCAAGTTCCTTCATATGTGCAGGGTGTAGTAGGTGTTTTTTGCAGTTGTGCAATGCGAACTTTGCCAGAGGGCATTAAAGCTTTTTACTTGAGAAGCAGAAGTTTTACATGAAAACATGCTTTTTTGTTTTTATGGCACAGGGAGATTTCCCAGAATAACAGGATGTTGAGCGGAATGAGGATTTCAACTCCCCGTGCCATAAAAACAAAATAAAGTATGCTTTCCTGTAGAACTTGCACTTCTCATTTAAAGTGCTTAAATACCCTCCTGCCAAGTGTGCGCTATATATAACTTCAAAAAAGTACCAATTGCGCACTGTACACACGAGCCGAACTTGGCCGAAAGGTGTTGGGCACTCTGACAGACAATGTCGAGTGTATTCCAGCGCAGCAGCCATGCACTCTAACAGACAGCGCTACAGTTTCAATGTGGGGAGCTCTGTCCGGAAGGCCACATCTCCTTACTTCTGTCACGCTGTCAGTTAGAGTGTAAGGCAGCAGCAGCAACCTAGCGCTGGAATGCACTGACTGTTGACTGTCAAAGAGCCTCACAGACGCCCTCCCTCTGAAGGTATTCAACAGCACCTGCGCTGCACATACCCATACCCCAGAGCCTGACCCCAGCTTGCCTCTAGGCATAGCGGTACTCTCTTGACACATGGAGAAGTTCCAGTACTCTAGGGGAGAAAACTGAGAAGTGCCGGTACTCGGTACCGGTGAGTACCGGCCCATTTAAAGTACTGGTGGAATCTACACCTGGCGGATCTCTGGTTCCCCTATCGCAGTACCCACCTAGAGGAGGACAGTAACTGGGGAAGACACAATGCAGTCAGGGAACGGACACATCAAATGTCTGTACTGTGGACCCTATGTTCCACTGCTCAGGAAATGCAGTAGTGGAGATGGATTTACATTGCCACCCCTAATGTAGACGTGGAAAGTAATTGCATGTTTTGGCATGTATGGGTCCTTGAAAGCCCTGGACTACATCGATTGAGAGGTGCAGCTTCCATTTGAGCAGCAGGTGCAGTGGCACCTGGGACCAGTGGCTTGATGGGCCCATCAAATCCTGATTTGTGCTGTATTTTACAATTCAAGCAGCAGTGTGGGGGCCCATTCCCTTCCTTGCACCAGATCCCATGACACACTGGCTATGCCACTCCTCCGATGGGTGTGGGTATGGCGCGGGAGCTTGCCAAAGTCAACTAGCCCCATCAGCATATCGAGTGAAGTCAATGTACTACAGAGCAGTGGGTGCAGGGCACAGTCCTGTTATGCACGTAGAGCTGTCAGCAATATGGCGGTGCAGCATAAGTGTGTTATCCTCTGCTCACAAGTCTCAATTCAAAGCCTGGACCTGCGGGTTCAGAAACATTGGCAGGGTGCACTTTATAAGGCTATTTTTGTGAAATACGTCCCAATTGTCAGTGTTTAGTGCATCACATGTATAGGTTACATAGTATATAAAAGCAGGCACATATCTTGAAAGCTATGTGAATCAACAATGAAGTGAGATGAGATGCAGAAGGGTACCGCAAATATAGGGCAAGGCCTCCAAGGCGCTCCATTTTTCCCCTACAGAGCGCTATGATCAGGGTTTAATTTGTACAGGTGGCTGCAGGTGGTGAGAGCACAGGCAACCATGTTTGGAGAAAGGATTTTCATCATTAGACATTGACCCGGAGCATGGGAGAAAAAGGCAGAAAAGGGAGAAAGACAGATGAAAAGAAAGAAAGGTAAACAGTGACAAAGTGAGAAAGCAGGGATAGAAAAGAACCCACAAGAATGAGACAAGATGATAGATGATGCCCCCAGAAATTTACAAAGATATGCGGCTAGTGGCTGGAGACTACAGGGGCGGCAAAGGGGCGGTCTTCCATAGGATCCCGGCAATGGTGGCTACTACTATAAAAATATGGTGTGGCACTACGGCACCAAAATCACCATATACTGCTCCCCCTGGTACGCACCTCTCTCCCCGATCAGCGTCCACGAGCAGGAAAGGGAAGGACTTCCTTCCTGCTCAGTGGACATCAATAAAACCAATCTCATGCTGAGAGCAGATCCAGGATTGGTAGGAGCACGCTCATTTTGAGACTGGAGGCCTGTGCCAGCAATCCACCGGCTGTTTCACAGCCAGGGGATTGGTGGGTTAACAGTACCCATGTCATGTTGGACGTAGCAATAGAGCTACTAACCTGACATGCGCTCTGCAGGAGCAGCTGTTATCCTGCAATTGCAGCATTCAGCCCTGCCCCTGTCCTCGCACTGCCACGTTTAAGTAAAATGGCATTTGACATTCCATTTATTTATTCATGTGTGCCTACTGCGCTCGCAGCAGGCAGAGTGACGCACATCCGCTCACTCGGAGGCGGCGCCCCTCGATCCCGGTCCAAGTGGCAGACTCTGTAACCACGGGGCTCCATAGGGGTAATAGACATTCGCCAGAGTTCAAACTGTACGGGTACAGTGTGGAGAAATCTGTCTCCCTTGGGACTAAGACTTATGCACTCCTTGTCAGTAGAAGTCATCAAAAATCTTCTGTATTCATGCACACTGCAGCAACTGGGAGATTCAGTTGACTGTATTTTCCCATGCGTTTCTGTTATCTGTGATAAATGCACAATAAAAAGATTTGGAAAATAAAAGAATAATACAAAGAGAATGAAAAGGGAGGCCTGAGGTGGAATCAAATTTAGGCAGCCTTGGTATTCAGCAGTACTCATATTCGGAAGAGCTGCTGATGGGCTCCTGAATTTTTAGCCGATGCACTTATTTCTTTTTATACAAACCAGGATGTGTTTGTAATGTCTCAGATTCTAAAGATAAAACCAGCTGCATTCGTCAGATGAAAGCACAGTGACTTGTGGTAACTCCAAAGCAGTACAAAGTGGATAGCACAATTGCATTTCAAGACTACTATTTTCACAATGACTATTGTGTAGGATGACTAAATTCACAACACTGTATAGCTGTCTCTTTACAGTCCATTTTCCAGCCAAGTAAGCACTTTTACTTCCTTGGACCCCATCACAACTGCATCAGTAATTTTGATGTGTTATTCCCTCTCCCAATAGTATTGATACCGCTGGAAAACCAGGGACTGTATTACATATACAGCGTACTTTCCCTGTTTGCGTCATGGTGCACCTTTAAATAGGTGCACCGTGTGCAAACAGGGAAATTGTGCTGTAGTAACATGAATGCACTGCCCCCAGAGCAGCCATGAACTTGTCCTGGGGACAGAACATTCAAGTGAAATACGGAGCAGCTGTTTAAAGCTGTGTTTCACTGTGCTGGCGGCAACCTGCTTGGGGGGAGAGATCCTCTTGCAGGCAGGTGCAGTGAGTGACTGCACCCGCCTGCAAGGGAACGTCTGGGAGGTCCATGCCCTTTATTCCTTCCAGCGGGCTGCCTTTAGGAGGCACATTGAAAGTGTGCAACCTTTTTTGTGGCACACTTTCAGTGCGCCTCCTGAAGGCATGTTTGCCTCTGCGCTTGCGACCATAATATGGCGCAGGTGCAGAGGCAAAGTGATTCCTTCATTTGCATGGGGCCAAGCCCCCATACAAAGGAGGGAGCACCCTCTTGAGATAGCGCTGCCGCTACAGGTGCAACAGTGCCATCAGTATTACAGAAGGGGATGCACTAGCGTCTGCGGCCCCTTTTGTATAACCAAAGTGCCCCAGGGGCGCACCGGCTGCGTACCCGGGTCACTTTTTATAATACGGCCCCAGTTGTTCTGACTTTGAGCATGAGGCTGTTTTGTAGCAGGCTTTCCTTGAAAAATGTGATGGTATTTTTCAAGTAAAGCCTGCAACAAAACAGCCTCATGCTCAGTTAAACCCAAACGTTCTATTACACAGCGCTTTAAAAGCTGGCAGGGACTTAAAAATAATTATTAGCCAAAACCCTACTGGTATAGCTGATAAAACATGGATTCTCTTATTTAATGGCATCAGAACAAAGGCTGCAGAATGCTGCAATCTCCTAAACCTGATTAAAAGACTATGGTAATACCAGATAGTATTGGAGAAATCCATTCTGGTTAATACCAAAGCCAGAGCTGCATGAGTACTTAGGGGCCCATTACGATACCCGGCGTAAATAAATCCGCCAGGCATGGAAGCGGCAAAAATCCGCCCGCACACACCGCCTGAACACCGACCACGCCATTACGATTACACAAACCGAATACCGCCATCGGCGGAAAAGCACACAAAATACCGCCCGCCAACGTCCGAGTCGGAGTCAAACCGCCCGCCACGGACGGAAACACGCACGACAACACAAAACCGCCCGCCCTCACGGCCGACACACCGCACGTGAAATTACGATCGCACCGACATGAGCGCGGAAAAACCACAAATATACCGCCCGCCAGCGCAAACAACGCCGATGAGAATCGACACGGCAGAAGCCATGGCGCCAACGTACCTGCACAGAAACCATCCGCACACAAAACCAATAGCACACAACATGGCCAACAAGTCCACACAGCAAGGCACGCACAAATACACAAGCACAGTACACATCCCGAAAACACCCCCCGGACAAACAAAAAATACAAAGGCCAGAACCCCAGACACAACACACCTGAAAACAACAGACCATGAGGACACACCCACATAGGTGAGTACAAAAGCAGCACTCCCACAGACCACAACCCCTTGCTACATTGCAAACCAGAGAGGAGAGGAGAGGACACAGTGACACAGCAAGGACAGCAGCACACCACAGAAACGCACACATCACAACCACCACCACCACCACCACCACCACACACCACCACCACCAAACACCACCACCACCACCACCACCACCACCACCACCACCACCACCACCACCACCACCACCACCAAACACCGGCACCACAAACCCCCTGCACATTACACAACACACACCGCACCAGCACCACAAACATCATGGCACCACAAAGAATGCCCAAGTTCACGCCCATGGAGCTGACGGTCATGGTCGACGAGATCATCAAGGTGTACCCACAAATCTATGGGAACATGGTCCAGCACACACCACTAGCCACCAGAAACAGAATGTGGAACCGGATCGTAGACCAGGTCAATGCAGTCGGGACCCTGCCCAGGAACAGAGTCGAGATTAACAAACGTTGGAATGACGTAAAGAGCCTGGTCAAGAAGAAGGAGGGCAAAAACAGAGAGCTGGCTGCCGTCACTGGCGGAGGGAATCCCGTGCTCTTTAAGACCTTCAAAGCATGGGAGGAGAAGGTGCGAGTCGTAATCCATCCGGAGATCCTCACCGGATTAGCAGGGGAGTGGAGGCTGGTAAGTACAAACTAATGTATACCAGCACACCGCTATGTACTCACATGCACTACCACCATGCCACAGCTCCCAGGGACAAACACCCCCATGTCCAGCACACAATACACAACACATCACACACACATGCAACAGACACTACCACACACAGCCCAAACCGAACAACTGTAAGATGCGTGGGGACATGTGTACACTAAGCCAGCCACGTAACCACCAACAGGTCCACAAATATGCCAGAAGCGCCACAACGAGCACCCACCACACCCATGTGTCCGCCACAGCTGCACTAACCGACAAGTAACAGGTAAGTGGCAGGAACACAAAGTGCAGTGGGTGGGAGGGTGGACAGCCTAAGTACAACACACACCAGGCCCCAGTCCCACAGCACAGCAAGGAGGAGCATCCCCCACAGCCACGTGTCAGCCACCGCAGTGCACAACGACAGCCGAAAGGCAGACATCACGGTCCACAGCAATCGGTGTCAGTGGGTGTCCAGCCACCCCCACGACCCACAACACCCCCACCCCCACAGACCTGCAACATGGAGCACCCCCGCTTAGAGCCATGTGGCATCCAGTACAGTGCACGCACGAACAACTTGCAGGTGGGAAACTGGACAGGGCTGGATTACTGGAGGCATGAGGACCATAACACGACCAACACATGGGACATGTCACGTAGCAGACGAACACGCAGCACCGCCCACCGTCACGAACAAGTGAACAATGTGCACACGGACATGAACAACAGACTCACACCCCACATGACCCATCACAGATATAGCAACACCCAAGGAGCCACGTCTGCATGCACAAGCCACACTGAATATAGTACCACACGGCAGCCACTGTGCAACTCATCACACACAACCGAAACACCATTGAAGTCCTGTCCATGTAGCCCCTACTGCCTGTCAACCACACACCCCACAACTACGCCTATGTAAGACAAACAACACTAGACGCAACAGAGCGGAACAACATAAATGCACACGAACACCACTGAACCCATCAAACACACAGACACACCATGCACAAACAACATACCATCCATCCCATCCGTCAGCCCCAGTCTCATGAAAGGCATGTCATCCGCACAGCTGCCACACATACAGCAGTCACGCTAAGATACATGCCCATGACCAACCATGTGCCAGAAGTCAATGAAGTGCACGACACACTGTGAGCAACAACACACAACATGGGCCACACCCCCCGAGCACTGCAGTGATGCACATGGCACAGGGCAGCACGCACACCAAGGAGATGGGACAACTGCAATACGTTGGCTGGCACACAACCATCACTCACTCATAACGATGCGTCCAATGCCATGTCCAGTAATCACAACAGACAGCAAATATGCAGGCCATGTCAAGCATGCACACACCTCAAACCATGCACTGTCATGCTGCCACAACACATGTCACGTTCGGCACCCATGGCTCACAGCATGTACCCCAAAAGCATATTCCCTCCCAAATGCGAATCTGGGGCATGGCCCCCATGTTGCCATATGCGTTCCTAAGCGTTCCATTTGAACCCCAAAAGCATATCCCCTCCCAAATGCGAATCTGGGGCATGGCCCCCATGTTGCCATATGCGTTCCTAAGCGTTCCATTTGAACCCCAAAAGCATATCCCCTCCCAAATGCGAATCTGGGGCATGGCCCCCATGTTGCCATATGCGTTCCTAAGCGTTCCATTTGAACCCCAAAAGCATATCCCTCCCAAATGCGAATCTGGGGCATGGCCCCCATGTTGCCATATGCGTTCCTAAGCGTTCCATTTGAACCCCAAAAGCATATCCCCTCCCAAATGCGAATCTGGGGCATGGCCCCCATGTTGCCATATGCGTTCCTAAGCGTTCCATTTGAACCCCAAAAGCATATCCCCTCCCAAATGCGAATCTGGGGCATGGCCCCCATGTTGCCATATGCGTTCCTAAGCGTTCCATTTGAACCCCAAAAGCAAAGTACAAACCAGACCCAGGATGGGCCAGGAGCCCGCATACACCAGAGTCACAATAAGTAGGGGCACAGAAACACACCCATCGGCATGGCCAATCCGTCCCATGCCACATGTGCACAGCACACAGTCCCATTGCCAAGCACACACAACTACAGATGCTACAGCCACACACACGCCTCCGGGAAACCCATGTACGAGATTGCACGAACTGTCAATGTCAGACGACAAATACATACTTCGCCAGGTGCAACACAATAACAAATCTCATTCTCTCCACAGGTGACGAACTGCTGGATGCTGGGGATGGAGCCAGCAGCCAGCACAGCCAGCCTACAAGCCCCCAACGAGGACACACGGATCTGGAGGATCTGTCCTCCTCTTCGGACACGGACAACCAAGCAGGCCCATCTGGTGTGGCAGGGCCCAGCCGCTCCCCAGGACCCCTCCTACCCACCAACCCATCATCCAGGGCTGCTGAACATTCCCAGCCCCCTGCTGCCACTGTCGTTGCGGCCACACCCACGGTCATTGTGGCCACTACCACTGCCGCAACCGCCACCATCGCCGCACCGACCACCACCGCCGCCACCACCGCCACGTCTTCGCTGGCACCAGCCCCAGCGCAGGTGGTGGCCCGGACGACTGGATCCACCCTGGGAGCCACAGCGAGGACCGTGGTGAGCAATGTGGCTAGTGGGCAGGCCGGTGGCAGCAGGACTGGTAGGAGGAGCAGGGTCAGGGAAACGCCAGCCTCCCCTGGGAGCCATGCCCTGCCTCACATGGCCAGAGTCCTTGGGGCCTATGAAGAGGCCCAAGGACAATGGGTCCGGTCTGCTTCAGACACGCGTGAGGTGCTGGGGGTGCTGAGGTCCATGGACGCCCGTATGGGCCAAATCGTGGACCTCATGGGACAGCTGGTGGTGGCGGTGAGGTCACAGCCAGGGACAGCAGCTCCCCTCCGCCACCACCTGCCGGGGCGCAGGGTGGAGCAGCAGTGTCCAGTTCCCCTGCGTCCACAGCCAGTGATCACACCTCAACCACCAGCATGTCGCAAGCAGGCACCCCCTCGCAAACGTGGAAGGGGCCGTCCGAAGAGGAAACAGATCTCCCGGGAGGACTTCGCACGCTCCAGACGCAAGTGAGGCAGCCAGCCAGCCTTCCGCCAGCCTTCCTTGACCAGCCACTGCATTGACTTGGACTACGATCCCACTCCACACAGCCATCTGGATGGCATGTGTGTGTTGGACTATGGACATAGAACCAGTGGGTACACCCTGATCATCACGCAGCCATGACCGACAGCTCATTGTCACTGCACGCACCACTTTTGTCATCACCTTACACACAATCACATGTCACAGTTTGTAATAAATGCACCTTTTTCACTAACTGCTGTTTGTGCCCTGTGTCTTATTTGTACGGAATACAACGGCCACCTTGGGCGGAAAGGCACCTGATGCGTGGCATGGCATTTGAATCCGGAGGGCCTGTAGGGACCTAGGGGTGGGAGACAGAACAGGAGCACATTCAATGAGTGTGTCACACACCCATCACACAGTACATGTCAACAACTACAAGCAATGTACACACATCGCACAGAGCAATAGGGCACAATGCCACAGCCACCAACAGTGGCATACTACCCTGGCCATGGAGCATTGACACACAGCACGCAGTGAACAAACGGCCACCCTGACACAGCACACACACACCTGCACAGATACAGCCACATCAGCCGTCGTACATGGACACTCACCGTCAAGTGAAGTAGCGGGCGATGAGCTGCTGCCGCACATTACCAGCTTCCTCCTCTCCGCTGTCCTCCTCACTCGAGCTGTCCTGGTCTGCGGGCTGGGGCCCTGGTTGATCTCCGTCATCCACGATGAGGGGGATCTGCTTCCGAATGGCCAGATTGTGCAGCATGCAGCACGCCACCACTATCTGGCACACCTTCTGTGGGGAGTACGCCAGCGCACCCCCGGTGCGGTCCAGGCACCTGAACCTGGACTTGAGGAGGCCAAAGGTACGCTCGACCACACGTCTGGTCCTCCCATGTGCCTCATTGTAGCGATCGTCTGCTGGGGTGCGAGGATTCCTCAATGGACTGAGCAGCCATGCCCCATTCGGATACGCAGAGTCACCTGGGTGTGAGGGACACAGAGAACCGTTGCTAATCCAACTGGACAGGGGACAGCATCGCACAGCCAGCACGCTACACCACTCCACATATTCACCGACAATACAGGCACGATCCTGTTGCATATTGGACATCAGTCGTGGCAAGATGCTGTTGCGCATTATGTGTGCGTCATGGGCCGAGCCTGGGAACTTTGCACACACGTGGGTGATCACCATGTCCGCAAGGCACACCACTTGCACATTCAGGGAGTGCGTGTGCTTCCTGTTGCGGTACAGGTGCTCAGTGGCCTGTGGTGGAACAAGGCCGACATGTGTGCAGTCAATGGCTCCAACGACGTGTGGGATTCTGCCAAGGGCATAGAATGCACCCTTCACTGCCGCCAATTCACGAGCCCTGGGGAAGCGGATGTACCTGTTCCGGTACAGCATCATGGCTGCCAGTACATCCCTCAGCACCTTGCTGAACATGGGCTGGGACATCCCTCCTCCAATGCCCACTGTGTGCTGGAATGACCCAGTGGCGAAGAAATGCATGGCGGCCATCACCTTAGCCGTGGGGGTGACAGCAGTCGGATACACCCTGCGGGGACGGAGATGGGGTTCTAACATGGCACACAGTCGATGCAGGGTTGGCCTGTCCAGCCGAAACTTCCTAATAACCTCTGTATCGTCCATGTCCGCCAGCAATTGGTATGGGCGGTCAATGTTCGGTCTCCGCCTAGGGACAATGGCAGAGGACACATGTCAATGCAACACGACACATAGCAATTTCGCATACACATCACTGACATGACTGAGCAAGCACATGAGCCACAGCCCAGCTGTCAAGCTGGGACGGCACGGCCACAATACACTTACACAGGTCTCCCAACAATGGCAATGGCTAGTGATACAAACCACTGCCATGTGCATGCACATGGGGATCTAGGCCCCAATGACTTGCGGGGCGTGCTGATGGGGACTGACTGCATATCCGTCAAGCGGCAACGCCACGGCAACATGAATGTCTGCTGAGCATGGAACTGCTTCCGCGGCTGGATGAGTATGGCACACGACGACGACGATGTGGGCACAGGCTGAGCGGCCAAAACAAGTGGGACCTGTGGCATGAGGGGATATGAGACAGTAGTAGGTGTCAGCACTGCACCCTATGTACAGCACTGTACGGATCACACCTCCCGAAACATTGACTGGTGTCCACATTGACAGCCCCATGCCAAGACGGCTGTGTGCTTGCAGTCACACGTCACAGGTGAGAGGTTACATTGCACGTGCCAGGTGGCAGTCGTACATAGTGGGAGCTGGCATGTGTGTGCATGTGTCTCCTGTTCAGGATCCACCAGATGGGCGCTGACTCTGTACTGACCATTGGACACAGCATGTTCCGTGGAAGGCTTGTGTGTGTGGGATGGTGGCAATGGATGTGCCTCCGTTGGGTGGGGGCCATGCACAGGGCGGGTACGTCGATGATTGCGCATTGTTGGTCACGGTGGGTGCACCCACTAAGATGTGTTGCCCTGTGTTCAATTCCTATGTCCGCATGATGATGGACTGTAGATGTGGGCAGACTACACATTGGTCGATGTGCTGTCTATATGCATGTGCCTTCACACCAGGCACAGCTGCCCCTGCACATGTGACCCCTGCTGGACTCGCTGCTGGGTCTGTGGAGCTGATGCACCTTCTGCGCGTGGGGCGGACAGCTCTCCTCACTTCCCTCATTGCGCATGTCATGACTTTGCCGCAGGTGACATGGATCATGGAGGGCCCACATGTACGCGTGGGTAGGCTACACATGATTGTACACTGGTCGCCACCCCCAGTCAGTGTTTCGAATGTGAAGGTTGTCGTGCTGGTGGTATGTTCGATGTGGCGGATGGGCGGGCCTAGGTGCGGGCTTACATTCCGGACATGGGGGTAGTTGGATTGGCGACTAGTTGCAGTACACACGGGACACGTCTCTTCCTTTCCACATCTGGGTCATCCCTTGTACTTACTGACAGTGATACAGTCATCTTCGCCCCAGCCCTCATGTCCTCCCCTCGCTCCCCCAATATGCATGCTCACCTGCGAGGCTAGCGCCTGCACAGGCAGCCCCAAGCTCGCACCAGAGAGGGCAAGGAGTGTATGTGTGGGTCCAGTTGCACGAGTGGGCTGTCTCAGGGTATGATGTGTGGCGGGACGCCGTCCACCTGCATGGTGCCCCAAATGGAGACCCGGCCTGCATGGACTATGCATCACAGTCTTCGCCTTCCGGATCCGCCACCTGCGACACCCAGTGGCTGTGGCTGCCCTTGCGGCCAGGCCGCGTCCGTCTGTGGCTGATGGCCCACACATTCACTCTTTGGCCTCTCTGGGGAGGGCTCGGGGTGGTGGCGCACGCGCTTGCACTTAGTCGCAATGGCATGTGGCGTGGTTGGTATGATGGGCAATGGATGGGATGGTGCGAGCCACCTCCCGTGACGTCAGTGCTGCTCGTGCTGTGGTGCGTCCCCACTACACTTCCATTTGACTTGTGCCATGCTAGACGTTGAGGTTCTATTGCCTGCGTGATATGACCAGGAGGAGCGCGAGGAGACCTCTCACACACCATGCTCCACTGCCATCCCGTGCCCTGTATCGCCTGTGCGGATTGACTATGTTGGGGTTACACCTGGTCGACTGGGGCTGTGTGTGCCTTGTCAAGGGGCATGGCGGGCGCACAACAGGATCCAGCTTGTCCACAGAGGGTGGGCTGAGGTGCGCCTGGTACCGCTTTGTACGTGTGCCCGGCTGCTGTGCACACACGTGTTCACTCCCCCGACAGGTGTCCTCTCACAATGCCCAGGGAAGCGGTGGTGTACTGTTCATGACCCCTCCCGACACGTCGTGCTCCAACTTGGCATGTGCGCATCTACCCGTCGCACCCACCCACCTGAGCACTGCGTCCATACGACTTCACACGACACATGTGTGTCTTCCACAGTAGTGCTACTCATTTGCGTTGACATCCAATACCAGTGGACTACATGGTCATGTCACGACTGCCGTGTACTTCACATACTCTCATCCTCTCTCATTCGTACTTGTGAAATGAATCAGCGGAGACAGTTTTGGTTTCAAACATTATATTGAGTCTTCTGTCCTCTGTGATGCAGTATAGTGGACACTACTGGCAGCGGAATACATGTTGAGGATATACTGAGCATGATTGCAAATGGGATAGGGTGTGGGGTTACATGTGATTGGCTGTTGCATGTGGGATGTGGGCTTCAGAGTGACATCTGCTTGGCCAAGGCTGTGCTAATGTACATTTACGTATAGCTGCGGAGCTGCGGACTTTGACACAGACGGTATACATGTAGCCTACCAGACCGCTTGGCATCATGGGCACAGTCCATCTCAGTTCCATGTGACAGGTTTGCTGCGGTTGTTCCTCATGCACGCGTGCATGTGAGATGACATCAGGGCATGTGCTTGCGTGCATGCAGCGGCGTGCCACTTGTTGTTGCACTGTGGTGGTTACTGGACATGTCACAGTCACTGGGGTCGTGTTGTTGTTGTATGCACTTGTCGTCCATGCAAAGGTCCTGGTATGGGATTCCCGGGGCGGGGGTGGGAGGGGTGCAGCACCCACAGACTCCAGGCGACCTATTCATGTCCACTGAGCGGTGTGTGTGTCCATGGGCGCTGGATCCATGTCGTGTCCTGGTTGTTCGTGCAGTTCCGTCCATGTGGGTGCGATACACAGAGCCCATGCCACTGCCTCCCACGATGCATGCGGTGTTCCTGGATGTGATGGGGAACAGTGTGCATGTCCCGGTCATATCCGATGTCATGGCGATGTCGATGATGGTGTGGTTACAGTTGCCGGTCGTTTGGTATGGCTGTTGTGGTGGTGACTGGCCAGTCCGTGCGGAAGCTAAGCATGGGTGCGGGGTTGGACATCATAGGTCACTCGGGGAACCTGCGTTGTGGTCCGACGTATTTACAGGTTGTCAGGTATGCGATGCCGTCCAGCAGGGCTTCCATGTCATTGGTGGTGTACATGTTTGCCAGCCAATGAAGCGGATGGTGGCTGTCAAGGTGTTGTTCGTAAGTTGTCCCTTGGAGGACCATGATGGGGCATGCTGGGTGACATTCGATGTAGCTGTTATCGATGATCCGTCGTGTGGAGGCACAGTGGTCCCATTTCAGTGCGGGTGCGATGTTGGCCACATACGCCATGCCCCCAAAGCAGAGCAGGCCCTGTCGTGTGCGTCCAGAGGGAGGAGTAGTGGTAGCAGGTCCGCCTTCAGACATGCCGGGTTGGAGAGGCATATCTCGACGGGATGCTGGTAGGGACACCTCCGACAGTAGAAGACGGGCATGACGCAGCTGAACAATGTGATGCGGTAAGTCAGTCGGTAACTTACGTTCAGCAGGGACAGGAGATCGCATCCCAATGTATGGCACAGGTTGGTTTTGTACAGCTTGAGCTGTTCGGCGTAGTTGGGTAGGTGTGTTGCGGTTGCCATTTCGCAGCGGTTCGTTGAGGTGGCGTGCTCCGGCTGTGTGTGCAGTCTGCAATGTGCACGCTCCGGGGTTGCTGTGAGCTCTGTGTAGTCGTAGGGAGACAGGACTTGTGTTCTGTTGGCTTGTTTGGAGGACACGGGCCCTCTTCCCACATGCTTCTCAGACAGTTCAAGGTCAGTGCTGTGTGACTCCTTCCAATTAACTTGCATGTGGCCGACATGGGGGAGTGTTTTCTTCTTTCTTCCCCGTCCGTTGTGTGCTTCTGTGATATGCGCTATCTGCCCTGTGGTCGGTCTCCTCGGCATGCCTGTGTTGGTCTATTCTTGGACAATGGCTGTATTCACCGGCTTCTGTCGTAGGGCTGTGGTTTCGGAGTTGGAATGGAAGGTCATTCAGTGCTGTCTGCTCTCCCTTGTGTGGGCGGCAGGCTGCCTTTCCGCTCTGCGTTGGGCCTTGTGTGTGAATGTTATTCTTGGGCCACCTGTTGTCGGTCCCCGGGCTCTTTGGTGTTCCGTTTTATATGTCTTGTTCATATGTGCAGGGTGGTATGGGTGTTTCTGTGTGGTACTGGCGTTCCTCTTCCCGAAGGGGCCCTGCTTCTCCTAGTTGGTGTTGCCGCCGCTGTGTGCTACGCCATGTTTGTTACACTGGGGTGTGTCCTGCTGTTGCGTGTCTTCACTGACATGTGTGCGTCGGTTGTGTGGCGTTGGGTGTTGTCCGTGAATTGGGCGTTGAGGACATGTCTGTGGCCGGCCTGTCACGTGTCATGTGCGTTCGGGGTGGGGCTGATGTGTGTGCTGCTTGGTTGTGTCCCTGTGTGCGACGCATGCATGGCGCTGCGGTTGGCCTCTGCGTTGTGCGCATGTGTGGCGGCGTCATCGGCGCTTTGGGGCCGTGACGGGGTGGTTGGTTACTAGTCCCAGGTGGTGTGTACACATGTGTTCTGCGATGTTACGATTTGGCCTGTGTGTCATCTGTGGATGCGATGGTGGATGTGTAGTGTACACGCGCTGGTGGGGGTTGTCCGCTTTTTCCGCCCTTGCACTGTGTGCGCTGTTTGCGTGCACTTGTTGTGTGTGTGCCT
Source organism: Calotriton arnoldi (assembly GCA_963921515.1). Lineage (NCBI taxonomy): Eukaryota > Metazoa > Chordata > Amphibia > Caudata > Salamandridae > Calotriton > Calotriton arnoldi. The sequence continues at coordinate 295,600 of CAWUFW010005802.1, read as the reverse complement.
ACCTGCGTCTCCGCGGTGCGTTGCGTCCTTGGTGGTGCATCAGCAGAAGCATGGGGAGTGCCTGCAGTGCTGGATTCATGCTCGGGAGCCGCTTCTTCGTTGTCCGTGCTCGGCATCCGTGTTACCGCTTCGGTTTGTCGTACGGTATCTCTTGGCCGTGGGAGCCGTTTGTTTGCGGCATCGTAATTTATGCGCCGGGCGGGACGTGTTTCGTCGGACGGTGTGTGTCAGTTGAGCTGCGCCGCTACATGTACGGGCGCACTTTGATGGCGGACGGTGTTGCTGGCTTGCCGGCGGTGTTTGGCCTACTTTTCGCATCGTAATTGGGCGGGCGTGTGGACTGCTGCGTGCCGGCGGTAACTGGTGGTTTTTGCATCCGCCAGCACGCCGGTGTTGCTTCCGCCCGCCATCGTAATGTGCCCCTTAGTTATTTTACATAGTGCCAACGTGCTGCCTTGTTGCTGCTTCAGTGTGCTCTGAGACCTCTGAGATACTGTAAGCATTCAGAAATGCCAACATAAAGTAGTATATAAGTCACACTTAGGGGTCGATTTCGATCTCGGTCGGTAGGGCTCCAAATCGGATTCGGCTTTACCGGATCCGAGTCGGAGGCTTTGTTTCCGACCGATTCGTACAGTCGTCCGAGCGAGCAAGTACGATGCGAGTGAACGCAAAATCGCCGACCGACTCGTTTCTGTGTCCGACTCGCTCCGTCCGACTCGTCCGCACTCGATTCGTGGCGCGCAATGGAGACGTTTTACGACCGAGCCAGTACGATGGGCGCGTCGGACAGCCGGATCGAGTCGGAGCGTCTGGCTCGAAAAAGCTCCCGGAGCCGGACTTGGGGGTCCGTGCCGGACCCCCTGCACCCGTAGCCGTACGAGTCGAGCACAGGGGGACCCATGGGTCCCCCCTAAACATGCATGTACTGTGCGAGTTGCACCGACGCGTACACACTGTAGGGGGCGCACTTGTTTGCGACGTACCCATTGAGTCACTGGGAGCCCATGTACGCGTCGTACGACCGGCTCCCATTGACTTCAATGGGAGTCTGACCGAATCGAGTCCGGCAGCATGCGGCCGCATCGTACTCGCTCGGTCGGACTGCAGGAGTCCGGCTCGGTCGGAAATCTCTCCGGATCCGGCTCGGTCGGAGAGTTTTCCGACCCAGATCGGAATCGGCCCCTTAGTCTTGTGCATAACAAATAGTGCACACTGGGAGGTGATTCTTTGTCCCTGGTGGGTTTTGAATGCCTCTTGCTGGTCACTGGAAAACTACGAATGACTAGATTCTATAGGTAAGTTAAATGTATAGGACTTGGGGCATATTTAGACGAGGGCGACTTTTGGTTTCAGAATCATCTGAAGGCAAATGGATGGACCAGGAGTCTGAGAGGTGCAACATTTCTGCAGGCTGTCTTTTGGGGTGGGAGGGGGTGCTAACCACTGGCAGAGTTGCTATACGTCAGGACTTTTTTGCTGCTTATACCACAGTTCCCACCTTCACCTAAAATATAGACTCAGCTGGACCCCTAAAATATGCAAGTTATAGATCATCTGACTGTGAGACCTGGGGGCCTATTAGGATGACGGGCGGACTTTCATCCGCCCGCCACCCTAGCGGTGCTGGGACCGGCCGCCAGTGGTGCGGCGGTCCCGCACAGGCGATTAGGATGCCACCGCCACCGTGGCGGTGGCATCCTCAATTCCCAGCATTGTGGCAGGCGGTGCGCACAGCACCACCCGCCACAATGCTGGGAATGCACTGTGTGCATCGTCATGCACAAGGTGACAGGCACCGCGAGGTGCCTGCCACCATGTCCATGACAATGCAGGGGGTACCATAGGTACCCCCCATGTGCACCCCCCCAACATCTTGGGGGCCCGCAACGGGCCCCCTAAAGTGGATTCCGCCTGGCTTTCCATGGCGGAGTCACCGCCATGGAAAGCCCTGCACCGCCGACCATCGTAATATGGATGGCGGTGCCTGCAAGGCACCGCCACCATATTGCAGGCCTTTTCCGCCCAGTAGCCAATCGGGCCGATTGCCTACCGGTGGAAAACCGGCGGACGGTCTTTCCGTCCGCCTGGGTCCCCACCGCCATCGTAATATGGCGGTGGGGAAATGTGAAGCGGGCGGAGGAAAATAGCGGGCGGATCGCCACCGCCATGCGGGCGGTGGCGATCCACCCTACATCCTAATCACCCCCCTAGTCTTTATCCCTGCCTCTGTTTGGCCGAGAGGGCTGGATTTCAATGTGTGTCTGAGTTAGTAAATGAGTGAGTGACTGTTATGCCTAACAACACACTAGTCACATTCGGCTTTTGCCCTTTTCATATTTTGTGGTTCTTAATTATATAAATTACATTGCTCTCTTCTGTCCCCTTCAGGCATGTGACAGGCAAATTCCCAGATTTTCCTGATGAAGAACACGGGGGATCAATCGCCATTTTTGCTGAGAAGACACCAGAACAGGTATTTTGGAGAACTGGTTTGAGCCTCCTGATTCTGGGAATGTGCTACCTAATCTACTGCTTTTTATCAAGCCAGTGCTGCTGCTGTCCAGAGCACTATCTAACTTCAGCCTTCTTAGGAAGAGATTGTGCCATTAAAGACCTAGAAGAGCGTTCCAAACTGTAGGCACCATGAGCATATTTCCACCAATGTTACTGCACAAATCTTCTACGGCAGACAAATCTCATGTTTTCTTTCCAGACAACCCATTGAATAAACCTGTCTCATGTGAGACCTGAATTATTCTTCTCATAATGTCAACAAAATATCACAATGGCTGCATGTTTGGTGATCCCTTGAGTGCATTGGTTGCACTGTATGATCTCTTTAGGGAGAATTAACAGGATTTCATATCAGGTTTCTCGAATAGCTGCATAATGCAGATCATGACATGCAAATGGTTTGGGATTGGATAAAGGCTGCTTTGATGGGTGTGGAAAGGTCAATGATAATGTTATTAGGGTGTCCATCAGAGAGTGAGAAGGGCTGCTCCCAGTGCCACTCTCAGGATGCGAGGAGTGTGAAGTAGGGAACGGGGTCTGTTCTGGTGTACTAACCTAGCTAACAATTGGAAGAACATTTGTAGTTCTCTAATCAGTACTTACTGATTGTCCTAGAAACTACAAAACAATAACCTGCCACTAACCTATAAACTGTATAGTGGAGTAAGTACAGACAGGCTATATGTACACATAAATTCAATTAACATGACTGCAATAAAGTAAAAGGGCAAAGGCTAGCTATTGTTTAATAAGGCCATTATGAACAGTTTGTGGAAGTTTGCCCTCTCGGTGTTCTGCTTGGAGTGCAGAGTTCCAGCAAAACTACGCCAACTGCCGCATGGTGGAGGTTTTTTCTTTCACTTGACTGACCAACATTAAGTTGGTGAGCAAGAATTTGAGTCCCCTAGCACTATTTTCAGGCGCTAGAACACCTCCCGTGAGATTTCTCAACACAGGCGGTCATGACAGGTCACAACTGTTCACGTTGAGAAAGCTGGTGCTCAAGTAGAAAATCTACTCAAGCTGCAGAAAGAAGCAGCACCCTCTGGCATGCTGCAGGATGCCGTCCGTGCTGATTTTACAGTGCGGAAGAAGCTCCTGGCACTAAAAATCAGTGCAAGCAGCACGACATGCCGAATTTTGCCCGCTCGCAGAATTCCACCGAATCTCAATGAGTTTTTACTTAACTTTGTGGAATTCCGCAGAGAGAAACTCCGTGAGTTCCGCCCACCCCTATTTTCCTTCCAGTTACTTTTTAAAAAAAATCGATTCCCAGATTATGCATTCCAAAGGCAGAAAGATGCATGTACATCACAGAAACTTACAATACCGAAAGTCCTCAACAATAGGCCTAGAGGCACACCAAGTTATATTAAATAAGCCAAATGCAAATTAGGGATTGAAGTATGAAAAACTGGGATTATTTAAACCAACATTACTTTTGCATAACATTAACTCATCTACATAACTTCTGGCTAATGTCACTTTGCCCTGTTATCCACTGCTTGAAAATGCCATTACTTTGATCTCATCGCATCAACCTTGTATCACTACGCTCTTAACCCCTAATATTTAAATACCCATTATTTAAATCCATTACTTCTATACTAACTCATCCAAAAACTAACGTTCAAGGACACTCTAACAACATCTCGTTCCTTATTAAAACAATAATTCAAAACCTTACTGTTTCTTAAATGAATCCCTATTGTTAATCCTAGTGCTAATGCTCACCCAAAACCTAGCCTTACACCTAGCCCTAGGACATGTGAAAAATTAACTAATATTGTAATTAAGTCGAATAAACACTTTTATAGAAAATTACAATATAGCTAGCAATGAAATGTCTAATTACAAAATAGTACGGTTCTTTCAGATGTCATAATATAAGAAGGTGAATTAAATAATGAAGTATCTCAAGTTTTATTTTTAGTCCTTTCTTTATTTCCTTGAGTTTTTCTCTACCTGATACTGCAATATTCTCTTCACGGGTGCAGAGCAGGAATATCGACGTATAAATATCGCGGAACATAAATATCGCTGCAGAAATATCGTGGGGAAGAAATATCGACAACAGAAATATCGTGGACAAGAATATCGACTGACAGGTAAGTAATATCGATTACAAAAATATCGACGTATTAAATATCGTTTACAAAAATATAGTTGACAAAAATATCCAATTATTAATAATGTTATGTATTTTAGTGTTTTTATTGAGAATTGTTTGTCATTTTATTATATGTTTGAAATTTTTAGTAGTTATTAATTTATTTTAAGTTTAATTTTGCGTTTTTAGTTCAGTAGCGGGTTGTGGGTTTATAAGGGAATAGGGTGGGAAGTAATTTAATTATATTAAATTTATTGAATAATTAATGTGTTAATTGATTAATTAATAATAGTTTAATTAGTTGTTAATTAATTTCAGTTAATCAATTAATAATTAATTATGTTAATTGTTTAATTGATTTTAGGTGTGTGTTGTGGTGTTTATATGTGTACATGGAAGGGTGGTAAGTAATTAATTTTTTCTTGATTAATTATTAAATATTTATAAATTAATTTCCATTAATTAATTAGTAATTATTAATTGTAATTGTGTAATTAATTTTAAGTGTGTTGTGGTGTGTATATGTGTAAATGGTGTGAAGGGTGGTAAGTAATTAATTTTTTATTGATTAATTATTAAATATTTATAAATTAATTTCCATTAATTAATTATTAATTATTAATTGTAATTGCGTAATTAATTTTTGGTGTGTGTTGTGGATATTATAGTGTTAATTAATGTGTAATTAATGATTTTTTATTATCTTTGTTAATAATAATATATGAAATTTTATATATTAATTATGTTAATATTGGAAATTAAATTTAATAAAAATGTTGATGATTTTGATTTTTATTGTTTTGGGATCCAGCACTTTCCCTACTGTTGTACTCACTGGAGTGGGAATAGTAATTTTTACCCCTACGCTATCCAGCACTTTCCCTACTGTTGCACTCACTGCAGTGGGAATAGTAATTTTTACCCCTACGCTATCCAGCGCTTTCCCTGCTGTTGCACTCACTGGAGTGGGAATAGTAATTTTTACCCCTACGCTATCCAACGCTTTCCCTACTGTTGCACTCACTGGAGTGGGAATAGTAATTTTTACCCTCGCTATCCAACGTTTCCACTACTATTGTGTTTATTTTGTTATTAAATGTATGTTTTTTTTTTTTATAGTTTAATGTGTTAATTAAATATAGAATATTTTATTTAATTTTAAATTATTTATTTATGTGCATATTTTATTTTTATATAATTTAAAAAGTTTATAAATTAAATAAAGATAATAGTTAATAAAATGTATTTAAGTAAATATATGTATATGTACACTTTTTTGTGTTTATATTTATTAAATTAAGTTTATTAGTTATAATTAGTTAAAATATATATTAAATTTAATTAATTTTGTTAATAATATTAATATTATTTAATTAATTTTATTTAAGTTATGTAATTTTTTTAAGTCGATATTTTTTACTTCTATATTTTTTACATCGATATTTTTGTGTCGATATTATTGTACTTACCTGTTTATGTATAGGAAGTCGATATTTTTGTTATCGATATTATCACATCGATATTTTTTTGATTGATATTTTTAACATCGATATTTTAACATGGAACCCTCTTCACGTTCCTGAGAACCACTGGAGCTTGTTTCTAATCACCTTAAACCCAATCACACCAATCGGGGAGTTAAAATATTGTGGTTTCTGTTTTGAGGTAAAATGGGTTGTGGGTATTTTTGGAGGCATAAAACATTGCTGAAGGTGATGTCCAAGGACACTGACACAGTGGGTACGTTGACACGTGGGATTAATATTGGGAGCCATTCTAGTACAATATTGGCTTCACATATACTTCCCATGGACATGCTGGATATGCTCTTGTACCTGTTCAACAAGCATTGGCATAGCCAATAGGTCTCGCCTTTGGGACCTTATAAGTGTTTAGCCATGCAACAGTTGATGTTGTTGCCCAAGGATATTGTGCTGGATAACTAATCACTTATAAGGTCCCAAAGGCGAGACCTATTGGCTATGCCATTGCTTGTTTTAAATCAGTTCTCGTGTGGAGCTTAATTGGAAACGATGCAAGAGTACACCTGCCCATTGCACTGGAATTTGTAACGTGGTGCTGTTTTTACTCACGTTAGTTGAACAAAAAGAAACAGCATTGCTCAAAAGAAGTTGAATTCCCCTGCAGCCGAGGTTGGTCGGGTCCTTTTAAGTCTCTTGCTGGGTGTAGCGCACATTGCCGGGTATTGTTGAAAATTACTACCTACGACAATCCAGGTGCTGTGGAAGGGGAATGGAGGGGGGGGGTTGGGGAAGAGATAAAAAAAGTGGATCCTAACAAAACTGACTCCCAGATGGAAGGCTCGTTCCGCCGCCAGTTGTGAATGAGAGCAGCGAAGACTTGAGGGAGAGAGACAGAGGCTTGAGCTACACTGGGCAGCGGCATTTATATATGTGGCAGCGGGGCTGCCTGTAACCTTCCATTCATTCAGTGAGCAGAGGAGCGTGCAGGCCGGAGCCCGTGGCAGAGAAGGGAGCCACATAGGGAAACAGCGCATGATTGAGCAAGACTGAGTAGAAAATACACGCTGGCTTCAAAATGAGTAATGACTGAGACAGGGTGAAAAAGGAGCTGCCTGAAAGTGTTAGTGCTCCTGCAGAGCCTGGGCCCAAGCCCAGGAAGGACGCAGCAGGAACGAGTCCAGGGAGAAGGAAGAGGCTGGGAGAGCCGGTGGGGGAAAAAGACTGACCCCAGGTCGGGGAAAAAAACTCACCACAGTTTGGCTCCTGCAGCCTCGGTAACGGCGTTGCTACTCATGTTACACAGAGCGGCCGATAACATCACGGTCCATAAAATAAAGAAGTAACAAATGCGTTTGACTTGGTGAAATATATATATATTTTTAAGTGACGGGCGGAACCAGCGATGCCAGAAAGCAAACAGGGAAACGCTGTGTGTGTTTGTGTGGGACGGGGAAGTGACAAGCTAAATAAGCAAGCAACACTAAGTGGGGGATCAAGGGGGTGAGAATGACGACAGGGAAGCAACAATAATAACAATAACAGCTAGAAAGTGATCCGAGCCAAGCAGGGGCCGTGCTGACCACGTCCGGACCGTCCATGATGAGGGTGGGAGGGCATATGAAGGCAGAAACCGGAGAGAAAACTCAGCGAAAATGCATACAGGAAGTGGGAAGCTGCTGCAACCCTGTGAATCCGTGAAAGCAGGTGCCATGCTGTGAAGTGAAAGCGGCACCCATGTAAATACAACATTGCAATGGCTGCACTCACGATTTAGACTTAAACATTTAAAGCTAAAGCGGGTGCCGCGATTGCTTCATAAGTAAAGCAATCGGAAACAAGCAATGGCCGCGCGGCCGCGAAAGTGAAAGTAATCGCGAAGGAAGCCAGATGGCGAGGGAAGCCATATGGCGCCTGATCGCGCGTGCACGCTCGCGTGAACGCAAGCTGGTCGCCAGCAAACTGCTGTTTGCACTTCCAAAACCCGCTTACTAAAACTCTCGCCAGAGCAGCGCATGCGCTGGCTCAGGCGAGACATAAAAATGAGCCCTTCATCTAGGTGGTGTCATGGAATCCTCTTACCTTTCACAGACCTACTAGCCACAGTCTCATAAAACTAGTATTCTGAAATTATATGTGACAGATCAAAGTGAATTTGTTGCCAGTCATGATCTAGCTTCACGTCAGCCATCTTCTAATCGTGATGACATGAGGGTACACCATTATATGTCACTCAGTGTGGCATTACAGCCAATACGTACCCACAGTCCATGGCGCCTTATACCAACTTAAATCCTTACACAAACGGAAAGCCGCAGGATTATGGCAGGAAGGGGGTGGGGACCAGAGCCTTGGGCTAGGATAGTTTGCCTGTTGAGAAGTTATTTATTTTTGAATGCATTCTGTTTCGCTGCCCTTTCCTCTGGATCATTTTACTTGTAATCCTTTGTAGGCACTTGCTTCATGATGTAATATGATTTCATGCTCTGTGGGGTGGCTGGTTTATTATTGTACCATGGACTGTGTTCATTTCATCCCGTGTGGGAATGTGCACGAATGTTCGGAAGGCAGTGTTCCTATGATGGGGCCCATTACACTCGGTGACCAGGGAAGGGCTGCCAACTCTAGAAAGTTCACAGGCGGGCCACTGAGGTCCACTGGCCGCTTTGCTCTCTGCTCCATGAAAGGATACGTCAGTGGCAGCGAGAGCCTTTGAAAGGACAAAGAAGAAAATGATGGAAATATTAGTTTTTAAATGTCCATCCATGATAGGGCGCAGGAGAGGGGAAGACACTGTTCCTGTAAAACTCTTCTCTGATCATTGGGCAGTGTTCTGTTGACTGACTTTGCAGCAGTCAACCAGTCACTATGACGTAAGCCAGTGCGAGCAGTCCAACACAGGAGAGTAAATCGCATGAGGGTGTTTTTACAGGTAGCTCAGTGAGATTTGCGCCTATTGATTCACTACTAATTATTGAATAATCAAACCCACCCATGCTCCGGGCGGGATTGTCTTTTGTAAATTCCACGTGGCTCTAGAAACAGCCAATCTATGAACTGGACTCATTGGGAAAAAGAAATGATATTATGTTACTCACTGTGGCTCTCCTTAAAAACTCCGGGCCTCATTTACGAGGCCCCTTGTGCTGCCGGAACGTCACTTTTTGTGACGTTCCGTGGCGCAGCAGCCTGCTCCATATTTATAAGACAGCACTAAGACACTTTTTTGGGCTTAATGTTGCCTTGTAAATATTGTTGAGTTTAACGCAGTTTTCTGCATTGAAGGGGCGTTCAATGGGTGTTGCTGGGGCGTTCCCAGCAACATCCATGGCTTTTTGACCTTGCCTCAGATTTACGAGAAATCGTACCTCTGAGGCAGCGCCAAAAATTTACACCTCCCCAAGGGAGGCGTAAGGGAGGCACAATGAGGAGAAATATCTTTCTTTCTCCTCGTTTGTACGCTGCGCACACATAGAAAGAAGGAAAAGGCTCTTGTGATTGTTTTTGTCCAGGAAGGTTTCCCTTACTGCACAAAAATAATCATCCCTGCTACGCAGGCACCCTTGCACCATGGTGCAAAGGTGCCTGCGTTGGCACACGGCAGCCCATTGCGCGCCGGCACAGGGGAAAAGGACAGAAACGTGTTGTATCTTATAGATACGGCGTATTCCTAACCTTTTCTTTTGCCGTAGGGCAGCGCAGCAGGAAGGCCTGCGGCGCTGCCCTACGGCAAAACCTCATAAATGCGGCCCTCCTATCTTTGAGAAACATCAGACAGCCTGGTATGAACTCTTCAAACTACAAATAATAAAAACTTATCTTACGGGCTCTGTCTTCAGAAGAGCGACCCTCCCAGTGCCGGTCACCAAGTATCAGGATGTCGCTCCACAAAAGTGCATATTGCATGCTGCGAGCTACCACTTCAAAGGACCAAAGGAGTATACTCACAACACTTCAACTCCAGTGGACCTCCACTCGCTGTCCCTCCAGACCCTCACCATCTCCAAGGCTTGCTGCATTAGCTGCAAGGCTGTAACAACTGGAACATAACCCTATCTCACAAACACACAAAGCATCTCAAGAAGCCAACACAAAAAGCTATGACAATCCCACAAATCAAAAGTGCAAAAAGGAAGGCTAGAAGACAATCAATCTGAACCTATTCAGCTGGAACAAACCTCCACACTTTAACCTTATGTCTTCAGTAAATCACTTCAGAAAAGATCTCTAAACACTTCACTTGAAAGAACACCTCTTCTGCTGTAGATAAGAAACCGCCCGGTTCCCTTGGCCTCGTGGCCCACAAATTCGAGATTTCTTCCAACTTTGAGGCTAGTGGTCTCATTCTAAACCTCCCAACATTATAAACAACCCTTCCATTGCTCCCATGCCGGATAAATGCTGTATACCGGTATGGACATTAACATCAAATATTATTTACAAAATGCCCTGAATGAAGGTGGAGGTTACTTCCCACCATCCCACACATAAACTGTTACTCTACAAGAACAAGAAGACCTCTTACCGATACTTTTTCCTCCTACTTCGTTGGAAAAGCAACATTTTATTTAATCAAGATTAAAGATTAAGAGATTATGGCCGCCCCTGCACAGTGGAAGGACCACCGCTTTACTTGGAAAGCTCCACCTGCCTGCCAGTGACACATAAAGACTTTCTTAAATCACCGGTGCAGCGGTTTCACTAATGTCTGTGACTTTTTACTGAGCAGGCGCCATGTTTGTTTCTCCCACTTGGCAAACATTTTTGTTTTCCAGCAACAAGCCTCCAAAGCGAAGGTTAATAAATGAAAAATAAAAAAATGGCCATGCTGTACAGAGAGTTTTCTTCTTGCCCTTAGGGGCCACTGGGCAGGTAAATCCAGCAATGGTAACCCCTCCCCCACACACACAACAGAATGTGGCAACCACCACTATGAGCTTGTGGCCCAGTGACTAAGGGTTGCAATCAGCAGAGCCGACTGACACTCCACTGAAGGAAACCCGTTGGTTTTCTTACCTCTAAATGGGGCAAGAGCGCTGCATGCTTGGAAGGGCAGGAGCACCTCTGATTCCTGCAGGTGTTCCTGCTCGTCCAAACTCTAAATCACTTCCATTAACATCTAGTCACCTTATTCAGCTTGTTCCTGGTGCTCAACCAAAAGGATTGCATCCAGTTGCTAGTGAGGGTCTAAGCAAAGGGTAAAGTGAGATACACCTAGATACTGTATGCTCAATGGATTGGAAAGGTAGTAGGGGATACACAATGTCATCAATTAAAACTGCAAGTTTGATATTGGCTATCATATTTAAATAATGAGGAAAAATGCTACACAGATATTAGTGTGCATACTGGGTCCTATGAGGTAATAAATATACAACTTTATAGTGGAAAGATGGTAGGGTGCTTCAAATAACTGAGGGGTGTGCTTTGAAGCAATGACTCCACTGCTTGGCAGTGTGTAACACTAGAGAAAGATTCCTGGTCCCTATGCTGATTGGATAAATGAACAAGAGCATCTTTAGGCTATGAAGGGCACTGACGGTCAATGATGCCAAGGTGTCGAACTCGGTCAAACAATAGATCTGGCTTGCAATATTGGTAGTCATGCTGATCACTTTTTGAGTGGATAGAAAGAGTACCAGGCAATTCAACTCTCTGTGCTCCTAATAAAGATTGAACGTAACGATTCTGACAGCAAAGTAGCGTAGAATAACCATAGCGCAACATAAAAGGCAATAATGGACTCACTGGAGTCCCACTCATATTGGCATGCACGCTGCTTCGCAGATCTGGTTAACTCAGTGGCATTAGCACTTCTATAACACCAGGCGGCGCTCTCCCATTCTTGCTGTCTCATTCGAAGTGGGCCTTTAAGGAAAAAAATAACAAAATATATTTATTGTTGTTGTTAAATGGCATTTTGTAATGCACAATCACATCACTTACTAGCAACAAAGACAGTAGACACTGCAACTACCTCCCTGCTGTCTGCTGTCCCGCATTGACCCTCCCTCTTAGTCTGTAGAGCAGCCTGCTGCTTTGAAGCTATGTTTTCACTACAAAAGGCAACATACGTACATATTTGAGTTCTGTTAAAAATTATTTTCATAAAATATACCCACTTCAAAATCTTGTCTTTGTCCGTGGTTAATAACAGTGGAATATTTATGTTCCCACCACGCGTAAGCAGTGACAGTGGTGTTATAATACAGACATTTCCAGTACAAACTAGAATTGTTTAGGCATTGCTTCATCACTTTTATCTCAAGATTCCTTTTTAGCACTTAATTCTATTTTCTTTAACTTTTCTGTAACAGTGTATACAGGGCAATAGAGCTAGTGCTGTAAACATGTGTAGTATCTAGATCAGTAAAAGAACATGTTTACAACAGTATTAGTTGTTTTGGCCAGCTGGAGAGGTAAAATCTGGCAGCCATCTTATTGACAATGTCCTTTGTTGTCGACAGAGCTTTGGACATTTGTGTGTTTGTGAATATGCGACAGTGCACACATGTACGGTGCAGCATTTGTAGAAATCAGTTGACATAGCTCCTGTGTCTGTTTAGAGTGAGACGGACTCCCATCCAGCCCTGACCTCGGTCTGCCTGCCAGGTTTGCACAGGTGTTAGTACTTTGTCTGGATGGGCCATGCCTGATTAGGCACAATTAGCAAAATATATTTTCTTTTAGTGCTCTCGGTGGGTGTGTTATCATATAAAATATTAGATTTCATGCAAGTTACTTCAGCTGCTTAGAATCTGAGTGCAGTTTATTTGACCATAAATGGAAAAAATTGTAAAAAATGAATGCTGGAAAGAGAGAAACGAGGGAGAGCGAGAGAGAGTGGAAGGAGCGGGGAGAGCATTCAGGATGCTTCATGTTTTGTGTTAGAAGGAGAACAGCTGGAAGGCCAGCCTTTTGGATGTGCCATTGCAGGGCGAAGTGTACAATTCTTTAGGGGGTATGCGGGTTTCATGGCCCTGTGGCTCAAACTGTTGAGTATGGTGGTGAGCTTAGTTCACCAGACTGTGCATTACTCACAGGTGTGCAGTGGAGAAGTACAGTGGATTCTATTGGTTATTTGTGAGGAGGACTGATTGATCCACACTGCTGCCTGTCTATCTTCTATGCAAATATCACACGAATATTCCACAAACCTGGTGGTAGACAAATTCAGACCAAGCTCCTAACAGGTGATAGACTTATTTTTAGGGTTAAACGGGACCACCTCACTGATGCAGACCTTTGGAAAGGAGCCTCTGTGGCTGATGGAGGCCATCAAGCAATGCCTTTTGACTGGAGAGGTTCCATTCTCATCGCAAAAGCCTATAGTACGTCCAGCCCTGAAGAACGTCTCAAAGAGCTTTGACTCTTTGAGGGCACACAGCTGGGCTGTATAGCTGAGAGGCATCCATTGCTTGTGAGGCACATGATATTCTTGTGGCCATTGTCAGGAGCCATAGTTCATCACTTGTAACGGTAGACTTGTCAGTCGCCTTCAATATTGCTGATTATGGGATCTCATCAAAAGTGGTCGAAAAACAATGGGTTGGAATGCTACCTTGAGCAATTGTGGTCATTCGACTATTTGCAAGCATTCATACCATCACCTTTTTTGTATATTATGTAATGCCTTAAGTGGTCAAGGGTATGCCAAGACGTGGATCCCTTGCTCGCTGTGCCACAGAATCCAAGCGATATATCATTGAAGAGGCCTAAAAAATCTAAAACCAGTCCGGGGTTGCTTGTGGTCCATTCTGAAGTTTGAGATGGACTGTTGCCATGAGGAGCAGGATCAGTACTGATCTGCATAAGGTGGGTCTTTGTCTGGAGCGAAAGAGTGGATGAAAAACAATGGGTTGGAATGCAACCCCCAGCGATTGCTGGACTGTTAGACTATTTCAAGCATTCCTCTATCATCTTTTGTTATGGGATGTTCATAGCCAATTAAGAGTCAGCCATGCAGGAGAAAGGCGAAAGGTTCCTTGTCCATGCAGAGAACGTCTAATCTGTGGATCAGGTTTGTCCTTTTAGCTCTCCTCTGTTAATTGTATACATTAGAGCGCTAAGTGAAATCTTCCAGAGACACAGGCTACAGCGTCATCAATTTGCTGACGATGAAAGGAGCCGTCTCATTCGAAAGCAGCCAAAAAAATTATTATATTTCCCTTGCCACCAACTTGACCAAAGCAAACTCCTGATTGACAAATTGTCTGAATTATAATCTGATAATTAAACAGGTTACATAATTGTAAGAGAAAAGGACAATATCTGTGGAGGGAGAAGACAATTATGAAGGTGAGAAATACAGTGTAATGAAAGAGAGAAGCAGGGACGAGAGGAAGAAATAATGCTGGAGAGATGGAAGCAAAGTGAAGGGAAACGAGATAAGAAGAGACCAAATGGCAAATGAAAAAAAATAAGGAGGGAGAACAATAAAGAAAGTGAGCATCACTTGAGAGTAGAAGGGGAAGCAGGGAGGGCGTTAGAAACATGCACACCAGCAAAATGGAGGGAACAGAAGGAGAAATATTACTCAATGGAGGGAAAGGGGAAACATGGAAGAGAAAAGCAGAGAAAGAGAGAAGTGAACATCAAAAAGAAAAGGAAAGGTGAAAAGATATTGTGAGAGACAGAGAAAAATAAAATGAAGTAGGAACAAATTAATGAAGGAAGTGGTGGAAAACAGTGGGCAAAAAGACAAAGGCACAAAAACATAGGAGAAAAGGGGGGGAGTGAGACAATATGGAGGGAAAGAAACATGCCAGCGAGACTGACAGAAAGATAAAGAGGGAAGAGTGGTAGAGTGAGAAATAGAGAAAGAAAAGAAGTAAAATGGCAGAGTTCGAGATAAACAAAGAAAATGAGAAAGAGAATAAGAGAAACAGACGACGAGATAGAAGAGGATAGAAAGGAGATAGAGAGGGAAAAAAGAGAAGCATAGGGAAAGAGTGAAAAGGTGATAGCAGATTAGAGAATTTACTTAATAGCACACTCTCTATTGGCTTAAAGATAAAGGATAAAGAAAAGTACTCCAGCTCAAGCAGTCAAAATAATTTCCTGGCACAGAAGAGCTCGGCAAGAGTTTGGCAATGTTTCAATTACATTTGCCATTTCAGCTGCTCATACCAAAAGATCCAATATTTTCTTTTGTGTGCCAGGTTTTTCATGCTGTACCGATATTCAAAGCACCGGCTATCTATCTGGCATAGTCTGAATTCAACACTTATTTACTGTTTGGACTGAAATAACGATTGTATAAAAATTACAAAAAAATGCACTGTAGAAGTAAGTAAACCGGTGAATAACAATTGTCACAAATTAGAAAAGGCGTCTTGTTAAAAGTGGGGATGCCTTGCAGAAGGAGTCGCCCACTTCACCGCCCCCCCCTCTACTTCAGCCCCCTCTAGAGTTAATTCCTGGTGCCATAGTGAACTCGGGCGTGAGGTGGTGATGGGGGAGAGGAGGGGCTGACGTCAGCTGCCAAATTTCACCTCCCGCCTGATGAATGAATGCATTCTCTTTCCCCTTGACTAAAAACACCTTCTTCCTTAACCAGGTTAAATAAAGTGAGATAAAACCCTAGGCGGGGCCCCCTCACCCCTGGGGACCCTCTGCATAAAGCAGAAACATCTGCTCCGGTGAAGAGAGCTTTGTTAGTTGGTTTTAGCAGCTGGGGGCGCAGCAGGTATCACTTATGAGTGGAGATGAGATGGCTGCCTGTGCCCAGGAGGGCCATTAAACCTGCCACAGACTAAAATAAACAAGGCTTGAAATGAAAATATATTCCAGGCCAAAACCACGCGTCCATGGCGCCCATGTGCGCATGCCCGAGGCCTACGGAAACCCGTCTATAGGTGCACCAGAGCTTGAATCTCCCAGGCGCCGAAGTTTCCCTGGACAACATTGGCTGGACAGACATGAGATTTCCCCTACTGTTGTCCTCATTCATTCCCCTGTAGTCATGGGGCTAAGGAGTGCCAAATTCTGGCTGAATCATAGTCTTGACTGATTTGTGGATTCCTAAATATAGCTGAGTTCGTTAATAGGTATGGTGCTGAGGTTTCCCCTGTATTGCACCTTTGATGATGCTCTATTGAATGCACACATGGCAATTGTCTACTTTCAAGTTAACAGGGTGCAACCAAAAGAAAAACATACATGTGTTGGGGGGGTGGAGAGTCATTCGATGTCCATCAGGCAGAATTAATACAGACCACTGGGTACAGCCCCTCGGAGTGAAGTTAACGGGTCGTTGGTGGCATTCCACCTATCCCACACAGCTCTGCTGAACTTCTATATGGTTGCGGAGCTCCGTTTTATCCTATACACCCGCAACTGTGCATTATTCAATTCATGCTCTTACCCCAAGTGAGTCAGATCATCGAGCAGGTCCTGTCCTGTGCCTGTGACAGATACCACCTCGTCATCCCATAGGTGAACTAATGGACCCCAGTGTAACCCAATTTTTTTCTTCTCTACGGAGGGCAATGCTGTCATTAACTGTCCCTTTCTCAACTGTTTTTCGCCAACCATTTATGTTAGGGGCTTTGGTCGTTTTCCATGCCATTGCAATAGTTCTTTTGTCAATTAACAGTGCTAAGTCCAAGAATTTATTGTCCACTTTTTTTCACTCTCAGATGCAGAACCAAGCCCTCCATGGCAAAATCTCTAGGTGCACAAACCTTCCCTTTCTAGATGCTTCCCTAATTTTTGGTTTATCTCTTTTCCTGGAGGTGAACTGAATGTGAGAGGGAGAGCTCTGGTTTGCCTTCCAAAGGGTGGTTTTGCTGCACAACATCTAGGTCTTCACCTCCTCTGCCTCCTCGGTGGTTGGGAGGGTGCCAGGTATTCTCCACCACATTCTACTTCATAAGCATCCGGCCTACCCCACACTTCCTTAGGTACTGTAAAGAAAGACGTTTTGTCTCCAACTCTAACCTTCAGTGTTTTCAGTGAACAGCAGCATGTAACTGATCAGCATGTCTTACAGACATATTTTAAAACCCATAAAACTTGTTCTGTTTGTTGGACAGCCACTGTGTAGTCTGGAAAGATTATAATTTTGCTATTATACACTGTGAATTGCCCAAGCATTCAGGCTCTCTGCCGTATCACATCAATGTGGAATAGGTGCACCACCACTGGTCTGAGGGGTGGAGCCCAGCCGCAGGAGACACATCAAAACCCTAATGGTTCTTTCCAATGTGTAGATTTTGAAGAGTTTCTGGGGAGCCACCTTAGTTTCCAGCCAGTTCTCTAGGAACTTTATTATATCAGTCCCCTCAACACCTTCAGATAGTCCCACAACAGAAATGTTGTTGCACTTGTTAACACCCCTTGGCCTCTTCTGCTTTTCAAAACTCTTATCCTGTTGGGGGAATGTCGCGGGTGCAGGAATGTATCGCTGCTTTCTGCTGGTCCTCCATCAGTACTGATTTCAGTCCACTAGGTAGTAGTTCCTCTGCCCGGGGTACCTGATATTCTAAGTGGGTTGCCACCAGTTCTTGCATCAGGCAGAGCCCAAACTGTTGGATATCTATTGTAAGCCATTATTAGTCTCTGTACTGGAGCTTCACGTTCTTTTGTCCATCACTTGCAGCAGTCAGTTCCGCACCAGTCTCACTTGTAAGCCTCTCCCCACCGCTCAGGTCCTGTTGTGCCAAGGATTGGCCTCTGTCAGCTCCCTCAGTTCTTCTCTACATGTTGTCCATCATGCTGCCATCATGGGGCTTGACTGAAGCCTGCTCCGCACTTCAAACCCATTGCAACTATTGTGGGGGCGGTACCTCCATTTGCCTCTGAAATCTGTCATAGTAGTCAGAGGCCTCCTGCACTTCCATTACAAATCTGTGCCAGGGTCCCAGTGATTAATAGGGGTCAGGATTGTGGGGTATTGGAGTGGCTAGCAGGGAGGTCTGGCAGTGCATGTCTTTCAGTGCTTAATTTGAAGTGATGGTTGTAGGTAAGCCACTCATTTCTGGGAACCTGCACTTATTTTTCCTCAACAAACTTTAATCCGGAGTAAGAGAAAGAAAAACACAAAGGGGGAATGAAGTGGGAAGAAAAAGATGGAATACACTGACAAAGGGAGAAAGCACGGATAAAGAAGGACCTGTGAGTGAGATAAGGAGGAAGGTACTGTGTCAGATGGTGGATTAAAGAGGCATGAGGTGGAATCAAAACTACACAGCCTTGATATTCGGCACCCTCACCTTCATTAGCGCCGTCCACAGGCCACTGAACAAAACTTTAAGCCCTGGGACTTATGCTTTTCACAAATTAAGAACTGGTCATACTGCATGAGCAACTGACAACACCCCTCCTCCATGAGCCCTACTTCCTGAAAAGAAGAAAGAGGAATTCTGTTCACGTCTTGTATTGCAGTACCTTCTTGTGGACTAACAGAAGGTAGCTATATATGTAAAGAACGAGACGAAGAAGACTCCTCCCTCTGAGCTCATTGCTGGTCTTTATTGGCTATTGGGAAAAGTCGGTCCTCCCATCCCTCCAGCTGAAATCATTAAGTGGTGTCTGTAGCAATGTTGTGGAGCTTGGCCCCGTCCTTGAAACAAAATGGCCTCTCTTTTCTTCTAGGGGACCTGGAGCACGGAAAAATGGCATTCTTTGGTTGATGGAGCGAGGAATGTCAGGCGCATACAGAGTGGTAGTTAGTAGTGGTCTTAGAGGTTGTAACTCCCTTCTCTCCCATTACCACGTGGTCCATGCCCAAGAAGCCATCAATGTTGTGGGACCTTTCACTTTACATATATTTGTATCTTACATCTTTCTCCCTCATTGTGACAGTCTGGCAGGTGTTTGCCTCCTGTGTCCTGTCTGCAGATAGGCGCACGCACTCCAGGAGCTGCCATGCTTCCATTTCAGAGGTCAACAGTAATCCTCCCATAGCCAGTCCTGCTACTAGGAACCTGGTGCAGCTAGCAGTAGTTGCCAGGCTGATTCAAAATCCAAACACACTCCGAAATGTAGGGCCAAATCACGTGATTCACCATTGCTATCAAAAGTCAAAATGTGCTAACAACAGTAGCGGCCGGTAACATTAAAATATGGTGAGGCGCCATGCCCAATAAACTCACCATATTTGTTGTGCTGGCACGCAGAGACTCGTTGCTCCTCTGCTCTCTTCAGCGGCAACTAGGGGCGGTCCGGTGTATAGGGGAGGACTTCCTCCCCCGTGGGAAATGAAACCAACCAATCGCTCCAGAATTGGTTGGAGCAGGCTAACCCAGCGCTCATTTTGAGGCTGGGGTCCTGCGGCTGCAATTCCTTGGCTGTTTCATGTTAACATATGTCAATATGTTAATGGGGGACAGAGGGAATCAGCATAGACCTACACAAATGTTGCATAATTTACTTTGCAGAAATTACGCAAAATGATCAATACATTAGACAAACCTCCGATCTACATTTTGCGTTGCTTTCTGCACAAAATACATCCCTGCACCCATTTTAGATGCTAGGGCAAATTTAGCACTTAAAAATAGAACAAAATTGCATGTGACCCCAACAACGGCCATTCGTGTTCTTTTCTTTAGTGTGGTTCCAAGCCCCCACAATAGGATTTTCACCTGAATGAAATCCCAAATTCATGATGTGGTGAAATGTCATAAATCGTACATTTCGCCTAACAAGCATAATGTAAAATGCCGGAAATAATGCAAGATTATACCTGTGTAAATAAAATTTTCCTGGGGTTTCAATGCAGACATTTAGGAGGCAGTTTCCACATTATAGGTGAGTTAGTAAAAAGTAGTTGGATGATTGTAGATCCCGGAGAATAAAATAAGAACCTGGACAGCTGTAAGCACTTCCTTGAAAGGAGGAGACAAGGAAGTGAGAGAGAAGGTAGCGCAGGGGACCCGTGGTGGGACATCAGCTTCCCTAGAAGTAGATACCAAGTGTTAAGAGGTCTCAGTAAATAAAGAAAAGTCAGAGAATCCGACACGCTTCGAGGCATCACTCGTTCTACTTCTGTAGTCATGGGCTAGACAGGGATATTGATTCCAGAGAGGCCATGTGGCAGTGTTGATAAAGAGTACAATATTTTCAATTTATAAAATCCGTTCTTTGAACATTGTATTCTTTTCATACGGAGCCTTTGAATCAGATATGGTTTAACTTTATCCAGACTGGAGGAGTTTTGTGTGGCTACCGAGATGACAAAGAATGCCAGCCAGGCATGTAGGCTCAGTTGAATTTAGAGGGAGCTGGGCTGGTTGCTAATGAAAGCCTTCCTTGTCACGTTAACATCTGTGTTATCGTGGTAGCACGTGAAGCACATGACGTCAGCTGAATGCTCATGACGTATAGTTTGATTTCACCTTAATTCTAAAAATTGCCTTTCCAAATGTGATGCTCATCCGCTCATGTAAGTGCGCCCTTTGTCTTTTTAGCTGGTGAAATGAAAGCCAGGATCATGCAGTTTGGTCATCATTTCCTTACTGGCCAGCATGTCTGGTCAGTTAGGCAGGAGACCTGAGTACTTTTTGAGCATACTTTGTCATTTGCATGCCAGTTTCACGAAGTAGCCATCAATGTGTGATGCCTGCTGTGGGCAAAGTGTAATGGGTATGCACAGACTTGGGTTCTCTGCCCACTGTGCCACTGAAAAAAAGCTGCACCCAACTGGCGGGCCCCAATCAGAATGAAACTGGTCTTGTTTTGCTTGTGTTCTGGTTTAGGGAGGAGCTGGCCTGGCAGTTTGGGCTAGACTGTTCCTACTGAAGCAGTTCAAGTGTGATTTGCATATGGCTGGGTCCCAACTGAGGTGGCATGGGGTGTTAAATAAAGATGGATTGGAATGCGTCCTGGGTATTTACCAGTGGCTGAAATTAATTCAAGCATTCCATTCATCACTTTTTTGGATACTTCAGTGCAATGCTGTGGGTTGGATGGTTTGCCCAGACATACGTCCCATGCTCACTTTACCACAGGAACCAAGTCGCACCCGACTGACAAGCCCCAATCAGGGCAAATTGGTCTTGGGATGCTTGTGTTGCGGATCAGGGAGGACCTAGCCTGGCAGTTCAGGCTGGACTTTCCCTACTGGAGCAGCATCAAGACTGATTGGCATATGGCTGGTCCAAAAAGGATGTGGCATAGTGTACAAAATAACAATGGACTGAGGTACTGCCCCGAGTCAAAACTAGTGGCTGAGATTAATTCAAGTATTTCATTCATCACTTTTTATATATTTAATTTTCTGAAAGTAGCCAACAATGTGTGATGGCTGCTGAGGACAAAGTGCAAAATCCTTCCACATTTATCCTGTTTCAATAATTCCAGATTTGAGACCATACTGAGATTGCAGGTAGGCAATAAGTTCGTTGTATAAAAAAAAATCATGTACAATAAAAATAACTATAGCAATAAATATATCTATATGGGCTTGCTACAAAAAATAAAAAAATTTAGTCATAGCCCAGCATCTGTCGCTGTGATCATTTTGAAAGTGTATTGCTGTGACAGTGCTGGGTATCTGTGTGAAAATGCAGAGCAAGTATTACTGTGTCCATCCAGAGCATGTCGCTTTCACCATCCTGAATATGTTAATCAATGTACGGTATTTAAACCTAGTTTTACATCTACCCAACATGGAAAGTAGAAAATTACACAGAAAATTAAGATTGCACATGTTTGCAAATTTGTCCTCAAGAGGAAGTCATAAAACGAATACTTCATTATGAAAGGATGTGGTTTTGAAATGGGTACGCAAATAAAAATTGTTTTGGATTCCAGACAAAAATATTTGTCAAATGTGCCCTGCAGGACGTTAGAATCAGTGCTTAGTTTGAGCTAGTGGTTTCTGGTGCTCGGCACCAGCACTTAATCGTCAACACCAGCGCTTACAGCACAAACTCGGCCCAAAGGTATTGGAGCACTTTTCATGAGCACCAGTTAAGGATGCATTCATTTTGGTAGGCACACGATATTACGTGATTTGCCCAGAATCACTGGATGTTGAGCCGACGCCATGACTCGAACCTGGTTCCCCAGCTCCAAAGTCGGCAGCCCTTAGGCCACATCCTCTCGCTGCTTGTAGGGTTTCATGGTTAGTAGTTGGTTCTGTTATAGGTGACGCTATTAGGAGCGATGGGCTTGTGCAAGCTGCCTCCAGACGAGAGGCCCGGCACTTATTTTTTCCCAAATGAACCACTGTGTATAATCACCGGATTTAAAAAAATATATATTTATTTTGTGGTGCGTTTGTAGATTGCTTTCCAAATGGTGCAACTGTGTTAAAATTCGTTTTTATGTAATCTATGTGTTGAACTCATTTATTGAATTTGTTATACTGTGTAGTTGTAAAGATAAGAAATCTATACAATAAAGATTACAAATGAATGAATGAATTAATAATATAATATATGTTATTGAGGCCATTCTGGACAGCAGACACGGTGGGCATTTGAAGCATCTCACCGTGGTTATCTTGAATTAATTTTATAGTCGTTGTCTTGAGTGTGAGTCGCTGTGGCCATTTAAAGAAGTGTTCCTTGGGCCATTTTGAGACTGTGTCGCTGCGGCCATTTTGAGCATCTCTTGACCAGGCAGTACCGAGCATATGTTGGTGTCGCTTTACTGAATATCTATCAGAGTGTCTATTCAAAAGCTATGTGTCACTATGGTTTTTCAGACAGTGTCTCTATGGTCATCCTTAATATATTTCACTGCGGTCGTTGCAAGCAGGAGTCACTGTGGCCTTTCAAGAGCGTGGACTGCTGTGGCCATCCGTAGCATGTCACTCTGTCCATGCTGAAAATATGATACTATAGTTGTCCATAGCAGGTGTCGCTGTGGCACTGCTGTGTTGGCTTCCCAAACCCAATCATCCTTGAAGACTGCTATAAACCCCAATCCTACCCAAGTATGATGTCAAGAAAAAAACGAGGAAAGAAGGATAGAAATGCTCCATTGGTGAGCACACTGGCATAATTTGGCAGTGCCACTTCCAGGCATAGTTCTTGAGAGATACCTTTTAAGGAGAACGAGTTTCACAAGATATCTCTCTGCATTGGTTTTCCAGTAATGGAAATCCCAAACCCTATGTGACTATGAAGGAGCTTGGTAGCCATCTCTTGAGGTGATTTTGGAAATTTCAGGGCTTGATTTTCGACTTTGGCATATAGATAACGAACATAACATGTATTTGTAAAGCGCACAGTCACCTGTAAGCATCTTGGCACTGAATATCAGATGGTTATTGTTACCCAACTCAATGGTACTTATTTTATCAACCTCGGATGGATGAAAGGCTGAGTGCATTGCCGGGATTTGAACCTGTGATCATGAGGTCACACAAAGGCCCCTGCAGTGGACGTATTAGTCCACTGAGCCACCAGACACGGTTATGTCGTGCAATGATACACTTGTAATAAGGCAGGCTTTTGTGACAGACTAACCTGTCCCCCAAACTCTAAATCAGGCCCTGAGTGTTTTCCATCACCTTCCTCCATCATCTTTGGTGCCACGTCCGATTCTGCCATCTTGAGAGATGCTCGCGCCCACATGGGCTGCTTCAAGCAGCCATGTCAAGTCGTGGTAGAGGCTAGAAAAGAGGCCCGTGGCTCCCAAACGCCTGCTAGCGATGCCAGACCGCTGCAGAGGAAGACACGTTGCAAATATACATTCGACGCAAGAGTGGAAAATTGTGTCGGATTTTGTTTCAGCAGAGGCTAGAGTTTATTTTATTTCCCATTCATAACTCTTACCAATAAACATTTTGAATTACACAATAATCTCATTGGCATCTGATTATAATATCATCTTTCTCCGAGCTCCTGTTTTCCCCCTGATAATGAGGGATTTGCATTTCTGTTCTTTTAACACATGAGATTCTCTTGACCAGGGGGTTATCACAGGCCCCTGCAGCTCCTGTGGCGCAACTCCCCCCCTCCCCTCCACCACAACCCTCCAGGGAGCCCCTATCCTTTCATAGGGCCTCCTATTCAGCCAAGACTGAGGAATATCTGTAAGAAACAGGAGACACTGGACATCTCATCCCCTTCTACAGAGGGCCCCGTCACTTTGTATCACGCCACTGCTCTTGAGACAGTGCCCTACACACCCACGGACAGATCAGTGGGCAACGAAAGCAAACACTCCTTTCTGGATGTCTCCGCACCCCTCCTGTAGACCAGGGCCTGAGTGGCCATTCTGCCACTATGGCATTCTGCCACTTGGCTGCACGTTGGGGGGCTGCTTTCAGAGCAGGCTGGGCTGCCGTGGTCCAAGCTTGCCCACACAGACCCATTCTAGCGGTGAGCCTCCTGCAGCGTCGGGCTGGGTTGAACACTTTTGCAAGGGCTTGTTTTATATCCAGTCTGCACCCTTCACTTTTAAAGCACCCTATTTCCTTCTAACCGAACCCCTTAGTTTCTGTCCCTCTTGCCGTTCATTCATTTGTAGCTCTGTGTATGTTTTTTCTCATTTAATCCTAACATAGTGATTCACCAAGGCGAGATATGCTTTTCTGGATAGAATTCCACCTTTTCAATGTAATTCCACCAATTTGTTACGTCTGGCCTAAAAGCCAGGTGCTTGTCTCGAACATGCCCTCAAATAGTAGAATCCGTCATTCCATGCTTCGACCTGAATGAATGACTGCTCTTGTCAGTTCCATCCACGTCTCTCCCCTTGGAACTGAGGGCAAGGTGCCTGGGAGGTTGCTGCATGTGCTTCCCATTTGCGTTCACTGTTGGTCTAATTTTTATTTACATTCCTGTGTTATTATAATCAGCACCAGTAGCACTGCATGCCTCTTCCAGCCCCGCCAACAAAATGGCCGCCAGGTTCACAATTAATCTTGACTGTGGCTGATGGACATGAGCCAGATTTGCTGCGGGCTAATTGCAAACATCCCATCAAGAACACGTGTTCCGGTAGCCGGAGGAGGGGGCGAGGTAGGAATCTGCTTATGACATATTTTCCCACTAGATTAAATGTGTGTGGTCGTATTCAGACTAGTTGTTGTGATTCAGCAGCGGTGTGGGGTTGCGCAGCCAGCCAACCCCATGTGGCCTTGAGCAATCACTCACCTGCCAGCAGGGACGGACTGGGATAAAAGATTGGCCCGGGCACCAAAATAAAAGTGGCCCCAATTAGCGAACGAGTTCGCTAAAAAAGGGGCCCACTTGTGCAAATCCGGCCAGTTTAGAACTTGTAAAGACACGCTGTTTGGGTATTTTGAAAGGCATGGGAGACTGCATCCATGTGTGGTTGCAGGTAAATCAACAGTAAAAAAAACATCCCACCTGGCCATAAAACAGGCCTACAAACTGCTAAAAAAAACGGCCCACACACTGATCAGTGAGACTAGCCCATCGTGCAGTTCCTGATTGCCCTATAGGCCAGTCCGACCCTGCCTGCCTGTCAGGAGCAGCCTTGGAGCATCCATCACCTGCAGCTCAAGGAAGTACAGAGCTCTGCCAGTGAACCTCAGTTCTAATTTACTGCACCCTAGTCCCTAGCTGCAGTACCTGCTGCTTTTCTAGTGGAGAGCCCTGTGAGCAGAGCCCTTCATTGCACTAATTCTGGAAGCCGCTGAGGCATGACTCGCAGTGCTCTTGGTAATTCAGGACTCAGATACACACATACACGTCAGCACACACAGTCCTGAGAGGCACTCCTCATATTCCAGCCACAAACATTGCCACACAGCATCAAAACAGCACTTCTTTCCTCTTGTATAGGACACCTCTTCTGTTTCAGAACTCTGACCTCACACCCTAGTCAATCAACACAGTTATATTGTGAATTGCATATCCACTGCTTTCTCTTGCAATTCTGGGAGCCATCAAGCTCTGCAAAAGCACCTAAACTTTGCCCCCCTCAGCCATCTACTATTTACCTTCTGGAACCCACACCAAGCTCTTTCAGTGCTCTTCAATAACAGCCTGCAACAGCACTCTGGGTCCAGAAGGCACCACACGCACCCCAAACACTCATCTGTTTTTGCAACTCAGTTGCAGGCTGTAGCAACTCTAATTGCTTGAGTGGCTGTACCCATATCTAGCTCTGCTGAAATACCCCTTTCCTGACTTGCAGCGACCACCCGAGCTTTTTATTGATACACTTCTGTCTTTGCACTTCATCTTTATACTGCCCTGCAAAGCAACCAGGGGATTTTCTTGCGTAGATACTATTGTTAGGGCAGGGATTTGACAGCGCGGTTGTGATACAAACCTATTGCTAACTATTGCTCATTTCAACCATTGGCTTTATGAGACCAGACTTTCAGCCATTGGCTTGAGACTTTGTTGATCATGCCTTGCCTCAGCCCAGTGCAGTATCCATCTCTCACCTAATGCTATTGTCTGTTTGGATGCATTATTCTGCCTCAACTCGAGCAGTGCCAATGAACTTTACAGCTGTTGCCCTCGCTATCCACTCCTTCTGGCTTTTGCCTGTGTTTTGCGCTCTAATGAGAAGACTGCATCTGTTAGCACATTGAACCAAGTTCTATTCTCTTTGCCAATACTTGTTTTATGGAGGGTTTATTTTTGTTGCTTCCTTTTCTGCCGTCCTCGAGCTCATTAACATTCAATTTCAGGCCTTGTTCGCGTACTGTGGCTTCCTTAAATGGTCAAGTCATACATACGTTGTTAGGTAATGCCTTTACAGAGAGAACATCTTGTACCAAAGTGAGTAAAGGCGCTTGAAAGGCAACAAGGAATCAGCAGACTTGGAAAAGGAAACAAGAACTGGCAAAGCAAATAGGTTTCACTTATGCAAGATCTATCTAAGACTAAACATTTCTCTTAATTATTCTGAACCTTTCATCAGCGTTCGACACAGTTAATCACGAGAAATTACAAGACCGACTCGAAAACAGGATGGGATTATGGGGAACCGTTCTCAAATGGTTTAAATCCTTCTTACAGAACCACTCTCAAAGATTCTTAGTTAATCTAAATCTATCTTTTCCTTCCCAGATTACGATCGGAGTGCCGCAAGGCTCAACTCTCTCCCCAACTATTTTTAACCTCTATCTGGAACCATTAATGGAAATACTGCATATCGCAAACATCTCTTTCCATATGTATGCAGATGACACACAGATCTACATCAAAATTTCATCCCTAGATTAGATCAAGACAATGAACAAGGCACTAAAGCTGACTGTGCAATGGTTAGCATGTAACCAGCTCAAACTTAATGTGCAAAAAAAAGAATTCTTACTAATATCCCCTCCTAAAAGTTCCACTGACATATTAGAATGGACCAAATCAATCTCCGTGCTGAACTGCACCCCGATCATAGTAAACTCAGCCAAATCACTAGGAATCATGCTGGACAAGAGCCTGAACATGCGGCCTCACATCAACACACTGACCAAAAACGCCAGGTTTCACCTGAGCTACCTTATAAAACTAAAACCATTCCTAGAAACATCTCACCTTAAAATTGCTGTGCAGGCATTAGTCATCTCTAGGATCGAATACGGATGTTCAACTCTCTCAGGTCTGCCCAAGATCTCAACGGCTCCCCTAAAAGCTTGTCTCAACACAGCCGCAAGACTCTTAACAGGTTCAAACAAATTCGACCACATCTCACCGCACCTGAAGGCACTGAATTGGCTTTCTTACGAAGCCAGAATCCAACTCAAATTGGCCTGTATCACACACTAATTCACCTTCGTATCTCGCTCTAAAAATTGTGTTATCCGGAGGAGGCAGGCACTCTTGGAGTGCCAGGGATTTGGTGCTGAAACCACCCTTCTTCCAGAAGAAGAAAACTTACAACAGAGCTTTCTCTGGGGCCGCACCTAGAATCTGGAACTCGTCGCCGCCAAACATTAGAAGAATTCCAACCTCATCAAGATTCAAGAAGGAAGCTAAGATTTTTCTAATGGGCAAATTCCTTCCATAACCTCTCTCAGAGCAAACACGAACAGCGGCTTAGTGATACTCTACTGCTCTTTACGGGAGCATTTACCGCTAGCCTCGCAAGACTTCGTAGATGTAACTTACTTGATTCTGTACCCCCCTCTCTCAGAGAGTTTGACCACAGATCTTCCAAAGACGTTGCCCTATTGTAAGTGTAAAATATGGTATCATGTATGATGTTTAGCCTATTGCAAAATTCGTACTTCATTGTAACCTTAGTGGTCAGAGGTTGGTGTATGCGCAATTTCCTCCGCTCCTGCTTTGGTTGGATTATCTCTCCCAGGTGTTAATCATGATCGCTTGCTCTTATTCTATGGAAAGCTCTATAGCTCTGTAAAGCGTTCTGATACCCTAACGGGTCACGGTCGCGCTCTATAACACACTAAATAAATAAATGAGGAGCAGACCTTCTCAACAGTTTATGACTCCAGCAGTGCAAACATCCCCCAGCTGTGCTTTCTCAGCACTAGAAGCCTCTAGCAGTGTAAGCGTCTTCCAGAGGTGTCTTGTCAGTACTAACTAACCCCACGTGGTGATCTTCCTTGAACTTTCCTACTAAGTTTGCTAGGAAGTGCCAGCCTCACTACCACCTTCACCTCAGAGTGCTAGAGGTCACAGTCGCTTAATATCCAGAACTCGCTTGTCTGTGCTTTAGGACCCCAGTACTGTGACATTCTTCAATCAATGTCTTCTCAGTACTTTATTAGTTCATATCACTTGCACAGAGAAGTGCCTTCTCAACGCTATAGGACACAATTGTGTGGGATTCATCTAAAAGTCTTGTTGGTACTGCAGTGCGTCGGCATTTTAATATTCCCCAAGCAATACTTTCTTGATGCTTGGGGGCAGTGGCGGCCGCCACAATAAAGAAATGGTGGGCGGGTGGAGGGGGCACGGGGGCGCGGGAGGGGGAGCCTGCGGGGGGGGCTTATAATAAAAAGAAAAACTTACCTGGAGCTGCAGCCCGCCTCCCGCATCTCGCTCGGTCTCGTCCTGACCAGTTCCAGCAAGCACTGGGGCCGCGTCACAGACTCCCTGCAATCCCCGCGCTGCTCCCATGTGAGAGCAGCGCAGGGATTGGTCTGAGCGGGCTCGAAAGACGCTCCGCTGAGACCAGGGAGTCTGTGTGGGTTTTTCCAGCCCAGCTGCTCAGTGCAGCCGGGCTGGAGAAACCTAGGTGCGCGTGTGAGTTTTGGTAGGCCTGGGACGGCCGGCCAAACACATATGCGCACTTAAGGAGTGCATATAGCACTCCTCCACTCCATGCCCCGTCCCTCCCTGAGCAAGCTGGCTCAGAGCCAGAAAATGAAAACTAAAATGATGACGTTGTTTTATTTTTCATTTTCTGGCTCTGGGCCAGGCAGTAGGGCGACGGTCCTCCACCATTGTTGAGGATCCGCCACTGCTTGGGGGATGTCCTTCCAGCTGTGGCTTGCCAGTGTTACAGCACTTCAACAATGTGACTTTTCCCAATAAGTTCTTCCTTAGTAGAGTAGGTTGTCAGCGATGTGTCCTGCAGGTTCTCAGAGCAGGACATTCTCAGTGCTGTAAGGCCCCGGGAATCTGATCTCCTCCCCTCTGTGAAAAAGACTCCAGCAATGCAACCTTTCTTAAGAGTGCTTTCTTAGGACGCCAGCTAGGATCAGCTTCTCCAAGAAGTACATTCTCAGTGTTCTAAGGACACTATCAGGTAATGCCTCCTCAGTACCGCAGTCCACCCCAATGTGATCGTCCCCAGCAGTGTTTTGTCAGTGAATCAATCCTTCCTCCAAAAACAACTCCTCCATGATTTAGGAACCCATGTAGTGTTAGTTTCTTCCAGAAGTAACTTTTTGGTGCTAGAGAACAAACCTGCTGGCTGTCACAGGTTTTTCTTGTTTTCCCTCCACGTTAGTGCTACTAGGCTCCAGCGATGTGTGCATCCAGCGTTATAGGAGTTCAGTAGATCAGCCCTGCTAAGTTTCCCAGGTCCATGCATGATGTGCTGCTCCAGTCAGGTTTTTTCTTTTGATTCTGGGCCTTGTAGTCTTACTTATTCCATTGTAAAACAGAACTACCAGTCCCAAAATTCAAAGGAAAAATCCTGGACTGGAACAGCACATCAAGCATGGACTTGGAAAACTTGGTAGCTATGTAGCATTGTCCTCTCCACGAGTGGTTTCTCAGTGGTATAGGTCGCTAGGATCCTGTGTGCCTTCAGCAATTCCTTCCCAGTGCTGTGAGATCCCAGGTAGAGTCCGCTTTTCCAAGCAGTACCATCTCTGGGATGTAGCACGTTTAGAAGCTATCACTGGTTTCACTGCGTTTTCCTTTTCACAATTTCACTCAAAACATTGAGATTGTACTTATTTCGAAAAGTGTATAAGGGCCTGTGACTGTGATCCTCTGCCTATAGGCAATTTGGGTTTGGTCATTTAGATCCTCCCCAGAACGTTCCTACCCTTAGCCCACCACTCTTCCTTCATTTCTAAAATTTTAATGTCACCCCCATGACCATGCGATGATGAGTGCGCGCGACTAAAAGACACGGGCGCTGGAATTAGAAGGTGGCGGTTGAGGAGTTCTGAGCTTGGGAAAAACACAGAGCAGTGGCCAGTCTCTTGAATGAAGACTCTGGGGCAGATTTACAAGCCCCTTGCGCCTCCTTGCGCCGCCATTGCGTCACGTTTTTTGATGCAACGGTGGCGCAAACAATCCGGCCAATTTACAACGTGACGCATCTAGGGAGATGTGTCACGTTGTCAAGCCCTGCGTCACATTATACCTGCGTTAGGTATAATGTATGTGGGGTGGGCGTTCCCACGCAGGAAAGCCTAGCAAAAGTGACGCAGTGAAATCTACAAGATTTCACTGCGCCACTTCTAGGATGCCACTGCGTCAAAACCTTACACCTGTTTGAAGCAGGTGTAAGGAGTGACGCAGTACAATAAGTATAGGCCTCAACATGCATTGCTGGAGTTGCGTCGTGCTTGCAACACGACTACAGCAATGCGTGACTTTTGGGCAAACAGATGCGTCAGAATTTCTGACGCATCTGTCAATCCTTGCGCCATGGTGCGCCGTATTTTAAATATAGCGCATCCATGGTGGCGCAAGGGTATCGCAGGCTGGCGCAGGGGAACTGACGCATCTCTACAGATGCGTCAGTTTCTTGTAAATCTGCCCCTCTGTACTGAATTTATCGCACCTTTAAATCCAAGTAAAATATATTAGGATACGTTTTACACAAACAGACACAACCCAGAAAAAAAGGAAAAAATTGTTTCTGCACAAAAAAATAAGATGTCACTGTGTGTACAGCACTGAAGTAATATGTTAAATAGAAGCAGGACGAGCGACAGGAAACACAAACCTAGATAAACTCCTTTGCCATAAGTAAAAGGAAACAGAAACAACTAAATTACCTTCCACAATCAGCCATTAACAATCTGATTAAGAAAGTTTTAGCAGCCAATTGTGAGAGCAGAACCGGACATTGAAGCTAGTTCAATTCACTGCTTGCAACACCCATAAAGCCTTACACACTTCCACCCCTCGCTACCTGGCTAACAAACTCAAATTATCGGGCGGCTCCAGACCTTCACGCAATGCTGAAAATCTACTGCTCGAACCTCCAACTATTAAAAGGGAAAGACTTATGACGCAATCCTTCTCAGGTAATGCGACTAGAATTTGGAACTCACTACCTTCAAACCTTCGAACCACCACCTCTTTCCGGAGTTTCAAAACAGACCTAAAACTCTTCTCTTCCAAAGACATTTCTATCAATAATTTTCCTCGCCAAGCTCCCCACCAGGCAAATGCCCCCTCACCCTATGTAGTGAACCTGATTGTTACATGAAACTCGCTTGTGCTACTACGACCCTCTTTCTCGATTTTTTAAATATGTAACATGTTTTTGTGCAACCCTAATTGCTCCACCTTTTCTTAATATGCAATCTTGAGTGTATATGTAACTTTGAATCTGCAACTCTCACCACGAGTAACTGTACTAGATATAAGTATTGTCACCTACTACCATGTTACACTGAATTCCTTATGCAATTTACTTCGCTCTACTGTAAAGCGCTCTGACACGTCTGGGTGAAGTATGCGCTATATAAAATGCACAAATAAAGAAAGAAAGAAATAAGAAGCACTGGCAAAGTCACCCGGTCTCAGTTTACAACCAATTGATTTCTGTAATGCTAACAGGCCTAGAGCAGGCCTGTCATAACGCCTATTTTTATTTTTTTTATTTACCAATTGGAAATGGATCAGTAGATTAAAAATATATATATATTTAACTGGAAGTTGGGCGAATCGGGGGAGGAATTGAAGCAATGTGACTTTTGGGGAGAAGCATAGGGACGAGCCAGGAATACAGAGCGGCGCAAAGAAGCACACTGGATTTAGAGAGCTGTACGGGTGCGTTTGGGGGAGGGGTGCGAAAACAGATGGCGAACAGTAATGTGGAGTACTGGAGTGCAGAGAAGCACACGGTGCTGCAGAACAACACTGAGAGAAGCATACAAGGGAGACCACTGCAAAACACATGCACTTTCATGGAATGCTTTGTAAAAATGAAAAAAAAGAGTTCCAGAAAAGTGAGCATTATGGAAGGAAAGAAGGAGCCAATTAGAGTGGTGGTAAGAAAGCCATGCTCTATGAGAGGAACAAACATAAGCTGAACGTGCTAATACAAATAAAGCAAGCCAACTAAGAGCAAGGAATTCTGAACGGCAAAAGGCAAAGCCAATGGAAAGCAATGGGAGGAATGCATTCCTAGGTTAGTTAGCTTTCAGCATGTCCCCAAGAAGTCTTTCGCAACCAGCTAGCATGGCTTTGACCTAAAAAGGGCTTACAAACAGGTATGCCTTCTGCTGCCTGCACATCAAACTACTGAGTATGGTATGAATGACAAAGGGCTAGACGCTTCATGCCTTTGGGAGAAGAGACAGCTGGCAGTTCTACTGACAAACAAGAAGAGGGTGAATATTTAGGAGGTCCAGGGGATGCAGAGGGGGTCTCACAGCACATGAAAGAGCAATGCTCTTTGACCAGTGAGAATGGCAGAAGACCGCATCGTGGGCATACTTTGCAACCTCAAAGGTGGGCAGATTTAGCACATTTTGAATTTTCTCAGTTTGCCAAGGTCACCAATGTTGCTCGAGGAGAATGTTTTGTGCATAAATATATTTTTAGCGAGAGAATTTCGTGCTAAAGTGTTTTTCAGTTTTTCCCACAAACCTACATTTATCCAATATTTCTTCCTGCTATTTATGTTTTTTAACTGTACAAACTTTGTAAAGTTCATGAAAATCGCACGTTTTCTTAAAAACATAGGGGGATATTCTCAAGAACGCGTGATAATTATCGCAAAATTAGCTTAACGCAACTTTGCACATTGCAGTCTATCGCGGGAAAATAACGCCGTGTTAACGTTGTATTCTCAACCCGGCGGCACCATGCGATAGTCTCACAACAACGCGCCAAATGAACGCGTTAAAATTAACGCAACACCGAAAAAACGCAAAACATGAACGCGAAAAAAGTTGCGATGTGCCCAAACGCGCTGAAAAAAATCTGCGATAACCAGCGACAGGCCTGCAATTCCCACGCGTCATGCGGGAAAATGCACCATAAAAGCAGAAAAAAAATAAATAAACTGCGTAGCACCATGGATGCACCCGGACCGAGTCCAGAGGACAACGCGAACCCCACAAGCCCCACAGACGACCAGCAAGAAACCTCGGGGTCGGGGAAGGGCAAGGAGAAGAGGAAGAGGAAGACGCGGTTCAGTCTGCAGGAAAACAGGATCATCGTCACGGAGGTGATAGAACACTACCAACAACTGTTCGTCACCTCCACTGTGTCATTGGCAACACAAACAGAAATATGGCAGTCAATCGTGAACAACGTGAATGCAGTCGGAGTGTTGGGAAGGTCAATGGAGGAGGTCAAGAGGCGCTGGCATGATGTGAATAGCCAAACCAAGCAGAAACTCGCTGCCAACCGGAAGACAGCAACGGCGACTGGAGGTGGGAGTCCTGCGCCACGGGAAGAGCTGGATGAGCTGGAGGAAATGGTGGCCACAGTCATCAGTGTGGAGACGGTGCAAGGAGTTGGGGGTCCGGACACAGCCCGACATGACCTGACCCAACAGCAACAGGGTGAGTAACGACCAGGGACTGGGGGGACGGGTGGAGATGGGCACAATGGCACAGATGCACAATTATGTGTAGCACACTGCACGCCCACAATGATTGTGGAACATGTCCCTGATACCCTTGGCACATTGCAGCACACATAGAAACACCAAGTAGGCCCCCGTCCACTATGTGCACAAAGGGGCCCCCCTCCCTATCACCAATATCACAACCTACCCATGCACATGTGCTGAATCAAGCAAAGCAGCGGCTCTGTGAGCCACACTGACAATGCAAGTGACACTGCATGACCAATAGCATGGCTGCAGTCAAAATACATGACTAGGTGCACGACACGACACTGAGGTGGCCCAGTGTGGACCACATCCTCAAAGGAGCAGGTCACACTCTGACACATCCACGTGCACATACAACCCCTGACGTCAACAACACATCTGCAGACAAACAATGCACAAGAGTACAAAAACCGTCCAAGAGCACAAATGACCCAAGTCGCCAACATCTCAGCCCCTCAAAAGCACACATGTCAAAGGCACACCTCCCCAAAGGGATAAGGGGCCGCTAAATCAGAGCTGCAGGGGCGACTCTCCCACAATGCAGCACACACACATAGCAATCACAGCACATCAACATTGACGACAATGTGGTACAGAGTGCAACACTTACACTACAGAACAAAGGACACAACTGGTGCCGCTTGTGCGTAGAAACTGGCCAATCACATCTGGCATAGCAGGAAACTGTGAGATGATAATGTACGAGTACAACCTCACATCCATCATGTAGTCGAAATGTCCACTGTCCCCCATCAAATAGCCAGCTCATCCAAAACAGTCACAATGTACATTGTCATGCAGTCTGTATGTAAACATGTACAATGCGTCAACATACATGGAACACGCTGTTAACCTGCATCTCCCCTTTACATTGCAGAGGGACAATCAACACCTCCTGCAGAGCAGACCAGACATCTCTTCAGTGATGATGAGGAGGAACCCCTGGCCATCTGCTCAGACACCCTCCAACGGCTCGTAGACAGCCTCCGCACCCCACCTCCAGGAGCAGGGCAGCCCAGCTGCATCAAGGTGACCCCACCCCCTGCACAGCCCACACAGCAGGAAGCACCCACCACCACGGCTGGCTCACAGCACCTCACGGAAAGACACATGGCATTCCAACGCCGTGTGTCAGACTGCCAGAGGGGCTGGCTGAACAGGTGCGGGTGGGTTTCGACCTCATGGCAGCCAAACTTGATGCCATACGTGGGTGCATGACTCCCATTAGGGACCACTTACAGTCCCTAACGGACACCCACAGTCCGTTCCATGCTCTACAACAATCCCTGGCTGACCTCGCTGGAGCCATTACTCAGATACAAGGACTGTCCAGTCAGACAGGCTCCAGCGATGGCAGCACAGAGTTGGCACAGATGCGGAGGACAATGGATAACATGGAGCGGATGCAGGCTGGAAGGATGGCTGCCACGGCTGTACACCAGCGAGATGTAGCTGGGATCTTCCATGCCCTGCAGAACATCATCTCGCCATTGCTGCCACAGAGCCTGTCCCAGATGACTGCTGCAGGAACTTCGACACACACATCTCCGCCCCCTGATGTGTCAGTGACACACAGTGATGCAGCCATACCACCTCCGCCCCCTGATGTGTCAGTGGCACACAGTGATGCAGCCATACCACCTCCGCCCCCTGATGTGTCAGTGGCACACAGTGATGCAGCCATACCACCTCCGCCCCCTGATGTGTCAGTGGCACACAGTGATGCAGCCATAACACCACCACACACATCTGACACACCTGACACAGAAGACATATCTGAGGACTAAGGTGTGGCTGGCAATGACTCTGTTTGAGAAAGGAGGTTGTAGCATTCATCCCCGCCATATGGCCTGTTCCTGCTTTGTTCAGCCCTCTGCATCATGCCCGGGAACAACACCTTACACTGTCCCCCGAAACACTCTGCGACATTCACCTGGACCCTGACATGGACTGCCATATCTGCACTAGTTACCAATGACACAGCAATCAGGCTGCGGGCTGAACTCTTCCTCTTCCGATTAAATTGTCATTCCCCAAAGGACTCTGGCTGGCCCTCCACTGGGCAACCATGTTATGTGGGCTTTGCATGGCCATGTACTGATCCAGCTCCGACACTCCACAGAATGTGAATAAAACATTCAAAATCACACAGATGTGTCATGTCTATGTTCAATCAAGTATAAGAGTATGGATGAATGTAGGGACATTGATTGCACATAAAGGTACACCCTGGGAAATGACATCAATGCGCATGTTTGACCCTGACCCACATGGCCAATTAGATGACTGTGAACGTGTGAACTAGCTGTGGCCTCATTGCCCATGAACAACAATCTCGCAACCCCCAACTACCCCCACGACCATGTATTAAATGGGGCTGTGTGTAAAAATGTAGTGTAAAGTAGTGTCCCCCATCACATGTGACAACAGAACATCTCTTCGCATACCTACTCACACTCAACTGTGTGGACACAGCCTGTTCTGATGGATCACATTGATCCACATGGCAAGAAGTTGGACACCATACTCACATTGCTGAAGACACGTAAGAGCACCGGTCCACCAACAACTATCCCAACCACAATGTCTGGCTTACAGAGGTGGAGCTGGCAATAGGGACTCACCCCTAAGTGAAATGCGTCAGTCAGTCCCTCCCTGTGTACGGACAATGCTCATTGAGGCACACGATTTTTCATTCTAATCAACATTCATCACAGTTGAACATTAGTGAAGTACCGTAGACTTTATTCACATGTGCGTGTCAGTACGGGCAAGACAAGGCCCACAACATGCAGACCAATGCTTCAGACACTAACAGTCAGCATGGGAACATGTAGAGGTGCAAGAACTGGGGAGGCAAAAATTGAACACCAATCATTACGGATGGCAACTGTCACAGCCCACCTTGCCTTGCTGGACGAGTCATGTGATGTTTGGCGTATGCTCATTGCCCCGTGTCAGGGGACACGACTCACAGCCCATGAGATCTGCATAGTGCTGTACCACCGGACTGCGCAGACTGTCTGCTCTGCTGACAGTAAGCAGGTGAAAGGGACAAACAAGGTCAAATGTAGTACTACATTGCCATGTGTGTACACTCCCTCCAGCAGTATGTCAGATTTAGGTACCTTGCCAAGCGACGCTGTGCAGCTCCACCCATGGGACTGCCTCACCTTGCACAGGTGTGTGTCAACACGCGTAGGTGCACGCACATGCATTCTGAGTCCAGGCGGATACAGCCATGTCCACTGTCGTGGTGCGATATGTGACCATTTCTCCAAGATGCAACAAGGTGTTGGGACCTGTGCTCTGGGTTACAAGCAGTTGTGGCTGCAGGAACGTAGTTACTCGTCCATGAATGCGAGCGCAGCTTCCTGGGCAATCAGTTCCAAGAGTACGTCGTTGTCGGCCTCAACGAACACGGAGGTGAGCCAATCCATTAACTGATCCGGACAGATGTGCTCCATCCACGCTGTTTCACCAATCCGCAAAACAGCCCAATGGGGGAGCGCT
This sequence comes from Calotriton arnoldi, assembly GCA_963921515.1. Taxonomy (NCBI): domain Eukaryota; kingdom Metazoa; phylum Chordata; class Amphibia; order Caudata; family Salamandridae; genus Calotriton; species Calotriton arnoldi. The sequence goes on along the minus strand of CAWUFW010005802.1, from coordinate 257,866 downwards.
TCGAAGTGGTCACTGCACACGAGGACTTGTGCTATCTCCCATGCCCAACTGCCAGCACATACGCCAAATATCAAGGCATCCCATGAACGGGTATCACGGTTACACTCCTGGTCGTGGGTCAACAGGGGGGCGCACACACAAGTCATAATCCAGTTCAGCTACCATTGTGTTGGATAGGCAGACATCCATGGGCCATGATCGGCAGTGGAACCAGGGCTGGACGCAGGTGACGTACGCAAGACGGAAGCTCAGACGGTAACTGATGCACAACACTGCCAGTGGTAGTGCCCCCAACAAATGCAGCATACGTGCACGGTACAGTTCCACATGACAGGGGTTGTGCATGTGCCCGGGATGTTCTGCCATTGCGTTGATGGCTCTGGTTGGAGCGGCACTGTTCTGACCTGCGCCAATTCTGTGGATGAAATGCCACAGCTCGGAGCAATGAGTTGTTTTAGTGTGCAACGGTTGTACGCCTGGGTTAATGTGGGAGTAAGTGTGAAGGACATTCCATGCAAGATAACTTCGGGCAAGGACTTCTGTGTGTGGGGTGTGAATACGTTGGTCTATCAGTAGCGCTGTGCGTAGTGTGGGAGTCGTCATCATCTGCTATGGTATCTCTCTCAGGGGGTGCCTGCCGCATGCAAGACCAAGGTCGGAGGTGCAGATGTCCTTCCGCCTTATGTATTGAGACAAAGGAGCTTTGATCCCTAATGTTAGACTGACTACTGCTTGCATTCTGGCAATGTGATGTGGCTTTCGCGCTGCGATTGAGGCTAGGCCTTAGGCTTATGGTGCACCAATAGCGATACACACACAACAGTTGGCATGCATGAGCCAAGAGCCCGAGCGGCCTTGCGCTCCTTGTACAATCCCTTCGTGCGCGGCCGCCCTCCGGGTGCATGCAACATTGCAACATTGTCGATTGTGGGCCGTGTGGCGCAGACACTGCAACAGAGACACACGCATCAGTTGGTTTCCTGTCCAGCCCAGAAATGAACCACACCCAGAGCCCAGGGATAATTATTCACACCCCTACGCTGGCCTGGCATACCCCGACCCAGCCCACTCGGCGTACGTGTAAAGGGGGGGACGACGACACTACGTGTCCCAGTTCTTCCCCACTGCCGGAGGTGACATGGCTGCGTCCGCCTGGCATGTCACGGGACTCACTCAGAAAGGGTCCATGACTTGCGTTGCACAGAGTTGGTGGCACCGGAAACACTGCGGCCGGCACGGGCCTACCGCCACGGGACGGTGACTTTTGGTGCACTGAGGTAGGGGCACCTTAGGTGCTGAGCGGGTGTGCAGCCTGCGATGATGCGTCGTCCTGGCGGTCTGGACTGGTAATGGTTTGTGTGAGCCCTGCTGGACCGCAGTGTAGGCCTGAGCCAGCGGGCAGCGAGGGCCTACCACCACGTGGCGTTGCCTCGCGGTTCACAGAGTTGGTGGCACCTATGGCGCTGAGCGGGTGTGCAGCCTGTGATGGTGCCGTATGCACTGATATGATCTCTGCCATTGCGAAATCAAGACCCAGAATCACCTTTGTGACCTGATGGCCCGCAGGGCGGGGCTGCATGATGTGGAGGCTGCCAAGGTCGCGGGCCCCGGGCTTGGAGCTTGCACCGGCACGTGGTGGGCCCTCTTGGAGACACGCTGGTGGCGGAAGGTGAGCAGTGAGGCCTCGGTGCGCAGGGGCGGGCATACACCGCTGGGCGGCGGGAGGGGCTGGGGTGCAGTAGCCTGTGTGCGCAGGGGCGGCCAAGCGATGATGGCGTGTGCACTGATATGAACTCTGCCATTCATACATCTGGACTCTGTTTCAGATAGGGGACCTGGTGGACTGCAGTGTATGCCGGCACGTGGTTGGAGACACACCGGTGGCAGCAGGTGAGCAGTGAGGCCTGGGTCCGCAGTGTCGGCACTCTCTCTCCCTCTCTTCCTTTCACTGTCTCTCTCTTCCTGTTTCTCTCTCTCTCCTCCCTCTCTTCCTTTCACTGTCTCTCTCTCTCTTCCTCTGTTTCTCTCTCTCTGATTCTCCCTCTCTTCCTTTCACTGTCTCTCTCTCTCTTCCTCTGTTTCTCTCTCTCTCTCTCCTTCTCCCTCTCTTCCTTTCACTCTCTCTCTGTCTTCCTCTGTTTCTCTCCCTCTCCTTCTCCCTCTCTTCCTTTCACTGTCTCTCTCTCTTCCTCTGTTTCTCTCTCTCTCTCCTTCTCCCTCTCTCCCCCTTTCTCTCTCTTTCTCTCTCTCCCTCTCTTTCACTCTCTCTCTCCCTTTCTTTCTCTCTCTCTTTCTCTCTCTCTCTGTCCTTTGATGAGCGCATGACACACCTTCTTATCTTGAATTTTGTCTTGCAGGCTGTGTCTTACAGATTGTCCAGAGGAGACCCGCCATGGCTCTTCCGAATAGTTGTTTTGAGTTGAATTTGAATAAAATCATTTGTTTGTAAATTCAAAGATGAATGGATGATTCTCCTTTTTCTGCCCACACATGAATGTTAATTGTTGTACTTGTGCGACATCAGGCGAATTGTTTTGTTCATGATTTTGTAGAGTTGATGTTAAATTTCTTTGTCCGTGGTAGGGCCCCGGGGAGGGGCCCTGGGTGTGGTGGCGGTGGGTGTTGTGGGGGCTCCGAGCTGCATGATCAGTAGCTCCATGGCATCTGTTGTTCTTCAGGTGTGGCTCTGGTCTGGGCTCCCTTTTGTGGTGCAGGTTGTCGTCCGACTTAACACCAGGTAGGAGCAGGTGTTAAATCCCTGCTGCTAACGCGCCTTATCGCCTGTTTTGGGATCTTATCGCCGATCTGGCTGGTCGTAGAGAATATTGCGATGTGGTGTTTTTGCGGCTTTTTACACAGTAACGCCTACTCTGCATCTCATTAGCGTTAGTTGCCGTGTCATCCGTGGCGATGTTTTTTGCGGCTGCTATCGCAGGAAAACTGGCGATATCGGCTGTTAGCACCAGCTTGTGAATAGGGCGATAAATCTATCGCCACTTTGGCTGCGTTAAAGTGCCGCTAACTCGGCGATACGTCCTTGAGAATATGCCCCATAAAATTCATTTTCATGATTTCACAACTTTTCATACCTCTAGGCAGATTTCTAATATTTGTCTACAAGGCGTACAGCTCGAAATTCGGACTTCACTGGTTTGTAGGACCCATGTGAGCCAGGCAGTTCAAACACTCTTCTATTGGAGTTCCCTGGCATACACAACTACTAATCATAGACAAAACTGGTCTTCAAAAGCCAGCTAGTTCCTCTGTGGATCAGGTGATTGACCCGCAGTGCGAACGTCTACATATGAGTCGGTGATTCAAATTTGTCCTAACAGGGAAGTTTTCCTGATTTAAAAAGGTCTTTAATTATAATAAACACCACACAGCAAAATCATATACAGGAATGAATTCCAGATTCTCTCAGACATAATGATTTCTCAGATCTGACTTCGAACAGGTTGGAGCCCACAGGAGGAAAACAGGATGATATGATAATTCAGGGAGAAAGAATATCCTATGTTGTCTTCTTTTATTCATTAAGATATTACGAAGGCATATGTACAAGATTATGCATGTTGCTGATTTTCTCTCCTGCACGATTATATTTTTATTTTAGTTGTTTTATTATTGTGTTGTAATTTGTGAATTTGGATTCAGTTTTTATGACATTGTAAATTGTTTCAATTAATCCAAATAACCAAAGTCTTATTGTTATATAAAGATAATGTGCAGCTTTGCAAGCCACAATTACAAATACGAAATGGTGAAAACAAAATGCAAATTCCAAATAATACAGAACTTAAGCAATAAAAATTTCTAATGAAGCATTACTCTCTGAATACAGTTCAAGGCCAGGTCATTCACGCCAACGCCGCAGTCTAATTTAGTGGATTACCACATCCAGTAAAGTAGCATTAAATGGGATGGAGTTAACACCAGTCTTTTGATGGTGCCAACAGGAAAGAATTTTTTGTGCAGTGAAGTGGTATCTCCACATTTCTTCACGTGGTAATACCAGAGGGTGGCGAGCCACTGAAAGCTCGAGCCAGGCTTGAGCCTGAAGCCTGGCTCTGGCTCTGGCTCAGCTCAAGGTCCTGCTAGAACTTCAAGCCCATAACGAGCCGAGCGTTCATGTTGCTTCTGCCTACCACTCAACCTCTACCTAGGAAGTGGCATTACAGCCAGATCCAGGTTTGAGTCAAGCCGTCGGCTCAACATCCTGTGATTCTGGGCAAATTACTTTATATGCTTTTGCCTATAAACAATGAATGTGACCTTGATAACGTGACTGGTGCTTCTGTCAAGCGCTCCATTACCTTCCGGGGGAATTTGTGCCATATAAAAACTGCCATAAACGGGAGGCAAAAGCAAAGCCTTGACATAAGGAAAGACAAATTTACTAGCTGATTAGTACAGAATGAAACCCGAAAACCTGGGTACATTGCAGCTTCCCCACTTTAATTGTGTGATCTTAGGTTAATATTTTATTTTACAAAAACTTCTCTTTCTTCACTTCAATATGTAAGTGCAGAACGCCAGTTGTACAAAAATGTATTTTATTTGATTTAATAGACTATACTGTTCCTCTGTAATTATCTGGGCCTTGTACAGGGTTTACATGACAACTGTCTTGCCTTTTAGTTTGCTGATGGTTCATGTTAAAAAACTATGAGGCATATGTACCATGAAATGTCAAAGCGCAGAGCTGCACCAAATTTGGCAGCACAGCACTCCAACATTTCCAAAACACAGGGATGTTCCGTATTTACAACAATTTGGCGCACCCCGGTGTTTTCCCTAGCGCTGGCGCTAAAATTAGCTGCCTTAGCACCAACGCAGGCACTCTTGCATCATAGTGCAAGGGTGCCTGCGCTGCAGGGAATGATTGTTTATGTGCAGAAAGGGGCACCTTCCTGAACATAAACAATCCATGATGGCAATTTAAACTTCGGATGAAGGCAGACGGATGCGCGTTGCTTTGAAGTACCTGACCTTGATTGTTGGCTGCAATTATAGAGTGAAGGCTCTAACACGAGACTCCAACCGGCTGGTGGATGTTATGTGTTTCTGTGGCATTGCCCACAATTAAGACTCCAACCTGCTGGTGGAGATCTTCAGCGTACTCGAGTGTTTTTCCACATAGGAAGAATTCACACAGTTGATATACTGCGACGGAATCATTTGAATTCATACTTTGGAGACCAAAATTGGATCCCCGCTACGCCCTGACCTCTTGATCTTCCAATAGATCGCAGTTTCCTTGTAATTTCATTGATTGAAGTTTCTGCTTTTGAGGCTGTCCACCCCTCCCTCCATAGTCCTGAGGAAGACCCGCAGTGACGCTTACCATTCCACGCCGTTTCCAGGGTCGAAACGTCGACACTTTTTCATCACACATGTCTATACAGTTCTCTTGACCAAAAATTAAACACTATTCGGTCTTGCATTACATGTGTTAAATAAGGAGACAGGACAAAAATTCAAAATGTTCTTTTAATTTATGTCATAGATGTATGTTTTGTATATAATGTACTGTTCACTTCACCAGTCACCACGTCACCTTCTCACAATTGTCACCTTTGTATTGTCACAATTTACTTGTGTTTGTGACAGCCATTTAATATTCAATACCTTTTGAAAATATAAGAGTAAATCAACTATACTTGTGAATTCTTTTTCTTGGTGTGTTCTTACCTATATTGTTTTTTCATTTATTGTGAATAAGGATTTGTGAGATACCTTTACTGTTGTATTGAATACAGTAATCACAACAATTGTATCACCCAACAGAACCAATTGTTCTCTATATTACCAATACCCAGGTTCTGAGGGACACCGGGTCGCCCCATTATCCTTAATGTAATGCCATGATGGCAATGCAGCACACATAGAAGTAGCAAATCGTCATTATTTAAGGATTGTTTATGTGCAGGAAAGTGTCCCTTCCTGCGCATAAACAATCATTCATGGTGTTTTGCTCTTTCTATGTGTGCTGCAGAACGCAGCACACATTAGTTCTTGGCGTTGCCTCAGATTTACAGATCCTTGTAAATCTGGGGCAGCGTCAAAAAGCAATGGGTGTTGCGGTGGAACGCCCACAGCAACACCCATTGCACGCGCCTTTCATGCTAAGTGATGCGTGTAAAGGGGTCGTATTTACAATTTGGTGTTCCACAAAAAGTGGCTTAATGCCGCTTTGTAAATATGGAGAAGCGCATAGCGCCACAAGAACGTTCTGGTGGTGCTATACCCTTGTAAATATACCCCTATCACTTTTAATAAGTACTTCTCAGTGCATTGCTGTAATGTGATGTGTAACGTCAAAGCTTCCACAAGTTAAAGAAATACACTTTTTTTAATTTTGAAGAGACTTCATCATATTTTATGCGATTTTTGTTGTATGATTTACATATCAAACATTTTCAGGGCTCAGCTCCTTCACAAGCGCTAAGATCCGAGCCAGACCCTTGGCTCGGCTCTAGCTCTCCTCTCCATGATTATTTGTCGGCTTGCCCACCTCTAAGTAATACCACTTTTTTCTAAATTTACCTCTCAAAATCTGGAGCTGTTTTTTGTCAGGTGGAGAAAGAAAGTGCCTGTCCAGGTATGACAGAATGCAAATCTGACGGATGGTTTGCTGGTTCTGCATTCCGTCCATCAATTGTGTGTCTAGGGAACCTATATCTCAGTGAGGGGTGCTAGCACCTCCTCACCCAGGCTGCAGTAGCAGGCCTGTGGTGTCAGATTTAGTCTGCTTCCCAGGGGTGGCATAATACATGCTCCAGCCCCTGGTAGGCCTGTGAAGTACCTATGCTCTTGGTACCTAAGGTACCATATACTAGGGACTCATAAGGTACCACAGTATCCAATCACTAGTGCACCAAGAGTGCACTCCAAGTCGTTTAGAGAGAACAGAGAGGCTGGGGCCCTGATTGGCAGGGTCCCAGCCAGACTATAGCCAGAAACCAGTGTAAACATCAGAAAAAAGTGGGGGCAACATAAGAGGCAGATCCTACTCTCCTACAGCCAGGTATGCCCAGACGTGGGTCCTGGGCTCACTGTGCCACTGGAATCAAGCTATCCTGGCTGAAGAGGGGTGAAACCCCGAAACCGGTCCTAGGATGCTTGTTTCCGGTCCAGGAGGACCTGGCTTGGCAGTTCGGGCTGGACTGTTCCCATGAGGCACAGGGTCAAGACTGATTTGCATATGACCAGGTCTAAACTGGGGTGGCATGGTGAGCAAAAGAATGATGGATTTAACCCAGATCTCTTGACTGGGGGTGAATGTTTTGATTTGTTCTGCATTCCGTCCATCAATTGTGTGTCTTTTGCTTTCTCGCCCTAAGTGCGCCAGGTATGCCCAGACGTGGGTCCTGGGCTCACTGTGCCACTGGAATCAAGCTATCCTGGCTGAAGAGGGGTGAAACCCCGAAACCGGTCCTAGGATGCTTGTTTCCGGTCCAGGGAGGACCTGGCTTGGCAGTTCGGGCTGGACTGTTCCCATGAGGCACAGGGTCAAGACTGATTTGCATATGGCTATGTCTGAACTGGGGTGGCGTGGTGAAGCAAAATAACGATGGATTAAACCCAGATCTGTGACTGGGGCTGAATGTTTGCCAATGTGCAGCATTCCGTCCATCATCTTGTGTGTTTTGCATTTCGCCCTAAGTGGGAAGGGTATGCCCAGACGTGGGTCCCGTGCTCACTACGCCACTGGAGTCAAGCTATCCTGGCTGAAGAGGGGTGAAACCCCGAAACCGGTCCTAGGATGCTTGTTTCCAGTCCAGGGAGGACCTGGCTTGGCAGTTCGGGCTGGACTGTTCCCATGAGGCACAGGGTCAAGACTGATTTGCATATGGCCAGGTCTAAACTGGGGTGGCATGGTGAGCAAAAGAATGATGGATTTAACCCAGATCTCTTGACTGGGGGTGAATGTTTTGATTTGTTCTGCATTCCGTCCATCAATTGTGTGTCTTTTGCTTTCTCGCCCTAAGTGCGCCAGGTATGCCCAGACGTGGGTCCTGGGCTCTCTGTGCCACTGGAATCAAGCTATCCTGGCTGAAGAGGGGTGAAACCCCGAAACCGGTCCTAGGATGCTTGTTTCCGGTCCAGGGAGGACCTGGCTTGGCAGTTCAGGCTGGACTGTTCCCATGAGGCACAGGGTCAAGACTAATTTGCATATGGCCAGGTCTAAACTGGGGTGGCATGGTGAGCAAAAGAATGATGGATTTAACCCAGATCTCTTGACTGGGGGTGAATGTTTTGATTTGTTCTGCATTCCGTCCATCAATTGTGTGTCTTTTGCTTTCTCGCCCAAAGTGCGCCAGTGTGAGAAGTTGGCCTGGTATATGCTGTTCACTAGTTAAAGTGGACACCTTGCACCAGTACAATTCGACTCTTATGGTAGGTAGGTTTAAGACAACCTTTACAGAAAGCTATCCTAGTGGTAGCTGTGGAGAGCAGCCTTCAGGCTAAGTCTTGGAGGAATGTAAAGCAGCTTGTTTTACCACACAATCTCTTGAATCACCAAATGAAAAGACACCACACAGGTATATATATCAAATATATATGTATTTATTACTAAACAACTCTCTACTAATCTCTTGTGAGATTAGAAGTCTGGAACATATGCACAAATCAACGTTTCACAACAAATTGAGCACAAGTATGGCTGGGGCCCCAGGGACGTACTAGACCATATACTAAAAAAGAGACTTAAGAACAGCGACTTGCAAAGGGACAAGGCCTAGGGCCTTCAGAAGTGCTGGGGCCTCACGAAACCACCCAAGGCAGGTAAGTAAAGGACCCACGGGGGACGAGTGCAGTGAGTGAACACAGGCGCGGATCGCCGTAGACTTCAATGGGGCAAGTCGCGGTTGGAAATTAAGAGTTTAAGGGCACTTCGGGAGTAGCTACAAGCAAGTCACTTACAGGGTAAGTAGTTCTAGGGCCAACACCCACAGGAGCACCGTAGTGCTGGAGTTACCTCACCCAGGGAAGCCGGGTGCATAGGTGTCCTTTGGTGTCGGGTCGCGGCGTCGTTTTCAATGGGAGCCAATGAAGACTTGCTGCTTGTGAAGCCAGAAGAAGTGTCCGGTGGAATCCAAGCCTGGATTCGGAAGAAGGAAGACCTGAAAGCAGAGGGGACAGTGTTCAAAGTCACTTGGCAGTGACCCGGGGCAAGGAAGATGAATGCCCACCGTCGTCGACAGATTCAGGTCGTTCATGGGTGTCTTGACTCTTCGGCCACGAGGTCCAGGAGGCGTCGAGGACGACCAGGAGCTGGATTCAGCGTGTCCCACAAAGTCTGCAGCTGACTCCGGTGTCGGCGACCCGATTGGAGCCAACAAGCCTTGGTAGCAGCAAGTCTCGTGGAAAGAACAAAAAGTCAATGGTGCAAACCAGCAAGGTCTGGGGGCCTCACCCAGCAAGGGTAAGTCAGGGCAGGCCTGGAGCAACCAGGAGAGTCCTTTGGATTTGTAGAAAAGTCTTCAGGGGACCCACAAGCTGGCTGACAAGGGATCGCAAAGACGCCTCGGGAGGATTCCTTCAACAGGGGCCCACGGTCACTCGGGATGGGGTAGGCCTCTGATCTTGGGACGGTTCTCTGCTAGAGGCTGGGACCACACGTGGTCTAAAGCACAGGTTCGTAGAACGTCGTGAAGGGGTTGCACTCGAAAATAGTGCACGGTACCCAGGGACTGTGGTTCCTCGTCACTCATGGGGTCCACTTGCCTCAGCTTCGCTGGGGACTCACGATGGCCTTGGAGAAGTCAGAAATCTTCTTCCTGGGCTGCAGGGACTTCGGGCTCCAGCGGGAGCGGCGTAGTTTGCGGCTGATGAAGGCTGATAGCCTGAAACCGGTCCTAGGATGCTTGATTCCGGTCCAGGGAAGACATGGCTTGGCAGTTCGGTCTGGACTGTTCCCATGAGGCACAGGGTCAAGACTGATTTGCATATGGCTATGTCTGAACTGGGGTGGCGTGGTGAAGCAAAATAACGATGGATTAAACCCAGATCTGTGACTGGGGGTGAATGTTTGCCAATGTGCAGCATTCCGTCCATCATTTTGTGTGTTTTGCATCCATTTTTGTGATGCCAGGGCTCTTCAGGATTCTACCGCGTTTCCCCAGTAGATACATGTCTATCCCTCTAGAAGGGTGGGATCATACTCCCACACCAGGTACTGGTGTGGGGGTATGATTCCAAGGTGTTTGACACCAAACACGACATGTTTTGATGCAGCCATTCCAAAGTTAGCATTAACCGTGAGGTTATAATGCACTTAAGAGTATATGGTTTGACCGCATTCACAAACAGCCCCAGAGAATGGACTCTGAGAGCTGCAGAGGGGCCCTGCTCAGGCAGAGGCACCCTCTCACATAGAAACTAAGCACCCTGCCCTCAGGATTGATAGGGCCTGCCTTAGGGGTGACTGATAGGTTTAAATGTGTGTGCAGGGGAGATATAGGGAACCTATATCTCAGTGAGGGGTGCTAGCACCTCCTCACCCAGGCTGCAGTAGCAGGCCTGTGGTGTCAGATTTAGTCTGCTTCCCTGGGGTGGCATAATACATGCTTCAGCCCCTGGTAGGCCTGTGAAGTACCTATGCCCTTGGTACCTAAGGTACCATATACTAGGGACTCATAAGGTACCACAGTATCCAATCACTAGTGCACCTAGAGTGCACTCCAAGTCGTTTAGAGAGAACAGAGAGGCTGGGGCCCTGATTGGCAGGGCCCCAGCCAGACTATAGCCAGAAACCAGTGTAAACATCAGAAAAAAAGTGGGGGCAACATAAGAGGCAGATCCTACTCTCCTACACAACCCCCCAAACGCAGGGACACTAAACTAACCTTGACCAGTTGAGTCTTCGTGCTCTAAGTGGAAATACCTTGAGAGTCCATCTGCATTGGCATGTTGGGTCCCAGGCCTATGTTCCACTGTATAGTCCATCCCCTGTAGGGAAATGAACCACCTTAAAAGTTTTGGGTTTTCACCTTTCATCTGTTTCAGCCATAGGAGGGGCTTGTGGTCAGTCTGAACTATGAAGTGAGTGCCAAACAAGTATGGCCTCAGCTTCTTCAGGGCCCACACCACAGCAAAGGCCTCCCTCTCTATAGCTGACCAACGTTTCTCTCTAGGGGTCAGCCTCCTGCTAATAAAAGCTACTGGCTGGTCTTGACCTTCATCATTCAGTTGAGACAGTACAGCTCCCACACCCAGCTCAGAAGCATCTGTTTGGACAATGAACTTTTTGGTGTAGTCTGGACTCTGTAAGATGGGGGCAGTGCACATGGCCTGCTTTAGGTATTCAAATGCCTTCTGACAGCTAGCTGTCCACTGAACCTTTTTGGCATTTTCTTTGAGGTCAGATCATTCAAGGGGGTCACTATAGATCCATATCCCTTCACAAACCTCCTATAGTACCCAGTCAGGCCTAAGAAGGCTCTCACCTGTGTCTGGGTGGTTGGAGCAACCCATTCCATTATGGTTTGGATTTTGGTCTGTAAAGGCTGAACCTGGCCTCCACCCACAAGGTGGCCCAGGTACACAACCTGACTCTGCCCTATCTGGCACTTAGTGGCCTTGATAGTGAGGCCTGCTTTCTGCAGAGCCTCCAAAACATTTCTGAGGTGGAACAGGTGATCCTGCCAGGAGTAACTAAAGACAGCAATATCATCTAGATAAGCTGAGCAATAAGTTTCCATCCGTGCCAGAACTTTGTTCACCAACCTCTGAAAAGTGGCAGGTGCATTTTTCAATCCAAAGGGCATCACCACAAAGTGGTAGTGCCCACCAGGGGTCGAAAATGCTGTTTTGGCTTTTGCATCACCAGCTAACCTGATCTGCCAGTAGCCAGCTGTTAGGTCAAATGTACTCAGATACTTGGCTGAGGCCAAAGTATCAATCAGCTCATCTGCCCTTGGTATGGGATAGGCATCAGTCCTGGTGACTGCATTGAGGCCTCTGTAGTCTACACAAAACCTCATTTCTTTCTTACCTCCCTGGGTATGAGGCTTGGGTACTAGGACTACTGGGCTAGCCCAAGAGCTATCTGAAGGCTCAATCACACCTAACTCCAACATTTTCTGGACTTCAGTCCTGATACAGTCCCTGACATGGTCAGGTTGCCTGTAGATTTTACTCTTGACAGGCAGACTGTCCCCAGTGTCCACCTCATGGGTGCACCAGGTAGTCTGACTAGGGGTCAGGCTAAACATATGTCTGTACTGCTGCAGAACTTGTCTGCACTCAGTTTGCTGATGGTCAGTGAGGCTGCTTGCCAAAGCAACACCATCTACTGATCCATCATCAGGGTTCTGTGAGAGCAGGTCAGGGAGAGGGTCACTCTCCTCCTCCTGTTCCTCATCAGTTGCCATGAGCAAGCCCATGTCAGCCCTGTCAACATATGGTTTCAATCTGTTGACATGGAGCACCCTCAGGGGGCTCCTGGGAGTTCCAAGATTCACCAGATAGGTGACTTCTCCCTTTTGCTCAACTATTGTATAGGGGCCACTCCATTTGTCTTGGAGGGCTGCTGGGGCCACAGGCTCCAACACCCACACTTTCTGTCCTGGCTGGTACACAGTCAGCACAGCCTTTGGTCATGCCAAGCTTTTTGTAATTCTTGGCTGGCCTCCAGGTTTTGGTTGCCTTCTTCATGTATTCGGCCATCCTGGAGCGGAGACCAAGTACATAGTCCATCACATCCTGTTTGGGGGTTTGAGAGGTAACTCCCAGCCCTCTTTTACCAAACATAATGGACCTCTTACAGGATGCCCAAACAGAAGCTCAAATGGGCTGTAACCAACCCCTTCTGTGGAACCTCTCTGTATGCAAACAACAGGCAGGGAAGAAGAAGGTCCCATTTCCGCCTAAGCTTCTCTGGGAGTCCTTTAATCATTCCCTTAAGGGTTTTGTTGAAACGCTCAACCAACCCATTGCATTGTGGGTGATAGGGGTGGTGAACTTATAAGTTACACCACACTCCTTCCACATTGCTTTCAAATATCCTGACATGAAGTTGGTACCTCTGTCAGAGATGACCTCCTTTGGGAAACCCACTCTGGAGAAAACTCCAATGGGGGCTCTTGCCAACACTGGGGCTGTGGTGGTCCTCAGGGGAATTGCCTCTGGGTACCTGGTGGCATGATCCACTACCACCAGGATAAATCTGTGCCCAGATGCAGTTTGAGGGTCAAGGGGACCAACAATGTCAATCCCTACCCTTTCAATGGGTACCCCCACCACAGGTAGTGGTATCAGGGGGCCTTTGTGGTGCCACCTGCCTTGCCACTGGCTTGGCATGTGACACAGGAGCGACAAAACTCCTTTGTGTCCTCTGACATATGTGGCCAATGAAAATGTGGAACAAGCCTGTCCCAGGTCTTGTTTTGGCCCAAGTGACCTGCTAAAGGGATATCATGTGCTAGGGTCAAGAGGAACCCCTAAACTTCTGAGGTATTACCAACCTCCTGGTGGCTCCAGGGGCTGGATCTCTACCCTCAGAATATAGGAGTCCCTCATCCCAATAAACTTTATGGGACCCACTAGCACTCCCAGCAGCCTCAGCAGCAGCCTGCTGTCTGAGGGGTTCAAGAGAGGGGCAGCACTGTTGCTCCTTACTCAGATCTTCCCTAGAAGGGCCCCCTGCCCCCAAGAACTCAACCTGATCAGGCCCAAGTCCCTCTGGGGCAGTTCCTTCTTCAGGATCTGCTCCTCCTCCCTCAAGAGGGGAATCAGTGATCTGAGACAGAGGGGAAGGCACTGCCTTACCCCTACTGCTCCTCTTCTTGGGAAGCATCTGGTCCATGGTTTCAGGATCCAGAGCTGGTTCAGTGTCATGCATTTTGGCCTGTGACCTGGTCACAGCAAATACCTCTGCAGGGATGCCCAACATCTCAGCATGAGTCCATAACTCTACTTCAGACCAGGCTGAAGTTTCTAGATCATTGCCCAATAGACATTCTACAGGGAGGTCTGCACTGACTACAACCTTCTTGAGGCCAGTTACCCCTCCCCAGGAGAAATTCACAACTGCCAGACTATGGTTGGTCCTGACATTGCTTGCATTGGTCACCTGGTACATTTCGCCCAGGATGATCTGTCCAGGGTCCACAAGATCCTCTGCCACCATGGTGACACTAGCACCTGTGTCCCTAAATGCCAAAGCCTGTTTGCCATTTATTACAGGCTGCTGTTTGTATTTGCCCAGATTACTGGGGCTCACCAGGAAGGACATGTCAATGTCTCCATCACAAATCAGCATTGCCTGAGTGGGTACTCTGACTAGGCCAGAGTCCACTTCAGAACCCAGGGTCAACCCTACTACACCCTTATTCTGAGTACCACCTCCACCAGTAGCTGAACTAGGGGGAACAGTTGCCTTAGGGGCAGGACTTGTGGTGGTTTGGTCTTTGGACTTGTTACAATCAGAAGTCCAGTGCCCTTTCTGTTTACAGAATTTGCACCAGGGCTTCTTTTGGCATTTTCCCTTGTTGGATTGTGACTCCCCACCAGATGCAGATTTTTGGGGCCCTTGTGAAGACTTCTGGTTTTTTGACTGATCCCCACCTTTCTCAGAGCCCTTATAATCCTGCTTCTTGGTGTCCTCCCCTTGCTTCTGGTTTTTCTGCCTCACCCTGGTTCTGACCCACTTGTCTGCCTTCTTTCCCAATTCTTGGGGAGAGGTCAGATCTGAGTCCACCAGGTATTGATGCAACAACTGGTTCTGGCAATTATTAAGGATCTGTTCTCTCATCATTAGATTATACAATCCCTTGAAATCAGTAACCCTACTGCCAACCAGCCAACCCTCCAGAGCCTTGGTTGCACAATCTACAAAGTCAGTCCAGTCCTGAGTCTGTGCCTTCTGGGTGTCTCTGAACTTCAACCTGTACTGCTCAGTGGTTAAGCCAAACCAATGTATCAGTGCACTCTTCAGGACTTCATAGTCATCAGCATCCTCTTCTCTAACAGTGAGGAGCTTGTCTCTACCTTTATCTGAAAAGGAGAGCCACAAGATTGCTGCCCACTGCTTTTGGGGGACCTGTTGTACTCTACAGGCCCTTTCCATAGCAGTTATCCACTTATGGATATCATCCCCACTCTGGTAGGGAGGAACAACCTTGCTCAGGTTCCTATGGTCTGGAATATATTCTCTGCCTCTAGGGACACTGTTGCTGCCACCAAGGGGTTCTAACCCCTCTTTTCTAGAAGCTCTCTGGAGCTCCAGGGCTTCCTTATCTACTGCCAACTGCTTGGTTTTGAGGGCAAGTCTTGCTTCCTCATACTGCAGCAGTTTGTACATTCTGTCAGAGGAGGTCTCTCTTCTGGGGAAGTAGGAGTTCCTCTGGTAGACAGATTCTCCGCCAGAGTGATAGGAGTGGTCAGAGTCCCTAGAAAGGGACCTAGGCCTCTCCTCCACTATGTCAGTTCTCTTAGGGAGAATTCCTCTGTCTTTTTCAGGCCCCTGTGGACCTGGCCCTTTAACCACAGAGTCTTGGTCATCCTGATGTTCATTATCTGACCCAGACACTGTAATTGACCCACTCACTGATTCAGACCCATTAGCTCCTAGAGCTAATCTAAGATCATCTGCTGTTAGCAGATCTATCAGGTGTAGTGTGGAGGGACTCTGTCCTAACTTCAGGTGCCTTGCAGCACACATGGCTTTCAAGTCCAAGAAAGTCATGTCGTCATACTGAGGCTGAGTGGATCCACTGGGTCCACCCTTTACAGACATTCTAGTGTTGTGCAGTGTTGTACTACCTACACTAGTTTGTGGCCTACTGATACTAGCTTGAGCTGTAGAAAGGGTGTGCTATCCCTTGGCACACAGCTCTAAGTTCAGTAGAACTTATTGATACTAAGCTTGACTTTATATGTACCTTGAGTACCTATAGTGGTTTTCAAATAGAGATTTTCTGGTAAAACAATAGCAAGCTGGAATCCCACACGCTGCCACCAATGTGAGAAGTTGGCCTGGTATATGCTGTTCACTAGTTAAAGTGGACACCTTGCACCAGTACAATTCAACTCTTATGGTAGGTAGGTTTAAGACAACCTTTACAGAAAGCTATCCTAGTGGTAGCTGTGGAGAGCAGCCTTCAGGCTAAGTCTTGGAGGAATGTAAAGCAGCTTGTTTTACCACACAATCTCTTGAATCACCAAATGAAAAGACACCACACAGGTATATATATCAAATATATATGTATTTATTACTAAACAACTCTCTACTAATCTCTTGTGAGATTAGAAGTCTGGAACATATGCACAAATCAACGTTTCACAACAAATTGAGCACAAGTATGGCTGGGGCCCTAGGGGCGTACTAGACCATATACTAAAAAAGAGACTTAAGAACAGCGACTTGCAAAGGGACAAGGCCTAGGGCCTTCAGAAGTGCTGGGGCCTCACGAAACCACCCAAGGCAGGTAAGTAAAGGACCCACGGGGGATGCGTGCAGTGAGTGATCACAGGCGCGGATCGCCGTAGACTTCAATGGGGCAAGTCGCGGTTGGAAATTAAGAGTTTAAGGGCACTTCGGGAGTAGCTACAAGCAAGTCACTTACAGGGTAAGTAGTTCTAGGGCCAACACCCACAGGAGCACCGTAGTGCTGGAGTTACCTCACCCAGGGAAGCCGGGTGCATAGGTGTCCTTTGGTGTCGGGTCCTGGCGTCGTTTTCAATGGGAGCCAATGAAGACTTGCTGCTTGTGAAGCCAGAAGAAGTGTCCGGTGGAATCCAAGCCTGGATTCGGAAGAAGGAAGACCTGAAAGCAGAGGGGACAGTGTTCAAAGTCACTTGGCAGTGACCTGGGGCAAGGAAGATGAATGCCCACCGTCGTCGACAGATTCAGGTCGTTCATGGGTGTCTTGACTCTTCGGCCACGAGGTCCAGGAGGCGTCGAGGACAACCAGGAGCTGGATTCAGCGTGTCCCACGAAGTCTGCAGCTGACTGCGGTGTCGGCGACCCGATTGGAGCCAACAAGCCTTGGTAGCAGCAAGTCTTGTGGAAAGAACAAAAAGTCAATGGTGCAGACCAGCAAGGTCTGGGGGACTCACCCAGCAAGGGTAAGTCAGGGAAGGCCTGGCACAACCAGGGGAGCTCTTTGGATTTGTAGAAAAGTCTTCAGGGGACCCACAAGCTGGCTGGCAAGGGATCGCAAAGACGCTTCGGGAGGATTCCTTCAACAGGGGCCCACGGTCACTCGGGACGGGGTAGGCCTCTGATCTTGGAAGGGATCTCTGCTAGATGCTGGGACCACACATGGTCCAAAGCACAGGTTCGTAGAACGTCGTGAAGGGGTTGCACTTGAAAATAGTGCACAGTACCCAGGGACTGCGGTTCCTCGTCACTCGTGGGGTCCACTTGCCTCAGCTTCGCTGGGGACTCATGATGGCCTTGGAGAAGTCAGGAAATCCTCTTCCTGGGCTGCAGGGACTTCGGGCTCCGGCGGGAGCGGCGTAGTTTGCGACCGTCGTTGCAGTTTTTGGTGCCTGCCAAGCAGGGGAGTCACTCCTTGACTCCAAGGGAGATTCTTCAGTCTTCCAGAGATAGTGGAATGTCGAAGGTCCGGGATTCTTCTTTAGAGCGTCGTCCAGGGATATCTAGTTTGCAAGGTCAAGGGTTCCCTATCTTATACTAAAAGGAAGGGAGGGACTAGCTCTATGACCCCACCTATGGGAGGGTTAGGGGAGTGGGTGGCTACACCCACTTCCCTTTGTCCAGTTTTGCGCCAGAGCAGGGGCAGGTAGCCCCTGAGCCGGTTTGAACTGGTGTATGCACAGAGGAGCCTCCTGCTCCCCCAGTGCAGGACTTCAAAGCACTCTAGGAGTGCACCCACCCAGCCCCAATACACTAAACCCTGTCTTGGAGGTGGTCACACCTCCCTGTGACAGGATACCTATTGTTGGGCCTCCTCCACTGCGAGTTTCGGTCATCAGCAGGAGGGCAGCCCAGTGTCTGTGACTGGTGGCATCCATTTTGTGATGCCAGGGCTCTTCAGGATTCTACCGCGTTTCCCCAGTAGATACATGTCTATCCCTCTAGAAGGGTGGGATCATACTCCCACACCAGGTACTGGTGTGGGGGTTTGATTCCAAGGTGTTTGACACCAAACACGACATGTTTGATGCAGCCATTCCAAAGTTAGCATTAACCGCGAGGTTATAATGCACTTAAGAGTATATGGTTTGACCGCATTCACAAACAGCCCCAGAGAATGGACTCTGAGAGCTGCAGAGGGGCCCTGCTCAGGCAGAGGCACCCTCTCACATAGAAACTAAGCACCCTGCCCTCAGGATTGATAGGGCCTGCCTTAGGGGTGACTGATAGGTTTAAATGTGTGTGCAGGGGAGATATAGGGAACCTATATCTCAGTGAGGGGTGCTAGCACCTCCTCACCCAGGCTGCAGTAGCAGGCCTGTGGTGTCAGATTTAGTCTGCTTCCCAGGGGTGGCATAATACATGCTCCAGCCCCTGGTAGGCCTGTGAAGTACCTATGCTCTTGGTACCTAAGGTACCATATACTAGGGACTCATAAGGTACCACAGTATCCAATCACTAGTGCACCAAGAGTGCACTCCAAGTCGTTTAGAGAGAACAGAGAGGCTGGGGCCCTGATTGGCAGGGTCCCAGCCAGACTATAGCCAGAAACCAGTGTAAACATCAGAAAAAAAGTGGGGGCAACATAAGAGGCAGATCCTACTCTCCTACAGCCAGGTATGCCCAGACGTGGGTCCTGGGCTCACTGTGCCACTGGAATCAAGCTATCCTGGCTGAAGAGGGGTGAAACCCCGAAACTGGTCCTAGGATGCTTGTTTCCTGTCCAGGGAGGACCTGGCTTGGCAGTTCGGGCTGGACTGTTCCCATGAGGCACAGGGTCAAGACTGATTTGCATATGGCCAGGTCTAAACTGGGGTGGCATGGTGAGCAAAAGAATGATGGATTTAACCCAGATCTCTTGACTGGGGGTGAATGTTTTGATTTGTTCTGCATTCCGTCCATCAATTGTGTGTCTTTTGCTTTCTCGCCCTAAGTGCGCCAGGTATGCCCATACGTGGGTCCTGGGCTCACTGTGCCACTGGAATCAAGCTATCCTGGCTGAAGAGGGGTGAAACCCCGAAACCGGTCCTAGGATGCTTGTTTCCGGTCCAGGGAGGACCTGGCTTGGCAGTTCGGGCTGGACTGTTCCCATGAGGCACAGGGTCAAGACTGATTTGCTTATGGCCAGGTCTAAACTGGGGTGGCATGGTGAGCAAAAGAATGATGGATTTAACCCAGATCTCTTGACTGGGGGTGAATGTTTTGATTTGTTCTGCATTCCGTCCATCAATTGTGTGTCTTTTGATTGCTGGCTTTTATGGCTATCCCCCACACTAATTTCCAAAACAATATTTGGTATTATTGTGTGTGTTTTCTTCATATAAATTGTGTTAGAAAACGCATTGTTTGAGGCGCTCTGATGCCCTTTGGGGCCATGTCCGTGCTTTATAAAACTTCCAAAATAAAACGAAAAAAATAGACTAAATGAAAGTTGAGATAGAATTTCTTCGCCCGTGAAAATAAATCGGGAACTTTGTAATTAACTGGGAGCAAAAAATAAACGCTACACACCTAAATACTCCTAGTGAGAGACCCTCCTCGCCAAAAAAGGGATTGCAACAAACGTTAAACCCACGGAGCTGTCTTAATGCCCATCTTCGCGTGCAGCAGTGGTGATGTCCTTTGGACACGCACTCATCTCTCTCCCTTTGAGCCGCATGTCTGCACCCTGTGCTCCGCGGTGGAGGGATGCCGCCCTCCAGATCTGTTCCGGCCGGCCTCGTGCGATGAGAGATTGCTGGCTCGAGAGCCCGAGCCCAGAGCTGGAGCTGCTCTGCCGGCTTCGGTTGGAGTATCCCTGCTGGGGCTGTAAGGCGAGCTCGCGGATCTGGCCTATCCATTAATCTCTCCGGTGAAGGGCACGCCTCCTCAGAATGCGCGGGGAGACGTGATTGAACGGTGCCCAAGGGTATCATCATCATATTTAATTAAATGTAAGGACCTGGCATGCTTGGGGGGAGCCAGCGAGGAGTGCTGGCCTGGGCTGGCTGGAATGCAGAGCTGTCTGTTCTACTCTTCGCTCGTTCTCTCCCACGGTTATATTTCCATCCTCAGATGATCATAAACCTTCTCCAGGGTAATGGACGACTTACTGCTCCAACATGGCGTGTATCATGATGCTTCCCTGCAGACCCTGGCCTGGACATGAACGTGGGGTACAAGCTACCCTGGTTCTCAGGTGTCGGAAAGGCGGCCTCACAAATAGAAAGTGAACATGGCCCAGGGAGCCCTATTTACTTGCCACTATTTGCCCTTACCTTACCTCCCCATCTTGTCTTCCTCGTCACAGTCCTTTCTAATTCAGGGAAGCCTCCCTCCCTAGACAGCCTCGCCCTTACCGAACAAAGGGGCATATTTATGAGAAGATGCTGGAGTGCGGAGCTGCGCCAAATTTGGCAGCGCCGCTCTCTGACATTTTCATAACTAGGAATGCGCCGTATTCAAAAGAATATGCCGCACCCCTGTGTTTTCCCTAGCACTGGTGCTAAATTTAGCTGCTTAGGGCCAACGCAGGCACTCTTGCACCATAGTGCAAGGGTACCTTCTGCGATGCAGGGAATGATTGTTTATGTGCAGGAAGGTGTTCCTTCCTGCACTTAAACAATCCCTAATGGTGATATGTTATTTCTATGTGTGCTGCAGAATGCGACACACATAAAAGTAGCACATTGTCATTATTTAATAATTGTTTATGTGCAGGAAGGGACACCTTCTTGCACATAAAAAATCATTAATGGCATTTTGCTCTTTCTATGTTTGCAGCAGAATGCAGCACACATAGAAAAAGCAAAACGAGGAGAAATAAAAGTATTTCTCCTTGTTTCACCCTTCTAACGCCTGCTCTTGCATGGTGTTAGTTTTTGGTGCTGCCTCAGATTTACACTGGATTTACACCTCCTTGTAAATCTGGGGTAGCGTTAAAAGCAATGGGTGTTGCGGTGGAACACCAGCAGCAATACCCATTGCACGCCCCTTCCACTCTAAGTGATGCATGTAAAGTGGCCTTATTTACAAGGCAGCGTTAAGCCACAAAAAGTAGCTTAACACCGCTTTGCAAATATGGAGAAGGGTATATCGCCACCAGAACGTTGCGAAAAGGGACGTTCTGGTGACAATATCCCTTGTAAATATACCCCAAAATACTTCCACTTTGTTTACGTATAGTAAATGTTCAACTGTTTCTTCTATTTCCCTGTTCGTATTGAACCCACCACTTCCTTCCAAATACTGTAGCTAGAAGTGACCAAGTCTGATTGTACTTTTTCCCTATCTCGCTCCGATGAGGCAAGCATCGGATACTCCATGTGGTATACAGATTCAGTGGTGTTGGAACAATTTTTAGACAGGGGGTGCTAGCCGAAGGTATCATTTCACTAAAGGCGTAGGGTATATGTGACAGCCTTTCTCTAAAACACAACAAATGATACCAGGTGAAATCATTGGAATGCCCCCCTAATTGTCCATTCTCCATCTAAACTATTTCAAGGTTTATAGACACACACACCTCTGTATTCGGTACCACTGTATAGATTGTGGGGCAAAAAGGTGAGATGCATTTATTATTGTAATCATAATGGTGGCATGATACACTACAGCGGCCTGCTTTGTATGCACTGCGTCCCTTGGAGGTCCCACCTTGGTAGCTTCAGTGTCAGACAGATTCATCTATTCGGGTGGGGGTGCCCTGGGTTCCCACTTCTCCAAACTAAATTGCTCCTGTGGAGCACATCTACAGGAAGATGGCGGGCCTGAAGGTATTATATAGGTTTCAAATCCTGCCTTAGATGAGACTCTGTAAAGACCCTGGTGTAGTTAAATCCCAGCTATTGCGGCTTGATTACATTTCAACCGGCTACAGTCATGGAGGACAAAAAGTTTACTCACAACGCAAAACCTACAGAAGAGCCTGTTCCCTCTCCTGAAAGACAGGAGGAAAGCATTTCCCTGTTACCTGATGATCTGCATGAAGTGATGGACAGCAGCAGCTGCCCTACAAGCTCATAGTAGCCAAAGGAGGCAGGTGATGAAGAGACTGAACCAGAGGCACAGAAACGAAAGCTGGAGCAAGGGGTTCAGTCGACACAGGTAATCAATTAAATAAGAGAGAGGTTGGAGTTCTATTTAATGAACAATTGGCTAAGAGAGAGGAATTCTTTTCAAGTCTTGTAGTCTAAGCACACCTGATGAGTGACCCCTTCAGAGAGCAGTAAAAACATCTTTATAGGGGAATGGAGGCGATTGACAAGATGGGATGTCACCAATTTCTGAGCTAACCTAATCCTTTAAAAGCATTTGATGCAGAATGTCCACAGTCAGTTAAAGAAGATTCATTATCCACAGAGGCCTGTCTGCCTTTTGATTCAGTAGAAAATAAAGGTGGAAGGTTCTCGAAAGAGGGCATACGTAGTTACTACTTTGCTTTTAGTAGTGCAGCATATGCCGCTTATATATCATAAGCATTGTTGAAAGATGATCAAACTCCATATGATGGCTTTCAAAAAGGGAATGATTGTCCAGAACTCCAGATCACAATGCAGTTGATGACATTTTTATCCAACACCACCTCTGATGGGTTATGTGCAATGGCTGCTTCCTATGGAGCAATATATTGCAGCAGGATAGAAGGCATGTTCAGTTAGGATCCTGGAAATTACAGGCTGCACAAAAATCGCTCATTTCCTACATACCATTTTTGGGGGCCAGACTTTTTAGACTACAATTAGATGAGCTAATTAAGTGAACAACAGAAGAAAAGCAGATGTTACACATATTTAAAGGTCAACAAGGGCGAAGAACTTTAGTTTTTTTTTCAAGGGGCCACCAGCAGAAAAGAAGACACTTTCACGGGCGGACCTATGGTTGGAGGGTCACCCTCACGGAAATTTTCAGACTCTCTGCATCAACGGTTCCCCCCCATTCAACATAAGTCTGGCTATGCTGACAAAATCGGTATTCCGATAGGAGAAGGACTTCTTCACTTCACCAGTTATTGAAAAGTGGATATTCAAGATCAGTGGGATCTAAAAATAGTCAAAAAAGGTTACTCAATAGAATTCAAATCCTCAAAGGGAAAAATGTGCAGGCATGTACTCAATCCCTTTTCCAAGGAGGGAAACTTCGGGGGACCCAAAACCAATATGAGACTTGAAGAGGCTAAATCTTTTTCTGGTATCAAAAACCTTCAAGATGGTGTCACTGCAACCATTCATCTGTCTTATGGCTGTGGAAGACTTTCTAACCATCTTGGACCTTCAAGATGCTTAATTTTCTATTTGTGGGAAAGTGCCTCTTTTGACATGGTTAGCCCCCACTTTTTGCCTGGAACATAATGTGAGTTCGAATGAAAGTGCCCTGGGCCCCTGCTAACCGGGTTTCCCGGGCCAGATCTCTTTCCTCAAAAAAGGTTCCACGATTGGCACAACTTCAGCAACCCCTGTAAGTCCCTAGTTAATGGTACCCCTGGTATCTAGGGCATTGGTTGGAACTGAAGATGGTCCACTAGGGCTGCAGCATAAATTGTGCCAACGAAGGGACCCCTCACCAAGACCATGCAAACTGCCATGGCAGGCTGCCTTTCTTGGTGCACAGAAAACTGAAAAGTCGACATGGCACAAATCCCTGTGTGCCATGCCCACAGACAGTGCATGAGGTATAGGTAAGTCACTCTCACTGCAGGCCTTACAGCCCTAAGGCAGGGTGCACTCTATCCCATGTGTGGACATATCTGCACGAGCAGATATGAACCAACAATATCTAAATCCATTCTTGTATATTGTAAGTGCACTGGAAACCCATAGAGAGTACATGAGCTGGACACTTGTCAATATGAGTTGCCCAGCACCATGATGGCTTCACTGTACCCAGGGATGTTTTGATACCAAACATCTCATCTTAATAAAATCACACTGATGGCAGATGTGGAAACCCTTAGAGGGACCCGTGAAAACGTACAGAACACTGGTGTGGTCTCTGACTAGTCTTAGCCAGCCTGCCACCACCAGATATGTTTCTGACCTCATGGGATGAGAGCCTGTGCTCTCAGAGGCCACAAACAATGCCTGCTCTCAGCGGAGGTGCTTCGCACCTCCTCCAGGCCAGAATGGCATTCCAAGGCAGGAAGCTTCAAAGGCGACGCCACCTTTGAAATGCAACCCAGACATCTCCAAATAGTGAAGGATGCCAACCCCCCCTGTCCTGCTCCACATATGGTGGGAGGACAGCGGGAAAATTAGTTAGATTAGAAGGTTGGCCCATCTTCAGCCAGCACCACTCCTAAGGTGGGGCAGGTGATGTGGACCACACTTTTCAGTTTCCTCGATCTTGTTTGAAAGGGAGTTATCCATTGAGGGTCAGGGCTGTGCCCACTCCTCAAAGGAAGTGGTCACATAGAGGGTGTAGACACCCTAAAGTTAGGTAGCCCATTGGCTACTATCTGTGTCCCCCTCTAACGCCCATAAAAGTATTATTATTTTGGTTTCACCCTGGGAGCCTGAACTTTAGATCCGATGGACCTAAAAGGACAATGGACAAAGAAGAGCTGCTGACCCAAGAATAGAAGACCTGCTGCTGAATTTTGGCGCAAAACCCTCCCTGCTGCCTCAAGGACTCGACAATCATGGTGTGCTGGTCTCGTCCTGCTGCTGTGAGGCCTCCAAGAACCTTGGAGCACCTCCAGCCCTTTGCCAATCGCCAATCTCCAGAGAACTCCCTTGGAGTAGAAGAGCTACTCCCCTGCAGTCGGCAGCCACCGAACCCACAGAGTCCTTCTTTCAGACTTGCCACTCCCTGGTGACGCGGATGCAGCAACCAAACCAGAAGTGGTTCACCAGCTCCAGAGGGTCAGATCTGTCCCCCCACTAAGTGAGAGGACACCAGGACTTACAGGATCTATGCCATAGCAATACCTGAGGTACCGGACCACCGGCTGCCGGGACGAAGAGTCCAATCGGGACTCCAACTGCTCAGGAAGCAAACACCCGTCAAGGGACATTGAGACCCCAGAGATCCACTTTGTGAGTATCCCAGCTGTCTGGAAAACGTCCCTGCTACCTGCCTGCCCCTGACCGCAAAGATCGCCTTGACGCACAGAGCCCGGCTGACCTATCTGCTCTGCACCCAGCCCGCCCGGCCTGGGTACAGACAAACCAGCTATGCTCCTGTGGTCCTGAGGCCCTTGCGACCCGATCCCTCGTTTGGGGTCCCCCGGACTTACCTGTAAGTCCTCCTGTGAAGTCTTTTTTTAGATGACCCCCCTTTTTAGTAGCGATTCAGTTACCAATGACCTCAGCACCCTGCTCCCGGTGAATCCGGGACGCTCCCGACTATCCGCTGGTAGAACATTGAACCTTGGCCTGCTGCTACCCTAAACCTCAAAGGTGAACCCCTAGAACCGACGGTATGATTTTATATGCATTTATGTAGTTTTCTCAATAGACCTACAGTTTGCGTAATTGCGCAGAACAGTGAGTTCTTTTCCGAACTTTGAAAAATCATAGCTAAAACAGTTCTTGCCTATTAATGGAGTTCTTGGTCTGAAAAATTATATAAAATTCTGCGTTATTTTTGCAAATTGGTCTCTGATTTATTCTTGAGTGTATGTCTCATTTATTGCCTCTGTGAGTACAACATATGCTTAGCACTACCCTCTGAAAACCTTAACTGCTCGCCCACACTACCACAAATAGAGCGTTAGTATTATCTACTTTTGCCTCTGTATACTAATCTGGGACCCACAAGACTCTCTGCACAGTGTACTTTGTTTTAGTACACTATACAGAGAGCCATCCTCCTACACTATTCCAATAAATCTTCCCTCTCAAAAGTACCAATGCTTTGCTGTAGCAGAACCTCATTATCAGTTCATGGTTTCTCATTTGGTTTATCAGTGGCACCAACAATCTTCATGAAGATGTTGGCTCCAGTAGTGGCTCATTTGCAAGTGAAAGATATTCACATATTCCAGTATTTAATAATGGGCTAATTTGTGATCCTTCTTTATAAAAGGCCCAAGACCCAACAAGAATGGTGTGCACAGTGCTCCAGGAATGTGTTTTTTGTCTAAACTGGAAGAACTCTCACCTATCATCATCTCAAGACTAACAGTTCATACCCTCATATTTCAGAACAGATCTGGGGGAAAGTTTCTGCCTAAAAATGGGTATTGGTACCTTATTCTCAACTGTGGGTCCTACTGAAAGTGGACAATATACCTTCAGAACGTTTTCTTAAAGTACAAGGTCTCATGCCAGCAGCCACAGGTGTAAGTAGCCTGTGCTTGTGTACACCTAAGCCCCCTAATTCAACATCTGTTGGGGCATTGAAAAACCGGCCACTCAGGATATGAGTCAGTTAATTCCAGTGACAGACTCCCTCAGACAGGAAATGGGGTGGAGTATGGTAGAGGATAATTTGCTAGAGAGTGTGTCTCTGTTACCATGAATACCTACAGTAATAACAACAGATGTCAGTCACATAGGTCTGGGGATGGGTTGAGGAGTAAGCAAAATCAGAGGAGATAGTTTAGGGCAGAATCAGCCCAATCATCAAATGTTAGAGAGCTAAAAGCGATCCTTATATCATTGAAGGTATTTGCTCCAACCATACAAGGGAAAGATGTCCTAATAATGACATTCATCCAAGGAGCAAAAGCATATGTAAGTCACTAAGGGGGATATGCGCAAAGGAACATCTAGCCTTGGAGAGAGCAGCTTATCTTCAATGGGAGATGAATTTAGTAGCAGATTAGTTGATCTGAAACTTCCCTTCATCAATGGATTTTCCCTCTCATCCAAAGTTCTTCAGATTTCTGACACTACATCTGGGGAATGCGTGGCTGGATCATTTCGCGTCCAAGAAAAATGCACAACTTCAAGCTTCTGCTCTAGAGTTCAGACTGTAGATGCATTGGCAATCAGAGGGCTAGTGGGTCTCCTGTCTGTATTCCCTCCAGTCCCCCTTCTCCAGAGGGTACTCAATAAGATTCAGAGAGAGAACGTGCAGGTACTTCTAGTGGCCCACTTTTGGCCAGAAGGCCTTGGCTCCATCTGTTGCAGAGATTATCAATAACTCTCTTAATGAATCATCAAAACTTTTGCAAGCCTATTGTTTATCTGGAGCTATTGCATCAAGCTCTTGCTCACTTAAAACTGATGACTTGGAAATTGAGAGGGTAGCTCTTAAAAATTAGGCTTTTCCGAAAAAGTGGCGACTGACATTCAAGAAAGCAGGCAACCAAATGGAAGAATGTCCTTCGCCAGACATTGGGAAAATGTATCCAAAAAGCATCTATCTCAAAACCTAAATCCAATATCATGTAACCCTTTTCAAATATTACATTTCTTAAGAGATAGTTTTGTTAAATAGCTAGCTCCTTAGATATTAAGAGGCCAGTGGCAGCCACCAAAGCCATCAAGAAACATTGTGATTCATTCAGAGGAAGCTGTGTGCTTCTTCTCTGCGCTGGTAACAAGTCACCTCTATATGCGCAACCTGTGAGTGCTGTGAGCTCTCTGAAGTTAAATGGTTATGGCATTCTGACATTGCTGACATTTATCCCTATAACTGTACCACCGCGGCTATAGATTGCAAGAACGATTCTACCATGTTCCCAATATTCCGTTACATTAGAAAGGGACAAGGTTGAAGGAAAGATGATTCCATTGTATTCTATTGCATTGTACTGTAGCTCAGTGTCGCTATTTCTTATCTCTTGTCCAGGTCCCAAAGCGTTTTCTGGTTGGTTGAATACCAAAAGCTCCTTTGTTAACTTGTTTGTTGCAGTATTATTGATGCTTACATGGGAATGGTTTAAAGATCACTTTGGTGTACAGTCAAGGGGATTGAAATGAAAACGAAGTAGAGTTAGGTCGAGTAGATGACAGCATCACCAACAATAATGCAAAAAAATTAATGCATTGCAAAAAGTGAAAAATGCTCCTTTTAATATGCATGGTCCCAGAAAGGTGTTGGTAGAGAAGTCACAAGACTCTAGGTTTTTTTTTTGCTGCCATGAGTGATGTCTTGAGAGTGCGTCCCAGGCTTGAGCTAGAGCCTGTAGCGGGGTCATTGCTTGAAGTATAATGTGAAAGAGAGTGGGAGTGATAGCTTCGCAGGCAACATATGGAATCCTGTGTGACTTGTACTCAGGGAGTCAGTTATGGAGTATTTGTGTGAGCAGGCAAGTCTTTATTGCCATTCCAAAGTTAAAATGGCCGCCAATGACCCCATTCTCTTAATGAGTATGTCCGAAGGCTTACTCGTCACGGTATGGAAGGTGCTCTTACTGATGGGAGTTTGGTGGAAGTCTTTTGGGAAGACTCACTAATGTTAAACCGCCAGTTATACTGTACATAGAGTATACCTAAGTGCAACAGAAGCCAACTCCTAAAGGTGCTGTGAAGCCAAAACTGATACAGAGTATGGAATCCACTTAGAAGTAAGTCTGGGCGGTGAACTCCGCTCCGCTTGCGGAGTTTGCGGAGTTTTCCGCGCTCCGCGGAGCTTGCGGAGTTCCAAAAAACTCCGCTCTGCATAGCGGAGCGGAGTTTTTTCCCTCGCTCGCATTTGTCAACTTCAAGTTGGCGAGCGCGAGCGTGGAAATTCCACCTCCCGGCGAGATTTTTCCTCGTTCGCGATTGTCAACATTAAGTTGGCGAGCCCGAGTGTGGAAAATCAACCTCCCGGCGAGATTTCTCAACGCGGGCGGTCAGATTTCTTATTGCGAGTGGTCGCGTATGCTCGCGACCGCACGCGTTGAGAAACTGGCCGTTTGCGTTGAGAAAGCTGCAGCTCGAGTAAAAATCTACTAGAGCAGCAGAAAGGAAGCAGCGCCTGCTTGCGCTGTGCATGGTGCTGTTCGCGATGATTGCACAGTACGGACAAGCACCTGGCACTGAAAATCACCTCGAACTGCATTTATCAAACGCACTCCACCGCTTGCAGTGCTCCGCGTAGCGTGGCAGAGTATTTTTTGCACTTTGCGGAGTTCCGCATAGCTGAACTCCGCGAACTCCGCCCAGGCTTACTTAGAAGCGATGGGTGCCAACCCCACCATATTTTACCTATCAGAGATCTCTGTTGTGATGGTGCAACCTAGGAAAGTGGCTGACGCTGTGGCTGTAAGTTGGTATGGTCTAATCAAAAGTGAAAGAAGCAATTTGTTATGACCCATATACACCATATTAGAGGGAGTATGTAGTCTGCCTTAAAGTAGGACAGCAACACTTTATACCACGGATACTCCAGTAGTAGGTTTATGTGCCCACCCAAAAGCAGAAAAGGGGAGCCTTTGGCTTGGGTGTGGTTTCAGTATCTGTTGAGTTGAAAATCATAGAATGAAAGGAGGAATTTAAACAATTTCAGGTATTCAGATAAGATACACTAGAAATTATAAAATGTAAGGGAGAGAATTGGGCACATTGGCATAGTTTCTAGTCTAATATCCTTTCAAGGACAAAACAGGAAGATGCACAAGAAGACATCCTTAACCTCACACCCTTTACCTGGCTGTCCATGATGGCTGCCCTGAGAGAAGGGTTGAAGTGTTAAGTGTAACCGATTAGGTGGTGTAGAATGGAATATCTGTGATGCAGGCACGCAACCGATGAGACCCTGGTCATGTACCTGCAACCCTGGACGGATGGGGAAAGCAGGAAACAGGGGTAGCCCTAGTCCCTTTTAGAGGCGGGAGATGCGGGAGGGAAAGCAGAAGAAAGAGTAACAAAATCAACCTAAATGCACTCTCTCTAGATTTATAGTAACTTCTCAGTTGCAAGTTTAAAAACCCACTACTCTCCTTATGCACAATACAATTTAAATTATGGCCCGTATTAGCCTTCAGTTTGACCAGTACACCTTCCCTCAAGTACTTTGTTGCACATGGCATACTTACCGCCAGGACCCTCAAAACTTCCAAAAAGTCAGATGTCCTGGATGTCCCTTGTCCATGCTGTAGAAGATGGCAGGCATCATCAAGGTGATTCAAAGCACAGAATGGTTGGGAGGGCCTGAAGACGAAGCCTGTGATGCAGACAGGCAGCCAATGAGACCCTGGCTCTCCCCATGTGAGCCTCTAGTCCGGGTATTACGTACAGACCCCTCTTCCTTCTCCCAGTCCTTATTCATAAGATGTACAAACCAAGAGCAAACTGGCTTGAACCACAACCTGAGTCAGAAAACACACTAAGCCATGACCTGCCACAGAGTGTGTTCACATTAGAAGAAACATCTCACTAGTCTAGAGCTGAACCGAACCTTTGCATTTCAGTTTTTACATATCATGCTTGTCTGTGTGTTTGCCAGGTGGCGGCTGAACTTGCTGCGAAAGAGGAACAGCGGGAAAAGAAGAAGAAGGATAAAGGAAAGAAAGGGAAGAAGAAAGAAGGGAAAAAGAAAACCAAGAAGGGCAAAGAGTCTGCGAAAAATAAGGGAAAAGGAGAGGTGAGTTCCTTCAATTGGAGAAGGGGAAAGCAGAGTTTGGCGTAATCAAAGAAAGAAGGAGACAGGAATGAAGTGTGAAGGAAGCATCCTCAACAGCAGTTTGCATGGAACCTCCTTTTTAGGCACCCTATATCACAGCAGCAGGGGGCGCTCTCTAGGAGAGAACTAGTCACTGACTGAAAGGCCCTCTGAATCAGTAGCCGCCTGGACACACAAAAATAATAGGGTCATAATCAAGGAAACCAAAAACCTACGGTATTTAAGAGATTTGGAATTGCGTCCCTTCAAAAAGCTTTCTGAATGCATTAGTGGCAAGGGAAAGGAGAGATAAGGAGGTTTATGACGACGGTAACAAAAACATCATAGAGGAAAAAAGGTAAAGGAGTGGGACCTTTGTGGGTGGAGAAAAAGAGACATCAAAGCAAGGGGAAAGAATTACACGAATACTCCTTGAAGGAGAAGAGATGAAACAGGCATGAGTCTCCAAAGAATGAACACGTGTAGCAAAAGGGAAAGTATGGTAAAGATGTGCAGGGGGAGATCAAGAAGCATAAAAGCAGAGGAAATACTACTTCAAACAGAGGAGAAGGTAAAAGGCAAAGAGGCATGAGACTCAGGGAGAGGACAGCTAAAAGGTCTAGGGTGGATGGAGAGATAATAGAGCTAGGAGGAGAGGAAGAGGAGAAATACAGACTTTCTGGAAGCTTAGAAAAAGAAGACGGATGAGGACAGTATTCCAAATATTCCTTTTGGGGTCTGCTACACACAGCTTTAGCTGTCTTGAATAACTTATGACATCAAGTCTTCAAAAATACAATAACAAGTACAGAGAGAGTGTGTGAGCTTTGGGGCAGCCATTTGTTACTTGTGTTTTTGATGGTTTGCTATTGCTTGGATGAGCTGTCCATCAATGTCATGACATTTCATGAATTATTACATTGTTCCATTTATGTTCCCAGTTTTAATGATGACGGCCTTTTGTTAGACCAGAGCCAGTATATGCTCATTGATGTATTTCATTTGCTGACACAATATTGTAATTGCGGGTTTATTGTTTTTTGTGTAGGAAAGAGTGTGCTCTTGGAATGACTAGCATGTTATATACTATTCACTGCTCTCACTTATGCATTTGTTTGTTGAACTTTTCTATCACAATAACATGTTGGATTTACAGCCTTTTTGTTATTTATTTCAAAATAAGAATACACATATGCTTTCTTAAAAATGGAGCAAAAATACTGACACTTTATAAAAAGTATCTTCTAGCCAATATGTTGCCAAGTACGCCTCTTCATCGTCTGACTTGTTTCCATGGCACTGTTCTGTGACTGTGCAGCCTAACTCTGCTAGTGCAGTTGGTTCAAGAAAGGAGCCCTCTTTCTAGCTTTCATATTGTTCCTGTCTAAGATGTTGATTTATTATGTGATTTTCTTTCCGGATAGCTGAGTGCAACACTCACCAAGTCACTCTACTATTACCAAATAGCATCGTTAACAGAAAGCCAAACTATTGGCTTTCCCAGCGCATGTGATCATTCTAAACAAAGAAAAAACTCTAATATTAGGAATCCACATAGTTTGAGTGGGATTAAGACATCACTTTCAGCTTTGGACACTCATGTGTATTCTTTACTTATTGAAAGATATTTTTCTCTATAAACATCTCTTCCTTTCTGCAATCCATGTACTCACATTAGGATTTAGAAGTTGGATCAACCTCACTGTCTTCAGTTTTGATCTTAGCTCTCAGAAATGATGTCAGGAGCAGTTGTCTGGCTAGCACATCACCAAAGCACATGTTTTTAATTGCAAAAGTCATTTACACCCAAAATGAATTTTATTTGTATCAGGGCTCAGTGGAATTCGAGAAATGTATGCATTTTGCATTATGTAAAATTTATAAAATCTCCTGAAATATTGCATTACACAATTTTTTGTTATTTTAGGTCACAGGAAACTGATTCGAGCAGAAAATGTTCTATTCAAGAGGCCTTTTTCACTTGAACCAGTGTCCTGCTGGTGTCTCCTGTGACTTTTTAAGTGACATATTCTCGTGCATGAAATTTCACATGAGAGACTGGCAAACCACCTTTGATCAAATTTTACATTTGTTTTCAAAATACAATTAAAAAGCTTCCCACACTTCTCATTTATATATATACTTTTTTTATTATGAGTTTTTATGTGTGCTTTGCATAGAACGGTAGTAGAGTCTTCTTTACAGTCAGCTAAGAGGGCGAGGAGGCCGGGATTAGGATAAACTGACAGCAATGTAAGAGGAGTTCACAGTGAGTCTAGGGGGCTGAAGTGTTTAATGAACAATAGCATGGCTCAATGAGCTGAAAGTTCTCTGCTAACAAATGCGGTTATCCTTCTGAGGTCGGTAAATCAAGTACCATAAATTGGGTAATAGTGGCATCTGTTATTTGCAATGCCTTAAAATGGTGCAAGTGTGGTATTTAGTAGGGGTGGGTGTAACTCGCCTTACTTGCTGAAGCGCAATTACACGAAATTACAGGAAATTTATGGAACACTACATGGAATTACGCAGGGAGCGTAGCCCTGCATTTAGTTCTATTTTCTTAGCGCAAATGCACCCTCGCTTCAAAAAGGGACCAAAGGACGCATTTTGCACTAAGAAAATAGCACTAACTGCAACAGAACAGGAACACCAGCAGCCGCTCACGCTCTCTTCCTGTGCTCTTGAGTTGGCGTTTTTGCCAGAAATGAGACAGAATTACGCAAACAGGTGTAATTTCATAATTTTCGGTAATTTCACTTCACAAGAGTAATGCAAAATCCTGAAATTACTCTTTAATTTCGGCCTTACAGTCCTAGTATTTAGTGGCGGATAGAAAAAATATTAATGTCAAGCCTTTTCTGAACTGAGGATATTTTCAAATGTTACATTTGTAAGAGGCACAGTAAACGGGAATCCTTACACACTATCAGACATGGTAGAATATGACTTTCTATCACCACAGGTTAACTAGAAGGTAGGTGGAGAGGTGTCCTCAGACTAAGGGGGGAGATGAGGCTGCCATCCCCGGAGTCTGGGCTGCTGCTCGGATTATTTATGATCGTGACTGGAGGCCGGCGGCGGGAGTCTCTCTGTTCCCTGGCCAGGTCTGCTCCGTGCTCAGACTGGCTCTGGAGATTTCCTGTCCTCGCTCCTTTGGGCCGTGAATTCTGTGCTGCTCTGCCAGCCGTCGGTGATTTGTTTTGTTTTTCAGGTTTCTGTAAAGCAGATTTCCCCACAGATTACCACTACTGCAGTCCTTCCCTCCCCAGCATCATCTCTACAAAGAAACGTCTGTGGAAGTAGTGGGGAATTTCTCCATGTGCACTATAGAGTGAAACCTGGAGGTAGCCGGGTTCAGGGGATGCTGTTGACCCCTGAAGGTAGAGTGTTTTGCTATAGGCCTGATGGAACCACAGCCTGAAGCACAGGCTTAGTCGGCATCTTTTAAGGGCTTGAGCCTCTAAACGATGTGACATTGGGTCTCACCCAGTACCCGCAGCAGATAGTCACTGAGTGAGGCAAAGCCCCTGGAACCACTTGCAAGCACCTAAACATGGACCAGGGGTGTGCGGTCACCTTCTCTGAGGAGGACCCTAGGAGCACCTGATGCGCAAAACTGTCCCTTAGAGGAGGATCAAGTTCATCAGCTCTACCCCTGACCAACCTCAGGTTGCATTTTGCCACCACCAAGGCTACTAGCGTTATCAGCATTTTCTAGTTCTAACTTTGAGACCACACAGGTTTGTGTGGTTCTCATACATGTGGCACACGCATGTTCTATTGATAGAGCACTAGGTTTTAAACGTGATGCACTTGTGCACTGGCAGCCGGAAAGTGAAGACCAGCGGAGAAATGGTTCTACTTCTTTATTCTGAGCCATAGCCTTGCAGTGCTCTGGATGCACCCAAGCCTTGTGAGGAAATATTTAGTAACTTCTAGATATACAGAAGTCACAACAGAACCATAAAGAAAGAAGATCACTCGGCTAGATTCCCGCTAAAAGCAACACAAACATACAAGCTTTGCATTCCTTCAACTATAGCAGGAATAAAGCGACAATTCACATAACTCAAGTAAGACAAACACAGTTTTAGGAAGAATGAGAACCAGCAGACCCATTCAATCTGCCCATATTTTGCATGTTGTTGACCGATTATTTCCACATAGGCTTTAATTGACCTTACATAAGTATTTGTAAAACACAATATTAATCAATTAAGGCTGAATAGCACATGCTTATTGTTACCCACTCAATAATACTTGTTTTATTGACCGTGGAAGGATGCAAGATTGAGTGGCCACACTCAGCTTCAAACCTGTGATCATGAGGTCAAACACAGTCTTCTGCTACTGGAGTGGATGCAGCCAGGCACAGTTGTTTACATCCTGTCTGTTCTCTTGCTCCCTCATGTTTGTCCCAGGCCATTATTAGTTTGCAGGGTCTTTTCTCAGATTCATTAAGATGTAGAGACTATTCACCATTATCAAAGGTGAGCCTGCATGTGTTCTCTACGAAGCAGGATGCTGGATACTAGGGGACATATTTACAAGGGCTTATCGCCACCAGAACATCACTTTATTTGACGTTCTGGTGGCGATAGCCCTTTTGCCTTATTTACAAGGTGGCGTTAGTCACTTAACGTGGCTTAACACCGCCTTGTCAATAATGCCCCTTTCATGCTGCACTTAGCATGAAAGGTGCGTGCAATGGGTGTTGCAGTTGGCGTTCCGCCGCAACAACCATTGCTTTTTGATGCTGCCCCCTATTTACAAGGCTGGCATAAATATGGGGCAGCACCAAAAATAAGACCAGGGAAAACCTGGTCTTAAACTGGCACCAACAAAGAGAAATTATTAATTTCTCCTCGTTTTTGCTATTTCTATGTGTGCCGCACATAGAAAGAGCAAATCTCCATTAGTGATTGTTCATATGCAGTAAGGGACACCTTCCTGCACATAAACAATCATTAAATAATGATGAGTTGCAACGTCTATATGTGCTGCATTCTGCAGAACACATAGAAGTTACAAATCGCCATTAGTGATTGTTTATGTGCAGGAAGGGACACCTTCCTTCACATGAACAATCATTCAGTGCAGCGCAGGCACCCTTGCACTATTGTGCAAGGGTGACTGCGTTGGCGCTAGGTAGCTAAATTTAGCGCCAGCGATAGGGGAAACACAGGTGTGCGCCGTATTATTGTAAACACGGCGCATCCCTGCATTTTCAGAATGTCAGAGCACGGCATTTCCAATTGTGGCGTAACACAGCGCTCTGCCATTCTGTTGTAAATATGCCCCAAGGTTTGCTAGAAGAAGTAGTGCACCCTAAACCAAATTGGCTCTCATAAGTAGGTTGATCGATAAGTCAATTTGCACTTCATGGGACATACTCTGACCTGACGATCACATCATCTTGTCAGCTCAGTCACAATAATTATTGAATACACAACCAAAATGATCTGTTTGGGAATGTACACATAACGTAAAATTATAACAAATGAGGAAAAAAACGTAGTTTATAGCATTACTTAGTTACTCCAAATAGGCTGGCCTCGACCCGAATCTGATGCTGATGAACTCTATTGTGCTGTAGTCATGGTACTATTTTCAGACCCTGGGCTGTTCACAATCACTGTCCGAACACTTGCTAATTATCATCTCTCCCATAGGACACAATGGTTAGTGTTATCCTACAGGGCACCAGGAGTAACTTTAAGTTCAGGGCTTCCTAAAGGAATGAAATCATTTAACATGGGAGTCTATGGAAGCTCTCCTGGGTATCTTGAAAACACACAGTTGATAGCTTTGATGAATCCTCCCTCCAAAACGTTCAATCTGTTTGGTGTATTCAGTTAAACAAACCCAAAGCCTGAAGGGCAGAAATATAATAATTTCAAATTTTAAATTACGTTTAATAAAACTTTAAAAAGTCCACATATCCCTATTCCTGATGTTCATAGTTAACTGGTTATGTTGCCCTCCCCACCCCACGGATACTTGGGCTCAAATTAAGCACTGGTGCTTTATTTGTAAAATAATAGGTACCGATGCTCAAAGCGCTGCACAGACACCCACGGCTGGCACTATAAAATGTCAGAGTGCGAATAGCAAGGTTCCCCAGTCCCGAATCCAGGCCTCTGTAATTTACTGCCAGTAACTCCTTGCCAGTTATCTCACTCTTAAAGGTGTCTGCTTTCTCCTTGGTGACGGATTTTCTGTCTTTCTTCTCCTCCGTCTTTGTTTTTTTCCTCTGTTGGCCTCGGGAAATGTCTGATGTGGCAAAATAAGTGCCGGTCATCCAAAAATAAGTGCCGGTGCCCCCTACCCACGACCACCGGCTCAAATTAAGCACTGGCTATGTACATCACAGCGTTGCAGTGATCCATGCAGGTTGATTGGTACAAGCTGCTTCCTTGTTCTCATTGTAAGGATTATTGTGGTCCACCGCATGGGAGAACCAGCAGTTTATGTATCTGTTACACTCTGGCCCTCGCGTTCCTAACCTCTATGAAGTTCTTCTTTGCAGTCATGCTCGGTAAAGCAGCCTGGGAGCTCTTGCGGGTTCTTTTGGGATAGCAGCTACACATTAATGAAACCCTACACGCTTCTACCTTTACAACAATATCCAGGCCTTTCAGCTCCCAAACACCCTAAAACACCTGGAAAGCAATCGCCTTATACCTGTTCCCATAACTCTGAGGACACTCGTGCTCTCTGAGGCTGAAAGATCTAGGCTTTGTTTACCCACAGGGGATGCATCTGCATAATATACATATTTGCTCCTTATATGTGTTTTACAGACGACTCGTCCACAAACAAAACTGCATATCAAACAGGCAAAATACGAAACCAGGAGGATTTCTCAAGTTTAATGTTCACCTGGGGCAGAAATGAAATCTTGGGTTCTGCATGAGTCCATTGTTTCCCCTTGTTAAATGGAATTTCGGATATTCTGAGAGCCAAAGCTGACATGATTCACAAATAGCAAGGTGTGGGCAGGTCTGCATGTGCATGATTAAAATGGAACTCCCCAGGGGTAATATCATGGAGGTCCCTGAATAGCTTTGCCTCATTACACCAGCATGCACACGTTTTTTTGGATCAAAACAGTCTGCCATACGCCAAGATAAAAAAAGCTCACTTGTCATATTCGACAGTACTTTTTAACTTCAGCTCCAAATTATTAGTATTTTCTCATTCAGACTTCATTTTTTTTGTAAATCATTTGTTTTACAAATTTGGAAATCGAATGACAGCTGGAACAATGGGAGTACTTACCTTACACAACAAATCCCAATAACAACAAAATGGAAATTCAAATGAAGTAAAAGTGTACAACAGACTTTATCTTGGTCGATAACAGGCGTATAATGTGTTTTTATACTACTAACATGACACAACATGGCAATATTACACCAAAAGTCAGAAACCAGTGAAAGGGACACAACAGTCACAGGCAACCTACTTTCACATAATGTGAATGTTCTCATTCAAACTTGTTTGCGTCTTTTGATCATACCAGTCTTTTTAGAGTTTGTCCTGCGTTACCGTCACAAGGGTTTTCCAATTTGGCTTGATAATGCGGCAAATCTTCAGGATCACCCATCAGAATCAGTCGTGCAGTTGGTAAAATTTTTCCAGTGACGAGTCTGTTTTTGAATAGACAACGTCAACTGCAAAACACTCGATCCACGGTGAAGTATAATGTACAATTTGTTGTGCATGTTCTAAGCAGTCCCTCCATTTTTCCACACACCCTGTTCCAAGCTGCTCCATCTTGACCCCTCCAGTGATCGCTCGGAAGTAGTTCTAGGCAGAATGTATCGCTACATAAATGACCAAGAGCCTCCTCATTGCCACAAACCGAGGGAGCACTCTGTGCAAACTTTCATTTAATACCACCAGAGCGTTGCTGGAGTTCCTGCCTTATCCCTTCCATAATTAAGTGCATCTACAGCTAATGTCAAATCATGTCTGTCACACATTTGTTTCAAAAGCCCTGCAGGGTAAATTTTATTTATTTATTAAGTTTTCTATAGCGCAAACTTGACCCAAATGCACCAGAGTGCTTTAAAGAGTTAGCACAGCAGCAATTACATGATTTACATAAGGAGTAAATAAAAATATATAGTAACAGTATATAAAGGAAGTATACAATAGACAGTAGGATATGTGGAATTTTCTTGTGCCCTGGAGAAGTAAGTTTGCGTATGAAGTGGTCTGATTACTTATTGGTAAACTCGGTAATCTGATTCCTCTACTCGTTCCATTACTTACTTTACTGAGGTGTTTTCACACCGCTAAACAAAGAAATTCCAAAAGTTGCCTCGGCGGTGCCTTCCCCGCTGGCCAAGAATCATACTTCATCAAACAGTAGTACCACTATCCAAGCTACAAACAAAATGGGATAGGTCGATTGGGGGACAAATGCAGTGGGTTCAGGGGAGGCATATGCACTGGTTTGAGGAAAATAATTGGAATGATATTACCAGAAAATAATCCGGCCGTTACCTACTCATCCCCTCTTTGTCTCAGCCCTTACTTCAATGAGGATATACCCAAGCCAAGAATACAGTTTCGAAATCACCTATGCAAAACAGTCATCAGAGACATGAGCTAATGGAAGAGCCCATCCCTTTAGACTCAGACCTCAAACATGTGATACATCAGACAAAACAGTGTTCCCGAGGAGCTCATTGTAGAATCTCCTACCGTTAGCCAGTAAGTGGTGGAAAACGTTGAAATAGATGATCATGTGGCAGCCTTGCAAATATCCATCAGCAAGGAACACTGTACCCCAGCCCAGAATTCACTCTGCACCCAAATACAACCCCTTCCGTATCACCCCCACAATGAGGGCTTCTATGTGGTTGTATGTCATGATATCATACACAGGAACATTGTCTGCTATAAACATGTGCTCCTAAATATAAGCTAAAAAATATTGTCACATTGGGTGTAGATTTTTTATCATTAACTCCAATGGGGAGATATTTCTGTGGAAAATATTTAGGACACATATAGGATGATATTTTGACAATGATATTCTGGTACCAAACCCCTCTGTGCAAGCCAGTGAATGTGACTTCGCCATCAAGGAACAAATCCAAATACTTACAGTAGATCAGGAAGGATGAGAACCGGGCCTTACTGGCCCCAAAGTACCAAAAATGGCTATCCATCAATGGGATGGGTCTGTATCATCCAGGTAGCAGGACCCTGCCCCGTTGCTAGCCAGAGAATGAAGGGTCACCTCCATGGAAGAGAAGTTAGGGCAAAAGCAGACAGGATAATCTCACATCCCTGTGCAATTTGGAGAAACTGCTAGGCAAAAAACTCAGTACACACTTAATGCAGGAGGGAAAGATGTGCAAACGAGAAGAACCAGTCACCAAAATCACTCAAAAGCCTAACCAAGGTGATGGTCACCAGAAACAAAAACATCTTTAAAGTCGAGAACAGAAGTGAGAAAGCCTTCTAGGGTTCAAAGAAAGGTGCTTGTGTAGTGAAGCCAACACCAAGAGGAGGTCCCCGAAAGTTGCTGAAGCAGAGACAATCAGACTCCAGAGAAGAGCTATTTAAAAGGGCCAAGCACCTCTCCACAAGGCTCCCTAAAGTATTGACTGCACCTTCACTATCTCCAGGATGACAGCACCACCACAAACCCCTTCTGTCTGATCTGAAAAATGAGTCTCAGCGTAAGCAGTAAAGGCTTAAACACATAGAGGGGACCCTGAGGTTAAGGGCATCAACCCTGCATGCTATCACAAATTAGGAGTATTAGTTGAGAGGGGTGAGAACCCACCTCAAATAATAATCACAATCCTTGCCAAGGTGGGCAGGGTGAACCACAAAAGTCACTAAACCTGTGCTTAACCCTCTGGTAGCTTGGCACAAAGCAGTCATGCTTAACTTAGAGGAAATGTATGAAGCATTTACGCAGTACTAAACAGTAATAACATTGAAATCAAAAACAATAGACAACAAAACACTAAAGATCCCAATATTAAGTCAATTTAATAAACAAAATTACACCAAAAACTATTAAAATTAAATAGGAGGAACCAGAGTTATGCATTTTTAAGGGTTTAAGTAAAAATAGCTCCAAGAAGCAAAAAGTACCAATAGTAGTCAATGGTTGTAGTAGAACAGGATTTAGACACTATTTGACGCTGACTGCGAGGGAGCTTTGGTCAGACACTCTAACCAAGTTTATCCTGGTCAAAGATTTGAACTTCTGACTTTAGTCTTTTAAGTCCCAATCCACCACAGAAGTACACTTCTAAAGCCTCCGAGGTCATCAGGCGAGGCACTTAGAGACTCACAGGGTGGCAGGTAGAGGCCACAAAAGGGTTCAATCAAGGTTCAGTTGTCAATGATTAGCTGGGCAGTTGCAGAAAAATGCCTCTTGCAACTTGTTGTGTCCCTGTAGCTTTAACAGGAGGTCAGCCTATGTCACCTGTAGTCCATGTCTTTGTCCTGGGTACAAGAGGGAGAGAAGGTCCAGTTTTCAGTGCTCTTCTCAGGTCACAGACAGCAGGGCAGTCCTTCTTCTTTTATTTTCAGATACACAGAGTGTTCTGAAGTAGGTGCCTAGAGGTGCCACATTTATGCCTGGCAGAAGCTAGTGGGTGGAAATGACCCCTGTGGATACCCTTATCAATGGGGTAAAGGTTCACGTGGCCAACCCTTCCCATTTTGGACATTTTCAAGATGGCGAAGTCTTCAGCCACACTAAACTTGGGCTCTGAGTACTGGGGGTATGAGGGAGGAGTGTACTATGTTAATCCTAGTGTCCTCCCACATGTAACACCAAAATCTATTTTAAGGCAGTCCTTGTATCCCCCAGAGCTTAAAGACAGATGCCTGGTAGAACAAAGGCTGGCATTTCAGCAGCCAGAAAGTGAATATACAAGAGCTGGTTTGGTATCCTGTCCTCCCCCCTTTGAAGTGTGCATCAAGTGTTATACATAAACCTGTCACTGTAATGTCAAACCGTGTCCCACTGATGTAGGAACCTGACCGGCTAGCTGGACAACATAGGGGGCAGGCCTAAGTGTTAGCTACCTTGGCCTGTGACAGTAGAGGCCTCCGTTGAAATGTAACTGGTCCTGGAGCACAGCCCTCAGGCAATCCTGTAAAGCGAAAGCCAGCACCAACCCACACTCCAACCCTTTGTCCTCTGTCTGGGAACAAAACACATTCACCCCAGGGGAGTCATCAGAGGTCAGATGACACTGGACACTGGTAGTAAAGCCTTTCAGGTTTAGGGCTAGGAAATGACAACTTTCTAAAAGTGTAATTACAAAATAATAATATAAAATCCATCTATGCCATTAAGTTGGATTTTAAATTACTATTCAAATGAGTCTTTGGAATATTTCTCTAGCTGCCCCCAAACTGAATTTAGCCGTTATGAAATGTAATAGGGTAGACCAGTGTTAGTTTATGGGAGGCCAGCCTTGCCACGGTGAAAAACAACTTTGGAGATTTTTCCCTTCCAAGACATGCTAACATTAAATATACATGTCCTACTTTTTAAATACCATGCACCCTGCCCAATGTGCTTTTATGGCCTATTTTAGAGGTGACTTATAAGTGTTAAAAGGAAGGTTTAGGCCTGGCAAAAGGTGTATTTTGCCACGGCAGAATGGCAATTTTAAACTGCGCTCTTAGGCTGCAATGGAAGGCTTGAGACATGTTTTACAGTGCTACTATAGTGGATGGCACAATGAGTGCTGCAGCCCACTTGTAGCAAATAATTTACTGGCCTTGTAAGTAAATTAAAGGTGGCAATCATGCATATGCCAATTTTACCAGGTTTAAAGGGAGACCATGTGAATGAGTTTGCACCCTGAAAGTTGAGGTAAGCCTTTGTAGTAATGTTGCCCGTTTTAACAAACTTTGGCTCACGTATTGGCATAGTACTTTTTTAATTTATATTTGTATTAAGTTTCCATCCATACAGTGTCTCAATACAGGAGTGACAGCAGTTACATTTTGCACATTTTCATTAGTTCTTGATACACAGACGGAGACAATAGTGTAATTCCCTCTGCTAAGAACCTGTTTACAACTGGTATCTGGTGCTAATCACCCCGCAATGTATTTAGATATAAGGATACATCTCCTAAAACAACTCGCAACTGTTCAACTATAAAATGTCCCCCCTGCCCCTCCCCCCGGGTCACATTGGAAAGCATCTCCCTGTACCTTGTATCTTGCAAATAGTCATTAACACCCTCCTAGGCTTTGAGTAGATCACAATCCGGGATCATTCTCTGGCTCTAATCCTGTCTCCGGCCCACCTCCGTCCGTCTGTGTTCCCACCGGTGTTTGTGAAAGGGGATTCTCTCTATTTGGGATTTCTAATATCATGATTTGCCATGCCCTCGAGTCGTCTTCCAATTTTACGTCTCTGCGAACCCGCCTCATGCGGATTAACTCCGCTGTGGCCCATTCCCCTAGGTCTTTAGCCCAGTTTTCCACTGTGGGGGGCAACAAGCTCATCCAGCTAATTGCAATCCTTCTTTTAGCCAATACCAGTCCCAGCTGTAGGAACCGTCGCGTGAGCTTCTTTCCTTTGGGCCTGGGAATAAGTCCCAGAATCACCTGCTTAATGGAGCCTGTCACCGTCCACCCCATCACCTGTTGTAGACGTTCTAATATTGATTCCCAAAATAATTTCAATGTTGGGCAGTCCCAAATCATATGTAAAAACTGGGCATCACTATAACCACATTTAGGACAGTGAGCGGAGCGATCGGGGTATATTCTATGCAATATGTGTGGGGTCAGGTATGTTTGGTGGACAATGTTGAATTGGGTAAGCTTAAATCTCACGTTAGAGCTAATTTGTTTGACCCCCTCATGCACCTTACACCATTCTGAATCCGTCAAAGGCTCTTCCAGCAGACCATCCCATCTGGCCTGTACTGGAAGCGGATCTGCGGAAAGGTCCTCTCTTAACGCCCTATATATATGGGACACCAATCTATGGCCCCCAGCCAGCGAGGTGAGGGCCCGGAGCGTGGCAGTTATGGGTAGTTCCTCTGGAAACGTCGGCCAGATCTCTCGTGCAATCGCCGAAATCTTTGCATACTGGAGGTATTGTCCCCGTCCCAAACCAAACATCGACTCAGCTTCCTCCCTTGAGAGGAACCGTTGCCCCAGGTATAGGTCCCCCATCTTGCTGCATCCTCCCTCCGTCCATCTATTAATAGCCATAGTTTGAGTTATTCGTTTGAATGTT
Organism: Calotriton arnoldi; assembly: GCA_963921515.1. Lineage (NCBI taxonomy): Eukaryota > Metazoa > Chordata > Amphibia > Caudata > Salamandridae > Calotriton > Calotriton arnoldi. The sequence goes on along the minus strand of CAWUFW010005802.1, from coordinate 214,040 downwards.
ATCACTGCGCCATATGCCTCCGGGGCATATGGCGCACGTTTTACCACAGTTTTGATCGCGATTTCCCATATTTCGGCCACATGTCTAATAATATAAGGGAAGCGCGCGGGCACCCTCGAACCCATCATAAGGAGATCAGATAGGGGAATCCCTTGATAAGTGCCTTCCAGCAGCCGCTTCTCCCAATTATCGTTCTCATCTAGCCACTGCACTGCATGCTGAAGTTGCGTCGCTATATAGTAATGGGTGAATCTGGGCACCTCCAATCCCCCTTGTTCCCAAGTCCTCTGTAGTGTATCTAGCTTCACTTTCTTCCTTTTGGATCCACATAGGAGGTCCACCATCAACCGATCCAGTCTGTGAAAACACTCCCCTGGGATACGATAAAGAGAATTTTGTATGACGTATAGGCTGCGCGGGAGGACCACCATTTTAATTTGGGCAATCCGTCCCATCAGAGATAAGGGGAGGTTTCGCCAAAACTCAATGGATTTTTGAACACCGTCCACACATCTCCCCACATTATGTACTAAGTAGGCTTCCCGCGTGTGTGTCAGTCGAACCCCCAGGTAGCGAACTGTGTCAGTGACCCAACTCATACCCACTATAGGTAGGGCTCCCTCCTCCACGTCCCGCAGGCTGCCCATTGGGAAAAGTTTAGATTTCCCTGGATTGAGACAGAGCCCCGAAATTTTCCCAAAACTAGTCAGCTCCTGGAGGAGCTCTGGGACTGCCATCTCGGGGTGTCGTAGGTACACCATGGTATCGTCGGCGTACATCGACACGACATGCACCGTCGTCTCCAGCCGAACCCCCCAACGCTCCATCCGTCGTCTGAGGGTAATCGCCAAAGGCTCCATCGCAAGGGCGAAGAGGAGCGGCGACAAGGGACAACCCTGTCAGGTACCCCGTTGGAGCTCCAGACTGTCCGATACCTGATTCCGAAGGCGAATCCGGGCCGTGGGTTTACGATAAAGTAAATTCAGCCATCTTAAATAGTTATCCCCCAGTCCCATCTGGGCAAGTACCATCCACATATAATCCCACTCAACCGAGTCAAGGCCTGACGAATATCTAAAAGACACAGAGCCCACTCCGACTCCCTGAGATCTGGCGCATGCCGTATATGTGCGAGTCTGCGTAAATTATGTGTAGTATTCCGACCGGGGATAAACCCGGATTGGTCCGGGTGGACCAATTGAGTTATGTACGGCAAAAGTCGTGCCGCGAGCACACCGCTCAGTATTTTCTCATCAATATTCAAGAGGGATATAGGCCTGTAAGAGCTCGGGGAGTGCGAGTCCCTATCCGGCTTAAGAATCATGGAAACCAGTGCTTCCATCATGGTATTAAGAAGTGCCCCTCTGTCTAGGGCTTCGGTATATACCTCTAGGAGGTGATCTACCAACTATGGGGCAAACGTCTTATAGAACTCGGCCGGGAAACCGTCGCTCCCGGGGCATTTTTCATTTTTCAGCCGTTTAATAGAGGTCAGTATTTCGTCCCTGGTGAGAGGCGCCCCAAGGACCTCAGCCTCATCATCACCAAGTGTAGGAAACTCTATATCAGTGAAAAATTTGTGAAATGGAAGAGGTCCGGTCCGGGCCACTGTTGAACAAGTCTGTCGCAGGTGTGACGCAAATTCACTAATAATCGCGGCACTAAGTTCCCCTTGGTATCACGGATCTGTAACACCGGAGCGTGTTCTGTCTCCGTCCTAATCAGTCGAGCTAACAACGCGCCCGACCTGTCACCCTCCATATGAAGCCTCTGTCTGTAAGTGGTGTATTTGTGTTTCTCTAGTCGCGACCAAGCTTCGAGTAACTCCCCCTTAACACACTTCCACTCTGTGTCATCAGTAGGAGCCCGATACAGTGTGGTCTCTAGGGTTTTCAAACGTTTTTCTAAGGTGTCTATATCTGCGGTAAGCTGGTGGTAAACCCAATAGGTGGTCTTCATACAGACCCCCCTGAGAACCACCTTCATGGCCTCCCACTCCGTGGATCTTGTGGCAGTTCTCCCCAAAGTAATGCCTGATAGCCTCTCTCACAGCCTGTGCATAGGGGGGGTCTGTAAGGGCCTCAGCGCGAAGCCGCCATAATGGGATGGGTGGGCTTCCCGGTCCGGAGGTCAGGGTCAACAGCAACGGCGCGTGATCGGATAAATATCGCGGTAGGTAAGAAACGGACCCTGTCATGGCAACAAGGCCTGCAGTAAGGTAGCACTTATCAATCCGAGAGAAGGTGTTGGCTGCGGGAGTATAACAGGAAAATTCCCTCCTATCAGGGTTGCGCGCTCTCCACTCATCCCGTAACTGCATTCCCTGTAAAATACCCATAAGGGATTTGACCATACAGGGCTTGGTGTTGTCTCTCGGGGGTTCCCTATCCAGTGTCCCATCTAGAACACAATTGAAGTCACCAAAAAGGAGAATTTCTGCACCCATGTACGGTGTGGCTGCCTTGAGAACTGTCTGATAAAATTCGGGGCAGTCAAAATTGGGTGCACACACATTAACGATACACAATTCTCTGCCTTCCCACCTCCCGAACAGAATAACATACCGCCCTTCAGGGTCCAGGACATGGTGAAGGTGCTGAAACGGAACTCCTGGTGCCACCCACACCAATGCCCCCCTTGCAAAACCAGAATAGGATGTGGCATAAATCTGACCCCGCCACCGTTTACGTAAATATTTAATAGTATTCCCCCAAATATGTGTCTCCTGTAAACCCGCAATCGCTATACCATATCTCTTTAGGAAGGCGTGTACTCTGCGGCGTTTTTCTAAACCTGCCATCCCTCGGACATTCCAGTTAAGGAACTTTAGTGATTGTGCTGTCATGGCAAAGTGGTAATATTTCCATGGCGTATATCTCTCTCCGCCCAGGGTGTCCCTCCCGTCTCATCCAGAACTCATGCGCCTGGGGGTACTCCTGTGTGACCCCAAAGATTCCCAAACAAACCAACAAACATCCAAGAACTAAAACAGTCGAAATCCCTTCCCCCGCCCATGGGCAGCAGTGTAGATGTGAATATACAGTTCCATATAAGCCACTAAACATACCGCCCCAAACCACCCCTCCTTCCCTACCCATAACAATGAACCGCTGTGCAAGAGAGTTGGTTACACCGGGGTGCGAGATTACTCTCAAGCTTCCCCGGCGTACCTAGTCTCTGATGGGGGTGTCGCTGCTCAGACGGCAGCCCACGGTATCAATGCTGTCAACCATCGACTGGACCTTCGACCCATGATACAGTCTATGTAAAGAAGGAAGGAGAAACTCAATGCCACAACAATCAAGAGGCCCCCTCCCCACACTCAAAATGCCCACCCTCCCCGGAGTCCACTATAATTCAACAGTCCAGGCTCCCAGGCCCCTGCACATCCCGGAGACTCATAGACTTATCTGTACAGTTCAGCAGCTGATGCACACCTTCCCAAAGCTCAGTCCTGTTCACTGCCTGTACCACCCGTGCCGAGTTCAAGTTCTGGCGTCGCCTCCACCGAGTCCGGGACAACCTCGGGGTCTGAGGCCTGCAATGTGCCATCGCGTAGAACCGTGATACGTCCCAAGCTCATCGTTCTCTTCTTGGGTGCTTGTTTCAAAGGCTTCTACGACTCCTCACGGGGGACTGTGAAGGATTCGACCCAGCGGAGCTCGTAGAGGGAACCAGACGTCTCCCCACCGGAGTTCTGGTGTCCAACCAGTCTCTCGCTTCCTCCACCGTGAAAAAGAATAAGACCCGACCTTCACTCTCCAAACGTAGTTTCGCCGGGAACATGAGACTGTATTTTAAGTTCAAATCTCTGAGCCGTTGTTTAATTGCAATGAAAGTCTTCCTCTGCTCCTGGACTCTCTGGGTGTAGTCAGGGTATATTGCTATGGAGTGACCCTCAAAAAAGAACCGACGTCCGCTGCAGGAGAGCTGAAGCAGAAGGTCGCTGTCCCTATAATTGAACAGCTTAGCGATGATAGCTCGAGGAGGAGCTCCAGGTCTGGGGGGAGCCACCAGCACCATGTGCGCTCGCTCGACACTAAAGAATTTCGACAGCTGTTTGGGAGCCATTTCCCGGATGATCCAGTCCTCCAAAAAGAGGTCCGCCGCTGTGCCCTCCGCCTTCTCGGGAAACCCCACAAATCTTAGGTTCCCCCTTCGGGACCGGCATTCTGAGTCTTCGGCCCGGTCATCAAGCTTAATCACCTGGCGTTTCAGCTCCACCACCGTGGCACTAAGATTCTTGACCTCCTCCTTCAGGACCTCTGTGTCCCTCTCCATGACCGCCACCCTGTCCGAAACTTTCCGGAGGTCGCATCTTAGCAGGTTCACATCGATAGCCACGGCATCGATCTTTCGGATCATGTCATCTCTGGTCGACTCCACCAGCGTCGGAGAATCTTCACCAGCTCCCTCCAATACTCCTTTTTCCGGTGCTCGATTGTCAATTCTATCCTCCGGGCCGTGTGATATGGGCTGGGCATAGTTCAGGATTTTGTTGGACTGTGATTTTGTCGCTTTGTCTTTGCCCATGTCGGCCTGTTCAGTGAACCGATTATACCGTAACATGCTCTACCTGTGTGGGGGGACACAGGCAATATCTTATCCCGTTGGGTGCAGGCCCAGCAGGGGTTTGAGTCTCAGGCACGCTGAACAGTGTTTTCGCAGGCCCCCGACTACTCAGGCTGATGAGCACGACCACAGGACACTATGCAGATGTTTTACTCCATTCCCCAATGGGAGGGGACGTCCTGCCAGAGAGCGTACATCGGCCGCCAATCTAGTTAGGCCAGCCTCCCCCGGCCGATCCTCAGGTCTCGTCGGCGGAGAAGAACTTCCCAGGCCCAGTCTCCTACAGTCGATCAGCCCCAGGGTCTTTGGCCCTCGAATCCTTCCGCATGCCCATAATAACAAATCGGGTCCCAATACAAGCGTCCCCTCCACTTCTCAGCGCGCCTACAGTAGGGCCTCCACCCCGGGCTATCCGTAATGAGCAGACCGAACTCCGACAAACGGGGGATCTCAGCAGGAGGCACAGGGACAGTAGTCCACTCACTGACCTCGCCGGCACGGTCCTCTCATCAGCCGTTCCCACCACAGACCGCCTGCCACCGCAGGGGTCCGTGGGGCACGTCGGCCCGCTCCCTCTCCCGTGCCGACCAGTCTCTACTCAGGGGGCTCCTGCCACTGCTAAGGGCGCCAAGCACCAGCGTAGCGAATATCCCACGTCCTGCCCCTCCAGCACCGAGGTGGTCCTCCGAGCCGCTTCACCCACCGAAGGCTCCTTACTGGCAGTCAGGGCGGCGAACGTAATATGCCTTTTTCCGCAGGGTCCGAGGGGCCTACAACGCCAACAAGCTGATCCGGCCGCTGTGGAGCTTCCTCAAACTGGCGCACGCAGCTTCGTACAATCAGTGCTCCGGGCCGGAAAGCACAAGCCCGGCAGCTCTACCCTCCGTAAAGCCGTAGTCGAAGGTCTCCCACTGTATCAGGAACGTGTTAGCAGCCCACACGGGCCAGGACTCCACAGGATATTTAATGAAATTCGGGCCGCCACACGGAGCTCTCTCGGAGCACGTCTACGCGGCCTTGCCTCGAAGCCACGCCCCATTGGTAGAGTACTTTATGACCTCAGTTATAACCGCACCATATGAAGATCTTTCAACTTGGACGAGTGGCCCAAGCCTCTCAGGACCAAAAGTCTTGCATTGTCTGCACTCCCAGGCTCTAATCTTAACTGTAGGTTGATGCATTCATAGTCAGTGGAGGCTGGTGACATTTGAAAGTGGTGGGGTGTAAAAGTTGGGACGAGTGCCCTGTGGTGAGCCAGTTTAGCAAGCAAGCCTGTGCGTCATAAGGGGGACATGTGGAGGTTCTCCCTCCAGGAATTCTTTTTAAAAAGTGTGGGTAAATTGTGCATTTTCATGCAGATTTGAGAAAGCAATTGTGAAATTGTAGTGTGTGTGTAGCTGTCCCCCATATCATTCAGGGAATGGACCCACCTCCTGGTTTCCATCAACCTCATGCCATGCTTGTGTAATGTGGGAGCAAGGGTCCTCTATATCGCCCAGGAAATGGAGGCACGTCAAGGTCTCCATGCCCTTCATGGTGTATTATATGGGAAGGGTCTGGACGGAGTGGACACCAAAATCAGGTTTGGAAAAAAGCGTTGAAACCAGCCCTGCAGGAGACTGACCAGCAGTGGGGCCATGGAATGAGCACTTCCAAGTCAGATTGTGTAGAGGGTCGAGCAGAGTTGAAGTCCATGACTTTTACCCCTCCCCCCCAACATCAGTGGCAGCACTGGAAGCCTCATGATGTGTTTTCAGGGACAGGTCAATGTCTCAGAGGCGGTAATGGCAGGTCCGTTATCTACATCCTCAGAAGCACACTTCCATGATGCTGAAGGCCCGGCCCACCCCTCTTGGCTCCAGAGTAACATTCACCCGCAACTTGCTTCACACTTACTCGTGGGTCTCCCTCCCTGGGTCTCCCCTGTTATGTTGCGTGGACCACCCCATGTTGGCTCCGTTACGAAGAGGTGTCCTCCACGTTAGCCTTTGTTCTGCAAGCTACATGGTACCGCCCCGAGCGGAAGTGTGTTGTAAAATAAAGAGTAGGTCGTGACCGGACCAGACCGGGATTGTCACTAACGCAATCGCTTGTGTGTCTCCTTATCTGCTGCTGCCCGCTCCGCGTAGCCACACAGCAGTGCCTGCTTCAAGTATCCCTGGCACACAACATTCCCCTACCCAGGGTATGGGTCCCTGACACTCACCTAGGGCTTCCCTTACACTCAGGGTGGTCCTTTCATAGTCACCCAGGGCTCCCCTACACTCACCCAGGGAACCACAGGGCTCCCCTCGCAGGATGCTGTGGCAGGAGAGTAGCGGGAGGCAGCACAGGAGGTTCATGTCGGCGGGGCTGGGGTAGCGTCACCCCAGCTCCACTGTAGGGGGGGAATCTCCCATGAGCTCTGCACAGTCCGAGGTCTTATACACACATGGTGCATACCGACAACACAGGCTGAGCCCTGAATGGTGGATGCACTGCAGGAGGGTGGGTCTGAGACAGAGCCTCCGCTGCTGCAGCCAATGGCTGCCCCATCCGCCCGCGAGCTCTGGTTCGTGGTTTGCGGCTCAGAGGGTGTGTGCACATATGCTTGCTTTTTAGCCCTCATCCGTGCAATATTAAGTAAATGAACACAGAGGCACAGACACACACGGCACACAAACATGTGGTGTTTCGGACCTCAGGCCCGCATGTTGGATGAAAGACCACAGACACAGCGTAGTTGAGTACTAAAACTGGCCCAGGGCACGTGCGCCCAGCCCCTTTTATTTGCAGGGTCACCTGACCGGTGACGCCTGTGGTGGGTGGGTGTAAAGTGTGGGGCACAGCAGGCAGAAACACTAGAACGTGTCCAGCCGGACACTACATCCCTCCCAAACTTTAATGAAAAGAAACAAACAAAAGTCCAACCTGTAAGAAAACAAATGAACAACATATAGCACCAAATGAGTCTCTTCAGGCCGTCAGCCAGGCAGCGCTGGAGCTTGGACCGCATGGTCAGGATGCCTTAGTCCGCCTTGGCGATGTACTTTAGACCGGCCTGGTCTCGCAGTGTTGGAGTCTATGTACAAAATTCAAATATCGGTGCATTTGGAGCAGTGGTGGAGTCCACTCTGGAGATCTCTCAGGCGCTCAGGTTCCGGTGGACGACAAACCTACAGCCGTTGGAGATGATCTCTGTGTGTGAGGCCTTTCCTTGGAGGCGACGTGCTTGATGGTCTTCCTCGCTCCTGACAGCCGAGCAACTTCAGCCTTGCCTCTCTCGCCTGGACTCCTCTCTCACTGGAGGGCCTTCCTGCCGGGCTGCCATGGGACCGTGTGGACTGTGCGGGCTTCGTGTAAGCCGTGCCAAGGCGTCGCTGAGGAACTGCCAACAGGACTCACAGCCAAGTCGCTCATGTAGCCGCAAAGGGTGGTGTCTCCGTCTAGATGTTCTCGCTGTCAGGACTCAGGTTCTGTGCCTTCCTCTGATGGTCTTTAGGTGACCAGTCTTCGACTGTGACCTCCATGCTTCCCGTGCCTGTCAGAGCTGCTGCCAACGCATCTCTCCTATTCAGATTCCCCTCTCACAGGAACTCCGTCGAGGCCCTTGCCCCTGGATTGCCACGTGACCGCGTGGGCTGTGTGGGCCTTTGCGTAGGCCACGCTGAGGGGTCGCTGCGGAACTCCCAACAGGGCCACGGCCAAGTCTTGTGTAACCCCAAGGGTGGATATTCCAATGGTCGGGTATGCTCTACTTCGGCAGGCTTCAGGTTGACGGGGGCACACAGAAGGTTCCTGGGTGGCTCGCCTCGTTGAACTCCGGTTGTCTGGAGTGTGGGGATCCACTCTGGTGGCGGGATGCTCCTTGGAGGTGATGCACCTGGATGACGATGGCAAAACAGTGATTTTCCTTCAGTTGGGCAACAGGCGGCGATCTATTGTCTTGGGTGATCTTGTGGAGTGAGGAGGACTAGAGGGACTTCGTGGCCTCTTGCAGTTGTCTTCCAGCAGGTGCACTTGCTAGGCATGATGCTATCGATACCAAGCAGCCGGTGACAGGTGAGAGGACGGTCGAACTGCGAAGCATGCGGCCTGGACGCAGATCGCGCTTGCTGGCGGCTTACGGTTGGTCCTCCCGCGAAGCTGTCTCCAGTGACGTCTCTGCACCCCGGTGGCTGGCTTGTGCTGATGAACACCTTCCCCAGTGCTGGCACGAGTCCTCTGTCCTGTCGTTCTTCTCTGTTCCTTCTTGCGCGCCTGTGGCGGTGGTTTGCCCTGTGGCGTCATGCCACTTTCCTTACTTCCTGTGTGGAGTGGCGTCATGCCACGCTCTTCTCCTTCTTCCGACCAGGTTCATCACCCGGATGTGGCGGCCTGCCACATGTCTCATGTTTGCGCCACATGGACATTTCGCTGGTCGTGTCCGGTTCTTGGGCCAGTCTTCACTCTTCTGCGGACCTGTCGCAGGTCTGTCCTGTCAGTAGGACTTGCTTCTTCCTCTTGCGGACCTTTCCCGGGCACCATCTCCTCCTCAGGGATTTCGCGGTGCTCCTCTTCTCTTCACTCGAGGGCGTTGTGCTTGCGCCTCGAGGCTGCGCCATCGTGGCACTTGATCCTGCCTGCATTCGGGCATGCTTGGTGGAGTTGGTCACTTCGAGTGACGTGCTCCATGCTTGCGATGCGGCTGTGGCGTCCTTCGGAACGCACATTGTGGTGGCGGCTTACCACGTGGGGTGTGCGACTCTCTCTTGCCTGTCTTGGGCCTCTGGCGACTCCGTCTTGAGGCAGTGTGAGGGAGGACACTGTCATGTTCGGCCCACTGCGGGGCTTTGCTGGCATGGTGGAGATGTAGAGGATCTCCCTTCTGTCTTCAGCAGCGTTTCTTTTCTTTGGAGAGGTCTCTCTCTCTCTTCTGGGCATTTCCCCGTGCTGACACTCTTCTGGCTGCAGGTGTCACGCACCTTGGACTGCGCACGCTTCGTCTTCTTCTTGGGCGCCCTCTTCTGGCACCTGGCGTGTCTGCTCTTCCTCCTTGCGGTGGTGGTCGTTCACCGCCTGGGGCGTGTGGCGCACTCTTCTCACTTGTTGTGGCGTAAGACACCCGCTGGGGGCGTGCACAGTGCACGTTCTTCTGGTGAAGTCCGTTCACCACTGGGGGCATGTGTAGCAAAACACTTGCTTACCGTGGCATCGGTCAGCCACTGGTAGTGCACACTCTGCGCTTGCTTCTTTTGTGTTTCGGAGGGGTTTGCTGCCTTCCTAGGCCTTGCTGCTCTTGGTAGCTTGACGCTTCTTAGCACTCTCCGTTCTGTGGGCCGCGCTTTCATCGGCGCTGTGTTCTTCTGCGTTAGGCTGCTTGGGGCTCCTAGCTGAGAACATGTAGTCTTGCCCTTTCATTGGGTGCCATTTAGTTCCCTGTAAGGGGGATGCGGGGGGGCACTGCAGGCCATAATGTTCTCTCCTTACTGCAGTACCGCTTAGTTTCTGAAGCTTTAGCCTGTAGAGAAACTTGCACTGCTCATGGTAGGGGACATGGTATCCATTTGGGTTCATGATGGATTCTGCTGTAGGCAGGGTGACTGCTCAGTGGGGCCCTCCTCATTGTGTCTGTGCTTAACTGATTGGGGCATTACCGGTTTGAGCCCTTGACTGCCTGTCTCTCTCCTGCTTAGGGTGGCTGCTGGGCTTAGCCAACATATTCCTGAGGCAGAGTTGGGGTGACACTAGCAGTGCTCTGTTTCCTTCACTTTAGGTCACGGCAACCTTGCAGCGCTGCTGGCGATTCCTTGCGAGTTGTCCCTTCTTTTCCTTGACTGGTGCACTACTGCCCAGTGGCCACTAGGTGGCAGTACAGAGCTATTCATAGGCCCGGGCAGTTTCCCTGATGCTGCGGGCCTAGCGGACATTGAGGACTTCGGCGTCCCACAAAGAGACATCAGTGGGCGGTGCTGCGCAGAGGGGCATCGGGAGCCTTCCACTGGTGGAGCCACTGGCTGTTCAGAGCAGGTGCGAGCTCATTCTGCCACTGCTGGCAGCGTTGTATTTGCTGCCACTTAAGGCCGCTGCAGCTTTAGCAGTGCTGCTGGCCGGTTCTGTGCAAAAGTGCTCAGGCTCCGTATTTTAGCACTAGGTGGCGCTGCAGTCACTTGGTAGGCCGCATAGGGTGTCGCTGAGCTCCAGGAGCGGGTTTGCAGAATGCAGGGGGCGGCATTGCAGGAGCGTGTGTGCCGATTGGGGCTGCTACTTAGTCGGTGCGCCTGATAGGCAGTATGTGGCACTGCGGGCTTCAAGCTGGAATGGAGAGCTCTAGAGATGGGCTGCAGCTTGCAGGTAACACTGTGCTTCAAACCACTGCTAGGTGACGCTGCAGCCACCCAAAGAGGCCTCGGCTGCCTTCCTCTGAGTTGCGGGCTCCCCGGGACCTGCAGATGCCCGGTGCGAGGGGCTAGCACCTTCGTAGTGTGTCCTTGATTTACCGGTCACGCAGGGGCTTGTGCGGTCTGCTGGGACTCGCCCTGCAGGAGTCGCTTCCTTTCTCCTCCCGGTGGCGGGACGTTGACCAGTATGGCGTCATGCGATGAGGCACCTCCAACCGGGCGACGGCCTTGAGGTTGGAGAAGCCGACAGAGAGGAGAGTTGCATCGGCGGCCACCGGGCCGGCAGCATGAAACAGAATACCTGCTCGCCGGCAGGTAGGGATGCCAGTGCCACGCGGGGGCGGGCGTCCTTTCCAGCCTGTACACTTATGCTGCAATCCTGCTGGCCTCTTTGCAGTCGGACGGTAACGCTCGGACGCGCTACCGCCGCTCACCCTGGCCGGGCCCGCTTGTCTCGTTCTGCAGGGGCTGCAGACACTGGTGCGGCCATGTTGGCACGGCCTCACTTTCCTCCACAGCCGGCTGGGTCTCAGCGGGCGCGAGGGGCAACAGCGGGCTGCGAGTGCTTCCTCAGAACGCGCCTCTCCTTGGGGAAACTGCTTTTGCTTCGGCCTCGCTATGGGTGCAACTGCACATCTCGGGAAGGGCACCGCTCCCTCCTTGCGCTCCGGGGCAGATGGCGGCAGGCAGCACCGCCGACGGGCACTTCACCAGGCAGGGGGTGACATACCTCTTGTGCCGCCGCTGCTGGTTCAGTTTCCTCCTTCCTGGCCGGCATGGGTGTCTTCTCTTACCATGTGGGACAGTGCGGGCACCGTGAGCACTAGTCTGGGTATCGTATGCCACCTTTCCAGGAGGTACTCCCGCTGTAAGGCCGGACAGGACGGCGGTGGCAGTGGGTGCGGGGTGCCGCAGGCTATGCTCCCTCCTCATTGAACTGGGAGGCGGCCGCTACTTCACACGTGGGATAAGACCCCCTCGCGCCATTGTGGTGTTTCGGGTCTCAGGCCCGCATGTTGGATGAATGACCACAGACACAGCGTAGTTGAGTACTAAAACTGGCCCAGGGCACGTGCGCCCAGCCCCTTTTATTTGCAGGGTCACCATGACCGGTGACGCCTGTGGTGGGTGGGTGTAAAGTGTGGGGCACAGCAGGTAGAAACACTAGAACGTGTCCAGCCGGACACTACAAAACACACTGACACACGCACACACAAACATACATACACACAGATACAAGCGCACACAAGCAGACACACACACACGACACACACATGCATGCACCAGTACCTGGCACGGGATCAACTGCTGGTTTCACCATCTAATAATCCGAATACAATAGTTCACTACTACCAGGCTGGTATTCACGGGTTTCAGACAGAGCTGCAAGTGGCTTCATTATAGAAATGTTATTTTCAAGGCACGCACCAAATTAAAATGAGTAAACAAAGGTTTAAATCAGCCACAGTTCACATATGCCGTCGTTTGCAAGTGAACCAAGGGACTTTAATCAAACCCTGATCACATTCACACAAAGCGCCTCTCTTCACTGTTAGCAGGAGCATGGCCGGTAATGCGATCCTTCAGGGTTTCAATGAACAGCAACACGAGTATTTACTCTTTGTCACTGATTGGAGAGGAAGCAGGTGTGTTGTTTGTCTGCAGCAAACATACTCCTGCAAAGCAGGCCAGAGTCCTCGTGGCGCTAACAAATGGAGAGCTTAAGTTCTGTTTACTTGGGTAAGAATCTGGACACGCATATTGTTGAAAAGAAGAAAACACACTCTTAACAGAACACCCATTTCTGAACACAATGCGACTCTTGTAGCAAAGAAAGCTCTGTGTCAATAAACGAGGGACAATGCACTCTATGGGCAAACCCTCGGGTCGCAGCAGTGACGGAGGTGCAAGACCAGCATGTCAGTGGGGGCCGATATCATTTAAAAGCAGGGGGCAGGTGGAGGGGGCGCAATGGGCTCTGGGAGTGCGCAGGGGATCAATAAATAACAAGCACTGGCATAGCCAATAGGTCTCGCCTTTGGGACCTTATAAGTATGTAGTTAGGCAGCAGGTCCCAAAGGCGAGACCTATTGGCTATGCCAATGCTTGTTTTAGCCCTGCAAGCTAGTAGTTGAAGATGGGACCGATATCTGAACAGTGACTACCGCGGGATGAGGGGGCATTCACATCTGCTCAGCTGTATTCTGGGTGAGGGGAGGCATTGACAGGTGAAAGGTGAAGCTTCAGGGTGAGGAGAGACATGTCAGGGAATTATGGAAAGGGAAAGCAAGCTCCTCCTCAGGGTCGTTCTGGCAGCCTTCGGATGCGGAGTCTGGAGCCCGGCTCTGCTTCGTAATACTGCTGCACTGGGGTTACGGTGCATCTTTATTGGTTTATTATTTATTTTTTCGTGTGACTTTATGTAGTGCTGACATGAGCCCATGGGCATTAAAAACGCTCGTCAAGACCAAACATAGAAAGAAGCAAACCAAGGAAAAAGCATAAAATTAAAAAAGTACGGACAACACGTTAAAACTGTGGTCAAGTGCAAACATAAAAGCAAAACAATGACAAGGATGGGGTTGGCACAGAGAGCTCGTGGCTTTGTGCGCTGTGCCACGCTGCCAGGCACACGTGGCCTGACCCTCAGATCGGTTTGGCAATGTGCCAGCAGCCATCGAAATGCTCCTCCTTTTAACAATGGGTTGAGGAGTTGGAAAGCGGTACACCCAAACTGTAATGCCTGAGCAGTGAGCGGCAGTGCCCCTTGTTTCCGTGCCCACCTGTGCGAGGCTGTCCGATCTCTGACCGGGGTCCTTCAACACGCTCCTGGGTGGATTTCGGCAACGAGAAGGGAGCATTTGTAAAATGCTATTTTCAAGATAATTAAGGCAAATACAATTAGTAAATAATCCCATGCTGGTGCATAATGCAAATCTGTACAAAAAAATTGTTTCAGGCTCAAAGGAGTCAAAAATTACAGAAAAAAGCCCCACATGTGGTTTTGTGAATAGTAGACCCTTTGTAAAGGTTACCTCCTCACCTTTCAGGTGTTTGTAGATACATGCAGGTATAAAACGGCTAGTAATTAGGTGAACATATTACCCAGACCATATTTAGGTACGTTATATTGGCAAAATAGTGAAATAATGCAGCTACAGAATGTGTGGCATTACGCCGCATAATGGCAAGTCGGCTTTTTATCCACTTTTGAGGTACAGTTCAATCACACCACTCACTGCAATTCTGGGTATCAGTATAAAAAAGTGGAACGGAATGGTTGTATCTAGTGCTCACAAAGAAATGTGATAATGGTTATTTCTATATTTAATTCGACGAGACTGGAGCGGCAATTGCTGATGGTTACTTTTTAATAATCAAAGCGTCATGATTCCATGTGACTCTATATGCATTTTAGTGTTTACAGAGTACTTTGCTGTCCGCTTGGATTTGGACTGCGCTACACCAAATTTTAAAATTAAAATAAATACATAAATAGATATCATCGCTTCCACAGGTGATCAGAGTGCAACTGTGCTACACTAAATTTTATAATAAAAATAAATACATAAATAGATATCATTGCTTCCACAGGTGATCAGAGTGCAAGAATGCCCGGGGTGGGGGGGGGGGGCGAGGCGCAGAGAGCACCGCTATGAACATTCTCCACTCTACAAAGCATTCATTACTTTAGGGCTTGCAAGCTTTCCCCCGTCTGCAGCCATATGCCTTCTCAACATTGCTCCCAGTCTTTTGCCTGCCAGACCCTCCGCGTTCTGGATCGAAGCCAGGGAGAGCACGGAGTTCATGTGCACCTAATGCAGCCTTTCTAAGGTAAACAGAGACAACTGGAAGGGGTTCGCGGCTATGGCCGGATGGATGCCTTTACAATGCTCCCAGGGCCTCCGAACGGGCACCTCTGCTGAAGTCGCACCTCTGCTGAAGTCCGCACTTGGCCGCAGTGCCAGAATTTCAATTTAGAGGTCCCGCACATCCCCTGGAAGGGCTCTGGCTCAGGGCTCTGCACCCGCACGAGAACAGCTGGCCACAAGTCTGCCACCACTCGAGAAAAAACTCCATGTCTGGAAAAAAGGATTTACTGACGAGGAGCTAGGCCCGCCCTGGAAGCCCGTGTGGAGCCGGCCGAGCAAGAGGATTGTCAAAACAGACATGGCGGAGCCGGCCTGCCCTTTGGAAGACAAGCCCGGAAGCGGTGCACGCGCGCTTGTTCCCGCTGCTGCAGGAGAAAAACGAATGGCAGGCTGCGCGTAACCGCAAGCTGTAGGCCGTGGGCGGCTACAATTCCAGGCAAAGTTGGGACAGGCACCCGCCTTTGCCCAATCGCGTGCTGTCTTTTTTCGAAAGACGCACGCAAAGATCAATAAGAAAAAGACTAAAAAAAAACACACACACGAGCGTGCAAAAAGTCTGGAGTGATTCCAAGAGGTCCTTTTTCTTAGAGCAGTGTATGCGCGCTGCCTAGGCGAGACCTAAAAACTAATCTTACCTCATGAAGGCCGCCTCGTCTCTCGCTGCTTCTCTGGTCTGCTGCTCCCAGCAGTCCCTGGGGCAGCATCAGGGACTTCCAATCCAATCCCCACACTGCTCTCAAGCATGAGAGCAGTGCAGGGATTGGCCTGAGCAGGCTGAAAAGACTCTCGCTCTGGCACAGGGAGTCAGTGCTGTTTCTCCAACCCAGCTGTACAATACAGCCAGGTTGGAGAAAGCAAAGAGCGCATGTCAGTTTGTCCGACCTAAGACGGACGGCCAAACTGACATGCGCACATACAAGTGCACATACCACTCCTACTCCCCTCCCATGGCCCAGCCCCGCCCCTCCCTGCACATGCTGGCTCAGAGCCAGCAGCTAAATAATAAAACAATAGTAAGATATTTTATTTTTCAGCTGCTGGCTCTGAGCCAGTGGGGCGAAACTCCTCCGCCATTAAGGAGGAGTCGCCACTGCAGCATTTGCTTCCCAGTAATTTCCCTTTCAAGGTCCTTGAGAGTTCCCCGCAACAGTTTGTGATTATTTGCAGCGACATCTACTGTGTCATAGTTAAAGCATGCTCTTGTGATGTACTCTAAAATAAAGCAAAAGTACTCAGCGATGCTGGTTCATCCGGCTGGAAGGCACCCCGCTCCCAGAAAACCACAAGCCCGAAATGAAGAGTCAACTAATAAACCCAACCAATCATGGAGCTGCTCCCATACCATTCCCAGCACAAGAGCAGCCCCATGATTGGTCGGGGCAGGCCAACACAGCGCTCCCTCTCAGACCAGGAGCTTGTGCCTGCAATCCACCGGCTTTCACCCAGCAAATAGCTAGGTGCGGTCTGAAGCGCGCATGTTGGGCCAGACTTCGCAAGACAGCCGGCCAACCTGACCTGTGCACTTCAGGCTTTAGGCAAGTTATTCCTGCTACCAATCAGCAGCAGGAATGGGCCTGCCCCACCCCCAAGATGAGACAGTGAGTGCACCCCACAAAAATGATCATGTCCATTGACCATTCTATTAAATCTCCGTTTACTGCAGCTGCTCTGCTCGCAGCAGGCGGGGCAACGCTCTTCCACCCAAAAGGAGGAATGCCGCTGTTCAAATTCATCTCACCAATCAGGATATTCTGAACATCCTTCTACCTAGGTATCATTGTTTTCCGATCACACAAGAACAGCTGTTTCGAGACGATAATGGGAAGTATTTTTAAAAAAAACTTTCAGATGGTTGGCTTATCATCTGAACACGATGAAAGCTAAACCAAATTTTGCCCAAGAAAAAATTATATTGGAAACATCTACTTTCATACAGGGTAAATTGAGCAACACCAAAAATCTTGTATTCATTTGAAACCTAGAAAAACATGATGTTCCAACAGCGAACAAATGAAAGTAAATACAGCAATGAATTTATTGAGGATAATTTTACAGCAATATTGTCTTCCCTAATCGTGTTAGCATTAGATCTGGAAATAATGAGAAAGACTAGTAATGCCATTGATTTCAAGAAAAAGGAAAAGTGCCAAACCACTAGTGGTCATGCAATCTATTCTTGCCAATTGCATAAACACAGATTATTCCTTTTGTACCAAATCATTTTCAGAAAGCAATTCAAACTGAAAGTCTCCCTAATGCATTTATAATTATAAGACTAGGCTCTTCTTGAAATAAGCATTGGCTGAGCCACTAGATCTCGCCTTTGTGACCTATTGGGTTTGCCAATGGTTTTTCAGCCATGCTGCACAGATCTGCGAGGCTGTGCATAAAAAAACGAAAAAAAAAGCCTTTGACATGGCCTCCAGCATCATTTTGTAGGCGCGAGCACCACACATGCACAACCTAAAAAGAGGAAAAACACATTTGAACGTATCTCATACAGACCTGTTTCCCTTAAATCCTGTTACATTTGCTTCAAAATGATTGCATTAGGGTACTATCTCATTGTGCTTCAAAGCTTATTTACTGAAGTCCACGATGAGATTGTTTCTAGATTAACTGTTTGCCTCAAGCTGTCATGAATAATGTGTATATAATTTGTGGGTGGAGCACATCGCACAAATAACAAGACAGGACTTGTTTTAGATAAACCAATATTCTTGTATATCACAGAATTATTTGTGTAGAAATCCATTATTATAAATACATCTTATTATCATAACCCCAGAACTCTTTTAGAAATTAACAAAAACTTTCAGCATGGATTTTATTGAAATAAAGTATCCACCTGAGGAGCCCCCTTCCTCTCTAATCTTATTTATGGCATTGGGAAATTTATCCAACACCATCCTTCGCCATCCCTAACTAAAATGGCGTTGCTCGACAGGTTAGAAACACCAAATTGCTCTCTGCGATAATGACTTGTTACTATTTTTAGCCTATTCATTGGCAGGGATTCTATGCATTTTTATGCATTTTAGGGCCAATGAAAGGGCTACAGAATATTAATATATCTTAGATATATTTATGAAACATACTGTCTGTTAGACCTGGCATTCTTGGTGTGGTTTCCCCCTGACTTTTTGTCTTCACACCTCCTGTTTTTGCTGACTTCGTTTTTGCTGGCCTTAGGAATCAGCACACTTTACCACCGCTAACCAGTGCTAAAGTGCTTGTGGTCTTTACCTAAAACAATGTAACATTGGCTTATACCCAATTTGCTTATTTGATTTACTTATAAGTCCCTAGTAAAGTGCACTATATGTGCCCAGGGCCTGTAAATTAAATAGTACCAGTGGGCCTGCAGAAGTAGAATCTATAGAATTCCTCCATACTGACAACCCTCAAGGACTAGAGGCTACCAAAACTATATGGACCACAATAGAAATAACAGCAAAGATAATTGGTAACTCGTCTACTGTTCATCAATGGGGGATAGGGATACACCCCTATCATGAACCAGCCTATCCAACTCCATTTCTCACTGAAAATTCACTTGCAATTGGCACTCAGGAGCAACATACTACATACTCTATACTTAGAGCCACAAGAAGTACATCTCCATCTACGACTCACATTAGTCACACAAGTGACAATAACGAAATAAGAACCAGACATGAGCCACTGGACGAATAAACAGGGCCAACCAGGGCCGAGTAACCCAAACATTCGACGCTTTCTTTAGCCATTGACAGACAACTTGTCTTTACCACTACCACAAAGCAACAGACCTTAGACCAATTAGAATGTGCACATGGAACATCAGTGGCCTGGCAAACAAGGAAAGCGAACCGCAATTAATGGCCTACTTTCTAACCTTCGATCTCATACTTCTCCAAGAAAACTGGGCTGACCAGCCAATACATCTGCAGGGATACCACTCCCATCAAATCCCCGCATGGAAAGAAGCCAACTTTGGACATAGGAAAGGCGGCTTAACAACGTACACATCACTAACAACAACAGGACCAGTCAAGAGCTTGAAGGAAACCCTATCGGTGCCCAACGAACTATTAACAATAAAAACAATGATCAGAACCAACAAACTTGAATGCTCTATCATAATTCTAAATGTTTATCTACACCCCAGGCACAAAACCATGAGGGCGAAACGATTAATAGAAGAGCTGCTAAAAATCATAGGGGAGGAGGAGAGCGATAACATCATAATTGCAGGAGACTTCAACCTACACCTTATGGTGCCCCAAGCGAAGACGACTTGCTGCAGGAATTAAACAGAGCATGGGAAATCCCATTGCAAGGGCAATCCACCGCAAACAAGCAGACTGGATTAAGTGCAAATCTTCTAAAGGAGCTTCAACATCTCAACTTTAGAGCCCCAAACGGACGATTCCACGAAGACAACCCACCAGGACCAACTTTTTATTCGACATCTGCCGCCTCTCACATCGACTACACGTTTACAACGCTCCCATTATTCCACAAAATCTCTTCCTATATACTGGGTGAACTGGCAGAGAGCGACCATCTACCTCAAGAAGTAACCTTTTAAAGACTCGCTCTCCCGTTTCATGCAGCAATCAAAACAATTGCCACAGCCTACACGACTAACAACAAAAGGATCAAGTGTAGCCTGGATTCATTGGAGAAGCTACTAGAATCGGCTAAATCCATCGTGCTTGAAAATTCTACCCAAAAAAGGAGCCCCCTTGCAACATGGGAAATCGTAACTCTCGCCCTTAGGGAGAAATTTGCAACAAATGTGGGAACCAGAAAAAGGAACCTCAAGAAA
This sequence comes from Calotriton arnoldi, assembly GCA_963921515.1. NCBI lineage: Eukaryota > Metazoa > Chordata > Amphibia > Caudata > Salamandridae > Calotriton > Calotriton arnoldi. Next base: position 194,424 of record CAWUFW010005802.1, on the reverse strand, counting down.
GCACAATCAGCCAATGTCAACACGACTCAAATAAAAAAACTTAAATATGCAGTCAATCAAACTCTAAGGAAACTGCGCGTGCACCCAAGGGAGAACTGCCTACAGGGAGATCTGAGGAAACTCAAGGCAAGCCTAAAAAAAAAAAAATGGGACGTCAAGAGGCAAGAAAACAAACTGATGTGGACAAAGCTCCTCCACAAATCAAAAAATACGAACAAAGCAAAGTTCTGGCAAACAATCAATTCCTTCCAACGCTCTACTCAACACGGAATAGACTCCTACCTCCCAGAGGAAGTCAGGGCTGCATACCTCCACGACCACTTTAATAGCCTTAACCGTAAGAGAGACTGTCACGAGGAAGATTCTGGGGCAAATTTGTCGAATGACACACAAGGGAAACCAGATAACAATCACAATTCCCCAGAAGCAGGCAAGGAAAGCCAAAGAAATGACTCAACACGAGACCCGAGCGATGACTTACTTAAGATTACAGAACTACAAATAATGATGCAAATTGCAAAAGGAAGGCCAGAAGGTGCCCCGGGCCCAAACGGGATTCCACCGATTTTATATAAACATGATCCACAGTACTGGTCCGATATTCTGGGACCAGTATACAATGAGATCTTGTCCAGTGGAAAAATCCCAGAATTGTGGACACGATTATTAATTTCACCAATCTACAAGCAGGCGACAAGGGGTTGCAAAATATTACCACCTTGCCGCCCTGATAGACAATAAAGCCAAATACTATGCAGGACTGATCCTGGAAGAGCTGAAAACTTGGGCCACATCCTCATCAATCATAAAAATAAATCAGACTGGTTTCTGCAAACACAGGGGAACCACCACTAACATCATGGCCTTTACCCTTTTAATTGATATTGCAAAGGAAGCAAGACAACCATTATATCTGTGTTTTATCGACTACAGCTCAGCCTTTTGATCACATAGACTGAACAAGACTATGGCAGAAGTTGGAAAGATGGGGTATACCACCACCCATACTAAAACAACTAGTCTTAAGACTCTTATTACACACTGATTTTTGGGTTAGAGTCAAACTTGGGGCAGGAACACACCTCTTGAGACGCATCACAATCACTAAGGGCCAGATGTAGGTAACTTCAATTTAGCGATTCCTTAATAGCGATTTTTACCGAATTGCTATTAAGGACTCGCTAAATGGAATGTAGGTAGGAATCGCTAAAATATTAGCGATTCCTTAACATTCCTTAATAACGAATCGGTAATTGAGATTCGTTATTAAGGAATACCTAGCCATTCATTCCTATGGGCTAGGAGGCCCATAGGAATGAATGGGAAGATATTCACTATTAGCGATTCGGTATTACCGAATCGCTAATAGCGGGAGTATTTCAAGGGTGCCAGGGTGTCCAAAGGACACCCTGTTGCACCCCTGAAATGTGCATGTGTGCACATGTGGCGCACATACATGCCCTAAGAGCATGGATGTGTGCCACATGGCACATTTGAAAAAGCAAAAAAGTGCTTTTTAAAGGAAATCGTTACTTACCACCAACTTGCAGTTGGTGGTAATTAGCGATTCCTTAAGGCTCAAGTGCACTATTTTTAGTGCTACGTACATTGCATTTAAGGAATCGGTATTTCCGATTCCTTAAATGCAAGAGTAAAATAAGGAATCGCTATTTTGCGATTCCTTATTTTGCATATAGGTATGAACTCACCTACATTGCACTCAGCCAAATACCAGTCGGTAACGCTGAAATTCTCCGAATTTCGGCGTTACCGACCAGTATTTCGCCACCTACATCTGGCCCTTAGGGGCTAAAGCAGGGGTGCGTCTTAGCTCCGATGCTATTTAATCTCTTTATGGAAGACCTACCAGCTAAGCTAGACAACTGCACCTCGCATGCCTCCAAACTTGGCAAGATGACCATCTCTAAACTCTTATATGCAGACGACTTAGTCCTAGTAAGTCGAACACCAATAGGACTCCAACATTTACTTGATGTAACGAACATAATTTGAAAATCAATTTAGCCAAAACAAAAACAATGGCCATAAATTTCAATAAAAAGAAAAAACTTTGCTGGCTTCTAGATTCACATCGACTAGTACCGGCAAGGGAATACAAATACTTGGGTGTTCTACTGGATAACAAAGGCTCCTTCAACCCTCATATGGAAGCACTAAAACGAAAAGGCAACAAAATAACCTTTGCCATGAAAACTTTAAAGAAAGTGACTGCCGGGCCCTCTTTGGCCCCCCTATTAGAGGTCATTCAAGCCAAATTCCTTCCAACGATAACCTACAGGAGTGAGGCAATGAGAGGAAGAGACGCCACTACTGTGGAAAAAATAATCACCAGGTCGTTCAGGACAGTCTTCAGCCTCCCAAAATACACCTCCCCCACACAAATAAGGTTAGAGTTTGGGCTACAGAAGCAGTCATTGGCCAGAAGGGGTGCATTTATAAAATGCTGGCACAAGATCAGAGGGGCAGAGGAAGACACACTGAACTGGCAACTTTGGGTTGAACTATCACTAAGAAAGAACTTACCAGCGGGAACGTACCTCAGAGACTCCCTAAGTCAACTTGGTCTGGAAAACCTATGGGCGACATCAGCATCCCACAACAGCTTCAAGAAAGCAGTTACTAAGACCATTAAAGCACTGTCTTTGGAGGAAGATAAGGCCACGCTTGCGAAGCGAGCACATGGGTGGTACGTACGAATCAACTATGTAGCCGCCAAACCACAAATATATCTCAGCGAAGGATTCAATATCCATACGAAAGAGAAGTTTCTAAAATACAGGATAGGTATAATGCCGATCTTACCACACCTTCAACCATGGAAGAGAAACCGCAGAAATAACATCTGTCGACTATGCAGCCTCGGAAAGGAAGACCTTGCGCACATAATTGGCAACTGCAAAAGCCTAGTAAATGAGCGACGTCAACTCTTGCGCTCTCTTTTTAATCTATAGGAGATCCGTTCCTGCAGACAGGCAGTGCTGATCTGTTTCAAATCAGGCAAAGTGCAATTGACCTGTCGATTTACAAACTCTCTCAACATGGCAGAGAAGAGACTACAGCTAGAACCATCCTTAGCCCTGCCTAACTCCAACAAGCTGAGCAATACAGCCAACACACAACAGAGGACCGCTTAGCAGAAAGACCATCACAGAGGACACTAGGTCCCACGAATCCATAAGCCTATTCTGAGTAGCAGCACTTCGTACAAGACTTATTTATTTCTTTAAATCATAACCTAACAACCTCCGAAATGGACATAACTGGCCAAGGGCCACATGCATCAAAGTAAGGAATTGCAATTCCTAAATTGCGATTTTTAAGGAATCGCAATTTAGGAATCGCAATTCTTTATGCATGTAGAAATCTAAAAAAAAAATGCGATTCCTACACATTCCTTAATTGCGACTCGCAATTTGCGATTCGCAATTAAAGAATGGCTTCCCATTCATTCCTCTGGGCCTATAGGCCCATAGGAATGAACGTGATTGCATGCGCAATTTGCGAGTACCAAATAGGTACTCGCAAATTGCGCATGCAATTTGAAGGGTGCAAGGGGGCCAAAAGGCCACCCTGATGCACCCCCAAGAAAATGTAAGTATGCACTTGGGGCATGTGTGTGCCCTAAGGGCATGTGTGTGCACTACAATGCACTTTCATTTTCAAAGCAACTGCAAATTACCATCAACTTGAAGTTGATGGTAATTTGCGATTCTAAATTGCGAAAACACAATTTGTGATTGCATAATGCATCGCATTTAGGGGGTCGCAATTTGCGATTCCCTAACTGCATTCGCAATTAAGGGAATCGCAAAAAATTGCGATTTCCTTAATTGCGAATTGCAAAAAAGGTATATGCATCTCAAAAGGCCATTTTGCGATCGCAAACGGCCGAATTTTCCGATTCGCACTATTTGCGATTGCAAAATGGTTTGATGCATGTGCCCCCAATGAGGCCCTTTTAATCCTCATTTTAACCTTGCTATTTAACACAATCAACTTTTCTTTTTCTTTTTTTTAAATCACCTATGCTATGTATATGCAATGGTTTTAATTAATCATACATAATAAAATTACCTTACCTTACCAGTGGTCCTGCAGCACTGATTGTGCCACCCGCTTAAGTAGTGAACATGTCTCAGGCCTGCCATTGCAGAACCTGTGTGTGCAGTTTTAACATGCCATTTCGACCTGTCGAAATAACCCTTTTGCCAGCTCCAAACCTTCCTTTTTAATAAATATGTCACCCTTAAGCTATCCTGGACAGCCCCAAGGTCAGGGTGCAGTTTTTTCAAAAAGTAGGACATGTTTTTTAAGTTGTACATGTCCTGGTAGTGAAAAACTCTTAAATTCGTTTTTCACTACTGCAAAGCCTATCTCTCCCATAGGATAACATTTGAGTTACCTTATTAGATTGTAAAAATGTAATTTCTTAATGGGAAGAATTAACCCCTTCAAGTTTGGTGTCTGTGGAATCACAATTTAAAATCCTAACTTATGGTGAAGCCAGTGTTTAAATTTCAATTCTGAAAATGCCACTTTTAGGCTCAGCATTGATTGTCACATCACCACACGATTGCACAATTAACATTTAGTGTATTAGAAGTGGTAGACACTCACCCTGACAGAGATACGTCTAGAGCACTATCTCAACGTGAGACACATTAGATTTGGTTTATGGAAACCATGTCCCCGAAAGGATTGAATGACAAATTCGAACTGTCTTGCTCTGTGAATTAATCTCAGTAAATGTACACCTCATTAGTGTTTGTTTGATTCTAGTGCTGTTGTAATGTTTTGCTTCTCATGCCACTTCTGTTTGTGCTACAATTTTGCTCTTGATCACTTCAGTTGTTTTTCACTAGAGAGGATGTTTCATGTATTAGATTAGTGTTTTCACCTTGCAGTAGATGTTCACAGTAATTGGGAACAGAGTCATTGCACCTGAGGCTGCAACTTTGATTCCTATCATGTTTGTATAGTAATTGTTTCTTTTCTTCATCTAATGTGATCCTCATCATATGTCTGGACCTCGTTTAGAGGTTCAGTGTAATCTGGAATAGAGCCATTGCATTTAAGGTACTTACTGTGGCTTTGATTAAGATCGCATTTGTTAAATGTGTGCTTATTTCCATGTTCATTTTTTTTGTTCATTTTTCAAGCCAAATGTGATTGTGGATATTACAAGCTTCATCATAGTAATTTGTACAGGCATGTCCTCTCATAGGTTGCACTGCTCACTTGGGCTTTCACTTCTTTTGGTCTCTAAAATAATATTTTTTTTATTATACGGTTATTTCGTACCTTCTTTTCTGGTCCTTTCAACTTTATTAACAAACGCTTCTTCTCTTTCACGGAACTCTCAGTAGTCCTATCTTCATGGTTATTGCGGACGCACGTTACGTCCCGGCTGAGATTGAAGAAATATGTGACATAACGCTTAGATAACCGCATGCTGTCAGCGTTAGTCTCTTCTGAATGCATTTGAGCGTTGGAGTCTCTTCGTTAGAACCACTTGCTCTGGTGAGTGTTTGTGACTGAGCATATCTTTTAAGCCAGCATTTTGTTAGCGTAATTTGGTTCACGGTTCAGGCAGCTTATTAAGCTTTGTTATTACAGTGGTTGTACCATTCGCTGTTGGTGTCTTTCACGTTTGCTTGTATCTGAGCTCCTGGATTTATTCTTCAGATTTACACGCTTTGGTAAGAGACTCTCCGATTCAGGATATTTCCAGAGTTAATTTTTGTTGAGTTAGCTCATTGGTTTCTCTTCTCTTTCAGTTGTTTTTCTGCCGGTTCAACCGGTAGTGTGTGTCGAGTTTTTGTACTTCACCGTTTGAGGTATGCCTCATCATCATTAGTTGAGTGTTTTACCTGTGCAGAATCACTTCGGCTAAAGCTCTGTGCACTTTTGTTTGCATTGCACGTTGGGACTTAAACTTTCCACTTAATTAATTTGTTTTTTCTGCTTCGCACGTTTCCACTCACCGGGTGGCACCATGAGCACACACTCATGCCGCGATTTCTATTTCCGAATTGAGCATTTTAGATTACGTTTGTCATCCTAATTGAGCACTTCCATCATTTTAAACGCGGGGTACTGCATGAGGTTATATTCTGAGATTTCTTTTCTATGGGCACGTAATACATTTGCCCTGTCCTCTATTGAGCCCTGTTGTTATTTTTGTTATCTTTGATAAGGTTTTGTAACAGCTATAAGATGTAGTAAATTTAGCTCATTAATTCATTACAGATTCCCCTGATGAAGGGCTTGTGTTATAGCCCGAAATGCATTGGGAAATATCATGGTGTCAACCTTTTTGCTGATTTCAAGCTCCTTTAATTTTCCTCAAGAACTAAATTTCATCTGCAATCACCAAGAATAAAGCAGATTGAACTACGCTTCACGCCTGATGAATTTCTTGAAACATTGGATGCATTGATTCTTTTTGGTTTATATTTTCAAGAACGGTTGATATTTGTATCACAGCAGTATTAATAATAATTTCTTAAAAAATTGTGTACACTTTTATAAGTGACTTGTATGTAGTGCACTTGGTATTCCTGGATACACATCTGGGTTTCTGCATTTTCACTTTTGAAATAGGAGGCTGGCAGAGCCCCTAACTAGGTGCACACATGACCTTGATTAATTTAGTAAACTTGATGATTTTGTTTGAACTAGTATAATTGAGTGCATTCCAGCTGCATATTGTTTTTGTACTTTTAGGAAGTTGGCATTTTCATGCCTTAGCCATTTGGTGCCTGCAGCCTGACTCTGGTCTCATTACTGGGTGTAGTTCGCTGTTGGGCTTTGTGTTTTCCTTCTAGAGAGCCACACACAGTGGTAGCTTAGATGGACTGGATGGGCCATCACTGGCAGGATGGGAGGGGGGTGCTAGGCCCAGTCTCACTTACACCTAAATAGGCTTTGTCCTGTCTCCACACAGACTTCCACCCTTCCTCTCCGAACTCACGGAAATCAACTGCGGAGTACCCCAAGGATCGTCACTTAGCCCCACGCTCTTCAACGTCTACATGGTCCCCCTCGCCGCCATTGTCAGACAGCACGGACTCAGCATAGTATCCTATGCTGATGACACCCAGCTCATCCTCTCCCTCACCAAGGACCCCATCACCACCAGACTCAACTTCCAGGAAGGAATGAAAGACGTTGCATCCTGGATGAGCAGCAGCTGCCTGAAGCTCAACTCGGAATAGACAGAGGTCCTCGTCCTCAGTACCTCCCCCTCCGCATGTGACAACTCATGGTGGCCCACTGCCCTCAACAGCCCTCCCTCCCCCACGGACCACGCCCGAAACCTCGGCATCGTACTCGACTCCTCCCTCTCCATGACCTGACAGGTCAACGCCGTCGCCTCCACCTGCTTCAACACCCTACGCATCCTCCGAAAGACCTTCACATGGATCCCCCCGGATCAAGGAAGACCGTCACCCACGCACTCATAACCAGCAGACTGGACTACGGAAACGCCCTCTACGCGGTATCAACAAATCTCTGCTCCGCAAACTCCAGACCATATAGAACACCGCAGCCAGATTCGTCCTCGGCATCCCCTGACACGAACACATCACCCAGCACCTGCGTAACCTCCACTGGCTCCCCGTCGAGAAAAGAGTAACATTCAAGATACTCACCCACGCTTACAAATGCCTCCACAACACCGGCCCCCAATATCTCAACGACAGAATCTCCTTCCACGTACCCAAGAGGAACCTCCAATCCACCGACCTCGCACTCGCCGAACCCCCACGCATCCACAGAGCAAGAACGGGTGGAAGAACCTTCTCCTACATCGCGACCAAGACCTGGAACGAGCTGCCGATCAACATCAGGCGCGCCCCCATACTGCACATCTTCAGAAAGACCCTCAAGACCTGGCTCTTCGGCTGACCGGAACTGGCTTAACCCCCCCAACACCCCCCCCGAGCACCTTGAGACCCTCACGGGTGAGTAGGGCACTTATAATCTTCCTGAATGATTGATTGACACAAAGGGGCTTTATCACTTCAGCTTGCTTGGAGCCAGGTCAAGGGAGGCAGTGCAGCTATGCACTTCAAATGCATGCCTCTAGAAGCATTTCCCCACTTCAAAGGCACAACTGTGTATAAAAAAGGGCCTCAGACACCACAACTTTAGTACACTTCTGGATCTGTGGATACTCTGCCAAGAAGAAGGACTGCTGCGCTGCTGAAAGGGCTGCCACTCTGCTGGACTGCTACTCTGAAGGAGCTGCAGCCTTTCTGTGCTGACTTGCTGCCTGCTGCCCTTTTCCCTGGGGAAGAACAACCGGACCTGCAACTCCATCTTGAACCCAGGACCCCAGAGTGACTCAAAGGGCTAGTCTACTGGCCTGCTGGTCTGAGCCTCAGGGACATAACAGGCTCCCCAGCAGCTCCTGGTCCCATCATCAGCGAGTTCCTGAATGCCAAGAGGCACCTCTCAGGTCCTGGGCCTTTCATGTGGCTCTCACGGTCTTAAATTCAAGCTTTTGGGCTCTTCGCGACCAGGTACAGGCCCATTCGCTCCAGAACCATGCCGCTCCCATGGAAAATCAGCACAAGCTGCTCCAATTACGTCTCTTCGCACAGCAGGCATCGATCGCCCGCATGGACCGCCAACTCGCAGCATCAGCCCACCTGTCACCGATGCCCAGCCTGCTCCTCGCGCCATGCCAACCACATTCTGCAACGCTCTCCTTGCTCCTGGCGATCTTCTTTCACGTGAACGGGACTCATAGCACAAAACTATAGAAGGTAAACCTTCAGCTGGACTAATTTGGGACTGTATCCGACCCGCACTCCATCACGGTCAGCTTGAACTTTTGAATTTGACCCGATCCAGCACTTTATGCCTTTAGACACTATTTTACAGTTTATTCTTTAAAAATTCATCTATCTGGTTCTACTGATAGGATTTTTGTTGTTTTGGTCGTGTTTTATTTATCAACCTTTGCTCTATTATTTCTAACCTGGTGTGGAGATATTTTTGTGTGGTGTTTTCACTGTTTAACTGTCTGAATGTTGCACAAATACTTTACGCATTGCCTCTAAGTTAAGCCTGACTGCTCTGTGCCAAGCGTACCAGGGGGTTGAGCACAGGTTAATTGGGGGTTTGATTGTGGCTGCTGCTTGACCACGGCTCACACCCCAGTCAGCCAGTAACCCAGTTTTTAACGCCACCTTATTTTCATAATGCTCAGGTTGATCATTAATGCAGGTAAAACACAGATCATGCCTCTCGAGCAGTAGATTCTGAATATCAAATGCTCTAAAAACACAAAATGTACATTGGAATAGTGATTTCTACAGTAATTTTGAGTTAGGAAACTTATATTACTATTATGTAACCATTAAACATTGTGATAAATGAGAAATGTGGTGCATAATATAATTGTCCTGGAAACAAACATCCATCTGAAATGGATATCCTACCATTGCAAATGTATTTTATGCATGTTCCATTTGAGATTCCCGATTCACTCATAAAGAAAAGTAATAGGACTATTGATGACTCAGGAATTCAGTTGAATAGCTACATAAATAGTGAATTTATCAAAGACTAAAGAAGCAATGTTCTTATGAACTTTTAATCAATATTGGATGATGGTACAGATGAAACTTATTTTGTTGTTGAAATCGAATTATAAAATAAATGATCATGGATAGTACTGGATGGAGAAGTTACTCATAATGGACAAAAGCTCATAAATTAATAATAGGGTTGTATTAGTTAATGTTTGGGTGTTTTCTGTTTTTTCTCTCTATTTTTATGTTTCTATTAATATTATTATTAATATATTATTGTTATTATTATTATTATTATCATTATTAAGTAAATCTGTTTTTATGACTATACAGGACTGCTCTGAGCTACTAATGTTCACGCTTTGGAATATGTTGATAAAAAAAGGCACCCAGATGTTACACAGATGGAATCATAGAAGAACCTAACCTTTTTCCTCAAAAAGTTCTAGGCCTTTTAGGTTGTCCATTCAACGTTTATAGCTTTTTGAGTTAACCCCTTCGGTGCTCATGACGGTTCCGTCATGAGCACCAGTGCTCCTGTGCTCATGATGGAACAATTCCGTCATGAGGACAGGGGCACTAAATCCCTCTGCTGCAAACAGCAGTGGGATTTCCTTTTTTTGGGGGGGCCTCTGGAGATGGGGAAGAGCTTCCCCAACCTCCCGAGGCCCTTTCCTGATTTTCAATGTAATGACGATCGCGCGCATGACGCACTGTCGTCATTACATTGAAAACGAAACTGAAACTTAGTTTCAGTTTCAATGTTTCGGTGCTCGTGGAGTTATCTCAGCCCCCGAGCACCGAAACACTTGGGACAGGTATCGTTGGAAAGGGGAGAATCTCCCCTTTCCAATGGTACCCTTTCCTAGTGGATCCCTGCTTGAGGATCGCCCCAGGAGGGCAATCCTCGAGCAGGAATCCACCCACTAGCCACCAGGGAGGGGGGAGCGGCTCCTTGGGCAAGGGCCTTTGCTCCCCCCCCATTAAATGTTGCCAGACAGTCTTTCTGCCCTCCCTGGGGGGCAGATAGCACCCTAGATGCCAGGGATTTTTTTATAGGCCAGGGGTGGGGGCTGCCCAGAATGGGCATGCCAATGCCCCCACCCTACTCTCCCAAAGAAGGCATAAGATTTTCTGCCCCTCCCCAGGAGGCAGATGGGGGCAATTGCCCCTTATCTGCCCCTCCGGGGGGGGGGGGCAGAAAGCCCACTAGGCACCAGGGATTTTTTCCCCGCAAAGTTCAGGGCGGGGGCTGCCCAGAATGGGCATGCCAATGTCCCCCCCAGACTGTGGCATTTTTTTGGGGGGTGGAGGCATTGGCATGCCCATTCTGGGCAGCCCCCGCCCGAACTTTGAAAAAAATCCCTGGTGCCTAGTGGGCTTTCTGCTCCCAGGGGCAGATAAGGGGCTATCACCCCATTTGCCTCCCAGGTGGGGCAGAAAGACTGTAGCATTTTTTTTGGGGTGGGGGCATTGGCATGCCCATTCTGGGCAGCACCTACCCCTACGTATATATATAATAAAATGTCACAGTCTATCTGCCTCCTGGGGTGGGGGCAGAAAGCCCACAAGGCACCAGGGATTTTTTTTATATACGTTGGGGTGGGGGCTACCCAAAATTGCTATGCCAATGCCCCCACCCCCAAAATAAATGCTACAGTCTTTCTGCCCCCGGGAGGCAGATGGGGCAATAGCCCCTTAACTGCCCACCCGGTCAACACAGTACAATTTGGGCCATTTTCTGTTGCAGCCACTATGCCTACCCACACAAGTGAGGTACCATTTTTATCAGGAGACCTGGGGGAACGATAGGTGGTAGGAAATTTGTCTCAGCCTGGTGATCCCACAACATTCCCACACAGAAAAGTGAGGAAAATGTGATTTTTTTTCAGCAAAATTTGAGGTTTGCAGGGGATTCTGGGTAGGGAAACGTTGGGGGATCCACGCAAGCCATACCTCCCTGGACTCCCCAGGGTGTCTTGTTTTCAGAAATGTGTGGGTTTGGTAGGTTTCTCTAGATGGCCGCTGGGCCCGGTGCCAAAAACCGGGTACCCCCCCTTGCAAAAGCGGGTCATTTTGTGAGAGGTAATTTAGATGTCTCCACAATACGTTTTGGGCCCTTGCCTGTCGCGGGTACTTGACCCGCCCACATGAGTGAGGCATCATTTTTATCGGAAGACTTTGGGAAATGCGGGGTGGGTGGAATTTTGTGGATCCACGCAGATTCCAGAACTTTCCACCACAGAAATGTGAGGAAAATGGGGTTTTTTTGGACAAAGTTTGAGGTTTGCAAGGTATTCTGGGAAAGAGAACCTGGTGAGAGCCACACAAGTCACCCCATCTTGGATTCTCCTGGGTGTCTAGTTTTCAGTAATGTATAGGTTTGCTAGGTTTCCCTAGGTGCCGGCAGAGCTAGGGTTCAAAATCTACAGCTAGGCACTTTGCAAAAAAAGGGTCAGCTTTCACTGTAAAAATGTGGTGTGTCCATGTTGCGTTTTGCACCATTTCCTGTCGCGGGCACTAGGCCTACTCACACAACAAGTGAGGCACCATTTTTATCGGAAGACGTTGGGGATTGCGGGGTGCATGGAATTTTGTGGATCCAATCAGATTCCAGAACTTTGCATCAGAGAAATTTGTGGAAAATGTGGTATTTTTGACAAAGTTTGAGGTTTGCAAGGGATTCTGGGTAACAGAACCTGGTGAGAGCCAGACAAGTCACCTCATCCTGGATTCCCCTGTGTGTGTACTTTTCAAAAATGTATAGGTTTGCTAGGTTTCCCTAGGTGCCGGCAGAGCTAGGGTTCAAAATCTACAGCTAGGCACTTTGCAAAAAAGGGGTCAGTTTTTACTGTAAAAATGTGGTTTGTCCATGTTGCGTTTTGGACCGTTTCCGGTCGTGGGCACTAGGCCTACCCTCACAAGTGAGGTACCATTTTTATCGGAAGACTTTGGGAAATGCAGGGTGGGTGGAATTTTGTGGATCCACGCAGATTCCAGAACTTTCCATCACAGAAATGTGAGGAAAATGTATTTGTTTTGACAAAGTTTGAGGTTTGCAAGGGATTCTGGGTAACAGAACCTGGTGAGAGCCAGACAAGTCACCCCATCCTGGATTCCCCTGGGTGTCTAGTTTTCAAAATGTATAGCTTCTCTAGGTTTCCCTAGGTGCCGGCAGAGCTAGGGTTCAAAATCTACAGCTAGGCACTTTGCAAAAAAAGGGTCAGTTTTCACTGCACAAATATTGTGTGTCCATGTTGGGTTTTGCGCCGTTTCCTGTCGTGGGCACTAGGCTTACCCACACAAGTGAGGTACCTTTTTTCTCAGAAGACTTCGGGGAATGCAGGGTGGGAGGAATTTTGTGGATCCATGCAGATTCCAGAACTTTCCATCACACTAATGTGAGGAAAATGTGGTGTTTTTTTTTACAAAGTTTGTGATTTGCAAGGGATTCTGGGTAAGAGAACCTGGAGAGAGCCACACAAGTCACCCCATCCTGGATTCCCCTGGGTGTCTAGTTTTAAAAAATTTATAGGTTTGGTAGGTTTCCTTAGGTGCGGGCAGAGCTAGGGTTCAAAATCTACAGCTAGGCACTTTGCAAAAAAGGGCCAGTTTTCACTGTACAAATGTGGTGTGTCCATGTTGCGATTTGCGCCGTTTCCTTTCACAGCCACTAGGCCTACCCACATGAGTGGGGTACCTTTTTTCTTGGAAGACTTTGGGAAATGCGGGGTGGGTGGAATTTTGTGGATCCACGCAGATTCCAGAACTTTCCACCACAGAAATGTGAGGAAAATTGGGTTTTGTTTGGACAAAGTTTGAGGTTTGCAAGGTATTCTGGGTAAGAGAACCTGGTGAGAGCCACACAAGTCACCCCATCTGCTATTCCCCTGGGTGTCTAGTTTTCAGAAATGTATAGGTTTGCTAGGTTTCCCTAGGTGCCGGCAGAGCTAGGGTTCAAAATCTACAGCTAGGCACTTTGCAAAAGAAGGGTCAGTTTTCACTGTAAAAATGTGGTGTGTCCATGTTGCGTTTTGCACCATTTCCTGTCGTGGGCACTAGGCTTACCCACACAACTGAGGTACCATTTTTATCGGAAGACTTTGGGAAATGCGGGGTGGGTGGAATTTTGTGGCTCCACGCAGATTCCAGAACTTTCCATCACAGAAATGTGAGGAAAATGTATTTGTTTTGACAAAGTTTGAGGTTTGCAAGGGATTCTGGGTAACAGAACCTGGTGAGAGCCAGACAAGTCACCCCATCCTGGATTCCCCTGGGTGTCTAGTTTTCAAAAATGTATAGCTTCTCTAGGTTTCCCTAGGTGCCGGCAGAGCTAGGGTTCAAAATCTACAGCTAGGCACTTTGCAAAAAAAGGGTCAGTTTTCACTGCACAAATATTGTATATCCATATTGGGTTTTGCGCCGTTTCCTGTCGTGGGCACTAGGCTTACCCACACAAGTGAGGTACCTTTTTTCTCAGAAGACTTCGGGGAATGCAGGGTGGGAAGAATTTTGTGGATCCATGCAGATTCCAGAACTTTCCATCACAGAAATGTGAGGAATTTTTTTTTTTTTTTTTTTTTACAAAGTTTGAGATTTGCAAGGGATTCTGGGTAAGAGAACCTGGAGAGAGCCACAAAAGTCACCCCATCCTGGATTCCCCTGGGTGTCTAGTTTTAAAAAATGTATAGGTTTGGTAGGTTTCCTTAGGTGCGGGCAGAGCTAGGGTTCAAAATCTACAGCTAGGCACTTTGCAAAAAAGGGCCAGTTTTCACTGTACAAATGTGGTGTGTCCATGTTGCGATTTGCGCCGTTTCCTTTCACAGCCACTAGGCCTACCCACATGAGTGGGGTACCTTTTTTCTTGGAAGACTTTGGGGAATGCAGGGTGTGAGGAATTTTGTGGATCCATGCAGATTTCAGAACTTTTCATCACAGAAATATGAGGAAAATGTGGGGTTTTTTTACAAAGTTTGAGGTTTGCAAGGGATTCTGGGTAACAGAACCTGGTGAGAGCCAGACAAGTCACCCCATCCTGGATTACCCTGGGTGTCTAGTTTTCAGAAATGTATAGGTTTGCTATGTTTCCCTAGGTTCCGGCAGAGCTAGGGTTCAAAATCTACAGCTAGGCACTTTGCAAAAAAAGGGGTCAGTTTTCACTGTAAAAATGTGGTGTGTCCATGTTGCGTTTTGCGCCATTTCCTGTTGCAGGCACTAGGCCTACCCACACAAGTGAGGTACCATTTTTATCGGAAAACGTTGGGGATTGCGGGGTGCATGGAATTTTGTGGATCCACACAGATTCTAGAACTTTCCATCACAGAAATGTGTGGAAAATGTGTTGTTTTTACAAAGTTTGAGGTTTGCAAGGGATTCTGGGTAACAGAACCTGGTGAGAGCCAGACAAGTCACCCCATCCTGGATTCCCCTGGGTGTCTAGTTTTAAAAAATGTATAGGTTTTCTAGGTTTCCCTAGGTGCCGGCAGAGCTAGGGTTCAAAATCTACAGCTAGGCACTTTGCAAAAAAAGGGTCCGTTTTCACTGTAAAAATGTGGTATATCCACGTTGCGTTTTGGGCAGTTTCCTTTCACGGGCACTAGACCTACCCACACAAGTGAGGTACCATTTTTATCAAGAGACCTAGGGGAACACGGAATTGTAGAGCAACTGTTATTACCTATTGACTTACGATGCATTTCTGCCTTCCAAATGTAAGACAATGTGTAAAAAAGAAGTCACTTTGAAAAATATCCTATAATTCACATGCTAGTATGGGTACCCACAATTTCGGAGAAGTGCAAATAGCTACTGTTTCTAAACTCTATATTGTGTTCCCATTTCAGAAATACATAGGTGTCTTTCATATTGATTCTTCACTATTTATATTTTCCCAAATGAATTGCTATATACCCGGTACAGAATAAAACAACATTGCAAGATGCTGCTCAGTTATTGGCTCTGGGCTCCTCGGGTTCTTGGTGAACCTACAAGTCCTATATATCCCCACAACCAGAAGGGTCCAGCGGATGAAACGGTATATTGCTTTAAAAAATCTGTCATACTTAGAAGAAGTAACAGGTGAAAACGTTGGCACAAATGGCTGTTTTTTTCAACTCATTTTCAATTTATTCTATTTTCTATTTTCAACTGTTAGTTTCTATAAGAAAACCTTGAAGGATCTACACAAATGAGCCCTTGAATTTTGTCTACTTTTCAGAAATGTATAGCTTTCCAGGATCCATTATTGCTTTCATACCCATTTCTACCATTAAGTGGAAGGAGGTTGAAAGCACAAAAAATAGCAAAAATAGGCTATGTCCCAGTAAAATGCCAAAACTGTGTAAAATATTTTGGTTTTCTGACAAAAGTCTGTCAGTCCCTGAAAGCTGGGAAGATGGTGATTTCAGCACCACAAACCCTTTGTTGATACCATTTGCAGGGGGAAAAAACAGACGCTTTCATCTGCAGCACTTTTTTCCCCATTTAAAAACAAAAATCAATTGCTGTATTTTGGCTAATTTCTGGGTCCCCTCCAGGTGAATCAACAAACCCTGGGTACCTTTAAAATCCCCATGATGTTGGAAAAAAAGGACACAAATTTGGCGTGGATACCTTATGTGGTCAAAAAGTTACAGGGGCCTAAGCGCGAACTACCCCAAATAGCAACTAGCATTTGCAATGCAATAGGTCTCGCAGTTGTGAGAGTTTGAGCTATTGGCATTGTAAATAGCAATGCCTTTTATTTACGTGTTGGTTTTTAAAACATAAATAAAAGGCATTGTCATTTACAATGCCAATAGCTTAAACTCTCGCAAATGTGAGACCTATTGCATTGCAAATGCTTGTTTAGACTGGATGTGGTTTTCAGTGCAGGCACTGTAAAAAAGGATGCACAGGAGTGGGGCCACGTGTTTTTTTTGGGCTCTCTAGACAGTTTGTTAAGGAATGTATTGAGGCATCCTATACATATGATGTCAATGAATTGCAATAAGGGGCATACTCGGGCATGTGTATCCCTCATAATAATAATAATTGTAAAAAAAACACACCTAGCCCACTTAACGGTCGCCTCTGTGTCCCTGCATACAGCATGTCTGTGCATGCATCCCTGCTTGGGAATAAACACATCAACAGGCAAGAGGTCTGCACGGTATAAAATGTGGACGAGACAAAGAGGGTGGGATGTGTCCTGCGACAGAGATCGCCATGGGTGATGTGCCCTGCGAGGAAATCTGCAGGAGCGAGATCTACTAGGGAGATGGATCAGAAGTGGAGATCTACTCTGGGAAAGAGGTAAAGAAGGGGCACGTGGCACCCAGAGGAGATGTGCAGATGAGCCGAGGTGACGATCTGATGAAGCCTTAGATGAACACTGGGGGGTGTTCAAGATCCGCAGAGGTCGGCAGACTTAAAGTGCAGTGGGACAGAGAGCTGCTGAGGGGGAGATGTGCCCGAGGGAGATCACGAGGGGCCGCTGCGGTGAGGGAAGGGCTCGCTGGAGGCTAGCCTCGCTGCAGAGGTGTCACAGGGGGATGCTCCGGGTTTTGCTGGGGTGGGAGTAGCGTAGAACACAGTCTCGTCTCTCTCCGCAGTGACCAAAACTCTCAAGTGCGGTGTCACTGGCGTGAGAGGGCATCAGTTCACTGCAGTGTGGGCAGCAAAGGGTAATTACAGTGCAGTGAAGGCCGCTCGTAGTGTGGCACTGATGCAACGGTAAGCGCGCCCAGTGAGCTGCAGCAAGAGACAGCATCCTGTGCGCTGTGACTGCAGTAATAGCATCACTAAAGTAAAGACCGCTGTCACTGTCCGGAGACTACAGCAGGGTCTCTTAGTGTGATGGACTAGTGTAAGTGCAGCTCTCGGTGTGATGTCCCTGCAGTAAGGGACAACATCCTGTGCGCAGTGACTGTAGCAGGGGCTAGCTCCCAGTGTGATGGGCCTTCAGTGAGCGCAGCTGGCAGTGTGCTCGTGTTGCAGTAAAAGCAAGCTCCCGGTAGAATATTGCGGGGTAAGACTAGCTCCCAGTGTGGGTTACTAGCACCCGGTGTGACGTCACTGCATTAAAGGCTAGCTCCCTTGCGCGGTCACTGCAGTATGGACACAGTCTGGTGCAGGTCACATTGTAAAGAAACAGTGCAGTCAAAGAGGTAGGAGACGCCAACGTGCCGTCACTGCACGGGGGGGTCTGTTTCCAGCCTAATGCCACCGACATGAGACAAGCTTCAAGTGTAATATAAGAAGCGTGACCCGATGCAAATCTGATGCGACTAATAATTACAGCTACCAGTGTGGTGTCACTGCAGTAGGGACAGTCGGTTTCCAGTGTGCGTCAATGTAGCAGGGACGGCTCCCAGAGCCCTTAGCTGCCCCAGATAAGCACTTGAGATCTCTTTGTACGGGTTCTTTTCTGTGTGATGTGCAAGCGCTATGTGCAATGGGCACACTGCCTAGTAGTGCACACAGCCTGATGACACATAATACACCTCTGAGCGTGCTTGCACTCGCGTCCGATAGTTCTTCTGTCCCCTGTGCTCATGCATATGCTCTTTGGTGCGCATGCGTATAGTGTCAGAAATGCACGCTTACACAAAACTAACAACTTAAAACTGGAGGCTCTGTACTAACAGAAGGCGAATCGTCCATGGCTGCAGAGAAGGTCGCGCACAGCACAAAGAAACAAAGGAGTTGGCCATAGCTGGCAAGGTTTCAGATGTCTATGTGGAGGCGAGGCTAAGGCGCGGAGAGGAGGAGAAAGCGTGCGGACAACGAAAACAAAACACACATCACTGCATAGACCGGTCGGAGATGGTCCACCAATGAGAGTGCTTATCTTCCAGTCACTAACCAATGAGAGAGCTGACTGGCGCGTGCTCCAGGCGTGAAGGCAGCAAGGCAGCGTGGTTGCAGGAAGCCCGGAGCATGCAGTACACGTGACGCCTCGTAAAGATAAGAAATTCATTTGCGACACACGGAAAGCAGAAGAGCCAGTCCGGGTGGGCCGGCACAAAAAGCCAAAGGGAGGCAATCCAAACAGCTAATTTCCAATGGCAGGCCACCGTTTACCATAAACGGTGACGCCAGCCAATGGAAATAAGGGGCGGGGTTTCAAGCCCTTTTCTCAAACTCCTCGTTAACAATAAATCTCACCGAGCGAGCAGCGCATGCGCTGCAACGCTAGGCGAGACCTAAAAAAAAGGCTTAGCACGGGGGGAGGCCTGGCAGCGAAGGGGTTAATGCCATTGATTAAGGTGTCAAATATAAGTTTAGTCACAGAGAGAAATTTTCCTCCAGGTTCCAACCTTTAGAAATCCTGGCTCTACAAGAGCCAAGCCTGCTTTTTCTACTTTTGACAGACAAAATTGACTACTTCATTTAAGAACCAATGGCACAATCTTCAGTCCACATAGGGCCGGATTATGAATGGGCCACTAATGCCATTTTTGCTGCAAATTCCTGTTTGCATCTAAAACGAGATTGCGCTCGGTGCACAACTCATGAATGTTTGCTTTTCGATTTGCGGCTGGTGAAACCTTGCACAAATCAGTCATGGGTGTAAGTAGCTCATGTGTGCTATTTACACACATTTAAACAGAGAATAGCATGCACTATTAGCATGTTATTCCCCATCCAGTGTACCACATGTGGAATTGACTTCAATTAGTACACCAGGTAATTTGCGCTATGTAATCACGAATTAGCAGGTGCGCAATTTGCTCCTGATGTTTGTGGACGATCGTTGTTGCTTCTGCAGAGTCTTGACACCAGGAATTATGACAGGTTTGGCAGAGCAGTGCTGCACCGGTTCACATCTGAAGCCGTAATGCTTTGTAGCGCCCATCACTCTGAATGTTTGTACTGCAAGAGTAGTAAGCGAACAGAAACCTGAGGCAACTCATATATATTGGATTGACCTAAGTTCCAAAATACAGTTATGACAAAAGTCAGAAGGGCAACACAAAATATCCACAAAAACTATTAGTTATTCAAATGTCAGTAAAAATATAATCATGAAATCCAAAGTAACGGAATACAAACTCATAATTTTGCATGCACACTACATTCGCATCTGCAATCACACTAATCTCATTCAACTTCTGAAAGCAAGGTACACAAAAAAACAGCACAATTATTTACAGAATGCCACATAAAATCTGATGCTGCTGCATATTGTATACAATGATATTCCGTTGAGGAAGATAATGTGTGCCTTGACAATATTTATTTTCAGTCATCAATCATCTACGCGCGTTTCAGCACAGGAGCGCCTTCAACTGAAAGCCAGTAGAAAAGAATTGGATGGTACCTGCAAATGGATATAGAAATATACATGCCCCACATAAATATAATGCCAAATAAAAAAGGAATCTACAATGTTTGTGTCCATTGGCCACCCAAGTTTAAAAGTTTACCCAGTGTCTTATCAGTGTTTGAATAGACAACTCGGGTGGCTTAGTTAGTTAACACTGGCTGCTGACATGTGCTGACCTTCAATTCTGGACGAGTTTGAATCCTGGCAATGCCAAACAGCTTTCCATTTTTCCGAGATCCTTCAAATGAGTAGCATTAAATTGGGTACTAGTTCCACGTGTATTTTACAGCGCTTTGAAACAAAGAAGTGTGTTATAAAGTGCTATGTGTAGCTAATGGAGTTATTATTATTTATTTGTGATTGAAATACCTTACCTTCTTATGACTTATCAACACCAAGCTTTGTGGTTAATTGAAGTGCCCCCAGACCCTTTCCTTCGATTCTTTCTACGCCAATTGATCGATCGTTCGCTCTTTTCAATGGGAGATTTTGGGACTACTCCAGCTATTTTCGTGTCTAAATAAAAAAACATACCCAATGCTTGCGTTAGAACTGTTTTAAGTCACTTCCATTAATCAAAATGATGCCTTTAGTGTACATGCAATGATTATGTTTGATATGGAACCAATTTGGAGTTTTTGTTCAGCTTAGTGGTTGTAAGATTCATGGCTATTTTTGGCGTCCGTCTTATCTGCAAGATGGTCCAGTGAGTTTCAGATATGCTGCAGAGGGGCAAAGCTTTTCCCTCTTCCTTTTGCACTTATGTGTTGCCTTTTTCTTTGTAGCAATTAGTCACAGTCATTGCTTTTGCGTTTTTTTACATCATTCCATCTAGCTGTAGAGAAAGCCCTGAAGCATGATAGCAGAAGTGATTGGCATTTTTACTTCGGCAGGGCCAAGCCTCATAAGACCACACAGCCTTTTGTGTTCTGCCATTGGTGGTAAAGGCACCGAGAGAGATTTCAACGCAGGCAGCCTGCAGATGCTTCGTTTCTTGTATTAGTCATTGGTTAATTTAAATAGGGGTAGTATGCCGCACGGATTATTCCCCAAAGCCTGAGGGGTAACTACAAGTTGCACG
Organism: Calotriton arnoldi; assembly: GCA_963921515.1. Taxonomy (NCBI): domain Eukaryota; kingdom Metazoa; phylum Chordata; class Amphibia; order Caudata; family Salamandridae; genus Calotriton; species Calotriton arnoldi. The sequence continues at coordinate 173,468 of CAWUFW010005802.1, read as the reverse complement.
TGACTTTACTGTTTCCATGAAGTAAAATTGCTCCAGTACTGTACAGTTATGATTAGAACCCAACGGATTAAGGAATTAACATATGGGGCTAAATGTTGTCACCATAAAACCACACAGAATCTCGTATCCCGTGCTCTTTTACCACATACACTTGCCACCTGCTCTGAGCAGATGGTAAATGAATGCAGGGGGTGGATGAGGGGTGAAGAGGAGGCATGGGGGAGCAAGGGAGGGAAGGGTACATTTTCTTAGCAGGGTGATGCATGCGTTAATTTCCTCCCACCTGGCAATTAGGCCCCATGTAGTATTTCTGTAATAATGACTGATGAGAAGCCATATGGCCCTCTGTTCATGCTTTCACCAGGTACCTATGAGCAGCGGAAGCTAAAGTCAGAACTGCTGCCCACTTCCTGTTAAACATGTCTGATGAATGAGCGCGTGTTACCTGAGTATAACCACACGCTTTGGGCACTGCTCCGGTATTTGATACAAAAGCTGTGCAGACGAACAATTGGCATCTATTTTGCTCGTCTATAGCAACGAGTATCCAGAAATTAATGCAGAAGTGACCATTAGCTCTGAATCTATTTCCAGTCCTGGTGAAACAGGGAAGTGGTTTGCATCGGAACGTCGCTATATTAACTCCCAGGACACTTGAGGGGTGGGAGATAAGGCTGAAATTGCAGGGCCGTCGAAGAAGGTTCATTAAAAAGTAGATAAATCTTTATTTTTAGCGTGCCCTCTGACCTTGAAGTAGAGGACATTTCAAAAGGTGCGAGCCTGTGCCTGTCTCCTTCCCAGATTCATTATCACGGCCTCCCAAGGTAAGAGGAGCTTATCAACTTCTCCCATCAGTGAGCTCGGAATCGGCAGAATGATGATGACTGAGTTTCCTTCGGGTCCTTTGACCTTCCTTTCTCTCTGACTCCAAGGTAAGGTCATGTGAATACGGGAAACCGCCATCTCCGACGCTACAAAATCCAAATTCTCATTAGATTTGCACTTTGTGCCAGACTCTGTCCTGGATGTAAGCAACCTTTTTGTCTTGTTCAAGCATCAGAGAAACCTCCTCCACTGGTCTCTTATTTCTTGGAGATATGTCTCTGCCCTGCTCTCAGTTGCTCAGGCAACCGTCATTGCTCTGACAAACGACTTTCCTCTACAGCTGCCACCCAAAAAAGTGTTCGTGAGAGACCTTGCGGAAAGGCTTTCTTTTAATCTATGGAATTTATTAACCTTTGACCCGGAGCTGTCTTGGGGCTGTTTGTTCTGCAGAGGCAACACTAATTGACAACCTTATGTCATAAGGCCTTGCTTTACTAATGTAGGGCCAACAAAGCAGCTTCAAGTGGAGTCTGGAAGCGAACTTGTACCAAATCCAGGAAAAAAGAGAACAATGCACAGCAAGCATTGGCAAAGCCAATAGATTCGACTTTCATAAAGAGAAATGGTTTATCACAATTTACTAAAAGAAAAGGATTGATATAGAATGGCCACTGGAAGTGCAAGTTGTCCTGAAAAACAGCAAAGGTACAATAAGGGTAGTATCAGGTTCAGTATGGGCCGTAGCTGAGCACGCTTCCTTAAACCCACAGGACAGGTACAGCACATCCGTAGCAGGTTCAGCGTGGGCAGTAGCAGTGCGCGCTTCACTAAACCCACAGGGTAGGTACAAAGGGGCAGTGCATGTGTCATTAAACCCACAGGACAGGTACAAAGGGGCAGTAGCAGTGCTGCTTCTCTAAACCCACAGGATAGTTACAAAGGGGCAGTAGCAGTGCATGTGTCATTAAACCCACAGGACAGGTACAAAGGGGCAGTAGCAGTGCATGCTTCTCTAAACCCACAGGACAGGTACAAAGGGGCAGCAGCAGTGCATGTGTCATTAAACCCACAGGACAGGTACAAAGGGGCAGTAGCAGTGCATGCTTCTCTAAACCCACAGGACAGGTACAAAGGGGCAGCAGCAGTGCATGTGTCATTAAACCCACAGGACAGGAACAGCATGAGCAGCATCAGCTTCAGCATGGCCAACAACAGAGCAAACTTCATTAAACCCACAGGACAGGTACAGCACGGCCATAACAGGTTCAGCATGGGCAGTAGCAGTGCATGCTTCATTAAACCCACAGAACAGGAACAACATGGAGAGCATCAAGTTCAGCTTGGGCAATAACAGAGCGCGCTTCATTAAACCCATAGGATAGGTACAAAGGGGCAGTAGCAGTGCATGTGTCATTAAACCCACAGGACAGGTACAAAGGGGCAGTAGCAGTGCATGCTTCTCTAAACCCACAGGACAGGTACAAAGGGGCAGCAGCAGTGCATGTGTCATTAAACCCACAGGACAGGAACAGCATGAGCAGCATCAGCTTCAGCATGGCCAACAACAGAGCAAACTTCATTAAACCCACAGGACAGGTACAGCACGGCCATAACAGGTTCAGCATGGGCAGTAGCAGTGCATGCTTCATTAAACCCACAGAACAGGAACAACATGGAGAGCATCAAGTTCAGCTTGGGCAATAACAGAGCGCGCTTCATTAAACCCATAGGATAGGTACAAAGGGGCAGTAGCAGTGCATGTGTCATTAAACCCACAGGACAGGTACAAAGGGGCAGTAGCAGTGCATGCTTCTCTAAACCCACAGGACAGGTACAAAGGGGCAGCAGCAGTGCATGTGTCATTAAACCCACAGGACAGGAACAGCATGAGCAGCATCAGCTTCAGCATGGCCAACAACAGAGCAAACTTCATTAAACCCACAGGACAGGTACAGCATGGCCGTAGCAGGTTCAGCGTGGGCAGTAGCAGTGCATGCTTCATTAAACCCACAGGATAGGTACTGCATGGGCGTTGCAGGTTCAGCGTGGGCAACACCAGTGCATGCTTCTCTAAACCCACAGGACAGGTACAAAGGGGCAGCAGCAGTGCATGTGTCATTAAACCCACAGGACAGGTACAGCACGGCCATAACAGGTTTAGCATGGGCAGTAGCAGTGCATGCTTCATTAAACCCACAGAACAGGAACAACATGGAGAGCATCAAGTTCAGCTTGGGCAATAACAGAGCGCGCTTCATTAAACCCATAGGATAGGTACAAAGGGGCAGTAGCAGTGCATGTGTCATTAAACCCACAGGACAGGTACAAAGGGGCAGTAGCAGTGCATGCTTCTCTAAACCCACAGGACAGGTACAAAGGGGCAGCAGCAGTGCATGTGTCATTAAACCCACAGGACAGGAACAGCATGAGCAGCATCAGCTTCAGCATGGCCAACAACAGAGCAAACTTCATTAAACCCACAGGACAGGTACAGCATGGCCGTAGCAGGTTCAGCTTGGGCAGTAGCAGTGCATGCTTCATTAAACCCACAGGATAGGTACTGCATGGGCGTTGCAGGTTCAGCGTGGGCAACACCAGTGCATGCTTCTCTAAACCCACAGGACAGGTACAAAGGGGCAGCAGCAGTGCATGTGTCATTAAACCCACAGGACAGGAACAGCATGAGCAGCATCAGCTTCAGCATGGCCAACAACAGAGCAAACTTCATTAAACCCACAGGACAGGTACAGCACGGCCATAACAGGTTCAGCATGGGCAGTAGCAGTGCATGCTTCATTAAACCCACAGAACAGGAACAACATGGAGAGCATCAAGTTCAGCTTGGGCAATAACAGAGCGCGCTTCATTAAACCCATAGGATAGGTACAAAGGGGCAGTAGCAGTGCATGTGTCATTAAACCCATAGGACAGGTACAGTATGGGCAGTATCAGGCTCAGCATAGGCAATAACAGGTCCAGCATGGCAGTAGCAGCGCAAAGTTCATTAAACCCACAGGACAGGTACAGCATGGCCGTAGCAGGTTCAGCGTGGGCAGTAGCAGTGCACTCTTCACTTAACCCACAGGATAGGTACTGCGTGGGCGTTGCAGGTTCAGCGTGGGCAACACCAGTTCATGCTTCTCTAAACCCACCGGATAGGTACAAAGGGGCAGTAGCAGTGCATGTGTCATTAAACCCATAGGACAGGTACAGCATGAGCAGCATCAGCTTCAGCATGGCCAAAAACCTAGTGTGCTTCATTAAACCCACAGGACAGGTACAGCACGGTCGTAGCAGGTTCAGCGTGGGCAGTAGCAGTGAATGCTTCAATAAACCCACAGTACAGGTACAGCATTGCCGTAGCAGGTTCAGCGTGGGCAGTAGCAGTGCTTGCTTCACTATACCCACAGGATAGGTACAGCATGGCCGTAGAAGGTTTAGAGTGCGCTGTAGCAGTGCATGCTTTATTAAACTCACAGGACAGCTACAGCATGGCCGTAGTAGGTTCAGCGTGGGCAGTAGCAGTGCATGCTTCATTAAACCCACAGGACAGGTACAGCACAAGCAGGAGCAGGCGAAGTGTCCCTCACATATACAAACATCTGTCACTCGGTACAAGCAACAGCAGTGAGAGATCACCATCTTTCACAGACACGGAATAGGTCCTGCCCAGCAAGTGAAGCAGCAGTAGAAACCTCTCTCACACACAACACTTACAAAGCAGGTAGGTGACACACACACAAGCCCAGAGCAAATAGCAGAAGTGTAAATTTGCTTCAAACAAACAGAACAGGGACAGCACAGGCAGCAGACGTGCAAGTTTATCCAAACTTACCTACAGGGATTGCTTAATTTGATCCAATGGTTGTTTTAGGGGCCCACTGGACCTCTTTTTTGGGGACTGCCACTTATTTTTCCTCAATAAACTTTGACTGAGATAAGAGAGAGAAAATACAAAAGACGGAATGAAGGAGGAAAAGAAATAGGAAAAAACAGAAAGAAATAAAGCAGAAATGAAAAAGAACCTGAAAATATCTGTTGATAGATGAAATTGGCATGAGGTGGAATCAAGACTAGGCAGCCTGAGAATTCTGCACCCCAACATTCAACATCCCTAGGTATGGACCTGAGTAAAGCACTGGGCCCCAGCACTTACTATTTTACAAATTAAGCACTGCCTACATGAAGTAGGTATAGCACATGCAGAAATAAGGCAAGCCTCCCTCGCACACAGAAAACAGAATACAATATCTGTAGCAGTAGTTTAAGCTTCCCTCACGCACACACACAAACCCAACAGATATAGTGTGGTTAGCAAGACTTCTTGCATCCTTACACACATAGAAGAGGTGCAGTAAATGTAACTGGAGTGAAAGCTTTCACCACACTCATAAAAGATACAGCATGGCAGGCAGAAGTGCAAGATTATCTCTCTCTCTCTCAAACAGGACATAAACCGCACAGACAGCCTCCCTTTTACAGAACAGCTACATCATAGTCATAGCAGTGCAACGTAACAAACACACAGAGCACAGGCAGGATCCCTATAAGCTTCCTTCATACACAAAAGAACAGGTACAGCACAGGTAACAACAGCAGATCTTCCACCTTCCTTTACGCATGCAGAACAGGTGGGAGACATCCTTTACCACGCAACTTTTACAACGCGATGCTTTTACATCGCGGTCATGACAACGCAAGTCGTTACAACGACTTGCGCTGGATGGCGCTCTAACCTAAGGAATAGTATGATATAATATTCCAACACCTTCCCTACTGTACCTAGACTGGAGTTGGAATAGTAAATCATACTATTCCTAAATCCAGCGCCCTCCAGCGCAAGTCGTTGTAACGAACGCGATGTAAAATACTGCGTTGTAAATGTATGTGTAGTAACGTCATACATTCAGAACAGGTGCAGCACAACAAAAGTAAAACTTGCCTCACAGAGATGGTGCGGTACATGCAGCAGGAGTATGGAATCATCTTACATGCATCACAAGAACACACACAGAACAAGGACCGCACAGGGAGGCTGCAAAGTTCCATTACCAGATACTGGAACAGTAAATGCATCTGCAATGCAAACTTTGTAAACATAGAGAACCGGTATAGCATGAGAAGAAGCAGTGCAAGATTTTAGCGCCCATCAAACAGGCAGAACACACAGAGGGCCAGATGGACGAACATTCCGTTTTGCGGGTCGCAAATTGCTATTTTTTGCGACTCGCAATTTGCAATTCGCAAAACAGAATGTACTAATGTGTCTCAGACACATTTAGCGATTTCCAATGAGGTCGGAAATGACCTGCCTCATCAATATTCATGAGGCAGGTCGCAATTTGCGACCCATTGGGAATTGGCTACAATCACAGGAATGGTGGCCTGCTGGGATCAGCAGACCACCATGTCAGTGTTTGCTTTTTAAATAAAGCAACGTTTTTTTTTCAAATGCAGCCCATTTTCCTTAAAGGAATACCGGATGCGTTTAAAAGAAAAAAATGAAAAGTTTTCTTTACATTTTTTAAAGGCAAGCAGTGGTCCGTGGGACCACTACCTGCTCTTAAAAATTATTTTGCTGCCAAACACAAAGGGGAAGGGTTCCCCTGTGGTCCCCTTCCAGTTTGCAAATACGTTACCACCAATTTAAAATTGGTGATAACTGTGATTGTTTTGAGACCGCATTTGCAGGAGTAACTCCCACACAGACCAAGTACAGAAGTGACAATACTACTGCAAGCTCTTCTCACACAAAGAACAGGAAAATCTTACATGCGTCCATAAGCACACGGAGCAAGGTGAGCACGAGCAGCTGGAGTACAGTCTTCCATCACACAAAAAACAAATACAGTAGAGTCAGCCATATTGAAATCTTCCCAGACACCACAAAAACACAAATAAGGCAGCATTTGGGTAAGCTTCCCCCACAAGCAGACACAGTACGGTCAGGAAAAAGGTATGTATTCTCACTAAAGCACAAAATATACTGCATGGGCAGCGGTAGGGTTACACAAATCTACAGTACAGTAACAGAACAATGTGCCCACAGTCATAATCAGTGCAAACTTCTTTCACAGAGAAAAATTGTAAAACAGGCAGCAATAGTTCAAGTTCCCTCACAGTGAGAGAAATTACAGTACATGCAGTAATTGCATTTCCTCGCATACAGTGTTGAGAGGAAGAGTTAGGGATTCTGCACTGAAGCTGCCAGGGCAACTCTCCAAAAAAACGGAGGCACAAGGGTGGCTGTGTGTGGGAGATGTGTTGCAATTGGCAACCCCTTCAAAAGGAGGTAAAGCTTTAGCCATGGAAGAAACTAGGTAGAACTGTGGGAATCCCTCCTCAAAAGAAGAGAAACAAGCATTTGCAATCCAATAGGTCTCGCATTTGTAAAAGTTCGAGCTATTGGCATTGTAAATGTTAATGTTTTTAACTTATGTTTTTTTTTTGCAGTGCAGTAATGTAACAGGTAAAGCAGCTGACTTTGGAATTGAATTGAAAGCCTCACTGAGCGCATGCCTTAGCTCTGCAGTTGAGATCTTTTTAACACTGTTTTTGAGCTTAGAAACATTGTGTTTTCCTCAGGGAAAGCTTAAGTATTTACATGTAAAGTAAAATTGGGCTGTTAATAAATAAATAAAGGTGCGCTGCCATGATGTGTCGGAGGTGGGAAGGGTCTGCTTTAAGAGGAAAGGCAAGAAACAATTTCGATGCACACGGGACTGTTATTAAATAAATAATGGCGTGTGGGCATGCTGTGTCAGAGGTGGGAGGTCTGCTTTTGAGGAAAGGCAAGAAACAATTTAGAAGCACACAGGCTCTGTTAATAAATAAATAAATCAATAAAGGTGCATACCCATGCTGTATCGGTAGGTGGGAGGGGTCTCAAAGTGGAGCTGTTATTAAATAAATAAAGGCGCCCAGCAATGCTGTGTCGGAATTGGGAGGGGTCTGCTTTGGAGGAAAGGCAAGAAACAATATCGAAGCACACAGGACTGTTATTAAATAAATAAAGGTGCGCGGGCATGCTGTGTCAGTGTTGGGTGTACTTTGGAGGAAAAGCAAGAAATAATTTTGAAGCACACGGCACTGTATTAAATAAATAAAGGCGCACGGGCATGCTGTGTCGGCGGTGGGAGGGGTCTGCTTTGGAGGAAAGGCAAGAAACAATTTCGAAGCACACAGGGCTGTTATTAAATAACTAACGCTGCACGGGCATGTTGTGCGAGGTTGTGCGAGGTGCGAGGGGTCTGCTTTAAAGGCAAGCCAAGAATATTTTTTTAAGCCTACTGGTGCGGTTAATAAATAAAGACGCACCCCGAGCGCTGCTCGAGGACAGCTGAGAATCAGCGCTGCTCAAGGACAGCTAAAGAAAGAAATAGTGCTTAAAAGTGTTAAAATAACATGCAGCGTAAGAACTCATGTAACAGGACCAGTCCGTTTGGGAGGTTACAAAATTTGAAAATGAGTGACTAGCAAGCTATTTCACCAATGAAAATCCCAAGGACAGTAAGAGGAGCCAATAGAAAAGATGGGGGGGGGGCTTCAAGCCCATATCCTGAACACAGCATGTCTCGAAGAGACAGCGCAAGCACTGCCTAAGCGAGACCTAAAAAAGAATGTGGAAGGTAACAAGACATACTTCTCTCCAACAGCACAGAAAGCACTGGAAAGGAGAGGTTGCCTGCTGCTTCTGATAATGCTGTCTTCTGCTCTCAACATTCCAGGTAGAATAATTGAAGTAGATGGTGTCTCCGAAAAATGGGCTGCAAGTGTGTCCTGCAGTGACCACTGCTCTTCTTACTGGGGACCCATGTTGTCTGCTGCTTTCAACCATGCTCTGCATGCATGTCTGGACACTGATGCCTACTCAGCTGCAAACTCTCAAAAATCAAACTATCCACGCAGTGGTCCAGCACTGTGGGGTATGCAGGATGGGAGATTCATCGAGGTTAGCAGCATTGAACAACAAGTTTATGTGGTTGGCAGGTGCTGGTCTCCAGGTGGCAGGCATTTTTAGTCTGCGAGACGTATTGTTTACAATTAGACCATACTGCTCTGTACTGCTTTGCTCTACACTACTCTACTCTACACCAATCCACTCAGCTCTACACCACTCTACTCTACACCACTCTACGCCACTCCACTCTTCTCTACACCACTCTACGCCACTCCACGCCACTCTACTCTGTGCCACTCTACGCCACTCTACTCAACTTTTTTCTACGCCACTCTTCTCTATTCTACACCACTCCACTCTACTGTACGACATTCCACTCTACTCTATGCCACTCCACTCCATTCTATGCCACTCAACTCTATGAACTCCACTCCATTCCATGCCATTCTTCTCTACATCACTCTACAGTATACCATTCTACTAGTCTACACCACTCTACTCTATGCCACTTCACTCTACTCTACACCACTCCACCCCACACAATGGCACTTTACCCCACTCTATGCCAGTCTACTCTACGGCACTCTACTCTAGGCCACTCTATGCCACTCCACTCTACTCTACTCCACTCTACTATACAACACTCCACTCTACATCACTCTCTGTCCCTCTACGTCACTCTGCTCCAAGCCACTCTACTCACCCCACTTTCTACCACTCCACTCTATGCCATGCTTCTCTATGCCACTCTGCTATATGCCACTTTACTCCACTCTATGCCACTCCAAACAACTCCATTCCACTCAGCGCACTTCTGCTCTGCTCTACTACACTCAAAACCTCTCTACGCCACTCTACTCTATGCATACTCTGTAACACCCCAGTGTAATCTACACTACTCCACTCTATGCCACTCCATACCACTCCAGTCCACTCAACTCTGCAAAATGCCACTCTATGGCACTCTACACCTCTTCACTCCACTGTACACCACTCCACTATACACCTCTGTACTCTACGCCACTCTACTCCACTCCATTGTACGCCACTTTACTCTAAGCCACTCTTTTCCACTTTGTGTCACTATATGCCAGTCTACTCTACACCATTCTACTCCACACCACTCTACTGCACTGAACTATGTGCCTCTCTACTCTACACCACTCCAGTCTATGCCACTCTGCTGTATGCCACTCTACTCTACCGTACGCTACTCTATGCCACTGTACTGCATGCCACTCTGCTGTACGCCAATTCACTCTGCCACTCTACGCTACTCTACCTTATGCCGCTCCACTTTGTCACTCTACTCTACACCACTCTACTCCACTCTACGTCACTCCATGCCTTGTCACTCCACGCTGTTCCACTCTACACCATTCTACTTCACTCTCCTCTATGCCACTCTACTCTATGCCGCACCACAAACTTTTAGCCATACTGAACATCAGCCACACTGCTGTACAACATGGCTAAAACTAGCTCTCACACAGGCGAGACCTGTTGGCTTTGCCAGTGGTTGTTGTGGCAGTTGGTCTGACGCCAGCTCATTGGGAATAGAATGTATGAGCTACAAGGGAAAGCATTGTGAGAATCCCAGAGGAAAACGTTTTTACAGCATTGTTATCGATAAAACAGGATGCATGCAAATCCTTATGCCAAGGTGCACTGTTGCATGACGCACAGCAACAGAAGTACTCTTTTACAGAGTAAAAATACATGAACCCTATTGTGCAATTAGCTCATGTTTATTGGCATCTGTTTAGTTCAGAACTGTGACAGGTGTGATCTTACAGTAGTGTTATTTTGTCAGGTAGAAAGCAACAAAGAATATGCATGTTGACGTGGAAGATGCACAGGTTGAAGAAAGAGCGATGGTCACAGAAGTGCTCAAATCATGGTCCAGCGACCATGATGCTTCAGCTAAGCATGCTGGTGTCATAGACAAGTGTATTACACAAAATGCAAATTGTGATCTATACAAGGCTGCTATTTGCCTGGGAGGAAGATGCCCCATCTGAAAAGAGTAGGGTGTTATGCATGGGAGCCAGATATGCATTCTGATAATTTTGCATTGAATATAACGCTGCATCTAAGCATAGTGGTATCTCTTAATTATGCATCACTTATACCTCTGACCTCTTGGGAGTCTAATTGCACCACAAGTGAGACATTAGTGTGGATCAGTAGTCATGTTTTGAAAGCTTGGAGTTTATTTATTGGTGGAATTTGAAAACCATAAGTATTACCAAGTTGTTTCCAGTTGAATGTGGTGTGCACCACTCCAGTCCACTCCACTCTGCAAAATGCCCCTCTATGGAATGCTACACCTCTTCACTCCACTGTGCATCAGGCTGAAACAGCCAAAGTATCAAATTTGGAGGCAGCACGGAGTCCGGTTTGAAGAAGAATTAGACACATTTTAGCAGTCCTTCTTAACTAAAGAGGGTCTCAGATGCAGGTTAGTAACGAGTGTCATAATTTGTGCACACAATAAAGAGCTCGCTTTGCATGTTTGGTGGCTATGGAAAATATACAATTTGATTCCTTGTTTTTTATTGAAAGCTTCATCTATGGTGGACTCACTTCAATTTCCACAGGAATAAACTGGGTTCAGTTCCACAAAGACCTTGAAGAGGAGTTGGAGGGCATGGACTGAGACTGGCCAGCCCTCAGAAAGCCAGTAGATTGCTAGTTCCAGGTCAGGAGGTGCAGGGGCGTAGCTTGGACAATAAGATTGAGGGGGTGTGAGCTTCAGATTTCCCAACAATCACGCTGAGATATCATGTTAAAATACATTATGAGAAGCAGGACACGAGGGGAGCTTAAGAGACAGTGGAAAGAGAGAGGAGTGCGCATTGTTAGGGGCACTTAAAACATATCTTTCAGACTAACCAACATATTTTTAAGTCCTTCAAAACAGAGACCAGAGAGTGTGTGTGTGTGTTTGTCAGTGTGAGCATGTAAAAATCCCAGGTGAAATTCGACAGACACTTCACCATATCCAACTGAAAGCACTTGTACCCAACTATTTACCACAGAATCGTTTTTTAAGGAGGTGTAATACACCAACGCCCTCTCCCCCTGAATCTACGCCCCTGAAGAGATGTGTGATTCCATGGATGAAGGTGAATGAGCAGTGCTGACACTGGGTTCTGAACCCTTTAAAGCATGCTCAGATGATAATAGGTGGGCTGCTACAGGCAGAGTCCACAGATTAAATCCACATAGCATCCATTAAGGACTGAGTTAGCAAGCAGTGCCAAGGTTAGGACAGCATCAGATATGCCTGCAGGGTTCCTCACAGAGCCGGCCGAAGCAAGTGGAGGGTCAGTTTAGTTGACCAGTGAAAAGCCAATTGTAAATGGGGTTTCATGCCACATATCAGGAGTTTAGTCTTGCAATGGATTTTGTTTCATGTTATTCCTGGGCTTCCAAATATTGATTGTGAGAAAACAAGGCCAACGTTCACTTGTGTCTGAATTGGCAAACTCATACAGTTTTACAATGATCTAGATGTCATCAGTGTGCTTTTGGCACAACAGTCCAAATAATTGTCCTGAGATGGGAAGGGGACAGAGACAGACATTAAAGAATAATCCCTTGGTAGATGAACCCAGATGCATCCTCAAAGCAACGTGGCAAGGAGAAGAAAGGAAAGGAAGTGATTTGGGCTGGGCTGTGAAGAAATGAGGAAATGCAGCGCCAGACCTAATCCTGCATGCCCATTTTAGAGAACCTGAGATACAGTACGGGATGATGTTCCATGTCATACGCTGAATATAGGTCCTTGAGGCTGTGACTGGCAGCTCCATTGCCATCACCTCGGGTTTTTGAGATTATACCTGGTAGCAGTGAGCCATGGAAGAGCCTCAGCGGGCTCTGCAAGGAACGAAGCTGAGCCGTGAAAGGAGCTCATCATAAATATGTAAAGGGTTAAGCAAGGAAGTGCAAGGAATTGAGCAGGAATAGCAAGGAATGTAACAGGGTGATGCAAGGAGTTTGTACTACAAAGAATTCAGTAGGGAAGTGCAAATTGTTCATCAAGACTATGTGAGGTTAGGCAAGGTCGTCAGCGGGGTTTCAGACGAGCCCTTAGAGAGGCCTGTAGGGTGCTCAGCAAAGTTGTACAAAGAGCATGCCAGGGTTCTGTGAGCAACCCCTCATAGCTGTGGGAGGACCTGGGCAGAGGCATGCAAGAAGCGCAGCAGAGCTATGTGAGAGGATATTGTTAGGGCTATGCATAGAGGTAATAGGAAAGTGTGTTGAGTTCAGGTATGCTGTTCAAGATGCTCAGTCAGGCTGTGTGAGTAGCTCAGAAAATCCGGACAAAATATGTCCATGCGCAGAACTCATTGAGTCCATTTGAGTGGGATAACAGCGCTGTGGTGCGAGATCGGGGTGCTGGCCAGCAGGGCCATGCCGGGAGACATGGAAGGAATGTTAGATGTTCATTAGAACTGTGTGCTGAGCTCAGTAGGGTAGTTTGAGGATGTTAGTAGGCGCTGCAACGAGCTGGGCAAAGTGGTGGGAGGATCCTAATAGACATGATTGAAGCACATTGGAGCAAAAAGAGTACCACCACAGTTCCATGCGAGTATTGCCATTGGCAGTATTTTTAATAGCGAAAACCTGGTGCAATAGCATTAGAGCACTTTACAACGGGAGGACCACAGCAGTTTCATGCGAGTATTGCTATAGGCAGTATTTTTGATAGCATAAATCTGGCACAATGGCATTAGAGCACTTTAAAGCAGAATCAGGCTACTTTACACACTTTTTCCTTCTTAGGCACAGGGAGATTAAGTGATTGCAGAGATCACAGAACGTTGAGCTGGGAATGGGATTGGAACATGGTTCCCCACATCAAGTCACCGCCTCTACCCACTAGGCCACGCCTCCTTCCCGAATAGGGCCCCACAAGGAACCCAGCAAGGCTGTGTGAGGCAATAAGCAAGGTTGTGTGGGGAGCTTCTGAGGCCTCATGAATGGAGCTCAGAAAGGCCATGGATGAAGCATTGCAATTGGTCAGAAAGACATTTGGTTGATATGCAAAGTGCTAGAAACCGTAATTTCAAAATATTTTCAAATTGCCATGCACATGCAACAAACATTCAATAACACAAAATGCTAACTGCCTGGAGGCAATAGCATTTCAATTAAAACTTGCAAAGACAGACACAGGAAAGCCCTAAAGAGAAACCCGTAGAGGGCCAAAGCAGCATAAGTAGGAAACTTAGAAAAGGGGAGAAAGTAACGAAAAGAAATCGAAAACACTGATGAGTGGCAACCGTCTTAACAGCCCCTCAATCAATACCCATATATTAGGAACACATGACTTCCAGATGTATAGTTTCTATAAAACTGAATTTCGGGCAAAGGTTTTCTCATAGACGATCTGCACCTGAGGAGCTTGGCAGGACCGGGCCATAAATATCCCATGATTAACACTTCGAGAATTTCAAGACTTTACCTTCTGGAAAGAGGGTGGGAGTTCAGAAAAAGGTCATTCACCCTCTCACTTTCACGCCCTGTGAATTCCTGTGACCTCTGCCCTCTTCACGCTCATTTAGACCTCGGATCGCCTCGGTTGCACCTGTAGGCATGGCGCCGTGTCCCAAGGCCACACACAGAGACACGGAGTGCTGACGCAGTGCGCAGACACTCGGAGGCCGGAGGGACGGCGTCGGGGAGCGTCCACTTTTACCGTTATGGGCTCGAGGACTTGGTCTTTGATGACAGTTGGTGCTCCGGATGACGTTGGGCGGGCACTTCCGTTGCAGGGATGTCCGAGCGCATTCCATTATTTTTAATGCAACAGAGCTCTAGAGGGAGGACGCTGAACGAAAGACACACTGCACACCCACATTAATACACACAATCCACGCACCATATACACACTAGAACACGTCACACAAACACACAATGTATGCACATGACACAACGCAACACATATACTCAGACACACCGCACACACATCAAATACTGCACTCCCCAATAACAACAGCACAGAGCACATCACATGCACAGTAATGACATACTAAACACACATTCGCCGTACTCACACCTACCTTCTTTGCCTGTAGACCAAACTCTGGCAGCTATCACAGCACTCTGATACTGATCTTTTAAACCCACATTTAATCTGCTAATCAATCCCCCTTACTTTCTCCTTTGTGGGGTCGTGACCTCTGCATTGGCAGATAAATAGAAATAACAGAAGACTGGCGCCCTGGAGACACCAGAAGAGATTTGATAGAAAACACGCGATTCTGGGCGCGTGACTTACCTCCCTGAGACTCTTAACTGTAAATGTCTGCAATGTAAATGCACAAAAAGGGCAGGTTGTGTTCTCTCGCACTGACCCAGTTCCGCGCTCCCTCTTTGCCTTGCTTCTGCAGTCCCATCTCAGCTGGACCACACTGGCCTTAAGTGCAGCACTTCCTGTTAGTGACGTTCCTAACATGATATGCTCCTGGTAAAACTCTCATGGAGAGAGGCCTGTGTTACATCAAATAGTTGAAAAAAGGATATAACCGTAATATTTTCAGCTCATAGAGACCATGACACCCCAGGTCAATCATAGCAAAACTGAGCTCTTTGCATGGGTCTGCCGTCCTCTTTTGGATAAGGTGGTTGTGTGCGAAGAGATGGACAGGAAATGCGGATTTATATTTGTCCAATATTCTTGTCCCAATTGCAGTCGCTAACTCAGTATATTCAGCAGCAACAGGCGTCCAAAAATGCTGACAAACCTTTCTCGTCCAAACTTAAAATATCTGGACATTGCTAATGAAATCCTTTGGGAAGTGTTCAATGCGTCGGAAGCCGAGTAGGGTGAAAGAAGAGACGGAGCGTGTCAGTAAAAAGGGCTCTGAAGGCTTTTGGAGGGTCGTCACTTCATGGTGTCTATGACAGGCAAGTGCGGCCACAAACACTACACTTATTTCTATCTAAGCCCCTCGGGGGTCTCCACGGCGCCAGGCTTCTGGTATTTTTATTTCCCGTCCTCGCACAGGTCAGGGCGCACACAGAAGAGAAAGTAAGCGGGTTTTAGGGGCTTAAACACAGGCTTAAATAGACCAATATCCGAATTTAATCACGGCTGTCACCGAATGTACAGAGAAGTGAGATACGAGGTTAGACGTATAGCGGTGTGGGATAGTGCTGAGGCTGTGTGGTGAGGCTCCAAGGCGGATGGATGTGCCTTGTCTCTTAAGTGTAGTTTTCTACTCTGTGTAGTGTCTCTAACGTGTGTATATTTTGATTCTGTATCTGTGGTGTGTGACTCTCTGGCCGACATGCAACGTCAATGAGGGTGTATGTGTGCGCTTTTCAGGTGTCCTTTTCTTGCAATTTTTTTTACAGCATGAACTTGGCCCAGGGCACTGTACACGAGAAGGTTTACGTCACACATTCTTTCACGGCACGGCAAGTTGCCCAGAATCACAGGATGTTGTAGTGAGCCCAGGATTCGAACCTACCTGCCCAATTCCAAAGGAGGCAGCTCTTGCCCCTAAGCCACAAAATTCCTAGGCATACCTGTCTTACTGTCAATTAAAGTTGTTTATTTCCAGATCAAGTTCATAAAACATGCAATAAAAATCTAAAAACAGTCTTATAAATACTTATATAAAAACACAATACTTGTACAAGATATTAAAGCAGAGCACATAGTTAAAGTTAAAATTATTGCAGTTCATTCAAAACAATATTTAGTGTAACAGCTGTAATTACAAAAAGTGCATATATACAGTTTGTTATAATTGCATGGGCCAGCAGTGTGCAGAACCGAATGACGAGGTGGAATACTACAGCAAGATTCAGACGGATTTCCTTAAACGCCTAACAGCTAGTAGGTAGTGCCGAAGACTTAGTGCAATCGGAATGCTGCAGTCAGAGCTTAGAATTCGGTAAGCTTAGCTGTACTGTCTTGCACCCAAGGTAATGCTAATTGTCCTTAACCAGGAACTTCTGGGTTTATCATATGCAGGAAAGAAAAAAGTAGGTGTTCTACATTCTCAATTCAGTTATTACAGAATGAGCAATTCTGTGTTTTCAAGCCAGAAGAATCCCACCTGTCCGTAAATGTATTCACTAGCAGTGTGCCAACTCAAAATTGTATTAGCAGGGTGCGAGCTAGCGTTGGTACAAAAGGCCCGCAGATCCTATCTCCCTTCCAAGCAGGGTTCTGCACCAAAGTGAGCACCATTGATCAGATCTTCTGCTTAAATCTTTTATGATGGAAGTATTTGGCGCTCTCTAACAACCATCTCTTCATTCATAGCCTTTGTAGACCTGAGGGCTGCCTTTGACCTGGTCCCTAGGTGTCAATTGTGGCCCACTATGGCAAGAATGGGTGTCGATCCTTGCTTATTGGAGATCCTTATCAGACTTCACAAAAGGAATTACGCCCAAGTGAGGTGGGGAATAGGGCGGGGGGAGCTCACAGATCGAATACCTATTATCCGCAGAGTGCACCTTGGCTGCGTGTTTGCCCCTACCCTGTTCTCGCTTTACATCAATCATCTGGTGGACCATTTATTAATAAATTAATTGTGTACATGATTGTCCCAGGTTGGGAGTCTGTCAATTCCTGCATTATTATTTGCAGATGATACCGTGTTATTTTCCTGTACCCCTATTGCAGACTGCCTGTTCACAATTTGCACCACCAACATGTTATCTATCCTGAAGAGCACCTTCCTATATGCCATCTCTATGTGCCACATTGTTACTGCCACCACCAGCGGAACAAACTCCAGAAAAGCGATACTCTGACCCCCATGCTGCAGGGTATTCCTCTGTGCACCAATGCTCCTTCCTGTACAACCCAAAATCCATACCACCAGCTGCATCAGAGTAAATCTGCACATCCAACTCAAATTCCCTCAGGGTGAGCAGCGGAACGCCATTGAAAGATTCAACAAAACCCCGCCACATGCGTAAATCCTTCCGTACCCCTGCAGGCAATCTTACGTGATGATGGAGCAAAGACAAACCAGCCAAAGACATCCCAAGGCACCAACAAAAGGTCATCTCTGCCCTCACCACTCAGCAGGCAAAATTCAAATGTCCCAGCAGCACCTGCACTTCCTTTACTGTAACTTTGTCCTTTGCATCCAACAGTAATTGCATCGCCATTTTCTTATCCTGCAGTAAACATGCTTCCATGGCTACTGAATCAAGATCTATTCCAAACAAGCATTTACAATGCAATAGGTCTCGCATTACTGAAAGTTTGAGCTATTGGTGTTGCATTATTATTAGCAACGCCAATAGCTCAAACTTTCAGTAATGCGAGACCTATTGCATTGTAAATGCTTGTTTCCTCTTGTATTCACGCCCTTCACTTCGCAGCTTCTGCCACGCTGATGCCTCCGGCCCTCCCGCTTTTGGAAGCGGTCTAAAAAAATTGTACTGGTTTATATGTTTGGATGATGGAATACCGAAGTATTTTCAATGGGATGAGTCTCAAGTAGAATCTTTACCCATACATTACGTGATTTTCAAGGTACTCCGTGTTATTGGACTCAACTATTGCAGAAGTTCAGTATGGCATTGGGACCGACATTGGACCCCAAGATGCACATCCTATAATTATGGGAATGGGAAACAAGAAATTCCTAGACATCAAAAACGATTCGCCCAACCATGGGTAGATAGTAGCACAGAGTGGCACAGTAACTGTGGGCCAGTTCCAATCCACCGACCTCTAGCTGCAGAGAAGGTACTGTATGAAGCACAGTTTGGCCCCAAACAAACAGAAAAAAATCTAGGGTGCATGGTAAGCTCATCATGGATCAGAGTAAGATATTTAAGTGACTACTCAAGTAAGATTTGGAAAGGAGCACAAGAGAGTTTTTAATGTTTTATTCGGTATGCAATTATGAAGGTTAAGATCTATAGTCCACAGTAGACAACTCCTTTTATTAAATGAACTAGGTTCACACTTCAGAAATCTTTGCCTTAAAAACGAATTCACTGAGGAACATCAGTGAACGAATGGAGTGTCAGGCGACTCTCACAATCACCTTCAAGTTTATTTCTTATGCGTGTTTGCATTATATTTTAGGGATTTAAAGAAAAAAATGAAATATCGCTAAGATGATTAAAAAGGAAAAAAAGAATGCAAGATACTGGCCAGACCCAATTAGCTCTTTAACAGTGTGATTGATACACTCAAGCGTTAGAGGGTGGAGTCAGGAAACGAGCACACGAGTCAATGAAGCCTGAGAAACTTTGTGGGAACAGACACAATTTCCGGGAGGATAAGGGGACCTGCATGGACACCTAGAGCTTGCAAGACACATGGAGATTGTCTGAACAGAATGCACGCTACCAGCTCACTTTATACTCTTACTAAGGGGCATGAATCCAGTGAAGGCTTACCACTGAGAAAAGTGTCTGCCTTTGGGAAGTTGTTTGGGTGCCCAGCCATGCTACGCATTGATGGAGTGGAGGAGAAGGAAAAACATCTTGAAGAGTGACAAGACTGATACGCAGTTGTCGGCCCACATCAGCTGGTTCAATGCCCCTAGAATATCCCCACCTTATCTTTCCAGAATTACCACCTTACCCGCCAGTCACACTGACAGTTTAGAGCTATTAGGGTTTCTGAAATTACTTTTGATGCAGATATTAGCTTGGTAGCTCAATTTGCATTAGGTAGCAAAACGAGATATTAATTTTCATAAATAAAGCCCACTGTGTCAGGGTAGGCTCTCTCAGAAACTCAAATCTCTATTACAGAAATGCTTACCACCAGCAGTTACAGAATACCGCCGCTTGTCAGGTGCCTAAGATCAGCGAATTGAACGGTATTACTTAGGTCATACCCTTAGCTCTGCGATTGCTTCCAGTCCCTAAACTCATTGCATTCAACTCTCTGAAGCGATACACAATTGCATTAGTCGAAGAGTGACTATCTACCTTAAAGGAAAACACTTTCCAAATACTCCCCAGCAAGGACCCAGAGACAGGGAAAAGTAGCATGCACTTCTCCATGCCTTATTGCAAGTCCTCAACCTCCAGTCATACTGATGTTTTTCAAGTAAGTCCTGGCCAGTGAAGCTGCAAGGTCTTTGTGACTGCTTGGAAACTGTCACCTCCATGCAAATGTGGAGCTTCTTATGGTCTGATAGAAATGTTTCCGTGGAAGGAATAATGAAGATTTTCAGTCTAAGGCACCAAGTAATAGGATTAATTACCTTCTGGTGCTAGCCGGAATATGCTTTTGAGTCTTAGGAAAACTGCTGCAAAGTACGTCAAAAAGCACACAATTTCTAAAGGGCAGAAGTGCGGGCTTTAGGGGCAGATGGGGTAAAGTAGAGGATGTGCGGACTTTGTACAAGGAGTTCTTCTGCAGCTGCTTTCTATGAAACGGCGCAAATTTATGAAAAGGGGATGCACCAATGGGGGCAGGTGACTTGTGAAAGGCTTATCGGAGGCCCCTTAAAAGAGCTATGGGGGGAAAAAAAGGGGGGGGCGGCAGAGAATGAAAGACTGGGCAGGAGGAAAGTACAAAGGGAAGACGCAACATGCTATGATGTCAGTGGCTTATACAGCAATAATAAAATATGAAAGCACTTTAGAACAACAATAGAAAACCTAATTTTGCCATAAGCAGACCATTGGCGCTGAACTCACCACGGATTGAAGTGTCTCAACACTACTCGTTTCTCTTCAGGCCCCTCTTCCCAGGCTCATCTGTTTCCGAAATATTGATCGAAGAGACAAAAATAAACCAAACAAGCACGGAATAGAAACCTGGTGCGCGCGCACCACAGAGGAGCCGAACGCGAAACCAGTGGTGCGCGCGCACCACAGAGGAGCGGGGGCCAGGGAGCGCGGCAGCGAGGTGAACGCGCGCTGCTGCGCGTTCTGGCCACCGTCGGGAATGGGAGGAGCGAAGGCGGGACATGCGCCCGCCTTTGCCCAATCGCGTGACGTTTTTTTAAAAAAAACGCACGCTACAGCCAATGTGGGCTTCTGAAAACAAAACCACACGCACGAGCGTGTGGGTCGTTTTCAGAAGCCCTTTCTAAAGGTCTCGCGCTGCGCGAGCAGTGCTGCGCACTGCAACGCTAGGCGCGAGACCTAAAAAGGACAAAACAGTACTAGGCCCCACCGTCTTTTCCATTACTAAGGGCACTCCCAGGTCCCCCAAGAGCTCCTGCAAACTTCCTTGCAACTGCTGGCAGTCCGCAGAGCCCGTTGGGCTAACAAAAAAGAAGTCATCAAAATAATGTGTCGCCAACACATGGCACCTGTACACCCCGAGAACAGCCAACAGTAAGAATGAACTGAAACGCTTGAATAGTGTGCATGAAATAGAGCACCCCATCCCTGCAACTGATAATCGTCGCGATGCACTGGCAGCAACTGGTATGTCGACTTAATGTAATTCTTGGCCACATCTGCCACCTGCTCCTCCAGGGTCATTGCCACATCAACCGAGGAGTATGACACCGAAGCCAAGTCTTCAGCTATAAAATCATTAACTGAGCTCCCTTTGGGTCACGACAGATGTTGAATCAATCTAAACTGTCCCTTCTTCTTAGGAACCACTCCTATGGGGGACACAATCAACTCCTCAATCAACCAATCGTTAAACAGGCCTGCCATCCTGCAATTCCTTCTGCAGTTTCTCCTGCACCATCCGAGTATGTTCACACACAGATTTCAAATTTTCTCTCCACTTGCGCACTCTCGGGCCTTCATAACCCAATCTGAATCCCTCCACCCTCAGCAGAGTAGCATCCTCTTCCATATCATAGTTCTGCAGCCAAAAATACTACCTCTCCAACTTAACTGGTGTATGAGCCCTTTCCCACTGTCCCCTGAACTCTCCAAGCCCCTCTATAGCTTGTAGCTTGTCCATGCTGCTGAGAACCTGTGTTCCCTGGATGTCTTTGCCACTGCCTGGCCTAGGATCCCCCGCCACCCCGAAGCAGTGCATAATTGCATGCTTCCCTGCACATTTTGTGTATACACAACAGGAGTAAACCCGTAGACCAGGTTGAGACCTGGGTTAGGAAGCGTAAAAGCACAACAATGTCTCAACTGGTATTGATGACAAAATTAGTTAATAAGCATGTACAAGACATTGCAATAAGAACGGTAGGGAGACTCATAATTTGTTTAAATGTGCCCAAGGCATCATATATTTAAAGGTGTTGAAGGCATTTGGAAAGAAATTGGGAACAGTAACTTTGCCGATCACTCTGCAATGGCCACCTGTGGATCGGGGCTCCGACCCAGGTACAGCACCAAGATTCCAACCCCACGTGGGCTCTGGCTGCCTCAACCTCATCACGCACAAATTACAAATTGTTACCTGCTCCCCTGGACAAACCCTCGAGGATCGTTACTCCGACCCGGGTCTCCAGAGATACCGCACCCCTCGGACTATTCCGCTCCGATTTCGCCTCCGGATTCCTACCCGAACCGGACCCGCTGTCAACCTTTCACCCTCCACGTTACACACGGTCTTAATTACTCGACCGTTCCACAACATAGACGATTGCTTCCCCAGCATACCCGGGGACCCTCCAGGCCCCACCTTATGCTACGGGGTACCCGATTTAATTTAATTCTTGCTTCATTCCTGTCGTGGGGTCAAGCCCGGCTGACCCGCGGTTTCACTTCTTCCTCTTCCCAACCAAACATTCAGCACCTACATTCAACAACCCGGTCCTGATGATGATCCTAAATCACTAGGATCGAAACGCCGTCGCTACACCAGCGCATCTTCCGGCGCCTTTTACTGTGGTCCACAAAAAACTTTAAAATACTTGTCAAAATTCTTGCAAATAACTGACTGTGAACCATAAGTCTCTTTTTTATATATATGTCACTTTTTCACCTCGCGCCGCCGCTGTTTCTTCACTTGTCACCTGCGCCGTCCACCCTTGAGTGTCACATGCACAAAGTTTACGGGTTATCTATGTATTAATTGCTTACAGTGCTGATACAACTGTTTCCAATTTCTTTCCAAATGCCTTCAACACCTTTAAATATATGATGCCTTGGGCACATTTAAACAAATTATGAGTCTCCCTACCGTTTTTATTGCAATGTCTTGTACATGCTTATTAACTAATTTTGTCATTAATACCAGTTGAGACATTGTTGTCCCTGCACATTTTGAGCACTCATGCCGGAACTTACAGTACTCCCTCGTGCATAAGCCTTTGTTGAAGTCCCAGCAGGCTCCCAGTGGTCCAGTTTGTCCCCTTGGTGTCTCCCCTACCCCTCCCTGGGTGGTGTGCCCTGAATGGGCCGGTATACTATCGGTAGGCCACTGGCAGTAAATATGGTTTCCCCAAGTTTGGAGGGACCCATTATATGTTGCCACAAATTAGAATCAATCTCCCCCCCCATTTAGATTCAGAGTCAAGCACCATGCATGTTCGAAACTCGTCATCATAGTGTGCCCAGGCATATCTCCCATAAGTGATCTGCACCTTCCGCAACACATGCATGTATTTGAGTAATGCCATGCATCGCTCATGGAATTTCTCACAGTACACACTTACATATATTAAAAAGGCTGCTCTCCAGTTTTTGATAGTAGTCGGCACCTTTGGCCATTTGAACAGTTCATATTCCTATATTTTGACCCTTCCTTAGCCTTGAGTTCCCAGTGCAATAGCTAAAACATCTCCACAGACTCCTCTCTCCATATCTTCTCCTTTGTGGACATCATGCGGTATGCGCCTAAAGACTTGGTCACTCCTATATACAGCAGCTTCTTTATTTTTAGTTCTTTAATCTCTGGCCCTTCTGTCTTCTCCCCCTTCTCCACCCCCCTTTCTCTATCCACTTTCTTGTCCCTGTTGTGTGCCTTCTCCAAGGTCTCAGTACTCACATTTGTCAAATCGTCTCCCCATTTGCCATCTGTCTGTGGTGGGGAGCCTTCCTTGCCAAAAAATCTATGCTCCTCCATCCCCACACCAGTGTCCTTCACATAATGGCCCTTCCGCAGTATAATGCGTCCACTGTCCTGTTCCCCCATGCATCAACCCCAGTGGACCCCATCGTTGGAGCTGTAGCCATGGCCCCCTTTCCCTTACCTGGCTTCAAGGTCGGCACCCGCTCCGGAGACTCCCAGCTAACCATGTGGACCCGTCTGTCCGGTAAAAGTTTATCGCCATGATTCTCTAGGGCAGCAACTACACCCTGTAAAACACTAGGCAAAGAATTATTAGCCACAACCCCCGCATTCCCAGCTCCTTTTTGCCACCCCCTGCATTCCACTTCTGAGAGCACGTCATTATCCAACACCTCTCCCTCTTCTAAGCTGTCCTCCTCATAATCTTGCTGGGTTTCATCTACAACCACATTCCCCACAGCCCACATGGCATCTGTGGGCACCCGACATTCATGTTGTACATTTTGCCAGTCCATCATGTCCAGAGGAGCCGCCACAGACCCTCCCAGGTGCTCCATCAATGCATGTTGCTGTATCCAATGTCTCTTTTCGCTGAAGGCCGCTCCGACCCTGCCCGCTGGAGGCACTGACAAGGCCTCAGTGAACCTTTGTTGGCCAGTAAACCCACTGTCCCACGGCGCCATCTGGCTGGCCTCACCATGCCCTGCCTTTGCTTACCTTCAGGGTAATTGAGCTGCGCCCTACTCTCCCTAGTCTGCAGCGCCACTGCGTTGCTTCACGTGTAAAAACAAAAATAGGTCTGGAGTGCTGCAACTATGTGCCCTTACAGCCTGTCTCGCCCCTATCTTGGGCAGTCACAACCACCTACTTTGCCCCTTCCCCCTTCTTCTATCGCCCCACCTCATCTACCCGTGCCTCTTCCAGGTAGTGGACCTGTGTCCCACTGAATTCCACACCCCGCCTACCCCTGCTGCATCTGAATGCCCCCCTCCTCGCAGGTGTAATGCCCATGCTTTACCCTGTCCAAGTGTACACCCTCATGGGCCATCTCACCGTCAACCTCATTGTCCTGTCCTACTACTAGCTGCTCCGCAATATTATCCCCCTGCTTTCTCCTCTTTACTCCATTCCAGCATTGCAGCAACCACAGCCGATGCCAGGCCCCTGGATGTTGCCGCAACAGTGGCAGCCTCTCGCTGTCCTGTGACCACAACTCTCCCCCTCAACTGACTCCCCAGACCACTATGACACTAAACACTTTGTGGGCCTGTCCAACCAACACCTGTGATCCAGTAAAAATGCTGGCCACCGGCCCATTCCTCCCTCACTGTCCTGTGTTTTCACGCTCAGCCCGGCCACCTCTTTGTGCCCCTCCCCCGCCTCCGCATGTGTGCCTCCATTATGTATGTCTCCTCATCCTCCAGCACGGTCTTCGCCAGTGCTTAATTTGCAAACAATACAGTGCCAGGGCCCTCATCAGGAGGCCACTGTCGCTTGCACCATCCAATGGCCCTGCCAGCGCTTCTATGTCAGTACCACCATAACTGCTAACCATTACATTCCTGCAAATGTGACAATCCAGACTATTTCAGGCCCCCAAAGCTATAAGAATGACTTGGGTGGCAGGTATTAGTTGCTTTTAATGTATATTGAATTAAGAAACTCTTGTTCTGCTCATCTCTAAATTACACAAACAGCGCCACCATGTGGCAGACTGTCATAAGTGCCAGTGTTGACACTTGAGCGCTGGTGCTGAGCACTGGAAATCACAGCTTCAAATTAAGCACTGGTTCACCCTGCTGGCCCCTCCCCTGCCCATGCTCCACTGCTACGTGCTCCAGCGCGCTGTTTGCCTCTGCCCCGTGGGCCTACTGCTCAGTGGCTGCTCCTCCCCCACCTTCCTGCGGGCCTCCTTCTCCCTAGTGGAGGTCTCCCTCTGCACACTCGGGCCTGCCCGCTCGTCCTGTACAGTCTGCGGAGCCATCTGCTCTGCCCGAAGCCCACTCAAATTATAATTTCGGGGCTGCTCGCTGAATTCCCGAGCGGCCCCACACACCTACCTTTGCTCCCCTCTGGTGCTCGATGGCCCTACGCTGGCGAAAATGCCAAGATCGCAGCAGCCACCCCTTGCGACGCCCAGAGCGCTGGGCCACTGACACCCGACTCTGTGCCTTCCACTACCAAGTCCAGGCGCCCGCTTCTTTGAGCATGCGCAGCGCCTGGGCAATTTTATAGTACACTATGCTGCAAATCCCTACAAAAACTTTCCTGCCTATAACAGCAACCGTATCACCTTTCACAAAATGGTGGTGATGCAGCCCAAAATAGCTGCATATATATCCCTTGGACTACCTCCGTAACGGAAAGTAGCCCAAAAATGCATGCAGTCTCCCGGACTGCACCATTCCCCAAATATTCCTGGGGAGAACACCTTCCCCTGGTCGGCTGCCCCTCAAAACCCCATTGGCCCAACATATCAAATTGTTTGTGCACGCAACCTGGCCACCACTTACTCAGCAGTTGCACATGGACCAGTTAATCACTGTTTGCACAAGTTAACTACGAATCAATGTTTACAATGATTGCACGTGTATCTATGCACCAATATAGCACCCATAAACTCACAACATTTTTTATCATTGAAAGAAAATGCAATATGGCACCATATTACGTATTTATTAAATATGCACTTGCTCATTTGATTTCTCATTGATTGCACATTTCATTTAGCACCAGATTATATCTTGCAATCAAGTATACCATATAGATGCTCAAAATGATGTGCTTGTCTTGTATGACCTGCACTACCTTGCCCCAATCACCTTTCAGAGGCACTAACTGTTGGGAAACCTTGCAATTTTCCTGCAGGCCCATTCACTTTGGTTTTAAACAGTTTGGACTGGCCATGCAGGGCATGAGAATAAACCCTTTCTAAAGAGGTGAATGGATTCTGAGGTCAGATTGACGCTAACTTGCCTGGACTTCAGCCCCCATCTCTTAGGAGTTTTTCTTGGCCACTCACTAGCGATGCCAGAGCTATAGATCCGTGATAGTCACACTCCCCTTGGAGAAGAGGGGAATGAAATGAAACTGGTCAGGGCCTGACCTAGGTAGGCTGCCCATTTCACTTGTGGCTGCCAAGTGAGAAAAAGAAAATAGGAGAGATAAACTCATGGGCATAGCTTCAGGGGGGTGTTTGGGGTGTTATACCCCCCTAATAAATGTATTTTCTGTTAAATAGTTGGGTACAGGTACTGTCAGTCGGGTATGGTGAGATGTCTGTGGATTTCACCAGGAATTTTTACATAGACACAGACATAAATGCACACACTCTTTCCCTCTTTGTTTTGAAAATCTTCAAAAAATAGGTTATTTTACAAAATATTGTGGATTCTCTCTTAGTACTCCCACCAATCTGCATTCTTCTCCCTTTTCACTGCCGCTTAGGCCCCTCTCATGCGCCCTGCTTGTCATATTATGTATTTAAACATTATATGCCACCCTGATTGTTGTAAATCCGAAGCTCACCCCCCCCCCCCCTTAATCTTACTGGCCAAGCTACACCCCTGGATAAACTGTTTCTGCAGTGTATGTGCTGTAGAGTAAGCATCCCTCTTTCCCAGAAGCTGATTATTTCAGATCATTGGTGTGCGAAGCTGAAATTACATGGAACTTGTACAACAGGTCAGCTTGATCTAAAGTACATGTCCAGATATTTGCTGTAAGAACTGCGTTTTGTTGCCCATATGCTTCTTCCATAACAAGGCTCAGCAGCAACTTCAGCAACGGGGCACAGTACAAGATCCGCACTAGAAGCAGTACTTGTAAACCGACCTAAAGTCCAATGCTGGAGTGGCTTGTGTTGGGAAGCCGAGAATTATGAATCCACACAGAGTGGAAGTGTTGTACATACCGAGCAAATACCAGCATAGCTTCAGCAATGGATCTTCAGATACAGGGTGGCAATGTTGGCTCTAGCACGATAATGGTGCTGTGCATAGTAGTATGAATGTGCATTCTGTCATGGCAATAGCAAATCACACATGGCAAGGCAGTGTTGATTCTGGTAATTGCAATTGTATTTGTAAGTGTATATAGCGCTTACTACTTTTGATGAGGCGTTGAAGCAATTTTCGGTGAGCAGCACGCTACTCCAGAATCCAAAATGAACTAGCAGTGGATTAATATAAGGAAATCTAAATTGTTAATTCGAGCGGTGGACTTGTGAGTCTCTTAGTTTGACTGAATAGGATAAAGGAGGGACAGAGGTGGGAAGAGTCTAGAAAGAGTTAATAGGGAGATCATAGTAGTAAAATGAGGTTTTGGATGAGTCAAAGGAGGGATAGAGGAGGGAAGAGTCCAGAAAGTGTCACTTGGGAGTATGTTGTAACCTGTATTGTATTTATCTGGCTACTTTCTCCCTAGCTGCTCAGCCAGTGTGAATGTGATGCATGGAATATTGGTGTGATGGTCTTGAATGGAATGTTTGGGTGCCTGGATGCTTGAGTGTGACAGTTTAAGTATGGGCTGAGCAGCAGGCAGGCGGGGCTGCATCTCTACAACTCATCTACCTGTAACTGAACTCAATAAATCTACTTAAATATACATCCTGGCTGCGGACCTCGTTACTACAGATTTTGACGACGAGGATGGGATACGAACCCACGCGTGCAAAGCTTGAATCTCACTAAAAGACTCAAGGCAACTGCCGGTAAGCTGTGGTTTATGTCACACCTCTTTTTGCGTGCCACTCTATTAGCTGTGGTACAGGCTGCCTAGTTCATTGCTCCACGTTTTGTAGCTGTGCATCCTGCTCTTCCCCGCCAGCCCGCATGCGACATCTGTTGAGGAACTTTTGGTTATGAGCTCACACTGACTGTTCTAGTGCCCCGAAGTGCTGTGGTTCAACTAATCAGTGGTTTGGGATAGCAACGCTGTTCACACATAGGATCTGCTACCAGAGATCCTGTTTCCAGCCGTGGTATAGCTGTATCTGATGTTCGCATGTCTTACCTTTTAACGAACAAGTGCAGTCTCCTTTGCTTAAGAAGTTCATCGTGTAGCAGAATACTCTACATTTCCATATTGGCCTGCGTCTAAAGCATATTTCTATTAATTGCTTTGTTTCTGTACAATGTTAATTTTCTGCAAATGCTGTTTTTTTTCTTTTATGTCAGTGAGAATGTTTTGCCATCCTGGTGCAATTGTCATACTGTTGTTATGCATTTAGGTGCGTATGTAAACAGATTTCTGTGTCCTAAGATTTTTTTTTACATTCAGGTTGGGTGTAAGTTTCTCACCATTGTTACTCATGGGTATAAGTCCCATGTGTTCTGCTGTTCTGTTCATGCTACTAACCTCTAAGTAGGGGTTCTAATGGGTACGAGTCCCATATGTTGTTTTGTTCACACTACCAACCTCTGCGCAGGTCGTCTAATGGGTATCTAGTCCCATGTATGTACATCGTGTGTCCACTCTACCACTACCAACCTCGGCACAGGGGTGTCTTATGGGTACCAGTCCCATACTATTGTTTTGCTCACGTTTCTAACCTCCACATTGTGGTTCTAATGGGTACGAGTCCCATGTGTTGTTTTGTCTTATGGGTACCAGTCCCATACTATTGTTTTGCTCACGTTTCTAACCTCCACATTGTGGTTCTAATGGGTATGAGTCCCATATGTTCTATTGTTCCATTTACGTTTCTAACCTTAATATAGAGGTTCTAATGGGTATGAGTCCCATGTGTTCTGCTGCTCTGTTCTTGCTACTAACCTCTAAAGATTTTATGGGCGCTACTCACTAAGTCGATTTCCTAAGGAGTAAGCTGCTCAAACTCTTGTTTGGCGCCAACCAGACTCTGGTGATAATCTCGTGGGCTTTAAACGCGTCCTGCTCGAAAAACAGACGGCATATATTTTTCGAGCAGGACGCGTTTAAAGGCCACGAGATAATCACCAGAGTCCGGTTGGCGCCAAACAAGAGTTTGAGCAGCTTACTCCTTAGGAAATCGACTTTGTGAGTAGCGCCCATAAAATCTTTATGAAGGCTGCTTGTTGACTAAATTGATTAATGCAAGCAATGTTAGCAATACCATATCAGGATTGCGCCTGCATGATATAATATCGTGACAGCATAGAATTACCTATGAATTCAAAACAGTCCTTTATTCACAGTGTGGATATCTACCTTAGCCTACTCAACAGGCCTCTCCGGTGTCTGCGACCTGGAATTGTTTTTAAACTGTGATCTCCCGTTTGGTACATATTCAGTATCTGACCATACATAAGGGACTATTGTAACATCTTACTCTTCGTCCTGAAGATGGTCTGATGGACAGATCTGCCAAGAAAGACCGAAATGCCGACAAACTCATCTATTTCCTTAGTAATTTGTTTTGCGTCTAGGATTTGTTTTCTGTTGTTTATCGATTCAAGTCCTACTGTGTATTATTCGGAATAGATGTTCACACTTATGATTTGAAGGTTTATCTTCTGTATAACATCAATATCCTCAGTCATAGTGTTTTGTTATAAACCTTATGTACCCCCTCATGATTTGTTTGCATTAAATTTGTTTATAGTTTGAAAAATACATTCCCCTGTTGCGAAATTGTTTATTACAGATTCATTGTTTTTGAAGTAATGTATTTATGTTTAGATTGATTAATAGTCAGTCACCAGTAGGGACTTGACCAACAAATAATTATTTGCAATCATCTAACTGAGTTTGTTGAACAAAATCCCTTTAAGGCACAGTTACCTATTACCATGTAGGAAAGAGTCAACTCTTGAGTAGTCTTCTGAAGATAAGATAGTTATCCATGAATCTTATGTTGGGGGTGATTAATTCCATAGTTTGGCTGCTTGAACAGAGAAAGGTGGACCACCCATGTTTTCTTTCTTATATGCCTGGGTTTTGAGGCAAGGTGCCAATCTGGAGCTTGGGTCCCTTTGTTGTATGTGTTTGGTGATTTCATTCCTGATAAAGTGGTCCTGTTCAATGTATTGCTTTCTGGGTGATACTAATCAGCTTGAAGGTGGATCTTCTAGCAACCGGAAACCAATGTAGGGCCCTCAAGGCAGGGGGGATGTGGACTTGTGGCTTTACATGTAGGAGTAATATGGCAGCAGAGTTCTGAATTCATTGTAGTCTTTTCATAGGTGATAAAGATGATCCGTGGTATAGGCCATTGGAATAGTCAAGTTTAGACAGTACAAAAGGGATAGTAGCTTGGACATTGTGTGGAAATCCTGGGTGAGGGAAGATGCGTCCAAGAGTTTTCATAGTAATGAAGCTTGATTTTGCTAACTTGTCCACTTGGGCATTCATTGATAACTTGGAATCCCTGGTAAATCCAAGGTTTCTTACTTCCTTAGATACTTTAGAAGGTGGTCTCAGATCCTCAGACCATGCACAGAGTGGGTCATAATATTTCCAATCGCCACGTGGGAGTATTTCAGTTTTGAGTACAGTGATTGTGTTTTCCTACTGAGAACAATGCTGAAATACTGACATGGCAATAGTGCCTTAGATACTGGGGCAATATGGATTCTAGCATGGTAGTGGTGGTTTACATACTGGGACAATGTGGCTTCATGCATGGCAATGGTGGTTTACATACTGGGCACTGTGGATTCTGGCACGGCAATGGTGCTTTACATATTGAGGGGCTTCATGGATTCTGGCATTAAAGTGGTGCTTTACATACCTAAGCAACATGGCTACTTGCATGGCATTGGTATGTTGCACTTGCGGTATTTAGACTGGTTTGGGGGGCCCAATAGCATAGAAGGCTTAATGGGCCCTGTTGACTATTTGCTTTACTGTTTAGCCAACTGTATATTTTGTACACATTTGTGATTTTATGTGTAGTATTTGTGAGTCAATTAAAGTACATTTCCTTTTTAAAAGTGAAAGCACTCATACCACAATGATTTATTGAGCGTCATCATATGTGTTACAGAATTCTGAGTTTCAAACCCACCTCACCTCCCTAAGAGAGCCATGGACTGCTCTGTCCTCTGTGTGCTTGGTTTTCAATTTAGGGTAACAATAGTACAGAATTCCCTGGTCACCAGTGGTAAATTACGTCAATTGATATAATTTAGGCCCAGTAGCCATTTGATGCCACTGAGCCCCCAAAACCAGTTCTCACAGCTTCTATATTTGAATTGACAAGGATAGACAAGATGCAAGTACATCTGCAAATTGTAATGTTCGTTTACATTTTTCAATTAAGAAAAATATATATTTTTAAAGTTGGGGGATTGACAAGTTTTGTAACATTGGATCCTGCTTCGGAGTAAAACCTAATGAAAGTATATATACACTTGCCACATTTCAGGACAAGATTAGTTGGAAGTTATTTTTACTGGCAGTGAGTTGATTAACGTCTGACATAAGTATTTATGTCAATGGGAATTAAACCACAGCATGTGGCAAACTAAGGATGTTTTGATTTTTTTGTGTGAATCAGCGTCTGTGAACTGTTCTTTAATATTAAGAGTTTAAAATATATATATATATATATTTTTAACTTCTGTGTATTTTTATTTTTCGAGCTATGGGACACGTGTGCTGCCTTTCTATGAGTATCTAGAACATATTTAACTAAACTTAAAATTTAAATTCGAAGGCCGTGTATTCCAACATTAATGCTCATACCCGTGCAACACTCAGAATAGGAGCTGCACATTTCGGGGGGGAGGTTTGTTCAGTGTGAGAGAGCTGTAGAGATCCACCAAGAAGTTTCAAATCCCTTCATTAGTGAGTCACGGGTACTGGAAGAACACGAGAAAATAGTATTTTCAAAGGAAGAGGGGTCCCCCTGTAAGGGAGGGTAGACGCTCCTCTTCATAAACCACCATGTACTGTTCTTTGAGCCTGTTCCTGAACACTGGCAGACATGCACAGACACAAACACTGCAGCGGAGGGTCAGCCCATGCGAATGGGTCACAGAGGACTCAATGCTGGGCTCCCTCGGCCCTCTCCACATGTTATTAGACCTGAAAATCGAAATTCAAGCTTCTTAATGCCTTTCGCAGACCCAGGAGACCTGCTGTTCACAGGGTCAGGGCAGCAATATTTTAGGATGAATTATTAGAGTGGAGGAATAGCGCTTTTGTCTAGGAAAGGATCAGACGTTTCCTAAGATACTCAAGGGGAAGCTGTCTTTTTGAGTCTCTGGCACAGACGGATCTCCCATTGCCTGGGCCCCACCTGTGGTCACACTCTGGGGCCGCGACTCATGGTCAGCAGAGGCCCATGCAAGTGGACTCCTGTTATGTGTGACGGACTCAGCAAGTCCTTTCCCTGGTTCCAGAAGTGTTGCTGGATGAAAAGTCAGGACTGGAGGGGACGCTCAGTGCACAGGGCCAGCTGACAGTTTTCCTAGTCTGAGGCTGACATCCGACCAGCAGAAGATGCAGAGAGAAGTCTGAAGAAAGTTGACAGGCTGCTGAAGGCCAGCTGTACTGAAACATGTCGCCTCCGGGCTGGAGCCCCGCCTCTGGTGTACATATGCGAGGAGCTGTGTACGGCTACCTCCAGGGTGCAGACCCAACCTTTTTAACATGTCAAGTTGGTGATGAACCTCTTCCAGGTGTGGGCGGTGACCTTTATGCATTGTTGAGTGGCGTCGGTCTGTGTGCAGGGGCGTAGCTTTGGGGGGGGAGTGGTTTGGGGTGTGACCCTCAAAATAAATGCATTCTTTGCTTGATTGTTGGGGCTGGGGGCACAAAATCGTGTCTCTTCAGCCTGTGTTGGGTTTTCCCACTTGTTTAGTTGGAAATGTGAGATTCACACCCCCTGAATCTCACAGACTAATCTACGCCCCTGTCTGTGTGGGTTGCTCAATAGCCTAGATGCTCACATTTGAGCATGTTAATTTAGTGCAATTGCAAGATGTTGGGTGTTTCTGCTGTAAAAGGCCTGTGTGTTATGATCTATCTTACACTAGAGACAGTTTTGGCCGAGGCCAGAACTTATTCACTCTGTATAAACTGAGGGATCGCTCTGCTGCCTACGAATTGTGCATGTGAGAACTAAGTTGTTGGATGGCTCTTCTGCCTACATCTTGAGCTTCTAAGATGAATGTAAACGACAAAGATACAGATTACACACAATTATTCAATGGTTGTGTGAAGTCATATGACATTCAGGGTTGACAAGGGATGTGTGACAGTGCATGTGAGTACATTTCCATCCAGATGTCACTCTATGCAAGGGGGTTGTTAGACTGCCTGCGAAGGAGTGGCTGACAGGTGCATAGTTACCCTCAGTGCACTTAGTGCAGTAGGTGCAATGGAGCTGAGAGGCCCTCTCCATCCCAGTTATGGTTGTCTTTTTATAGCAGATAGGGAGGAGGGAGCTATATTCTTTGTTTGCATTAGAGTCCATAAACCCCTTTCTATGGAATTTATATCTAAATGAGTGTACATGCTTCTAGGTAAATCAGTGATGGGAGAGACTGCTAGGTATAACCGTTGGGTCAAGTGGTGCTGGGAGAACCCTTTGCTCTGGAGGACTCACGCAGCAGGCAACTGACTACTGCAACCTTCTACAGCGGAATATGACATGGCACAACAGCCTTGACAAGAGAGGATGGGTGACTTGAGGATCCAGTGAAAGGGCATGTTTGCATAGAAGTGTTACATAGTGTGTAGTCTTGAGGTAACTGGGCCCTAGAGAGCAAAGGAATGCCTGCAAAGAGGACACTGTGTCAAACGTTGATTGCATCTGAGGCACATCATATGGCAATTGCAAATAAGGAAACATCAGCCTCACAAGCAGGGCAGTGTGTGACAGGAGTTGCCCATTTTGAAACAAAAAATATTTGAAATCGCAGAAGTAATGACACCCTCTGATTAGCATGTAAACAAATGACTCGGACCATCTTCACTCTCTTACTGCCAGGGTTTGCCTGGAAGTGACAGTGAGTAAAAAATGGCTATATGTAGCTCATCCTAATCGGGCTGACGGACATATAGCTAATTCTCCAACGGCCCTTACTCTGTTGGGGCGTCGGTGAAGTTTGGACACGGTGTTGACAGAGTAGTCACCGCTGTAGCCAAACTATGGTCTGCCCACATTTAAATCGGGTCGGCGGATCACTATGTCGGCAGGGAGGGAACAGTTGCCGCTGCAATGCAGTTTCCCATCGATGAACATATAATTTAGTTTCTATATCTAGAATCCCATCATCGAAGTTGAAAGCTGAATATTTGCACGTTATTACACTCAGAGTTGAGATCAAAGTGTCATCCAAATTTCATTTAGTGAAAATGAGCAGGCAATCAATGATATGAGTAATTTGGGGGGTCTTAAAACTGATAATTGAAGAAGTGTGCACCACGGCTATGCAAGGAATTAAGACAGGATTGCAGAATAATTTGATACCACTTAGACATTTGGAATGCGGATTGGAGAAAGTTCCTCAATAGCTCTGCAACAGTATAGGAATATATTGAGTTCACAGCAATGTATCACAGCGGGGATGAAAAAATGCCCAAATTCAAGTGCAAGGAATGAACATCAACAATGCATAGTTAAGTAAATATGTGTAGCAGATTGGAACCTTAGTTCGTAAAAACAGAACATCCAAGACATTGGTCTTCCCTTCTTCCTCACCAACCTTACCAAGTGGTGAAACTAGGAGACTACATTTCATGTCAGGCCAATGCACCATGATGAGTTCCCCTGGGCTAGGTCCTTGCACCAACCCTATTCAGAAAGTATCTACAGTCCATGCATCTAGGCCTTTAGGGGACTCAAGTCTGTTTCCATACTATACAGAGGACATCCAAAGTGTCTTCTAAACAATCTCAGTTGCTGACATATCTTGCTGCACTCATGCTTAAGTGAACTCTATAACTGGAGAGCAGACTATCTTTTACTCCTCAGACTGTCTGACAAAACAGAATGTATCCTCTTCACAAAAATCTAAACTAGACCACATTCTACTGGTGTTCCCTAGATGTGATGGCTACATTGCCATTCTCTCAAAATATATGAATAAACTATCCTACACAATGTTTCATCCTTATCTCTGACCCTCACATCAGCAATAAAGTGAAAATTGTCCGTCTCTCTCGCTCTCTTCATTCCTTGAAAACAGTGTAGCACCTGTTCACTAAAGAACCACAAAGAACAGCAGTGCCTGCCTGGCGATCTGCAGATTCCATTTTGGCAACTCCATCCATGCCGTGGGCCGAAAGCTATCTCTTGCCCCTTTCAATGTGATATTCCATTCAGGATGGGTACTTCTTTCAAAAAATGGTTCCTTATTGGTCCTATTGTCTATGAACGCTACTGTCTCCCACTGAATGCCAGGATAATCTTCACATTTCCTCAAATAATTTAATCTGAACAATCCTCCCTAACTTGCTGCTTTTCTCCATTGGCTGAACGTCCACCAATCCGCTAGACACCTACGTTCCTCTTCACTCACCCTCGCCCACCCACTGCATCCTCCTCACCAGCAGCGGCAGCCGCTCCTTCTCCTACATCATAGCCAAGACCTGGAACGACCTCCCACTCCAGCTCCATACGGCCCCCTCGCTGGCAGACTTTAGAAAGAGACTCAAGACCTGGCTCTTCGACAGAGACACAGCACCCAGATACCCCTAGGGATGACAGAGTGCACTTTACAAATGCTGATTGATTGATTCTACCTACCTCTGGGGAATAGAGAACTCTACACTGCTGAAACACCCCAACAATAGAGGCATTCATGTACAGAACATCCACTGCTCAAAGCTGCTCCTTCCGCAGGGCCACTACCTCAGACTGGGACTCTCTTCCGCCAAGTATCAGCACCTAACCATGCTCCCTTCATTCAGGAAGCGGCAAAAGACGAACACACCTATTTTTCTTATTCCTTGACTAATTAATCTCTCCCTTATCTGTTTTGCTCTTTCATTCTCGCCCCAGAATCTGTTAGGTCCCATGTAATGCAGCCTGATCCCCTCTCTCTCTCTCTCTCTCTCTCTCTCTCTCTCTCTCCCTCTCTCTCTAACTCTCTCTCTCTCTCTCTCCCTCTCTCTCGCAATCATGGTGAGTGGAATCAGCAACATTTTAGAAAGAATTGTAAGTGCAAAATAGTGAAAGGTCACCACCAAATTGAGAATAAAAAAATGTTATGTTAAGCTACTGTAGCTGGGCTACTGGATGTGGAGTGGGAAGAATTAGGTAGAGCTTTAGTGGTGTTGCAGGTCAATGAAGCTATTCTAGAAGTCCACGCTATCCAGAAATGTAAATGACTACAGATGCAGAATGATTCAAACACTAAGGGAAATGTGTTTATTTGTTTGTTTTAGTAAACAATGTGTGTCAGCTTCCAGATACATCATAGGGCTGAGTGTTCATTGAACAAAGCAATTCACTTGAGGAGGAGAGGTTTTAATCAAATCAGATAAAGGAGGAATTTAGGGCCCTATGTACTTACACACTGGTCATAAAATGCAGTCTCAAATTGCGCATTAACATCATTTTTTTGTGGCAGAGGTTTTGCTGCGAGGCACAGGGATTTCTTTGGTAATACCCTTATTTGAGGCAATTTAACAAACCCACCTCTTCTTTTCACTTCTGATAGGAAGAAGATGAGGGCTGGAAAATGGCACCAAGTCGGTTCTTCCCTGACATGACCGACGGAGACCAGCTGTACAGAGGTCAGTGTGTGTTGATATGGTTGGTAGCAGCAGTTTTCTCCTTGCTTCTGCGTTGTTCTTTGCCACTATGGATGCAGAATGGGACAGATATTGAAGGTGCGCTGAAACACTCCCTGCCAGTGCAGCACCTCAATTCCTCTTCATTTTCCAACTATGTTAATATATGGAGCGGCTGGTGTTGTGCGTGGAATGGTGATCTTGGACTGGATCACTCTCTGTGGTCACAGCGGCGTCAAACTTCCAATGTTTGATCTGGTCCAGAAACCATATGATTGTTGGTTGTAACTTTGGATGAATAAACTTGGGTCCAATTTTCTAAAAAACATAATCTAAATTGTTTCAGTCATGTGCAGGCTTGCAAGAGTTACCAAGCCGTCATTGGTTATGGAGAAGGAATGGTCCTCTAGTCAGTTGTCAATGAAAGGTGGAAAAATGTGGAGAAAAAATTGCCCTCAGATCCGCTGTCCTACTCACCAGGATTTATTTGGAGACGGAGGGGTCGATTACGTTGTTGGTTGTAAAGCCTCCGCCATTAGGTCGGAGGCTTTACGACCGACATCATCGGTTTCAATTCCAACCGGCTGATTACGATACAGCCGGTCGGAATTGAACCCGGCCGGTCATTCAGGCTGGCTTTCGACGGGTTCAAGGAGCCCGTCTGCCAGTCGGAACCAGCCTGTAATCCATATGGGTGGCGGTTTCCGCCATCCGGATTACGATGCACAGATTCCGGCAGGGTTTCCATGCCAGCCTTTCCCACATGGAAACTCCATCGGAAAGTGTGTTTGGGGGGCCCCTAGCAGGGCCCCCTTTCCCTTGCGGCCTCCGGTTGAGGGCCGAGGGGGCAACTATGGTGCCCCCCTATTAATCCCTGCACCTTGTGGCAGGCACCTTGAGGTCCCTGCCACTGGGTGCAGGGATTAACACAATCTCCATTTCTCTATGGGAGCTTGTGTTACAGTCAATTTACAGCCTTAAGACAAGCTCCCATAGAGAAATGGAACCGTGTGCGGTCGCAACATAATTAGGTGGTTGGGACCGCTGTCCGGAGGTAGGTCGGTCCCGTTTCCACTACGGTGCTGTCGTAATAGGCCTCGGAGAGTTGCAGCACCACCTGATTTAGCATAAAAATCCGTAAGATCAGGTGACAGCAACCACTCTGAAAATTAGAATGGTATACAACCCACACACTGGAATGTGGATGGGACAAGCCTTCACGTTTTCACTGTTCAGAACAAATCCAAGGTGAAGTTTTCATTAAAAGACAAACATGATACTTTCTTATAAACTGAAGGGTGAACTCCAAAGAGTATTATTTTCATTACTTTCATTGGTATTGTTCCCCGATTCAAAGATGATCTGCGGTGATACAGCCAAATTGGCACATATCCCTTCAGTTTGCACATGATGTCAGAATGTCCTCTTCACCATACTGATGCACGAAAGTATAAAATATAGTAAAAGATGGGTGCCTAAAAATATCAAATCCTGATCGAATTCTGCTTTTGAATTTTACCATTTTGAAAATTCCTAAATTTCATAATTTGTACTAGAGAGAAGTGAAAGTTTGTACTTGGTGAATGTATATCTGTTTTTTCTGAAAACTGAAGATAAGAGGAGAAAACAAACAAAATCCTTATATAATTTCGTCTCTCTAGCTAATATATTAGGGGCTTATAAATACTGTGTCGTTGCAGGAACATATGAATCAGCCCCAAAAAAGCGTTATTATTCCACTGCCAATGCGGTTTTATGCATGGGATAACTAGAACGGGTGCAGGACATTTCTGACTTCTGTTCTGAAATTTTGTAGAAATCTTGGCAAATCTGCCGAGTTTTTGGAAACATAACTTTGAGGGTAAGAAGCCAATAAAAATAGGCTAACAGGAGAAATTATTTCTTCTCCCAACCAAGCTGACTTTTTTTCCAGCAAAGACAATTACAGATAACTAGGTTTTTTCATATATTTTGATGAATGAAAAGTAGCAAATTGTTTTTTTGTGAGAGACTGTGCCCAAATAAACCTGTAGATTTCACTAGAGTTGTAATTGGACAAAAAATAATTTTACAATTTCATGAGGTTAATAATATTTATGAATTTTGCCCAAATCCTGTTGCTGAACAATAATTATGCAGCCGCTTATGCCTTATTCTTTGCCATTAGTCTTTGTTATATTGTTTTTTTAATTTTTTTTATTGAACAGAGCATCAAGAACATTTAAATAACATATGAGCAAACATTAGCGCTAATCGACCATGAGTTTTTAAAACAAACACACAAAAAACACGAAATAAAAAGAAACAATAACTTCATCTTTCAAAATTGAGACCAATGGCAAAATGGACGCAGGAAAACCATTTTAAAACACAGCTATCATAAATATCTAAAGCAGAGTGATAAAAGATTATATAATACCAAAGTGCAAAAGTGCAAAAAGTGCAAGTGCTAGTGCAAAGATGCTTAGTTAGGATGTTAAAGTGCTAAAGTGTTTAACAGAGCATATTTCTAGTTCCTCCAAACATTTTAAGAATGATAGAACAGCTAGCTAGATTCTAAATTCCAGGTAGTACTATCCCTCTATCGGGTTTTCCAAGTTACTTAAAAACTTCCAATTCTTGTTAAATTTCCTGGAAGCTCCCACCCGTCTCGCGTAGGCTTCTTCAAAAGCCCGCGTCCTTTTCATTTTGTTTAACCATTTATCGTAAGTGGGAACATCCCTAGATCTCCAATTTTCGAGAATTAAGGAGCGGGCTACCAAGGAAGCAATAGAGAGAAAAATTGCTTCAGCTTCCCTTAAAATTGTTCTATCTCTA
The DNA here is from genome assembly GCA_963921515.1 of Calotriton arnoldi. Classification (NCBI taxonomy): domain Eukaryota; kingdom Metazoa; phylum Chordata; class Amphibia; order Caudata; family Salamandridae; genus Calotriton; species Calotriton arnoldi. The sequence goes on along the minus strand of CAWUFW010005802.1, from coordinate 133,362 downwards.
CAAATTCCAAACAGGGCAACCTCGGCCTCCGGTAATACCCTCTTTTCAAATGCCCTATTTAGGGCCGAGAAGATTGCCTCCCAAAAAGACCCCAACCTAGGACATGTAAAAAAAATATGGAGCCAGCCCCCTTCTCCTTCCACCTGGCATCGGAAGCAGCTATTTTCGGCTTCTGGATACCTTTTATTGAGTGCTTTCGGAGTGAGGTAGGCCAGCCACTGGGATAGGAAGGCTATTCTTTTAAAATTGGCTGCTCTCAGAGACTTATTCCCTCGACAACATATAGCTTCCCATTCATCATTAGAAAAAGTACATTGTGTTTCACGGGTCACCCTTTCCAAATGGTTCTCAATCAATGGGAGTTGACCCTTATTTCGTAACAGACAATACCAATTCCCTACGCCACTTAATTTAGCCCCGAAAAGGGCTATCACAAGTTTATTTGGCGTATCAAAAACACCATTCAAATTTTTTAAGAAGTGAACAATTTGTAAATATTTTAAAAAGGCTGGCTTCCTCTGATTCCCATTCCTCAGCAACACCTCCTGCCACGAGATTACCCTATTCTGGATTAAAAAATATCTTAGCTCTCCTAGCCCACAACCTTCCTAATTTTTCAAGTGGCATGATTGAATTTGAAGGTCAAGACTCTTACATTCCCTCAATTTCAAGTACTGTAACCCGGAAGAGCCCGTCCCTTTGAAAAAAGACTGAAGTCTAATAGAATAGTCCTTCAGTGTCTTATATCTTGTTTTTTTCGGAAGTTTGGAGGTTTTTAAAAATATTGAAATCTGAGAACCGGTTTCCTGCACCATTTTATCAACAAAGAAGTTATCTCTAAACCCATTGGAACCCAATAAGCCCGCTAGTAAATCCAAAAAAGCAGCGTCGTAATAAGTTCGTATATGGGGTAAAGCCAGACCTCCCTGTTCAATCGTTAATTGTAGTGATGTGAGCTTAACCCTTGATATCTTTTTCCCCCAGACAAACTGTCTGATCAGGCTTTCCATCTCTTTAAAAAAGACATATTTATTTTAATGGGTACATTAATAAAAAGAAAAATGAGTAACGGAAGTATGGACATCTTAATAAGCGATACCCGTCCCACCAAAGTCAAGGGGAGTAAAAGCCACTGCTCTAATAATCTCTTTATTTTTTCTTGCGTTCTTACATAATTCAGATTATATAGCTGTTGATATTGATTAGTCACATAGATCCCCAAGTATCTAATGGCTTTGCGGCTTGCACCCTAAGACTGGGTGGGAGAAAGTTTATATCTGAATTCAAAACAAGAACTTCAGTTTTGTTTGGATTTATTTTGTAGCCCCCAATTAATTCGAATTTACTAATCCCTCATCACCCCTTCCAAATTGTAGTTGTTAGGCTTCAAATATAAAATAATATCATCCGCAAAAAGTTTCAATTTGGCCATACCCGGGATTGGGGCCTTAATTGCTGCATTATCACGCATTCTAATAACTAAAGGTTCTATAAAAAAAGTAAAAGGCAATGGGGAGAGCGGACATCCTTGTCTTGTCCCCCGATTTATTTTTACCGTGCCGGCCCATTTCGTATTAATTACCACCTGAGCCTGTGCACCCTGATAAATGTTTCGCAGCATTAGAATAACCTGAGGGGGGGATACCAAATCAACCAAGGGCAAAAAACAGAGTGTCCCAGTTCACCATATCGAATGCTTTCTCCGCATCGACCATCATAATACAGGCCGGGATAGAGTTGGTGTTACAATAATCCAAAGCCTGTATTAAAAATTCCGTATTAGCTGCCATTGATCTTCCTGCTATAAAGCCGGCCTGGTCTTTATGAATAGTTTCCTGCGCAGCCGATAAAAAACGCTCAGCCCACACCTTCATTAAAATCTTATAATCTGAATTAAGGAGGCTAATGGGCCTATAAGAATTAACATCCTTCGGGTTCTTATCCTTTTTTACGAAGCAGACAACAATTGCCTATTTAAAAAACGGGGGAACCTGACCACCGTTTTTGATGTAATTAAATAATTTTTTCAAGGGTGGGATCAATTCTTTTGAGAAAATCTTTTAAAATTCTATTGGAAACCCATCCTCCCCACACGATTTATCTCTGGCTGTAGATTTGATGGATGCCAAGATCTCAGCAGTTTCTAAATCTGATTTTAACTGATCAATTCGAGAATCGGACAGTCTGGGAATATTTACGTTATCAAAGTACTCCTGTATAGTCCCTTCCCCCACCAGGTATTCAGTAGTGTAAAGTTTCTGAAAATGTTCCAAAAAAATCTGTGGAATCTCATCACTATTAGTTACTTCTACTCCGGTCTTGGGGTTAATCACCTTCAAAACTAAAGCCGCTTCTTGTTTACTTTTTGTAGAGCTGGCCAGCAATTTGCCAACCATCTGGCTATCCTCATAGACCTTTTGTTGGTAGGATCGGGAGCTACTAATCTCTTCTAAAACAAAAAAGTCTCTCAGGGCCTTTCTAGCCTTATCCAATTGATGTGGACGTGACCGGATCCTCTGAACATGTGCCCTTTCCACTGCCCCCTGCAGTTCAGCTATTTTGAGCCGCCGAGCTCTAGACTGAGCGGCTGAGAAGGAAATTATTTGTCTTCGAGCTGCGGCCTTAAACCCCCCCTCAAACCGCGAAGGGTCCAGCCGTCTCCTCATTAATCCTATAATACTCAGAGATCCAGGCTCTAAAACTCTCAACCCATTCTTGATCTTGGAGAAGGAGGCGATCCATCTGCCACCTGGATCGCTCCCTTCTCACTTCACCAAACTCGAGCTCAAGCCCTATATACAAATGGTCAGAGAAGGGGTTAATCCCCATATCTGCCTTTAGGGCAAGAAGGGATCTCGATGTTAAGAAGAAATCAATTCGGGATGCTGTCTGATAGAGGTACGAATGACAAGTGTAACTATTTTTATCGGTATTGGCTTTCTGCCAAGGATCTATTAATTGGTAATCATGCCTGACAACCTCGAAGATTCTTTTAGTATTAGGTTTCAGTTGTTTTTTGTTTTTATTTGAGGTATCCTTCTTTAGATCCTGTATATAATTAAAATCTCCACCGATAATAATCTGCCCGGGGGCCCCCCTCTAGAGCTCATTGATTTTGACCAGCCCTGAGGCATCATCAGTAACCGGGCTATAGTAGTTTATAAAGTTTAGGATCCTCCCCTTCAACTTCGCCACTACCCATAGCCATCTCCCCTGTGGATCCCTACGAATTTGTTCAAATTCCCATGGCAAATTCTTAGAAAAATAAATAGCAACCCCTCTCACAGCTAGGCCTGCTGACGCAAAGAAGGCGTCTGAGAATGCCCTAGGTAGATACAGTTTAGGTGAATTAGATTTTAAGTGTGTCTCTTGGAAGAACAAGACATGGGGATTAAACGAGGCAAGCCACCTAATAAGCCCACCATATTTTTGTTTGTTAAGCATTCCATTGGCATTGACTGACAAAATCTTACATTTACTAGTGATTTATTTTTCTATTTCTTAAATAAGCTTCTTGTTTGCTCAAAAACAAATACCTATATATACTACTGTTTGCTCCTTTTGCTACTGCTCTTTTTCCTGCTAGTGGTCCCCCCCAGCAACCCGCCCTCCCACCCCGGAAAAGAAGAACCCCCCCCCACAGAAATGTGGAAAAACCCCACTAGCCACGCTAGCCACATTTCTACCCACCCTGCTAACCTCATGGGTGTCATGGTACCACACCCTAGGTGACCCTGCTGCCCCCAGCAAATAAGAAACTCAAGCTTTCTTTAGTATTACATCAGGTTCTAGATCCAGCCGAGATTTCTTTCAGTAACACCTGAGCCTCTTCCAAATTTGAGAATAGATGGAACTTCCCCTTAACCAGAACCCGCAACTTTGACTGTTGTGCTATTGATGCTTGGGCACCCTGAGCTTCAAATAGATATAACATCTTTACAAATTCCTTTCGCCTACGCGCTGCCACAGCTGTCATGTCAGAAAATATTCGACATTTAGATGTTTCATTTACAAAAAACTGTCTTTGCTGAATCGCCTTTGTTAAAATACGCTCCTTAACAGGAAAGTCTGCAAAGTTCAGCAAAATTGTTCGTGGTATCGTTGAGTTTGGGAAGGGATGAGCGGGAACTCGATGTGCCCTTTTGATGGTTAAGTCTCCATCAAATTCGGGAAGAACTTTTTGTTTAATAAACATGTTGACCCATTGAAGAGTTTGAGTCCCTTCAATTTCTTCGGGGACCCCCACTATGCGAAGGTTCGACCTCCGGGAATGATTCTCGAGTTCCTCTAGCTTGTTCTCCAAAAAACTTTTGTTTTTTACTGCTTCATTCACCTTCCCGAGCATCTCATTCAATTGGTCTTCCAGCAGCGAAATTCTGGTTTCAGCTTCCTGCAGTTTAATTGGAAGACATGTCATTACTTCTTCAATTTTGCCTAGCCGTTGATGTAAAGAGGCAATCTCAAGTTTTTGTGATTTTTTCATTTCCCTGACGTCTTCCAGAATGAGGTTCAGCATGTCTCTTATGTCCATCTGATGCGTGAAGGGTGCTTCTACCCCATTGCTATAGTTGATTTGTGATGCCATCCCATCCTGGTTCAGATTCTGAGCGGATGAATTCTCAGTTTCCAGGAAGGCGTCACCCGGCAATATCCCCCGTATCAGAGGCTGAGACTGGGGTCGAGGTTGAGACTGGGGTTGGACTGAATCCTGTAATAGTGGAGGATATTGTGCCTCTTTTACCGGCGTCTTGTTGACTTCAGATGGAAGTATGATTAGCTGAGTCGGGCTAAGAGCCTTCTTTTCGGCCAAAGTTGATGGTTCTAATGAGCCCCCCTGGTCTTGGTCATGGACTGCCAGGTTTTTTGGGGGGGATGGAGATGGGGCCTGTCCAGGCGGCTGGGCGCACTGTGATGTTATCAGGTCTTGTGCAGAACCTTCTGGTAAATCACCTAGCACCTCTGGTGGCACATTTGGTGCTTTTATAATCGGTCTGGGAGGAGGTGGTAGGGACGCTTTTTTCAGAAAAAGAGGAAATTCCTTTGCACCTTTTAACTCCTTTTTATGCCCATCGACGATTGGGTTGTCTTGTCATTCTTTCGCCGACGATGCTGGAACCTCCATCAGATTAGGTGCAGCTATAATCTCATCTTCTACCAGTTCCTGGGACAGAGAGGGGGGCATCTCTTCCTCTGAGCTTTCAAAGCTGACATCTGAGCTGTGGGGATTGGTACTATGCTCCCTTCTAGCTATCCGTGCAGTTGCCTTTGCCTGGGCTAAATGAGTTTTGGCTTTCAGCCCGGCTGCTGAGTCGACTTTGGCAACTGCGCTAGAATGTTTAAGATGTTTACCCATTTAAAAAAAATATATATATATTTTCTCCCGGCCCTCTTATTCCCCCTCAAATCTGTCCAGGTGTCCCCCTAACTGCACCCACTGTTCCTGTATCTCCACAAAAGTCCAGGGGCTATACACATATGATTATGTACACAGGACACAGGACAAAGTGCCTCCCACTTCCTTCCACCTCCTTCCACCTATTGCTGTTCCGTACCTCTTAGCCTCAGCGCCTCTTAAGCTTCCTCCGCATACAGCCAAAAAGCCACCCTGTCCTTCTCCACTGTTTATCCTGGCGTTGGAGTTATTCCTGATTTTCAGAAGTCCAGATGTCTTCCAAAAAAAACCCTGGCGCAATCACCTCCTTTCATCCCCGGCGCCTCGAAACTTGTGGTGCTATCTTCCTGCGGGAAAATAAACAAATAGACCAGCGGGGGCTCCGTACAAGTGACTTTCCTGCCGCATTTACGACGAACATCCAGTAACGTTATCCTCCAGCGGGGGAAACCGGCAACAAAAAGACCAGCAGAGGCTCCGTGTTTTCGGCGTTGCTTTTTAAATTTCGGACAGGTTTCCTGCCGCGTCTACACGAGGAACGCCGAGGTCCGATTCACCATTGCTGAGGGCGGAGCGGGCAGCGTCACCTGAGGCTACTCGGAGGCGTGGTTCTCCGTAGCCATGTCCGCCTCAACAGAGATATTGTTATATTGGTGATAGTAAATTGATTATTATTTTCGTTGGACATTATAACACTCATGGACATCATGTTAATGGTTTGAATACAATATGGCCAGCACTGAGAGACAGGGAGTTATTTTAAACAGATCAATTTGTGGCTAAGGCTTGTTTAGCAGGGCTCAAACTACAGCAAATCCATGAATCAAGAAAAAGTATATTTTGAGATAACATAACAATTAAATGGAATTTGTTGCAGTGTCATTTAATTAATTAAAGTTATAATTATTTAGTTTATTCACTCCAAATAATCACAAATCTGTCAATTAAACAAAATCAGAAATTCACTATATACTTAGGTGCTCCAGACAGTTCAAACGCATCACATAATTTTTAATATGTTCTTTACAAATGTAGATGAGATGTGATATAAATTGCTTTATACAAGGACACCTCACTTCGAGAGAGGTTCTCTGAGCTGGAAACAAAATATCCACAACCTGACCCTATTAAAAGTATAAATAGCCATCATAGCTGATCAGTCGCGGGTGGGGGGGCGGGGGTCGCGTGGGGAGGGGGGTCGCGCAAGGGGGGGAAAGTGGGGTTAATTTTAAATGAAAAAATAAATAAAAACTTACATTTGGCGGTCAGGTCCCGTGTCGCGTCGTCCTCGCAGGAAGCAGCTGCAGGCAGCCTCCCTCCCCTCCCCTAAGCCAATCACAACGCTGCAATGGCAGCGTTGTGATTGGCTGGGACACCGACCGCACAGGAATCTATGGGGAGGCCATTTTTCCCATGTAGGCTGCATGCAGCCTACATGGAGAAAAGGGAGAGTTTGCATGACTGGTTTGGTTGGCCCAGGGGCCAACCAAACAGTCAGGGCCCACAACATTGGGCTAGCCACTCCTCCCCTGGACTCCAGCAGACTCGCCCGCCCCCAACCAAACACTTCTTCTGCTTTCTCGCAGTGCGAGAAGCAGAAACATAAAATGGTATTTATGGTATTTATACCTTTTTATGAAAGCAGTGGGGCGACGCTCCTCCGCCCACATGGAGGAGCCGCCTCTGTAGCTGACAACATCTGAGAACCATAAAGACCTGTGTTGCAGGGTTCTCGCCCTGCAGGCATGTACCTCTCTGCTAATTTACCTGAAATCGAAAGTATCAGCACTTGCTACTTTGCTAACTGCTCCACCTTAGGTACTAGTCATATAGGAAAAACTGATCCCGCCCTGTCTCAATCATGTCTTATGTGAATGTTGGGAATTTACAGGGGGGGTGCTGTTGAATCCCAGTGTCTCCGATGATCAAGACGTTTCTCATGTCCTTTCTCAATTACCAGAGGGAATGCGTTTGATTATTAAAATATATGCACAGAAACAATGGTTCACCAAGAAATCAGTTTAAAATATCATATTTTTAGAATAGACAAATTGCTGAAAACATTGAATGAAAGTTTCTTGACTAGCCTAAAAAATTCAATAGTAGTCGGTTTATTATTTGTAAATGACAAAAAAAAATAATTAAGGAATATGATATGTTATGTTAATAGAATTTGCATCACACATGGATACCCCAAAAGGGACTTCCCAGCGCGCTTAACAAAAAATTGTAGAACACATGAATGCAAGAAGGGAAATTAGAACAACTTGAGATATTTACGGAAAGTCAGTAGGTGACTGGAGGCATGTAAATTAGATGGTAGGTTGTTCAAGAGCTTGGGGCCATGAATACATAAGGAATAGCCGCCTTGTCTTACGAATTTGAACTGCAGTACGGTGGCCAAACTAAGAGCCGAAGAAGTATAGCGGGCAGTAGTTCTTCAAAAGGGATTTAAGGCAAGAAAAGCCAGTACCATGCATAATTTAATGCATGATACAGAGTGCCTCAAACTGGATCAGTTTCTCTATGGGGAGCCAGTGAAGCCTGTGTAGTAGACTCGATGTCGAATGCATTTTTGGAAGATGTCCAAGCAGTCTCGCTGCGGCATTTTGGATCAGTTGAAGCCTCTTTCTTTTTGACTTACAGATACCAAGATACATTATATTGCCATAATCGAGACTTGATATAATGATGGCTTGAATGATTGTCCTCGGGGTGGATGGGGGAAAACTCCACAGAATTTTCTTTAGTCTCCTGAGAATTCTGAAACAGCATGCCTATATTTGTGTGTCAAAGATAGAGATTGCTGTCAATCCAGACACCTAAACTCTTGACCGCAGACTTGAGGATAGGAGGATTCCTCAGCACTTCTGGCCACAGATGGGTCTGTTTACCCATCACTACAATCTCCATTCTACTGGTGCTAAGCTTAAGGCAATTAAAGCTCATCCATTCTGCCACCTGGGCTATACAGTTCTTAACTTGGCAGGAACCCCGATCCGATAATGATTTACATTTACTAATAGGTTCCTCACACATGCCTCACTGAGTGAGTTTACCCTTTTTGCCTCATCTTTCTGTCATCCCTGACCATAATCAAGGTGAGATTAAGAGCTTTGTTTAATAATATATCTTGAGCTCCACATTGACTATATGGCTATTGGTTAAGCCCTTACTGGTGGGTTTTGATTATTTGTTTAGCACACACTCCTGACTATGCCCAGTGGTCATTTTGACCGTATACATGTATTTTGCCAGTTGCTTTAGTCAAGCCTTGTCCACGCCTTTTTAACCCTAGTTAATCTATTTTTGGCCTGATTTTTCCACCTTGGTGTCCTTGTCCTGATAAGACCTCAACATTTCCGAGGGGGTTGGAACCTTATCGAATAACATTGCTCACAAGGTTAAGACGTCTATCGTCAGACTACTGACCACCATAAAGTCTAACATATTATTAAGCTGTGTGTTTCCTAAATATATGCACACTCTACATATCTCTTTTTATGTCATACCTTCCTTCCTTTCTTGTGTAGTCACTGGCAACATTAAACACTTTGATTCTTTTGTCTCACTATCTTGTGTCATATTCTGATAAGATCTTTAATTTATTTTTTATTTGTGATTGATGGATATTCCTTAATTTGTTTTGTTATTTACAAACAACAAATTGGCTACTATTGAATGTTCGCGGCTAGACAAGATGCATTCAGCAATTGAATTGTCTGTTTTTAAAAAAATATCCTTTCTTAAACTGAGTTCTTGATTAACTATTTTTTTGATCATAGGTTTATACCCAGGTTCCCACTGGCAGATGGGTCGCTTTGTATGTTTAGAAGTTCGGATTATTAAAAGGTATCCAATATCAGCTGAATAGTTCACTGAGGGGTATATTCACAAGAACGTGCGATAAACATCGCCAAAATAGCTTACCGCAACTTCTCACATCTCAGTCCATCGCGGGAAAATAACGCCGTGTTAACGTGGCATTCACAACATGGCGATACCGTGCGATATTCGCACGATGACGCAGCAAATGTCCGCGAAACAACTACCGCAATGGCGATAAAAACCCAAACCCTAACGCGAAAAAAGTTGCGATGCGCCCAATGGCGATGAAACAACCGTGATAACCAGCAGGAGGCCAGCAATACCCACGCGCCATGCGTGAATAAGCGCCATAAAAGCACCCAAAAAATACACCAACAAGTAAACGAACTGTGGAGCACCATGGAAGCACCTGGACCGAGTGCTGAGGCCAACTCGAACCCCACAAGCACAACGGAGGACCAGCCCGGAACCCCGGGGTCGGGGAAGGGCAAGGAGAAGAGGAAGAGGAAGACGGGGTTCCAGACTGCAGGAAAACCGGATCCACCGCACGGTGTGGACAGAACACCACCAACAACTGTCCGTCACCACCACCGTGTCATTGGCAAGACAAATGGAAATATGGCAGTCCAATGAGATGACTGCATTGGACTGAAGTAGCTGTGGGCACGTTACCCATGAACAACATACTCGCAACCCCCCAACGTAGCCCCACATCCATGTAGGAAATAGGTCTGTGTGTAAAAATGTCAAAGTCGGTAGCAGTCCTAAAGGTGTGTCCACCATCACATGTGACAACAGTACCTACCGTCGCATACCTACCCACACCCACCTGGGCGGACACAGACTGTCCAGAACGATCACAGTGACCCACATGCCAAGAAGTCGGACCCCATACCCACATCGGTGACGTCACGGAGCTGCACAGGTCTACCAGCAACTATCCCAAACCACCAAGTCTGGCGCACAGAGGTGGACCTGCCAATAGGGACTCACCCCTAAATAAAATGCGTCATCCAGTCCCACCCTGTGTACGGACAATGCCCAATGAGGCACACAAATTGCCATCGTACCCAACACCCATCACAGTTGAACACAAGTGTGGCAGCGTAGACTTTATTAGCATGTGCATGTAAGTACGGGCAAGACAAGGGCCACAACATGGAGACCAAGGCATCAGACAATCACAGGCAGCATAGGAAGGCAGCCATGTCCACTGTTGTTGTGGGAAATGTGGACTCATCACCAGAATGCAACAAGGTGTTGGGACCTGTGCTATGGGTTACCATCAGTCGTGGCTGCTGGAACGTCGTTAGTCGTCCATGAAAGCGAGCGCAGCTTCCTGTGCAATCAGTTCCAGGAGTACGTCGTTGTCGAGCTCAAGGAACACGAGGGCGAGCCAATCCATCAACTGGTCCGGACAGATGTGCTCCGTACACGCGTCTCACCAATCCGCAAATCAGCCCAATAGGGGGGCGCCTCAATGTGGTCACTGCACACGAGGAATTGTGCAAACTCCCATGTCCAACTGCCAGCACATATGCCAAACATCCAGGCATCCCATGAACGGGAATCCCGGTTACACTCATGGTCGTGGGCCAACAGGGGGCGCACACACAAGTCATAATCCAGTTCAGCTACCGTTGCATTGGATAGGCAGACATCCATGGGCCACTTGAATATGCATGTTCGACAGTGGAACCAGGGCTGGACGCAGGTGACGTACGCAAGACCGAAGCTCAGACGGTAACTGATGCGCAACACTGCAAGTGGCAGTGCCCCCAACATTTGCAGAATTCGGGCACGGTACAGTCCCACGTGACTGGCGTTGTGCATGTGCCTGTGATGTTCGGCCATTGCGGTGGTGGCACTCGTAGAACCGCCACTCCTCTGACATGCGGCAGTCATGTGGATGAAAAGCCACTGCTCGGAGCAATGAGTCGTATGGGTGTGCGACGTTAGGACGTATGTGTTGTTGTGTACGTAAGTGTGAAGGCCATTCCATGCAAGAGTACCCCGAGCAAGGGCCTCTGTGTGTGAGGTGTGGATACGTTGGTCCTTCATCATCGCTGTGTGAAGTGTGGGAGTCGTCTTCATCTGCTATGATATCTCTCCCAGGAGGTGTCTGCCGCATGCTGTACCAAGGTCGGAGGTGCAGATGCCCGTACGCCTCCTGTGTGGAGACAAAGGTGCATTCATCCCTGATGTCAGTCTGACTACTGCTTGCAATCAGGAAATGTGATGTGGTTTACAAGCTGCAATTGAGGCTAGGCCTTAGGCCCATGGCGCACCAAAAACGATAAACACGGCAGTTGGCATGCATGAGCCAAGAGCCTGAGCGGACTGGCGCCCCTTGTACATTCCCACGTGCGCGTGCGCCCTCCGGCTGCATGCAACATTGCAACATTGCATATCACGGCACGTGTGGCGCAGACACTGCGACAGAGACACACGCATATGTGCATTTCCTGCCCAGCCCAGAACAGGACCACGCCCAGAGCCCGGAGATGATACTTCACACCCCTACGCTGGACGTGCGTACGCAAGCCCAGCCCACTCCGTATATGTATAAAGGGTGGGACGACAGAGCTACATGGACCAGATCTTCCACAATGCCCGAGGGGACAATGCTGCGCCCGCCTGCCATGTCACGAGACGCAATCATGAAGGGACCATGACTTGCGGGGCACAGAGTAGAACTGCGTGTGGCACGGCCCGCGCGACACAGGACGGTGACTTTTGTTGCACTGGGTTAGTGGCACCCGGAGCACGTCGGCCGGCACGGGCTTACCGCCACGGGTCGGTGACTCACGGGGCACTGAGGTAGGGCCACCTAATGTGCTGAGCGGGTGTGCAGCCTGCGATGATGCCCCGTCCTGGCTGTCCGGGCTGGTGAGGGTTGGTGTGAGCCCTGCTGGACCGCAGTGTAGGCCGGAGCCTGCGTGCGACGCGGGCCTACCGCCACGTGGCGTTGCCTCAAGGTTCACGGAGTTAGTGGCACCTATGATGCTGAGCGGGTGTGCAGCCTGCGCTGATGACGTGTGCACTGTTATGGACTCTCCCATTCCGAAATCAACGCCCAGATCCAGGTGTGTGACTTAGTGGCCTGCGGGGCGGGTCCGCGTGATGTGGAGTCTGCTAAGGTCGCGTGTCCCGGGCTCAGAGCATGCACCGGGACGTGGTTGGAGACACACCGGTGGCGGAAGGTGAGCAGTGAGTTCTGGGGACGCATGGGCGGACAATGTCCACTGGGCGGCGGGAGGGGGTGGGGTGCTGCAGCATGTGTGCGCAGGGGCAGGCGAGAGATGTTGCCGTGTGCAATGGTATGTACTCTGCCGTTTATTACATCAGGACTCCATTGCAGATGAAAGAACCTGGTGGACTGCAGTGGATACCGGCACGTGGTTGGAGACACACCGGTGGCAGCAGGTGGGCTGTGGGCCATGGGTGCGCAGGGACGGCTGTCTCTCGCCCTCTCATCCTTTCACTGTCTCTCTCTCTCTCTCTCTCTCTCTCTCCCTCGCTCTCTCTCTCCCTCTCTCTCTCTCTCCCTCTCTCTCTCTCTCCCTTTCTTTCTTTCTCTCTCTCTCTGTCCTTTGATGAGCGCATGACACAAGTTCTCATCTCGGATTTTGTCTTGCAGGCTGTGACTTCCAGATTGTCCGGAGTGGATCCGCAAGGACTAATCCGATTTGTTGTTTTGTGTTGTGTATTAATAAAGTTTTGTTATGGGAATTTCAAAGTTGAATGTTTGATTCTCCTTATTCTGACCACACATGTATGTTTGTTGTTGTATTTGTGCTTTTGTTAAGTTGCTGTGGCATATCTTTATCCGGGGTGGGTGGGCCGGGGGAGGGTCCTGGGGTGTGGGGGGTCCTGAGGGTGGTGGCGGTGGGTGTTGTGGGCCTCTGGGGTCTCCGAGCTCATGGGCAGTGGCTCCATGGCATCTGTTGTTCTTCAGGTGTGGCTGTGGGGTGGGCTCCCTTTTGTGGTGCAGGTAGTCGTCCTGCTTAACACCAGCAGAAAGCAGGTGTAAAATCCCTGCTGCTAGCGTGGCTTATCGCCTGTTTTTGGTTCGCATCGCGGATCTGGCTGTTCGTTGTGAATGTCGCGATGTGGTGTTTTCGTGTGTTTTTGCACGGGAACGCCTACTCTGCATCTCATTAGCGTTAGTTGGCGGTGTCAACCGTGGCGATGTTTTTTGCGGCAGCTATTGCGGGATATGTGGCGATGTAGGCAGTTAGCACCAGCTTGCGAATGGGGCGATAATTCTATTGCCACTTTTGCTGCGCTAATGTGCCGATAACTCGGCGATAAGTCCTTGTGAATATGCCCCTGAATCTGTAAATGCTATTCCATACAACGCACATTCTTTCAAGACGGCATACATGCTCTCTCAGCTAGAACCAAGTCAGCTGCTATCCCAAATATATATACCTTTTAAAATCACCTTCATGGAAGATACATGGGATACTCGTCTTGTCTTAAGCAAGTATTATTTTCTGTTTAAAATTGAGGTCTCTAGAGTCCAGGCACAATATATAAATGTGTTTAGTAAAAAAAAAAAAAAGAAATATTTTTGCTTGGTTACTTTGGAGGCCACCACCTTGTCATTAATTTCTACGTTTACACTATTTTATTTGTACATTTTTCAAGGGCCAAGGAATAAAACTAAGAATAGTCTCCTGAGTCCATCCTTGGAATCTGCAATGGTTTGCCAAACCAGGCATTTGCCCTACGCCAATCCTGATTTGGAGCATTAGCCTACAAGGGGCAGTACTGATACTATTGGTACCCAGGCACCATCCACTGAACAGAACCTTACTTGAACTGGTTCAGTAAATGTCTTAAAACCCCCTTTAACTTGACAACAATGCCATAAACCCTCCTGAACCAACATAGCCCTAGTATACTTAATTGCTTAAATGCGATACAAAAATACAAAATGCCCAATGGGGTAACTTTTGTACTTCAGTACTTTCGCTCGGTCACAGACAAAATAAGACATTCCTTGTTGAGTGCAGTTAGAGGGGTGGCATCAGGAGACACATATGTAGGAGATTTAGGGGCAATGAGGGCACAGCATGTACTTTTTGTCATCAGTAAATCATAGCTTTCTCACCGTCTCTAGTGCCATACACAAGAGGTCATTTTGACACATTTGTGAATGGAGGGGTCCTGGGACTAAAACATCAGAAATTGCTACATAATCCAAACTTTACTTAGTGAGTGTGCTTGGCTGTGAAGCCCCCTAACGCAAAATTTCACTTTTTTGTCCCCCCACATTTTGAAAGTTTTAAGTGCAATGCTAACAAAGTTTAAAAGAAGAAATAAAAAAAATGGGCAGGCTCAGCGGCGTCTGTGGCAACAGTAAATGTTTCAGCTGCCTGGCTTACCTGTAAGGGCCACAGATAGTCTAAAACCACTTGGTAGCCATCAGCTTCCACTGCCCTGACCTCGTTCCATCTCACAATGTCCTCCCAACCAGGTCTATAGCTGGGCCCTGAGCTGTGCCCATCCCACCAGAAGGATTTCCTGGCCCAGCCCAGTGCTGCTCCCTAGCCCGCGCATTGTTGCTGCCTGTCCCAGATGTCAACCTAGCGCACCCCGAACTTGCCTTCCAGGCCTGGCCAGAGGCTATATCCACCCCCTCACCTTTCTCCACATCATCGCTGATAGTTTCTTCAACAGACCCACCTACCCCGTACCTTGTGGTAGCACCTTTTACCTGGTGACCATGGAAGGGTAGCAGGCAGCCTGGATATCCTATAAGATAATGCCCTGCCCACAACCTTGCCAACTTTTGGTAGCATGAAACCATCATCACTGATTGGCTGTGGTTTTAAACTTCGCTTTGGATGGTCAAATGTGGGAAACTTTGCCCACTTTAGCAATGGGCGAAGGTTGCCAACTTCACCTCAATAAGAGGACAGTATGTAAAGTCTGCCCAACTCTACTTAGAACTTGAAACAGTTTAAAAACAATGTACAAATAATCTTACATAATCATACTCACATTTATTCTTACGGAAACCTATCACAATTGTCACAGACTGTCTGCTTTTACTATTTAAAATTAACTGCAAATGTTAAAGACCCTATGTGCTTTTCAGGCGTTCTCCTAATACCCTCTGTATAAATTTATCATGCAGGGCAAATGGCCACAAAATATGCCCCTAAGTCTCATTTGGGCACGTCATATAATTACACCGTAAATCATAATTAAGGCTCCAAGGTTGCTTTCCTCTTTGTTTTTCCATATTTATTTTTAGCACTCAATCAGTATTTATAAATGTTTATTTTTAGTCTGTGAAAAAAATTGCATACTTTTGCACATGTATTTAGGTAATAAATATACACTCAAACTTGGATGTCATTGGGTTTTAGTACTATAATTAGCCATATGCAATACAACATTGCACTCATCTGACCTGTTGCACTGTAGTACAAGCACATGAACACATGCAGGTGTCTAAGCTCCATTGGGCAATGCAAGGCCTTCTGTTTAACTGCTGATGCTGTCACTCTACACAGCTATCGGTCTAGCAGTCATCGTGATAGCATGGAAAGCCACTTAAAATTGATATATTTTTAAGCATTTAAAAATTACATTTAAGTAGGTGATAGAATGCTTATGTCTTCATTTGTGTCTAAAAATCAGTAAGAATAGACCTCGATGAGCCTTGATGACAATCCTTCCATTTATTATTGGAGTCTAAGATACCCAGCTAATTGCACCATGCTGTCTGGATGGGTGTCCTCAGTACTTAACATTCACTGCCTCGGATCCTGCTTTGGCCACTCCTGCATATCTGGCAAATATCTTGCATTAAAAAATAGATTTTTATTTCTTCTTCATATGTACAACGACCAGAATTTTCTGGCCATCAGACATGAACCTTCAGGGTTTCACTCCCACGTGCACAATATGCAAAGTTCCTTCGATGTTACCTTTATGCTGACCTTTCGTTCAGGGCCCAACTGACCAAATATCCTCCTCTGGAAACTGCATCTTGTTCTTCCCTCATCTTACTTTTACAACACTATTCAAGCTCTTGTGCATACCTACATTGATGGAAGGCAAATTCTATTTAATGGCAAACCACATTCTCTATATTCTCCTCTCAACACCACCTGTCTGTAAATCCAGACTTGCATTCGTAGTTTTGTCTCTTTATTCCAGTCCCAACACGTGCTAAGATTTCCTGTAGTACCCACCCCTATAGATGCCTTATTATGACCTATACCTTGCCCACCCATCACATCAATTGGCCCATGAAAACTACTCAGTAACTGAAACGTAAATCCTGTAGCCGAGGAAGACACATAATGCGTTATGAAACATATGTACATAGGTGGCCTACGTAAATATCTACAAGTGTACCACACACACTTCGGCTGCCCCAACCCACTGGTGGACCAGGTTTGCACTTAATAAATAAAATAAATGGAATTCAATGGGTGAATCCTCATAAAATTTCTCTTGAAAATATATTAATTAACTACCTCAATTCAGGTGACCTTGTGGTATTGTCAACTTCATGCTAGCTCTATTTATAATGGTACCAAAGAATGTCAACTATATAACAGAATGTCATCACCAGTGTGTTCCATGCTGGTTCATATTCAGAATGTATTGTGGCAAACATGAGAAGTATGCTGCTATGATGGTGGGCACGAAGTCCAGGTATGATTGAAGTAGTATTAATGAGACAGGTAACTACCAAGTCTACCATAGCAGTATTAGCGGAAGTGTTTAGGAGTGGAGGTATGCCGCATGTCTTGGTAACTGACAATGGGACTCAATTGACATCTTTGGAAATGAATGAATTCTTGAAGGGTATTGGAGTTAGGCATGTGTGTACTTCTCTTTTCAATCCCCACGGAAATGGTCAGGTGGAGAGAGTTAACGGGTTAGTGAAAAGGGACACTGGAATTAGCTTGCAATGCAGGTTTAAGTGTCCAAGATACTGTTTAGGACATGTTGTGGGCTAGTCT
Organism: Calotriton arnoldi; assembly: GCA_963921515.1. Taxonomy (NCBI): domain Eukaryota; kingdom Metazoa; phylum Chordata; class Amphibia; order Caudata; family Salamandridae; genus Calotriton; species Calotriton arnoldi. The sequence continues at coordinate 116,148 of CAWUFW010005802.1, read as the reverse complement.
CACTACTATTTTTGCCAATACGGGGATGTTCTCTTTTAAGATGATGAGAGAAAGGCAACTAGTTACAAAATGGGTTCCTTTGTGGATGCAGAAACTGAAGGAGTGTGGAGAGAGAAAAAGGGGAACAAGTGTCCTATTGAAGAGGTTCATGAATGCAGGAGATTGGGTAAAGGTAAAACCTGGTGGTGTTGGGCATGGTTTATCTAAGTTCAGAGGACCGTACAAGGTGAAAAAGTTGGGGAGTAATTGGTGAAGTTGGAAAATGGTCAGGAATGGAATCTGAGGAGAGTAGCTTTGTTTTAGATAAATAGTAAAGATACTATTCAGGATAAGAAGGAGGAGGAATGTAGTGGTTGGTTGTTAATGAAGGGCTGTGAATTGCGAGGACATGGTGGTGTTTGTGGAAGCAGTGAGAGCGTACGTGAGGGAGGTGCAACTCGTGACTCTAATGTTCCTTCTGGTGGAAGTGGCGTTGCTGTGGGACAGGTGGTGATGTCTCGCAGACCACCGGGTGGTTGGGAGATTTTGTGAGTAGTTGAGTCGGTTTGTTTTGATTTACTCATACATCAGTCCTGCTTGGAATTTAGTTGCTTTCTTATGTTTGTTGTGTCTTGTATTTTCTTGTTTTGCTTGGAGATATGTTTATTTGTGCGTTTTGTGTGTAATCCATTGTTTGTTTTGTGTGTTTTATTTTGTGAGTTGTGGTTGTGCTTTGTTGTGTATGGAAAGGAGAGGGATGTATAGTATTATCAACTTCATGCTAGTTCTGTTTGTATTAATATCTGGGAATGTTTACTATCATACCAGTGTGCTCCATGCTGGTAGATATTCAGAATGTATTGTGACAGTTGCTGTTTGTTGCCTGGCCGTGGGTGTCACGGGGTTTTGATGCTGATTAAACTTTATCTACTGACAAGATATACTAGTATCTTGATCTTCATTACTACATTTCTATTTGTGAAAAGGAGTTTACCACCAATGTCCGAACGCATGCATGTCAAATATCAAGGCTGCCTAGCCTTGACTCCACCTCATACCTGTTTGTTCCACCACCCTACCCTTCCGATCTCTTTATCACACCCTTTCACGCTCTTTTCTTCCCCTCTTTCATCCTTTGTCACTGTTTTTCTAGCATTCTCTTCTTCCTTCTTCCTCCCTGTTCCATCTTTCTCCAGCTTTGAGTCAAAGTCTGCGATAAAAAAAATGTCAAAATCCTCAGAATGAGGGTTGATGCACACCCACTGCAACTGCCAGCACAAATTAAGCACTGTTCATAATCCTTTTCACGTATTATTTCACAGACTGCTTGTTCTAATGAGTTGTATCCTTAAAAAAGAATTGCCTCCCACAGCCTGGCAATAAACTCTCAGTGTGTGGGAGCCATTAGGTTTGTTTGTTTTTCAGAAACAAACTTCAACAGTTTGTTTCTGAAAAGCAAACACTTTGGAAATGTTTGATCGGCTGTCAAAACACTCAGTGACCATCCACCAAATATTTTGTACATTGAAAGGCACTGCATGACACCAGTTACTTTAATGTACCGAGGTGACTACTGGACCATAGGACATCTCTAAATTTGACAGACCATAGTCCATCAGGATGGTGGAGGTAATGTCCTCCGCTACTCTGATGGACAGAGTACCGTCTGCCAAATGTTGAATGCCCCACTCTGTACCTCTATTCCCCCGGTTGGACTCTTCCCATGCCACTGTGGGTTCCACTAAATCTCCAAGGGTCCCCCCACTGTGCCTGCCCTCCCCTTGCTCAAGCCTGCCACCCCCTGCCCCCTGGCGCCCCTGCTCAATGCACCTTTACTGGCCTTACGGGCCCCCTTGCCCACCGACTGCCTCTCATATACTTTAATTGGTGGCATGTCCCTCCCCGTAAAATTAAAGGGGTCTTCCCGGACACTTGACCCCCTCGCCCCCCTCCTCCTCTGCGCTTCATTCCAGCATAACCATCACTATGGCCGACGCCTGCCCCTTTGACTTAGGACGTGAGCCACCTTCCCCATGCCCAGCCCCCACCTCCCTGTCTCTCTTTGTCGCTTCCTGTCTGAAGACCTCCACTTCTTGGCTCTCCCTTGTCTCCACAGCTACTCCTTCTGTCCCAATAGGCCTATGTGTGCCCTGCCATACCCCCCCCTGTCCACTGAAGTCCCCCCGCTGTTCAGCGACCCCAATTAGCCCCTTTGTCCTATGTCCCTCAGTGTCACAAACTATATGTCCCTCTGCTGACCGTGTGGTACGCTTAGCTACAGCCTTGATGCTCTTCCTTGACCCTCTCCCCCATGGACTGGGCTGCTGATCACTCCCCAGGCCTTTAAGTACAGACATGTCTGCCAAACATAAACCTTGCTGCCCAACTGCCCCTGCTGCTCTCTCTGGCCCCTCCCACTCTGCACCCTCACCGCATTCCAGCTCACCCCTTTTTTTAACACTTTGTTCCTGATGGCGAGCATGCAAATATTGCCGCCGCCACCCCTGCTGACGCACGGCAAGCAAGCGCCTGTGCACCGCCTCTCTCCTCCCACGCCTTCTCTGACAGGAGGTCCTCCCGACCTGCTTTGTGGAGCAGGTGGAGGGTCTCCAATACTTTCAACTCCATCCCGAAACAAAAAACCTGTCCATACAGTTTTTGGGCCATCAGCCACTCTGTTGCCTCAACAGAAAATGGTGGCAGGTAGCCCAAAAGCACCTCTTAATTTCCCCCAACCCCAGCCCAAAATCTACCAGGTTGCCCAAGTTGTCCCAGCCCCCAAGGCTGCACCACCCGCCGAAAAAGCCAGGGGGCATACCTCCTTCGTCGGCCGCTCTCCAAGCCCCAGTGTCCTGGAAGGGCAGGGGATCCTGGCGGCGCTAGTGCCCCATCCCTATGGCGTTTTAAGAAAGATAGGACAATGCATGCTCGTACTGTACCTGGTGTATGTATCTGTGTGTGTACCTGTCGGTGTATTTATCTACAACCCTGCCAAATACCACGCATCAGGGGTTAGACTAATGTATTTTAGTGCTGGTGTCCGCATCACCGCACTAAAATGCATTAGGCCTGCATTATAGTGCCCCTCGGGCTACCCCGAGGTGCGCTAGGAGGAGCTCCAGCGAGTGTACAGCTGGTAGACTGGCTATAGAGACAGAGTATGTGTGTTCAAGTTAGCAAAAATACACTTTCATTTTCATTTCGTCTTTATTTCGGTAAAAAGAACCATAAAAGGTTTTCAGAAAAAAATAAAACAATACAAAAATTTCCACAGTACATCGTGTTGAACATGAAGTACAGTACTACTAAGTCCACTGGATTCTACATGGATTTAGTCGACCAATTTTGTGATGTTCAAAAGATATTTCAAATTTTACAATTTTACTTGATAATATAAAAGAATTTTAAAAAAACAGATTTGAGGAATAGACATATCAGGTCATTAATAATACAACAATACATTTAAATAATATCTCTAAAATAGTATTTAAAAAACCTATTTCAATTAAAAAATATATTATCCACAATATATAGATCAATGTATATTTCATATTGTGATCATAAAGTGCACATACCAAGTTCATTATAATTTTCCATTTATTTTTTCAGCCTAGAGTTTCAAACCTTCCCTTTTCCTTACCAAGCTTACGCCAAACAGAAACCTGCTAACGCTGAAAACCACTGCAAAAATACACAATAAAGGGACTCTGGTGCCTCTGGGAAATTATTATACCACCCACATCAGGCGAGCCCAGCTACCAACTACATGCTATCAGTGTAGGGCGCATGGTGATCATAAACAATAAAAGACAGACCATCTGATGCTAGACTTGGATATGTGTGGACGTGCCGCCTTGCTTATTGATCCAATATACTCTTTTGCTGTATAGACAAACCAGTTCCCATCAGCGTGTGACAATGACCCACGTGAATCTGGGGACAGCGCCTTGTATTTTCTGACAAGGAGCCTGCCCCACTGCACTAACCACGCAGGCCCAGAGGCAGACGATGAGGCGGCGGCAGCTTTTCTTCTTCTTGCCCGTGTCCCGCACATCCAGAGCGCAGTAGCGGCTGCTATCGTGCATCAGTGGTGGGATGGTGTGGAGGGGGGGAGGGTTAAAAAAGAAAAACTGAGAAAAAAATAAAAAAATAAACGTACCTTGTTGGCGGCTTCCTCTCCTCCATTCTTATTCCACGATGGCAGGAACAGGAAGCACCCAGGCTTCCAGAGTCCTCTAGCCAATCACGACGCTGCTAATAGCAGCGTCGTGATTGGTCTGAGTGCCGTGGATCGGAGCTCAGTGGATCGGCGCTCAGATTGGGACTGGGGGCCTGGGCATGTTCCTCACCAGGCTGTGTTTGGCAGCCTGGTGAGGAAACTGCACAGTGCGCATGACTGTTTGGCCGGCCCAAGACGGCCAGCCAAGCAGTCATGCGCACTTGAGGAGTGCCTACCACTCCTCCCCTGTTCTTTGGGCAACGCAGCCCAGCCCCGCCCTTCACCTGGGGATCTGCTAGGGAAAAATAAAATGATAATAACCTGCTGTTATTATCATTTTATTTTTCTTGTGGGGCGACGCTCCTCCGACGCTCCTCCGCCTTAGCGGAGGAGCCACCACTGCCAGAGTGGTGCCTTTTTGTTTGTTTGCAAACAGGAGGAGACCGCACTCACTGACAGGCACTGGCAGTTGGTCAGAGCAGGCCACGCCGGAGGGCACAGATGCTGTTTACCACTACCAGGGAGAGGCATGTGATTGCTTTTTAGAGTCCCTGGCGGCCCTGATTGAATCCGGATTTCATCTGCCGCATAATTTATTATTTTATTATTCACATAGTAGTGAAAATCACCTGAGTGAGGAGACAAGTAGAGCTGATGCCGGTGACACTCTGTTGGGTAGGATACAAGCTTATACTGCCACCTGGTGCTGCAGCCTGTATCCCCCGAAAAACTTGAGCCCCTAGGCTCGTCTCAGCCATGGAAATGTCACACATAAGCAATCTAAAAACTTGGCAGCTATGCGGGGCAGGGCAGGTAGCGGCGCTCCGACCGGGGCGGACCGCTTTAGGGCGATGACCACACTGATGCTCTGCAGCACCATCATTATGGTACTTTGTAGCAGTTTTAAGATCTTCTTGGAGTTTCTCGTTGCTCAAATGGGTGGGATTTCTGATATATATATTTTTTTTCCTCATCTTCATTGCTTGATTTTGCTGGCGAGAAAGTGTCACTTATAGTCATTGAAATGCCACTCATAATTACACTGAAATTATGAAAATGTCACACATAGCAATCTGAAACCTTGGCAGCTATGTATGTATCCTCACTCCATCTCTGTATCTGCTTGTGCGTCTTTGTGGGCCTGTCTGTGTGTGAGCTGTGTGCGTCTGTGTGTGTGGCTGTGTGTGCTGTTAGCCGTCTTTGTGTGTTTGTTGGCACGCGTGCTTCTGGAAGAGGAAGAGGGTTGGCCATTCGCACCCAAGCCAATTGAATCACTATCCGAGCAGTGAATTCTTCAGTGTGCGTATCTCTGCTGCCAGGCCCACTCATGACGCTGCACAGAGCTGGCTGTGCCCGGGTGCAAGTGTCATCATCACAAATCCAATAACATGCTGCTTTTGTAAACGTCGGGCTGTGCGCCATTATTTCATCGATGAAAGAGGCTAGCCTTTGGCGCAAAAATGAAAAGGTGGCTTTGATTTACATCGAAACAGAAATAAATGAAAGTCTGCTCTGAATCCCCATCATGGGATGGAGGAACCTGACCGCTGGCAGCCTGGGTGTAACCGAAAACACATCAGGCCGTTTGCTGCCAAGGGTAAAATCCCAGTGGCAAAAACCAGACTGCAGGCAGAGACCTGGCACAGCCGCCTGCCGCAGTGCCAACAGCGTCGCCCTTCCTGGCTACTTCCGTCTGCAGCCCTGGAAAAGATTCGTCTGACAGCAAAGGGCGGGTAACCTACCATTTATACAGACCGACGCCCTGTCAGTCGGGGTCATTCCTTCCAGAGCACGTTCCCCAGTTATGGTGTACGTAGTGTCCCTGGCAGGATTACGTTTCCATTGCAAATGCAAACTGCCCGGCAGAGCAAAACTCCCATCAAAACAAGAGATTCAATTTTGCTGGTTCCCCTTTCAGGGGCACAGCGTCCATCATGTAGTTGTAAAAGTGCATGTGGAAGAGATATTTGCAGGAAAAACATTCTGAGCATGGACCTTTGCACCTCCGTGCTATTCAAAGCAGGGCTCTCGTGTCACACGTTCGGTATGGGTCTCACACCTTCGATACAGCCCAGTTCTTACTTCTTACCAGGGTTTCACCTGCTCCATTACACAACCTGCAGCTTAAAATGTCAGTCCTGGAGACTCCATGACCTTGAAATGCCTGCCTTTCCTGTTTCCCTGGAAGTGACTCCTCACCTCTACATATGTCAGGTCCTGAATCATGTGTGCTGTGTCAGGTGGCCTGATTTAGTGCCATCTTTCACTGATTGCCGATGTGGAAACAGGAAGTCCTTCCCTGGTCACAGGAAGCCCCGTTTTAGTGGTGGTGCCAGCGCTTGAAGGTGTCTAGTGTTCTGCTGCCGAGGGGAAGCAGTTCGTGCATCCCCTTTACTCCTTCTGCTAGTTGTTGTAGCACTGTAGTTGCCACTATAACCCCAGTCAAAGACTACAAATACCAGAATGCAAAGAAAGAACTTGACTGGATATCCTACCTGTCTGTCTGACATGGCACAACTTGGCATCATTGCAGCAGATTCGAGTTCACCTTGGTTTAATATATTTTAAATGTCACAAGAGAGGGTTGGAGTTTACTTGTAAAGTCGTCATTGCTACCACATAACATTTTGGTAACAAGTACTCTCAGAAAGGTTGAATGACAGACAAGTGCAAAGCAGGGTCGCAAACCCTGGCACATAGGGAATTGACGGTATGGACTACCTTACAAACATACGCTGAAAATAAAACTACAGCAGTGTTTAACCATGCTCTGCTTTTTAATAAACACTTTTCACCCTAGTTAGGCGTTGTTGTGAGATACTCCATGAAAAGCTGCATCTCATACGTGAGAATTTGCCTATCCACAATATTCCTTCACCTGGCTTCTGAAGTGAACCATATGGAGACGCCGTAGGGGTGTTGCAAAGTGAGGTAATGTTCATACAGGATGGAATACTTCATTTCTGTTAGGTACCAGAGTAAATGCATTCTCCCTCCTTTTTTAGGTCTGAATTTTGGTAATGCATTATACAATATACAAAGAGTGTGCTTTGGGCCCGCCCTTTTCAACTGAAGGAGCCAGGTTCCACATTCTAGACTTACTCTGGAACCCCTGGTCGATGGCTCTTTGGTGCCTGATTAAAAGTGTGGAGGGGAGAAAAACCGTTAGCCAATTACACATTACCATTCCAGTTGCCCATGTTACTAAAAGAACACAGACTCCGAATCCAAAGTTTAGTGAGTTTATTACAAAGCCAAGAAAAGTTGAACATACAAATACCTCAAGACGAGGGTGTAAAAATACATGGGCACTAATACAAAGCCAAATCTACGAGTGAAATTTAGACGGTGCAACATGCACAGGACGACCAATTCCAATATCATTACGCAAAAGATTACTGCACCAGCATCAATAGTTCTCTTCATTGGAGGTTCGTGAGTAAAACGCATTAGTCTGTCCCTACACTACCACTATTGTGACATCCCTACTTAGCATCCCCCAGGCAAGTTCAGGAAAAGGTGTCAGCACGTGATGGCTTCCTAAGAAGTACACTCACGTTGAATGGGTCAAGTAGCATAAAGCTACCGAGCTCATTCTAAGATGCTCTCTCCTCTCTCCAGTCACGGCAGAAGTCCCCCAGACTCTGTCCCTAACCCCAACACAAAAATCGTAGGACACACCGATCTTCACATCACGCGATCATCCCATCCAGCCGGACACCTCCTCGTAGGTAACTTTCCATGCAGTAACAGTGCTCCCAGGCTCTTGTTCGATGACCTTGATTCCCAGACCTTCTCCAGTGAGAAAGAACACCGTCCCACGTTGTCAGAACCGCTTGTTCAAATGTATCCTCTCCTCCCTAAGCCTAGCTCCTAAAACAAAAGCGTTATTCTAACTAACAAAGATGAATTTCTCCACCTGCAACAGGAACGTGAGAAAGAGCAAACTCTGCTTACACATGAATCTCATCTAGAGAGCCAGGGAGAAATACACATGAGGCCTACGCAATTCGGCTAACATAAGAAACAACATATATTTTCATTAAGCACACGTATACACAAACATTATTACTGGGCATCTTTATATCAATACGTTACATTCCAGACAAATTAGTTCTCATTAGTCAAACGTGATTATAATGTTGATTTATCCATGTGTACAAAACCATGACTATCACTTCACTTTACACGTTATTACATTACACATTCTAATAACCAAATTTTAACACGACAAAGGATTATGTGGGTGGGTGCGAACTACTACGTGATTATAATGCACCCCTACAAATGAAAGAGCACAATCGCGCTCTATCTCAACCATGGGCTTTCTGCAACAAGCCTCTTTCAGCCATTGGCTACACACTTTGTCAATCATGTCTTGGCTCAGCCCAGTAGAGAATTAATCTCTCACCTAATGCTAGGAGAGCATGAGGGACTACTTTACAAATATGGTCCTCTGTGTCCGCGCCCGGTGACTTTAATGTGTTTATACTATACATGTTAGCAGATTAGGGCACATGTCTAATCCCAATAACCAACAATACCACTAGAGAAACCACTAACCTTGGGTGCCGATTAGCGTGCTACTCGCCGTAAAGCGTTTCAATGCCTCGCCAGGGGTAGTTAGCACTACACAAATGCAATTACAATTAATCCCAGAGCTATTGTCTTTGCCAGTGATTATCATGAAATATCACTTATTCTTTCTGAGAACGACACGTTGAACAGAGCTAAGATTGCAGCTTGATTTCTAGGCACGGTACAGACAAGGATTGTTAAATTATCTTCCAAAATACGATCGCCTTGCTCGGGGATTCTCAACAAATTGAGGAATTCCAGATGGAAAGCTGTCGTCACTTAAGGAAACGCTCCAAGTTCCCTTACGTCGCGTCCAATCAGAGCATATGCTTCAGTGCTGCAGTACCCGCACTTGTAGCTTGTCTCTCCTGTCTGCTCCCAAGACAGCAGTATAATTGCATCTCACTAACTGATGCTGTCAGCATGGCCTGTGTACTGTGTCACTCTGGTAGCATGCCTGTCCCAGGAGACTGAGCGCGGAGATTGGGGCTGTCAGCATGGCTGGTAAGCAGGACAGCCTGGCGTGTGGCCACTCTCAGGACAGGAGAACACAGCCATGATGCTGTCTGCGTGGCCTGTGCCAGGCAGTGGCGGCTGATGGCCTTAGAAAAAGGTGAGCCGCGTACAAGTGAAATATATTCAAAACGAACAGTAAATGCTGTATAAATAGAACAAGCGCATAGCATAGCTGCAAAATGGAATTTGTAATGCAGAGGTGATCAGGCACATACTATTAATAAAGCATTTACCGCCCGAAGCATGTACGTAATGTAATAATAAATAAACACTAACTTACCTTGGCTTAACAACTTCATTCAGCACACGTTCAGCCTGCAGTGCATTCTCCCGCGTCGCAGTACCTGGCTGGAAAATAGGTGAATGCTGATTCAAAAGAAATGCTTCCCAGCCAATTTAAGCACTGCTGTCATTCTGCCTGTGATACTAAACAACATAAGAGCAGTGCCTGGATTGGCTGGGTCAGGCAAGCACAATGCTCCATGGGAGAATGAAGGGGCTGTGTGTCTGCAATTCCAGCTCCGTCATAACATTGGTTCTGGAAGCCTAAACTGCGCGTGTTAGGCGAGGCATGATGAAAACACCAGCCAATCTGACATATGCAGTCCAGTTTCCATATCTTCAGCTGCTCCTGGCCATCAAAGAGGAGAGTGCTGTAACTCCGCCTCCTAGTGGAAAAACAACAAGTGATGTTTGGGTAAGTTTTGATAAGTGAAAGTAATGAAAGTAATGAGTGTCTCGGCTTGTTGGGGCTCCCAGTAGGGGGTCACCGCCCCCACGCTCATATAGAGGAACCGTCCCTGGGCCGGGTCCGAGTGCGAGCAGACACTGGGCAGTGCAGCAGCGTGGCCTACTCTGGGTAAGGATCTCACTGGTCCTGGGGCATAGCTTCTGTTGGTGCAGCAAGTGAGGAGCCCACCGAACCCTGATTATCGCTGTACTTCACAGTTCAAACAGCGGCCAGGGGCCCATTTTCTTCCCTGCACTGGGGCCCATGACTTACTGGTTATGCCACTGAACGAGGCCACAGTCCAACAAACTTCAAACACTTGTTCTCTCAGGTCCATCGCACTTATTTGAGGTTACAACATATGCTGTCTGCAGACCTCATGGAGAATAGTGCCTGGTTCTGTCCCTGTACTCAGAGTGGGAGAAAAGGGGCATTGTGGTTATGTTATCTAGCCCCAGTATAGTGCATAACTGCAACTACTTTGGCAGGTGTGTAGTTATACTGTGATCTTTGTGGGAATAGTTCAGTGATCTATGTGAAGTTCTAACATGTACCCTAATCCAGTGTTTATTTTGTAAAAAAATAAGTGCAAGGGCCCTCGTCAAGAGGCCACTGCAGCTTGCACCATCCATTGCCGCTGCCAGCGTTGCCAAAACAACTACTAACAATCACACTCCTACAATTGTGCAAATTCAGATCATTCCTGGCCCCCAAAGTTAAAAGAATGGTGTGGGCCGCAGGTATTAGTCATTTTAAAAACAAAAAAGGAAACAGCAAAACCATCCAAACACTATAGAGTGTATGTAACGCACCTCCCTCAATATAAGGAACAATAATCCTTATTTTTAAAACCCTCCTATAGTTAAACTAACATTTGAGCCTTATGCTCCCGCGGTGTGCAGTCCCACTGCCCCTGCCGTTTCCAAGGAGCGATCAAAACGACCAACACAAACTTTTATCAACTGTAGGTTGCACCACCCAATCCAGGTATCCAAAGTACAAAAATAATGTTTAAATGTCCATCCAATGTTAGAAATGTTCAGATTTCTTTATTCTTCTTTTTATCTGAGACAAAGCACCAAGCAGCCAACGCGTTTCGTTCTTTTAGAAAAGAACTTCGTCAGGGCTGTAAAAACATTTAAAAAACATATATATAATACAAACTAATATCTATTAACATATAACAGCACATTCAATACAATACCATAAGACAGAAGACATTTAAAAATGGAATTTAAAAAACTCCATTCTCTTGAACCAAGACATGAAATTACAAACACTTTTATAATCAAACTCCATGAAAGCTTTCTCTTCATGAATATTCCATATTATAAAGTTCAGTTACCTAAAAACCATTTTCTGAAATTTATGCCAAAATGTGTAATAAAATCAACATACATGATTGAGACAATGTCCAAACATAATCCTGTGGCTTCTGTTAGTAAATCAACCTCTTCACCCAATTTTTCACATGTAACCATACTAATCGATTGCAGTGATGACCCCAATAGAAATGCCAAATGTAGTTGGAGAAACAGAAATGAAATAGAAAACAGAACATCAACTAAGTTAGGAAAGACAAAGAAAGAAAAAATACTAAAGATAATCAAATACACCAAGGGAAGAAAGACCATAAATAATTATTGAAAATTAAACTAACTAAAGGTTAAAAATAACCCTATATACTGAAATCACTCAATATACTGAAGGGTTACCAAGTCCCACCTTTTCCCTAGCAAATTCATTCAACAAGAATCCTGGTCACCTACCGATTGAACTGTTATCACTTCTTTTTTTAACAGAAAAAGGAATCGCCAGGCTGGCTCAACTAAGAACTCCACACACGACGTCACCTTTCTTTTCTCGAGATTAAGTAGAATACAATGGCTGTTGTGCCTAGAATTTTTTTTTTTATAATGAATCACTTATTAAGCCTGGTCTATAAGCCAAATCGATTATATATAATAACAAGACGCAACTATTTATGTACAAATATATATTGGTAAATAATGTAACCTTTAACTTGAACCTTATTTGCCAAAACTAAACAGACCCAACAGCAACAAACTATTAAGTGGCTGTTGTGCCTGAGAAGATTTATAAAGGACATTACTCCTCATGTCCAAAATCACTAGTTACAGATATTTACTTTTAACCCTTAATTAAGAAGATTTAAACAGGTCTAACTCAAGAGTATATATTGTACATCGACATATATTCCAATAAGGACATGCATGCATGTTTTGGACATGAGGAGTAATGTCCTTTATAAATCTTCTCAGGCACAACAGCCACTTAATAGTTTGTTGCTGTTGGGTCTGTTTAGTTTTGGCAAATAAGGTTCAAGTTAAAGGTTACATTATTTACCAATATATATTTGTACATAAATAGTTGCGTCTTGTTATTATATATAATCGATTTGGCTTATAGACCAGGCTTAATAAGTGATTCATTATAAAAAAAAAAATTCTAGGCACAACAGCCATTGTATTCTACTTAATCTCGAGAAAAGAAAGGTGACGTCGTGTGTGGAGTTCTTAGTTGAGCCAGCCTGGCGATTCCTTTTCTGTTAAAAAAGAAGTGATAACAGTTCAATCGGTAGGTGACCAGGATTCTTGTTGAATGAATTTGCTAGGGAAAAGGTGGGACTTGGTAACCCTTCAGTATATTGAGTGATTTCAGTATATAGGGTTATTTTTAACCTTTAGTTAGTTTAATTTTCAATAATTATTTATGGTTTTTCTTCCCTTGGTGTATTTGATTATCTTTAGTATTTTTTCTTTCTTTGTCTTTCATAACTTTGTTGATGTTCTGTTTTCTATTTCATTTCTGTTTCTCCAACTACATTTGGCATTTCTATTGGGGTCATCACTGCAATCGATTAGTATGGTTGCATGTGAAAATTGGGTGAAGAGGTTGGTTTACTAACAGAAGCCACAGGATTATGTTTGGACATTGTCTCAATCATGTATGTTGATTTTATTACACATTTTGGCATAAATTTCTGAAAATGGTTTTTAGGTAACTGAACTTTATAATATGGAATATTCATGAAGAGAAAGCTTTCATGGGGTTTGATTATAAAAGTGTTTGTAATTTCATGTCTTGGTTCAAGAGAATGGAGTTTTTAAATTCCATTTTTAAATGTCTTCTGTCTTATGGTATTGTATTGAATGTGCTGTTATATGTTAATAGATATTAGTTTGTATTATATATATGTTTTTTAAATGTTTTTACAGCCCTGACGAAGTTCTTGTCTAAAAGAACGAAACGCGTTGGCTGCTTGGTGCTTTGTCTCAGATAAAAAGAAGAATAAAGAAATCTGAACATTTCTAACATTGGATGGACATTTAAACATTATTTTTGTACTTTGGATACCTGGATTGGGTGGTGCAACCTACAGTTGATAAAAATTAGTCATTTTAAGGTGTACTGAATTAATAAACAACTGCTGTTGTTCTCATCTCTAAATTAGGCAAACAGCGCCACCATGTGCCAGACTGTCAAAATTGCCGGTGTTGACATGTAAGTGCCTGTGCAGAGTACCAGAAACCACCTGCTCAAATGAAGCACTGCCCAATCCTGTTGCAGCAGACTTGTTGCATCTAGTGTGCGTTGAAATATTTATACTGTATGTGAAAGGAATAGGACATGCTTCTTGCAGACTTTTCCCACTATACCTGATCGATGGGTCATCTCTAATAATTTCAGATGGTATTTCTGTGTTTTGCAATACCTGTGAATGAGGTGAGGAGGCTGACCTTACGACCTTTTGATCATAGGTTCCTTTGCCAATTTGCTACTTCCCAGAGTTTATATGTATTGATGGAGACGAGATGTAGGTTCAATTTCCACAGCTATTTGCACATATAGCTTAGTCTTTCACATGCAAATAGACTTATTTAAATGGCAAAACCACTTTTCTAATTCAGAAATGATGGTTTCGCACTAGTAAATGTATTTTCTCACACATAGATGTCCCTTGTGAGCAAAACTATGAGTAGAGATGTGATCAGGTGGGGGTGACCTTTACAGGGAATGCCTGAAGATCTGGGAACACACGTAAATGTATGTCCCCCCCCCCATACCCCTCATACCCTGAAAAAATTGAGAAGTACCCCTGTTACGGACAAGAGTAAATCTTTTTCCAGGGCAGTAAAAGAACACCCCCTAAAAGTTGTGTTGTTGCAGAGAAAGGGGTTGATCCAATGTTTCCCACTAAAGAAAAAAAAATATTCACTTGTATATTTGTACACAAGTAAATGGAATTGACAGAATCTTTCCAGGAGCATGCTTGGAAGCTGGCGACTGCTTTCCGAATGTAATATGGTAAACGAATTGCAAAATATCAGAAATCGTCGCCCAGACAATTTCTGAAACTTGCAGGTGCAGATTTCGGATTTTTTTCGTTCACCACTTTTCAAGAAAGACAGCATTAAACTCAACATTAGAAGCCCTCCACCTACATATGAATTCAAAAGCGAAGGGGGACCTATATCAAATTGGAATGTGTATAGTTTAGATACTGTTCCTGATACCAGCCCTTGTCTGTACCATGAAATGTACTTCGATCTCAGTCACCTCTCATGGGGGTGTACTAGGGAAGGCCCCAATTCTTTGATTGGTTGGTTTAACAACTTGCACTCCCTATGCCAGTGCCTCTGCATTGGACTATGGCATTGGTTGAAGCTACTTACAATGGTTTGGATGGCCTGCCCTGGGATGCTACGAGTACAAACCACAGGGAGCAGCTGTCAGTGTGCAATGATCCAAATCTTTATTTAAAATGATTTAATCCAAAGTCACAGGCAAAATAAGAGATGATCTCCCTTCAAGGCAAGATTGACAACAGTATAACCAGTTCATTCTTGTCATCAGTCATGGCAATGGCAATGTACTAATGGAATTTCATACTGTGACACTTTGGTAATATTTTCATATCAATCAGGTACTGTCATCATATTGTTCATGTAATGCCAGACAATTAATGATATTGCTAATTTATCACAGCTCTTAAAATCATTCATTGTGTTTTTATGCAATGTTCTATATTTATTTTGGAACATGACAGTATAAATCTTGTTAACATAAATCCTGAGGTATATAAATTGTGATGTTGGCATTTTGGATGCAGAGCTAATGTAATTCCAGATCTTTATCTTATTTCCTGGCAGTTTATTTTAGTGATACTGAGACCTCAACAGTAACTCTGAGGCTACACTACTATGTTAGTAGAATGGAAGGACATCTTGCACAATTAGTATTCAAAGGCAACAACAAAAAGAAGGGGATTTCATGAAATTGTCTAAGAAAAGTGCTCTATATTAAAGTAATTCTTGACTGGCTCCACACACGGTTGAAATATCTATCCTATTACCATCAAAAATATCAACAACAACTCTGACAACCTAACATTGAGTGTTAAACATGCCCAAATGGAAATTTATAGGCAAACTGATATTCGGCCTAATTTAAAAAATTTCTGAGGGTCACTCCATCATAAACTTGACAGCTATCCTGTCTGCCTCATTACAAGTGCCATAGAATATAATGGACTTGAAATAAGGTGGACAGGATATCTATCACACTGTTTGCAGTCAAGTGAATCTTGGTTTTGTGGCTTCTTCCTGAGGCCTAAGCATGATCCCACCCCGCCCAAACAAAGTTGAGAGCCCATCACAGTCACAGTGATAATCCTTGGGCTTCAACTGATGTCCTTTCTGAGCTCATGAGAAGCCTTCCTCTTTGGTACACTTCATTCAGATAGGACTGCTAAATACACTTGAGAGTTACTCATTGCATCGCACTTCTAGCTACTAATTTCTGCTTTCGGGTTAGCAACTATGTGTGTTGGCAGTCTTCTGGATGGCCCATGGTCTGGGGTACATCCAAGGGTCACTGCACACTGCAGGGATACCTAGGACACTCATACCTCACCTGTCTGTGTGAGAGGGACCAGTATTCCCAAGTTGCAGCAGCAGCTCCAGTTTATAGCTGCCTGAGCTCCTTTGCTGTCCCCCATCCTAGGCTGCATCTTCCTCATGCAAGAGTACCTCTAATGCCCATGCAAATCAGTCAGTCATTTCTCTCCTTCAAGCCAGGCCCCAAAGCAGCTCCTCCTGCAGGAACATGTCTCTTTACTACGAATGCGGTTTTCACGCATTCCATTACAACACGGTCGTTACAACGACCGCGTTGTTTCAACGTGAACCATTACATCGCAAGTCGTTACAACGACTTGCTGTAGAGGGCACGCTGGACTTAGGAATATTATTATTTATTATTCCTACTCCAGTTTGTGCAACAGCAGGGAAGGAGTTGGATTGTAAATCCAACACCAGCGCGGCCCTTACAGCAAGTCGTTAAAACGACTAGCGATGTAATTTTTAACGACTTGCGATGTAATGGTTCGCGTTGAAACAACGCAGTCGTTGTAACAACCGCGTTGTAATGGAATGCGTTGTAGCGCATTTGTAGTAAACAATGTCTCCCCTCCTGCAGGCTGTCGAACTCCTCAGGTTTTTGGTCCCGACCCCGGCTAATGGGAGTGCCTCAACTCAGGCGCACATAAGAGATTCTCAGTCACCACTGGTGTGGACAACAGATTCTGGTAGAAAAATCTTTGCACATTGATCGGAAGTTTCTGCCACATCTTTATACCCAACTTGCAGCAGTGTTTTTGTAACCCAAAAGTCAGCTTTGAGGCCGGGTTCGGCCAATTCCATTTGTTTGTTTATTCCTCTCAGACTGGCCTATCATTGCTCTTTGCCTTCAATGTCAGCAGGAACGTGAGGAGTGTCATGTATGGTGAGACCCAAACCATGGGCACTAAAGAGGGAGAGGCTTAACAGGCCCGGTCCAGGAATTTTTATTTGGGTGAGCCAACGGTGCATTCGGGTGGGACACTACAGGCCCAATTTGTCGCTTCGTTAGGTAGCCTGCAAGCCCTAGATTACATTATATTTTCTTGCAAACAGTCACCCCGATACAGCAGATTCTGTGCATATACAGAGCACTGGGAGAGTTATTTGAAAGTAACAGCAATGTCTTTATCTAAGTGCAAACTCTCTAATTCCAACAGGCGAGGCTTCAACACAAGTACTTGAATACCAAGCATATTGTAATAGTAGTTCAAGATTATGGAGGTCCCTTTTACCGCACGAAATGCTTGACATCATTGTACTAGAGAGGCTTGCTATTTACTCGTTACAATTTGTCTAACATTTCTCTGCACAATATGAACTTTATAATTTTTATTTTCTTGTCATTCTTTTGCGATGAACTTTCATAGGTAAAAATGTTTGAAAAACAGTAACATTTGAAAAAGAGAAAGGGGTATTTTTGAAAACTGCCAGCAGTTTTCATGTTCGACAATTGCAAAACTAGCAATTGCAGTCATAGAGGTAACCTTCTGTTGCCCTTTGAAAACTCCCTTACAAACTCATCCATACATATGTTTGCTGTGAGCTCCTTCTCATGTGCTAAATAGTCAAATTCTGTTACCTATCATGAATCATTGCGCATCGGAAAGGTGTGAGGATACGGGATAGGGTTGAAAAGGAGCTCACAGACTGCTGTTTAGACCCCTATAACCAGTGCAGATACATACATTTCATGAAGTGCTGGTAAAGCTTCAGCATAATCATGCGCCAGTTCACAAATGGTGGCAACATCTGCACCATCTGTGACTTTTTTTGTAACAATGGTTTTACAACAGTTAGTTCTGCTGCAAGAGTAGCTTTGCTTACATTATTTAAATCTAGAAGGGGTGCACACTTGTTCACATCAGGAAAATGAGGCGATGAGGGAACCAAGATAGAAATGGCTTCAATAAGCTCAATGTTCTTCTAAGAGAATCTGGTCTCCATTTCAGCTATTGCTCTGTCCAGAATATTCAAGAGGGGCTGCCTGAGCACTTGCGGTTGAGAAAAGGAAGCCTCAGTTGCAGATTGTCCAACTTTTGAAATACCACTGATTCTGCAAATCGGCAGTCGAGAGTCCTCCTCCTTTTTGGTTCATTATTAACATGTGTGTTTTCGTCAGACACATCATCAGAAGAGTAGAAAACATTGGATCTGCGCACATTGCTTTCAGGGCACTAAGTGTGGACTGTACAACTTCCACTGCAAAAGACAAATTTGTTTTCTGTGTCTGAAACACAGCATTAACAGGTTATAAGGCTAAAAGTAGATCTTGTACAAATTTCCCAATAATATGAATATTTTCCCTTTGAATATGAGACAACAAACCGCAAGCGTGTGCATTCAACTCAGATGTAGCATTGTCATCAAGATATATGTCTGATATAAGCTCAGAAATTGTGTCAGTGTTTTCAACCACACATTTTGTAACCTCATAACGGCTAGTCCATCAAATTTCAAGAAAACGTTTGAGAGTCGGTCTATTATATCGTTGACTCACAAAATGACGATGAAAGAAATTTAACAGCATATTAAAAACATTAAAGAATCGCCTTGCCCTTAGTTCTCTCTGGATGGCATGTATGACAACAAGATGAAGCTGATGATTATAACAGTCTATGTAAGGAATATATTTGTTTAATCTTCTCTGTATCACAGCCTGTGCACCCCCATTACATCCACTCATCACTGATGCTCCATCATAGCACTGACTTAAAATGTCTTCTGGCTTGAAATCAAAGGCAACCAAGTGGCTTAAAATCTGATAAGCTATATATTCAGCATCTAATGGTTTCATCTGTAAAAGACCAATTAAATGCTCCTCAGGTTTGGCTTTGCTCACAAAACACACCATGAGGGACAGATTTTGAATATTACATTTATCACGTTTGCAATCGCTTTTAATACAAAAACGTTTCGAATCACAACTTTTGTACTGCTTTTTGACTTGTGAGAGAACCATGCCAGTTAAAGTATCTATTACTTTGTTCTGGATACATTTAGATGTATATTTTCATTTAGGGAAATAGAGTCTATAATTACGGATAGCTTTTTATCTTTTTTCAAAGTGTATTGGAAAAGCTTTAAATATAATCTACTTGTTGAATCAAAAACATCTTCTGTGTCACCGCGCAGGCGGAGTACATTTACAAAAAGAAATTGAATTACTTCTCTAATGCTTTTGAAGTAATATTGATTATTTTCTATTACTTTTGTATCTAATAAAAAGGCAATTGTATCTCCTCTTTCCCCTCTCTTAGATGCCTCTGCTAGAGCTAGTACAGCATGTGTGTGTGTTTGACTGGCCACATGTTTAGCAAAACCTGTACCAGATGCTAGTGCACTTTTCCAACTAAGGAAACCAGTTACAGTAAAAGCTGTATCCATATCATTTTTCCCATTAGTAATCACACAACATGGGAAACAATAGCAAGAATCTAGACAAATAGAGTACTCCAGCCATGATCGAGTTTTGTACCATTCTAAGCTGAATGCCCTCTCACGGTCACCAAATCTACTTCGTGGATAAGATCTAAGAAATGGTTGGGATGGTTTATCCCTATTCAGATCAGTAGCATTGTTGCTGAGATGACCTTGATGCTTTTCAATGTCAACAAGGTGTTTATTCACAGCAGTACCATGATGTAGGTGAGCAGATATTTTCCTTTCTTTTTCAGCTGTCATTGGGGGTGCTGGTACAGGACTTAGATTATAACACAAGGGATTGCGTCTGGAGTCCAAAGAACCTCTCCGAATGATGAATCTGTCCATGATGCCCGAGCTAGGCTTAAAAGCAACAAAAAAATATAAAAAATAAAAAAAAACATTGATTAGTTAGAAATGTTCCTGAAATATCAGTTCAAAATGCCATAGGTCAAACACTTTCGAAAACAAAAAGTTATAGAAAATTCATAATAGTGCCTGTACAATGATTAAAAAGTTGTTTATAAAAATTCCTGAAGTGAGTGATTGGTATTAAACACTAGAAAATTCCTCAATAAGCAGTATAATATTGCAGCCATGGATAACTTTGGTATCATGAAATTATCTGGGTATACAGAACAGTCCCTGCTCTTTCTGGCGAGGCAAACCTGCCATGAGTCACACATTGCATTTGAAATAAGAATCTTGAATTATGAATCCCCAGATGAGGGTGCAATGCTGCATAGACAACAAATTCAATATGTGATATATGGGATCCAATTCAAGTCTCTCCCTCAATCCAAGGCATTCTACATTTGCATTCTGTAGGCTCGTTGAGCTGCACATCTCTGTATGGTTCATGGGGACTGAAACGGTCTGTGGCACCATGGACTGAGGGTTTTTCTGAACCCTGTTTATTGTTGCATTTTATAATTCAAGTAGCAGCCAGGGAACTCCTTTCCCTCCTGCACTAGGGCCCACGATACACTGGCTACGCCACAGGCCATGTGAGGGAGAGAGCAGGCTGGAAGGACATATGGAAAGAAGAAACTATATATACTCCTGTATGTGGTAGAAGGGGCTGACTGGCAATATACCTCTTTGGGCATTTTTCCACGAAGAGGTGAGGGGACTCAGAGGGTCTGGGGACAATAGAGGCCAGCTTCTGAAAGCCCAGGGTCATCTTCTTGTACAGCTGGATAGAGGTGGTCAAGCCACTGAAGGCTTGAGCCAGATGCCTGGCTCAGCTCAAGGTCCTCTTGGACCTTTGCACCCAAAGCAAGCCTAGCTGTCATGTGGCTGCTGCACAGGCTGTAACGTCATACACCAAGAATGAAAGAGAAAGCATTAATCTGTAATGCAAAACAGGAAAATGAGATACCTATCTACTGGCTGAATTGCATGATGTGAAACTAGAAAACCTGGGATGAATCCTGGCTTCCCTGCTTGACCAGATTGTGTGATCCTAGCCGAATCTTTATTTCCTTGAGCCTTGTTTTTCACTATTGCATAAGAGGGCACCTTCAAATACATGTGCTGAAGATGTGCACTGTACAAAAACCTTTTCTGTTTGATTTAGTATACTATAATGGTGCTTCATCTGCACTAAGAATCTAAGCCACAAGCAAGGCACACATGACAACAGACTTGCCTTTTAGTTCACTAAAAGCTTTGAGCGGGGAGGGTGGGGCATGAATGTTTCTGTTGATTTAAAAAAAATATCACTTAATAAATGCCTTTCAATGCAGGGATATAATCTGATGTACTATGGTGAACCACTCCTGCATGTTAAAGGAAAACCCTTTTTAAATGTTGAAGAGATTTTACGTGAGGTATGTTGTACAATTTACAATGCAAACTTTTTCAGGGCTCGGCTTGTTGCCAGGTTCTTTGAACCAAGCCACGCATTTGGTTCAACTGTCTCTGCTCTTCCTGTTAATTTGTTGTCTCACCCACCTCTAGAGCTGGGCCCGTATGTCTAGCAAGGCCTATTTCAGGGCCCTCCTTTATCTCTCCTTAGTCTTACAAGGCCTAGTAAAATGCAGTCTCTTCTAAGTCTCTTTCTAAATGCTAACACTCTCAAAAAGTATTTTTTCCGTGTTATGTCTCTTTGATGGGAAGAGGAGGTTTCTGGGGTGGGAGTATCCGGCAAGTGGCACTGCTTGGGCTCCCTCTGTGCGAGCCTTCAGAGAGAATCCCTCTTCATTACTACCTCCACCTGACCCCGGACTCTGCAGCGCACTTTTCTACCATCCCTCTCCTGCGCGCCTTATCTCACAGCTGACCTTTAGCCCCAGCCCCATATCGGACACCATCTCCTCCACTTTCATTATTCCCAGTAAAAAACATTAGTAAAATCACCTTCAAACTTAAAACATTGAATATAACAGTAAATATAATTAGTATGCACTTTTAAAATGTCATGTTTTCCACAAAATCCACCATGTGGTGCCTAATTTCCAGATTAAAAAAAGTTTTTTCCCCAAGCTAAATGGATAAAAAGGTAGCAAATTAGATGAAAACCGTTTTGTATATCACACTTGACACTTAGGGAAACAAGCATTGGCATAGCCAATAGGTCTCGCTTTTGGGACCTTATAAGTATTTACTTATGCAGCACAATCGCTAAACACTTATAAGGTCCCAAACGCGAGACCTACAACCAGGAGATTATACATCTAATGAGGAATGCCACTCTTGGATGATTCCCAGTGCTAGGTGTGGAACCACCTGGTGAAGCCTACGACTCTGTCATCCTATTGGAGTACATAAATCTAAAGTAATTCCATACAAGGTTCGACTATTTCTTCCAATAGTGTTATACCTCTTGGACGTTTAGCTCTGTTTATGGAAATTGTAGAACAGTGCTGTAACGTCTCTCGCTCCCTCTTTTATGTGTTAGCTGCCTGTGTTGTGCCTGTTCTGTACATGTGAGATAATAGTGTGGCGTCTCTTCTCATACTGCCTCCTGCCCGTAACTTATTATTTGTGCTCGAGAAAGTTGCGCTGTGATTGTCCATCTTTTACCTTTCTTGTGTTGTGAAGCTGGGCATTAGACTTTCCACTACACATAAGAAAAAACAATGCACATTTCCAATGCTTGATTTAATGTATTATGTGAGTGAAAGGGTGAACACAAAATATGTGGGCCGTGTTTACTTTTGGTTTCACATGTGAAACAAGCAGTTTTTTAAATGGAATAGGCGACTTTGTAAAATTTTAAAAACATAATTGACAAGTGCCTTCATGCCATGTTTAACCCATTCAGCCAGTTCTGGCGTTTTAGCCGCAATAGCACTTTGCATGAGGGGTTTGAG
This sequence comes from Calotriton arnoldi, assembly GCA_963921515.1. Taxonomy (NCBI): domain Eukaryota; kingdom Metazoa; phylum Chordata; class Amphibia; order Caudata; family Salamandridae; genus Calotriton; species Calotriton arnoldi. Next base: position 93,465 of record CAWUFW010005802.1, on the reverse strand, counting down.
CCCATAATGAAACTGTTAAAAGCAACACTACAAGATTCACAATGCAACATTGTGTTGGCTGAAAAGCCTGGGAATGGCGGTTGGCATCATATGACATAGTGCCACTTGGTAGACTTGTGAAATGCAAAATACAACTTAGCTCCTGCCTTTCTGCATTTTTCTGGTTGGAAATGAAGGGTTAAACAGCCCAGTGGGTGAAAGGGCAGAGGAAGTCTTTCACATGCAAAGACAGGCCTATCCTGCTAATGGGCAAACATTATCACTCCTTGAGAAATAAGCTAAATACATTGTTTACCAGAACAAAGCGAGAAGCATCAGCTAGAAGTATCTTCCAACACAGTGAAAGAAAAAATAATAGCCCATGTTCGGATTTTGTGTTATTTAGGTGATGCGCTGAAAATAGCATTGTGTTGTTCCCTGCCTTGAACTAGTGCAGCGCGTGCTGCAGGCGCTGCCCGCGAGGGCTGCCACTTATCCTCACACCTCTACGTCATTCTCTCGCGAGGTCCCATAGTCAGGGGACGCTTTTTATTTCACAGTTAATTTATTTCCATAAAAATTCTTTTTGAGGAAAGAGACGGGCAATGTGAATTATGTAGTAGCTCATCTCTGCGTTGTTCTTATGTCATACTTCCCCCTGTGCCACATCTGGAAGTCTGCGGCCTGCATGAGGGGCGCCCGGGAGCCTCAGACAATCCGGTCTCTGTCACTCAGGGTCCTCTTGAGGTTCCACCCAGCCCCCAGGTGAGGGGAGGAAGGGAAGGGTCGTGGAGCACTGGCTAGGCCACAGCTGGGCTCAATCTGACAGGCAACGGGGGTTCATAAATCCGTCTTTCGGGAGAGGTCTACGTGAAAGCGGCTACTGTTCCCAGAGAGGCCTGGGGCCATTTATGCAACACGTGCAGTAAGTGATCATCCAGAGGGTCCTACTGGTTCTGGGTCAACGGCAACTTTGAAGGTCAGCTGCATTCTTTGAATGATTCGCGCGGTCCCTTCTGGGAGTTGTAGTCCTGATTATTTCAAAGCAGGAGCACTGCCTGCGTGGGTGCAGTGCTGGTACCTATGGATAGTCTGAGAAGCTAGTTTTATTATGTTATGTTACACAGCCTTTGTGTAGTACAAAGTTCATGTGCTGTCCCAGCGTATCTGACTTGCCACCCCATGGTCGATGTCTGTATGAGTTAAGTGATTGCTTGCTGGTGTTCCCTTGTTTCCGGTCTCCTCTTCGAGCCATGACATGCTGAAGCACTGATTTCAGTGGCCCGTGGGGCCCATCAGTAATTCACATGCGAGGACTGCTTAAATCTGGCCTGACCAGCCAGAGGCTGAAGGGCAAGGCAGACGGGACAGCTCAAAAAGACAAAAGGAAACCTGCTCACCTCCATAGCTCACTCTTGCGAGGAGTCACTTGCTTTCTGAAACAAGAGAGGAGCAGGGGCGAGCGAGCGCGGCAGCCTGCAGAGCTGACCAGACGCTCGTGCGTCATGGCCTTTTGCCTGCGATTACACGCACGGCAGGCATGTGTTTCCAATTATCGCGCCCGCGTCTGGGCACGATAATTGGAAACACATGTCTGCCGCGCGCGTAACCGCAGGTAAAAGGCCATGACGCACGAGCGTCTGGTCAGCTTTGAAACTCCCTAACTATAAGTCTCGCAGAGCACCGCTTGCACGCTACTCGAGGCTCGACCTAAAAAGTCACATCTCAGCTGGTGACTGCTGTAATTTGCCATTTAAAAAGATGATGATATTGAGTAAACATCAGCTTTTGATGGGCATGGGATAGGGTTTTTGCCTGCAGCAGGAAAAAATATAAGCTACTAAAATGAAATTCGAACGCTGCAAAGAGCTTTGCTTCAGTAGTCACATAAATTCATGTTAACAGAGCAAATAGTGTTCTAAGACCAGCATTGTCCTCAAGAGGACACCTGACCTCAAGAAGAACCCACAACGTGTTGTATCTCTGTTAAAGGATTGATGGCTTGATTCCTGAAGCCCTCGTAAGAAGGCACAGACATAACTAATGTGAAACAATTAATACGTTCTATAGGACCAGAGGGAATGAATGCTTCCAAGGTTTTGTGTCATTAATTCAAGGTTAAATCAAACCCGAAGATGAATTATGGAACATAACTGAGATGTACTGCATAAAGGAGGTAGACCATTATCATAAGATGTATGTACATTTAAGTTGGTTTTCTTTTGAGTGCAACAATGTGAGCAGTGTACTAGCAGCAGAGATCTACATCAGCAGAGCTCCGTAGTTAAAAAGAGAAAACCTAAAAAATAAATTCAAGCACACATTGCTTAACTGCACCAGTGTATCAGGCAAGACTATTGCAAAGTCTGCCTCACCTCCCTTCCTTTACTCCTAAGCCAGGCCCCAGTCACACTGTGCCTTCTGTCAACAACTGTTGCTTCAATAAGGAGAGGCAATGCAGGCGACTCAGCACTACCCCCAGTGGTGTTGTCAAATCCTTACTGAAAACCTGGAAAGTAGCTTTTATAAGTGTATGGGCTGCATTCCAGAAGAAACAATGCTCTTTTGCCAGGACAGCTGAAAATCTATCCATTATTCCTGCCTGCCTAGCTGGCGTACAAGGCATTTACCTTAAATGACGGTAATGCTTGGGTTTTTGACGCCACTTCATAGAACAACTCCATTGGGTAAATTAATGAATATGTCTCTCCATGCTTGAAATTTGTAGATCATCCAAAGTTTAATGTTTTCAGTGTTTTTACTATTAGCAGAAGCATTATGTAAGAAAAGTCTCAGTGGTTCCCTTTAAGTTTGTCTATGCATGATTCTGGCCCTTGTAATGGTCATATCTTCAGGCCCGCTACTCCTTCCTTTGCAGTCGGTATTTTGATCTTGGTTCCTTCTTTCACTGCTTTTAGAACCGACAGTCATGACCCCTTTGGAGCTGGCACACCTAATTCAGACCATTCCATGCAGAGCTGCCAGTACTACAACTCACCCCAGAATGCTTTTGACCTAGTGCCATGACTCACTCGAGAATTGATGATTCTGCCGTCAATCCTAATGAGCAGTTTGGAGCGGTAGTTTCACAACCCACATTCCTCCCTCAGCTCTGCTTTGGGTCTGGAGTGTCTGTTCTCCTCCACACCAGTGCAGGGGCATGGGTACAGTTTGCAGCTGGGTACCAACCAGGGGGTTGGTGAGCAGCGACCTCAACCTCTATTGTGGATGCATATTTGTGGAACAAGGGGCCAGATGTACAACTGCCTTTTGCAAGTTGCTATTAGGAAGGGGCGTGCAAGGGCATCCCTTCCTAGTTGCGAGTCAGAATGGTATGTACCATTGTTTTGCAACTGCAATTGCGGTCGCAAAACACTTGCAGTTTTCCGCCTACTTCAAATAGGTGGTAAGCCACTCCCAAATGGGAGAGGGTCCCCAGGGGGACCCCTTTGTGAATGGATGCAAAAACAGGCTGCATTTACAAAAAAGAAAACTGGTATATTTTTTTTAAAAAGTCACAGACATGGTGGTCTGCTGACCCCAGCAGGCCACCATCCCTGCAAGTGCTGGCCATTCCCAATGGGTCGCAAATTGCGACCTGCCTTAGGAATATTGATGAGGCAGGTCCTTTGCGACCCCAATAGGAATCGCAAACAGTGTCTGAGACACTGTTGGACATTCCATTTTGCGAGTCGCAAATTGCAAGTCTCAAAACATTGCAATTTGCAACTCGCAAATTGGAATGGTCGTACATCTGGCCCTTAGAGATTCAATGTGAGGGCTTGGAGTCTGCGTTTCGAAGCTCAGATGAAGGAACATTTTACTGTAGCAAAGGCAACAGTGGGGTAGCTCTAATGGGTTCCCAGGGGCGGTGGATTCAGAAAAAGGACAGCATAAATGAAACTGCAGCTAGTAGATTTTCGCTGTGTCTTGCTGAGTCTTTACAGAGTCGAAAAAACAAGAACAAATAGCCACACACTCCAGCAACATTTTCTTACCTGCTTAATGTCCAACTCGATCTGATGTAGCAGCAGCTGCAGGGGTCAGGAAAGGTGAAGCTGTGGCAAGATAAACTTGTTTTCTTCAGCGCTGAATAAAAGGCAAAATCCACACAGCAGGACGGCAGGAAAATGTACTTCGGTGGCAAACAAAAGGATTTGTTCCCCTCTCCATGGCTCTATTGTACCTGCAGTAGTGAGTGGGGCCACATCCCACCTTTCTAAAAGGAGATACGTGATTAGGGGTGCCTGCGAGATAGAGTCCTGGCCCAATCACGCAACTCCTGGAATGACAGAAAAGCAACGTTCGAAGGAACGTTTTTAATTAAATTGGGCATTTTCCATTGGTCTTCATGCCGCAACTGCGAGGGCCAAGGCTTATGTTTGGGTGGACCAGGCACATGTTTGGGTGGGCCTGGCCCACCCGCTAGAACCGGGCCAGAGAGGTTAGCCAACATAACTACCTGTTAATCTGTGGGGTGTAGTCATTCCAGTGAACTATTGTGAAAGAAAGGGCAGGGGGCTTTCCCTACACTTCATATGGTCCCTCTGTTTTCTCTCCACCACTCTAATGTCCAACACACTAGAAAGGATCTCTACAATTCACATTGCTGTCTGCAGCTCTCTCTGCTCTCCATCTTCAGCAGCTCCGTGAGCTGATGGTAATCACATTCAGTTAAAAGGAGGATGCACATGGTGTGCCTCTCCAGATCATAGAGCTCCACTCTGGGTGGCAATCTGTGATACAGGCAGTATTCAACGCACACACATGGTTTTCATGGGGCTGAAGTGAGAGTCGAACATTTCCAGAAACTGCTATGATGAACTCGAGGCAGGGACGCACACTCCCAGAACCATTCATGGGAACTTTTCTACCACAACAGCTTCATGCTACACCATTGCAGTTTCTAAGCTCTGTGATTTATAGGGTTAAAATTAACCAATTCACTGGTACTGAATATATCGACCTTGAAGTGATAGAAGGCAGAGACTTGCTATTGCCAGGATTCAAACTCATGGCTTGCAGACCACATAAATGCTAGCAGCAAGTCTTCAACTCACATAGGACCTGACTTACATGTTGGCGGAAAGGGTACTCCGTCGCAATGGCATGGAATACCCTTCCCACCAACATAATGGTCCGCCCTCCAAATTTAAAAGGTGGTGGACCTTTGGTGTGATAATGGAGTAGACTATTCCGTCTCTGCTGTGGTTAGACCCCTCTGACGGAGTGAGGGTTGTCGGAGGTTGACCTGTATGCCCACCCATCTCATTTAGGTAGGCAGCATACAGGTCAGTTTTAACTGCCCATCCGCAAGGAAAACCCTGGAGGTAAGGTGCACTAAATACTGTAAAATGCCCCCCTCGCCATAGCTGATTACTTCCATAGAGAAGGGGGCATTTATTTTTTTATTTTCAAACACAAAATCCCTCTTTGGGATTTTGTCTTTGACAATAAAAGAAAAATGTAACTTTGCTGTCTGTCTCCATCATGTTTAATGGAGCTGTTAAGCAAAGTTACAATGCACTGATAGGAAGCACATCGATGGCAGTGTCTGTCAATGCATATAATGTCCGTCGGCACGACTGACATTTATAAATTTGGCAGTCGGGACTTTCGCCAACAAATAAGTCTGGCCCTAAGTCAGAAGGATGTGCCTGCTCACTTTAATAGCCATCACAGAATGTAATTCCTCATAAGAAAAGTCCTAAACAATTTTATGTTCATGTGTAATATTCCTGAATTTAAATTTGATATCTTTGTGATTCGGTTCAAAGCGTTTTGACTTTTCTCATGTGAAGCTGTGGTAGTGGCAGTTTATTGCTAAATTGATTGCATTTCTGCTGACATTGAATATAGTATTCAATTAATAATATTCAAGGTGTTGATTCTCCAGGTTAACATTGATCAGTTAATATACAACTTGAGGGGTAGGGATGGGGTGGAGGTGGCTGGTTTCTAAAAAAGCCACATTCTTTGGAGCTCTCATCTGAGTCTGTTTCTTTGCCTACCTGGCCTCTCCTGGGCTCGAAGTCCCTGTGAACATTTGGACCTGGAGAAGGCCAGCGGAACCTATTGGTGCTCTATTCTGTAGTCCGGCTGTGGCAGTGATATGGAAGGGGGGGCCTGCTGTGCTGTTTCAGGTTGGGTAACAAAGGAGCTGGCACATGCCCACTCTGCCGATAATGGCAACCCTGGTACCGTTGCTCCCCATGATAGAGAAAGGGGAGTAGCACAGGGAGCATCAGTCACTTCCTGAAAGCTAGGAACCAGAGTACGAGAACATAAACTTTGGGAGCTCCGCGGGGTAAATGGACTTGTGGAGGATTGAGCTTGGACCTGGTGGAGGCTAGGATAAGCCAAGTAGATGCTGGCATCTCCTGATATACGGCGGGTGGAGACATGCCCTTCATCTAATCCATTGCAAGAAGCAGTGGTGGCTCCTCCGCTGTGGTGGAGGAGCATCGCCCCCCTCCCACCGCCACCCTCAAAAGTTGAAAAATATAACGATAATAAAACAAGCTTATGATTGTTTTATTTTTCAACTTCTCCCTGCTGCGTCCTGGGGGTGGGGCCATCGCAGGACAGTCAGGGGAGAGAGTAGTGGACAGCAAGCACTGCTATCAGTGATCATGTGGGTTTGGCCGGCCAAACCCACATGCGCACTGAGCTGTCTCCAACCCAGCTACATTGCTGGGTTGGAGAGAGAGCAGGCAGAGGATCCCGGTCTCAATGGGAGCGCAAAGTCCCAGCGCTCAGGCCAATCCTGACACTACTTTCTAACATTAACGCAGCATCAGGATTGATCGACATTTGGAGACACAGGTTTCCCCATACTAAGGAAGGCACCTACTACTCATATGTCCATAGAATGTGGTTCTGACTGGACTTCTGGCCACTATCTATGAATATATAGCTCCTTGGGTGCATGAGGTCATTTACTTAGCCCGTACCCTATTGGATCATGTTTCGGTTCTCTTAATCCTGAGGGTCCCAGGGGAGTCGCAATCTAGCTTCGCCTAAGGCATTACTAGATAGTGTCTTTGCAGACAAACTGGGCACAGAGATACAGGAGTTTTTCGAAATCAATGAGGGAATGATGGACTCTATGGGTACGGTCTGGGAAGCCTTTAAAGTCACAATTAGGAGCCAGTGGGTGGCCAAATGTAATGATGTGCTGCACATACTCCAAAATCACTTGACACCATGAGGCAGATATCAAGGAGACTTAGCGTGCTTTGTCACAAGAGGGAGATGCTGCTTCTTTGGAACAGCTCCGTCTTCAGATCGCAGAATATAATGAAGTGGCAGCTAGAAAATATAAATATAGAGGAAAATATGCCCATGCACCGGCATATGGCGAGGGAGAACAGCCCAGAAGGTCGTTAGCTAACATGATCAGATGTCCTTGGGTGGTGAACTCTATTGTAGAAATTTAAGACGCTACAGGACATACTTGCTGTGATTCCATACAGATACTCTCTGTGGTCTTGGCTTATTTCAGAGACCTGTATACTACTACAAGGCAGATAGACCCACTTCAGATCCATACCAATCTGGAAGACACAGCTCTGAGCTGGCTGAGCGACACTCGCCGCCTCTTCCTGGAGCAGCCATTCACTGTTACTGATCTGCTACAAGTATTAGGCGAACTCCCCACTGACAAGGCGCCTGGCTCGGACGGGTTGCCTGCCGAATTTTATAAATGATTTGCTACTACCCTGACCTCTTAATTACTCACAGTGTTTGAGGAGGCACGGTCTAAAGTGATCCTTCCCCCATCTGTATGTGAGGCGGTGATTGCCACTCTCTTGAAACCAGATAAACCAGTACATAAATGTGAATCCTACTCCTCCTCATCACTCTTGAATTGTGATACTTCGATACTGGCCAAACCAACTACCAACAGGCTAACTCTGTTGCTCCTCAATCTTGTTCGCCCAGATTAGGCCAGATTTGTTTCGGGTCGATCAACAAGGCACAACCTGCATACCCTATTTGCCCTCCTGCAGCACATAGACCCAGCTCTTAATGCTGCTGCAATATTACTTGACACATCTAAGGCATATGATACTCTTGAGAGGGGCTATTTATTTATGATCCTGGAAAAGTTGGGCATCCCACATTACCTCTTGAGCTGCATAAAATTTCTTTATACGTCCCCCACAGCCAGGATTCGTGATAACAGACTCCTTGATGATATCCCAGGGCACAAGACAGGGATGCCTCCTCTCACCCATCTTATTTGCACTGGCCGTGGAACCATTGGCAGCTGGGCTTCAGCAACATCACACTCAATACACGCTGCAGTGTATAAGTAGACCCATATTGATGTCCTGCTATCTCCATCGGAGGCTGCCGTTGGGCGCCCGACCGTCAGTCGTGCTCAGACCTAGAGCTGCCGCCACAACACCTTTGTCTCCTTTTCTCCCTCCTTCCTTAATTCTCAAAAATAGGTATGGGCTAAGCTTTTTGAGTGCCAACCTCTATTTGAAAATTATGGAAGGAGGCAGGAAAAGCCATAATCATATCCTTGTATGCCCACAATATGGCCCTTTACATTTCAGAGCCTCATTTAAGTCTTCATGCTATTATGCATGAATACATTAGATTTGGATCCGTTTTTGGGATTCATGTCATTTGGAATAAATCCCAGATCTTCCCCCTTATGACTAACACATCACAGTTTATGCCTGAGTTCCCCTTGTCCTGGTGTACTGACTCTAAATACTTAGTGATCTGGGTGCATAGAGACAGAGATGTGGTTCTAAGGCAAAATTTTGGCTCGGCTATTGATCAAATTGCAGAGCGGGTCTCTCGCTGGATCTCGCTCCCTCTCTCAGTGGCAGGTTGGGTTGGTCTTACAAAAATGATGATCCTCCCTAAACTGCTATATCTCTTCCTGAATATACCACTGCCTCTCAATAATGCCTTTTTTCAGGTCCTTAGATCCCATATCCCTTAGATTAGACTGGTATGGGCAGGTTGGCAGCCCAGGATTGGATGGGAGACTCTGAAGTTGCTGTTTCACCTTGCTGGATTTGATGCCCCTTGACTTTGAGGCACACTATGCTCTATTTTGGTACAATCCCCTGCCATTTCCACCGCATTTAGTGGTTGAAGCTGATAGTATGGCTGCTGTTCCACCTCCCTCTTTCCTGGGGAGGCCACTTGTTAGATCCCAGGGCAATATATCAACAGCTGAATGCATGATCAGGGCATGGGATAGACTGAGTAAAAAGGTGAGACCAGGCTATCTATACTCCCTGTGGCTTCCCCTAGGCCATCATCCCCTGCTACAAATTACGCATGAACCCAGCACTGTAGCACCACTCCACGAACGGAGCTTGCAGAAATGGGGTGATTTATAAAGAAATGGTCTGTTCCTTACTCTTGAATACTATAATGAGAGTCAACCTTGCTCCCCACTGGATGTGTTCACATATTATCGCCTGCGCGCAAGCTGCAAAACCTCACTCCGACAATTCCCAAAAGAGACAGCTACATTTCCACCTTTGGAATAAATGCCACCACCAATAAATACCTCATCACTATATTATACAATGCTAGACAGGGGCGTAAGACTATACAAACCCAGACTCCATGGTCCCACTGAGAGGGGGAGTGGGGTAAGAGATCCCCGATGAAGCACAGAGTTTTGTCTGCACTCAGTTAGACATGGTGTCGTCCAGCAGTAGGCTCAGCATAATCCACTATAAGTTCTTACAAAGGACATATTACACCCGGTGAGTTTACGCAAGTTCGGCCTCAGAGATGATTCCACTTGTAACCGGTGCGATGCTCTGGAGGCAGGGTTCCATCATCTGGATTCCATCATCTTGGGTGGTCTTGTGCTGCAGTATTTAAATATAGGAAAGAGGTACTGATAGCCCTACCCACCATGATTGGACAATTGTCAAACCTACAGATCCAGTCATTGCGTTGCTGGGATGGGTGAGGGGTCTAGACACTCCACACAAACAATTCCTAGCTCTAGCAATTTTATTAGCCAAGAGATGGCTGGCATGTTGTTGGGGCAGGGGCAAAGCTCCCAAATTGAAGCAATGGATACGTGACTTGGTATAGTGCAATGGGTACCTGGAGCTCTATGCGGAGCTACTTCCAGAGTCATCCTGACCTAGAGACATCTGGCGACCCCTCAGGGCATATTTACAGCTTCATGTCATGGACCTTGATGTTCATACGCCGGCAACCCCTTGATGGGGTACGTGGACTGACAGCACGGACATTATCTCTGGGGCTGAGACACCGTCTCTTGCTTGGGGACTATACTGTGAGGGTAGAGTGACAGCATAGCTGTCCCCGTGGTGCCCACTCCACCTCCTCAGAGACTACTATCTGTTTCTTCATGTGCATGTGCCCTTTGATTGTCTAATACCACGAAGATGACAGACAGCACTCTCTTAAAACTCCCTCTGCATTAATTCGGATGTTTAATTGATGTCCTCCATTCCATATATACCCGAAGAGCCACTGTCCTGCATAATGTGCATCTGATATGTGTGCTCTATTTGCTCTTCTGCTGGATTGTAATATAAGGAAATGTAAATAAATAAATAAAGGAAGATGTTATTGGTGGAACAGTAAAAAAATGACCAGACTATCTTGGTCTGAATGGCTGTTGTGCAACTGAAAAGGACATTATGATTGTGTTGCATCTTGGAAAATCAATAAAAAATGTAATAAAAAAATGACATCAGGTCCTTCACTTTGGTGGCACTTCCTTCTTGCCCCGAGCAGACAGAGGACTGCTGATAGACCATTTTCGGAACCAGGGCCAGGCTGGCCGTAGCGGTCATCGGGCGTTTTCCCATTGGCTGGAAGGATGGGGACCGGTTTTGGAGGGGTGGGGGCTGGTTTTGGAGCGGTGGGCCAGTTTTGCAGCAGTGCTGCAATAGCGGGCCCCCAGTAACAAAAGCAGCAGGCAGTGTTGGGGGCTGGTTTGGTGAAGCAGCAGTGATTCACACTAGATCCTCCTCCACCGCATGGCTGGTCTGACGAAATTGCCAGGGCGGCTTTGGGTTCCTAGTCCAGCCCTGTTCGGAACCAACAAAGCAGCGAAGTTGTTTGGAATTGTAAAGGCACCTATTATGAATGTCATGGCACTACAAATGAAAAATAAAGTCTATTTCTTTAATGTATCTGCCATGACCTCTACGACCAGTAGAGAGATATATCAGGTCCTCGGGCAGACGAACCACCAATGACCCAAGGAGAAAAAAAAGCTGCTGCGGTCCAATAATTTTTACATAGTGGCTTGAAGAAAGAAAGTGGCAGTGTCAGACATGTGGTTAAAGAAGTGGAGAAGAAGCTGTCAAATCCTTTTTGGCATTGTATTAGAAGTTGTAAGGGAATTGAGAATGGCTACACAAACTAGAGTGTCGCGGTGGGGATGGATGAGAAGCTGAAGAGAGCAAAGTGGTTTGAGTCCAAGGCTGTAGAAGTTCAGGACACACCAGAGGAGAAGATTCAAACCCTGGACTCTTTCCACAGGGATGCCCAGATCAAAGCCTTGGGTATTGCAGCGGAGGTTAAAGATGAGGTGTTTATGGCAGAACCCTTGCAGGTTCTAACTGAACTTTTGTGCATTCAGCAAGAATTGAGCACGGACATAGTAGTGAACGCCTCCCGGCTGTTTAAGAACAAGCCTGAAGGTGGCGGGAGGCCTCAGCTGTAATGATCGTAAAGTCACCCGAGTTGCTAGTGCAGGTTTTTAGAACTGTCATACAGAAAATGTCAGTGAAAAGGGGAGAGAATACATTTTTGATATTTCCTGATTTAAGTCCCCATACAGTTATGAGGAAGAAAGCACTAATCTCCTTCAAATAATTGTGGAATAAGAGTGGGATAGAAGCTTCAGTGGGTTTCCCTGCTCCTGTGAATCGATTATGGTGAGAAGAAGTGGCTGTTCTCACAGCCCGAGCAAGAGCCTTTTTTGGGCAATCTAGTTTAGCCTACAGATTGAGGCCATATTTGCTAACATTTCACGCAATGCAGTGCAGCAAGTGATGCGTTGTTTTGCGTGAAAGGGAGCAAGCAGAACAGCACCATATTTTCAAAGATATGGCGCTGTTCTGCTCTCTCCTAGCGCAGGCACCCTTGCGTTATGGCGTTGTGGTCAGGCTAGGTTTTACGCACGTAGGATACCTTTCCGCACAAAAAATATCCTTTGAGGCTATTTCCTCTTTGCATGTGTGCTGAATAGTGCAGCAAACATACAAAGAGGAAATAACGAGAAGAAATAAGGATATTTCTCCTTGTTACACCAGCCTCATGTAAACGCACCATTTTGGTGCAAATTCATGTTTACAAGTCTTTGTAAAAACAGGTTTGGTTTAATGTACATGGGCGGATGCACAGGAATGCCTAGGCACTGTGGTGTGGTGCTTGTGGGGCCACCCGGGTGGGCCGTTGCGACCGCTAGCGCGATGTCCCTACGCGCAGCGGTAGAATCATGGAGTCCACACAAGCTCGTCCGTGTTGGAAGTGCCGCCCCCAAGCGAGCGCCTTCCGTTTATTATCCACCAATCCCGCAAGCCACGCCTGGCTTGCGGATATCTGTCAGGGACTTCCGTCCCCCGCGCTCGCAACACTAGAGCGCTGTTCACTACAGGCACTACCCATGTAACTACTGATGCACTGCCTTGCGTTCTTTTTTTTACAAAGCCAACCAAATTGGGATTTGCGTAGCTTTGTAAACCCCAAAATGAATTTTGTGTCGGGGCTGCTCCCGTCGGGGCAACCCTGATGTAAAATCTGGAGTAAATCTGGGCCTAAGTTTGTAATATAGTGCTGTGCAGCAGTGGTGGCTGGCATCTACGGGGGGGGGGGGGGAGACATGCATGGGGAAAATATAAAAATAAATAAATAAAACATACCTGATGTGACATCCTCGCTCCGGACCTCTTCTCGACTTGGAACTGGAACCGGATACTGGAACTCCCTTGCCGAATCCTGACACTGCTTGCATGCAGCATGTGAGCAGCACCAGGATTGGTGGGAGTGGCCTCACTCGGCGCTCCACAGCGCCCTGGAGGTCTGCACTGTCTCTCAACCTGGCTGTTTTAAGACTGCCTTGCTGTATTGATATAATCAGAGATGCAGTTTCAACCGATTCGAGTGTGGCTTCTAATAATAAGAAAGAAATTTAAATACATGTCAATGTTTTATGAGGTTAGTATAAGTCATATCCAATTCTTGGCACTCAGAGATTAATTTTTTGGGACTAAATCTGCTTGCTTTTGGCTTTAGCAATGTGTCTTAGCCACGACCCAGACTCACAACTCACTTTTAATGCACTTCCATCTTTTCATACGATGACTGTTACTAACTCTGAAATGTGGATAGGTTCATTTCTCATATTTCCCAGTTTTGCAGTGTGATGCTAAACTAAAGCAAATATGAGACTAAACACAAACATTTTAAATAATTGTAACCCGAAATGGTTTCTTAGCTGAAAGGTCCTGGGCAACATAACATGCTCTGTAATGATGTCCTTGCCAAGACTTGAGGGAGCTCCAGCTTAAAATCAAGGCCCCCGATCCACATAAGACCACAGAAAGGAGTAATGACAAAGATGTGAATCAGACCTATGTGGTTGTGATGAATAATCACTCTATAGCATCCTTTAATAAAAATATCCCTGGTGTTTGACTTTAATGAGTAGGGCTCATATTGTGTGTACCTTAATACATATAGAGCAAGATCCTTCACGGATGGCGGCCAAAGAGGTCTTAAATTACCCAAAGTATGAATTGTTTTCTTTAGGTTTAAATCTTTTTTTATTATTATAAACAAACAATGCCATCAGCGATAATTCACAGAAAGCCATAAGGCATAGCATGGCACTTTAACAGTAAAAAAAGAGGGAAAAAAGAAACGTCCCCAACACCCCTCTCCCCCCACTCCCTGAATTGTTTTCTTTAAAGAAAAAGAGGGGGATATTCTCAAGAACTTGTGATAATTATCGCAAAATTAGCTTAACGCAACTTTGCACATCGCAGTCTATCGCGAGAAAATAACGCTGTGTTAACGTTGTATTCATAACACTGCGGTACCATGCGATAGTCTCACACTAACGCGTCAAATGACGGCGATAAAATTACCGTGAAGGCAAAAAAACGCGAAACACGAACAAAGTTGCGATATGGCCAACGCGATAAAAAAATCTGCGATAACCAGCGACAGGCCTGCAATTCCCACACGTCATGCGGGAAAATGCACTATAAAAGCACCGAAAAACACAAACAAAATAATTCAAACTGCGTAGCACCATGGAGGAAGCCGGAGCAAGTACAGAGGACGACCAGAACCCCACAAGCCCCCAGGAGGACCAGCCTGGGACCTCGGGGTCAGGGAAGGGCAAGGAGAAGAAGACGAGGTTCAGTCTGCAGGAAAACAGGATCATCATCATGGAGGTGATAGAACACCACCAACAACTGTTCGTCACCTCCAACGTGTCATTGGCAAATAAAAATGCAATATGGCAGTCCGTCCTGGACAAGGTGAATGCAGTCGGAGTGAGGAGGAGGACAATTGGAGAGGTCAAGAGGCGCTGGAATGATGCGAAGCGCAAAACCAAGAAGAAACTCGCTGACAACCATCTGGCAGCAATGCAGACTGGAGGGGGCAGTCCAGCGGAACACCAGGAGCTGGATGAGATGGAGGAAATGGTGGCCACAGTCATCAGTGGGGAGACGGTGGCAGGAGTTAGGGGTCCGGACACTGCTCGACGTGACCTGACACAACAGCACCAGGGTGAGTACCGAACAGGGACTGGGAGGACGGGGGGAGATGGGCACAATGGCACACATGCACAATTAAGTAGAGCACACTGCACACCCACAATGGAGAAGTGTGGCTCAATGGTTAGAGCGGCAGACCCTGATGCAGAGATCTGGCCCGGGACCAGGGTTCAATTCCCGCCTCGGCGGGTCTTGGGCTCAATTTCCTCGGACCTGATAATTCTCGCCTCGGTGCCTATTCTAATCATGGGTCCCACTCTGCAACTCTGGGCAATAGCTTGCTTAATCTCCACAACGGCCCCACCAGCGCTGGGATGCCTGGCTTCACCTTGGGGGTGCCCAGGAGTGGACATTTCACAGGGAAAAGACAGGAAGGGTTCCACAGCGGTATGCGTACAGCGCCAGGACACCCTTGGGTAACAGTGCGCTTTACAAGTACAAATTTCATTCATTCACAATGGCCCTGGATCATGTCCCTGATCCCCTTGGCACACTGCAGCACACATACAAACAGCAAGTAGACCCCCGTCCACTATGGGCACAAAGGGGTCCCTCCCCACACAGCACCATCTCACAACCAGCCCATGCACACGTGTCAAAACCAGCAAAGCTGCGTGTCTGTGAGCCACACTTACAATGCAAGTGACACTGCATGATGAACAGCATGGCTGCAGTCCAATTATCATGACATGGTGCACGCCACGACACTGAGGTGGCTGAGTGTGGAACACATCTGTAAAGGAGCAGGTCACACTCTGACACATCCACGTGCAGAAACAACCCCTGACGTCAACAACACATCTGCGGATAAACCATGCCCAAGAGTCCAAAATCCGAACTAGAGCCAAAATTAGCGAAGTCTGCAACATCTCAGCACTGTAGAAGCACAGAAGTCAAAGGCACACCGCCTCAAAGGGATAAGGGGCAGCAAAATCACAGCTGCAGGGGCGACTCTCCCACAATGCAGCACACACACATAGCAATAACAGCACATCATCATTGACGACAATGTGGTACAAAGTGCAACACTCTCACTACAGAACAGAGGACACAACTGGTTCCGCTTGTGCGTAGAAACTGGCCAATCACATCTGGCATAGCAGGAAACTGTGAGATAAAAATGTACGTGTACAACCTCACATCCGTGATGTAGTTCAAATGTCCACTGTCCCGCATCAAATAGTCAGCTCCTCCCAAACAGTCACAATGTACATTGTCATGCAGTCTGTATGTAAACTTGAACAATGCGTCAACATACATGTCAACACAATGTCAAAATGCATCTCCCCTTCACATTGCAGAGGGACAATCAACACCTCCTGCAGAGCAGACCAGACTACTCATCAGTGTTGATGAAGAGGACCTCCACACCTTCGACACCGACGCCCTACAACAGCTCATGGACATCTTAGGCAACCCACCTACAGGAGCAGGGCAGCCCAGCTGCATGGAGGAGACCCCACCCCCTGCACAGACCACACAGCAGGAAGCACCCACCACCACGGCTGGCTCCCAGCACCTCACCGAAGCACACATTGCATTCCAAGGCCAGGTGTTAGACTGCCAGAAGGAGGTGGCTGAACAGGTGCGGGTGGGTTTCGACCTCATGGCAGCCGAACTAGATTACATACGTGGGTGTCTAATTCCCATCAGGGACCACTTACACTCCCCAACGGACACCCACACTGCGACAGAGACACACGCATTTGCACATTTCCAGTACTGAACCACGCCCAGAGCCCCGGGATAATCATTCACACCCCTACGCTGTACTTGCGTACGCCGACCCAGTCCACTCCTCTTACGTATAAAGGGGGGGACGACAAAGCTACATGTCCAAGGTCTTACCCACTGCCTGAGGTGACATGGTTGCGTCCGCTGTACACAGCACAATGTAATGTGGTAGGGCCCGGGGCCATCATGCATACGTAATGAGCACACGGACACACTTTGATAGTTAGTTGAACTGGCTATGGGCACGTGCGCCCAGCCACTTTTCATTACCAGGGTCACCTGACCAGTGACGCCTTTGCTGGATGGGTGTGGGGTGAGTGTGAGCCAGCCCTCAGGGAGTGGTTGGTGCTGGCAACAACTTGAACAGTGATCACTATTAAAGCGGAAACAGAAAACACCAACATAACACAAACAACTGCAAAGCATCATGGTGGTAGCCGGAGCAAGTACAGAGGTCACCCAATATTCAATCAGAAGGGTCCGTGAGTTACAGTGCACTGAGGTAGGGGCACCAGAGCTGAGCGTGCTCATGTGAAGAAATTGTCTAGGATTGTGTCCCTTCGGGATATTCCTGCTGCAGCTGCAGTGGGGTGTGTTACACCTGCCTCATCTTCCTCATCATCGTCCCAGGTCTTCCCCACTGCCTGAGGTGACATTGTTGCGTGAGCTGTCCACAGCACAAGACTCAATCAGGAAGGGTCCATGAGTTGTGGTGCACTGAGTAATTGGCACCTGAAGAGCTGAGCAAGGTATCAAGCTGATGATGGCATCCAAGACAGGTGTGAGCAACTATGATAGTCTGGCTGTAAGACTCTTTCGACTCTGGCAGTTGTTGGTTGGAGGTGGTCCTGGCGGTGGTGGTGTGTGCAGCCAGCGGTGATGCGTCATCCGGGCAGTTCAGGACTCGATTTGATGTGTGAGCCCTGGTGGACCGCAGTTGAGGCCGGAGGCAGTGGTCTGCGCAGGGCCACAGACACATGGCGTTGATGACCCCCAGGCCATCGACTCAGAGGCCATCCAATATTCAATCAGACAGGGTCCATGACTTGAGCTGCACAGAGTTAGTGGCCCCGGATACACTGCGGCCGGCACAGGCACACTGCCACGGGACGGTGACTTGCGGTGCACTGAGGTAGGGCCACGAGAGCTGAGCGGGTCCTCGTCGATGTCGAAGGTGAATGTCGCAGAGTGTTTTGGGGGACAGTGGAAGGTGTTCTTCCAGGGCATGATGCAGAGGGCAGAACCAAGCAGAAACAGGCAATATGGAGGAGATGAATGCTGCAGACTCATTTTTGACACCAAGTCAGTATCAGCTACATGTTGATGAAGACAACCCCCAGGCCATAGACTCAGATGCCACCAAAGTTCAACCAGAGAGTGTCCATGAATTTCGGGGCACAGAGTTAGTGGCACCAGAGCTGAAAGGGGATGCAGTCTGCGATGAGGCCTGTACAAAGGTATAAACTCTGCCATAACAAAATCAAGACTCAGTTCCAAATGTGTGACCTACTTCACCACAGTGTAGGCCGGAGGCAGCGGTGGAGTACGTCAATGAGAAAGGAGTGCTGGGGGCCTGTGTCGCGGAGGCCAGCGATGGTCTGAGGAGGCTGCCAAGGTCGCGGGCCTCGGGCTTGGAGCTTGCACCGGCACGTGGTGGGCCCTCTTTGACACACGCCGGTGTTGGCAGGTGAGCAGTGAAGCCTGGGTGCGCAGGGGCGGCCAAGACGGCCCTGGGGACCTGCGGCCTGGGATGCAGCAGGCGCACAGGATCGCAGGCACCACCGCTCACGGCGTCGGCCTCGTGGCGGGGTGAGAGGCGCCGCCCTGGCAGACACGTTGGACATTCCGGAAGAGATCCACGCCAAGAGCAACGTGCTTTTTATTCACACCCCTACGCTGGCCTGGCGTACGCCGGGCCAGCCCACTCCGCTCACACTTACAGGGGGGGACGTAACAAGCTACATTTCCGCGATCTTCCCCACTGGCTGAGGTAACATGGTTGCGCCCACTTTCCACTACACCCCAAACACCAGCAGTGTATGTCAACATAGACATGTCTGTGGGCTGCATACTCAAGTCTGTCCAGCACATCCACGCCACACTTGGCATTGTGTACATTCTCATTCATGGGTCACTTGCCTCCTTCGCACATGCCTGGTTCCCACCTCTCCCCACATTCTGCTATTGTGTGGCTGTGGTGCCATGCCGTTGTTGGCTTGTGTACATGGCTAGCCCAGGTTACCACAGTAAGTTGTGTTGTCGTGTCTGGTATGTGGGCATGTTGTTTGTCATGTTGTATGTGATTTTGTAATGTGTGCATTCCCAGAGTTGTGAGTTGTATGTTGGTGGAGTTGAGGTGTGTGATGTGTTCAGTTGGTACTTACCGACGAGCATTGCATTTGCATAGATGCCAGCCTCAAAGCGCTGGTTGATGATGGACTGTTGGAAGATGAAGGAATCATGCACACTGCCTAGGTAGTTGGCGACGGCATTGGTGAAGAGTCCCCGGTGGTCCACTATTGCCTACACATTGACGGAATGCATGTGCTTCCTGTTGAGGTAATTGTGTGCAGTGGCGGCAGGGGGCACGAGGAGTACATGTGTGCAGTCGATTGCCCCCAACATGTGCGGGAAGTCAGCTATGGCGTAGTTCCCTTGCTTAGTCCCCAGCTGTTCCTGCACAGTGTGTGGGAAGTAAAGGTGCTGGTGTACCAAGCTGATGATGGCATCCAAGACAGGTGTGAGGAACTTGGATAGGGCTGGCTGTGAGACTCCTCCGACTCTGGCAGTTGTTGGTTGGAAGGTCCCAGTGGCCAACAGGTGCAGCACAGCCAGCAGCTTTGTCTGCGGAGGGATGTTGGTTGTCCGCTGTGTTGGTACCGTCAGCCTGTGGGCAATGTGGGTGAGGATGCGGAGGATGGTTGTCCTTTTGAGCCTGTAGTGGGCAATGACATCCTCTGGTGTTAAGTCTGTGAGGCAGGTGCGTTTTCTGAAGGTCCGCTGTCTTTGTCTGCGCTGCCTCTGTGGTAGTCCGGGGGGGTGGCGGGCCTGGGGTTGGTGGGTGTTGTGGCCCTCTTGGGGCTCCGAGCTGCATGATCAGTAGCTCCATGGCATCTGTTGTTCTTCAGGTGTGGCTCTGGGCTGGGCTCCCTTTTATGGTGCAGGTTGTCGTCCGACTTAACACCAGGTAAGAGCAGGTGTTAAATCCCTGCTGCTAACGCGCCTTATCACCTGTTTTGTGATCTTATCGCCGATCTGGCTGGTTGTTGAGAATGTTGCGAAGTGGTGTTGTCGCGGGTTTTTGCACGGGAACGCCTACTCTGCATCTCATTAGCGTTAGTTGCCGGTGTCATCCGTGGAGATGTTTTTTGCGGCTGCTATCGCAGGAAAACTGGCGATATCTGCTGTTCGCACCAGCTTGTGAATAGGGCGATAAATCTATCGCCACTTTGGCTGCGATAAAGTGCCGCTAACTCGGCGATAAGTCCTTGAGAATATGCCCCATAGACTACAAAAGTCGCTAAGGTCGATGCCTATGCCCAGTTTTATTAACCCTCTTGCGAGGACAGCAAGGCCATTGGGTAAAACCCTGGCTGTGTTGGCAGCAAAACTTTGAATTTCCCACCACTTCCATATCCAATAGGAAGCCGAGCATTGTCCGCTTCGATGAAAACAGTAAACAGAATTATTCAGGCAAACCCCTTAAATGATCCATTGCTGCCCTGATTCTGATTTCTTTTGCTAAGAAACATAACCTATGTGCCTAGAAGCAGAACCGAGGGTGCATGGCTTGTGGTAAATAAATCATGATTAACATGAACCGTTTATTCCTTTTTACACCACATAGATTATACAGGTACAGTCTCCTTTTGCCATTAGCATTCTGCAGCGTGGTATTTAAATATCAGAGTTCACTGAATGCATTTAATTCATGGATGCACAAGTAGACCCTTCTTCTGCTACGCCCCCCCCCCCCCAATCTATGAAGCAATACTGGATCACATAAAGCAACATTCATGTTATGCTATATCCATTAATTACCTTTAATGCTATTATTGGCACCAAACTGTGGATCAACCTATGAACCTGTGGAAATGTACTTACTGTGGTCGCAAATTGGGCTTTTCTTTGCCAACTGCCTGTGATTTGGCTCTCACTGGCTGAATTCAGGGCGTCCTGCAGGGAAGTGCACACAGATCTCTGGTTATTGATAGCATTGTGCAGTTTAATGAAGTGCTCTAAACTAATCACGCCCCTGCTACCTCAAAGGAACAATTTAGAATTGCATTTGTCATCTGCCTTCAACAGTTTCATGGGAAATATTGCCCTAAAAGAAAAAAGCAATGGCAAGGCCAAAAGTACTTGGAAAGCCGAATTTTATTTTTTTTCATTCTTTTTGCAAAACAGACATCAAAAATGTTAACCTAATAAAAACGAAAAATGCCACTATCTAGAGGTTTTGTGCACATGTTTGCATACAATGACTAGAAAATGAGTCATGGCAAAAATAAGGAAAAAAACATTGAACAAAAGCAGTGGCTACTTTTAGGCACTTGTGCACATGAGCACGAACAAAAAGCTTTCACGCACAGTAAAGAGAGCCATTGGCTGAAGTGTGCTAACCCATTGCTCCAACTGTATATCGTGGTAAGCAAAAGCAAAATGTGAATGCCAGCTGAACACACCAATGAATGAAGAAGGCTGACCGAAAGCCCCTGTTGGTGTATATGTATCTTATTATTAATCATATTTTTGGGGTGAAATAACGCTGTCGAAACTGTTAAAGATATTAGACCACATCTAAAATTACCTACTTTCACTGACCTAGCTAAAGAATCTTAGCAAACTTGCTTTCTACAAGAACAACATAGCCAAATTCCAATTATAATGTTTGATTACACTTTGTGCTGTATGAGGCAGTGTCTGGTGAGCACCCTGATAATCTCACTTCAGGCCAATTTCCTAGTCCTCAAGAAGGCTACCTCAAGCAGAACTGAGAGAAAACTCTTTTGGGCCTATTCACACACTGCACTTAGTAGCACGTGAAGAAGCATTGCAATACTACAAATGATGTACTTCAAAATGTTGTTCAAGAACCTACGGGCAGAGCTTTCCACCTCTGTTTCTCCTATCTTTTCTATTCGGAGATCTCACCTAGTGTCATTTTAAGGATTATCAGGGCCCGGGAAAGACACATTTTGTGGGTCCCTGTTCAGGACAACTTTGAATTTTATTACCCATTTCACTCTATTTTAAATCCACGTGATGTAAAACAATAGTGAATATAGGTTAACATTTCTGAAACAGGATCATAGAAAAACAGGTGAACTCTGCTTTGTAGCAGAAAGTGTGCATATGCTTCTAGGCAGGTACAGTAGGGTGAATTGGTGATACCTTCATTTACATTTCTCATAAACTTTAACCACGTCGAGACTTCTCCTGACAAAGGTAGAAGAAAATTGTGGTGCCTCAAGATGCAACAATGCGTCTTCAATGCACAATGGATTGAGGGATCTGTGTGTGGCTGTGGTGTGACTTGTTGCAGTGTTATACATCTCTCCTCTCAGTGGCCTCATGGCTTTGGGGAAATCAGTTATTACTCCTAGATCTGTTTCAAAGCCTCTTTGACTTCTCTTTCCCCTGGTAACGAGGCATTGCATGTACAGCCCTCGTGGCAGATATAAAAGGAAATGAAAAGTTTGAGCTTCAGGCTACTGCTCATATTTGGCACAGAGAAAACCAATTTCCTTTGGAGCAATAAACGTGTCCTCCTGTGTTTGAGAAGAAGCCTGCAGGTGTGATCTGGCAGCCCCAGGCAGCATCTCATAACCAGGGGCTCTGTGACCCTATCAGGAACTGGGAAGAGGAGGTGAAAGGGATTATGGACGAGAACATGTGCTCAGTGTCTAAGGGGGTGCAATAAATACAGACTTCTTGGCTCCTATATATCTCTTTCCTGGCGTCTACCATGTAGTGTCCCCCCTTGTGCACTGTCAGCACTAAGAAGGACAAGGAGCTGCCAGCAGACAGTGTGGGGTTTGTGATGAGTAACTCACTCTGCTGAGGCATGGTAATAAAATGCATATATCACAAAGGGAGAGACTTGAGTCTTGCTGGAAATCACAAAGAATGCCAAGGGCGAACAAGGATTCCATCTCATTCCACAACCATTAACCCCAACACTCAAAGTAGGGAAGTATTTGGCCGCTGCCCCACATTCCCCAAACTCTAACTCCCTAATGGCGCACTAACTAAACTTCCACAGAGAAACCAACAACTGAGGCAGCCTGAGATGGACAACATTTCCTCGGCTGATACCTGTGCTGTCTCTTTTTATGTTGAGTGAAACGTGCCTTGCTGCAACCCATGATGGAAATTTCATTCCGTCTACTGGTGCTGCGATTGTCCTGTGTATTAGGGAAAGTTCTACTAGTACTGTCTACGAAATAAATAAATGGTGCACTTTTATAGGAAGCAAGGCTGCAAGTGTCTGTAAGGTGCATATTTTGTTTGTTAAGGATGCTGCTGTCAGTTATTGTTATCAATGGTTAGAAGTTGAAAAGCACACAATCGGATATTAGTATTTTTGTTTTTGCTTGAATTTCGGTAGTCTGGATTAACAGATTACTTTCAGCACGTTTCCATTGCAGACCGGAGTCTGATACAGTTTTGTGGTGGTCTGTGGTCAGTCGGGTGAGTATGTAGGTTTTAACGACTTGTAGGTTTTTTGATGAGAGGACTCAATTTGCTTACGTAGTTCCTCGATTGGTACAGGTTCCCATTTCCTGGCAAATTAATGTGTGGTCAGAAGATGGCAGTAGAAGGGGCTACCTCGGAACAGGGATGGTGGGGCGGGAGCGGTGAGAGATAGAAAAAATAAACAAATTAATTTACCTTCTTCGACGCCGCCGCACGTCTCTCCTCCCTCCTCGCCAGCACCGCAAGCACTCCAGGCTCCCGGACTCTCCCAGCCAATCACAACGCTGCAGGAGCGTTCTCCACTGGGCTGTGCAACACAGCCCAGTGGAGAATATGCCTAGTGTGCATGACTGTTTGGCCGGCCCCAGAGGGCTGACCAAGCCTTCATGCGCAATTAGGGAGGGAGTGCAAACCACTCCTGCTCCCTCTGATGGCGGGGAGCCCAGCCCCACCCGACCTGGCTGGAGTCCCGCAAAGAAAAAGAAAATTATAATAACTTCTTGTTATTATCATTTTATTTTTATTTTCCACTGCTCAAAGAGCAGTGGGGCAACTCTCCTCCGCCTTAGTGGAGGAGCCGCCCCAGGACAGTAGCAAATGTTGATAGATGCCCCAATTGCCAGTTACTTGCATGTTGTGGGTGTATTTTCTGGTGTTAAGGGTTCTGTCTCAATGCATGCTATTGAAAGGTGGTGTGTGGTATGTGTCTATGGCTGTTTTTTTGTGACTACTTGGAAACCTAACTATACGTCATATCTGTACTGTGTTTTTTGTGTGTACAGAGTTCCATCTAAAATATTCGGTACACGATTGTGCTTTAGTCTAGTGCTATTGGGCCCCATTAGGGCAATTTACGTCATATCTGAACTGTGGTAGGGGTGCCTACTATGTAATGTTTCAAGTGCACAGCTTGACTAATTTGAGGAGCATCTCAAGGACAAATATGTACCTATTTGGTTAGCCTGAACTACTTCTGCCAGCTATGAACGTGTTTGTTGTGTTGAGGAAGTTGCTATGCTGCTGCAGTTGTTTTTTAGGTATCATCTGAGACAGCACATGTGCTGTCACTTTAAAGACATTTTGTTAACTAAAAGGGGCCCAGGAGCCTCCCATTGCTTAACATTTATTGACTTCATTGTTATTTGCTAGCTCCTGATTGATCAATGCATCTGCCATGCAGAGTGGTTGAAAGTTAAAAAATAATGTTATGATGCAACCAGCATTGACCACATCAAATCCCTTTTTAGGTCAACGCCTACAAGACAGTGCCGCTGCTGTCTGGTTTACTAAAGACTTCTCGGGACATTCAGAAAGCTAAACTAGGAATGTATTCGGCCTGTTGTTTTTTGTGGCTTGTAACACATTTTCTGGTTTTCTATTTGCTGGCTTTATTTGCTTTAGGCTGTCCAGCTTGAGTTCGTCCCTCCCGTTGCCCAAACTTTGTTTACTGTATTCTTCCACAAACTCACTTTCTGTAAATAGGCCTTTAAATCTTGTTCTTATCTTGTCACATTTGCTGTGCATTCAAAGACAGAAGCCAAATGTCAAGCTCTCTCAACTGAGAGAGCTTGGTGTTAGTTTTTTTTTCTCTGACTTCAATGTGAGTGAATTTATGTGACAATGCTGCTGAGTATCCATGTAAGAGAAGAGGGTGTAGGATGCTTTTTTCTTAGCACATAGAAAACAAGCATTGGCATAGCCAATAGGTCTCGCTTTTGGGATCTTATAAGTATTTAGTTATGCAGCACAATATCCTTGGTGCAACAACATCAACTGTTGCATGGCTAAACACTTATAAGGTCCCAAGGGCGAGACCTATTGGCTATGCCAATGCTTGTTCTGTTGAGGTAATCTATCAACCGAGCATATAATAAATACCCAGGAGACACTCCAAAAGATGACCCGTATAAACATCATAGGAAATGTGAATATGCAGAAGGAAGCCCTTACCCAGAGGTAAAGTAGGGAATACAGGGAAACAGGGCACAGCCTCGTATTTCTCCGTAAATGAAGGCTAGTAAAAAAGAAAAAACAAGGCCTAGTCACTGTCCTCCCTAAAATGTACAGTGCACTGACCCAAAATGAGAAACAACATGTAGCACCAAAAGGCACTAGGGTAGTCTTATGCTTTTCTGGGTTTTCAATGTGAAGGAGGAGCAGGTCAAACAAGTACACAGTGGAGCGAAGTGAATGCAGTGGCAAGGAACGGGCTGCGCATGCGCATGTTTCAGACCAGAGAAACCATCAGGGTTAGAGCCACCCACGCCGTTGGTTCAAATTGGCGACATTTATTCCCTTATATTCCATGAACTTAACCGAACCTGGTTTCAAAGAACTTTACAGCGAACGTACTAAGAGTCAGCCCTATAGTGGCAGCACATAAATAAGCAATGCTAGCACATACAGCATGTATATACGCTTTCCACCATTTTACAGAGGTAATTGGTGACAGCAGCACAGCTGGAATACACACAACAGGTGAGAGGTGTTTGTCGGCAACACAAACACTCAAGTGCAACTGTGCTTAATTCAACATTCGTCTTCTAAAGCTCGACAAACTCTGCCCCAGAAGAGAGTTCAGAAAAGATAGAGAAGCCAAAAATACGACTAGTATACACATTCTCTAGTGAGAATGTCAGTTGTGGTTCCAGAACTGGAGTGCGAGACAGACTTCCTGTGGAGTGGAACTGGAGTCTTCTGCTCTGAGGCACGTGTTTGTGGAGGAGTAGAGAGACTCACCACGGCTTTACTTGCATATGTAGAGACATACATAGAGGCGATCTGCGGCTCACAGTTATGCGTGGCAGTACAGACGATGAGGCAGGAGGAGACCGCGCCGGCCACAGAGATGGAAAACCAAAATGGCGGATGCTTGTTTACATTCTGGGCGAGTCTTTACAGCTGCTGTGCCACATTAGAGGATGGGCAGAACCTGGGATAGCGCTCTGACTAGGAGTACTGAAGAAACACTGGTACTTCTGTTTCCTCACAGAGTCCCCGGAAAAGGAAATGTGCTCAGACTTCCTTGAAGCGAGCGTCATTCTGACTCAGCTGCTGCTGTGCTGATATTGAAAGGTGCTGACTTCACTTTGCAGTTCCTGGAAGGCGAACAGAGCTGTGGATGTGAATGTTGTAAAGTGACTTAAAAGTTGACATGGCAACTCAGGCTTCAATGCGAGTTGTCACCTTCCAATTCATCAGATCCTCTACCAAAGTAATATAGGTTGCAGCGACTGCCAGAAGTCACGCCTGCGCTGTCCTTGGCGTCATTGCATAATGCGTGTGGTAATTCACGTCATTCGTGGTTTTTGGGTCTTTGCTGGCAACACATCGGCCAATTTGGGGATCAACATCTCAAACGAGCATTGGCAAAGCCAATAAATAGGTCTGGCTTTAAAGAGCTAATGAGTGTAAATACAGATGTGCGCTGCATGCACAATCACTATGTAACATGTTAGAATCTGACTTGTAAACTTTTACAAAGTGGGTTCAAATAGTAGCAAAATTGAAAAGAATCATAAGCTAGACTGGTCTAGGAACCAGTTGCCAGGCTATGACGTCGCTAGGACCAGCTAACAAATGGGGACTGCACATGGGAAACGTGACATCACTCCAGACTGCTCTAGTCAAATCCCATGATCGGTCCATGTACTTGCGATCAGACTGTGACATCTGTACAAAAACCTGAGCCCAGACTGTGACGTACCAACAACCCCCAGACGTCAGACCGACCTCAATCCAGGGTCCAGATATCAGATTGCCACATCACAACCTGCAGTCCGAAAGCGACATCCCTCCAGAGACCCTACCGCAGTCAAATTGTCACATCACTGCACTAGACATCTCGGCAGGAGTTAGCCATGGCCTGGACTGACTCACAGTTCTAGACATTCACAACTCACTCACTTCTCCCGGAGCGGTGCCGGTTCCTATGGCAGCACTGGGTGAATCAATTTCCTCCACTGGCACAGCGCCGGACACATAGACTGCCAACCTGTTCTAAAACTTGGCACTGGGTGATCTCTGCGGGCATGAAATAACGTGCGCGTGCACGCACACAGGCGTCTACTTAAGGGGATGTGCATTCCTTTCGAATCCTCGCTGTCCAATGTATATCCCGTAGTGTACTGCCTGCGTGCCCGGATCGTGCACGTCAATTAGCTGCGTGACCGTGTTAATATTATTTTAGGAAATTTACAAAGCACAAAATAAGAAATGTCGCAGGTACGGATCAGCAGGCGTATACGGAACATAAAGCATATACACAATTGTAAATAAGTGGGCAAGTGTGCACAACATGTGCTTAATGGTGTACAGTACACGGACGAAAGCGCAAAGGTACAGATTAACATTCAAGGATGTGTATGCGCACGTATGGATGAGTGTGCAGGTGCCAGGTGGTACTGTAAGTTGTATGTGCGCATTTAAGCTGAGTTCCTACACGTGTCCAATGCGCCACGCGCTGATTACACGCTCCCGGGCACATCTTCGCTACGGCCCCATGCCTATGTACTTAGGGTTGCAACAAGTTCGTTAGCGTTACTCGGCTTCAAGCTCCACCGCTTGCGCAACTCTCCCAATTCACGTGTATAGCTCCCTGAAGCATTCCCGGCTTCTAACCGGTGTTTAAAGTTCTTAATTGCATCTCACTTGTAACTCTTTAGCCACTGCTTACTTGTCACGTGCTCTCCAATTTCTTTGTTTACAGTCCCCTTGATGGCTCCAGGAGTTCCAGTGCACATACAGCTCCTCGAAAGCTCGGCAGATTCACGGGTTCCTCTGTGCTGCACAGGTCTCGTGCTTACCATTACGAGTGGCGCTCGTTTTGAATGCTTACTGAATTCCAGTCATGAACATTCATTTAAATGCCTCTTCAATTGTGGGAGTTGTAGTCTTCGTCACTGATTCAGTCTCACGAAATGTCTACATTACAGCGTTTTGGGAAAATAAAAAAAAAGAGAGGAGCGGGGACGAGAGGAGCGGGGGCGAGGCGGCGAGCGCGGCAGCCTGCTCCAGCTGACCAGACGCTCGTGCGTCATGGCCTTTTCCGGCATGTGTTTCCAATTATCGCGCCCGCGTCTGGGCACGATAATGGGAAACACATGTCTGCGTCGCGCGTAACCGCCCGAAAAAGGCCAGCCACGACGCACGAGCGTTTGGACAGCTTCTGAAACCCCCTTACTTAAAGTCTTCGCCTAGCAGCGCTTGCGCGCTACTCGAGGCTCGACCTAAAAATGAACTGTGCTGATGTTTCAAAATATACCAGAATTAGTACAAATGAAGCACATTTTTTTGTAATTCTGAAGTGTGGTGGAAACAAATATTTGAATATGATCAAGACACATCAATACACTAGGTGATGACATTTGCACACATTATCGTTTGTGTGCAGTAAAACAGTTTTTCTGTGCAAATGCAAAGGTCATAATGTGTTGTCTGTAGTGGCAGTACGCTACCACACAATGCATACTCCACACAACGCCACTCCAGTCCACTCTATGCCCTTCCACTCTATGCCACGCCACTCCATTCTACAAGACACCACTCCACTCTACGACATGCCACTCTGCTGTACGCCCCTCCACTCTAAGACACTCTATGACACAACACACAACTCCATGCACTCCAATCTACGCCACTCACTCCATGACACAACACGCCACTCCACTTTACGCCCTTTCATTCCACACCACTTACCCCACACCACTCCAATCTACCCCAATCTACCCCACCCCACCCCACTCCACTTCGCTACAGTCTACCCCATTCAACTCCACCCCAATCTACCCCACTCCACCCAATCTACCCCACTCCACCCAATCTACCCCACTCCAATCTACCCCACTCCAATATACCCCACCCCAATTTACCCACCCCACTCCACCACACCACAGTTTATCCACCCCACCCCAATCTACCCCACCACACTCCATTCTACAACACTTTAATCTATCCCACACTAACCCAATCTACCCCATTCCACTCCAATCTACCACAGTCCACTTCACCCAATCTACCCCACCCCAATTTATCCACCCCACTCCACCCCAATTTACCCACCCCACCCCAATCTACCTTACCACACTCCAATCTACCCCACTTCAATCTACCCCTCTCTAACCCAATCTACCCCACTCCGCTCCAATCTACCTCAGTCCACTTCACTACGATCCAATCTACCCCACTCCAATCTACATCAATCTATCCCACTCCACTCATATCTACCCCACTCTGCTCCAATCTACCCCACTCCAGTCCACTCCAATGTACCCCAATCCACCCCACTCCAATGTACCCCAATCAAACTCAGTTCACTCCAATCTACCAGACTCCACTACAAGTTATCCTACTCCAATCTTCCCCAGTTAAATTTACCCTACTCCATTCCAATTTACCCCACTCCACTCTAATCTCCACTGCAATCTACCCAACTCCTCAACACCCCATCTACCCCAAGTCACTCCAATCTACCCCACTCAAACATAATCGACCCCAATCCACCACAATCTACCCCATTCCAATCTACCACAACCTACCCCACTCCAATATACCACAATCTACCCCACTCCAATCTACCACACTCCAATCCACCCAATATACGCCACCCCACTCCACTCTAATCTACCCCACTCTACCCAAGTCTGCCCTACTCCACTTCACTCCCATCTACCCCACTCCAATCTACCACACTCCACTCAAATCTACCCACTCCACTCCAATCTAACCCACTCAACCACAATTCACCCCACTCCAATCTACCCCACTCCAATCTACCCTACTCCAGTTTATCTCTCCCCAATGTACCTCACTCCAATTGAGCCACCTACAATCCAGTCTACCCCACTCTACCCCACTCGACCTCACTCCACTCCAATCTACCCCATCCCACTCCACCTCATCCCACTCTACCCCACTCCAATCCAGTCCACTCCAATCTACCCCATTCTGCTTCAATTTACCCCAGTCCAATCTACCACACTCCACTGCAATCTACTCACTCCACTCCAATCTAACCCACTCCACCCCAATCCACCCACTCCAATTTACCTCACCCCAATCCACCCTACTCCAATATAGCCCTCCCTAATTTACCCCAGTCCAATCCAACACACTCCATCCCAGTCTACCACACTCCACTCCAGCCTACCCCACTCTACCCCAATCAACCTCACTCCACCCCACCCCACTGCAATCTTCCACACTCCACACCAATATATCCCACTTCAATCTACCCACTCCAATCCACCCCACTCCAATCCACCCCACCCCAATCTACCACACTCCATTTCACTCTACCCACTCTACCCCACTTACCTTCACTCCAATCTACCACATGCCAACCCTATCCACCCCACCCCATCCCACTCCAATCTACCCTACCCCACTCTACCCCAACTGCTTTACTTTAGTTTACCCCATCCAACCCACCCAATTCCAGTTTACCCCACTCCAATCTACCTCAATCCACCCTGCCACTCTTCCCAATCTACTCCAATATACCCCACTCCACTCTATCCCAATCTACCCGGATCTACCCTACTCCTATCTACCCCACCCCATCTACCCTAATCTACTCCAATCTACTCCACTCCAATCTATCCTACTCCACCCCAATTTATCCCAATTCAATCTACCCCACTTCAATCTACCATGCCAATCTACCCAACTCTCCCACTCCAATCTACCCCAATCCACCCCATTCCATTCTACCCCACTCTACTCCCACTCCACTCTACGCCAATCTACCACACTCCACTCTACCCCAATCTACCCCATTCCATGTGGTGTACATAATGGCTAAAACCCATTGCCAAAGCCAATAACTATGGCATAGGCGAGACCTATTGGCTTTGCCAATGCATGTTTTTGTTATTTATTTATTTTTTACTTTCAGTCATGTTGCACAGCACCCATTCTGCTGTACAACATTGGGTTATGCCTCTTCCATCTGCTCACTGACATCAGCAGGCCCCTGTCCCTCCTCATATGCTCCACTTCAGAGCCAATGCGTCATAAAACAGCTGCTGCTCACTTGCTGCCATGTTATGCAGGGCGGGGGGAGGGGGTCGAGTCCTGCATCTGTCGCACTGCCAAACCAGCTCTCCTACCGCACGCAGCTCCTGAAATGCACACCAGCAAACAGCTCCTCAGAGAAGTGTAACTGCACTCTTGAGAATTCGGTCAACACAAGTGAGAAAAGTTAGCAGCAGTTGACACTTCTTTTCTTCTGCCTCGGTGAAGGAAGGTTGCACTGCTGCTGCCTGTGCTGTACCTGTTCTGCTTAGGGGAGGGAAGCGTGCAGTTACGCTGCATGTGGGGCAACTTTTCTATCTCTGTAAAGGAAGGTTTCATTGCTACTGCATGAGCTGCAACTGTTCATTGCACGTGAGGGCGGGGTTGTCTGCACTTCTGCTGCCAGTGCTGATTTCAGTAAAAAATACCAGAAACTTTCTCATGAATTATAACATTATTGTTACTGGAGGACTCCTGACAGAAGAGAGGCGTTCTTCTCAAGTATAACAAGTTAGTCCCGGAGTTCCATTTTTGGTGCGCATCTGCCCTCTAAAATGTGTACGCTATTACTCACTTTTGTAGGTGATTGTGAGTGCATGCACCTGCTCATAGTAGATAACGTGGATGGAGATAACAGTTGTGGCCGGTATGTCCATGTCCACCACAATTACAGGCCATTATGAGCTTAGAGGTCGACAATCAGGGGAAACTTGTGGTATCTGGAGTTACAAGATCTAATGCCCATGCTTTCCAGAATTCTCGTCCTATTTGCCTCACATATTTTTATCCTCATTACATTAGGAGGAAAATGTGCACAGACTTGGGGGCATATTATCAAGAACGGCGTTAAAAATTATCGCCGGTTTAGCGGCAGAAAACTGCCGCTAAAGCGGCGATAATGGGCTTGATAATATGCCCTTGAGAATTCAAATAGAAGTCCATGTTCTGGTGTGAACATGGGCTTCTATTGGAATTCTCCAGGGCATATTATCAAGCCCATTATCGTCGCTTTAGCGGCAGTTTTCTGCCGCTAAACCGGCGATAATTTTAACGCCGTTCTTGATAATATTCCCCTTGCTGTGTTTTACCACGTTTGTTCCCACACCAGGGGTAACTTATAAGCAGGCGGAACTGTATCACCCCTGGACATTGCTCCAATCGACCTGTAATGAGCGCCTCAGAGCAGGTGAAGCTTGTGAGTGAAAAGGTCATGTCATTTGGGAAATACATTGAGAAAAGGCCCTGGTAATAACATGTCCCTCATGTTATTCCCCATTCCCAGCCTCATATTTGTGATGCACTAAAGTATATAAAAAAAGTGATGGATGGAATGCTTGAATTAATCTCAGCCACTGGTAATTATTTGGGGCGGCATCCCAAAGTATTGTTATTTTGGGCACCATGTCACCGCAGTTTGGATCTAGCTATATGCAAATCAGTCTTGACCCTGGTCCAGCCGATATTTGTGATGGCCAGTAAATGGGATGGTAATACCACCTAGTAACCCCTCCCAGGCCTGCGAGTTCACTCTCTCACTCCATTCCATGGCCCCATTTTTTACACTCCCTTCTCTTCACACATTTTGAAGGACACAAGCTTATGGTGTAAAAAGGCTGCAGTTTTATTTCATAAAACACACAAAAAACATGGATCATACATTTCACAATGTTATGGTTGGTCATTTGCGACCCATGTCTTTTGCCATAATTCACATCTCTAGTAATATTGTCCCACTTGTTTTGTTTCCTGACAGCACTAATCTTGAGCGGTGGTCCGTCCCGCAGGTACCCCAGTGTATACGGTTCTAGCTTCTCTTGCTACCGACTTCGTGGGCGGCCGTCAGGCCTGGCCCAGGCTGCAAGTGCTGTTCCGCTTGGCCTGTACCTTTGCTGACCACTCGCCTGCTCCTCCGTGCCCCTGCCATGAGGCATCCCAAGGACACTGTCTGATCAGCTCTTCTGTTCTGGCTGTCTGTGTGTGCTGTCTCCGGCTCACCTGTGCCCCTGCCATGAGGCATCCCAAGGACACTGTTTGAGCAGCTCTTCTATCAAAGTTACTCTTTTCCGTGGGTACCTTCCTGTGCTGCCTCCGCTCTGCCCTTCCCCACTGCCTTTACGTCTGCGACTGCCGTGTTCTGGTGTGGGTATCACTGGGGAGGTCAGTTGTTTTTCGTCCGTGTGTTTCAGGGGGGCCTTCTGCCCCCTTTTAGCCTTTTACCTTTTACCTTTGTCCGCCCCCTGGTCACCTATTGGGCGGACCCCATTTGAATAATGCGCTCCAATCACAGCGCAGCATTTTCGCGGGCTCTTCACCTCGCGACCTTGGTCCTGATCCCACTGCCGTGAGGGGTTCCCTGTGGGCCCTTATTGGTCCAGCTTTGCTTCCCCGGCCCACCCTACAATAGTAATACTGAACCGGGTCAACCCGTCATTTAGATCCTTAGCAGGATGGTGTTTTAAATGGGAACATTTTTTGTTATGAACTTTTGCGCACACCAACAACATATCTCGCTCACTGAATGAATGAATGAATGAATGAAGCATTTCTATAGCGCACGGCTACTCAAAGAGTGTCCCAGCACTTTCTCACTCACTCACAGACACATGCACAAACACCTGGAGTAGAGAAACGACTTTGTATACAGAGGCAATAATTATACCAGAATGTTTCTAGGGTAGGTCGGCTGCAAATATATTTCTTGGTGAAGAGGGCTAAAAGAGCAAGAAAATAGAACTGTGTCCACGGAAAATGAAGAGATTTATCCAAGGTTGATGAGCATGGCTGGGCTTTGGCTATGTGGATTGGTCTCTGTTGATCTGTTTTGGGGAAAAGGTGTACTTTAGTGGTTAAGTTATTGCCCTTCATATGATGAAACCCGAGGTCTCATCTTGGCTTCCCAATTCGACAAGTGTGATCCTGAGGAAATTCACCTGGTCTTAGTTGCTTTACTGCAAAGATTGTAAAGACTTTTAGACATTCAGGCGACCCTTATAAACTGTATCAAATTTGCAGGTTCACCTTTCCATTCTTTGACAGGATCTCTTGTCCTTTGAGGAGCTGCAAGAGGTGATTTTAGGAATCTGTCTCCCAGGATACTCGGGCAGTTGTTACCACCCAGGAGGCAGAGGGAGGAGAGATTGGATAAATAGGATGCTAAGGCGGGGCTACAGGGAAGGGGGCGGACTAAGGAGGCCTTTTCACCTCCTATGCCTAGCAGGTTTGTTTTACAATCGACAGCTTGTTCCCTGCCTTCCCACCCTCTTTCAGAATATCTTTTGAGACTCGAATGTTAATTTCGCTTCAAAGCATTGTGGGGATATCAAGCTGTTGTTATGGTAGTAGATTGGGGATGAGGGAGTTACAGTTGATGTGCCGCACTAGTGCATTACCTTGAGGCAGACACTTTTATGAGACAGGTATGCAAAAGGGAATATTTGTTAATGTTGCTGGTGATCATGTGTGCTGATTTACTGTTACATTTTAGTATGGGCAGGTTTTTAAGAAGTGTAGGTTTGAATCGAAAGCTGGCTTTGTTACTGATCAGATGAACCAGCTCAATGGGACATGGGAGTGGGTGGGGAAGTAGATTGATAAAGACAGCCTTTGAGGGAAAAAATGGGAAAAGCCAAAGGTTGGTTAAAGGAGTGAGGACAGTGGACCATTGATAGTTGTAGTTGGTGTTTGGGAAGTTAAGGGGAGCAGGATGTTGAATTATTTGATTTAGGGGCAAAAGGTTAAGGAGAGGATTAAGGGTTGGGGTTTGTTAACTATGTTTTATGTGTTGAAAGGTTTTTTTAGGCTGTAAGGCTTTGGCCAAGTTCTTTATAGTTTGTGATGCTCACCTGTCTCATTAAAGCAGCCTTTACCACATTACTGGCATGCCTGTCATGCTTGAGCCATCTTATCGACCAGACTTTGCTGAACTTGTGCGTAATGAGACCTCATTGAAGTGGAGATGTTCGGGTAACAGCGACCTCTCCTGGTCAGCCTCAGCACAGCAGCACCCTGTGTCCAGGAGTGAGTCAGCAGGCTGCCGCCTTGACCAAAGGAAAGGAGGCAATGGCAGCAAGATATATATGTATATTATTTCTCACTTCCAAATACAACTCTGGTAAATATGTCTCGATTACTATATTAATGGCAACAGTTACATGCCTTATTTCTCGAAACTGGCCTTTTGGTACCCGATGGTCAATGTCCTAGTATTTATATCTTTGAGCGAATATTTTTGATATTACTTAATGTCAGTCGCAGCCGGCATGGCTCACGGGTAGGGGGGTGGGAGCGGGGGGTCGCGCAGGGAGGGGGGGGTCGCGGGAATGGTCGTGTGGGGGTTAATACATTTTTTTTTATTTAAACTTACCTTGAGACCTGGTCCTGCGTCTTCTCGGCTCCTGCTCTCCTGCCTCCAACAGGAACAGAAAGCAGGCAGCCAGGCTCCCTCCCCTAAGCCAATCACAATGCTGCACGCAGCGTTTTGATTAGTCGGGACGGCGCCCAGCCAGGGGCTTATGGGGTGGACATGATCTCCATGCAGGCTGCATGGAGAAGGGCAGAGTGCGCATGACTGGTTTGGGCGGCCCGAGAGGGCTGACCAAACAGTTTTTGCGCACTCGGGAGTGGGCACACCATTCCTCCCCTGCCCTGCTCAGAGAGCAGAGCAGCCCCGCCCACCCGCAAACCAAACATAAAATGGTAATAACTAAAAGTTATTACCATTTTATGTTTCTGCTTCTCGCGCTGCGAGAAAGCAGTGGGGCAACGCACCTCCGCCATAGCGGAGGAGCCGCCTCTCCTTAATGTGTGTGGCACTTCTACGCTAGTTGGGCCTTTGATATACATATATGTGTATGATATGCATCATGTTCTTGTTCTTTATACTTTCTAAAAATGTAATACAATATTTGGAACAAACCAAATTGAAAATGAGTGACCAGGGAATGTCCTTCTTAGACCAAGGCTGTCTTGATCCACAAATATATGTCACCTGCTGCCTCCAGCCTCCAGTGACACCCATAAACTATTTCCCTTAATACCTCACACTTTCATTCCTTTTGTCAGGCGTTTGGCAGCGGCGGGATGAGACTTGGAATTTCCACCAGCGCCATGATGAAGAGCTGATTAGAGAGGAGAAGCGGAAAGAAGTCGAGGGGGAGGTCAGAGTGCAGGTGAGTGCTCAGAGACAGAACATGGCCTCACTGAATGGAGTAAGAGGTCGGAGGGCAGGTGTGTGGTCAAGGACCCCTCTGCACCTTCGGATGGATGAAGAGATCAGAGTGCAGATGTGTTCAGAAGCGCCATGGGTCCTCCAGGAAACAAGGAAGAGTTCAAAGACGTGAGTGCAGGTGAGTGCTGAGGGTCATCACAGCACCTCTGGGCGAATGAGGCGGTCAGAGTGCAGGTGAGCTCTCAGCAATGGGAAGGAACTTCCACGAATGGAGAACGAGATCAGATGCAAGTCAGTACTCAAAGATGCTACTATGGCTCCAAGAAGAGGTCGGAGGGCAGATGAGCTCTCAGGGAGACCCCTAGGTCTCCAGGAAAAGGAAGAGGTTAGGGTGCCAATAAATGCCCAGAGAAGACAAACGAGGGCTCGAACACTGCAAAAAGTGAAGGAAGTGAATCTCCCATGTCCTCTGCACTTTACTGCTGTTGACAAGTGGGCTCTAGGGTGAAGGAAGAGGTCAGTGAGTAAGGTATAAGTGACAAGGAGCAGTGGAAAAAAGTGCCTCTAAGAGTGTAGAGGGAATGGTGCCCATAGAGAACAAATGAACTTTCAGACAGCGAGCAGAGCCTTGAAGCCTGTAGGAAACGGGCCTGCAGGTGGGTTCTCAGATTGATCGTGAGCAAATCCAGTAGCTATTTGATATGTTACGCGTTTTTGTACTGCAGGCTTCAACAATTTCTTGACCTTTTAGCACTTTAAATTTTTTACTCTGGCACTTAAGCTCTCATTTTAGGGTCCAAGGCTCAGATTCTGCTCTTTTCACTCACTCTCCTCCTTGCACTTTCTCTCTTTCTGACCTCGCCGTTTCTCTCTTTCTGACATTCACTCTGTTTTGTCCTCACTATCAACGTTCCGCTGTGTCTTTCTCTTTCTCTCTCTCTCTGACGCTGTCTCGTTCTTTCTCTCTTCCCCTACCTCTTTCCCTCTTTATCTGTTGCACCTCTTGATGTGAGCTAAATGGTCCCCTCTCTCTTTTCCCCTCTGGTGTAGTCCGTGTCGTACTCCCTCTTCCCACTAGAGATGGTCAGTTTGGAAACCTTACTGCTGCAGTCTATTTTTTAGGTACTCTTGCTCCAGCTGTGTTTTGTTGACAGGCAGATATGCCACAGCTAAATTCCAAAACCAGTCCATAGTCTGACAAGGCAGGTGCTGTTAAGTGAGTGTAAAGCAGTTGTTTTTGATGTGAGAGTTGTGTTTACCCCTTGTGCAGGTAGATGAGCTGATGCGACAAGAACTCAAGAACCTGAAGCTGGCCGTGGATCGAGAGAAAGGAAAGAAGAAGAAAGGGAAGAAAGGTGGAAAGAAGGTAAGAGGGCAGATGTGGGTACATGAAGGAGTGAAGCCTCATAGCCTCATCAGGATGTCTGATCAGTCACTGCATCGCAGAGCAACACAAGCACCTAGGTTCACAAAACACACGAACTTCCAAGTAATTATCAGATCGACGGAGCACCTCAATAATGCAGATTAACAAGGTCATATGGAGTCAGTAGACCCCCGAACCACGCAATTGCATAGAAACGTACAAGGCTGCATGGTCTTTTGTGTCTCATGAACACAAGGGTTCTCTGTATACTCTGGAACACCAAGAATCACCATAGCCAAAATGAACAGTGCAGAATGTTGGAGAGGTGTGGCGCAGCAGCCAGAGCGGCTGACTCCAGAGTGCAGGGTTCATTGGTCGATCCCCAGCGTCGGCGGCAGCTCAGCTCAACACCATGTGACTCTGGGCATTAGCTCACTTAATCTCCCCAACGGCCCCCAGCACCTTGAAACCTTAAGAGGTGATATGTTCGTGCTTTACAAATATGGATTATAATGTTGACATCTGCTCAGTCCCACAAGACCCTCCATATACCTAAGAAACAAAGCGACACATGGACCCTAGTGGAGTCTCTTCACCTAAAGGCCTAAAATAGACATAACAACAGGGGCAACCTCTGGCCTACCCCATACACCATATGCACATAGACCAGCTAGCATATGTGAGACTGTGCGTTCTCTTGATCCCATAGCTGGACCTCTGTTCAATCCTGTCCCTAGTACCCTCCATGCTCATGAAGAAGTGTGGCTGTCGCTTGCCTCTCGGTTTAACCATAACCATGAGCACCAGCCTGGACTGGTGGACATGCCGAGGGGACAATTAATTACCATCAAACCACACATTGACTATAGTTCTTGCTACCACTGCGCTTAGATGCCAAATATGCCAAGCATAATAATATGTTTGACCTTGCTATTCAGTGCTTTAATGCCATTCAAGAACTGGATGCCAACCATTGACTTACAATTAAATTAAATTGGAGCTCTTTGACACAAAGGGCAGACGACCTTCATCTCCCTCACCCCTCTCCAGAACCATGCCAGGGGTATCTACTCCCTTGGAATACTCTCTCGACCAAGGTGGAAAATGCAAGGAGTACCAATGGATTCTAAGATGATCCTGAACACCAAGTGTGAGCCATCTCAAAGAGCCGCCTCTTCCAGTTGTAGAAACTAAGAAAGAACATGCCCTTTCTCGCTATCAACAGCCTGAGATTGGTAGTTTGGAAATCAGTCAATTGGCGATGGGATTAGTGAACTTAATAGTGTCAACTGGGCATGCCCACCTAATTGCTGGCTCGACTTCACGTTATTCAGGATGCTGCACTCTGCCTGATGTTTGCTCGAACAAAGGATCACATTACCAAGGCATGAAGGCTCCTGCATTGGTTGTCAGTGGCACCCATGATTAAAAGCAGTGCTTTAAATGAAAATACAGAAGTGCAGGTACTCTCCCATTAAATGTACTGCAGCAGCGCTGAGAAGTGGTGGTACTCTCCCTTTCAAATTAAAGAAGTGCAGGTACTTAGTACCGGACAGTACCAGCCCATTTAAAGCACTGATTAAAATTAGGGGCGTCATTTTTGGAGCTCATAATTTATGTAATTCTCGCAAGAATTACAAGGTTTTTCATTTACCAGACACAGTGGTTTGTGTGGAAATGTGCATACTAGGTATGCCATCACATGAACCAGCTCAATGTAATATCTAAGCCTGGGCGGAGTTCACGGAGTTCCGCTTCGCAGAACTCTGTGAAGTGACAAAAAACTCCACCAAGCTACAGGGAGTTCCGTGAGAGGCGGAGTGGGTTACTTCGCACCGTTCGCACTGATTTTTAGGGCCGGGTGTTTGTCACATGCTGTAAAATCAGTGTGAACGGCATCTCGCACAGTTCAAGAGGGTGCTGCTTCTTTCTGCTGCTCGAGTAGTTCTACTCGAGCGGCAGCTTCCTCAACTCGAACAGAAGGTTTATCAACGCAAGCGGTAGCGACCATCCATGACCTCCCGCGTTGAGAAATCTCACTGGAAAGTGGTCTAGCATTAGATTTTCCTCGCTCACCAACCTATTGTTGGTGAGCGAGAGTGAGGAAAAAACTCTGCTACGCTTTGCAAAGCAGAGTTTTTCGGAACTCAGCGAGCTCCGCGGAGTTCTGAAAAACTCTGCAAACTCCGTGAACGGAGCAGAGTTCACCACCCAGGCTTAGTAATATCCATACAGTGCCTAAAGACTTTAGAAACTGTATGGATATTACATTGAGCCGGTTCTGGTTCTTTAGGCTAAAATCACACAGTGAACATTGCTAGCGCAGTGCATGCAGCCACACAAACATCCATTTTCACTGCTCTTGTGACACATTTTCTGCTCAAACCAAGTTTCCTGTGAGCTAAAATTATGTGAACAGCATAACAAAAAGAGAAAAAGTTGCATGCCACAATAGGATTCGCACGAGATAAATCTTGTACAATAAATATTTTGCACAAAGCTCAATAAAACATCTTTAACATAAAATAAGGGCAACCACTAAGAGGGAAAGGCATGAGCCAGTGCTATCCAATTAAGTGCTGTATCTTTATATCTATGTAAATATATTTACATTGTGACTAGGGCTGAGAACATTTGCCTCCTGTAGGTTTGCGTCTTGTTTCGACCCTCGAAGTGGAGTATTCCACCCTGACTTTGAGGTTTCTTGATGCTCCCACACAACTGTCAAAGAAATGACCTAAAGACTGTAGAAACAATTCATTTCTATTTGTTATTTTGATTTCCGGTATGATTGGTAGGGATTTTCTTTTGCCCCGGAAGTACAGAGGGACCCTCTTGTCTCACAGGGAGGGGCCACAGGCAGCAGCGGCCCATACAGGTAAGAGCGGTGGGACCAGGTGGAGGGGGATTTCGACAGACGACGACGGAGAAATTAATTATTTATTTAATTTTCCCTCTTGGTCGTCTGTTGAATCCCGCCCCAACCCGGCCCACTGCTCTTACCTGCATGGGCCGCTCCTGGCCACAGGGATGAACAGCTGTCCTGTATCTCAGTTGTGCAGGTGAGGTAAAGATGTTCTAGTAGTTTACACACGGCCCCTGCACCTTGGACAGTGCCTGTCCAGGATCCTGGTGTGAAGACATTATAGCAGTGGGCCTTAGTGCCACTTCGCAGAGGTTAAAGGTGCGTGAGGTGTACCATGGGACTCATTTACAGCGCATGGAAGGGACACCATTCAGGGTGTAGTGCGTGTGTTGTGTAAGGAGGCCTACGGAGAAGTACTTTCATAGGGAGGACTATGGAGTTCCTTCAGTGACTGCCAGGGCCTGAGGGTGCACATTTACTGGGTATTTGGTACAGAGAAGGTTACATGCACATGTCGGGTCTCAACGTGGAGGGCTCACCTGTACTTGCTACTTGTTATCGCAGATCCGAGCTGTTTGTTCTCCTCAGTGACCGATCTGTCCACTTGGCACAAACAGCTCCTCAGATCTTAGGATATAACGTATGTTGGCCATAGACAGCCCTGCTTTCTCCTTCATTGATGGTGCTTGGAGGTTGGACAAGGCTTAGGTCGATAGGCAGACAAGTCAGGGTTCAGGAGAGATCTTCATCCATTCTGGATTTGGACACTCATCAGATTCTCTCGGGTCCTCAAGCAGATCCAAAATACTGACTCCAGGGGCAAGTATCACTACAGGGCTGGGTTGTTGTGGAGGGAATTCAGCTTCAAGCCCAAAATGGGCAGTATTCAAAGTTCATAGTCTCTGCCTGATCAAGGGGAACATTTTAACATGCTTCTAGGCAGGCAAATACTGATGCAGGAAGGTTTGAACACATGAGCTAACTTCCAGGCAGTGATAAATTTACATTTGTATCTGGGTATGAGCATAGTTATTTTCAGAAATGGTTCTGGGCAGAGCAGTGCCTCTTGACCCTTTGACGTCTGTAGGCATCTACTCAGCCACTATTAGATGCCATGGACCTCTACCTAAGCAATTTCTACGATTTGAACCTCAAAACGATAGACAATTACAGTAACAAATATATGTCAAACAAATACACAAATTATGAAACATTTTATTTCATTCACAAACAAAAGAATATACAAAATTCGAAATTTTAATTGAAATACTGGAACTTTTCAAAATGTGGTTTCATTTCTAAAACATGAAGCCGTAAGCTAGACTCTAGCATACCAAGATGTCTTTTTTGCTCCTAATGCATGCTGTCTTTATGTCGGTGCATATCAGTGCTGCTTCAATTAAGGCCACCAATTGTGAATTTGTGATGCGCCCACAAATCAAGCTAAGAAGATAACAACTTAATTTTTAGCCTCTTGCTTCGCAGACGGGGTAACTTGGACTACAGGGAATTCATGGCACAACAATATTCTGAGGGTGATAAAGCTATCAGGATGCTTGCCTGGCTCCTAAAGACAAACGTTTCCAGAGAGTCCATTGGTGACATCATAGTCAATAAGCAAGCAGCCATATGTGCGTTGTTCGTAGACTACTACAAAATGCTCTATGCAGCGGAGGTTGGTGTAGAGCCATCCCAACTCCTGCCTTAAGCCAGCTGCAGCTGCAGGAATTCGAGGAACCAATGTAGGCCGATGAAGTGTGCTCAGCCATTACTCACCTGGCACGCAACAAGACGCTGTGTATGGACGGGCTACCAGCAAAGTTTTATATCACGTACAGACCCCTACTGGCCAGCAATTTATTGTCCATGTTCACAGCAGCCCTGGACAAGAGAGAGCTACCTCCATAAATGAGGGAGGCCCTTGTCATGGTCCTACCCAAACAACGGAGGGACCCATTGGATGTCCGTTTATATAGGCCATTGTCCCTCTCAAATCAAGATGATAAAATCCTTAGCTGGGTACCAGAAAATTGGCTTCTCCCACTACTGCAGACGCTGATCCATGCTGATTAGAACAGGTTCATCCTGGCCCACGACACCTTCCTGAATATACAACGCTTACTGGGCCTGATGTAAATTGAGAGGCAAGAGGGAGACGTGGTGGTGGCAGTGTCTCCTGACAGTCATGTGGAAGATGGGCCTGGGCCCAGGGTTTCCACTCTGGGTGTATGTTATATCTGGTGTATTGTACTATGCATTTTCCCTGGTGCTCTGGTCCTTGCTGCTCAGCCAGTATGAATGTGCTGTGTGGACTGTTGGTGTGCATGGTGATGCCATGAAATGTTAGGGTGCCTATGAGGTGTTGGAGTATGGGCTGAGCAGCAAGGAGGCTGCTCCTGGTGGGGCTTATCATAGTGCTTTTCATAGGGTTTACCTTAGAGCTATCCAAAGGACTAAACTCAGAACCTACTATGAACATACTTGCCTGCAACTAAGACCAATAAATCATCACCTATCTACACCTCAGCTACTACACTTTCATTGTAACATTTCATTATAACATTTTGGCGGCTAGAATGGGCTATTATATACAAAGGCCTTAACCAGGGTGCGAGTTGGACAGGCCATCTCGGAGGTTTTCGATATTTCCCATAGAACGAGACAAGAGTGCCCCTTTCTCCCATTATACTCGCCATGGAACCACTGGCGTGCTTCCTGAGCTGTAGGTGCCCAGAAAGGGGCGTCTTCTCAGGAGGGATCTGACATATCATCTCACTATACGCAGGCGATGCCTTGGTGTATTTCCGCAACCCTCGGGAGTCACTATCTATGCTAATGACTGAGCTGGACAGATTCTCGGGACGAAAGATGAGGTGGGATAAATCCTGCCTCTTCCCCCTCAGGAAAGGTCTGACTCAGGAATGTGCTGCTCTCCCACTAGGCTAGCATGGGAGGCAGAAACCTTCAGATACCTGGGGGTTAACGTGTACCGCAAAGATGATGAATTGGTAAGGGGAAACCTGGGGAGAATGTTGGCGTCAACGCAGCAGTGGATGACCTTCTGGTGTAAAGTTCCCTTGTCCTCAGCAGGTTGGGTGGCCATTTACAAAGTGTTGGTACTCCCCACCTGTTATACTTGTTCTCAGCCATACCTTTTCTCAACGATTCATCTTGGCCTCATCTGGGGTAAGGGCTGAAAAAGAGAAGCACTTCATAAGACACGGCTCCCGATGTCGGAGGGTGGCCTGGGTACCCCAAACTATGATGGTATTATGCAGAGGCACAACTTCAATGGCTAATGCGATGGATATGGGACACCAAAAGACTGGAAACTCAGGTGCTGGTGAACGCTCTGGGGCATGATAAAATACTTGAATGGCTGCTCTCAATCAAGCCACAGACAAAGGGTATGAATAGGCTGCAAAGAGTGGCCAGGATCTGTTGGGACAAATACATGCAGCAGTGATGTGGTCCAATGCTAAGCAATTGCCGCTCTGGGCGGCACAGGAGTTATGGGCAGTAGCTTTGACATTCAAAGCACGCCCATAGATGGAAACAAGGATCTCCATGCTGGGAAAGTTTGCAAAATGGAGACGCTACACACTTTTCCGACATTGCAGAGACCTTTGGTCTTGGGCCTGGCCAATTCATGGTGTATTATGCCCTGCTACACAGGGTACGTGCCCTGTGGGGCCAAACTGAGCCAACCACGATACTTCAGTGTTTGCAGACCCATGACACCGGGCATAAGGCTATCACAATCCTCTACAGCACGTTGCTGCCTCAACTGCCGCACCCAAGCGAGAATCCTCAGGCCAAATGGGCGCGATTCCTGAATGCAGTGATTTCGGACAACTAATAAAA
Organism: Calotriton arnoldi; assembly: GCA_963921515.1. NCBI lineage: Eukaryota > Metazoa > Chordata > Amphibia > Caudata > Salamandridae > Calotriton > Calotriton arnoldi. The sequence goes on along the minus strand of CAWUFW010005802.1, from coordinate 49,012 downwards.
GGTGCTAAAATAGTGTACCGCAACTCAAGATTCTCTTTTACTCAGTTCAGTTATCTGCACAAATGATTCATCTTGACGCAACGCATCGGGCAGAGCTCCTAGGTGCAATGTGCCCGAAGTGTACTTTTACCGCATGGTGTGGGAGTGGCCGGTGATAGCAGGCTTGGAGTGAGGTGAAGATGACCTTGTTTGACTTACTGGGTAGGACCATATTCCCAGACCCTGGGTTATGCCTCCTAGAGTAGATGTCCAGAACCAAAAAAAAATCTAGAATGTAGATTTAATTTATTTGGCTGTATAAATGGCAGTTAGCAAATGCCCTGGAAAAATCCGGCTGCTCTACAGGTTGCACTATGGCAGAGGAACTTGAAAAAGTAGGCAGAGGTGAAAATGGCAGCCATTCACACTGCATGCAGGCAAAGAGGGCAAGTCAATTGGATAATAGTTTGAGACACTTACATTATTAAACTGGAGCAGGATTCAACAACAGACCCCCCTGAGGGTAATGCCCATGGCACTATACTGGGAAACCCACTGCCTCGAGCTGTTTGGTAAATTGTTGCAAAGGCGAGAACGGGATGGGAAGGGGAATTTGACCCCATTACAAGGTTGACTCACCACACAAGAGGGTGTGGATGAGACAGCTCCCCTCGTGAGGCGAACACCAATAAAGTCACGCTATTAGTAACAGAGGGAGGACAAACGCTTAAAATCATGTTTACAGCCAATCCGAGTTAGCCTTGAGGGCCTGTTTCTACCAGTATGCCATTGGGTCCAGCGTTTTGATATGTTGTCACTCATAGGTTGTCGTTTGGCTCAATGGTAACAGCGGCTATGGACTTTTGCTAGGTAGATATAAATGATTAGTTGGGTCCGGGCAGAGATGACCATTACTTGCTCCATGGCGGACCGACATTGTAATGTTATATGTCATGTACTGAAAGATGTAGTAAAGAGCTATTTTTTTTTAAACAACTTTCAGGCACATGCATCAAGGTCGGATTTTGCGAGTCCTCAATTGCGATTATTAAGGAATCGCAATTGAGGACTCGCAAAAGCCTATGCATGTAGGAATCAGCTATAAAAATAGCGATTCCTACACATTCCTTATTTGCGACTCGCAAATTGCGAGTCGCAATTAAGGAATGGCTTACCATTCATTCCTATGGGCCAACAGGCCCATAGGAATGAATGGGAAATTGCATGCACAATTTGCGAGTACCAATTGGTACTCGCAAATTGCGCATGCAATTTCAAGGGTGCATGGGTGTCAAAGGGACACCCTGTTGCACCCCTGAAATTGATCTGTGCACAAATAGTTGCGCACACACATGTCCCAAGGACATGTGTGTGTGTAACCTACAACTTTGAAAAATGCACTTTAGTGTATTTTTCAAAGTTTTGCAAATTACCATCAAGTTCAACTTCATGGTAATTTGCGCCCCTAGTAGCGAAATTGCTACTTCAAAGTGGTTCTTGCATTACATTTAAGGAATCGCAAAATGCGATTCCTTAAATGCTATCGCAATTGAGAACTCGCAATTAATTGCGAATTCTCAAATTGCGAGTGCCTTGAACCTTGATGCATCACAAATGCCATTTTTGCGGGCGCAAACGGCCGATTTTTGCGAATTGCACCATTTGCGCTCACAAAAATGGTTGATGCATGTGCCTGTTAATTTTTAGCCTCCAGTTTCAAACTGCACTTTTAAAGACCATTCTAAAATTTTCAGCTTTACATATTTATGAGTATAAACTTTATTAATTTGATAATACTACTTAATTTTCTAAACAGCTGCGATCCCCTAGGTGTCGCACACCCCCATGGTTAACAACCGCTAGGATAGAGACTCATTCATTCATAAAATGACATGCATATTGCAACACTCACGAGGTGGAGTGACAAAAGTTTAATCAGAGAGTTCTGTCTGGATTTTACAACAGTGGCAGTAGGCATCACCTCCAAGATAAGTAATAAGCTTTGGCAAAGACAATAGGTATTGCTGATGTAAGATCTTTTGGCTTTGTCAATGTTTTTTAGACATGTTGCACAGCAGCACGAGCTGCTGTACAACATGGCTTGAGGTCAAGACTAAAAAGCACTATGACGTGGCCAGCGTTGACCACATCACAGCATTTTTTCAAGCCATGTTTCACCACAGCCTGCACTGCTGTGCAATATGTTAAAAAAGCAAGAGGGTTAAGCAACATGAGGGAGGCGTGGGAGAGGAGGGTGGGAGGAGCAACAATGGGAGAGGGGAAAATCAACACAAGGGAGGTGTGGAGGAGGAGGAAGGGAGCACCAGACAGGGGCAGCAATGCAGAGAAGGGAAGTGTGGGAGGGGAAAGAAGAAATAGTACCTCAATCACAGCATGACTAGTGGATGGGCACTAGTTAAGTTCAGTCAATCTGCGCTTCGCTCATGCTCTTCAGAAAGGAATGGAAGTAATGCTTGGCCTACACTGGCCAATTTGGAGGCAGCAAAGAAGAGTGACACTGAAGCCAACAAATGGTAAGCAATGGGCTGGATCCAAGCTCTGTATTGTAATCAGTGCCTCACATCTGAGAGCGCATGCAGTACATGCGCTGTTGCAGGTCCAACTTAAAAAGGCTTTGGTTTGCAAAACGTCCAAAGAGTGCCACCAATGAGGCTGGAACCGTATAACCAGTGAAAGGAGGCCCCTCCCTTAACATGGGGCATTTTTGGTACCCCGCTAGACAGCAGTCACACCCTAGTGCTCCTCTGTGCACAATGGAGATAGCACTCTGGCAGTCTGAGGTCTGAGCACAGCAGGGCGACACAGACATGCAAGAATTCCAGAGGAATACAAATAAGGATGAGGGATTGCTCCAGCATACATCTTTGCGCTTTCCTCCGTAAACATCCAATTAGGAATGCATCTGGAATTGGTTTGCATTGTAAATGAAGTGACTTGCATCCAGTCCTCCCACTGAGTGCGCTGTCATTCCCAGAGTTCTGCTTCTTCTCGGAGTGCTGTTCTGGTCCAGGGATCGCTTGACTTTCTAAAGACTTTGGTTTGGTTTGTGACGGGACAGTTCAACATTTGTTTTACAACGCATTGCATTCCCCATTCAGTCAAAATTAGCAAATTCCTGTAAGCCAAGAATCCACAATTTTAAGGCCAGCCCTGTCAGTAGTTCCCAGTCTTTGATTAGCTTCCCCCAGCCTTGCAATAGCAAAATCTGCTAGTATATAATATGAGATGGCCCCATGTACCCACCCTTAGAATCCTAGTTTTTCAATTCTCTTTCATCTCATCATTTGCAGGGGTGTATGAAAATGAGTGTCTCGCAACATTGCGTATTATTTTTAAAACTGCTCACTTCACAGTGTGCAAAGCTGTTAGTCTTCCGTGTAACGCCCAGTGTGATACTGGGAAATGCTCCCTGATGCCCGCCCAGCCGCCATGTATTAGTGTTTCACCACTATCAGAATTCCCACCCTAATGGGTCACAGGAATCACCTGTGCAGCTGTGGTGCAGTGCTGCTTTCCCTCCTTCTACCTGGGGCTATGGACAGACCTGAGTGGTAGTGAGAAAAGCAGCCCCACTGACAGCCAATGCAACCATGCACTGCAGCCGTGTGAGTAGAACATCAACCTACCAGGACTCGGCGGTCAAAGCTTCACTTTGGGCACAGTCAGGTCAGGAGATGCCAATAAACTTTGCTCACCTCTCCAAAGGGCAAAGCTTCCCGATTTTGCAATGAAAGCAATTCCTTCGACCACCTTAATCCTGTGCCATTGCAGGATTGATCAGAATGCTTCGGGCAAGCTGATGAAGACATGAGACAGAGACACAACTATGTCATCCTCGTGTTTTCTTTCATTGATCATTGTTTTCTTGTGAACTAATCCAATTTAACTGAAACAAGACTACAATCCTCAGAATACCGAAAACCCAGAGCTAGAAACTAGGTATTAGGTGACATGGAGCCATCTGTTACACTATCATTAACTGTGTGCTATCACAATGACCATCCCTTGGGCATGAGATCTATGAGTGAATACTTCAGGTTTTGATGTGCCCAAATGTTGCAACAGACCATAGAAATCTTTTATGGAATTCGAGAAGAGATGTTCAAGAATTGATCACCGTGCAGTTGATCATTCTTTTCTTCTCTGTCCCCTGGCGTGGACTGATTTTTAAGATCTGGACTTGGCCTAGATTATTTTTAAATAAACCGCCTTCAAACAGTTTCCTTACCACCTTATAAATCAGAACTGGTTTCTGTTCGTACAGCCCTAGAGATCTGCACTGTTGCCACAGCTATTTAATTAATATATAAGACGCTTGCCAAACTAATGTAGAATTTTGGGGCCAGATTTTACATATGTGCAGCTGGCACGCAGATCCCGGCTGAAGTATACATTTACCAACCCTGCATGTACGGGTTGGTTCTACCTTGCTATCATCAGGCGGTCGACGTCTGCCAATTTTTTGACACTCAAACCCACTATAACGAGGTCTTGCTGACAAAGCAAGATTCACCTGTTTAGTTGCCTATACTTGTGTCCAGTACAATCAGTCTTTTCTCATCTCCAATGAAATTGGTAAGAAATTGTGGCATAAAACTGGATGCAGATTTATCTTTAAATTTTTAGGTAGAGTAAGTATACAAACCCTGCTTCTTTCTCCTACAAATCTACACATTTTTAAACATGTGATGCTATTTCCAACACAGAAGCATCACATTATCGCAATAAATGCATTTCATCATTGTCGACTAAAGTATGTCAAACGTTTGTGTTTAGAGTCAACTACAAAGCACATTTCCGAGGCACTTTCCGCTTTGCTTTTGCTGCTAGTGTAGTAAAGGATCTTCTTTAAATCGCTGTGCATTTAATGAAAAAACTCTTATGACCCAAATTATGTCCTAAGAGATCATGTGCTGATCATTGTTTTGTTCCCCAATTGAAAGGCGAGCTAGATCAGAGAATCAAGTCTTTCGTGACCATGCCACCTAGAATGAGAACATGTTTCCATTGTACGTTTTTGCATTTTGGAGACAGCTAAAAGCGTTTGCTCTGTGCAAAAAAGAGGTTCTTGAATATCACATGAAAGCCATATCTTCTAGTGCTTGTGAGTGCCATACACTTTGTTCTGTTTTGTTCCTTCTTTCTTTACCTCCAAGAAACCATGATAAACTAGCTTTCAGATACAAAATCTAACATAACATGACAAGACGTCCGTGGGTTGATGCATAAGAGACAGTGTTATACCTCAATTTCATGAGGCAATTTATCCCTGAGGAAAGGCACCTCCCAACACATCAAAAATATAAGTAATTAAGTACGGGCCCACTCAATAATTGAGTTCTAAATCAGCAGAATATATTTCAAAGATTTATCACAAATTCAAGAGGATTTTGATACAGAATCATTGCCATGAAGGCCCTCAGCAATGAGAGCATTAAAGAGTAGTGCAGAATCAGAAATATTCTGCTTGTCTGGTGCTGCAGAAATAACAAACAGTAAATGTGTGGGGGGAAGACATCCATTTTGACAAAGATGGCATGTGGGCCTAAATTGAGGCCTAGGTAACAATAGTAAGAACACCACACTTCTACTTGTCACAGGAAATTTGTGTCAAAGGCAATAGCACATTATCTGTGTGTACATGTGCAATTGAGAGTAAAACTACATTCTGCACGTTGTTAATGATGCACAATATGAATGCAAAAAAAAAATCTTAAACACCAGGAAAACCAAAATTCATCATGTATCCCATCATCACCTGATTAGTAAATTGAATATATATCCAGGTGTGCTAAATGCAAAAAATGACCTAGAATCTTACTATTACAAACGCAAGAGGTGACCTGCAATATGGCTGTCTCAAGAGTATGCAGCAACCTGCATCCTGGTGGTCTTTATAGCAGAATGTGGTTTAGCCACTGCGTGTTTCCATAGTAGAGGAGGAAATGGGAACTGGCTGTCTAGAATGGAGGAGGTGGTCAGAAATCTGAATGTCTTGAATGAGTGAGTAGATTTAGGATCTAATTGTCTTAAATGAAGGAGGTGATTTGGAATCAATTTGTGTTGAGTGCAGGGGGTGACTTAATATCTGTCTACTTTGCACTCCGAATATGATTGGCAATCTGACTGTATCTAGTTCAGAAGATGATATGTCAATATCGCTCTAGTAGAGACCAGCAGTCTGACTCACGTGCAGGATATGATTTTGACTTGGTTCTGTTGAATTCGAGATGTGACATGGATCTTCAGCCAGTGCTTAATTTGAGTCGGTGGTTTCCAGTGCTCAGCACCGGCACTTAACCATCAACACCGGCACTTGAGCACCAGTTAAGGACAAATTCATTTTTGGTAGGCACAGGGAGATTAAGTGATTTGCCCAGAATCACAGGATGTTGAGCCGACACCAAGACTCGAACCTGGTTCCCCAGCTCCGAAGTCGGCAGCTATGGCCATTACGCCACATCCTCTACCCACTTGTAGGGTTTCATGGTTTTGTTTTAGGTGGTGCTAACAGGAGAAATGGGCTACTGGAAGCTGCCTCCTGATGAGAGCCCCGGCACTTATTTGTTTTGCAAATGAACCACTGTCTTGAACACTACAAAGCAGGTTGTGACCTGGAAGCTGACATGATTCAGTGCAGGTGGTGAGGCTAACTGACTTTTGTGTTTGTGAATGAAAGACGTGACCCGGAAAGTCTCATAGAGTTCCTGAAATCAGAATTTCTCATATGGCGACCTAGAATCTGAAAGTCTCATTTTGTGGCCTGTCCCTCAGAGGCACCAGCTTCAGCATCAATTAGCGCATCAGGTGGCCTAGCACACGATCAGAGAGCAGTGGCCCCAGACACACCCAGCGGGGTCTGCTATAGTCCCTACTTCCTTTAGGGGAGCCTGACTACACAGTCCTGGGCCTTGCCTTGGCTCTTCTTTGTGATCTCTCTCCCTGACCTTTTGTAGATGGCCAATAAACCCATGCCCCCTTTGGTTCAGTACAGCCTTCCTTGTCCCCTTCTAAAGTAACTTCGGCTGGCAAACAGTGGGGAGAAAAATGTAGGTCACACCCTTGGTGGCAGAAATTGTGGACAAGTTACCCAGGCACGTGGTCTGTGATCGTCCAAAGGAAAGTCAGTTTCTCTTCGGATGGGGAACGTCCACATGTCATGGGGCAGCAAAGCACCGCTCATTGGATGTAGGGTGCAGGGTCGTGGCCAGTGTGTTCTATATTACAGACATTACTGTAAGCCCTCTTATGTAATACCTTGCTGCATTGGAACCACAAAAAGTGTTCATCTCTGTAAATGGCCCCTGATCCATGGTTGTGTTTTGTAGCTGATTCTGGAGAACAGTGGAAGCCTGCCAACAAGTTATGCTTTTATTTATAAGTAGGTCTTTTTTCACCAAGCGGGTTACAGTTAGTGTCCGGTGTCTCTGGCTCAGCGTTTCCATGCCTTCTTTCCTTGGGATCACTTTACAGTGTGGCTGGTTTACCAAACCACAGCATAGTAAAATCCAGCCTGGTTTTCAAAATGACTAGCAAACAAGCAAATAAACGCCACTGAAATGCATATTGTGCATATTGGCCTCCAACATATTTATTGTGGGTATCCTGACAACGTGACTGGAGTTTAATATTCAGTGGCTATGCAAGCAGGTGCAAGCACTCTCAGTGGCTTGTATAGCCAATTTCTAGGCCTCGCAGGAAGCTGCTCCGGTGCCGCGTGCCCCTTCTTTTGGAGCGGAAGTTTCCCCAGAGAAGGATATGACGCCAGCCACCAATCACTGGCCTCTCCTTTGCCTGTTTGACGACTGTATGAAAAGGGCTTCTATTCTTCCTTTGAAGCTGTGGATAAGCAGGGCCTTTAACCTTGACGACTAGTAATGCTTGTATTCCCCTTGATGTTTAGACCTAGGTAGACAAGTACATATCTGCCTCAACCACCTCTTACAGTGTCAGCTCACCAGAGACACTTGATGCTGACTCCCCATTTAAACACTCTCATGTGAATTTCATGTCAATTTAATGGCAACCTTAAATCCATGAAGCAGAACAATCAAACAGTGGAATCCAAGTACAGGAAACGTAAACGCCCCTTGGATCACCTATAATACATATGTGTGCAATGAAGATAATTATTAAAATATCATTAAGACACTGAAAAAGGCTCTTTGGTGGAGAAGATTAGAAACTCAACTAATCAACCAAGGCATCTCCTCAATTTTTCCAGGTCACTGATACCCCACAGTTATTCCTACTTTTGAGCTTGGTAAGGCATTACATTCCTAGCTTTTTGACAAAAAAGAAATGTCACTATCCTAGACAGGACTGCTAAGCGACCAGTCCAGACTAGGTGCCTCCATATACTGGTTGCAGGGGATAGAGTAATTTTTCACTCTACTCACAAAGCATCCCATAAAGTAAGGCTATCCTGAACACTCTTTAACTCACTGATACCTTGGAGGATGCAGTCTCAGCAATGTTACTAAGGGAGTTCACACCCTTCCTCCACACATACATCACATGATCCTTCACAGAATGAATCCTTACTCAATAGCTCAAGGACAGCATAATTTCGCATCTGCCCCCAAAAAATCATAGACTCCACAATCTTGACTGCAACCATTTTATGCCTACTACTTATCTCCTAGTCCTTGCTAAGATCCTGGAGAAATTAGTGGTAACTGATCTATAATAACATCATTTCGATGACAATAACTGCCTGCCAGGACTTGCAATCAGACTCTAGACCAAGGCTTGGCACTGACAGTGTTCTGATTGGCTTATGGGTGACACCGTGAATTTTGTAGCTAAGGATACAGTCTTTCCTTTTTTAGTGCTTGGCCTGTCAGTGGCCTCTGACAACGTGAAACACCAGTTTCTGTTGGACAGGTTAGCTAAGGTGGAACATACAAGTCCACCAATGATCAAATGATTTCCCTCTTTTTTTAACTTTAGATCTCAAAGAGTAAGGAAGGGCACACTGATGTCATCCTCTGCATCCCCTGACTGCAGAGTTGCACAGGGTTCACCATTGTCACTGAGATAATTCCATCTTTACATGACACCATTATTTGAGCTCTTAAAAGGACCATAGATGCAGTTCACAGGTGCACACCCAGGGGCATATTCACAAGGACTTATCTCCGATTTATCGCCACCTCAACTCATCAAAAGTGTAGATAGATTTAACACCCCATTCACAAGCGGGTGCAAACTGCAGACATCGCCAGTATTCCCGAGATAACTGCCCCAAAATTTATCCCCACGGTGGACACCACCAACTAACCCTAATGAGATGCAGAGTAGGCGTTCCCGTGCAAAAACATACAAAAAAACCACAACACCACTTTCACAACGAACTGCCAGATCCGCGATGCGAACCAAAAACAGGCGATAAGCCGCGGTAGCACCAGGGATTTAACACCTGCCTTTTGCTGGTGCTAAGCAGGACGAATACCCGCAGCATGAAAGGGAGCCCAGCCAAGAGCCACACCTGAAGACCCACAGATGCCATGGAGACAATGATCATGCAGCTCCGATACCCATGAGGGCCACAACACCCACGTCCACCACCCCCAGGCCCGCCACCACCCCCAGGACCCGTCCCGCCCTCCCTCCCCCCGGGAACACCACAGAGGCAGCGTACACAAAGACAGAGGACCCACCTGAAACGCACCTGCCGCCCAGACCCAACGCCAGAGGAGGACATTGCCCACTACAGGCCCAAAGGACAACAAACCCCCGCATCCTGACCCACATTCCCCACCTGCTGACGGTACCAACCCAGCGGACAACCAACATCCCTCCGCAGACAAAGCTGCCGGCTGCGCAGCCATGTCCGCCTCTGGTACCATCCAACCCACAACTGCCAGAGTCGGAGGAGTCACACAGCCAGCCCCATACAAGGGCATCACACCTGTCCTGGATGCCAACATCAGCCTGGTACCCCAGCCCCTCCACTTCACCCACACTGCGCAGGAGCAGCTGGAGGCCAAGCAAGGCCCCTACGCCATAGCTGGATTCTCTCACGTGTCAGGGCCAACTGCACACATGTACCCCTCGTGCCCCCTGCCGACACTGCACACAACTACCACAACTGAAAGCACACGCATCCCATGAATGTGCAGGCAATAGTGGACCGCCCGGACCCCTCAACAATGTTGTGGCCAACTCCCCAGACAGAGTGCCTGATTCACACATCTCCCGACAGTCCATCATCACCCAGCGCACCCAGGATGGCACCCATGGCAATGCAGTGCTCGTTGGAAAGTACCAAATGAACACACCACACACCTCCAGCTCACACTCATGCAACTCACGACACTGGCAATGGGCACGCAGCACAACTACACTCAACATGCCACACAACATGCCAACCTACCAGACACGACAACACGACTCCATTAGGAACTTGGCCTTGCCATGCCCACAACCCAGCCACGGCATGGCACCACAGACACACAATAGCAGGATGTGAGGAGAGGCATGGAGCAGGCATGTGCGAGAGCGGCAAGTGACTAAGGAATGTGAACCTACCCAATGCCAGATGTGGCGTGGAGATGCCGGACAGACCACAGCGTGCAAATCACGGAAATGGCCATGTGGATCAACTGCTGGAGCATGGAGTGTAGTGGCCAGTGGACGCTACCATGTCCCCACAGGCTGTGGGGCAGAACGCGGAAATGTCGCACGTTACGTCCCCCCCTGCATGCGCGGGCGGAGTGGGTTGGTCCTGCGTACACCAGGCCTGCGTAGGGGTGTGAACAAAAAGCCTGTCGCACTGGGCGTGGTCCTCATTCGGAATGGACAACGCATCTGCCAGGGCGGCGCCTCCCAGCCCGCCACGAGTCCGGTGCCGAGCGCGGCGGGGCCTGCGTCCCTGTGCGCCTGCTGCACCCCGGGCCACTGGGCCCCCGACCTGTCATGCCTGCACCAGCTCACCAACGAGGCTCCGCTCACCTGCCAACACCGGCGTGTGTCAAAGAGGGCCCACCACGTGCCGGTGCAAGCTCCAGGCCCGCGACCTTTGCAGCCTCCGCAGCACCTCCCTGGCCTCCACGGCGCAGGCCCACAGTACTCCTTTTACATTTACATATTCCACCGGCGTCCTCCTCGGCCCAGTGGCTCCCACATGTGGAACTGTGTCCTGAGTCATGAATGGCAGTGACCAGATGTCTACTGCAGGGGTGATATCACTAAACTCCCTGCTATCAGAGAAGCAAACGAATGCATCACAAGCACACGACACGTGACTGTGGGCCCGTGCTGACCGCTGGCCCCGGCCTACACTGCGGTCCAGTAGGCCCCACATCCAGCACTTAGTCGTGATTCATGGATGGCAGAGTCCATACCAGTGACCGCACGGAGAGGAGTAAGAGGAAGATGCGGTTCAGTCCGGATGAAAGCCGGATCCTCGTTACGGAGATGACCGAACACTAGCAACAACTGACCTGGTGCCACTAACCCTGTGCAACGCAAGTCTGCGTCCCGTGGTGCCACTGAACCTGAACTACGCAGGCCGGTGGGACCATCCAACCTAACCCGGCGACACTCGGTGAATGGCCCCTGCTGGCCGCTGCCTCAGGCCTACACTGCGGTCCAGTAGGCCACACATGTGGAACTGTGTCCTGGGTAAGATATAGAGGAGTCCACACCATTGGACACACCTCATCGCAGGCGGCATCCCCTATCAGCACAGGTGCCACTAACTCTGTGCGCAATGACTCATGGGCACTCTCTGGTTGAACTTTGGTGTCGTCTGAGTTCATGGCCTGGGGGCTGTCTGCATCATCATCTGGCTGGGACGGACTTGGTGTCCGACATGTGTTTGCTCCACTCATCTCCACCATGGTGACTGTTTCTGCGTGGTTCTGCCCTCGGCATCATGCCCTGGGGGTACACCTTCCACTGTCCACTGAGACACTCCGCGACAACCCCCCTAGTCATCTGCGGGAACCTGCTCTGCCCTCTTGACCCTGCCCCAGTGCACCGCAAGTCAGCGGCCCATGGCGGTAGGCCCGTGCAGGACGCTGTGCATCCGGGGCCACTAACTCTGTGCAGCTCAGGTCATGGCTCCTTTACGGTTGAATGGTTGTGTCCTTTACGATGTACACTGTTGTCGATTTCTGACTGCATCAGGCAGCCCTTGCCGGCTGGTGTGCACACACCCCACACACATCCAACACGGTGTCACTCGATATGTGTGCCTGCTAATAAATGTGGCCGGGCGCACGTGCTCGTAGCCATTCACACCATCTGAGCAAGTGTGTCCGTGTGGTCATTGTATCAGCATGATGGGCACGGCAGTGCAACATCACAGTGTGCTATCCTCAGCGGACGATACCATGTCACCTCAGCGTTGGCAGTGACCTTGGACATGTAGCTTCGCCCGGCCCCCCCTGCATGCAGAAGCGGCGTGTGCTGGTCCGGCGTATGTCAGTTCAGCGCAGGGGTGTGCTGCATCGGCAGGGGGAGCAGGGCGTGGCTCGGACCTGGCCTTGGGCAGGATGTGCGGTAAGTGTGTCTCTGTGTTGGGGTGTTGTCGCCACCAGGGCCACAGTAGACGATGTTGCAATGTAGCATGCACCAGGAGGGCGGGCCCGCACGGACGGGAAATGTAGGAGCGCAAGACCGCTCGTGGTCTTGGCACATGCATGCCAAGTGTTATGTGTATCGGTCCTGCGGCTGCATGAGTCAGTTGCCTAGCCTCATTCGCAGCGTGATCACAGCCAGCCATGGACTGTACACTTGTGTCCGCCCTGTCCGGACCATTGGCCTACACTCACTTGGCCGCACACCTTCAAAGGCCAGTGTCACGGTGTTGGTGGCATGCTGCTGGACATGCGCGGACAGGCACCTCAATGGTGTGCCGTAGGAGTGCACGTGATACAACCACGCAGGGCACACAAATGTGGGGGCTCGTGGGAGGGTGGAGCAGCTGTGAGGCAACGTAACACACAGTGAGGCCGCACATTTGGCACCTGCTGGGCATGTCATCCATGATTCCCAGGGTCGCAGACATCCCACCACACCCACGGCAGGCCTCTGTGCGTCTCCTGTATGCATGCAGATGGTGTAGTTACTGTAGGGATGAATGGTCCTTTGTCTGCACTATCTGGTGGTAGCATATCTGCAGCTCCTAGATGTGACTTGCATGTGCCCAGCACCCCCTGACAGATAGGATAGAATTTCCAGGCGACTCCCACACTACGCACTGCCAGACGTGAGGCCAACTTGTACACATCCCACACGCAGAAGTCCTTGGTCGTAGTTTGCGTGCGTGAAATGGCCTTCACTTGTACTCCCACCACACCCCAGGCCTGCACCCGTTGCACACAGACACTGCTCATTGCTCCGAGCTGTGGCGTTTCATCCACAGGACTGGCGCAGGTCCTCACAGTGCCACTTCAAGCAGAGCCACTGACGCAATGGCAGACCATCCCGGACACATGCTCTACTCCAGTCACATGGACCTGTACCGTGCACGTCTGCTGCATGTACTGGGGGCACTGCCATTGGCAGTGCTGCGGATCAGTTACAGGCTGAGCTTCCGCCTTGACAACGTCATCTGCGTTCAGCCTGTTGTACTGTCGCTCGTGCATATTCGAGTGGTCCATGGATGTCTGCCTCTCCAGCGTGACTGTAGCTGACCTGGATTTCGACGTGTGTGTGCGCCCCCTGTTAGACCACGACCAGGAGTGTCACCGTGATGCCCGTTTATGGCATGCCTGGATGTTTGGCATGCATGCTGGGGACTGGACCTGGGAGATTGCAGGAGTCGTCGTGTGCAGTGACCACATTGAGCCGCTCCCTGATTGGGCTTTCGTGCATATTGGGCCCAGGGTTAATAGTGAGCACATCTGCCCGGGACAGCTGATGGGTTACGTCGCCGACATGTCAGATGTGGTGGACAATGATCTCGCATTGGAAATGTTGGCCTACGCTGCTGCACTCGCGTTCATGGACGAGTGACAAGGTAACTGCAGCCAGGACTGCATGTGACCCATTGCACGTGTCCCGACGCCTGGTTGCATGTTGGGGATCTGGTCACATGTCCCTGTGAGACAGTGGACATGGCTGCATTGGCCTGGACTCCTGGTCCATGCGCGGACAACATACGTGGGTTGGCAATGACTTGTGTTGGTGATGGACTCCCCCAGGGTGGACATGGGCGCTTTCCAACGTTCCTTATTCAGACATGCTGCTGCATTGGTCTGCATGTCGTGACACTTCCCTTGGCCGTACTGACACGCAATTGTTGATAAAGTTTCCGCACGTTCACTTGTCTCCAACTGTGTTGAGTGTTTATTTGTATGCCAATGTGTGTGTCACAGCCTATCTGGGTCCATGCCTTACATGCATTGCTGCCCCATCAGGGCTGTGGGTTGGTACTTGTGCATTATCATGTCCCTGTTTCGTGCTTTGCCAGATGCGTATGGCCATTTCCCGGCCACAAGCGGGTGCACTTGTGTCCTGTGTTCGGTTGTGCTGATGTTGGTGATTGTACCACATTGTGTTGGATGTTGGGGTGCTCTGCTTCCTATGTGTGTGTGCTGCATTGTGTGTGAGATGTCCCTTCGGCTCTGATTTGGCTCACCCTTCTCCCTTTCAGGCAGTGTGGTTTTCACTTCTGTGCTTGTTCAGTGGTGTGATATTGCCGACTTGTGTGACTTGTGCTCTTGGTTGGTGTTGTTCCTCTTGGGCATGGTTTGTCTGCAGTTGTGCTGTGCTTACTTGTGCATGTGTGCCATTGTGCCCATCTCCCCCCGTCCCCCCAGTCCCTGGTCGTTCCTCACCCTGTTGCTGTTGTGTCTGTAGATTTTGAGCAGTTTCTGGTACCCGACTCCTGCCACCATCTCCAGACTGATGTGGTGGATACCATTTCCTCCATGTCATCCAGCTCCTGGTGTGGCACTGGACTCCCACCTCCGGTGTGCATTGCTGCCTTGTGGTTGTTGGCGTGTTTGTGCGTTTCGCATCATTCCAGCTGTTCTGGTTTTCTGCCATTGTCCTCCTCTGCTCTCCGGCTGCATTCACCTTGTCCACGATGGCCTGCCATGTCTAATGTTTTGTTGCCAATGGAGCTTGTGGGGTTGTGTGCTAGCTCCGACTGCCTCCATTGTGCTTCGCTGTTTTCTGTTTGGTTTGTCTTTCTTTTCCCTGCTTTTGTTGTGCTTATTCCCGCATGCCGTATATGTGTCGCGGGCCTTGCGCTGCTTATCGCTGATTTCCTCCTCGCGAATGGGCTTATCGCATGTTTTTTGGTGTTGGGGTTTGTGTTTTTATCTCCGTCGAGGTGGTTGTATCACAGACATTGGCCGCGGTTTCGGGAGACTATCGCATGGTACCGCCACGTTAACACGGGGTTGTTTTCCCGCGATAGGCTGCGATGTGTAAAGTTGCGTTAACATTTTTTGGAGATGTTTAGCACACGTTCTTGTGAATATCCCCCCCAGTCTTTTACAGTGTACATCCGTTTTGCCAAATATCTTACCTCTACTTCACAAGTGTTGGAACTCATTGGAAGTGTATAACACTGGATTCATTACAGTCACTTGCTCCTGAACAGCTCTAACACAGAGGTCATTCTGTTTCACAGTAAAGACTGTGGAGCCTTCAATACCATGCAACTCCCCATCTTAATGCAGCAAAACCCTACTCTTGAAAATACAGAAAATAACTTAGTTGTTATTTTGATCAAGATATGACATCAAAGTCACACGTGAGAAAGACTGGGAGAAATTGTTTTCAGCAGATCTTTAAACTTCAAACTTTTCCTTCCAGAAAGGCCAGACTGGCTACTGGGCGTTTTGGTGGGCTGCCAAACTGGGGGCGGTTTCACTGCGGTGGGGGCTGATTTTGTTGATGGGGACCTGCATGTGCTTCTAAATAAGAAAGCAAAACAAATGTTTTTTAAAGCATACTTTAAAACTATTTGGTTTTCCATTTTTTACTTAGAAATGCCCGGTAGCCAGTCCGGCCCTGCCTTCCAGTAGTGTCCGACAATACGAAAGCTCAGGCTTTGGGCTGTTGTTAAGTCCAAATTAGACTATTGCAGCACCCTTTGTACCAGACTGCCCATAGCTCAATTTGCGGAGTACAAAACACAGCTCCCAGACTCACTGCAAGGCTAAAGCGCATAGATTGTATTCCTCAGACAAGCAGAGCACTACTTTGGAAACTAATCAAAGAACACATAAGGACCAATGTGGTGTCATGAATGCCTAAATATCTTATTAATCTAGCATCCTTGTGCCTATCTGATCAAAGTCAGTAAAAAGGGTTAAAGTATGACCCTAGATGCAAGATGTAATCAAGAAGAGCCAGGATCCTTTTCAGTTTCCGTCCTCATCTTCTGGAGTTCCTTGCCCCATCAACTCAGAAGTTCATCCTCGCTTGATAGGTTTAAATCAGGTCTACAGTCACACTTCTTCTAAGTTCATTTTTTAAGCAAGATCAGCAGCCTAAAACTTTGTAAGAGGTAGAGTACACCTTTTGCTATTATCATTCATTCATAAGCGCATAATTGTCTGTTGCCCATGCTACTGAGCCGTACTCTATTTTAGAAGAGGTCTGCATCCATGCTCCAGCCATTATGGAGGCATGGATTGGGGACTACGCTGCAGTAGTTATGAAATCCATGCTGCCTAATCAGTGCATCATCCAATTTGCCAACTGAGAAATTGGGTCCGGCACGGGGTGTGCTCTAGAAGTAAACCAAACCTTTGTTTTATTTTGTTCTAATTGCCAGTCTGTCGCTCATTGGAAGCTTGTAAACGGAGCTTTGGTAACTGTAGTGTTGTGTGATTATGCGCAGTAGGACCCTTGTGATACAAGGCAGACTCCTTACAAAGTTATGTAATCAGTTGGGGGGTATTTGGGTGTGTCTGGGTGAGGTCAATCAAGTCAAGGCATTCAGTTAACGGTTGCATGCCAAAGAATAAAGACTTGTATAACAGAGCTCCATGTGTAGCATAGTCGTTTGCATGCTGCAGAGCTGGGATGGATGCTACAGCTGTCAATGAGTAGGGGATACATGCCCAGAAGAAATGAAACTGCTCCAGCAAACTGCTCGTGTGTGTCACGTACGCCCCGAGAAGCAAACCACGGTTGGTGTATGTGGAGCCAAAGTGCCGCTCTAGCTCGTACAAGTCCCTCGAAGGAGGTGAAGGCCCTATAGAGGAGAACCGTCAGAAAGCCCACCAGGAGCCTACTGGTAAGGCTCAAAGAAGAGATACTGCACTGCAGAGTAGCACAGAGCTATCATCAATACAAAGCAGAAGCGCTAAAGGCAGCAACAGCCAGGTGCGAGGAAGCGCTGGAGGTTGAAACAATCAAGTGCAAAGAAACGCTGAAGGCAGCGACAACTAAGTACGCAGAAGCACCCAAGGTAGAGAAAGCAAGGTACAAGAAAGCACTGGAGCGGGCGTGGCTAAGGAGCCGACCGCGATGGCCGCTCATTGAAAGAGCTTCGCGCCGAGATCGCAAACCCAGCATAAATATCCGTCCACAAATCAGAGGCTGCCCCGGATTTTGGCATGCCATGGTGAGCAGACCATATGGAGGACAGTGATGGCTCATCCAACTCTCCTCCCCCTCCCAAAATGCCCAAGAACCCGGGAATGCTGGTGAGTACCCGGGTTGAGAAAGGAAGAGGCTGCACCATGGGGTGGTGAGGTGGCCATACCAGACACTGCGGCCTAAACAGACGACCAATGCTGGTAAGGGAGCAGCTGCCAACAAACAGCCCTGAGTTAAAGTGTGGGCTCCAGAGGTGAATGGGCCCCTGGTGGAGCAGCCAGAACAGAAAGGAATCTGCAGCCTGCAGTGCGGGGCTGAAAGCTGGGCCCTGCCTGAAGTGCGAGAGCGGCAAGAGAAGTACACGGGGCAGAGCAGCCCACGAGGACAGCCATTGCCAACAGACGGGCTGCGAGTGGCCATCGGAGATGGCTGGAACCCCACCTGCACACAGACAGTAGTAAGGCGACTGGGCGGCTAGAGAGAAATAGCCCAGGGGATCCGCTCCAGCAGGAAGGCGGTAGTGAGAGGGCCTGTGGCTGGATTCGGCGGCCCACCTCTGGCTCGAGGAGAAGGGCTTGGGAGGGATGCGCCTCACTGATGGGCCCCAGCGGCGTCTGGTCCTCTGGGGGTGCAGCTGCAGTAGAGTAGGAGTCAGCGGCAAGAGGAGTACGCAGGGCAGCTTGGCCCACGAAAACAGCCGGTGAAATCAGAGGGGACCCAGCGTGCATCCAGGCAGCGGTGAGGCAGCCGAAGAGAAGGCACCCAGAGGGTCCGCCTGACCTCGAGTGGGACAGTGATAATCAGAGGGCCTGCAGCTGGTTTCGGCAACCCGCCACTGACTCCAGGAGGAGGGCCTCGGAGAAACCACGCTTCGGCGATAGGGACGGAGACGCACTGCCTTAACCAGACAGAGGTAAGAGGACTGTCCCTTCGAGGATGCGAACCAGTGGACGCCCTCCCCTGGATTCTCAACTACAACTGGCAGCAACAAGTGAGAAGAGGAGAAATAGTCAAGCAATAAGGGCTGGGGCGGGGCTGTTATCAATTCAACACCACCACAAACACTTGCAGGCACATGCATCAACCTTTTTTGCGAGCGCAAACGGTGCGATCCGCAAAAATCGGCCGTTTGCGCCCGCAAAAAGGGCCTCTGCGATGCATGAAACTGTAAGGCTCTCGCAATTTAAGAAATCGCAATTTATTGCGATTTCTTAAATTACGATTGCATATAAGGAATCGCAAATTGGGATTCCTTAAATGCAATGCATGATGAAATCGCAAATAGCGATTTTGCTAATGGGGCGCAAATTACCATCAATTTGAACTTGATGGTAATTTGCAAATACATTGAAAAATGCACTAAAGTGCATTTTTCAAAGTTGTAGGTTACACACACACATGCCCTTGGGGCATGTGTGTGCGCATACATGTGTGCACAGTTCAATTTCAGGGGTGCAACAGGGTGTCCTTTTGACACCCTTGCACCCTTGAAGTGCATGCGCAATTTGCGAGTACCTATTGGTACTCGCAAATTGCGCATGCAATCTCCCATTCATTCCTATGGGCCTGTAGGCCCATAGGGATGAATGGGAAGGCATTCCTAATTGCGATTCGCAATTAAGGAATGTTTGGGAATCGCTAATTTTATTGCGATTCCTACATGCATAGGCTTGTGCAATTCCTTAATTGCGATTCCTTAATAATCGCAATTAAGTTAAGGAATCGCAAAAGCCTACATTGATGCATGTGCCCGTAAAGGCCTGAAGAGCTGGCTGGAGGAGACTGGACTCTGAAGATGGAGTGACCACACCAGCAATTTAGGTTTGGGTCAGCCTTGTGCCCTTGCTATCCGGTGCTGGGTGCTCAGCCTGGCCGCAGAGCCGCTGTCGCCGAGGGAAGCTCAGGGGGCAATTCTGCGCCGCCCTGCCAACGGGGGAGCCAGTGAAGGGGCCCAAAGGGATTAACGCCCAAAGGAACAGTGGACAAGACCGCGGCTGAAGCTGAAAACGACTCGCCGGGAGCAGGCTCACCTCGATCCACGGGGGTGAGCATGGTCAAACCCAAGACTCAGATAGTGGCAAGATCCAATAAAATGGACAAATACTCAGTGACTAGAGCGCCGGTGGAATGACACAGAGCCAACCGGCCCAGGCGGGGCCTACATATCCCACTCTTGGGGCAAACATGGCAGCCGTAGCAGACCTAAAGGGCACTCTAGAGCTAAAATTGGACGCAGTGACAATGAAAGTTAACCTGCTCAGAGCTGACTTCCATAAAATCTCAGACCAGGTTGCCAGAGCTGAAACCAACATAACGCAACTACAACACACCTCCAAGAGCCTAGAGGAATGAGTTGACCATCTGACCAAGGTGCAAACAGCACTAGCAGCGAAGCTGGAAGACCAGGAAGGTAGAGCACGACGGAACAACATCTTAGTGGTGGGGGTCCCGAAGGGGACAGAGGGACCTTGTGTGGACCTTTTCTTGGAAGACTTAATACTTAACCACCTGCGCCCCAAGCGCCTGTCATATTTCTTCACAATAGAGCGGGCGCATAGAGCGCCAATACCACAGCTGAAACCTGGGCCCCCCCCCTCATGATCATTGCCAGGATCCTAAACTACCGGGACAGAGACGCAATTCTACAGGCTGCGCGCTCACATGGCGACCTACAGTATGAGAACACAGTGATCTGATTCTTTCCAGACTTTTCACTGCAGGTCCAGCACCAGCGAAGGAGCTTTGAGGCAGTCAAAAGAGAACTACGCACCAAGGAACTTAAATACATGATGCTGTTCCCCGCAAGACTAGCGGTTGTGGCCGAAGGGAACACGTGGCACTTCAATACGCCGAAGGAAGCCTTGGAGTGGCTGGAAGGCTGGCAAACAGTAGGGGGTCGCTCACCCAGGGGAGCAAAGAATGGAGAGACAGCTGGTCATCGCAAAGCACCGAGACAAGAGGGCAAGGATCAACGAGTGATAGCAGAATCTCGAAACGAGGGATGAAAGCCGCACACGAAGAGTAACTGGCAAGGCCAGGGTGCAGGACAGAGAGGCAGCCTGCAAGGAGATGAAGCTGAACTTTAAATATATCCTTTTGTACTTTTGAAAGAATGGATGTGAAGACAGGTAGGGGGTGAGGAAAGTGAAATAAACTGCGGGCCAGGCAGTGGGCGCGCAGACTATGATGCGAATTGAGACGATCTCAAATGGCATTGAGTGCCGGGAGGATGAACTTAGCCCACCCTGCATAGGTTATGTCAGTTTTTGGGCGACAGACACTCTGCGAGTTGGGGAGGTGGGTGATTCTAGGCCCACTATGCAGGGTAACAGGTAGGGGGAGTTCAGAGTTGTGGATTGTTTTCAGCTAGAAGTTTTATGTTGCAATAGGGGGTTTACACATGCTCAGGAATTATCGATCCACAGGGTTTAGTACACAAGGGGGAGAGCGGGACTGAAGATTATGTCCTGGAATGTCAATGGACTGGGCAGCAAAATTAAATGTACAATCACCCTTTAATATATTAAAAGACACGCTCCTGATATTAGCATCCTACAGGAAACCCACCTGAAAGGGAATTACTACAAAGCGCTAGACCACTATGGATATGTCCTAATTGCTCATGCGGGCTACACAAGTGGCTCCAGAGGAGTGGGTGTGCTGCTCAGAACCTCTGCTCCGTTCATTGCAGGTCAGAAATAACATCACACTGTGGGGAGATTTGTCGCAGTAGCAGGCACGTGGGAAGGGTTGATGGTAAATTTCTGTTCAGTATATATTCCACCCAGGCTGCACGGGGAAGTGCTACCGGCGCTGTGAGCGCTAATACTAGACCTGCCACCGGGTGTATTGGTACTCCGGGGAGATTTTAACGTGGTAATGGATCCAGAGAGAGATAGAGCAAGGAACCCCAGGGGAGTGACAGCTGATGAACCCCTGAAGGGATTTGCAGAGGCGATGGGTCTGATCGACCTCTGGTGTGACCACAACCCTTCACAGCAGCAATTTACATTCTATTCTGCTTCCCACTGCAGCCATTACAGGCTAGACTACATCCTTACACACCGCATGCACGTGGTCTCCTTTTGCTCTGTGACCCACAAGGGGAGGGGAATCTCAGATCACTAGCCAGTAGAGGTACAGCTGCGGGGCCCCAAATGAGACAGCACTCTCCCTCCAAGATAAGAACCCTGGCTGTTCAAGGAAGATACCTTTAGGCAGAGGATTAGGGAACAGACAGAACTATATTTCAAAGAGGACGAGGGGACTGTCCCCTCTTCTTGCACACTGTGGGAAGCATATAAAAAGGTTATAAGAGGCCAGGTGCAGGGTATGATAGGGGGATGGTGAAAAGAGCAACGGGTGAAAAGTGAGGAGCTTGAGAGGGAAATTGAGAAACTTGAGACTACCGCGTTGACCTATGGGGCCTCAGAATCGATTTCCCCCACCAGATCCATAAAATTGTGAGATTTGGCAGAAGACAGGGCCAGGGCACAGGCACTGGCGACACAGTGGAAGCTATATGACTTAGGGGACAAAGCAAGCAAAATGATAGCTTGGCTCGAGCGCAGATATCAGGGCAGAAATTGGGTCCGGGAGATCCGAGAACCTGATGGAACCGTACACAAGACTGGGGAAGAAATAGCAGGAGCTTTCGCTTCCTACTATGAGCATTTGTACACACCAGTCTCGACCCGCACCGCAAAGGACACTGTGGAACCCCTACGGGATATATCCCTCCCCAGGTTATCAAGTGATGATCAAAGTACATTAGAACAAGTCTTGACTGTAGAGGCAATAGTGGGGGCTATTCAAGACCTGCAGTTGGGCAAGGTGGCTGTGCCCAATGGCATTCCAGCCAAACTTTACAAAGGTGTGGCAAGTGTAGTGGCGCAGCATATGTTAAACATGTTCCAGACGGCCAGGGATATAGGGTGCCTCCAGGAAGACCAGCGTAAGGCTATCATAGTGGCCATACCTAAACAGGGAAATCCCCCAGAAAAGTGCAGTTTATATCGACCCATATCCCTACTCAACACAGAAATAAAAATCCTGGCGAAGGTCCTCGCGTCCCAATTAGCCACAGTAATATCCTCAGTAATACACCCCGACCAGTCCGGCTTTATGCCCCACAGAAGCACTAGACTAAACCTCAGGCGACTGTATGGGGTAATACACACGGTCCAGGCACAAAGGGGGGAGGAGGCCACTCTTCTTTCACTGGATGCCTGAATGGCATTTGACAGCATAGAATGGCCATACATGTTTGTGGTACTCAATAGGATGGGCTTCGGCCCGGAATTTATTAAATGGGTTAGACTATTATACACGGATCCGAGGGCGCGAGTCAAAGTCAACGAAGCTGTGTCCAGGGGCTTTGCACTGCAGCGGGGAACGAGGCAGGAATGCCCACTATCCCCTATGATCTTCGCGCTAGCACTTGAACCCCTAGCGGCGTGGGTCAGGAGAGATCCTCTAGTGTGGGGCATCAGGGAAACTGGAGAATGGGAGGAGCGTATCTCGCTCTATGCTGATGATATACTCCTTTTTGTCACCCGACCCTATGGCATGATGGCTAGACTACTTCACATATTCTGGATTTTTGGTAGTTATTCTGGCTATCAGATAAACTGGGATACTTCCCCTATTAGGAGACACCCCACCAAGACTGGCAAGGGATACGCCCCTGCTGGAGCGAACGCGGTTTAAGTATTTGGTGATTCAGGTATCCTGGGACCTCAAGGATTTCTTAGCAGATAATCTCTTTCCTTTGATCGAACGCTTCAGGGGGAATGTGAAACACTGGAGAGGCCTCCCCCTGGCTCTGATGGGCAGGGCGGTCCTGTTTAAAATGATGGCCCTGCCCCAGAGAATTAAGTGGGCTCCTTTGGAACGGGAGAAGCTCCAGAATAGCACTATATAAGCTACAGAGGGGAGTGTATGAGGGAGGTCTGGCAGTCCCAGATATCAAAAGATACTACTGGGCGGCCCAGTTGATCATGGTTAATGCGTGCGTTTACGCAGACAGAGAAGAGACAGCCTACCGAGTGGACAGGCAGGCGATGGGTGAGAGGGGTTACCTAGCGGCACTGTACCATATGAAGGGAATATATCTGATGCCACTACACACCCAGACAGTGATCCAAAAATGGCATGAGGTCCACCGATACCTAAAATGTGCAAATAGGCTGACTGAACCCCTCCTACACCCTCCCCCCCCCGGGACAGCGATCTCCTAAAACAGGTGAGAAATCTGGATGGATTTCATAAATTGGGGCTATTGGGATAGACACGCTGGGTGATGTTTGGGGAAACAAGGCCCTGATTCCATTTGAGGACTTCTAGACAGAGTACATAATAGCAGAAACAGAAAGGTTTCGTTACCTACAACTGAGTCATGCACTCAGGAGTCACATCACAAAGGGAGAACAACTAATGGAGTACACACCACTAGAGGACAGGCTTCTCCTAGACCAAATGACAATGAAGGCCATTTCCCTGACATACAGGAAGATCATACATAACTCCCCGGATCCCCTGGGACCGCTGAGGGAGGCTTGGGAGCCCAACTTGGGTCTGCTAGAGGACGACGATTGGGCTGAGGCGCTCCAGAGCCCAAGGGAGGTAGCCATTAGGTCCAGTTTCAGACAAGTACAACTAAAAATCCTACACAGGTCCTATCTATCTAGGTCGCTTATGCATAAACTGGGACATAGCGACTCTGACAAGTGTGTGAGGGGCTGCGGGAGTGAGGGGATGTTTTTCCACATACTGTGGGAATGCCCAATTATCCGAAGATATTGGGAGAGAGATTACGAGGGTCATGGCAGAGGTCACAGGTTTAGAGATCTCGCTGGAAGTGTGATGGTTTCTCCTGTGTGTAATGGGTGAAGAGGCCTGGTCAAAAAACCAGAATAAGTGGCTCAAGCTGTCGGCTATAGTGGCAAAAAGGAACATAACCTGGACTTGGGATGCAGACCTCCCACCAACCCTGAGAGCCTGGGAACGAGACCTTGATTGGTCTAGTCAGGCCTACAAAGTCATATATCAAAGCAGAGGTTGCCCCAGGAAATGGGAGAAGGTGTGGGGGCAGTGGTAGGGATACAGAGGAAATTAGCGGGGCTGCCCAGGGACTGGGAATGGTCCATATGCTCCTTGATGCGCTGTTACACATAGACCGGGATTGGGTGCTCCCTTGTCGAACCAAGCCTAGGGATATTTTGGTATTCAAGATCCGACACTTGCTGATGTGCTAGGCCCTATGTTCCCTGTAATGATTGATAATTCTTTGTACTGTACCTAAGCAAAATGTTGAATAAACAGAGTGTTTAAAAAAAAGAAAGCACTGGAGGCAGAGACGACCAGGTACGAAAAGCGCTAAAGGCAACAGCAACCCGGTGTGAGAAAGCGCTAAACGCAGTGACAACTGGGTATAGAAAGTACAAACGTACTTACCAGCATGAGCAAGGGAAGTGCCACACAACCTCGAATAGGGTGTGACAACCAAGCCTGGTTGAGCCGCCGATGCGTGCAAAGTGGCAAGTAGCACACAATACACTGAAAGGTTTTTGGAATTGTGAAAGTTTTCAATGGCTGCTGAAAAGAGCACCAAATACAACGCAGCCATGTTCCTGATACCACCACCGCCATTTGAGACCGCCAAAAAGCAGAATATTGTCACCAGATAGACTGCATGGATCGAAACGTTTGATGACTTCATAGATGCTCTAGAAGAAGTAGATCATCAACTACTTAAACAACCTTGCAGGTGATGGTGTGAAAGAAGTGATAAAGAAAATATCACAAGCTGATGAAATACCGTACCGCAAAATCAAAGAAACATTGGAAGCCAAGTTCAGTCCAAGCCGAATGTCGACTACGAGAGATAAATTTTCAGCCATGCAAGACAGCAAGCTGGTGAAACGATGAATGAGTTCGTTGAAAGACTTGATACCCTCATCAAGCATTGCAAATTCCGTGAATTCAATGACAAACAAGCCATGCACCTTAGAGTCATCGATGGGTGCCTCTCTGATTCATTCAGGTAACATATGCTGAGAGAAACGCTCAGTCTAGAAAAGGTACTCATGGCTGCGAGAGTTGAGGAATGTGCAGATCGACAGGCTGCTAATACGGAAGCTGGAGCAACCCAGAATGAATCAGCATCGATCATGAAGAGTAAGCAGAAACACAATACTGAGGCCCAGAAGATGATGTCTCCAAACAAAAAGAATTTGTGTTTCCGATGTGGATTTTTATTTCGTCACGAAAGTAAATCTCCTGCCATTGGACAGATATGCAAAGGCTCTGGGAGAGAAAACCATTTCGTAACGGTCTACAAAGCAAAAGAGAAACTAAGTGCGTCACGACGAGATGAGAAACTGGGTGCCAGAAAGTTCCAGAAGCATTCTAGCCCCACCCCCAAACCCAAACAGGAACATCAATTGAGGCAAGAAGAGAATAAATGAAGTTGATCGTCATCAAAGTCGTCTTCCAAACGTTCTTCAGCGTCATCGTTGAGCTACAGTGAAGACGCTGGGTGTGCAATGGTTATGTCGACTGAAGAACAATATGCAAATGTAGTACTGGACATCGGATGGATGTGGACTGAAAGGTTCAAAAGACAAACACAAGGACGTACACCAAACATGGTGGGGGGGTGTTTTAGTTGAGGGGGGGGAGGTTGGGGGTGGGATTAGTAGGCACTGGTTTGCTTTCAAAGTTTGGAGGCGCGGACCAAGGTAGAAAACCCTTGGGGATGGAGTCCGACAAGGTAGCATGCATGACTTTGGGAATAATGCTCATATTGGTTGGGTTGCTGCACATGTATAGAATGTATTCAGTTCACTCAACCTTGTGTTTATGAAGCTTTGATGCTCCTTAATGTATGTCTACGAGACTCTACATGCCGATTTGTAATGTTTGGTGCAAATGTCAATAAAGATATATTAAGAAATATATATATGCAAATGTAGGATTTGTTGCTTGCAAAGAAGAACACAAGTCAAAGAGAGATCGCCACGTGATGCGAACCAACTTATTTGGCCCATGCCCCAAGATCATGCTAAAGGTGAATGGTTGCCCTACAAACTTCATTATAGACAGTGGTGCATTGATCAATATCATGCCGGCAGGAAAAATACAATGAACTGTCTCTGATACCATGTTTAACACCATCGGAAACAAAGGTGTACATGTGGGCTGCTTCTAGGCCATTGCAAAGTCAAGGTTCATTTATAGCGACCATGAGGCATATGAAAATGTCAATACAAGTTCCAATTCATGTTCCCCAAGGTACATCGTCGAGTGCATGTTTACTCAGTTTCAGCACGGCTGCTGATATGGGACTAAAATCCATCAACTACAACCTCAATGCACATTCTGAAATAGTAAGTCAATTCCCATTTTTATTTCATAGACTAGGAGAACTCAAGACAATGAATGTGGAATTTCACATTAATGAGGACGTTCATCCTGCTCCTCAGTGACACAGTTGAATTGCTTTTCATTTACAGGAGGCCCTTGCAAATAACTAGAAGCATTATTAAAGCATGACATCATTGAGCGCTCTACTGGTCCAACGCCTTGAATTTCTCCCACAGTGGTAAGGCTAAAAAAGTACAGTGGAGGTGCAGTGTGCATTTGTGTGATATGCACCAGGCCAACAAGGCAATTGAGAGTGAAAGACATCCAGGCCCGCACATAGCAGACATGATTACACAGGTGAATGGCACCAAAGTCTTCTCTCGTCTTGATTTGAACAACGGATACCATCAACCAAGCTGGAAGAGAACTGTAGGTACATTACTACTTTTTCAAATCATGTTGGCTTGTTCAGATACAAAAGACTCAGTTTTGGTGTGTCGTCAGCTGCAGAAATCTTTCAGGATGTCATTCGCCGAGTAATTCAACTGGTCACACATGCTTTTAACTACAGTGGTGATATATTAGTGTTTGGGGCCACAAGAAAGGAATATGACAAAGCTCTGACGCAAGTATGTTTGCCTGGGCAGGTCTCATGTTAAATGCAGAAAAGTGTGTTTCACAAAACCTAACTCAAGGATTCTGAGTTGAAAGAAACAGGTCTTCACTGTTGTGGTAATCTATTCCACTACTGGCAGGCCGGAATCAAATTTGAGTGTTAGTTTTTTCACGCAACAATCAGTGAAATGCTGCTGGCCAAGAGAAGGGCACCAGACAACATATTGCCACATCGTTGTTGCACGTTAGAGGAAAACAATTTCTCTTTTCCCCCATTTAGTTTAAAATAATTTTGAGACATCCAGCAGTGGACGTTGTCTAGACCTTTTTGTATGCTAACAGCTCAGACACTATCTGCATATATCAGGGCAGCCAGTCCACAGTTTTCAATCTGTTGGGATAACGGCACCATATACAAATTAAACAGCAAAGGAGAAAGCATCAACCCCCTGTGGCAGACCATATGTCACTGGCTTTGCTCCTGATAAATAGGGTCCTAGTTAAACTTGGGTCATCTAATCAAGCAGAAAACTTTGGAACCAATTTAGGGTGAATCTCTGATGCTGTAGCTCTCCGGGTACTCCAATAGTACCTGGTGGTTCACAGTATCAAACACTGCTAATAAATCCAATAATATGAGCATCACAGGGATAGTACAGTTTACACAGCATTGTAAGTCAGCAAGAGCTGCAGTGACAACAGTTTATGTACTGCATCCTGCTTTAAATCCTGTTTGCATTGGGAGGAGCAGGTTTTGCTGGTCTACAGATATTGAAGGTTGATTAGACAAATTACTAAGAATTTTACAAGATATGGGAGTTGGAACACTGGTCTGTTAATTTCCAGACAATCTGGGTCAAGAGACAGTTTTTTTTAGCGGAGGGTGGATGTTTTTTTTGGGGGGGGGAGTTTTATATAGCGCGAACTTGACCCGAAAGTATCAGAGCACTTTACATGAGCACCGGTTGTGTTACAGATGGACACATACATGTTGTTCACTTTTTTAATACAGTTGGATTAGATCCTGACAGGAAAGGGGAGTTAATAATATGCTGTATTGCAGCATTTGCATTTAGTCGCAGTTCCTCATGAATTCTGGCTGGTAAATTGCCTTCCCCTGTGCTTGATGGTCTGCCACCCTTTATTAGAGTTTGATATTCCTCATTGTTAAGTAGGGTAAGCTGACCGAGGCTCTCCCATGTCTTTGGCAGCAGCTCTTTTGATATGGTAATCTCCTTCATATCTGAGGCCAACATTCAATTCATTTGAATAGTTTTTACTTTCTGTTCACAGAACTCGGCAAATTCGTTACACCTAGACTCCGAGAAATCTCCAATTAATTGGTTCGGGCTTCCTTCAGTTCTCTGATTATCTGAAACCCCACCTTTGAGATGTTGAATGAATTTACAAGTCAATCTGAAAAAGGAATTGCCTTGACCCACTTAATGGCCTTTTCATATTCTTCGTTGCAATCAAGTAATACAATTTCAGCCACATTCAAGTAATTGTGCTGCCAAATGTATTCCAGCTGATGAAGCTTGAAGCTCATTTGCTTCAACTCCTTGTTGAAACAGCTATACAGCCTATGCATCCCCATGCTATAAATATTGTTACTGGGGGCCATATGGGCTGCACAATTTTTGAGCCGTTCACCCTATTGTCTTCATAGGACCTCAGGGGTACATTCACAATTCAACACATTGGGTTCCTCCTTAGTTCTATCCACCAAGACCTTAATATCCAGATGTTGCCAATTTTACACTGCTTCATCAGTGTGGGCTTTGGCTTATTGGCTGTAAGAGGTTGAAGCGCCCAACTGAAAGGGTTAACAAAGTGATCCAAGGTACCTTAAATGCTGGCCGAATATGACAGAAATGAATATCTCAACACACAATGACGAGCACCTGACAAGCTCGATGTGTAGGATAGCCTTCTCACATATTAAAATTAAACAATGTAAGTAATTCTCTAAACTTAAGTGGGGCTGTATCAGTTGGCTTATCAAAATATACATTCAGGTCTCCAATTATGATATTTCTAAACTTTGCGATGCAATATGGCTTAAATGGGTGCTCAAGCATTCCAACGATGCACTGGGGCAACTATTGGGGGGTCTATAACAAAGAAACACATCCCATATAGATCCTAATGGGGAGGGCATGGCTTGGAGCATCAAGATGGCGGTCGCACTCTAGGAGTGCTCCGGACCCCTCCGTCATCCGCTCCTAAATCTGCCACCATCGGTGATCACCCATCTTGACAGCCCGCCGCTACAACCACCCCGTACCCCGTGCTCATAACTGGAGCCAAGAATCAGTGAATTCAGGCCCCGAGACCAACTTCACCCTCGGATCCCCGGGCCGCACTGGACTCAAGATGGCGGCTCCCGGCGGCGGCGGCCCTCGTCCCCTCGAGGCTTTGCTGTGATCTCCGCCCAGACTTCAGGACGGACGGGGAGTGGGCCCTTGCGGGGCAATCTACAGAGTGCCTACCTGGTAGCTGAGGGCAGAGTCGCTGGACGCGCCGTCTCCGCTCGACCAGAGGTGAGGAGCGCTGATGTGTGGCCTGCGGCAGGGCCTTCCCTCCCTAACTGCACCTCTTGAGGGTGAGCACGGGCCGGACCTGCAGTGGCCGTACACGATCGGCAGGTGGGGCGCAGGGGGTACCGGCTGCCGCTTCGGGCAGCGGGGGACCGGGGTCCTGGCTCTCCCCCCTCCTGCTCCTTCCTTTGAAGACTCCTGGCGGTTCCGGGCCCGGGCGCCGCACCCTGCGACACTGCGCTCTGAGAAGCACCTAATACCCGAGCCTCCGGCGGCTTGGAGCGGGCCTGGCTGTAGCGCATAGGAGGAGAGAGGCCTGCCCTGATTGCCTTCCTGGGCCTGTGTGACTGCTGGAGACGGAGTGCGGGGGGACCGGCTGCCGTCTCGGGCAGCAGGAACTGGTGGACTGGTTTCCCCCCCCCTTCTATCCTGAGGCGAGTGGCGGTCCCGGGCTCAGGGCGCTGGGCGGTGCATGATCCTGGGGCCCCACTGACGTACGGAGGGGCGCCCACTGCTGGGCCTCCTAGGACCTGCTGAGTACTGAGCGGCGGCGCATGGGAGCAGAGAAGCCAGCCCTGCACACGTCTCCCGAGCCGAAGTGACTGTGGTGGTAGCCCCAATGCCTGGTAGCCGGGTAGGTCCCCAACGCAGAGGGGCCCATAACGGGGCGGATCGGCTGCCTCCACGGGCAGCGGGAGTCTCGGTTGAGGCTTACTCCCCCCGCCCCCCCCATCCCCTGACTACGAAATCGGGACACTTGGAGGCGTCCTCGTGCCATTGGGCCCAGGAACTACCCAACCCAGAGAATCCTGTGCATCGCCGCTGTGGCCCCGCGCATAAGAGGAGTGAGGCCTGCCTTGATTGCCTTTCCGGGCCTGTGTGACTGCTGGAGGTGGAGTGCGGGGGACCGGCTGCCGTCTCGGGCAGTGGGAAACCGGTGGACTGGGTTTCCCCCCCCCTTTATCCTGAGGCGAGTGGCGGTCCCGGGCCCCGGGCGCTGGGCCGTCCATGACCCTAGGGCCCCATTGGCGTGCGGAGGGGCACCCACTGCTGGGCCTCCTAAGACCTGCTGAGTACTGGGCGGCGGCGCATGGGAGCAGAGAAGCCAGCCCTGCACACGCCTTCCGAGCCGGAGTGACTGCCGTGGCGGCCCCAACGCCTAGTAGCCGGGTAGGTTCCCAACGCAGAGGGGCCACAACGGGGCGGATCAGCTGCCTCCACGTGCAGCGGGAGTCTCGGTTGAGGCTTCCACCCCCCCGTCCCCTGACTACGCAACCGGCGCACTTGGAGGCATCCTCGTGCCATCGGGCCCAAGGACTCACCAGCCCAGAGAATCCTGTGCATCGCCGCTGTGGCCCCGGGCCGGCCCGCCACCTGGAGGTACTCGTGGGAGGTCCCTGGAGTCCGCTGATGTGAGGCGAGGCCTTGGTCCCGGGCCCCGGTTGCTGGTGTGGGGCGCATTCTTGATTCCTCTCTTGGGCGGCCTGGACCAGGGGCGACCACCTATCGGGTGGGAACGACTGAGTCTGGGGGCTCGACTGCCATTTCGGGCAGACTGAGACCCGTGGATAGGGTCTCCCCCCTGGCTGATCCGGAGGGCATTGAGTGGTCCAGAGAGCCCTGTGGTCCCTTCGCCTCACAGAGACCGCCTGGTTCCCGGACCTTTCATGGCCTGACGACTGTGGATGGTGGCGGAGGGTAGGGGCGATCGACTGACCGGGCCCCCTCTGAGCACACTGGGACGGGAATACTCGGCTGCTGGCCTGCGGCGCTGTCAACCGCAGCAGCGGTGTGAGCGGAGCCATTGGGGCCACGAATGAACCACCGGACTCAGGCGTACATCCACTGTGCCGCACCCTCCTGTCGCTTGCTGCCGTGAGGATACTGCTCCCGGATCATTGGGCCGGCCGACCTTTCCTTTCCCCCTCTGATCGCACTGGGAACAACTGGGGACACTGACCCCCAGAGGAGGCCTCCAGAGGAGCAACCACTGATTAGCTGCCATGGGGAGAGACCAAGGGCCGAAACCCCCACCACGCAGACCAAAATGAATCGATACACGACCGCGGAGACTGGGGCGGCGAGCGGGTCTACCGAAAAGAATGCCCCCTCCGCCACTGACCTCAGCACCATCCTTCAAGCAATTAGCACCTCGCAGACCTCGGTGGAGAGTAAAAATGGCGAAGTCCGAGTCGACATGGCCCTCATCCGGCAGGATCTCCGCAACGCAATGGCCCGGATCAAAGAAACCGAATCCCGTATCTCCACAGTGGAGGACGAAGTCCACCAATTGAAAGACCAAGTCGCACGCCTACAGACCCACACTAAAGAGCTGCATAAGTGAGCTGAGGATGCTGAAAATAGGTCGAGGCGCAACAACCTCCGCCTGGTGGGATTTCCGGAAGGCTCAGAGCAGGGGCAAATGAACAACTTCATTGAGCACTGGATAAACTTGTGGGTACCCAAGGACTCCCTCTCCCCGTGGTTTGCGGTCGAGCGGGCTCACCGCTCTCTGGCTCCGAAACCTCCACCAGGGGCACCACACCAGCCGATAATAGCGCGGATCCTCAACTTCAAGGACCAAGACTCTATCCTTGCCGAAGCACGCAGGCAAAAATCCCTCACGTATCAGGGTCAGTCGATAGTGATCTTCCCCGACTACACACGGGAGGTTCAGAGTCAAAGACGCTCATTTGTGGAGGTTAGGCAGAAGCTCCGTGCCCTGGACCTCCAGTACAGGCTTCTCTTCCCGGCTCGCCTCCAGATGGTGTTCCAGAACAAAACCCTTTTCTTTGAATCCCCTGAGGAGGCCTGGACATGGCTAACGGAGGAACATCCTCTGAGAGTAAACGCCCTGAACCGCTCCCCCAAGACCCGTACTGGGGATGCCCCAGGGGGATCGCCCAAACCACACAGTAAACGCACCCGCTCATGCAGGGGACGAGGAGCACGACGAGCCAGATCAGAATCACCCCCAGGTCCATGGCTGCATCCACAAACCCGAGAGCCCTTGAGCAACTCCCACATCTTGCGACGGGCTGGCTCCGCGAGCCATTCGAATCCTGGGGACACTCCACCCAGACCCTCCCCGTTACATTTGGCGGACACAGACCTTTCTTGGAGTCCGGCTCTCCTTGAGTGCTAACCTGGTTCGGCGGCGGACTGCCTGACATATAAGGCATTGTTGGCTCATCTTCGATAACTATGCTCACCGCAACCCTAGTTCTCATGATGGCATCGATAACATCATCCTTATAAGAGATGGGGTCCTCCACGAATCTCCACACCCAGGCGTTTGTTTGGTTCTTTTCTTGTCTGTTAGGGTCGACAGATGCTTCCGTTCCTGAAGTATAGGGTGGGGGGGGTACAGAAGGGAGGGGGGACCGTTGTCCCGGTTTTTTGTTAATACACCTTGACTACCACACCAGCATCCCTCGTAAGCAATATGGCACTAACATGCACAACCTAGGCTGCAGCGACGCACCTATAGTCCCACACCATGCAGGCAGGACATTACACCTGTGCTCGGCGCCCACTCTGTGGACCCTCTTTCACACTTTCACCCACCATGGCAAGCACCCGTAATAGTAGGGAACTACTTCGTATAATATCATGGAATGTCAATGGGCTGTTGGACAGAGTCAAAAGGGCAGCGGTCCTGCGCTACGCACAGCGCCAGGCGGCCGACATACTGCTACTCCAAGAAACCCACCTTATAGGCAATAACTGCCCCTTCCTGGCGAGGTACGGCTATGACAGGGTCTGGCACTTGGGTTTCAACCGAGGGTCAAGAGGCGTGGCGATCCACATGCGGCGCACTCTCCCATTTGTGTTGACCAAAGCCACTAGCGATCCCCTGGGTTGCTTCATAGCCCTGGAAGGCACCATAGGAGACAGTGCCCTTAATCTAATGTCATATACTCCCCACCATCACTGCTTGCTCCCACCCTCAAACGTACTGCAGACCACATTACCTCTTTACCCTCCGGGATGACGATAATCGGAGGCGACTTTAATGCAGTTATGCACCCGGTCCTCGACACTGCAAACACCCCGTCTGCCGCCAGAATCACTCACGCTAAACTCTTGACGAACTGGGCGAACACCCTGGGGGTCTGCGACGCCTGGAGGCTCTGGCACCCTCAGACCAAACAATACACGCACACCTCAGCCGCGCACCACACACACGCACAACTGGACCACATCTTCATGCCCGCCCTCGACTGCCGGAAAATTAGAGACATTGCCATCCTTCCTAGGGGTATATCTGATCACTCGCTCCTGTCGATGGGAGTGGGAGACCCCCCAGACACACTGCGTCCGATTTGGAGACTGAACGCATGGTTCCTCCAAGACAAAGACTTTAAGAAATTGGTGGGAAAAGAACTCAAACAGTACTTTGTCACTAATCAGGACTCCGTCTCCTCCCCAGGCACCCTATGGGAAGCTAGCAAGGCCACCATTCACAGCTTTGCTAAAGGCCAGCTTAAGCTCAAATGGCTCGCACAGGACTCCCAGATAACCCTTTTGGAGGGCCAGGCTGAGCCTCCTTGAGACTCAAACACCGGAACAAAGAACCAACCCACAAGACAGACGACTTGCACTTCTGAGGGACGAGATCAGGCAGGCTTCCCTGGAGGTCGCCAGACTACTGTGGAGGTCCTCTATAGCTAGAGTGTATGGGTGGGGGGACAAAAACGGGATGATCCTCCATCGACTGGCCACGTACCCCTTGGCCAACCGCATAATTCTGGAGATTATAGCCCTAGACGGCGTTACTCAGCGCTCGCCCGTGGCGACAGCCCAATGTTTTGCCACCTACTACTCTACACTTTACACCGCGCAGCTCCCCAGCCTCTCACTCCCGGAGTTGCTTCACCAAGAATGTATCTCTCTCCCTCGCCTAAGCGCGGCTGAAACGGCGGACCTGGACCTCCCCATTACTCAGGAGGAGATTAATGACGCCATATCCCGTCTCGCATCTGGCAAGACCCCGGGTCCGGATGGGCTCCCGCAGGAGTACTATGCGGTCTACCGAGATACACTCGTTCCCCACCTCCTAGAGGTATACGCTGAAGCAATTGACAACGGCTCGTTTCGACCGGAAACAGATGCCGCCACCATTGTGGTGATCCCTAAGTCCCAACCTCCCTCTGCGCACTGCTCTGACTACCGCCGCATCTCTCTCATTAACTTGGAGATCAAAGTATCCGCGTCGGTCCTAGCCAACCGCTTAAGACCATATCTAGCCAAAGTGGTCCACCCCGACCAATGCGGCTTTATGCCTTCCCGAGGCACTAGGCACTGCTTCAGACGCCTCCACCTGGCCCTAGCGAACCGCCAGTCGCTGACCCCTTACTTAGCGCTTCTTCTCATCAATTTTGAGAAGGCTTTTGATTCTGTAGACTGGCGGTATCTGGAGGAGGTGCTGGCGGAGTTGGGACTGGGGCAACACTTCCGCAAGCTAGTTAAGGTACTGTACACCAGGCCGCAGGCGCGTGTGCTTGTCAATGTGGCGTTGTCGGGGCCCTTCCCTATTAGGAGAGGCACGAGGCAGGGATGCCCCCTCTCACCGCTCCTATTCGCCTTAGCGATGGAGCCCCTGGCTTGCCTCATACGATCTGATGAGCGGATTATGGGATGGAAATGGCCCGGCTCGGACACGGATAAAATCGCTCTCTATGCTGACGACGTCCTGCTCTTTCTGGCCGAGCCGGCCCAATCCGGACTTCGTTGTCTTCGGGCATTGCATCTCTTTGGGCAGGCCTCCGGCCTGCACTTAAACTCCGCCAAGTCTGTCCTACTTCCCCTCCACATTTCGAGAGACTGCTTTGACTGGCAATCAGTAGCAGCCCGTGGAGGGAGTTCCGTGGGGCAGTGAGGCGGGGCGGGGGAGGGGCAGGGTGGGGGGTAGTAAACACCGGAATATGGATGAACGGAGGTAAGTAAACAATTAAATAAATAAAACGAATTTCGTTGCGTGCGCTGCATCGCATTTTGCGATGCAGACGCACTGATGACACCCAAAAAAATCACTGCTTCCGCGAGACTCCGTCTAGTCCAGATATACTATCTCCATGCCACAAACCTCACACCGAAACGCCTTCACAGCGCTGGGCTAAGACTAGATGCATCGTGTCCACGTTGCAACCAGCACCAATTAGACTTCTTCCACATGGTGTGGCTCTGCCCCGTCTTTACACGATTTTGGGATTCCATAGAAAAGGAACTCACAGAGGTCCTGGGCTGGGAGGTCCCACATAGGCCATTGAACGTGCTCCTGGGGGTTACTGAGGGATTGGACGGGTCTAGAGCCAACAAACTATTCCTGAACACAGCCATGATGGTGGCCAAGAGGGACATTGTGGCTAACTGGTTGAATCCTGCTACACCTTACCATGGCAAAGTGGCGCAGAGGGGTGGACTGGTGCGCAGCACAAGAGAGACCCATGTACACAGCCAGGGGATGCCCAGCAAAATATCGTAAAGTCTGGGGCAAATGGTTGGAGGTAATAGACGAATAACGCTACACTATGTATCTGTAGACTCGGTACAAGATTTACTCTGTCCTCCTCTTGTTATCATACCTTTCCGGTGCGTTCGCTGTATGATAATATGATGATGACATATACTTGCCTTGTATCAGTGTCCTTGATTACTGCTGGTCTTATGTTTCTTCTGTTTTAAAAACCAATAAAATTGATTATCAAAAAACATAGATCCTAATGGATTAGACATCCTGCTCTGTAACAACTCCTGATAATCAGTGCCACCCACAACTTTCTCACATTGTACTGTTTGTCTGGTAATAACTGCTAGCCCGCTTCTTCTCTCTATTAGCGATGATCATTGGTAGTTTTAAGAGAGAGTGGTATGCACAATGACTGAAGGAGGCCTTCAGTTTTCAGAATGGGGCACTGGCTGGTGCTGTGTGCCTGAAGAGCCTGACCTGGATTAAAACGAAATGAGACCATTGGTGGAAAGTATAGCAGTGGTTTGAACTAATCTGAAGAGGAGCTGCATTCGAAGTTTACTGCATAGAAGGTAATTTTGAACAATCCGTGAAATCTGAACGTGATTTAAATAACTTTCAAACAGAGATTGCATCAAATATTAAGTTAATGACAAGGATTTGGGAACATCCTCTGAAGTGTGAAAGGATCTACTAAAATTAGAAGATACATATGGTAATACACAGACATTGTAGGTAATTTGCTGGCAATGAGAACCATCAGTTTTGAGTATTATAAAGTTTGTCAGTTTTTTAAACGGTCCTTAGTACAATGTTAGTAAAATGTATGTGTTTAAATTATGAATCTGAACAATCAGGTTACAAATGCTTTAACCTGCGGGTGTTGTAATCTGTTATGATCGTTTGTAGGCTTTTTTAGCATGACAAAAATGTTAAAACGTTTACTTTGACTCGATTGAATGTCAGCTGTTTGTTTTCACGAGTGTATTTCTATATTCATTGCAATCCGACCCTTTCCGCGTGAGTAAGAGGTGCCAGGGCATGCGGGCAGTGTAGGGGTGAGTCGGGGAGGGGGGTGTGGGGTTGGGGGTGGGGGGGGAGAACAGTTTGAGCGTTGACGGGGGGCAGTGGCAACTCGGGTGGCGGCAGGGGGTGCTCTGGTGAGCCATTGTAGGCATGACGAGTGGGGGACAAGTGGGAAGCAGGAGACGGGACTGGGGCCTTTGCCCTCGGGTGTCTCCAATCCACCCCAAAAATATTTTAAACATTTTGCCGTTTCAAATCGTCTGTCATTTAAACTACATCGTCCATGTAACGCTGCTCAGTATATCGAGCTCAGAAGGTTGGGAAGATGAGTTGCCGTCAGCAGGATTTCTACTCATGACCTGCAGGTGGCAACAGATGTCGGGGGCAAGCGTTTTACTCTTCGTGTCAACGTGCCGACATTTACAGTACCTTTTGCAGAGAACCTACTCGTTCAGGCAGGGCAGCGGCAGCTGATGTTCTGCTGTGAAAGAAAACTCAGCTTCATATATGAAGATCTGTGGTTTTATAGTCTTTAGTTTCATATGCCTTTAAGCGCTTTCAACACCCCATCAAGGGTAACAAGCGCTATATAAATGCAAACCTTTTTCCCTCTTCTATCCCTCCGCTATCCTTCTCAATCCAAATGACTGACTAATATTCACCACTCAAATTACTTTCATATTTCACTATACTAATTCACCACTAATCCTTTATGGGTTCCAGAGTAGCGTGCTACTCGCCAAAAAAGCGCTACAACACCCCATCAGGGGTAACCAGCGCTATATAAATGCAAACCTTTTTCCCTCTTCTATCCCTCCGCTATCCATCTCAATCCAAATAACTAACCTATCCACCACTCAAATTACTTTCATATTTCACTATACTAATTCAACACTAATCCTTTATGGATTCCGGAGTATCGTGCTACTCGCCGAAAAAGCGCTTTGACGCCTCGTCAGGGGTAGTAAGCGCTATATAAATGAAATTACAATACAATATTCTGCTACCCAGTGGCCACCCACTCTTCTGTTTCTCACGCACATACTCTCATAGCCTACTGTATAAAGTGAAGCCGCAGCTGCCCCTTTTATTTGTAATCTACCTGTAGCAGGCACTAAAATGAAACTCTTACAGTGTAGATCTGTTGACGCATCCACTAATTATAACTCAATCAAAACTGTCTCCGTCCTCGAGGATGGTCCAGGTTCATCTCTTATCTCATCATCCCTTGTGCTGTTCTTTGCCATGGACTCTTTTGTAAGATTCTAAATCCATGAAAGATCTTAAACACGTGAAATAAAAGGTGTTTACTAGTAAAAGCAGCTCTCCCCCATCAGGGTATTTTTACAGCTGTCTCTATGATTTACCTAACAATTCACTTTTAAAAAAATGTTTTGACAGCCTGTTCCTATTTCTCCGATGAAAACGAAAATGGTTCCCAGTTTTGTGTTTTTTCTTAATTTCAAAATACTTTATTGATTTTCACAAGGTATACAGAAAGCATATATCAGGGTAACCATAATGTATCGCAGGTAAATTTTACATGTGATTACACGATTGAGGGAAATGCGCCTTTATGGCTACCGTGAGAATAAACACGTCAAACAGTGACCGAAAGGAAAGAAGAAGGAAGGACAGACAAAAGAAAGGAAAAGTGAGAGAGAAAGGAAGAGAAGGGAAGGAAGAGCCCGGATGGGCTAGTTGTGTCAATGCTTTTACATTACTGTGCATGTGTTGGCACGTGGTCTTGGAGGCTTACATAGTATATCAGCCTAGTACAGGTTACAATGAGCATATACATACATTCATACCGTTATATCCTGTGGAGTGAAAAGATCACAAGATAAGATCCGTGGTAACCCCTTTGTTCATGGAGGTTCGTAAGAGTCTAGAAATGCGTCCAGAGATTTCCTCAACTTCCTGGAGGATGGTTTCCAAGGGGAGTTTTGCAATGCTATGTTGTCTGCCCCTCTGAGGTGGATGATCCAGTTTATCCAGCTTTTATATGATGTCTTACTCGTGTCTTTCCAGTTGGCAAGGACCATTTTCACTGCGGAGGTAAGTAGCAGGTCCAGTAGGTCTACGTCGGCCTCAGATCTCAAGTTTGTGTTAATGCAGGCCGTGGGTAGATTGAAGGAGTCTCTGTCCATAGTACATTTAAACAAGTCAGTTATAAAGGCAAAGA
Organism: Calotriton arnoldi; assembly: GCA_963921515.1. Classification (NCBI taxonomy): domain Eukaryota; kingdom Metazoa; phylum Chordata; class Amphibia; order Caudata; family Salamandridae; genus Calotriton; species Calotriton arnoldi. The sequence goes on along the minus strand of CAWUFW010005802.1, from coordinate 9,291 downwards.
TTCTGTCTCAGATTGTCTTGATTATGGTGCACTGAAAGATAAGGTGAGTTAAATCCCCCGTCTCTCTATTACAATTCCATCATTTTGCGTCATTACGCAGCCCTAAAGCGAATAACCGGGAGGGGGTCCAGAATGCCTTTTGTAATAGCCAGTATTTAGTTTGGGCGAGAACAGGGGAGATCTTATTTCGTGAGACTGATCGCCATAGTAAGGACCATTCCTGTTCCTCCGGTGGGGCTGGGGCCAGTTGTCCCCAGAAAGCTATAGTCTTTTCATTAAGTTTAGTCATTTTGGGGCAGAGGAGTTTGTATATATGTGAGACCTGGTGACCCACTTTGTTAATGTTTGTCACGAACGAGGCTATTGATGGTTGGGTGGAGGATAGTTTGGCTTTTGTAAGGGCCGATCTGATTTTCAGGAAGTTGTAGAATTCGATGTCGGCTAGGCTATACTTTGATTGGAGGTCTGTGAATGTAATTGGGTATGTGTTATTTTCTAATTGGTAGGGGAAGAGGATTCCTTTCTTAATCCATGTGTCAAGGGCTAGACTTTTGCCTTTGTACAATATCTTTCTATTCGCCCAGAGTGATTCCATTTTAGACCCTTTAATACTATTCTCCAGTTTTTTATCAACCCTAAGCAGAGCAATTTTTGTATTTTTAAAAATGGACTTGGAAGTATGTGGGTATAGCTTGATTGTTGTTAAGAGTGCAAGGGGGCTTAGGTTATTGAGGGTGGCCTTCTCTACCTCTAGCCATGCCGGGGTGTAGCCGGTAGGTGGCGCTAACCAGTATGAGCCTTGTTTCGCCAGGAAAGCCAGCTGATATAGTCTGAAATCTGCTAGGTTTACCCCACCTAGTGTTTTGTCCAGTCTTAATTTTTTGATACTGATCCTTGCTTTCTTCCCGCACCAGAGGAATTTAGAGATGAGGATATCTAGTTTGCGGTGGAAGTCATCTGTGAGGAGGAGCGGGAGCATGCTGATTAGATAGTTAACCATCGGGGTGATCATCATTTTAATGGTCTCGATTCTGCCCCACCACGTAATGAATTTTGGTGACCAGGAGTCCAATAACTTCTTTATCTTCTCTAGTAGTGTTTTCTCATTCTGTTGTAGGGTATCTATTAAGTTGCTATCAAATTCTATCCCTAAGTATTTGATATAGCCTGATTGCCATGTCAACCGCGACTCTCCTAGGATATCCCTCGTACAGTGGATGTTTAGTAGTTTGAGTTCTGATTTCTCTCTGTTTAGTTTGTACCCTGAAAAGTCGGAATATCTTGTTATTGTGTCCATTAGGGCAGCAACTGATGTTCTCGGTTGTTCTGTTACGATTAGTATGTCGTCTGCATAGGCTGCTAATTTTATTTGGGTACCATTGATATCCACCCCTTTGATATTAGAGTTTGTTTTGACGTCCCGGATCAGGGGCTCCAGTGCCAGTAGGAATAAGGACGGGGAGAGTGGGCATCCCTGTCTCGTGCCCTGTTGTAATATGAAGGGTTCAGAGAGTGACCCATTGACGACAATACGGGCTGATGGGTTACTGTAGAGGGCCATAACCATACGTATATAGTCCTCTCCTAGATTGAAGGATTGCATGCAACGTTCCAAAAAGCCCCAGGAAACCTTATCAAAGGCCTTCTCGGTGTCTAAGGTGATCGCTACTATCGGCTCATTTTTAATGGCAGCATGCTCTATAATGTGGCACAATAGTCTGGTATTGTCATTAGACATGCGGTAACAGATGAAGCCTACTTGGGAGTTACTTATTAATTTTGGTAGGGTTGAGTTGAGTCTGGTCGCTAGTATCTTGGCATATATTTTGCAGTCTACATTAATCAGAGATATGGGCCTGTAGTTATTCGGTGAGAGGTGGTCCTTTTCCTCCTTTGGAATGACAATTATGTTAGCTTCCGACATAGTGTGTGGCGTGGTCCCTTTAGCTGCTGTGTGGTTAAAAACTTGTTTCATGGTTGGTTTTAGCTGGTTTAAGAAGGTCTTGTAGAAGGAGGCTGTGAAGCCGTCTGGGCCAGGGGCCTTGTTGTCTTTTAGAGATTTGACTGCCTTTTCAATCTCTGCGCAGTTAAATTCTTGCCCTAGCTTGGCTTTCTCCTCACTACTTAGTTGCGGTAAGTTGAGTTTTCCTAGGTATTTGGTACAGTCCTCTTGATTTAGGGTCTGATCGTTTTTATAGAGTTCCTGATAGAATTCTTTAAAAGTCTTGAGGATGTCTTTATGTTTGGTATGGGTTTTATTGTTAGGGTCCTTAATGGATGAGATGATAGACTGGTTCTGTTTGTGTTTGAGATAGGACGCTCAGAATTTTCCCGCTTTGTTAGCTTCACATAGATTAAGAACCTTATACTTGTTGATCCATAGCCCCGCCCTCTCACTTAAGATTTTGTTGTATTCATACTTTTTTTTTGTTAGTAATGCGAGGAGCTTGCAATCGTGTAGCGAAGTAGCGTGGGCCTGTTCTAGATTTTTAATCTCCTGTTCTAGCTGGGTTAGTCTCATATTGGCCCCCTTCTTGATTCTTGTCTTGATTTCAATTATTGTGCCCCTGATGGTTGCTTTCAGCGCATCCCAGAGTGTGTTAGTGTTAGTCTCCGGAGTGTCGTTATGTTTGAGGTAGTCTATTATAGCCTCCTCTATCTTTTTTTTATCAGCAGGATCTGAGAGTACGTCGCTATTAAAGCGCCATCTCTTTGGCACCGGCTCATTGTGGCACCCAGCTAGTTTTAGGCTGATACACGAGTGGTCTGACACTAGTCTTGGTGCTATGTCTGTGTGTTCGATTAGCCGTGTGTGGGCGCCGGAGATGAGGATATAATCTATCCTGGTGTATGAGTTGTGGGGATTTGGAGTAGAAGGTGTAGTCTCTGGTGTCTGGGTGTTGAAGTCGCCATGCGTCTTTAAGGTTAAATTTGGAGCATATATTTTGTAGTACCGCATGTGAGCTCGTGGGGCGGTATTGACAGGTGGATTGTCTATCTGTTATGTGGTCTAATGGGATGTTGAAGTCCCCTGCTACCACCGTGAGATCATTTTGGGGAAACCCTTCCAATGTGTTGGACACTTCAGCCCAAAAGGCCGGGTCGTCCGTGTTGGGTCCGTATATGTTTGCTACATGTATTAGCTCGTCCCCTCTTCTCAGGTGCGTGACCAGGAGTCTACCTTCGTTATCGTAAGACTGGGATTCTAGAGAGATGTTGGATCTTTTTTCATTGTCTTCGTGCAACAGAGCTTTTGCCTCTGTCCCTTGAGTCTGACATGCTAAATATGCTTTACTGTTGGTGTTTTAAGATGCATTCCCTTGCAGAGGGGACTATTGTAATTTGGTGGTGTTTTGGGAGAAATATTGCTATAGGTTGATTACTATGTTGTTTGTGACAGTGTTTTTGATTCGTTGTCCGTTGTTCACTTATGTCAGCAGCTGAAGCAATTTAGGGCTATGCAGTGCTTTAAATGGGCCGGTACTCACCGGTACTGAGTACCGGCACTTCTTAGATTTATCTCTCTGAGTACCGGCACTTCTCTACTGCCGTGGAGAGTACCGGTACTCATGAAAAGGTAGGCTCATTGCCTGTGCTGGTGAGCAGGAGTGGAACGTGTCTCTGGCAGCCAAGGCGCCGCTTCTGCAGCCCCCGATCTGAGCCCCAGATGAGCTATTCAGCAGGGCTCATTTGAATAATGTCCGGGTGCTCACCATCACGCTGTGCTTGACAGAGCAGGGTCCATTCAGGTCCTGTGCTGTCAATCACAGTCACACTATCCTGTGCATTTGTGCAAACACAGGAATCATGTCAGTGCCCTGGCAGTGGCAATCAGGCTACGGCCAGTCCGGCCCTGGTGGCAATTAAAAATGCCATGGTAGGTGAAGAGAAAAGATGGCTTTTATCTTACCTTAGTCTTTTGCGTGTCTGCTATGTTTGTGTGTCTGCTATGTTTGTGTGTATGCCTGTTTTTGTAAGAAGAAAGAGAGAGAGAATCCAGACACTCTCAGGAGGTATTTTAAAGAAAATGGGTGGCACTTTGTTTGTACATGTCTGCTCGGCGATGAGGATTAATAAATAACGTAAAACGGAGGGTGGGTGGGTGAGTGAGTGGATGAGTGAGTGGATGGATGAGTGAGCAAGGGTGGATGTATAGTTGGATGGATGGATGAATAGATGGATGGACGAGTGAAAGCATGCATGGGTGAAAGAGGGTGGGTGATTGGATAAAAGGGCGGATGATGGGTGGAAAAGTGAAAGACTGGATGGATGAATGAAAGGTAGGGAGGATGGATGAAAGGGTGGATGATGGATGAGTGAAAGGAGGGATTGAGTGAAAGGGTGGATGGAATAAAGGAGTGAAAGGATTGATGGATGGATGAGCGAAAGGATTGATGGATGAGGGAAAGGGTGGATAAAGAGATGGATGAGTGAAAGGATGAATGGATAGGTTTGGAGATGGATGGATAGGTTTGGATATGAAGGATGGATAGACGGAATGGTGAAAAATTGAATGATTGATGAAAGACTGAATAGACGATAGAATGTAAAGGTTAAATGGTGGACATCAGCAGGTAAATGGTAGGATGAAAGGATGAATGGATAGATTGATGGAAGAGACAAGAGATATCTTCTGGGGAGGGTCATGATGAGTTGCTTCATTTGCTTGGTGCCATAAGAGCTTTGGTTCGATGTGGGGGTATTTTCAGTTTCTTCCTACTCAGGTGCTCAAAAATATATAGGGGCCGATTCCGATCTCGGTCGGAGGCGCACCCAATACCATTCGGTCGGGAAAAAAGCCATGCGAAAGCCTGTTTCCCGACCGATCCGTACAGTACACTGAACGAGCAAGTACGATGCGCACAACAGCAAAAAATCCGGCCGAGCCGTACTCACCCAAACCAGGTCCTGTTCTCCGACCGAGGCGAATCCGGAAACGCCGAATCGAGTCGCATGGAAGGAAAAATGCAGCCCCGGCCGGACAAGTACGATGCGCTTTCCGTACGCGCCGAACCCGTCGCTACGCACGGCACGTCAAAGCATCCGGGAGAGGCGCACATAAGCTCCGATTCGCGCCACAACACGATCCACGGCTACGAGGCGAACACGCCAGCGACGAGGACGAGGCGAAGCGACGAGGACGAGGCGAAGCGACGAGGGACGACGCGAAGCAACGAGAAGGACGAACGACACAAACCAACCATGAATCCCTTCGTCCCGATCATACCAATATTCTACATTTACTACCGGAACAGGCACGGACGCGTACGGCGCAGAAGGTAAGCCAGACACCAACCACAAAACACATACAACACGTACACGACACATCACACACACACACGGGGATGCTGAATATACTTACACCAGCAACAGCAGCACCATAGGGGCGGGATGCCCATCACCAATGCCACATATGCACACAGGGGCCTGAATGCGCACCACCACCCCTACCCAGGGGTGGCATGATGCCTACCACCACTACCACCCTCACCCAGGGGTGGCATGATGCCCACCACCACAACCACCCTCACCCAGGGGGGCAGGATGCCTACCACTACTACCACCCTCACCCAGGGGGCAGGATGCCTACCACTACTACCACCCTCACCCAGGGGGCAGGATGCCTACCACTACTACCACCCTTAGCCAGGGGGCAGGATGCCCACCACTACTACCACCCTCACCCAGGGGGGCTGGATGCCTACCACCACCCTTAGCCAGGGGGGCAGGATGCCTACCACTACTACCACCCTCACCCAGGGGGCAGGATGCCTACCACTACTACCACCCTCACCCAGGGGGCAGGATGCCTACCACTACTACCACCCTTACCCAGGGGGGCAGGATGCCTACCACTACTACCACCCTTAGCCAGGGGGCAGGATGCTTACCACTACTACCACCCTCACCCAGGGGGCAGGATGCCCACCACTACTACCACCCTCACCCAGGGGGGCAGGATGCCTACCACTACTACCACCATCACCCAGGGGGCAGGATGCCTACCACTACTACCACCCTTAGCCAGGGGGGCAGGATGCCTACCACTACTACCACCCTTAGCCAGAGGGGCAGGATGCCCACCACTACTACCACCCTCACCCAGGGGGGCAGGATGCCTACCACTACTACCACCCTCACCCAGGGGGCAGGATGCCTACCACTACTACCACCCTTAGCCAGGGGGCAGGATGCCCACCACTACTACCACCCTCACCCAGGGGGCAGGATGCCTACCACTACTACCACCCTTACACAGGGGGGCAGGATGCCTACCACTACTACCACCCTTACCCAGGGGGGCAGGATGCCTACCACTACTACCACCCTTACCCAGGGGGGCAGGATGCCTACCACTACTACCACCATCACCCAGGGGGGCAGGATGCCTACCACTACTACCACCCTCACCCAGGGGGGCTGGATGCCTACCACCACCCTTAGCCAGGGGGCAGGATGCCTACCACTACTACCACCCCCACTCATAGGATGGACAATGCATGACACAACCAGCACACCACAAACTAGGGAATGCAAGAAGAAGACATCCCCCAACACCATGACAAGCGTGTGTAGACTGTGTCAAATGCCTACAACACCGAACATGACTTTGAACATACAATGTGACCCCTAGCACATGTGCCACACATATATGTGTGTGGCACCCACAATGCAAGCAGGCCATGACCATTGTGGCAATGGGGTCCAAACCCCATCATCACAGTGACCAAAATGTAAGTGTGGGGTCCATAGCTGAAGCACATTTTGAACATTGTGGCAATGGGGTCCAAACCCCCATCATCACAGTGACCAAAATGTAAGTGTGGGGTCCATAGCAGAAGCACATTTTGAACATTGTGGCAATGGGGTCCAAACCCCCATCATCACAGTGACCAAAATGTAAGTGTGGGGTCCATAGCTGAAGCACATTTTGAACATTGTGGCAATGGGGTCCAAACCCCCATCATCACAGTGACCAAAATGTAAGTGTGGGGTCCATAGCAGAAGCACATTTTGAACATTGTGGCAATGGGGTCCAAACCCCCATCATCACAGTGACCAAAATGTAAGTGTGGGGTCCATAGCAGAAGCACATTTTGAACATTGTGGCAATGGGGTCCAAACCCCCATCATCACAGTGACCAAAATGTAAGTGTGGGGTCCATAGCAGAAGCACATTTTGAACATTGTGGCAATGGGGTCCAAACCCCCATCATCACAGTGACCAAAATGTAAGTGTGGGGTCCATAGCAGAAGCACATTTTGAACATTGTGGCAATGGGGTCCAAACCCCCATCATCACAGTGACCAAAATGTAAGTGTGGGTCCATAGCAGAAGCACATTTTGAACATTGTGGCAATGGGGTCCAAACCCCCATCATCACAGTGACCAAAATGTAAGTGTGGGGTCCATAGCTGAAGCACATTTTGAACATTGTGGCAATGGGGTCCAAACCCCATCATCACAGTGACCAAAATGTAAGTGTGGGGTCCATAGCAGAAGCACATTTTGAACATTGTGGCAATGGGGTCCAAACCCCCATCATCACAGTGACCAAAATGTAAGTGTGGGGTCCATAGCAGAAGCACATTTTGAACATTGTGGCAATGGGGTCCAAACCCCCATCATCACAGTGACCAAAAGGCAAGTGTTGACAAAGTAAGAGGTGCAACTGCCAAACTGCATGGATGATTCCTGGTCACAGAACAACAAACACATCAGTGGCAAAGTAGTGTATGTGTCCCATTGCAACATAAATTGGGGGAGCCAAATCCTGCAGTGCAAATAAGACATAACTTTGGCCATGTGCAGACAAACAACACCCATGGGGGCTGACACCGTCAACAATCATCAATGACACAATGACAGAAGTGACCATCCGAATGCAGACCCACATATTTGCACCAATGGGCACACACATGCAGATACCCTGTGGAGACTGCAGATGTGAGGCGAACAGATACCATACCATGGCAGCAATGGGACACACAATCAACAATTAGCAACAAATGAGGGCTCCCGTCCCATCAGCCTGGTCATGGAAGTGCCAACGGAATCATCAGCACAGATCCAACACACTTGTATAGCAATGTTGCACTGACAACACAGATGAGTCCTTCCCCATTGATGCCCAAACCTGCATGTTCACTGGAGATGGCCACACGGTCAGGGAAGTAGACGAATAGAACAATGGCAGGCACAACAGATGTGCAGGGGTGGAAGCCACAGATGTGAAGTTGCCAATCTAAGTAGGAAATCTCATTGCCAAATACTGAACACATGACACCCTCAGATGCTGCTATGGATGACATGGATACACCACAGGATAGGACACATAACCCCTGGACCACATGGGTTCCTGCACAGTAACACTTCATTATCATGAGACCAAATATCACCATCACTGCAGCAAGGGCATTGTTAGCATCATCAACATCATGTACATCAGAAGCAAAAGCACTAGAGAACAGAAAGTTGCTTTATTCAGCATATGTGGCATTAAAAGTAGAAGTCCGGTAGAACATAAACAAAGGCCAATGGCCAGTCCATCAACAAAGTCACAAGTGGGTGACAGTGGCAGATGCCACCCTACACATGCCTGCACAAAACCAGGGACAATCCACTAGGAGGGGCAACCGGGGGGGTAGGCCAGGCACCGCAGGGACAGGATCAGGGCTCACCAGGAGGAAGCAGGGAAGGGGTGGTGGGTGCTGGAGAGCCACTGACAACTACAGTGGAGGTGTCTGACATGGTGTGTGCCGGCACAACTGGGGGCATGGCTCAGATGTTGTGGGTGCCGGCACGACTGCAGTGGACCCTGCAGATGGAGTGGACAGGTCCGCCACTGCAGTGCCCAAGTCAGACAGGGTGGTAGTGGACTCCACTGCAGTGCCTACCACCAGGGGAGGAGAATGGGGAACAGGCAAGGTGGGCTGGACAGAGGGGAGGACACCCTCACCACATCAGTGGCACAGACAAGCGCAGCGGGGGTGTGGTGCCGGGAGAGCAAGTGGCAGGGGGAGAAGGCCGGAGCCTCTTGGGGATGGTATATCTGTGGGTGGGGGAACCTGGGGCAGGGTGTGGCGGGGGCACCTGTGGAGTGGGGGCCTGAGGGATGGAGGAAGGTGACCTGGTGCTTGAGCTGCAGGGCGGCGGCGGGGTCTTGCTCTTACCACTCCGGGGGACTTGCGGGTGGGGGCCTCAGTCTGTCTGCGCCTGGGGGAGGGTGTCCGGGGGACAGGGGCACTCTGCTCCGTGTGGGGGGCTTCCTCTTCCCCCTGGATGCTGGG